>OZ025298.1:184196294-185583794 GCA_964019185.1 Maratus speculifer | reverse complement strand
GAGTCTGAAAGGAAGAGGCCTCGCAAAATTCTCTTGCACCGGGCCTCGCTACAAGGACAGCTCTGCGGGGCACCTACCAAAAACTTGGCATAGGTGTTTAATCCCCGGAGGAAATATTCCACTACTAACCAGCCAAATTACAAACAACGGGCCATTCCATAACATAAATAACATACACAGCAATAATGTGCCATGGCACTAAAATACACAAAATGATAAAAATGAAAAACACTTGTTAACAATTTGACAAACGTCTGGCTGTCGGGGGAGGTCTATACTCGGTGTGAGCATATAATGTAATGGTGCCTGGCAAACGTTGGATTAACGGCGCGACAGTATTGCCTGGCGCCTGCGTAAAGAACATTTGAAAACCTAATATACTCTACCTTAGAAAATATTGATAAATGAGTGCAAATGTAATGTGAAAATATTAATTATCAGTTGTTGCATCGTGATACTTGAGAAATTGTTGTTTTCCACAGAAGTGATGTCTGAAAAAAGATATATGAATAGGATATGACAGGATATATGAAAAATAAAAATAGTTAATTGTTTTTTTTACATTGTTATCAATCATTTTTTAATGCTGATTATTTTACTTCGGTTTTAAAATCCTTCTTGTATCTGCGTGAACGGGGGGGGGGAGTACCCGGGGCACTCCCCCCCCCCTGGTTACGCGCATGATTTCTATCATCATTTGTTGTACATCTTTTCTTGCCTCTATACCTGTTTGGTTTTATAGTGACTTAGTCACCTTATAGCGTTTCAAAAAATTAGAATTCCTATTTTTGGTTACATTTCCATCAATTTTCCTTCTCTTTCTTTATAATTGTAACAATGTTTACTTAATAGTTCTATTTTACATACCTTTCTAGGGAACCAGACAACTCTTCTACCATTTCTTTAATTTCCTTATGTTTTATATCTAAGTCTAATACCAATTATATACAACACTGATAAATTTCCTTTTTGCAGTCCTCAACTACCCAACTGAATCTGACAATAACAATTGAATCCTACTGTTTTCTGCCTGATTTACTGCCTCAAAAAAAAATGACGCCTTATTGGCTCTTTGAACACTTATGCATTTAACTTTTTAAAAAAAGCTACTTTATGTCAACCTAAGTAAATGGTATTTCTGTTTTTTATTTATTTATTTATTTATTTATTTATTTATTTATATACCTATAACGTTTGATTAAATACCGATAATTAAACAAAATGTGTTTCATTACCTTCTTACAGCGGCGTGCGAAGAAAAAACTGCGTTTTAATTCAAAATTTTTCGATTTGCGTCCCCAGCCCCAACTTCTGTTTGGAACAGATGTCACAAAATTGAAATGTGTGGAAACACAAATAAATTCTATTAAACACATATTTCGCGCTTACTTTACAACTTTAAAGGGTTTAATTTTAAAAACTTAATAATGCAAGAAAAAATTTCTCTTACATTTTGGCAAAAAATACCTGGAAAACAGATGTGGAATAAATGTATCTACAGTACACTATATCAGTTTCTAACCCCTTTTGGATTCCAAGAAAGAGGTCAAATGTTGTTTTATGAATGTAAGTTTTTGTTATAAAAAAAAAAAACTTTTCAATATTTACATACATATCTATGTATATATATTAGGCTATCGTACGTGGCACAAAAACCACAATTATTTGTTAATGATTTAATGGCAAAGACTGAATGAGACTCGTCTCATTGGTTATTTTGTAAAAGTTCTTTGGCAGGATTTAGGGCGAGGTAAATCGGTTTTATTTACATTTCGCTCTTTCACAGCAATTATAAATCTTTAAAATATCATTACTTTTTTTTTGTTGTTGTTCTTCTTACTTAAAAATAAATAAATAAATAAATAACAGTCATGAATTTTAAACGTTTCAGTTTAAAATTAAAATTCTGTATTATAAATGAAATGAGTGAAAGTATTATATTTTAAGTGAAATTAATAAAATCTGAAAACACATTAACAATGTTTGGCGATTTATCAGATGCACCCGACTAGTATAAAAATACCGAATTCTTGATTTCTCTAGCAGTATCTTTTGATTTGGCAAAGAATTGAGTAAGTAAGTAAATTAAATTATGAATAAAAGTAAAATGATACAATGCCTAGCTTACATTTTAGGGAAACGAAACTGGTCGCTAAGGGCGGCTAGTATATATATATTACAAGAAAAGAAACAAACCAGGTTGGCAATACAAATCTGACACCCCCTTCACTTTCCGCGCCCGGAGTGACTGCCCCCTTCGCATGGCCTCTCACTCTTGATAAATTATTTTTAAGAATATTTGTCTTAAGAAAGTCTTGCAGCTGCTTTCAGAGTAGAAGAACTGCTTGACACACATTATGAAAACACATTAACACGCAAAGAAAACGTGATTTTCTTTGCGCCTAACAAAGAAAAATCAACACCTTTCAAAAGGCCTAGCGCATTTAATTTTTTATAGTGTTTTCAGAAGTTTTTTTTTTTTTTTTTTTTTTTTTTTTTAAATCTTAAATTATCTTTCCTCTGATATATAATTTTATGGTATCACTTAAACAGAAAGTGATGTTGCGAACCATCAGACCTGAGAAATATAACCTTTAAAGACATATTTCAAGAATTTCGGGCATTATGATACAACATTATTGATCATTATTTAATTTTTATTCATCAATAAGAGAGTCTGAATTTGCAGTTTGTTAAAAGCAGACAAAAAAATATTTTGAATATTTCCTGTTTGATGAGTATATTTATATGAAGAGCAAAAAATGAGAATTAAAAATAAATTTGAACTTTTGTAAATATGAAGGAGTGAAAATGAGATTGAATAGATTTTTAGTGTGAAAATTTAATGTCAGCAGACTACGCCAGATACAATGGTCAAGTTGTTTCAAATTGATCTTTAATCAAACAAAACCAATCTGTGAATATGACGTATTTTAAGACAATATGGAATTTTTATATTTTTTTATGTATTGGACAAAATTTGTTGTATTAAGCGCCAAACATTTTATTCGATGAGTTACAGTAAGATGTATTGAGAAAATGAAGCCATTGGGACAATATTAATCAAAATGTTCTCTAATCGCTACATCAGTGAAATGGAGATTACGGATTACATTATAGAGATTACGGAGATTGTTCGTGCCAATGAAATAATGTTCAGGTGATTCATTCGCATTTGCTGTGGTTAAACTCCAAACTTTTCGGACTTTTAATATGTGTAATTATGGTAGTTTAATCAATATATTTCGTGAAACATAAATATGCGACAAGTCTGCCACATATTTTCATATTTCTATTCTATCAGAGAAAAATGCCGTTTAAATTACAGTTGCAGTATATAAGACTATAGCATCCACTATCACTTAAAATACAGCAATCTTTATAATACATATCACGAAAAAAATCTCTCAAAAAGAAAAACTAGTCGTTGGAGGCCACCGTAATATTTACCCATCATTTATATGCATATGAAAATAAAATATGTGAAAACTATTTATACAATGTATTTCAATTCCAAAACTAAATTTAAATGTTGTTAATACACATATTAATACTCTATTAATGAATTGCTGATGCACCAATTTCAACAAATTATATAAAACGCCAAACTACTCAAGAAGTACCAAACTACGTAAAAGAAACATCCTTATAACTCCAAAAATAATAATCATATTAACTAACAGTTTGCTGCGTCGGATTAAGCGTCTCATTTTTAATAAAAATATACCTCTGAATTGAAATTTGAATGAAATACAGGATCATGAAAAATCGAAGAATGTGGAAAACAGGATTACAAATATCTCGACAACTAATAATCCGATCGACTTCGTTCTTTATGCAAAATTTGTGTTTTTTTATTGCCTTTTACATGCATTCCTTAAAATAAAAAAATTCGAAAAATTTTACATACCTTTCATCAGAACGAATTTTTCGAGAATCCGGAAAAAATAGTTCCAGATAATCGAGGTTGCTGATATTCAATAGGCTTCGTCCCATTCTTATATACTAAGTACATACAAAATTTCAAGTCTCTATCTCAATTTGTTCGTGAGATAGAGCGTCTACAGACAGACAGACAGACTGACTGACAGACAGACGGACGGCAAACTTTTTTTTCTAAAAATATGTTTTTCGAAATCTCCAGTGTCTAAAACGTGTAAATCCGTCAAAAAAAATTTTCGATTTTCAAAACGATTGCAAGACTTACCCTATACTACTGTATGATGGATAAGTAAAAAGAGATAATTTTCATATTTTAATTCATGAAATTCTTTTAAAAAGGTCATCTTTAATATTCGGGTTAGCAAAATTTGAAAATTTCCCAGTAACTAAGCGACGTAAATCAATATGTTTTACACATGATCCCAGAAACTAATATTTTCTATCAAACTGATCAAATTTCTGATTCTATCAAACTGTTACTGATTCCAGAAACTAACATTTTCTATCAAAATAGTTCAAAATTTCAGGTTGAAATGCAAAAGATGCTCTTTCATGTATCTAGTAGATAACGATATAATTTTAAGTAATAAAATTCATCCTGAAGATTTTGCTTCAAACAAAAAAAGAAGCTTTCAAAATTTTATTATATAGTCAATTGGCCAGATATCCGATTACAGAAGATTACAAATTAATGCTATGAACATTTATTTACTAAAAATTGATGAGTTCGTGGAAAGCTAAAGAATTAGAAGTAAACTATAATGATAGACAAGTTTATCATTCTAATTTACTTCTAAATTCACAAATACATTTAAACTGTATTTTAGCAAACACTTTTTTTTTCCAAATCACGAGATTTATGTAAATAATATTAATACATAATTGCATAAATAACACTAATACTAATCTTTGATTCGGAATCGCTGAGTTTTTAAATACCAACTTAAAACTAAAAAATATTGAAAAAAAAGGGAGAGAAAGAGAAATAAAGGGGGGGGGGGACATTACATATTTTTCTATTTGGATTAAAAGTTTCAAATTTTTAACCGAGAATATTAAGATATGCGACGCTAAGATGAAAAAAAAATTGTTGACAAAATTTACTCTCGCATAAAAGAAAATAAAAAAAGCAAATTAAGAAAAATCATAATTGTATGTATTCGAACATTCCAATAAAAAAAGCCTGCGTTTTTCAGTTTAAAGCCAAGTTGTTCATTTCTGCTTAAAATGTGCCCTTATGAAGACTGGTCAAGTAAAACACCAGAAATTTAAAAATAATTTTTAATTATGGAGTTGGCTCATCTTTTGTAGTTGGATTTACCAAGAAGAATTATCTTCAAACAGGAAAAATCCGTTCCAATAACATAATTTATAAGCAAATTGAGAAAGGAGGTGCTCTGTTACGGAAAATTAGTCCAAATTCCTTAATCACCTATGAGAAATAAAGGGGGTGAATACGCATTTGTACAACAAAATAAGGAAGTAAAAAAGCGTAAAATATTGTATCACAATGAAAATTATTTTAATAATATGTAATTATATAAATCTTCGTAAGAATATTTCGGTAAGTTTCCTTAATTTTATTTTATTAACAATATTTTAAGTAAAACTACTGTTTACCCATGTTGTTCTAATATTAATGGAGTCGTTTACGTTCCACAATAATAGCATGATATAGATAAGATGAAAAACAATGAGCAATAGCAACGTTTTCGGGGAAAAAAAGAGAAAACCAAACTTTAGATAGCGATAACAATATTAATAATAGTTATATTGGAAAATCAAAGGCTTCCGCAAAATTATCCAATGGTGTAAATTGTAAATGATAAACAAAATACATCAATACTTTCGAAATCAACTTTGACGTAATTTTTAAAAAAGAAAAACAAACACTTTTATTTAGATTATTTTTCAGTAAATTAGTCCAGGCAATGGAGGATTTTACAAAGAAAAATTAATTATAGTTCTAAAAATTGACTTATTTTATGAATTTTGGGTGACTGAATCCGAATTTGTAACTTCTCAGCAAGACCCCCCAAAATAAGCTTTAAAAAAAATCAATGGTTTTGTTGTTTTAATGGAAAAGTATCTAGAAATTTAGAAAATAGACTAAGTTAGCAACAAGTAAGATATAGGACATTATGTCATAAAATGAACAGGGAAGAAGGAGAATACTTCTCAACATGTGTTGCGACGCTGCGTGCACTAAGTTATGCAATTCCGCTGAACCACTCGCATCGTTTGCATTCGCTCTCTCGTTTCCCCTTCGAACTTTCCCTATAAGGCTAGAGCTGTTGCAAACCGCACATATTCGTTACTTAGTAAAGGATATTCTCTAAGATACGAAATACCGAATCGTTACTTAGAAATGCGACTCGTTAGTCGCTATTATGTCAATACGCAGCCCAATAAAGTGAAACTAACTTCAAACGCTGCTTACGTTTATGTATTTCATGAAGGCAACCAGACAGTCAAATGCTGTAATAGATGCTAAATTATATGCGGATTCAGAAAATTCGGCATCAATTATTTCCGTATCAGTGTATACACGCATTCTGTTTGTATCAATAATTCTCAAATATTAAATGATTTGTATTTCGTATAAGCTTGTTGATTCATTTATTTCTTTTATTATGAAAAGAAAAAAAATAATAAATGAGGACATATTTTTCTGAAGCATCAAATGATAAAACAAAATGTGATATATATCTATGCAAAGAGAAGTATTCAGTTAAAGAAGGTTCAACAACGAATTTAAAAAAAAAAAAAACGGTAAAGCATTGTTTATCATATGACAGTTTCTCAAAGTTTGCGGATTTAGAAAAAAAACATTTATCAGTGATGTGTATATCAATACCATCTGAAAGATTTTTTTTTCTTTTCAAAATCAGGTTATATATTACCTGAAAGACCCCCCCCCCCCGGGTCGAAAGAAACTAAGGGGGAGCTGAGGGAGCATGTGTCCCGGCTAACGAATAAGCGCCAAATGACGATTTTTTTTTTTTTTTTTTTTTTTTTCTTTTTGTCGATTTTTCTCACGTCTATGTTTAGCATGGTACTGTTGAAATCATTCTGTCTGGAGTATATCAAAGCATAAAGGAATCTAAAAATGATATGGCATAAAAACCTTCATAAAACGGATTTTTTTTTTTTTTTTAAATTCCTTTTCAAGATTTAATGAATTAATGTTTGATAAAACAAATTAGATAGTTCAGTATTATATATTTTATGATTATATATTTTAAATTTTAAAATAAGTCGATTTTTAGAAAATTAGTAAAATTCTCTTTGTAAATATACTTTACGGAGATGGAGGAAGGGAGTAAGGCTCCAAAATTCATGTGCCTTTCATGTTTGTTCCGGATGCAAAAAAGGCTAGTTTCTTCCCTGAGACTTCCTTCATTAAACTAAAACTAATGGAAAGTACAATATTTTAAAACATAAATCAAAGAATTCTGAAATAATAATGCAAGTGACGTAAACTATTGTTTGATCAATTAAACCTAAAATGAAGCATTCTTTTAAATACTCTAAAAAATTCCAAGCAATTAAGTATTTACAGTTTCAGTGCATTCTTTTTTATATAAAAAATATCTTTGTACGTGCATTTATGTTTTATACTTGAAAAAGTAATTTTTATGATAAAGATGAATTTTTAGGTTGCTTGTAAAAATGTTTAATGCTAAAGTTTTCTTATTTAGTGTTACTTATAAAAAAAACTTTTGTTGGTGCGGTTTTGAATTTCGTAATTGAAAAATAAAGAAACATTTTTAAATATAAATAAAAAATTCCAGAAATAATAATGTATTTGAAGTACAAGGTTATTTGATAGGATGATCACGTGAGAAATAGAACAAAAATTTTTTAAGATATATTTTTAATTATTATAGAAATTACATTTTCATAGTACATAATTACTTTTAGTGTAAAACTAATAAGTAAATTTGCTTGTAAAAATATTTTATTTGTGTAATTATACTTCATATTTTCATTGTTTAAATAAATTTGGTAAACTTTTACTCTTCCTAAATTGCTTTCCCTTATTATTCTTTATTTTATAAGTAATAAATTCTAAAATTTAGACTTATATACAATTATGCATCGTATTTTAATTTTGTTTGCATTTTTTCCTTAAAACTTAGAAACTTTATTAAATGTAGGTTTTGCGTACAGATGGCAGCAACGGTAACTCGTACGGTATGTACATATATTGTAGTACATACAACGATTGTTAATATCCGGTTTTCCGAACAGTAACAAAAGTAACAAATAACGAATACTTTCTAACGGGTAGCGAGTTTGAAAATAATGATATCATACGAGTATTCATTTTGTCGTTACTTTTACAGCACTACTTACTATATGTTTTTTGGGTCTCTGAATCCGAATTTTGAACATCCTCTCCCCCCCCCCCCCAATTTAGCTCAAATGATCCCAAAAATAGTTTTTTAATTGTTTTAAAGGAAAAGTATCTTGAAAGGTGATGACAGCGTTAATTACTTTTTTTTTAGGAACTTAGTTACTTATTTTGAGATATATATTAGTAAATCACCTACGTGTGTTATGAAGTAAAACATTTGAAATGTCTCTAAAATTTACTAACATGTACCAAATTTTGTATACAAAACATGATATTTTTCTTTGAAAAATGTGTATTTTTCAATAAAAATGGCTCTTAACCCTCTCACTGACAAGCCCGTCTATAGACGTTCCCTAAGCTCCAGGTTTCGCTGCGATGCAAGCAATAATTAAAATGATATAACTCAGTTGATTTAATGGATTTTTAATACATTGTGCAATGATAAAAACACTCAAAGATAACATTCATATTCGTAAATAAAATTTTTCTATAATTTTGAAAGAATCATATTTTTTTAGCAATTAAAACAAAATGCTGAGAAAACAACATTACAATTTTGCCCTTTTGCAATGATAAAAACACTCAAAGATAACATTCATATTCGTAAATAAAATTTTTCTATAATTTTGAAAGAATCATATTTTTTTAGCAATTAAAACAAAATGCTGAGAAAACAACATTACAATTTTGCCCTTTTGCAAGACTGTCAGAGGGTTAATGAATATATACAAACTTACAAGCTATATTTTGCTGCATAACATACTAATAGATGAGCTGTAATAAAATTTTATTTCAACAACTTAAAAAAATTTAAGATATGATGTTTTCCGTAACTGTACACAATCAAAAATGCAGTTTTCCAGAAAAGGCAAATTAAGGTTTTGATATAAGACAAAAAATTATATATGAAATTTACTATATTTGTAGGTATTTAATGTTTGTGTATATATTATATAATAGGACTTCCCTCAGAGGGATTAGTCTGAGAGATATTGCTTAGAACAGAGTTTTTAAAATAATATGCTAAAAGTAAAAAGAGATTCTATCTTTAATTGGTTATATATTGTCACAAATTGAAATGATAAAAAAGAACAAGGTGAATGGTACATTTGCAAAATATTACACACAAATTCCTATACACGGTTAAAAAATGGGAAATCAAACTATACAAAACAGTCACGCATAAGTATAAAATTTGAAGAATACAGCTAACAAAGCGCTAAAATATCTTGTATCGGAATTTAAACTTTTTGAAATGATGTAAAGAATATACACATCAATTTTAGTACCTAAAATTGGCGCAAATCATGATAGTTGAGTAGAATGGGGGATTTTTTTATATGGTGTGTAGTGCCCTTAAATAGGTAGAACAAAATAATTAATATATATAATAATATAATATCTACATCTGTTTTCAATGTATGCGATGAGGTTTTCGATAAAAAATTGGGGTATTCTCACTTAATAAAATATACATAAAAATCCCGAAAACACCAACAAAGGAATACATTCTGTCGTTTCGAGTGTGTTCCAGATATGCTCAATCTGATTTAAATGGGTCGTGCATGCAAGCCACTACATACGCTGATTTGTTTTCGTTTGAAACTCATTCCCATGAAATTGAGCTGTATTTCGCTTTAGCATACATAAAATAAAACGAATCGGCAATCATGAATGTAGTAGAGAGTTTACAGAGATATACGCCGCATACTTTCTGGATTTTTTAAGAATCACCTTATCTCCCTCGCCCTCTTTCTCAAAAAGCCGCAGTTCATACATTCTAAGATATATTCTATAATTTGAGCATATACTCTCTGCTTAGAGCGTATATTCTCTATTTTTTACGATTATTCCACTGTTGCCAATGCCAATAGCATAAGATATGAACGAGATCTGAATATCTCGTCTGCATAAGCTTTGAGCCTTCAAAGTATCATCACAAGTGATTTACAAATCTGAACATATTTTTTTCAGCATAACATGCTGGCTTAAATACGCCAATGTGAACAAGATTACGCCGTTTTACCGGAAAAAGGTTATTATTTAAAAGGCCTGCTAGTGGCAATTGAGAAAATGATTCTATGATAAAATTCCTAGATTAGTAAAGCTGAAAAGTTAATGTCCCACCCCTCATACTATTTTATAATGGAATTCTATTGTGGTGACGTGTAAATGAATAATAAATATTTTTTGCGTGGCATGTTCTACAAAATATGTATTTTAGTGCTATTCATAAATGCATATAAATTTCATTATGTGTCGATGGGTTTAACATTATTAAAAAGAGCTTGGAACTATTTCATCCCATCGGCCGTAATGTAACGGAATACTTTTGATTGTCCCTGTATTCGAAATTACCCGATTTTATTAAAATTTGCAACGACTCAACAAAATTCGGCAACAAATAGATATTTAAAATTTCAAACGATTCCGTAGGATAGTTTTTGTGCTGTTATATGTGGAGATACAGACGAACGGATCAGACGGCGACTATAGTTACTAAATATTTTATATTAATTAGGGACACACCTAAAAAAACAGTTAAATTTAAAAGCGCACGCCGAAATTGAAAACGCATTTCCAGAAATTATTGCTCAAAAACAGTATTGTAACCGATTTCTTTTGTGTGTCCTTGTAATTGGATTAAAAATGCTATGAATATCCTGTTATAATTTAATCGTCATGAAATTCAGGGGTTTATATAAGTTTCGTAAATTTGCAATAGCGTAATTTCATTAAAATACTCTGCAAAGGATTTCCCCCAATAGACCATACTGTAAAGAAAATCTTTTGGGTGCCCCTGTAAATAAACTATTAATCCCACATACTTCATATACAATATCAAACATGCCTAGGAGACCCTAAATAAGCTTTTCAATCATATAAATCGGTGTATATTTACGGATGTTTGAGTGTGGACAGGCGGATAGACAAACCGAATGCATAAATATTTTTCAGCTTTGTTGGAAAGTGCAGAAAAAAGCAACCTCACAGGCTGAAGATCACAACCACATCGATTTATTTAATGGCAAAAAAAGGTACTTCTTGATTATCCTGTCGATCAAAAAACTATCGCCAAATTATAAGGTTACATGCCAATACTGCATGATTGTAAATGTTACTTTCACTTGTCATTAATTACGGTACGCGTGCTTGTTACGTCATAAAGTGATTTTTAATTCAACTTTTAATATGTATTTCTTATTGCATTTTAAAAATGTATTTATTCTCCTGTTATTTAAAATACAAATTAGGTCAATTTATGTAATTTGACAAACAGTTTGGCGATTTGTGTAGTTTGGCGCAATTGGTCTACGAAATAATCAAGTATTAGAGGAAAAAAAAAAAGCTCGCCAAAAAATTTAGAACAGGATATGGAACTTTTCCATATAATTGGCGCCAAAATATCATTATTTACATCGAATGGTGATCTGGCTATTGTTGTTCGTTTATTAATAAATTGCTTGTTTTTTCTATATTTATATAACCTAAATTTAATCGTGCCTTTTTTAAATTGTTACTTACTTTTTAAAAAAATCGAAATTCATTCAAAAATTATTTTCGTGAAATTTGCGCCAAATCCGATGCGTATATGATATATCTGCTCTAATTTCATGATAATTTTCAAATAATATCTTTACCTTGGCGTTTTTATAAATCATGGTCCAGTTTGGGCTTCAGAAATTGAGATTTCAAACCTGATGATCGTTTATGCTTATTTTTACTCGTAAATATGGCACAGATGTCATATTTATGAGTAAAAATATAAGCTACATGTTAGCACGATTTTTTCCCGTCAAATTGATGAAAATATTGTTTTTGAATATTGCTATAAGTGTTTTACGATTTACGATTTATTGTGATATTCATATTTTTTTATTATATTTTTTATTATGTTTATTACTTATAACTGTTTATTCTTCGCTTCATCTATAGTTCCTTTTTTGATATTACTTGATTATCCTGTAGACCAAAAAATTATCGCCAAACAATAAGACAAAATGCCAATCATGAATGATCGTGAATGTCTCATTAAACAATGTAAATATGTGTTTAAAACGTCATCAAGTGATTTATTATACCGCTTTTTATTTGTATTTTTTATCAATGTTTCACTAATTTATTTCTTCTTTCGTTATTTAAAATAAAAAATATGTGAATATGTACAATTTGGCGAAATTGATCACGAGATAACGAAGAAGTACCAATATTTTATTTCAGCACATATTTTATTTAAACACGACATAATTGTTTCCAATTTGCATGTGCCGAGGTGCGAAATATACAAGATGCTAATGGCGGCTATTAAGTGCTATTATAAAAATTATCGCAAAATCTCAAATACTAAGTTACTAAGAATTAAGACTTTTTTCTTTCAAATTAACAACAAGAACAAAATTATTTTTCAGTTTGTTTCTTAAGTTTAAATATAATTAATTGTAATTAAAAATTGTTTGCGTATTTTCCTTGCTTCATGTGCTTAAATTTGGGAATCTAACGAAAATATACAACCGGTAAAAAGTGACGCACACAATATTTCTGTGACGTATGCAAATGAATTGGGCTTTTATCAGCTTTTTAAAAATAGTTTTAAAACTATTTGGAACTAATTTTTGAAAGTAGGTGCATTCAGTAGGTTACTCTCATAGGTACCGTTTGGTACAATCAGAATCGCAATCCGATATGTATTTTTCCAGATTTGCTTAACGAAAGAGTTATGCTTGACTTTTAATATCGTTACGTACTATGTGTATTAGTCTTCTCTTCGTCAAGATAACTATTTACTCCATGCACTCAGATTCGGTTGTCTACGAAAATATCCAGCCAGTGAAAAATGACGCACACCAAGTTTCTGTGACGTATGCAAATAAATTGTGCTTTTTTTAAATCAATTTTTTAAATATAACTTTTAAACTATTTGGAACTAATTTTTCGTAGATAGTGCATTCACCAGATTACCTTCATAGGTACCTACTGGTACAAACAGAATCAAAATCCGACAAGTACTTTTTGAGATTTCCTTGACGAAAGAATTTTTTTGACTTTTAATATCGTTACGTACTCTGAGTATAAGACTTCGCTTCGCTCAGACAATTATGTATTTGTGTTTTTAAATGTATTATTTACCTTTTTTGGACTTTTTAAATGTTTACTTTTTGTTTCAGTAAGTTTACCGGTTTATATTTTAGACTGTAACTTAGCTTTAAATCATTGCTGCTTAGGCATTTTTAGAATACTACCGTATTTTCGGGTGTATAATCCGCGGCTTATACAAGAAAAAAACCTTCGAAAAAGCCGCTGCGGCTTATACACGGTGCGGGTTTTACAAAGATTCTTTTTTAAATTGGAAATCGTGATATTTTTTCTACAATTTTTAAACCTCAAAAAATTTGAAAAACATCGAAATTTGTAAATTTTTTCGCTATACTGCGAAATATAGAGAGTTCTCTCTTGTTTGTAAAGGTTTTTTTTTTACCGCTTAAATTCAGTTATTTCTGGATTTGGAAGAACTGTCGCAACTATCGCCAAGTATTACACTAACCGGCAGCAAGAAATAATGACGCTCGAACGCAGTTTGCTCTTGATTTGAAAGTGTAAAAACAACAGTATAACATGTTACTTATTTTAAACTTACTTTTTGAGTCGTTTTAACATAAACTGTAATCAGTTTTTTAGTAGAGATGTGTCATTTGTTGAGGAACGATTCAAAAGGAGCGATTCCGTCAGTTGAACTAAAGGAACGATTCCAGTCTGCAAAAAATAATCCGTTCTTTTCGGAATGATTCCGAATCGACGAAATCCTCGGACTCGTTCCGAAATGAAACAACTCCGAAAAGGTTCGATTCCTCGGACTCTTTCCGAAAAGGAGCAGTTCCTCTGACTCGTTCCATTATGAAACGACTCTGAAAAGGAAGGATTTATCGGAATCATTCCGAAAAAGATCGCCTCCTCTGAATCGTTCCGAAATTACATAAATCACACACTTTTTTTTGTTTTTTGCAACAGGGCAGGGTAGATTATTTATTTATTTATTTATTTATTTATTTATTTGAGAAATAAACTAAAAAAGATCTTAAACTCAGAATTGTCAAGGTAGGAAAGGACGAAATTTTTTTTCCAAGCACCTTCGTCGTTCCAAGCCCAAGCTCGCACTCTAATTGGTTGTTGCTCTCGGCACTGTTTTCACGTAACTTGGCGATAACCATACTTGGCGAAAAATACTTCGCTCGTAAATGAACGAGTAAACCTAAAACCTAACCTACTCATTCTTATTCTTCCTTCATTCTTATCCTCGTGGTCTTGTGCTCTTGTGTGTAAAAACTTTTAAAGAGTACAGCTTTCAGTAAGACACGTTCCATCCAATCCAATGCTGCAAGATAAAAGTTACTTTGTACTCGGTTCGGAAGGAAATCAAACTCGACGGAAGCATCTATCGCTACGCCAAGTATGATTATTGCCAAGTTATATGAAAACAGTGCCGAGAGCAACATCCAATCAGAGTGCGAGCTTGGGCTTGGAACGACGAAGGTGTTTGGAAAAAAAATTACGCCAGGAAAGGTTCCAGATTTTGGATTTTGTACACTACAAACACAAAGGGGTGCTGCAGCACCGACTCCTAGCAAACTATTTTCCGATATTTTATTCATAGATTTTTTTTAAAGTCTCGCGTATAAGTTGACCCTCCCCACTTTGAAAATCTTTTTTTGTCTAAAATTTCTCTACTTATATGCGCGTATATACTTTAATGGCTTTTAACTTCGAACCCTGATCGAAATATACGTTCATGAATGGTGTATAGCCCGCGGACTATACACCGATGCATCTCCGCGGCTTATACACGAACTTTTTTTACTGCACTGCTCGATTTAAGAGTGCGGGCTATACACCCGAAAATACGGTAAATATGTTAACTTTAATTTAAAATTTTAAAAAATCAAAATTTTATTGCAAAAATAGCTATTTGAGTGTATACACATACCTCAAACGTGTCGAAAACGAAGGTGTTTAACCATGTGTTAAATTAATAAAAGAAGAAATAAATTAGAAAGCTCCAAGATAATATATATATATATATATATATTTAATATGCAATATGTGTCTACACTATAAAAAATTGCAAAAATTCTAGGATGAAAACAATTGCGAACAAATTAAGGCAACCTCATAGCTGCCAGCGATTTTTTAAATCTTTCTCTTGTTTTCAGAGACCATTTGGAGAAACTAGTTGGATGTGCCAATCCCAAAACTTTCTTCTATCTCATACGTACATTTTAATGTTTAAAAAAATAGTTACTCATTTTAATGCTTTAGTAATTTTAGTTCAATACCATACCAACTTTCATTTTCATCTTAAATTTCTGCTTCAGTCAATTAATCGGAGCAAAAACGAATTTCCGTCTCTGCAGGAGCCGATGGACTATAGAATGATAGGCAGATTTTTTTTTTTTTTTTCAAATTCAGGGAGGACCTACTTGACTTACCAAAAAATAATCATATACAAAAAATTTACGTTAGTTCTAAAACTAACTTCATACACTTTTAGGTGGTGCAATATTAAAAATGGCACAAAAATCGCGATTGCAGCGGCCCCCTTCCGGCGGATTTTTTTCAAATTCAGGGAAGGCCAATTAGCTATAGATACACTTACATACACTTACACAAAAAATTTGGTTCAATTCGATGCATAACTTCATATACTTTTGGTCGATACAATATTGAAAATGACACAAAATTCGCGATTACAGCCCCCTTCCGGCGGAATATTTCAAAACTGAAGGAAGACCTACTTGCCATAGCCAAAAACATTCCCAAAAAAATTGGTTCAATTCTATGCATAACTTCATACACTTTTTGATGGTAGAATGGTGACATACGGACACACACACAGACACACGCACAGACAGACATTTTGTAAAAACATGTTTTTTGGAATCTCTGACCCCTAAACGCGTAAATCCGTCGAAAACCGAAAGTCGAAAAAAAAAATTTCGATTACAATTCTTTCTTCTATTGAAGATAGAAGAAAGTAAAAACAATCAGAAGTTTCAAAAAAGAAAAAAAAAATGTCTGAAATAAAAGCATCCATTATCTACCTGTAAATTTGGGGAAAAGGCATTTCTGCTAATTTTAGAAACTCAGGTTTCTAATCTTTTTTTCTTTTAAAGGGTTTTTTTTTTATTAAAGTTTCTTAGTTTGAGAAAATGTTTCCAAGACTGTAGGTAACTTATCGTCCAAGATCCGACAACACAAAAACCTAGGTTATCGAACACAAGAAAAAAAAAACCTTTTATTTTATGGAAGGGTAGACATGGGGGAATCTAACAATCCATGTCTGCCGAAGGCGAAGTGATGCATTAGACAAAAATGAATACCACTAGCGGTTCACTCGTAAGTTTATCATTGTGTTTGCAATACAGTCATTTCATTCCGATAATCGTACGACAAACACAATCATAAACCTCGCGAGTGAACTACCAATAGTATTAATTTTTGGCTTATGCACCGCTTCACTTCCGGCAGACATGGATCGTTAAATTTGCCTATTTATAAAAGGTTTTTTTTTTTGTGCTCGATACTTTATGTTTTTGTGCTGTCGGCTCTTGGACTATTAGAGATAAATCGATCGTGAATAAATGGAAGTTTCTTAGATTTACTTTTTGTATCAAGTAATAAGTAATTACATTTTTACAAAATACTGTTTTACATATCATATTACTAACACAATATATCGATAACTAAATGTTAAAACAATAAGGCTATACTTACAGATGTATTGTTCGCATATCCTACCAGGTCTTGTAAATTTGTATCGATTGTTATTTTGCCTTTTCTCTCCGGTAATATTGGCTTAATGTCTATCATACAGTATTGACCTCGGAATGCTACATTTCCATCAGCAAGTAAAACTTCTGTATCTAAGCATTCGTCGTAATCACCTAGCATGACGAGCGTTCCAGTGATAAGCCCTGGTGGTATTTTTCCAGATGCATCTAAAACTACACAGGTTAATAATTAGAATTAAGAAAATAAAGTTATCTAATTATGAATTGGACAACTGCACCATAAATTACACTAAAAAATATGTATTAAAATAAATAGAGATTGCTAAATGGTACACTTAAAAACAATATACTTAAAATACGTTTAAAAACTATCAACGTTTCGTGTAGCTCGTCAGGATAAAATAGAAAATCTTAAATGAAATGTTAAAGTTTTAAAACGTTTTAAAACATAAACACATAGTCCAAGAATCCACGAGCATACTTGAGTTGAGAGTGCGTAAACCTGCTTGTTAATTAAATATAGCATATTATGCTATATTTTATGAATGGTATATGACAAATGATCGTTACAAGCGTGTTGCCCGAGCTTACTGATCATAATGTTTTCTAAAATTTTATTAAGATATGGTTCTTGTTCAGAATTGAATTGTAGAGTATACTACTTAAATGTGTAACAAGGTAGCAGAGTAATAAACGCAGTTTGAATAGGAAAAATATATTTAATAAAGGTACGATCTAAATAAAACAACCTACATATCAGGTAACAAAATATGAACTACTTAAAAAGAGAATTTGTAGAAGTTGCCAAATAATAAAATCATAATAAACATTGAACGGCAGGTTGCACGAGAACTCATAGTTCAACACCCCTCCTCAAGCTGCCGCATTAAAAATAATTTTATCACACATTTTATTAAATTTAATTTTGCTCAATGGCTTTGTAAACATATCTGCAGTCATGTTATGAGATTCACAGTACTTTATATTAAACACACCATCTTTATAGAGCTCACGTATAAAACAGTAACGAACATCGATGTGTTTGGATCTTTGACCAATTCGATTCTCTTTGACCGATTCTTTTTAATCAGGGCTATACATCCTTGGTTGTCTTCATGAATCGTAAATTGCCTTTTCTGAGTATCCTCAATTTCACACAATAATTGTGCTAACCACACACCCTCTTTACATGCTTCAGACACAGCAATAAATTCAGCTTCAGTAGAGGACAGTGAAACTGAGTGTTGTTTCCTACTAGACCATATTACAGGTGAATTTCCTAGCATAATTATGAATCCGGTTGTAGACTTCCGATCTGAAATATTTCCACCCCAATCAGCATCAACAAAAACTTCAACCGATGATAGATCTTTCCCAAATTTAAGTTTATACTCAGATGTTCCTTTAAGATATCTCATAACTTGTTTAACTGCATTCCAGTCATTTTCAGTTGGTTTACTAACTCGTCTTGATAAGATTCCAACTGCTATTGAAATATCTGGTCTTGAGGTATTAGAAATATATAAAAGAGATCCGACTGCTTCTCTATACTTATTATTTGTTTCTAATTCTTTTGATGAATCTTCATTTTTCAAAAATTCTGGATTCATAGGGATATTTACAGTTTTAGCTTCATTTAATCCATATTTTTTAATAAGTTGATCAATTTTTATTTTCTGGTTTATTACAAAACATCCATCTTCTAGTCGTTCAACTTGAACTCCTAAATAATATGACACTTGTCCTAAATCAGATATATCAAATGATTCTTTAAATATTTGCATTATATTAATTTCAGTTTCTTCATCTAATGTACAAATAAGTATGTCATCAACATATAAAAGAATATAACTCCAACCATTTTCTTCTTTTCTGATGTAGAGACACTGATCCACTTTACTGCGTACATAACCATTTAAAGTTAAAAATTGAATTTACCTTATCATTCCAAGCTTTTGCCGATTGTTTTAAGCCGTATAAACCTTTCTTTAATCTGTAAACTTTATCTTCTTGGCCTTTAATAATGTATCCTTCTGGTTGTCGTATATATAATTCTTCATCTATATCAGCATTTAAAAAGGCTGTTTTTACATCTAAATGTTTTATTTTCATATTCTTGGCACTTGCCACTGTTAAGAGGACTCGAAATGTTACATTGTTTGCAACAGGAGCATATGTTTCTTTAAAATCTTCTCCTGGCTTTTGAGTAAATCCCTTAGCTACAAGTCGAGCCTTATAACGTGAAACATTTCCGGTTTGATCTTGTTTAAGTTAAAAAAACCCATTTAGTACCAATTGCATTTCGGTTTTGAGGTAAATCTGTAAGTTCCCAAACATTTCTTTCTTCGATTGATTTAATTTCGTCGTCTGCAGCTTTAATCCATTTATTTTGTTCATCTTCAGATAACTTTTTCATTTCAGCCCATGACATAGGTTCATCAACACTTTTAACAGATGTTTTATATGCTGTAATATATCTTACAGGAGGTACACCTTTGTTGGAACGTTCTGAACGTCTTACTTTTACATTTTCGTTCGCTTCTAAATCTTCCTCTTCCTCTAAAGGTTTTGCTTCGTGCTCATCATTTAAGTTTAAGATAATTTTCTTGTGTTTATTACAGCCGTCTGTTTCATGAGAACTGGTTAATATTTCATTTTGTCCATCATTGAGACAAATTACATTTCTTGAAATAATTACTTTGTTTGTTTCTTTATCAAGAATAATATAACCTTTAGATTCTTCTGCATAACCAAGAAAAATTCCTTCTTTACCTCTGTTGTCTAATTTTCTTCTTAATACAGGTGCAATATAATAAACAACTTTGCAACCAAAAATCTTCAAGTGCTTTACTGTTGGTTTATATCCATGCCATATTTCAAAAGGTGTTTTCTCGCAAGCATTTGTGGGTAAACGATTTTGCAGGTAGGTCGATGTCATTATAGCTGCTCCCCAAAACTTTTTATCCAACTTTGAATCTTCCAGCATGCATTTTCCCATTTCAGTCAAATAACGATTCCTTCTTTCTGCAACTCCGTTCTGTTGAGGAGAATGTGGTACTGATAACTGGTATTTAATTCCTTCTTTAATCATGAAATTTCGGAGTCTTTCATTCACAAATTCCCCTCCTCTGTCACATCTTAAAAACTTTGGCGTACGTTCAAATTTAGTTTTCACATAACGCAAAAATTCTTCAATTTTTGTCGCTGCTTCACTTTTATGTTTCAGTAAATAAACAGTTAGATATCTTGACTTGTCATCTATAAGTGTTAAGAAATATCGCTTTCCTGTGGGAGTCTCATTTGGAAAAGGTCCACAAATATCAGCATGGAATAAATCTGCAACTTTTGATGCTCGATGTTCACTTCTCTTAGGATAAGCATTCTGAACTATCTTAACCTTTGTACAACATAAACATTTCATTTTCTGCTTACAGTCCTTCACTTTTAAACCATGGACTAAATGATTATTTTGTAATTCCTTAATTGCTGGAAGATCACGATGTCCAAATATTCTATGCCACATATGAATGCAATTGATATGCGATTCTTCAAAAACTTTATTAGCAATTTCATTGCAGTTTAACTTGTACAGACCATTTTCTAATTTTCCTTCAATTATGACTTGGTCGTTTTTCATTATTGTACATTTCCTGTTGCCAAAGTGCACAAAACAGTCGTTTTCATCAAGTCGCTTCACTGATAATAAACTGCTATCAAGATCTGGAACATATAGGACATCACAAAATTTTATATTTCTAACTTCATTGCCTGGTCCTCTGTATTTCATTAAACAATCACCAATACCTTTAATATCGAGTAATTGACCACTAGCAACTTGTACTTGGCCTCTTTTTGGCTTTATTTCAGTGCAATAAATATTTTTATCATTTGTCATGTGAGTTGTCGCAGCAGAATCAATATACCAATTAACATTAGAGAATTTATTCGAAGCTTTAAGACAGTGAAAAATTTCATTTTCTGTTTTAATTTCCTCGCTATCTGTAATCATTTTAACTTTGTGACTTCTTGTTTTATGCTGCTCAGCTTTCCATAAATAACAAAATTTCTTAATATGTCCTGGCCGTTTACAGTAATGGCAAAGCTGTTTTGACTTGTTTTCAGAGTTAACCCTAAAATTTCCCTTTTTCTTTGGATCTTTAACTATTTTCATCGCTGTTTCTTCATTCAATTTAAACGTTTCTAAACGACGCTCATACGTTGCAATAAGTTTACCTTTTACGTATTCTAATGATAATTCCTCAGAAGAACGAGCTTCTAAACTTGTAATTAAGGAATCATAACTCTCTGGAACACCGCATAGTAAAATTGCAATGATATCATCATCTGGGATGACTTTACCAAGACCTCTTAGTTGATCAACTACTTCTAATATACTTTGAATATAATCTTTCATGTTTAAGGTTTCATCATATTTCATACTGTATAACTTTCTTTGCAAGAAAAGTTTCGTATTTAAATGCTTTTGTTCATAAACCTTACGTAAAGAATCCCACATACCTTTTGCTGTTTCCTCATGTTTGATATGTATTAGCTGATTATCTTCGACACTTAAAGCAATTTTTGCTTTAGCAGACTTGTTTGCTTTAATCCAAGCATCTCGATCAGCTCCCGCTTCAGTAGGTTGTTCGGATGTAATAACATCCCATAATCCTTTATCAGTTAAAAACATTTCCATCTTGAATTTCCAAACATCATAATTACTGTTATTTAACATTGTAAAGTTAGCTTGCTGTTCAGCCATATTTCATATGTTAAATCGCACTTCTTCACAAAAAATGAAATTGAACTGTTAAATAAATTTTCCTAATTCAAAAGAAAATAGCCTTCTGGGCAACATAACCTGTTCAGAATTGAATTGTAGAGTATACTACTTAAATGTGTAACAAGGTAGCAGAGTAATAAACGCAGTTTGAATAGGAAAAATATATTTAATAAAGGTACGATCTAAATAAAACAACCTACATATCAGGTAACAAAATATAAACTACTTAAAAAGAGAATTTGTAGAAGTTGCCAAATAATAAAATCATAATAAACATTGAACGGCAGGTTGCACGAGAACTCATAGTTCAACAGTTCTTGCATGGAATTATGATTTTAGCTTCATCAATATATATACTACTGGCCATTAAAATTGCTACACCAGGAAGAAATGCAGATAACAAAATGATATTTATTGGACAAGTATATTATGAAGAAATAAGAAATGATCTAGACACACGGCAGTGTGTCAGCCAAGTTCACAAAGCAAAAGGCGACACACCAGCCGTGGGTTATATTACCCGAACCATTACTGGCCACTTTTGACCCCCCAATAACTTAAATTCTTTTTGACCTACACACTTGCAATTTTTTGTGTAGTGTAAGACAATCGTCTAATTTTCGAATACTATATTTTTTTTTTTAAATCTTTTTCCGTTCACGAGAAATTGACGTCTGAAAACCACTATTTTTACCACTGATTCACTGACTCACTCATCAAAATGTTTGACTACTTCCAGGTGACTTAGGAAGTTGAAATTTGGTGTGAAGGTAGGTTATTGGATCTATAAATAGGAAAAAATCAGAAATCACAATTAATTAAACCTTAAAGGTTGGTTAGAAGATAAATTATTGGATTACAATGGGAGTTTATGAGAATTTCACAAAAGACTGGAAATAGTGCCAAGTTGGCGTCACTTTTGACGAGTATCGGAGCTAATCACTGAAACTACCGAGCCGATTTCAATAGTAACAGTACCAAAATAATGGTATTTGCTCCGGTTCAAACATAGACTATATCTTAGGTCTGTGCCACTAACCAAAAAGGGTTCAGAAGCAAAAAACATTCTAAAAATGTGATTTTTGTTTTACTAAAGGGCCTAAGCACAAAATTCGGCCTGTTAATTATTTATAAGATATAAATAATAACTAATGACATTTGCTAAAAAATACCAAATTTAAAAAGGGTGAAAATGAGCGAAAAGCGTTCTAAAAATGTCCTAAATTGCGATTTTTAAGCAATCTCAGCAAACAACAAATCGATCTTAAAAGTAATATCAAAATGATGGTGATAGTCTTTGCTCCAACATAGGCTATATCTTATGTCGATGCTACTAATCTAAAGGGGGTAAATGAGCAAAAAACGTTCTAAAAATGCGATGTCTGTATGTTAAGGGCCTAGAAACATAAAATTTGGTATGCTAATTACTTGTAAGATATGAATGATCACTAAGAAGCCGAAAGTCCTTGCTCTAACAAAAGTACCGGATAAATTACCAAATTACAATGGGAGTTTATGGCAATTTGGCGAAATACCAGACGTAGCGCCAAGTTAGCATCACTTTTGGGGCGTAATTTTTGTCGTCAATTTGGCAATTTATCGCCAAGTTGGGGACAAACTTTTTTGGTCGACGAGGTTATAAAGTAGTACCCAATCACGTAAAAGAAACATCCTTATATTAATAGTGGTATTTAAAGGAACATAAGCAGTCCTAATGTTAAAATTTTTAAATTTGACTGTAAAAACAGTGAAAAAACGCAGGAAAAAGCTGCAAGATTAATTAATATTAAATAAAGTTAATTTAATGTTAAGCCCATTTATTTCAAAAAGAAAACAAATACTTACAATAAACAATAAACAAATACTATTTGACCAAAAATAATGGTATCCTATCAAAAACTTGAATGTGAAAAAATGCCAATTTCGTTAAAGTTTGAGCTAATAAAAGAAGTGATTTGACAAAATATAATGGTATCCTAACAAAAACATGAATGTGAAAGAATGCCAAATTCGTTAAAGGTTTTGCTAATAAAAGAAGTGAGATCTAACTGCAAACCAAGTTCTTTCCAAGCTCCTTAAATCATAGCTCCTGTTACACATAATATTCTTTAATTGCTTAAAATGATTTGTTATGTTACTTGCTATTCAATAGAGAGACTTGGCAAGTTTTCAGCCACTAACTTTAATCTTTGAGTCGGGGTACAATTTAATTTAGAATTGATTGGAAAAGATCTAGTCAATCGAGTGTTCAAATAAGTATATTGAAGTTAAGGTATTGATAAGTTAAGGAAGTGATCAACTTTAAGTTCTGATCAACTAAATAGAGAAATTTTATTAAGAGAAAACTTGCTAAGTCGCTCTATTGAATAACAAGTAACATAACAAATCATTTTAAGCAATTGAAGAATATTATGTATGACAGGAGTATGATTTAAGGAGCTTCGAAAGAACTTGGTTTGCAGTTAGATCTCACTTCTTTTATTAGCTAAACCTTTAACGAACTTGGCATTCTTTCACATTCATGTTTTTGATAGGATTAAATTTTCAAGAAATTTGGGTGCATAGATCCTGAGAAATCAGTACCCAGAACAACCACCTCGGGCAGTTAGGAGATATTAATATATTAGTAGTTATTAAGGATTAGATTAGTAACTACTAATCTAATTAAGGAGATTTCTAGATCATCACCCGATTACAGAAACTTAGTCAGATTATTTAAATTAGACATTATTAAATTTATAGTTTTTCATTTTGAAAAAAAAATGATAGAAAAAAATACTGTTGGCGCGACAGGAGAATTAACGACTGCTTGATGTTATTTTAAAAAAAAATATCAAAATGACAATCTTTTAATTATATGTTTACATTTTTTTTATATATATAATTGTAAACATTTTTCCATTTTTACCCACGCATCAGTTTGGCGCAATTTTTTTCTGACGCCATTTTGGTGAACACTGTGTTTTCAAATACCAGTTACATACTATGTTATT
Source organism: Maratus speculifer (assembly GCA_964019185.1). Taxonomy (NCBI): domain Eukaryota; kingdom Metazoa; phylum Arthropoda; class Arachnida; order Araneae; family Salticidae; genus Maratus; species Maratus speculifer. The sequence continues at coordinate 185,558,933 of OZ025298.1, read as the reverse complement.
TTTAATTGATTTGTATTATGTTAAAAATTAAATAATAATAAATAAATGAAGTTTAATTAATAATTATAGAACAAAACAATTTATATAATTTTAAAAAAGAAAATAAAAGCAAAGAAACAGTTTACTAATAAATAAACAACAATAACTGGATTACCATGTGAAGCATCAAATCGCAATTTTGTTACAATCGCGCCAAAGTGCTCCGTACATGACATCTATATCTAAACAGTATTGATAGTATTATTTTTTATATAATCTATACTAATATTATAAAGAGGAAAGATTTGATTGTTTGTTTGTTGGTTTGTTTGTTTGAATTGAATAGGCTCCGAAACTACTTGACGGTTTCGAAAAATTCTTTCACCGTTGGAAAGCTACACTATTTCCTTAGAACATAGGCTAATTTTTAATTGATTTATTCAAATATTTTTCCTTAATAATTCAAAATTTCATTATTTTTCATACAGAATCAATTAAAATTTTTCCGATAAAAAATAACCATTTTCTTTCCCGTTGCCAAAAAAATCAAAATATGGAAAATAATTTCTCCTCGGCAATTAATTTTTAGTTGAACAGTATCCACATGAAAAATTAAAATAAAAAAAATTCAAAGGAAAATAAATATGACGTCATTTATTATATTATCGGAAGTTTCGTTTGCACAGATATCATATACACATCGAGGTAACTAATGGACACTAAATTGATGTTATTTTGCCTGGCATGGCAACCCGACTATTGTTATTTAATTATTAATAAAATGTTTTTTTATTTCCTTTCTCTTCTTTAAAATTATGTAAACTGTTTTGTTCTATACTTATTATTTAAATACTAATTGTTATTATTTTTTAAATAATAGAAAATAATTTAAATATATGTGACGATTTCAGGAGAACTCGAATTATTTCCACTGGTTAAACAGAAACACGCAGTCATGGCAAGCGAGGGAAAAAACAAAATAAATAAATAAATGTAGAAGATCCAATAATTAGTCATGGGCTGCTGTAAATTCATTTATTAATTTCGTAATAATGAGGAAGGAAAAGCTCCTTTTTGCAAAAATTCCATCATTATTTCAGCGAGCTGTCCTCATCGAAGAAGCAACCCAAGAAATCTTCAGAATCTTCCTTTCATCTCGAGACTTCCCCCTTTTAAACTAAAAAGAAAGTTCTGGAACATTCTGTAATCTCTAACCATCATTCTTTTTATGTAAACAGAATTCTTGTCCAGCTACGAGATTATTTTAAACAGACGATAAATTTATTTAAAAAAAAATATTATTTAACCAATTTATAATTCGCGTTTGTAATGACCGAAAGATGGCGTTGTAATAGACCTGATAATCGTTTGTTTACGTTTGTTTGTTTACGTTCCATGCTGTAGCACTGTAGCATAGAACCAGTTTAAAGAGCTATTTAAAGTGCAGTTTTTTATCTTTTTTATTTAATTATGGGAGATAAATTACAAATATCGACAATTTTAGAATTTGTAGATGCTGGAAAATCTAGTAATTGCTTTAGAGAAGCTGAAGCATGAAAGCATTGTGTTGCTGTCATGCTATTTTGCCATGAGTAAGTCAAATGTATTTTTTTATATTATAGATCTAAACTTTGTGTATAAAATTTTGATTTTAGATAATTTTAATACAAAGAACCCAACGTTGCACGCGTTATAGAACTGTTTATTTATTTATCGGCCTTTTAAACACTGATTTCATGCTCACGGTATCAGTTCTATTTCGTTTTTCAGACTTTGTCCGCGAGAGGGCGTCTATTTCATTTCAAACGCGAATTGACTCAGAATTTTAAATATCTTAGGCAGACGATTTTTATACATGATTAATTTTAAGAGAAAAAGAAAAGAAATGAATTTATTAATATGCAAATTATCGTTGACGGCGGAAAAATAAATAATAGATAAAATAAAATAATGATATTTTTTAAAGGTATGGGTTTGGAATAAATTTAATAAGACTTTCTGAAAAAGGGTTGATAAAAACATAGAAGAAATCAGTTTTATTTGGAATATTAAGAAATGAAGTTTTAATTAAGAATATTTTTAATTTAGAGCCATCTTTTTAAATTTACGCATACTGGATTAATGTTTTTTAAGGCAAATTAAGAATTTATATCGTCTGCATAAGGATTAACAGATTAGATTTAGAAACAAGATTTTAATTTAATAATTTGAAGTAAGTACGGAATATTATTATAAGAAAATTAAGATAGTATAAAGGTTAGTTTTGGCGAAAAAAAAATTTAAATTTGTAATATTATCCCCCCTCCCCAAGACTTTGTATGAAATTGATAGTTAAATAAAACTACAAGTTCAGACAACAGAAATATAATAATTTAGAAAAGTTAAATTTTGGAATAAAACTGTCAAACTCAGGAAGCCAAGAGATGGAAGAAAAGAAAATTAACGCAATATAAAAAATATTAGCGATTAAAATAAAATAGTTAAGAGAAAATAATTCTGAATTAAATTTAGGTAGGAGCATTTCCCTGAAAGAAATACAATAATGTTACAACATCACTTACCATTTGTAAGTGCATAGGAGATAATACATATAATAACAGTAAATAAGTTATGAATATTAATAAGCAAGAGATAAAAATATAATAAAAACAATAAAAGTTCGTTCTCATGGAAGTTTAAATAACTACAATGACTTAATGCATAGTTTATTTTAAATAAGTCCTTTAAATGAAAAAAGTCTTTCAAGAATATATAAAAGAGTCTTTTTCAATGTCCAGTGAATACAGTCTCTTTAATTAAATATCTCCAAATCTAGTTTAATCTTTGTTTTTTATGTTATGTTGGATCCAACATCTTTCAGTAATATATCAATTTTTCAAGAATAAATAGCATCACTCTCAATATCAATAATAAATCTATACATATAATAAAACAGTAGGACCCGGTGTGTCTGTACATTGAAGATAATTGACAAAAATGGAGTCAGGGCGATAAAAGAAAACCAATGAAACACAAAAAAAAATTTTTTGAATTTTTTGTCTGTCTGTCTGTCTGTCTGTCTGTCTGTTTGTTCGAGGTTATCTTCGTAACTACTGAATAGATTTTTATGCGGTTTTCACTAATGAAGAATGCACACTCCCGGGCAGTGTATAGGCTTTGTTTCATCAAAATCGGACAACAGACAAAAAAGTAACAAAAAGAAACAAAAGAAACTATTAGGTGCGCTGCTCACGTTTTTTAGTACATAACGTTTTTTAGTACATATAAAATCCAATAGATGTCACTGTGCGATTTTAAAACGCGCTATCGTTATGTTTTCGCCAGTCTACTTAAGTATGAGAAAGTTTCAAGCTGGCTGTCGTTCCATGTGGTTTAGTCGGTAGAACGTCAGTGCGCCATACTGATGGCCCGGGTTCGATTCCCAGCATGGAATTTTTTTTCACTATGTTGGCATTAACGCCTATAAGCAATTAAAAGAATTTGAAATATTGTATTCAAGGCGAATTTTCTCTCTGGGAAAATTTCCTTGCATTAATATGTCAGTGTAATTTTTTTTTCGATTTAATTTTTTTTTTCGAAACTTTGTTTTTCTTAAAAAATTACAGTAAATATTTGATATTTCCCAACGTTTTTTGAATGATCGACTTGCTTTTTTTTTTTTTAATGTATGTCTGAACCTTATCTAACTACTTCTTCAAGATTTCTTTAGATAAACCGACCAGCGTAGCGGGCGAAGGCCGCTAGTAATATAGAAAAATTTAAATAATAAGAATAACAACAATAATAAGTAATAGTATAATAAGACTCCATATCCTAATATTTTTCAATAAGAGTATAATACTAAACTTCATTATAGAAATCATAATAATAATAATAATAGTAAAACAAGAGTATAATCAAAAGAAAATATCACTATTTGTTTATTATTGATAGGGAAAATATTGGTTGAGGATAAAAATAATTACATAGCAACTAAATAATTTTCTTATCTTCTAATAGCATAAGAAAGTATTTTTTGCTAGCCGAAAGTATAAATAAAAAAAAAATCATAATAATTCCAAAATCCAAATAAAATTAAATCTAACTATTTAGAAAATGGACTCTCAACCAGTATTTCCTTACAATAATTCCTCTCTGATACTCTTTTACAAAATTGTCAAATTTGGTTATAAGTTTTCAATGCCAAATGTAGAATAATGTTTTATCTACACATGGTTTATAAACTTCAATAATAAAATACAATAGGAATGAAAGGTGTCATTCTTAATTGAGAAATGGAAATAAAAATAGTGTGCTTTTTTTTTGAAAAACTTTTAATATCTAGTTTTCACAATCACTGAAAATCACATATTATGTTATAGGTTTGAGTAGAATCATTAGATTTTATACTGTTATAACATAAATATCTGCGGAATAAATAGAATAATACTAATGTCAAATACATGAGTAAATATAGTTAGACTTAAACACCCTTAAAATTAATTTATCAACATCAATTTGAAAGCTTTTACAATCAAAGTGTTCACCTTATGCCTGCATAAGGTGTCCAATTTAACCCCAAAAACTCCCAAAAACAAGTAATATTCTTGTAGGCCTCCAAGAACATACCTGCTGATGTTGAAAATTATGGGTTTTTTATGGTAAATGGTTTTAATGGTTTAATGGTTTAATGGTATTTGGTAAATGGTTATGGTACAAGTTTTTTTATGGTATTTTTTTATGGTTGTTTATGGTAAATTTAATCTATTGTCTTGACTTTAGTTTGATCTAGTGATTGTATCTGAGGTTTTGTTTGTTTTTTGGGTTGCTCATGAAACAGTTTAAAATCTTCGGGTGAAAAATAGGGTCTTAATTTAGAAACATGCACAATAACGGAATTCTGTCCTGTCTCATAATTAAATTTATCTATTTCATAAGTTACATCAGAAAGTTTATTTATAATTTTATATGGTCCAGAGAAAGTAGGTTCTAATTTTCGAGTGTTAGGGTATTTAAATTCTTCATAAATTACAGAGTCTTGTATTTTTAATGGGCATTCGACAAAATGTCGATCATAGAGTCTTTTACTTTTAAGGTGAAATTCCTGAGTTCGCGCTTTCGCAATTTTGAGGGCTTTGTCTACTGGTGTTGTATACATTTTAATTGCCTCACACAAAACCATTACCCCCCATTTTAAAAATCTGAATCAAAATTATCGTGAAAATTATAACTATATTTAGCTGCTAACTTTAACCAGAAATTTTATCTAATAAAACAGAAATTGTAAATATCATAGATATACCTTAAATTGGGATCAACTTTTAATTCTATTATTTTATAGATCATAAACATATTCAAAAATTTTAATTATAGGTAATTCCTTACTTAAAATCACAAAATTTACAAAAAAAATTAATCATATTTATCAGTCAAAATTCTAGCAACAGCCTTGCACAGTTCCATAGTCTTACTGAATTTAAATAAATTATAAGAATCCGGGAACCAAAGCTCACTGTAACCAGAAATTCTAACAAATAAAATGAAAAACATAAATGTTAACTTAATTTTCAGCTCAAATGTCTAGTTGTAGGAACATTATCATGAAAATACTGCATTCTGAGAATAGTTCTTGATAACAAACAAATATCAATAAAATAGAAAATGTACTTTTTAAAAGTAAACTTGAGCTACTAAGTTTTTTATATAATTCCTTATTATTACAAAATTGCCTTTAATCGTGCATAAAAATGTCATAATAGTCTTAATAAGTAACAGTAAATATCTTAAGAACATCATACTCCTCAATTAAATCCTTAAGAATAAAATATTTCAATCTACAACACATAATAATGATAATAATAATGCTCATAAATTGGTAAGTAAGTAAGATTCACAGATAAATAATCAAATAAATAAATAAATTAGTAAATTAATAAATTAACTTCAAATTACTCTCATCTATAAAATAATAAATAAATAAATAAATAAATAATAAATACTTTCCATCAATCATAAATAGAATTGAAATAATAATCAAAACATTTAATAAAATAAACTTACAGTTCAAGAACAATCTTCAATAAAATCCAATCTTCATTAAATTCCTCATCGAATACCTTTCACATACTCACCACTTTGAACTCATTAACTTTCAAAAATTTGTTATTATGACCATGATTATCTTGAGTCATCAGTTACACATAAACAGCAAAAAGGTGGAATATCAGGCCTCAGGAATTCACGAGATATTTAGAAGAAATCTTTCAAACCACTCGGACAGAAAGCTGTTTAACATTAAAATCTCCTCTGTTACATTCACTCGAGGAATCAAAAGATAATGGCAATTCTTGCTTAATAACACTTTCAACCATGGCGGGAAAAATTTTCGGCGATTCATATTTTTGTCATCACTTCGTTTCAGTAGATTCATTAGATTCATTTACATAGCATTTTACTTCTTCAGTAGATTCATTTCAAAATCCGAAACAGGCACTAGCACAGGCATTACCTATCCTGTGCGACTTTTCGATTAGTTGTGACGATTTCAGGAGAACTCGAATTATTTCCACTGGTTAAACAGAAACACGCAGTCATGGCAAGCGAGGGAAAAAACAAAATAAATAAATAAATGTAGAAGATCCAATAATTAGTCATGGGCTGCTGTAAATTCATTTATTAATTTCGTAATAATGAGGAAGGAAAAGCTCCTTTTTGCAAAAATTCCATCATTATTTCAGCGAGCTGTCCTCATCGAAGAAGCAACCCAAGAAATCTTCAGAATCTTCCTTTCATCTCGAGACTTCCCCCTTTTAAACTAAAAAGAAAGTTCTGGAACATTCTGTAATCTCTAACCATCATTCTTTTTATGTAAACAGAATTCTTGTCCAGCTACGAGATTATTTTAAACAGACGATAAATTTATTTAAAAAAAAATATTATTTAACCAATTTATAATTGACTCAGAATTTTAAATATCTTAGGCAGACGATTTTTATACATGATTAATTTTAAGAGAAAAGAAAAGAAATGAATTTATTAATATGCAAATTATCGTTGACGGCGGAAAAATAAATAATAGATAAAATAAAATAATGATATTTTTTAAAGGTATGGGTTTGGAATAAATTTAATAAGACTTTCTGAAAAAGGGTTGATAAAAACATAGAAGAAATCAGTTTTATTTGGAATATTAAGAAATGAAGTTTTAATTAAGAATATTTTTAATTTAGAGCCATCTTTTTAAATTTACGCATACTGGATTAATGTTTTTTAAGGCAAATTAAGAATTTATATCGTCTGCATAAGGATTAACAGATTAGATTTAGAAACAAGATTTTAATTTAATAATTTGAAGTAAGTACGGAATATTATTATAAGAAAATTAAGATAGTATAAAGGTTAGTTTTGGCGAAAAAAAAATTTAAATTTGTAATATATATATATGAAACTGGTATTCGAAAACGATTTTTCCGCCAAATTAGTGTAAAAAATTATCAGTACATGACAACTGCACTGTTTTGTTTATGTATTAAGGATACTTTTATCCGATATACAACATATCCGATACAACATAAATCCGATTACAGAAAATTAGTCAGATTATTTAATTAGAAGTTATTAAATTTATGTTTTTTTTTAATTATGAAACAGGCGAAGAAAAGAAAATTTACTATTGCTGCCCGACTGGAGAATTAACCTTGATGTTATTTTAAAAAACTATCGAAATGGCGAATTTTTAATTATTTGTTTACGTTTTTTTATTTATGTTATTGCAAACATTTTTCCACTTTTATACACGCATCACTTTGGCGTGATTTTTTTTTTATGATGCCAATTTGGAGAACACTGTGTTTTCAAATACAAATTACATTTATATTACTTTTATTTATTTTCTACTAGGGGGGCCCCGCCCCCCTGCTCGCTATGCTCGCCAACCCCCCGCGTAATCGCTTCGCGATTCCAAATTATTGGCTACCCCTGCTTGCTGCGCTCGCCAATACCCCATGGTATGAATAAGCAGTTGCAGACCTTTCAAATGATGTGTCACACGACTGGTGTTGTAAAGAAATTAAAAATGTGCCCCCCTGGGGGGCAGAGTGGGAGGCGACACAAAAGACATCCATGATATGAATAAGCAGCTGCAGACCTCTCAAAGGATATATCACACGACTGGTGTTGTAAAGAAATTAAAAATGTGCCCTTCCTGGGGGGCAGAGTGGGGGGACACACAAGACATCCATAAAATGAATAAACAGTTGCAGACCTTTCAAATGATGTGTCACACAATTGGTGTTGTAAAGAAATTACAAAATGAGACCCCTCTGAGGGCAGAGGGGGGTTACACACAAGATATCCATAATATGAATAAGCAATTGCAGACCTCTCAAATGATGTGTCACACAATTGGTGTTGTAAAGAAATTAAAAATGTGCCCCCAAGGGGGGCAGAGTGGGGGATGACACACAACACATCCATAATATGAATAAGTAGTTGCAGACCTTTCAAATGATGTGTCACACAACTTGTGTTGTAAAGAAATTAAAAATGTGACCCCCCCCCCTGGGGAGAGCAGAGTATGGGGGTGACACACAAGACACCCATAATATGAATAAGCAGTTGCAGACCTTTCAAATATTGTGTAACACGACTGGTGTTGTAAAGAAATTAAAAATGTGCCCCCCCCCTGGGGAGCAGAATGGGGGATAACACACAAGACATCCATTATATGAATAAGCAGTTGCAAACCTCTCAAATGATGCATCAAACGACTGGTGTTGTAAAGAAATTAAAAATTTGGCGAAATATTACAGTTATCGCCAAGTTGGCGTCACTTTTGACAACTAATTTTGGTCGCCGAATTTGGCGATATATCGCCAAGTTGGCGACAAACTTGGCGATTGTTGGCGATGGTAACCTTTCCTCTCTTTATGGTAACCCATACGGCGATGCAAAGACGGAGTCCTTTCCTGATTGGTCTATTCGACTCATGGAAGGAGTGGACAAACCGGATTCGTTAGTTCCGGAAATCTTCCACATCAGCATCATTCCAGGAGTCATTCCTTTTAAGGCTAGTTTTTTTTTACTATAGAAGGATTATTTTAAAAAGGAAATAATAATAATGAACTAAGTCAATAAATAATTATGGAACAAAACAATTTATATAATTTTAAAAGAGAAAAGAAAAATAATGAAATAATTTACTCAAAAATAATCAACTATTACCGGATTACCACGTGAGGCATAAAATCGCAATTTGCTGCAATCGCGCCAACGGTATCCTTAGATGACACCTGCACCTACATATTATTGGCAATATTATTGTTTATACAATTTGTTTATATAATTTGGTAATACTTGATAATCCCATCGACCAAAAAACTATTGCCAAAGTATAAGGTTAAATGTCAATGGATGATCGTAAATGTCATATTCATTTGACATTAAATTTGTTATACGTAATTGTTACTTCATCAACCAATTTTAATTCGATGTTTATTTGTATTTCTATTAACATTTTAGTAATTTATTGATTCTTTGGTTATTTAAAATAAAAATTATGTCCATTTGTATAATTTGGCGAAATTGATCGACGGAATAATCAAGTAGTCGAACAAAAAACTATCATCAAGCTATAACATTAAATGCCAATAATGGATGATCGTAAATTTCCCATTTATTTGAGGACAAACATGAAATAAGTCTGGTACATTTGTAACAATATCGTTTCTAGCACTTCTAATGTTTGACACTAAAAATCATAATGGAATCGATTACAGAAGGTAGAAAGATGCAAACTAAAGACTTATTTTTCTACAAAATTTAGTCATCAAGATTATTCTGATTTAACGGCTACATGTTAGCAACTGTTTTATAAAAGGAAGAAGCAGTGAAACTGATGTAATTTTAATGTTATTCAAATAATACAGCTTTAAAACACACTTTTTATGCTTCATTGTTCTACTAAATATATAAGTGAAACACCCTTCTTCGTCTGACACCCCCACGGAGGGCATCCTTTTCTTAGGGCCTATATCCCACGTGTAGATAAATGGCCGTCATAAATACAAACAAACAAAAACTCTTCTTTATCTGTCAATAATTCTTTAAATTTTTTACTCTATGTATTCTTGCTGGAACAGATTAAGGTAGATAGGAATCTACAGTAGACCTGTTAAAAGAGGACGTTTATTAAAAAATGTAACGTGAAATGACATTGTATGTAGACTATCAGAACTACAAATAGTGCAAGTTCAGATGTCGGGATTTTAAGAACTAAGAAATGATAATGTACAATCCGAAAGTTAATAGAGTTTGATAATCAATCTCACTAATCATTGCAATGCCCTCTAATGTAATAGTGTGATGACTCGAGAGCATTTTGATTTCTGTTGTCATAACGGTCTCATGTTCATACGAAACTCTACTATAAATGATAAAATAAAAGAGAGGGTGCTTAATTGCCCAAATTTTCGCCAAGACTTACAATAGTACAATATTGCAATGGCGTTGGCATGATTTTCAGCAATACGGAAGAACATTCCAGGGTGGTCTATACTGTTTTAAAATAAAAATAATAAATTTTTAAATCACCATTTTTTTTTAGTCAAGGTTCGTTTGGAAATATGGACCAGCGAAGCGGGCATAGCCTGCTAGTTTGTTTATATGGTACTACTCTGTTATCCCGTCGACCAATTTCGCCAAATTATACAAATCGCCAAACTAATAGCCAAATTATACATATTGACAATAATTTTTTATTTTAAATAACGAAAAAACAAATAATTAGTAGAATATTAATAAAAATACAAATAAAAAGTTGAAATAAAAATCACTTAATGACATTTTAAACACGTGAATCGTATTTAATGTCATTGAATGTGCATTCACGATCATCCATTATTGGCATTTAATCTTATAGCTTGGCGATAATTTTTTGGTCGACGGGATAACCTAGTAGTACCTTTATATTATATGGTACTGCTTGATTATCCCATCGGCCAAAAAACTGTCGCCAAAGTATAAGATTAAATGTCAATAATGGATGATCGTAAATGTCACATTCATTTGACATTAAACATGTTGTACGTGTTTGTTATGTCATCAGCTAATTTTTAATTCGACGTTTTATTTGTATTTCTCTCAGTGTTTTAGTAATTTATTGATTTTTCGGTATTTAAAATAAAAATTATGTCCATTTGTATAATTTGCCGAATAGTTTAGCAAAATGTATAATTTGACGAATTTGTGGTACGGAATAATCAAATAGTACCCATTATTTGTTTACATTCTAACTGGATATTTAGGTTGATAGAATTGGCGTACTTATCGAGTCTTCGCCAAGGTATATGCCAAGCAGTTGTGAATTCTGTATTTTAGCCTTACTATTATGTATTTTTCATCTGCAGTTATTTTATTATCACTAAAAAAGCAATATTTACAATATTGCTACAATATTGAAAAATCTTTGAAATGACAATGATGTTGAATTAAAAAATATATTTGTAATTAATTTATCATTCAGTTTGGTTTAAAAAAAAATAGCTAGGAAAATAAATATATAATTTAAAATTGGCTAAGAAAAAAATATATACAGTCCTCCCCACTTAATCGGGTAACGGATAATCGAATACCCCGCTTATTCGAATAAAATCCTCCGGAACCGAATTTAATCGCATTGGGCTAATGCTATTTTACCCCGTTTAATCGAATGCTCGTTACAAAATGTCCTCGCTTAATCAAATAACAAATGAGTGAAACAATTTGAAAAATGGGTGTGAAAAACACTTTCAATTGGAATTTCCTTCACACTTTTTGTCATTTTCGGCTGTTACACAGAAAACAAATTTCCAGAACTCCCAACATGGATTTCGCCAGGCTGGTGGATAATGGAGTGTTCAAGTGTATTTGGTGTATTTTTGTGACGGCCTATTATCTGCGCTAGGGATATAGGCCCGGCGGAGGGATGCCCTTCGTGGGGGTCTTTCTAAGGGAACCTAACCCGTATTTACGCAAGGTTCGAAGAAAACCACGAAAACTCCGAACGGTTAGGCCTACGGCCGCGATTGGGTTCGAACCCAGCACCTGCCGTCTACCAGTTGAGAGGTCAGACCCTCTCGGCCACTGGTGGGGCTGAGAGTTCAAGTGAGTTCCATTCCTTGTTCATTTTCTCGAATTAATTTCAAAAATTGTGAAATAAATTAGTAATTTCGATTAATTTTGTAATTTGTTTACTTTCGTTTTTCAAAGGCCTTTTTTTTTTCCTTTCGGATTTTTTACAATTATTTTTAATGGAGACACTTTCATTTTCAAAACCGGTTCCGAAACTGAAATCATCATCATTAAAAATATCAGCAATAAAAATCGAATGTTAAAAGCGACGACGCCCTTTGTGCAGATCGATCTCGCTATCCGTGGCAAAGAAGATCATTTAAAAATATTGAAATGCGATATAGATATCTTAATGAATTTCTTCTATAGGATAGGCATTAGCGAGCAAATCCTTTCGCGTGATCGAAGTAGTTCTTTAATAATAATGTGTTGTCACTTAGAGGCTCAAGATGGTAATTGTGATACCATTCGAAAAAAAATCTCGTCCATTTTTTCAGTTTGTTTTTATTTCAGTTTGTATTATTCTATTAAAGTTTTTAACGATTTTCTTACTCTGGTAATTAAATATACTGTATTTAATAATTTTGTCATTTTATTACACATTAAATATTACATTTGTATGTCTCCCCGTTTAATCAAATATCCCGCTTAATCGAATATTTTTTCTGGAACCGTCAATATTCGTTTATGCGGGGCCGACTGTACATGAATACCCCACAATAAAAAATTTTGTTTTTTATGATTACGTAGCAATTTTAATTAACATTAAGCCCTATTAGCTGAACTTTATCAAAAATTAACTATTAGATACTACTTCATTACACCGTCGACGAAAAAACTATCGCCAAACTATAAGATTAAATGCCAATAATGGATGATCATAAATTTCACATTCATTTGACAATAAACACGAAAAAAGTAATGATTCATTTGTAACAATATCGTACCAAGTACTACTAATCATTTATAACAATATCGTACCAAGCACTACTAATGTTTGACGTTAAAAATCATAATGAAATCGATTACTAGGTAGACAGATTTTATTGAATGCAAGCTAAAGGTTTATTTTTCTACAAAATTTCGCCATCAAGATTATTCCGATTTAACGGCTACATGTTTGCAACTAATTTATAAAATGAAGAGGCACTGAAGCTACTACAATTTTAATTTTATTCAAATAATTCAGCTTAAAACACGGTTTTTATATTTCATTGTTCTAATAAATATATAAGTTAAACACTCTGCTTTATCTGTAAATAATTCTTTGCACATTTTACTTAATGTACTCCAGTAGCGTAGCTATGTTTTTTGGCGCCCGGGGCCAGCAAGAAATTTTGCGCCCCCACCCCAATATAGATATATAACAATTTCTCTCAATTTGGCGCCCCTAGGTCCCGGCGCCCGGGGCGGACGTCCCCCTTGCCCCCCCCCCTTAGCTACGCCACTGATGTACTCTGCCAGAAGAGGATGTTTATTAAAAAACGTAATGTAACATGTAATGAAACTTCATTTAGGCTATTAGAACTTTCTATAGTGCAAATTCAGAAGTCGGGAATTTAAGAATTATTAAAAGATAAGGTATGATACGAAAGTTAATAGAGTTTGATAGCCAAACTCAGTAATCATTGCAATGCTCTCTAATTTAATAGTGTGATAACTAGAGAGCATTTTGATGTCTGTTGTCATAACCTGTTGTCTCATTTCCATACGAAAATTTACTATAAATGATCAAATAAAATAGATGGTTCTTAATTGCCCAAATTTTGTCCAAGGAATCAAAATAGTACAATATTGCAATGGCGTTGCATTCATTTTCAGCAATGTGGAAGTAAATTCCATGTGATGGTCTGTAATGCTTTAAAATAAAAATTTTAAATCGCCATTTTGTTTAAGTCAAGCCTTGTTTGCGAAAATGGACCAGCGAAGCGGGCATAGCCTGCTAGTTACATATACAAACATTTTATAAAACAATCAAGGACTGTATTTGAATATTAAAACAGATACTCTCCATAAAATAAACAATTCGTTTTTCTTACTCGTTTTGACTGATAACTTTTTTTTCGGCAAAATCAATATATTTTCACATTAATACTAAACATAACACAATATATCTTATACTATAATGCGAGCAAAAATTGTGTGTGTGTGTGTGTATGTGTGTGTGTCTGTCTGGGTAAATTTTATCTCAAAATCGGCTCTAACGATTTTCGCAAGAGTTTGGATTTTAACATTTTCGGGCACGAGAAGACCATTGGGCTAGGTCACATGTTCGAGAAAATTCGATTATTGGGTCGTTTTGGGTCATAATGGGTCAAGATCAAGCTATTTATATCTAGAGAACGGCTGGATCGATTTTAAGGAAATTTTCTATCCAATCGTTTTTTGGCACAACAAAACTATTGGGCTGGGTCACATGTTCGAAAAATTTCGATTAGTGGGTCAATTTTGGGTCATTATGGGTCAAGCCATTTTTATCTAAAAAACGGCTCTAACGATTTTGACCAAATTTTATATTGTATCGTTTTGGATTACAAGAAGACCATTGGGTTTGGTAACATGTTCGAGAAAATTCGGTTAGTGGGTCATTTTTGGAGTCATTGTGGGTCATGCTATTTTTATCTAGAGATTTTCTCACGCAATTTTGACTAAAAATTGCACTCTATGGTTTTCGGGCACGAGAAAAACATTGGGCTAGGTTACATGTTCGAGAAAAAATTTCAATGGGTCATATTGGGTCATTAAGAGTCTGGGTCAAGCTATTTATATTTAAAGAACGGCGTGATGGATTATAACGAAATTTTGTATGTAACAGTTTTCTGACATGAGAAAACTAATGGGCTAAATCACATGTTTGAGAGATTTCGACTATGATCGTCATTTGTGGGTCATGATGGGTCATAATGGGTCATGGTCAACCTATATCTAAAGAACAGGTGGATCGATTTTAACGAAATTTTGTATGCAACATTTTTTTGGCACGATAAAATCATTGGACTAGGTTACATGTTCGAAAAATTTCGATTAATGGGTCATTTTGGGTCATTAAGAGTCTGGGTCAAGCTATTTATATTTAAAGAACGGCGTGATGGATTATAACGAAATTTTGTATGTGACAGTTTTTTGACATGAGAAAACTAATGGGCTAAATCACATGTTTGAGAGATTTCGACTATGAGGGTCATTTGTGGGTCATGATGGGTCATAATGGGTCATGGTCAAACTATATCTAAAGAACAGGTGGATCGATTTTAATGAAATTTTGTATGCAACATTTTTTTTGGCACGATAAAATCATTGGACTAGGTTACATGTTCGAAAAATTTCGATTAATGGGTCATTCAGGGCCATCGCTAAGACTTTTTATTGGTGGGGGAGAAGACCTTAAATTGCCAAGTCAAATTTTCATATTTGCCAACTCGTTTTATAATTTTGCCAAGTTACCACACTTAGAAAATGTAATACAGTTCTTATTTGTAAAAAGTTTAATAATATTTCCAATTAGAGTTGTAACTTTTGCAAATTCTATCAAAAATAGAAAATGTACTACAATTTTTATTAAAATTTTCATTAAATTTGCCAAGTGTAACAACATTTGCGAATGTTTGGGGGGGAGGCTCCCCCCCTGTCCCACCCCTTAGCGAGGCCCCTGGGGTCATTTTGGATCATAAAGGGTCTGGGTCAAGCTATGTATAATTAAAGAACGGCAGGATCAATTTTAACGAAATTCTGTATGTAACAATTTTTAGAAACGAGAAAACTAATGGACTAAGTCACATATTCGAGAGCTTTCGATTATAAGGGTCATTTGTGGGTCTTAATGGGTCAAGATCAAGCTATATCTAAAGAATGGGTGGGTCGATTTTAACGAAATTTCGTATACAACATATTTTTGGCATGAGAAAATCATTGGGGTAGGTCACATGTTCGAGAAATTTCGATTAGTGGGCCACTTTTGGGTCATTCTAATTTTATCTAGACAACGTTTCGCGCAATTTTGATTAAATTTTGTATTTTATCGTTTTCGGTCACAAGAAAATCATTGGGTTAGGACAGATTTTTGAGAAAATTCGATTAATGGGTCATTTTGGATTATAAGGGGTCAGGGTCAAACTAACTATATCTAAAAAACGGCTCAATCGATTTTATCTAAATTTTGTATCTAATGTTTTCCGGCATGCTAAAACTAAAGAGCTAGGCCACACGTTCGAGAGATTTCGATTATAAGGGTCATTTGTTGGTCATGATGGGTCATGCTAATTTTATATAGAAAATGGTACTCACCATTTCGACTATACTTTGTATTATATCGTTTTTGAGCAAGAGAAAACCATTTGGCTTGGACACATACTCGCGAAAATTCTATTAGTGGGTCATTTTGGGTCTTAATGAGCTAGGGTCATTCTAATTATATATAACAACGACTCAATCAATTTTACCTAAATTTTGAAACAAAACGTTTTTTGTCACGAGAAGACTATTTGGCTGAGTCGCATGTTAAACAAAATTATATTAGTGGGTCATTTCGCTTCATTGCGGAATTCTGCCAAGCTAATTTTACCTAAAAAATGGCTTAAACGATTTTGATTCAATTTTAAATTCTACTGTTTTTGATTACCTGAAGACGACTGAGCTATGTCACATGCTTGATCAAATTTGATTAGTGGCCCATTTTGGGTAATACGGGTCAGGGTTACGAGAATATGGCAAAAGCCAATAACTTGGTGATATTTGACAAAATATTGGCGACATATGGCCAAAAAATCGACTATAAAAATTACGAAAACCAAAACACGTATTTGGAGCCAAATGAAAGAATGCCTCCAAATTTGGCTATATCTAGCAAAAAATATTGTCTTTCAGAATGTAAAGAATTTTTTTATACATTCTTAAGAGGATTCGAGATGCATGGTTAAACCAATCAGAGTCGAGCTAATAAAGTGATTTAGATCGATGTCCTTTCGTTGTAAAATTTAAAATAAAATAAAATTTATAAATATGCGCATAAAAACATAGTTTTCTTATTGATTATTTTTCTAAATAATACTATTATAAACATGTTTTACAGTAATAATACAGAGTTAATGATACAGTGAAAATACTATATCGAGTTGAACACAAAGTTAATTTTGATCGAGCTAAGCTCGGTCTCCCCTGCTAGTTTTTTAAAAATGTAACTTACATTTCATTGCAGATAATTTGAGCTTCTTAATGCCCGCCATAAGGGTGAAGAGATTATTTCCACACCGTGAAGATAAATTTAAATGTTCATTTGCTTCCATTACGTAGGGAAATGCCGATTTAATTCCATAATTGACCATTTTCTTAATATTTTTGTCCAATTCAACGTATTTCTGATATATAAATTTATCTTTATCAACATCTTCTGCTTTTTGCAAGTGCTTGGCTGTAGAAATACTGAAAGTGTTTAAAATAGTAAATACTAAAAATATCGATGACATCCACATACTGTCGCTAATTTGTCAACATGCCTCAAAATATAAACTGCTTCTTTTATATACCCGAATGCAGCGTAATTAGTTTCGAAGTTACAATATGAAGACTGCCAAAAGAAACAATTGTAGTAAAAGGAATTGTTTACGATTTTTATAAGAATCAGAATCATTTTTGAAAGGAAAGATGATTCCCAAAGATAATATAAATAGACTGCTATCAGTTTCAGATCAGGTTTGAAATTATTTTGTCAATGTCATTAGTTGATCATCTCAATGGTTTTTGACATTGAATACAATTCGCCTTGACTCAAAATATCTGATTATTTCGTCTTATTTAATGTACACCGTTTGCTTTTTTCCTCTTGTCTATTTTTTGTCTGTTTTTATAAATGTCTACTTAATGTCACTTAAGTTTCTGATACAAATAGTTAAAATATTATTTTTTCTCTTAAAGGTTGATAAAATTCGTTTAAATATTTTAGTTTTGACGCATTCATTAATGAAAGAATATGCGAGCTTTTATTTCAGCATAAAAATACTTTTCTTTAAAAACAGTATTTTCCTGTTTAAATTTTAAAAATCATCCGATGCACAATAAAAAAAAAAGATTTTATTATTATTATCTATTTGATTTCTTTTTAATTTGATTATTAAACATGTTATAAACATTCTGTTTTTCTCTCAAAACACTAAATGTCACACAAAATGTTCTTCTGTTTCGGTGCTAAAATAATAATACAAATACTTATTGTTTCTTTTTTTTTCCAAACAAAATGACATTTTAAATGACAGAAAAAAATATCTTTCCTATAATGATCCTTTAGGCGCTTAGTAATTTAACTTCAAAAATATGGATCTATAGCTACAAGCCCCTTAACCCTTTCCGGCACACTGTGCCCGGTCTGGGATACCTAATTTTAATTCCAAACTTGCAAACGGCACTAGTAATATTTTACTAAAATTTTGCTTTTACAAAAAAAGCATAAATTACGGATTTCAAAGTATCTAAGAAATTCGTTTGTGAATTCTGGTGCCAGTCGAAAATTTCTCACTTTATTACAGATTTTGCCCGTGCCGGAAAGGGTTAAAACATCTACCCTGCACTATTCCTTAAAACATCTACCCTACACTACCCCTTAAAACATCAATTTAATAACCATGAACCTAAGTTAACCACAAATTAAAAAATTTAAAACAAGTAAATAATCTAAAATCCCCCCCCCCCCCCAATATATATATATATAATATTGAAAAAGATTTAAGTTAGATATGAAAATGTGCCATTATCATATATAACTTAACTAGTAATGATTATCTTCAAAAATTTCACGAATTTTCAAGTTATATCTCAGATGATAAATAATAGTGGGAGAGCATTTATAAATTCACGATTCAGTATTTCACGTATCATATGAATTTTAGTGTGTTCCATTTGTAAATAATATTCTTAATGCAAACTTTTGTAGATTATTATTAAATCGAAATATACAGTATGTACAATATTTACATAGTAATATTATAGGTGAATTATTTTAGTTGCTTAATTAGAAATCAGGATTCTAAATTACAATGAATATTCTAGCAACTTTTTCATGTTAATACCGAAACGATATTTTATTTCCTTCCAGTTTTGGTAGGCCACGAAATAACGCAGTTTTCTACTGCTTCGAGCACTATACATAAAACCAACTAATAAAAAAAGAACAAGAAAGAATGTTTTTAATATCAGTTATCTGGGGGATCACGTGACCCTGGCGTCAGCCGTCTAGCTAAGCGCGGAAGGGTTTTTCGGAATTTTCCACAAATCCCCCCCCCCCCCCCCAATGAACAAGGGTTCCTCAAAAAGGGGATTCAAAATAATTAAAGTAGCAAATAAAATTATTCTAAAATAAACAATTACACTATACATAAATGCAATACAAATCAAATATATACTTACATACAGGATTTCAAACAAAAAAATAAAGTTAAATTATTAATTTTTTCTAGACAGAGGTCTGCTACTAAAACTAGAAAAAAAGAAACAATTTATATCTATACAAATTATTAAAGGCAATTTAAGACAAAATCAAACTAAAGATTAAAATGTCAACAAGAAAAACAATTTTTTTTAAAGTCGAAAGAATAGAAAGTTTTAAATCAATAACAGAATTTGTTCAAAGTTTTTTTTTTCTTTTTTTAAAGTCAAATGCAGGTTTTGAGTCTATAAAACAGTTTTTAATAGTAGATTCAACATATTCAGGAAAGTCATTGAAGAGGTCAGCAACAGCAACAGCAACAGCAGCAGCAGCAGCTTGTCTTACCAGAGTTTCACTACTGGTCACATCATTTAAACTAGGCTCACACAAGTCAGGCATTTTGGAGAAGTTTAATCTCTTCCACAAATCTTGTTCAGTGGTAGAATTTTGCTTTACTGGATCAAAATATGTCACAAGAAGGCGCTGCACAACATTCATGCCATTTTCATGATCTGAGTCAACATCAGGTAAAACTACTTCCCAGATCCTTTAAACCCAGTAGTACTGCAAATCTGGCTTTTTCTTCATACAGAAGAAAAGCTGAAAGTAAAACATCAGTTTCATCAATAGTTGCAACCTCGCAGTTGTCATCCCCAGTTGAAACTTCACAAGCTTTTACAAGAGTGTTTATGAAAAAATTATGATTTTTTACAGTAGTAATACAAATAACTTTAATAAGTACATCAAATACAGTCGAGTCTCTATATAACGAAATCAACCGTTCCAGTAAAAAAATTCGTTATATAGAGAAATTCGATGTATAGAGAATGATGTTA
The DNA here is from genome assembly GCA_964019185.1 of Maratus speculifer. Classification (NCBI taxonomy): domain Eukaryota; kingdom Metazoa; phylum Arthropoda; class Arachnida; order Araneae; family Salticidae; genus Maratus; species Maratus speculifer. The sequence goes on along the minus strand of OZ025298.1, from coordinate 185,538,617 downwards.
AAAATTGTATTTAATGTGTGAAATTTGAACAAATATTATTTTTGATCTTTTGAATTAAGAATTTGAAGTGTTTAAAAATAAATATTAACCTGACATTTTATTTCTTAATTTTTTAAGCTGTTTCAAAAAAGAGAACAGACATTTATTTGAAAGCTTAATGAAAATCAAATAAGGAAGACTTGCATTAATTTCGGACGAAAAAATCTGTATATATATACATTTTTAATTGTTAAGCTTTCAAAAAAATACTCAAATTTTACCAAGGAATGAAAAATTGTAGTTAACATTTTCCTCAATTTGAAGGCCTCTCTTATGTGCCTCTCATTGATTCCTCTCTTACATGTGTATCAATCCAATTGACACTGTTTTGAGAAAGATGTGGAAAGGTGTGTGGGAGGTGAAATGAATTCGTTGTATTTAAAGAACAAGGAGAGAAGTAATATAAAAAAGAAAAACTCAGCACTGACGATAAATCAAAAATAAGTGATGGCAAATTGATTCCATATGATTTCGAAGTGTTTTGAAACTGTTTCTTATGACCAATTTATGAAAAAATTCGCTATATGGAGATAGATATTTCGCTATATAGAGACTGTTTTTGATGTAATCATGCGAAAAGGGGACCTTTCCTACTAAAAATTCGATGAGAAATTCGATGTATGGAGTTTCGATGTAGAAAGACTCGACTGTAATTGCACTGTTGGTAGGCTTTCTTGATAATTTTTTTCTGAAGTTTGATCAATTTCTCAAATGTCAAGATGTTCAGAGATAATAATGAGATTCTGTTCAAGCAAAGTCATATTAGATGTGCGTATTAGCAACAAATGTTCCATGAGTGGAAAGCAAAATGAGAAACCTGCAGCGCTAAGATGATTTTTAGCTGTCTGTAAAAACAAATGATCATCATAACCACCAACAGCACTCTGACAAGTATTTTGGTATAGAAAATTGACAATTTTCAAAACTATATAATCTAAGTCAGTTTCTGTCCATGCAGGTTCAAGTTCACATGCAGAATTCAACATCCTTAGAGTAGTAAATGCAACAAGTTTGCTCCAGAGAAAAGAGAATTCCAGTTGATATTACAGTTGATAAGCTGACAAGCATCCTAGTAGCTCTGAATGCATAAAGAGGACACCAAAACAAAGAAATAAGAACAGTTGTTGGATCTTTCATGATTAATTCAGTAAATTTGTGTTTTGCCGGAATCACAACAGGGTGTTTTTCATAAAATGAAAAATTGGACTTTTGTAACCGTCCTCGTACCAACAGAAAACCTTCATCTGACAAAATAGGGTTTAACTGAAGAATATTCGATTCTTTAGAGATACTCTTTTTATATTTCAAGCACTTTAAAACTTCACGAAAACTTTCTTCCTGTACTAGTTTTAACCAAAAATTTTCAGCATGTAATATTTCTTCTGTTGATAATTCTAATAAATCTATCTCTCTTTTCTACCTTTGATTTTATATTAGAGATAAATCTGAATACCCATACAATTATTCGATATAATTTCCTTAGGGAGCTATACTTTTCTAGATTAAAAATGGGAATTTCATCAGCTTTATTTGTTTGAACAACGCAAGAAAGGGTTGCTGCTTTTCGAGAATTCTCTTTAGAAAGATCAAGTAATCGTGATGCAGCAATTTTAAACATAGGCCACTGATTTTCGGGAAGGGAAATAAATTCAGGACAATGGAGCCAATTTTACCAATTATTTTTAAGTTCACCAGAACAAGTTTCATCCCATGATATTCCCATTAGCCAAAGTTTTTGTAAAAAGAATTTGATATGAATGATAAAAGGGGAAATAAATCCTGCTGGATGAAGCAACATAGCTGCAAATTTCAAAACATTGCGTTTTGTACAAGAATCATTGCTTAAATTTGCCAACAATGGTCGTAATTCTAGTCCTAAATTATCTTCTATATTGTCCCATATAAACCACCTAGAACTTTTAGGAAAGTATTTGGGGAGTCTGCAATCGAAAGGGGTTTGTTTTCTTCGAGCCATTTTTTCCTAAGTTCCTCACAATTACTTTCAAATTTTCTTAACTTCATACCTCGTTCTTTCAAAATATCAACAGCTTCTTTAGATAAGTTAAAAGCTTCGAGAACATCGTTTTCTCCTGAAAACAAATCATCTACATGCATAGACGAATTTAGAATTTCAAATGTGTTGTTATGAAAGTTTTTATATTTACTAATATGGTGCTTAATAGTAAAAGCAAAGATAAAGGGACTACAGGTGACACCAAAAGTAGCTCTGGTCATTCTATAGGGTACTATGTTTTTATTCTTATCAAAATCTTCATAATATAAAAATCTAAGATAATTGCGATCTTCTTCTTCCTCTGCGAATCGATATTTGTAGAAAGTCCTTTTCAATATCAACTGAAAAAGCTATTTGGTCTAAACAGAATTTCAAAATTATATCTAAAACATTAGGATTCAAGTTAGGGCCATGATTCAAGCATTCGTTTAATGATAGAGAATCACCATATTTGGAAGAAGCATCATAAGCGATGCGCATTTTTGTTGTAGTTTTGTCGTCACGGATAACAGGTCTGTGTGGCATATAATAGGAATTATTGGAATCTTTATCGGTGCACAATTCTATTACAACCTCATTAAATTGCTCCAGCAAAATGGAGTTATATTCCTTAAGTAAAGAGTCATTTTTCAGAAATTTATTTTCTAAACAGGAAAACCGCTTTTTTGCTACTTCAAGATTATTTCTAAGCAATTCACAAGAATTTTTCCACAATAATTTTGTTTCATAACGCCCATTTATGAATTTTAGATTTCCTTTAAATTCTTTTATTACCTCAAGATCGGTAATGTTCTTTTCATTGCTTTCAGCAATGCCAATTGCTTCGAGATCCCAAAATGCTTTCAGCTGAGTGTTTATATTTTCAACCGAAACATGCAAACAAGCTATTTCTTTTTTATTCGACTCTATCTGCCCTTGCACTGTATGACCGAAAGTAGTTTCTGCAACATATAACTCTTTTGTCAGTTTTCCCTCGATTCCCTTTAATATTTTCCACAAAAAGTCAGACCCTAATAAAATATTTATTTCTTGTTCAAGACCTGTATCAGCAGGCTTGTGGCCCCTTGTTCTCATTATATCTAGAAGTTCCGGCTCTAAGGTTTTTACAGAAGCTCCAGTTATACTGTCAACTACAAGAGCTTCAATCGTTATCGAGTTGATAGGTTGCACAACACTGGATAATTCAAGAGTAACAACTTCGAAACATGATTCATAAGGGCGTCTCCACCCAAATGGAAAAATTAATAAATTTTCTTTTCGCAATGGCTTCAATTTTAATTTTTGAACTAAAGATCTCTTCACGAAACATTTTTCAGAACCGCTATCACATAAAACGCGAGCCAACAGACATTGTTTACCAGTAGACACAGAAACTGTACAAGTCTGCAATAATGTAGATTTATTTTGCTGATATTTTTGTTCTGACATCATAGATACAATTGCACCTTTCGTTTCTTTTTCAGGATTTTCTTTTGTTGTTTCTTTAAAACAAAATAAATAACTATGGGATTTGTTACCACATTTGGAGCAAGGATTAATTTTTGTTCTACAATTTTCAGATAAATGGGATTTATAAAAACACTTGTAACAGCGACCTTCCTTTTTTAATTTATATCGTTTTTGTTCATCCGTGAATTTTGAACAGTTTAGTTCTACATGATCAGAAGACTTGCAAAATATGCAAAACTATTTTGTAGATGCATTTAAAGCAGCAGCTGATGGTATATTTTCCTTTTGAGGATAATTTTGATATTTACTTGAATAATTTTCATATTTGGTTTTAGAATTTTCATAAACATTGCTTTGGGAATTATTTACTAATTAGTAGCATCTTAATTCCGTTATAATAAAATTTATTAAATCAATCACTTCGCAGTCCTTATTGGGGTCACGTTTTCGATGGAACTCTAGTATCAAATTTTCAGGCAATAACCTTAATAATATGGGTAGTAATAAATGACTGTAGGAGCCTGATGTTACTCCTAAAGCATCCAGATTTCTCATAGAAGTTTTAATATTATCCCGTTTTCTACGCTGACTATCTGGCAAACGACGTTCCGTGATTGGTATTTTGTCTCTGTTATATTAAAGTTTTCTGCATGCGCCTTGGTCGTGTTTTTTTTTTTTTTTTTTTTTTTTTTCGGGCTGTTCGTAGAGCTGATTTTGTGCAAGCATAACGCGCCCGTTTATTGCAATAACCATACCGTTCCAGCGCTCTTTAGGGTTTTCGCATGCGCTGATCATTTTGCGATGAAAAAAATGGGTGTTGCCATTGGAAATTTTCGAGTTTCTGTAACTATAACCGTAACCGTGAGCGCCATTTTGTTGTCGTTCAGAGAATCTCGAGCTCATACCTCTGAATAGCTATATCTGAAATTTCCCCTCGATCGGTTGAACGGACTGGCCGCTAGAGCTCCATATATCGGCACAGTTTTTTTATTATCACCTTGTATTTTCCCGTTTCCCATACCTTTCTTCTAACAACTTTAAACATGTAGAATAATTTTGATCATTCAATTCGAAACCGGCTACAATATTATATGCAGGTCCAGACAACAAAGATTTAAGATATTGGAATTTTTCAACTTTTGATAACGATTCATTTGAATCTATCGCACTAGTAAATAAATTGAAAAATTCTAAGAACTGGCTTGCATCACCAGAAAATTTTTCTATGTTCTACTTATTCAGCTTCACTGCTGAAACTGGTTTGCTACCGATTTTTGAATCGTTACTTGTTTCGAGTAAAACTTTTGGTTTAGTTTCGATTTTACATTTTTTAAGTCTTATCTTAATTTTAAATTTCAAACTTGATATTTTTTCGGCGTATTCATTTACTGATTTTAATTCCTTTTCTATTCAGTTTTTTCCTGATTAAATCATCAATTTCCTTATCTAATTCCTTGAGTTGAGCTTCCTTTTCATTTATAAGCTCTAATGATTCCATTAAAGAATCGGAATCAGTTTTATCTATATCTACTAACAACGGTGCGCGGAAAAAAGGTCAACGGAAAAAACGTCAACGGAAAAAAAGGCAACGGAAAAAAGGGCAACAGGTAAAAGCTTATGCATAAAGACAGCAACTTTCATATCTTTATGTAAACTTTGACCAAAAACATTCTTTAATTGACGAAAAAAGGGCAAACGGGAAAAAAAATTCAATTCAAGTATATATATTTTAATAGGGTGGAAAAAAGACACAAAAAAATTGTTGTCTTGATATTTAGAATGCTCAGACGGATAACAGAAAAAGAGTCGAAATTTTAAAATTCGGTACACGAAAACTCAATTTGGCAACATGTAGCATAAACCATTTAAAATAAAATTTAAAATATAACGAAATTTGTTATGGTGGTTCTATTAATAAAAATAATTACAAGGCAAGAAAGAGACAAGGTTGGAAGAAAATCATGGAAAACGCCGAACGATTTGGCCGACGAATGCGATTGGGTTGGAACCCAGAACCTCCCGTCTACCAGTTTCGAGAGCACAACCTCTTAGCCACTGGTGGGGCGGATTTGACACAAGGGGGGACTTATTTAAAAACCATAAAGTCGAATAATGTTTTCTTTGTTCGATAAATGCAGGAGGCCTTCCAGAAAATGATGTCCAAAATGGTGTTTTCGACAGAATTTTCGCACGCGAAAGCCTGATAAAGGTCATCGTGAGAAAACACAATCTTATAACAAAATGCAATTCACTTGTCGAAAAATGAAATAATATGTTTATACATACAATTTTTTATTCAATTATTATTATTTTTATTATTATTATTACTATAATCAATAGAATCACCATAACAAATTTCCTTATTTTTTAAATTTTAATTTAAATAGTTTATGCTGCTGTATCCAAAATTGAGTTTTCTTGTGCCAAATCTCCACATTTCGACTCATTTTCTGTTATCCCCCTTAACATTCTAATAACGTAATTAAATATCAAGAGAACAAAAAAAATATTTTTTTGCCATTTTTTCCCTCCCATTTAAAATGTATTTGTACCAATTTTTTTTCATTGCCTGTTTTAAACTTTTTTCTCACTCCAAAGAATGTCCTTGGTCAAAGTTTGCATAAAGATATGAAAGTCTCTGTTTTTATACGTAAGCTATTCATCAATCGAGTTGAATTAACCGATACACGTGTACTAACCGATACACTTATATGCTTACTTGAAACATAGAATCGGTATTCTATAACTTAAGATACCTCTCTTAATATCTAATGTATATCAACTTTCGATTTATTGAAGAACTGACATTTATTACAGTTTCCCCCAGAGGGTTTCAGAGGGGCGCTCCGCCCCTCTTGCCCTTTAGTTTAAAAAACAGCGCCCCTCTTGCCGCTCAACCAAAAACTAGCGCCCTTCTTGCCCCACATTTGAAAAAACGCAGCTCTCCAGCGATGATCCGAATGTGCTATAGCGCGTAAATTACGCAAAAAATTGCTTCATACACGTCCCAGTAGGACCCGTGGGACGGGTAATTTCGCCAAAAAATTTCAGCAAGTCTCGTTCAAAATCGCGAAATAACGAGTAATTTCCGGCAAGATTCGCAAAAAATGGGTAATTTTGTCACAAAATTTTACAAAGCGGCAGATTTCCTCAAAAGATCGTGGAAAAATGACAAATTTCTTCCAAAAATTGTGATAAAACTTAAAATTTTGTCAAATGAGTCGCAAAAAACGGCAACTTTCGTCAAAAAATAGCGATAAAACGGCTGATTTCGTCAAAAGATTTGCGAAAAAAAACGGCAAATTTCTTCAAAAAATCGCAATAAAACGGAAAATTCTGTGAAAAGTTCCGTTTTTTCGCGATATTTTCACGAGATTTCGCGATTTTTTTAGCAAAATTTAAGCCGTTTTTTGCGATCTTTTAACAAAAGCTGCTGTTTTTGCGATCTTTTAATAAAATTTGCCGTTTTTTCGCGATCTTTTAACAAAATTTACCTTTTTTTCTTTTTTTTTTTTTTTTCAATTTTTTGATAAAATTTCTGCTTTTTCACGACTTTTTGAACCGCTAGATTCTATATTCAACTTTATAAAAATGCCCTTAAAAATGAAAAAGTGCCCTCACAAATGTAAAAAGTGCCCTCAAAAATGTTAAAAGTGCCCTTTTCAGAACAGTAGTGCCCTGCCCTTTTTAGGTGCGTTCGTAATTATGTAAATACGTAGCACCTATTGTTGTCGCTCAGTCCGTCCGTCTGTCTGTCCGTCTGTCTGTCTGTCTGTCCGCATATAACAACGCAAAAACTACCCAACCGAATCGTTTGAAATTTAAAATACATAATTATTACATAATTTTGTCGAGTCATTTCAAATTTTATGAAAATCGGATGCATAGATCAATTACAGGGGCAATCAAAAGTATTCCATTACATTACGGTCAATGGGGAAAAAAGTTTCAAATGCATTTTAATCGTTTGAAATTTAAAATACATAATTATTACATAATTTTGTCGAGTTATTTCAAATTTTTTGATAATCGGGTGCATAGATCAATTACAGGGGCAATCAAAAGTATTCAATTACATTATGGTCAATGGGGAAAAAGTTTCAAATGTATTTTATACGTTTGAAATTTAAAATACATAATTATTACATAATTTTGTCGAGTTATTTCAAATTTTATCAAAATCGGATGCATAGATCAATTACAGGGGCAATCAAAAGTATTTCATTACATTACGGTCAATGGGGAAAAAAGTTTCAAATGCATTTTAATCGTTTGAAATTTAAAATACATAATTATTACATAATTTTGTCAAGTTATTTCAAATTTTTTGAAAATCGGATGCATAGATCAATTACAGGGACGATCAAAAGTATTCCGTTACATTACGGTCAATGGGGAAAAATGTTTCAAATGCACTTTAATGGTGTTACACTCATTCGAAATTAATAAAATTTATATGCAACTATAAAGTACATATTATAATATACATTTTAGGTAACTTGTGGTGCACAGAACATTTGTTATTGATTTACAAAGCCACACAAAAATATTCCATTACAAAATGGTATAGGGAGAAAATTGTTTGATGAGTGTTTTAATTGTAATTCACTATTTGCAATTTTATGAGATTGATATATGAGAGTAATATTTTTAAAACTTCGTTATCGTACGAACGCACCTCATTTGCTACGCTTCACGTGCAATTTCCAACTTGTTTAAACTTGGGGAAACTCTGTTTATTACTAGGGATGGAACGAATAGTGATTTGGCCGAATAGCCGAATACCGAATATTCAGCCAAATTTTAGGCCGAAAACTTTTTTTCCCAATAAAGAAAAAATTTTTTTATTGTATAATTTAAAAAATAGGCACTCATTAATAATTATTACTCTTAAATGTGCTTTTAAATGTATTCTGAAATTTGAAACACTTATTTTAACACAAAAAAATTCTGAAATTGCATTATATTCTTTTATCTTAATGTACATCAAATTGATTTTCAGTAAGTCAGGATGGTAAAATATTTCCATTAAAATATGAACAATGTATTTCAGTTTTACTATCAAATGATACTTTTATCTTTTTTTGCATCCAAAATTAATAATATTCTTAATCTCGCTCTCTCAGAATTCACAAAGAAATATTTTCTGAAGTAACCTTTAAAGAAGTAAATTTGATCATTAAGAGTTTGTGTCCCTAATAATAAGCAAATTCGTAAGAATGAGACCGTTTGGAAATCAGTTGTCAATCTTTAAATTGCAAATTAAGTTAAAGCAAAAGGTTATGCTTAAAGTAGAATGCATATGTTAACAAAATCTTTGACATTTGAATCGGCGCATACAACATTCCACAAATTCAACACGCATTAAAAGGATAAACAGAAATTGATAACAACATGAATGAAGGAAGATGTAAATTAAAAATATATACATAATAATGTTACATATTTAAGCCAGTAATTATGCAAATAATTATTTAAAAGTGAAAACCATAGAATAAAAAAAAATATTTTGTTCAGCATTTAGAAGTTATGTTTAAATATTTATAAAACCATCTTCATAAAGCAAGTTGTGTCATCTAATGTGTATCTAGTTTGACACCAGTTCTGTTTTCAGATGTATCATTGTATTTGGAATAGTAATATTTGATATTTAATTTTGAAAATAAATATTCGTTAATACACCTAGTGAATGAATTTTTTCATTTCTCACTTCATAGAAAATAAGTTATGAATTTCATAAGAGCCTTTTTTATATATGCATGGAATTTGCAGACATTAATAAATATTCGAGGGTTTTAAAATAAGGTAGTGTTTCTTTTTTCTTTTTTTTTTTTTATAAGTGTTTTTATATCTTGAATTGTAACATATCATTCTCTAATGAAGACATTTCCTGTACAATTAAATCTCCAGCTTGGGCAGCATTTTCTAAAATATCACCAACCTTTATAGGAAATACAGAAAGGCTGTATATTTTTTAGTAACTGAATAACTGTGTGTTTTGCAAGTAAGAATGAGAATGATTTCATAAATGAAGTAACCAATTTGGATTAGGGGGGAAAAAAATGCAAGAAATGAAATTTATCAAATCCTAAATTTATTTAGCAAGATATCATTTCACTATTCGGCGAGATTTCAGCAATATTCGGCGAGATATCTCTAAATATTCGGCTATAGGTATTCGGCCGAAGTATTCGGTAAACAAGCCTTCAATATTCGGCCAACCGAATATTCGGCAAAAGGGCCGAATATGCCGAATACCGAATAGTGGCCGAATATTCGTCCCATCCCTATTTATTACTATTATTTATTGCTGCCGTTTTTATCTGTTGACCTTTTTTCCGTTGCCCTTTTTTCCGTTGATGTTTTTTCCATTGCCTTTTTTTCCGTTGACCTTTTTTCCTAACAACAGTGTATCACATTTTGTGATTAATTTAGTAACTGCTGCGCGAACAGCAGCTCGCTTACTTTTAATCTTTTCTGGCTTGTCCATGTTAAAATTTTAACTCAATGTTCAAAAAATATTATCATGAAAAAAAGTTATTTTCACTAAATCATGTTCAAAGTCATGCAGAATAATAAAGGTATTTCTTACCTTTTTTCCCGGTTGTGGAGGCACCAAAAAAATAATGATTATCTTTTTGTATTCCACGAAATGTCAAAACAAGAAGTGGGAGAGCATAGATGAAACAAGTTTTTAATTTACTATTCAGTATTTAATTTCATGTATTCTGAAGATCTGTGTGTACCATTTCGAAATAACATTCTTCATGCAAACTTTTGAAGATTATATTTAAATCGAAATATACAGTATGTACAGTATTAACATAGTAATATCATAGGTGAATACATTTAGTTTCTTGATTAGAAATCAGGATTCTAAATTACAAGGAATATTCTAGCAACTTTTTCATGTTAATACCGAAACAATATTTTATTTCCTTCCACTTTTGGAAGGCCACGAAATACGCAATTTTCTACTGTTTCAAGCACAATACATAAAACTAACTAAACTAAAAGAAACAAAAAGAATTTTTTTAATATCAGTTCTCTAGTGAATCACGTGACCCAGGCGCCAGCTAAGCGGCGCAGGGTTTTTCGAAATTTTCCACAAGCGGGGGGGGGGGGGGGGGATTGAAAATCGATAAGCCAATTTCGAATAAATTTAGCTGAAAAAAAGAAAAATTTTAGTAAATTGGGCTAAAAGAATAAAACCGAATTATTTTTTAATAATGTTGAAAAATTGCTGCAAAACTATAAAAAAAAAAAAAAAAATAGTAAAGGTCACTAAAAATTAAAAAATTGCAAAAAGACAAAATCTACTACAACGGTTTAAATAATTCTAAAAGGATTTTTTTTCACAAATAAAGTCGCATTTGATATTAGTAACAAAATTCCTTTTAAGAAGGTCAAAAACTCATGTTGAAAATTGCGTTAAAATCGTGTAGAAATAAATTTAACGTATTACACTGAAAAATGTAATAAAGTTTGACAAAATTTACAACAGTGGGTTAAGCCTTACTAGCAATAATACATGACGGAAATTCGTTTCTAAATGTTTAAAATAAATAAATAAATAAATAAACGTTAAAAACTGCATTGGAAAAAGTGGCTTATAAAAGTTTGGAGCCGATTTCATTTTATTAGCGTCAAAAAATTGTCGCGGAACGCAAAAGAAAGATAAAAATTTATTGAAAATAACATTAAAAATCACAAAACATTGAAAATCACGTTGGATAAATTATACTTCGATTAGGAATTATACTTCGAAAAATTTCAAACTGAATTATTTTTTACAACTCTAAAAAATTTAATGCACAAAAACATTCTAAGAATAGCTTTGAAAATAACTTTAAAAATCCATAAAAATTAAAGAAGAAACTCACTGAAAAAAAGTTACAACATTAGTGGAAAGTTTGAAACCGAATCTCTTTTAAAAATACGAATGTCAAAAAATCGCTGCCAAATGAATAATAATAATAAAAAAAAAGCAAAACTTACTTTAGTTGGCTAAAATATTTGCAATCCAAATTACCGAAAATTCAAAAAATGGGGAGGACAAAATTTGTTATATTGTTGCAGCGTATATAGGGTTCTTTTGATCTTATGGTTAGACAACTTCAAACTCTTGCTCTTAGAAAAGTAGAAAATAATTTATTTACAGATCTTCAGAACAACAGAGTCTTCGAAACTCACAAATATTACAAGATATTCCCAAATAACTGTTTAAATCTATCGAACAAGTACAAATATAGGTCGCAGAGACTCTTTATACAATGTCTCAACACTATATCACATTCAAAATAACGTAGATAAAACTCAATACATCAAGCAAACTTGCTTGGACAATCTCTAGTAGCTCACTCAATGACTGACTGGTAAATAATAACAACAACTCGCATCGCTTCTCTTCTTATATATAGTCTCGTAGCATGTGCTAGAAATTTCTAGAAAAACCTGGAAAACCACGGAACAACAAACAATGTATCAGTATATCTAAGGGGGGTTACCATTAAGAGGGAAGGGTTACCATCGCCAACAATCGCCAAGTTTGTCGCCAACTTGGCGATATATCGCCAAATTTGGCGACCAAAATTAGTCGCCAAAAGTGACGCCAACTTGGCGATATCGCTAATATTTCGTTAATCTGCCGTAGACATACACTGAAAATAATAGACAAGTTTGCTTGATAACAGAGACAATGTAACAAAAACTAATATTAGTAAAGAAATGGAGCTTAATAAGATTATTTACATTATTTTACAGTACAAACACTAACTATTTACAAAATTCGTAACACTACCCCCTCCTCAAAGACTGCACGTCCCGGGCAGTGCAATCCTTGAGTTAGAGGAAAACACTTAAAATAAATAAACAAATAAATAAATAAATAAATAAATAATAACAATAATAAGAACTAATTACTATTTACATATTTACAAAAAGTGACTTTCATGACCATGGTCTGAAATTCCAGTTTTGAATTTTTAATCACTTTCGCCAAAATAAGGGGCTAGCCGGTTATAATGTACGACCCTGGGTTTGGTGTGTGGCGATTTTCGTATGCGTACGACGACGTCATTCAGCCTGTTGACGACTGTGTAAGGACCGTCCCAGTTTCTTTGTAGTTTTGGCGACAGTCCCTTACGACGTATCGGATTCCACAACCAAACTTTGTCACCTTCGTTGAACTCATGTCCAGTTGCCTTTGTGTCGTACCGTGTCTTCATCTTTTCTGATGCCAGTCCAATTCGGTTCCTCGCTAGACAATGAATCTCCTCAATCCGTGCCTGGAGTTCATCGACATATTCCTCAGGCGATGAAGGAGCATCAGGAGGACGACCAAACAAAAGATCAGCAGGCAGACGAAGATCACGACCAAAGAGCATTTGAGAAGGGGAGTAACCAGTTGCCTCATGAGTGGCACTCCTGTAGGCAAGCAGGAAAAGCGGTAATTTCTTGTCCCAGTCCTGTTGGTCTCTAGACACCAGGAGAGAGAGGCTATTTAAGATTGTACGATTGAACCGCTCCACCATGCCGTCCGATTGCGGATGTAGAGGTGTAGTTCGAGTTTTGTCCATGCCGAGTAGTCCACACATTTCCTTAAACACAGCCGAATCAAAGTTTCTTCCTTGATCGGAATGGATCTGAAGAGGAACTCCGTATCTGGAAACCCAGTGTTGAATCAGTATGTCTGCTACGGTTACCGCCTCTTGATTAGGAATGGCATATGCTTCAGGCCACTTAGTGAAGTAGTCCATGACAACGAGGATGTACTTATTGCCATCAGATGTTCTAGGAAATGGACCCAGGATGTCTAAAGCAATTCGTTCGAAAGGAGCTCCTACATTATAACGTTGCAATCGTCCACGGGTGCGCCTCTTTGGACCTTTACGTGCTGCACAGGTGTCACAAGTTCGACACCACTTCTCCACGTCACTGCGAACATTATTCCAGTAGAAACGCTCTCGAACCTTTTGCAGGGTCTTCATTACACCAAAATGACCTCCTGTGGGACTACCATGCAGTTCTTGAAGGACCATAGAAATTCTCGACTTAGGGAGTAGTAGTTGCCATCTACATGTCTTTCCATCGTCAGACTCCCATTTTCGGTACAAGATGCCGTTCTTTAAGTGTAAGGAATCCCAGAGAGCCCAATAACGTTTAGTCGTAGGATGGTAATGGGCCATGTCTTGCCAGCTGGGCTTCCTGTTGGACTCCTCTTTCAGCTCTAGAATTGGCTTAATTTCAGGATCAGCAAGTTGATCTTTACGCAGGCTTTCGTCACTCCACGGATCTTGCGATGATGTAGACCCAGTTGTAACTTGTCTTACTATAGGACCTTTGACATTAAATTTCTTCTCAACCCGGTCGCAGTATCTACAATTATCTGAGCAGGGTCTTCTTGAGAGAGCATCTGCATTTCCATGTGATGAGCCTTTTCGATGGCGTATCTCCATGTCGTACTCTTGAAGCTTTTGTATCCACCTGGCTATCTGGCCTTCTGGGTTCTTAAAATTCAATAGCCAAGTTAGAGAAGCATGATCAGTTCGGATCAGGAACTTGCGACCGTAAAGATAGTGATGAAAGTGGTCTATGGCTTTCACTACAGCAAGAAGCTCTTTTCTTGTTACGCAGTAGTTTCTGGCCTTTGACAAGCACTTGCTGAAATAGGCGATAACACGCTCCTGACCGTCGATTTCCTGGGACAGTACAGCGCCAATGCTTTCGTTGCTTGCATCCGTATCAAGTGTAAACTGTTTATCGATTTGAGGATACGACAGAATTGGAGTGGATGTCAAGGCCTCCTTAAGCTTTTCGAAAGCAGCGTCACATTCCTGTGTCCACATAAATTTTTGATTGGCTTCTGTTAATTTATGAAGTGGTCTTGCAATCATCGAGAAGCCTTTGACGAATTTTCTGTAATAGGTGCATAATCCTAGAAAACTTCGAAGCTGGTGAACATCTGCTGGACGACTCCAATTTTTCACGGCCGATATCTTCTCTGGATCAGTCCTAACTCCTTCCGCCGAAATGATGTGTCCAAGGTAGGCGACTTCATTGCGAAACAAACTGCACTTCGAAGGGCTTAACTTCAAATTAGCTTCCTTTAATTTTTGTAGCACCCGCCTGAGGTTGTTCAGATGTTCATCAAAAGATTTTCCTATGATTATGATGTCATCTAAATAAACAAGACATGCTTCATACGACAGCCCCCGGAGAACCGTTTCCATAAGCCGTTCGAAAGTTGCAGGTGCGTTACATAGACCAAAAGGCATTACCTTGAATTGCCATAATCCTTGTCCCGTTGTGAAGGCAGTCTTCTCGCGGTCGTCGGGATGGATCTCTACCTGCCAGTAACCACTCTTCAGATCCAGAGTCGAGAACCAAGTGTTGCCCGCAAGTGTGTCGAGAGTGTCGTCGATCCTTGGTAGAGGGTAACTATCCTTTTTAGTGACGTCATTCAGTCGGCGGTAGTCTACACAAAATCTTGTTGAACCATCCTTCTTTCTTACTAATACAATGGGAGACGCCCATGGACTTGTCGATGGTTCGATGACGTCATTTTCTTCCATATCTTTAATTAAATTCTGCACCTCTTCTTGCTTGGCAAAAGGTAATCGTTTAGGGTGCTGTTTAATAGGAGAGTGATCTCCCGTGTCAATTCGGTGTTGTGCCATTTTAGTTCGTCCAAAGTCTTCAGATGTTTGGGAAAATAAACTTTGGAATTCTCTAATTAAACTTTCAGCAGCATCTCTCTGGTTTGGATCTAAGTCCGTATTTTGTAACAAATCCTTGACTAAATTATCTGAAGATTTCTGAGAGTGATTGGAATTTTGACTTATGCACGTCACAGGAGCACATGATGCTATCACCTCTCCTTTCTTGATAGTCCTCGTCTTATCACTGATGTTAGCAATTCTGACTGGAATGGTCTTTTTCGAGAGGTCTACTACAGAAGAAGCCACCAATACTCCTGCTTGTGTACTATTGTCTACTGGATAATCTATATGGCCAAATCGGTAATTAGTTTCATTTTTAATTTCAGCTGGAACTAAAAATTCTGTTCTTGGAACTAGATTAATGTCTTCTTTGGCTATTACTATTTGTTTACATTCAATTTCGTTATTTAATCCAAAAAGACTTATTTCATCAAATTTTGAGATCATTTTGTTATTTTTGAAATCAAGTCTGAAGTGAAACTTCTTCAGAAAATCTAGTCCGATTAAGCAAGGATCTGTTATGTCAGCCACATATGCCGTATGGTAATATTTCGTTCCTCCAAAGTTGATAGTTAAATTGGCCTTTCCATATATGCCAACCTTGTCGCCCGTCACAGTTTGCAGGGTAACGCATGGTGGAGTCCAGATGAGTTTACATTTCAATTTTCGAGCCAAATCTTCTCTTATTATTGTCACATTGGCTCCTGTATCGACAATCATACGGCACTGAATTCCGTTAATAAAGCCTATCACATATAATTCGTTATCACCGCCGCTCATTTTTGATATCTGGAGGATCTTCAGGTGGGGCTTTTCATTCTCTGGCAACCTCCGCCCCGTAAGATGGCCAAAATTTAGTTTTCCCTGCTGACTGTTTGAATTTATCTCACGTTCGTGGATTTTGGGGCAATTTCTTCGGAGATGTCCTGTATCACCGCATCCCCAGCACGTGAGATTCTGTCTTCTTGCGCTTGTTCTTCCATATTTTAAAGCTTCAATCTCTTGATTTAATTTCCTAATTTTTTTCAAGACGTCGTTCTCAGTGTCTGAGCTTTTGTTCACCGTTGCCCCTCGGACTGAATGACGATCTCTTCGGCTGGCTTGTGTAGCTGCTTCCAACTTTAAGGCATATAGTAATGCAGCCTTTAAATCCTGTACATCTGCCATTCGTACCGCTCTCTGCACTTCTGGGTCTTTTATTCCGTCTACAAAATATTGCAGTGAGAGCATTTCCCGTACATTTGTTGGACAGTCACTGAATGCTAAATTTGCAAGTCGTTCAATTTCCGAGGCAAACTCTTGAAGGGTTTCACTCGATTTTTGATGGCGGCTCTTCATTTGTATTCTCGTATAATCCTTGAAGAATTTTTCGCCGAATCTCATTTCAAGTGCACAACTTAGAGTCTCAAAATTGAGTTGCGTCATATCGGGCAATGTTTGCAGCACGTCGGCGGCTTCTCCTCTTAAAGATGCTGCCAGTTGACAAGCTTTCACCTCGTCACTCCATTTGTTCGCTTCAGCTACAATAGTGAATTGGGTCTTGTAAACTTGCCAGGAACTCTTTCCATTGTATGTCGACAGCTTAATGTGCACGGGAGAAGCAGGCGGATTCCTAAATTCTTCATAATTACCACTAGACGCTGAAAGTTTCTTCTCAAGATCTTGTACTTTTTTTATTTAGCTTTTCATCTACTTCACCTAGTATTTTCTCTTCAACGTTACTGATTTTCTCTTCAACGTTACTGATTTTCTCTTCAAAGTTACAAACTTCATTCTGAATTTTCTCTTCTACTTCCGCCATTTTCTCTTCTACCGAGCCTATTCTTCTCTCTACCGATGAGAACTTTTCTTCTAAAGTTTTCTTCATTTCTTCTTGGCCTTTATTGATCTTTTCAGTCACATCTTCTTGGCATTTGTCAATTTTATTTGTCAACTGTTCCATTCTTTCTTCGTTTTTATTCATTTTTTCCGCCAACTCTTCTTGGCCTTTATTCATCTTTACCGCCAACTCTTCTTGGCCTTTCGTCAATTCTGCCTTTATTCCATTAATAGCTTCTAACAGTTCTTTCAGTTGACCGTCCATTGTTCTTGTTTTCGCCATAAGATCCCGACTCCTGACACCAAATGTTGCAGCGTATATAGGGTTCTTTTGATCTTATGGTTAGACAACTTCAAACTCTTGCTCTTAGAAAAGTAGAAAATAATTTATTTACAGATCTTCAGAACAACAGAGTCTTCGAAACTCACAAATATTACAAGATATTCCCAAATAACTGTTTAAATCTATCGAACAAGTACAAATATAGGTCGCAGAGACTCTTTATACAATGTCTCAACACTATATCACATTCAAAATAACGTAGATAAAACTCAATACATCAAGCAAACTTGCTTGGACAATCTCTAGTAGCTCACTCAATGACTGACTGGTAAATAATAACAACAACTCGCATCGCTTCTCTTCTTATATATAGTCTCGTAGCATGTGCTAGAAATTTCTAGAAAAACCTGGAAAACCACGGAACAACAAACAATGTATCAGTATATCTAAGGGGGGTTACCATTAAGAGGGAAGGGTTACCATCGCCAACAATCGCCAAGTTTGTCGCCAACTTGGCGATATATCGCCAAATTTGGCGACCAAAATTAGTCGCCAAAAGTGACGCCAACTTGGCGATATCGCTAATATTTCGTTAATCTGCCGTAGACATACACTGAAAATAATAGACAAGTTTGCTTGATAACAGAGACAATGTAACAAAAACTAATATTAGTAAAGAAATGGAGCTTAATAAGATTATTTACATTATTTTACAGTACAAACACTAACTATTTACAAAATTCGTAACAATATTATGCTAAAAAATTTGAAACGGAATTATATACGAATCCAAGTAAAACAAAATCGCCTCGAAAAAGGAGAAAATGCAAAAATCACTCGACGAATTAAAAAATAGCTTGTGGATTCCGAATAAAATTTATTGAAAAAAGGACAAAAATTACTACATTGAGCTAAAATATTAAAAGCTGATTTATTTTATTAATGTATGGAAAAATCGTCGGAAACATAAAAATCGTCAAATATCTGAGAGAACCAACTTTATAACAGTAGGATAAAATATTCTAACAGGAATTATTTCCTAAATGTCAAAAAAATTGACGCGAAACACAAAAAATGAAAAAAAAATGGCGGAAGATAAAATGTAAGGTAGTTGTCAGGATCTGATAGCACCTGTGCTAAAGAATGTAATGTCTACTCTTTCTCTATTTGAATATCTAGTATTGTATGGTTGTGTACAGAATTTCCAAGGTGACATTCCCTCTTCGTGGAAAGGGGAATTGCCAGCTAATCCTTGGCAGGTGGTGTGTTAGAGAAAGGAGATGGCTCAGAGGCATGTCCATCTGTCAGTGAAGTATGCGGATGATGAGCAGATTAGCAGCATGTCACTAAGCAAGAAAAGAATGGAGTATGTGTCCAATGAGGAGGCTCCAAAGGGGTTTATGTTGGGGAAAGCAGTGATTTGGAGGGGGCAAGTTTGTCTCAGAGATTCATTCCGTACCTAGGTGTCGTACCTAGAGGTTGCTCTGTGTGGAAGAGCGTAAAGTGTGCGTTTTCTGGGGCGCAAAGGACACAGACGTCCTGGTGTTTAGTGCTCTGGGCTAAGAACGGCAGGCCCAGTATACTTGTGTTGGGAGACTCAAGGTTGAGCTCCAAAAAAGTGAATTTAACATGTATTGAGTGTGAGGTGGAAAGTGTAATTGGAATAGTACACAACCAATCTTTACGGTATCTAATTTAATGTTGAACCGGATCACCTATATCCGAGTTGTAGTTGTATATATTTGTAAATAGCGTATTTTGTGTGTGTATATATATTCTTAATAAACTGATAATTCAGTTACTAGCGTAAGTCTTCATTTACACCAATCTCACAGTGGGTGACCGATATCACCTAGTAATATCGGTGGTGGCAGCTATATCTACCACGGACATTCTTCAAAGTTGTGTGGACTGAGAGGAACGTCCGACAGTAGTGATGGGCGATTCTGGAAAATTTGAGAATCGATTAAAATCGACATCGTATAAAACGGCATCTATCATAATAAGAATCGATTTCTTAACTCTAGAATCGATATTTCGATATTTTTTGATTCACACAGATAAGCTCAAAATTAGTAATTCTAAAACTTGACGACATCTATCATAATAAGAATCGATTTCTTAACTCTAGAATCGATATTTCGATATTTTTTGATTCACACAGATAAGCTCAAAATTAGTAATTCTAAAACTTGACGACATCTATCATAATAAGAATCGATTTCTTAACTCTAGAATCGATATTTCGATATTTTTTGATTCACACAGATAAGCTCAAAATTAGTAATTCTAAAACTTGGCGAATCAGCAGAGCCGTAACTACCGCCACCCTAGAGGTCTGCACGGGCCGGGCCGCGGCCCGAAGCCCGAGCCAGGCCCGGCCCGCGGGCCGGGTTCGGGCCGATTTCCAATAATGGCATTCGGGCCGGGCCGGGCTCGGGCCTTACTTCTAAAGACTCGGGCCGGGCCTAGTTAATAATCTTTCGGGCCGGGCCGCGCTCGGGCCTTAATTTTTTTGCTGGACGGGCCGGGCCTAACTTTTTTTTCCGTACGAAGCCGAGACTGATTCCATTCTTCCTAGTTTTCATGGACCAAAATAATCAGTTCCTATTGAATCTTCCTATATGAAAATCCTTTTCTCGAATTTTTATAAATCAGTAATATTTGGCTTTGTCCAAAAATGTTTGCAAAAAAGGAATATACTTTTAAGCCGTCATTATTCTACAATTAAACATTAGAATTTATTCCTTTTAAAGAATCGTAGATTACCAGGCGTTTTAAAATAGAATTAAACACACACATACACACACAAAAAAAAAAAAAGAAAAAAAGAAAAAAAATATTATGAAGGAATTTTCTTTTAAACTAAAAACTGAAAGTTTCTTTTAAAATGTTTGTCAGAATCTGATAGCACCTATGCTAAAGAATGTGATGTCTACTCTTTCTCTATTTGAATATTTTTATTGTATGGTTGTGTACAGAATTTCCAAGGTGACATTCCTTCTTGGTGGAAAGGGGAATTGCCAGATAATCCTTTACAGGTGGGGTGTTAGAGAAAAGAGATAGCTGAGAGGCATGTCCACCTGTCAGTGAAGTATGCGGATGGTGAGCAGATTAGCAGCATGTCACTAAGCAAGAAAAGAATGGAATATGTGTCCAATGAGGAGGCTCCAAAGGGGTTTATGTGGGGGAAAGCAGTGATTTGGAGAGGGCAAGTTTGCCTCAGATCAGGGATTCGGTACCTAGGTTTCGTACCTAGAGGTTGCTCTGTGTGTAGAGCGTAAGGAGTGCGTTTTCTGGTGAGCGAAGGACACAGACGTCCTGGTGTTTAGTGCTCTGGGCTAAGAAGTGCAGGCCCAGTATACTTGTGTTGGGAGACTCAAGGTTGAGCTCCAAAAAAGTGAATTTAACGTGTATTGAGTGTGAGGTGGAAAGTGTAATTGGAATAGTACACAACCAATCTTTACGGTATCTAATTTAATGTTGAACCGGATCACCTATATCCGAGTTGTAGTTGTATATATTTGTAAATAGCGTATTTTGTGTGTACATATATTCTTAATAAACTGATAATTCGGTTACTAGCGTAAGTCTTCATTTACACCAATCTCACAGTGGGTGACCGATATCACCTAGTAATATCGGTGGTGGCAGCTATATCTACCACGGACATTCTTCAAAGTTGTGTGGACTGAGGGGAACGTCCGACAAATTGTTGGCAGCGTCGGGATAGAATCGCCTGAAACCAGTGACCAGCGAGCCGTGCTGCAGTCTGTTAATGCCGGAGTATCCAGTGGAATTCTTGCGTGGTCGTGCCGTATCGTCGAGTATGTGCTAAAGCACCGTGCCGGATCGTCGATTGTACGCTAAAGTGTCGTGCCGTATCGTCGAATGTGTGTAAAGTGTCGTGCCGTATCGTCGAGTATGTCCTAAAGTATCGTGCCATATCGTCTAGTGTGGACTAAAGTGTTGTGCGTATCTTTATTAGAAAGAACTAAACTGAACTGTTGTGCCATATTACCGCTACATCGTGGAACTACCTGTGATTAGAAAAGTACCCCAGCAAAGAAAGTATAAGGTAAGGTGTTTTGATCATATCTTTCTGCTGACATCTCGAACCAAAATTTGTTGTTGTATAATTAATAGTAATTTAAGTAAATTGTCTATATCATTTATGTGTTTTATCAATACTCCCTACCTATAAAGTGTTAATAACCATATTGGCTATTGTTTTAAGGAAAGGTCATAATAACTTGAGCTAGTATTGATTGTCTATAAGTTTTTTTTTACTAATTGTGGTAATAGTAGTTGGAAGGAATAATTAAATTTACTTAAAGTTAAATTATTGTTAAAGTAATATTTAAATGAAGCAACATTTTTTAAGTTTGAAGAGTGTATAATAACATTACCGACACCGAAGGCGTGTTTGGAAAATTTTAAGAAGGCTAAGAGAAACCAGAATGAAACTCATGTATTATTTGTATCGCGTTTAATAGCGACATGGGAAAATTATTGTAAGATTAGACGTGCTGACTCTTATGAAAAGGTCAACCAGTTAATAGTTACGGATAAATTAGTAAGTACGTTAGATGAGGATACCGCGTCATATATTGGGTTAACTCATCAAGGTAAATGGTTAGAAACTTCTAAAATTGCTAAAGAATGTGACAATTATTTTGACGCTAAACATAAGTCTTATGCCGTTACGTATAAAAGTTTTAAAGGTAAAGATAGGCACGTAAACAATGAAAAAATGAGACCGAGGGATGATAACAAAGTTAGTAATAATTGGAGGCAAAACGGGAGTAATGAGACTAATTCTTTTTCGGATAGGAAAATAGATTTTAAGAAGCCTAGTGATGCTTCAGCTCCTAAATGCTTTAAATTGGTTTGAGAGGTCATTACCAACGTTTTTGTAATAAAGTGGGTAATGAGGGAAATAATAATGGTAATAAAGGACGAGATCCGAAAGCGGGTGTACATAAGGCTGTGGTAAAAGAAAGCAAAGAGTTACCTAATGGAGCTATTGTTGCGAGAATATCGGCAAAGGCCGAACAGAGAACTAACGTTATTGGTGAGAAATTAAATAAACTCGAGAAAATTGAAGTTAGTGAAATGGGCAAAAAGCAAAGTGATTGGTTGATTCTGGATGTGAAATTAGTGTTGTTCATAAAGATTTGGTACCGGAAGAGAAATTAAAAGGAGCGGGTAGTATTTATTTACAAGGGTTATTCGGTGAAGCAGTTAAATCGTCGTTGGTTAAATTACCGTTAGCTATTCCGCAATTCGGACAAACTAATATAATTCATCAGGAAGTATTTTGCGCAGTGACTGATAATATTAATGAGCAAGTAATTTTACATCCCGAAGTGATTAATGAGTTGTCAGGTGTCAACCGCGAGGAGTCATTGCTAGAGGCCCAAGAATTAGAAAGTTCAGAAATTATTGTTGATAACTTGAATGAAAAGGAAGGTATGAATAACGATAGTTGTAATGTTTACGCAATAGAAGCGAGTTCGCAAAATGTACAAACTCAGAATACGGAAAAAACGGAAGTGGAGGAAGATAATGAAGCCATTGTTAGCAATTCAGATATGTTTAAGAAATCCCAATTAGAATGTAAAGAGTTAGAGAAAGCTTGGGAATTAGCTAGGATGGATAAGGGGGATTATTATATTGTAAATGGTTTATTGTATCATAAAGAGAAATTGTTAGGCGAAACAATAGCGCAATTAGTAGTACCCAAAGTAAGAAGGGAAGAAATCTTAAAATTAGCGCATAGTTCGGTATTTGGAGGGCATCATGCAGCTAAGAAAACTTTACAGAGAATCAGGTATTCATTTTATTGGGAGGGGATGGCGAAAGAAACTAAACAATTTTGTGAGTCATGTTTAGAGTGCCAATTGACTAGAGGAGTTAAGTTAAATGATAGAGCTCCTATTTCCCCAGTGTCGCGTCCGGAACTTCCATTTCAGGTAGTTAATGTTGATTTAATTGGGCCTATTGATCCTAAAAGTTCCCAAGGGCATCGGTATATACTAACCTTAATTGATCAACATACCAGGTGGGCGGATGCGATCCCTCTAAAAAGTTTAAGTGCTAAAACTGCGTGTGATGCGCTACTTCAAATATTTATGAGGACAGGAATTCCAAATATAATTGCCTGCGATAATGGAACCAATTTCACTGCCGACTTAACAAAAGAATTTGAGAAAAGGTTAGGTGCTAGTCCAAGATTTTCGACCCCACAGTATCCACAGTCTAACGGGCTTGTGGAACGATTTAATCAGACCCTTAAACGTATGTTGCATCATACTATTAGAGAAGAACGAAAAAGGTGGCATGAACAAATACCATTTGTATTATGGGCGTATAGGGAAGTCCCAAATTCTACGACGGGAATCGCACCTTTCCAATTATTATATGGTAGAGCGCCGGAGGGTCCTTTATCGATTCTCAAGTCATCTTGGGCAGGAGAAAATAAGGGGGCGCAGTTAGATACTACGCCGATTCATGAGTATTTGAATAAACTTAGGGGACGTTTAGAAAGAGCCGCAATTGAGGCAAAATTATCGTCCGAGGTGCAACAAAATAGGATGGCGTATCATTATAATTTAAGGTCGAAGGAAAAAACTTTTGAAGTAGGTGATAAGGTAATACTGTTAATCCCCGATTCAACTAATAAACTATATTCTAGGTGGCAAGGGCCGGCAACCATAGTCGAAAAACGAAATCAGCATTCGTTTATAGTTGAGTTAGCCGACGGGAGTAGGAAGCATGTGCACCAAAACAAAATACGAGAATTTATTGCTAAATGTAATATAGTTAATATTGTTTTTGAGGGTGATGAGGAATTCGGAGAAGTTGGGGAAATTCCTATTTTGAACCGGGATCAGGAAGTAGAACGAGATATAGAGACGTTCGAAATAAAAGGGTTATCTAACAATCAAGTTAAAGATATAAAGTGTATTTTGAGGGAGAATAAAGAGGTGTTTATGGGTCCTGTACGACCAGCCGATGTAGGGGAACATCGTATTGATCTTAAACCGGGGGTGGAAAGGAAAAAGCCAAAGTTATATAGTGTACCGGTAGCTTATAAAGAGGAAGTAGATAGGCAGATTCAGGAGTTATTAGAATTAAATCTAATCGAAGTGTCAAATGCTGAAATTAGTCATCCAATTGTTTGTGTGGCGAAAAAAGACGCAACTGTTAGGCTTTGTATAGACTATAGAGCATTAAATTCGGTAACTCAGATGCCAACCTTTCCGATGAAAGATTCTCAAGAAATCATGTATACCGCAGGGGCGGCTAAGTATTTATCGTCGATTGATTTATTGAGAGGTTATTGGCAGATTAAAATGGCGGAGGAATGTAAACATTTGACAGCTTTTACAACGCATAATGGAACTTATCAGTGGCGCACAATGCCTTTTGGATTATCAGGGACGGCTGCCACGTTTCAGAAAGATAGGAATGAAGTTCTTCAAGGTCATCGGAGGTATGCGGAAGCATATATTGATGATGTCATCATTTTCTCCGACACCTGGGAAGAGCATTGTGAACATGTTAGGGCTGTCATTGAAGAGTTGAAAAAGAGAAATTTTACAATTAGGCTAGACAAATGTAAATTTGGAGAGAAATTAACTAAGTTTTTAGGTCATGTAATTGGGGGTGGAACGCATGCACCTGATGAGGAAAAAATAGGAGCAATAAGGGATCTAAAGCGACCAAAAACTAAAAAGGAAGTTAGATCTGTTTTGGGATTAATGGGATTTTACCGATCTTATATTCCAAATTATGCCGAAATTGCTATACCTTTAACCGAATTGACAAAAGGGAAGGTTAAAAATACTGTACCATGGGATGAAAGGGCAGAAAAAGCATTTAATACTCTTAAAGATGAATTATGTAAAGTGACGAGTTTGGCTACACCTATCGTAGGCCGGGAATATCAGCTCCACGCAGATGCTTCCGACCTGGCAGTAGGATGTTGCCTTACTCAAAAAGATGAAAAGGGTCAGTATAAACCGATAGCTTTTGCCAGTCAGAAATTGTCAGGGGCTCAGCGTGCTTGGCCGAGTATAGAGAAAGAGGCTTGGAGTGTTCTCTTCGGGTTGCGGAAGTTTGAAAAGTGGACCTATGGATCTCAAATTGAGATCATTACAGATCACAATCCATTAAAATTTCTCCCTGAAACAACCCCAAGATCACCCAAACTCACTAGATGGGCTCTTGCCTTGCAACGCTGGAACCTGAGTATTTCTCATCGACCAGGAGCGCAACATTTAAATGCTGACGCAATTTCTAGGCTACATAGAAAGAGCTGGGAAGAACAACCAGTTGTTAGCCCATCAGCATCAACGACCCAGTAGTGGACAACCTTAAAGGGATGTCGTCACACATTTAATTTTTTTTCTGTGGGTGTGTAAATATTTTTTAATTTTTTTGTTTATAATATTGCATTAACATGTGTATTGTTTAGGTAATAATAATATTAGTAAAGGTTCAGTAGAGATGTCAGTAGATAGTGTTCAGACACCTGGAAATACCTATGTAATAAGCATAATGAAGAAATCTGTAAAGAGACTATTGAACTCTTCTGCGATATTACTATATGTTTGGGGAAAATTAGCCCCTAAAAGGCATATTTTCCGCTAAGGTGGGGGGTGTCAGGATCTGATAGCACCTGTGCTAAAGAATGTGATGTCCACTCTTTCTCTATTTGAATATTTTTATTGTATGGTTGTGTACAGAATTTCCAAGGTGACATTCCTTCTTTGTGGAAAGGGGAATTGCCAGATAATCCTTTACAGGTGGGGTGTTAGAGAAAAGAGATAGCTGAGAGACATGTCCACCTGTCAGTGAAGTATGCGGATGGTGAGCAGATTAGCAGCATGTCACTAAGCAAGAAAAGAATGGAATATGTGTCCAATGAGGAGGCTCCAAAGGGGTTTATGTGGGGGAAAGCAGTGATTTGGAGAGGGCAAGTTTGCCTCAGATCAGGGATTCGGTACCTAGGTTTCGTACCTAGAGGTTGCTCTGTGTGTAGAGCGTAAGGAGTGCGTTTTCTGGTGAGCGAAGGACACAGACGTCCTGGTGTTTAGTGCTCTGGGCTAAGAAGTGCAGGCCCAGTATACTTGTGTTGGGAGACTCAAAGTTGAGCTCCAAAAAAGTGAATTTAACGTGTATTGAGTGTGAGTTGGAAAGTGTAATTGGAATAGTACACAACCAATCTTTACGGTATCTAATTTAATGTTGAACCGGATCACCTATATCCGAGTTGTAGTTGTATATATTTGTAAATAGCGTATTTTGTGTGTACATATATTCTTAATAAACTGATAATTCGGTTACTAGCGTAAGTCTTCATTTACACCAATCTCACAGTGGGTGACCGATATCACCTAGTAATATCGGTGGTGGCAGCTATATCTACCACGGACATTCTTCAAAGTTGTGTGGACTGAGGGGAACGTCCGACAATGTTCATCCATGCAAAATGAATACAACAATACGGGAGGAAAAAATATATTAAACATTTACATCTGTTAAGAAGGGAATGTATTTTTTTTTCGCTCCAAAGCGATTTCGTCTTTGGAAATTTTACCATATACCGCTTTTTCGACTTTTTGTCTCCATACGGAATATGGATTAATAATACTAGTGATAACTAAAACATTTACATACAACAAAGATTCATTTAAAAGCGTAAATATCGCAGCCTACGGCACTTCTGCATAAATGGAGATTATAAACATGAAAAAAAAGACTAATATAATTTTTTTTGGTCAGAACTCTTCCATAAGATTAAAGATCAATGTTCTGTAGAAATTCACTTGAGCCGGGCCGGGTTCGGGTCGAATTTTTAACTGTTTTTCCGGACCGGGCCGAGCTCGGGCCGAAATTTTAACTTTCGGGCCGGGCCGGGTCGGGCCAATATTTTTTTCGTACGGGCCGGGCCGGGCTCGGGCCGAAATTTCAACTTTCGGGCCGGGCCGGGTCAGGCCAATATTTCTTTCGTTCGGGCCGGGCCGGACCCGGGCCGAAATTTTAACTTTCGGGCCGGGCTCGGGCCTGGAAATTCCGGCCCGTGCAGACCTCTAACCCACCCCTCACCCCCATTTATAGAGGCACAGATTTAAGCTATTACAGATTTTAGAGTCGAATAATAATAATGATTTATCTTTTATTATTTTTAAGATGTAATTTTAATAATAATTTTTATTATATTTAAATACGAAATTTTAAGAAAGATCTCGGTCATATAAAAAAAAAATATAAATAAAAGCGAGAATTTTTTTTTTCCATCTGAAACACGTGTATTTTCTACTTATTCCTTCAACTAAACAAATGGGGACTTACTTCCTATAAACGTCATTCTTCTTCAAAATTCGCATATCGGCTAAATTTTGAAAGCTCTAAATTTATTTAAAAAGTTATTTATTTATTTATTTATTTATTTTCAGTCTTTTTAGGGCCTCCTAAAAGGGTGTGAGAAATGCAAATAGTGTAAATCTTCTTTTAAAATAGCTGTGATGATTTAATTGCACAATCAGCACATGCTAATTATTAATTTTCCCGCAATTTAAAAGCAGAGATTCTACTTTAAATAATCTATGTAGTTAAAATTTCTTTCCCTTTTTAAATTATATATTTCCTCATCCAATTTACAGCTTATAAATATAATTTTTTTTTTAAGTTTACCAAATTTTCAGCTTTTAACAGAAAAAAAAAGTTATTTTAAGAATCATTAACAGTGAAACAACATACTTTTCACTGGCTAAGAAATACATAAAAGTACAATGATGCGTCGATTCTCCGAAGAAGTCGGAAGCAACCCTAGTTCGGATTAATGGACAACTAAACCCCCAATGGTCGGCAGCGCGTAACCGACCATCGGACAGTAAATCGGTTAATTCTGCATAAAAAACCCACTTACCTAAATTAAGAGGAGTAGACCCCCGAGCCCTCCTTTTTATGTAAAAAAATATTACTCAAAACAAATCAGGAAGGCGCCGTTTTAGAAAGAAGCTATATTCAAAATTTGAAGAAAATCAATAAATTATGCGTGAATAACACATTTACGAAAAATTAAGAGGGTTATCACCTATTCCTCCTTTTATATTTAATCAATGAACATCCAAAACTAATAACAGAGGTGCCTCATCAAAATGACCCTATATCTGAAATTTAAATGAAATTTGATAATTCTGCATGAAAATCCATTTATCTAAATTAAAAGGGATTTGCCCCCCATTCTCCCCCTTTATACTTATCCAATGAACTCCCAAAACTAATCAGGGAAGCGCCTTATTAGAATAAACGTTTATCCGAAATTTAAAGCAAATCGGATGTTTCTATCAAGA
This sequence comes from Maratus speculifer, assembly GCA_964019185.1. Lineage (NCBI taxonomy): Eukaryota > Metazoa > Arthropoda > Arachnida > Araneae > Salticidae > Maratus > Maratus speculifer. The sequence goes on along the minus strand of OZ025298.1, from coordinate 185,509,928 downwards.
GTTATAGCGTTACGCACATACGTACATACATTTAGGTGTCTTGGGGTAATAAAGTCAAGTTCTAATATTACGCGTAATTATGAAGGTATCCGGGAGATGACACCTACAGGTTTTGCTCAGAAGGGCTCGAAGTCATCTGAATTACAAACAACCGCTAAAAGTTAATTAGTTCAATTTGTAAACGTTAATGCTGAAAAGAGCATGTAAGAGTCAACGCCCGATCTAAAATATGTGAGGTAAGTTCTTTGATATGAATACTGAACATTTATTAGAAAATACTTTGCTTATCACATAAATATGTTGTGCATTTTGCGTACTTTAATAACGCTCTAAAAATTTTTGCATGTGTTCGCGAAGTAGTTTGAAGTTTAAAATATACTGCGCAATAAGTATACTGGGATAACTACATTATCCACTAGCATTATAACTCTAGTTGATTCTTTTTCAGTGCTACGAAGAGGGTTTATTTTTTATTTTGTGCACAATAGAGCATTATTGTCATTGGTGAAAACCAAAAATTATAAAGAGAAAATTGTATGCCCTAAGAGCTGCTAATTTTTCTTGTCACATGAATGAAATATCAAATGATTATTACTGCACCCTAATATGACAATGGCGCGACTGAGTTTTAACCCCCTTCTTGGCGCGTTTTCAAAAAATAGCTATATTGGCGCGTTTTTGCGTTTTATCTCCTGGATGTGATTACCAGGAGATATCACGCAAAAGCGCACAATTTAAAAAGGCGATAATGAAAAAAAAAAAACAGAAATACACATTTTAAAAGATACAAAATGCTATCATTTTAAAGAAAATGACTGAAAATACAAAAGAAATACACATTTTAAAATATTGAAAATCCAAAAATTGTAAATACGGGATATTAAAAAAAAATCCCCATGCAATCTCCATGAAAATCCCCAAGCTGCCGATATTTTCCCTTTTTAAACTGAAAATATGGTTTCTTGCTTTCCCTTTTTCATTCGGAAAATATGGTTTTTTGCCGTTTCTTGACGATACTACAAAACAAAGAAACAGACAGAGAGACAAACAGACAAACAAGCAGACAGAAAACAAAAGTAACAAACCGACAAAAAGCAAAAGAAATAAACAAACAAACAAACAGACAAATAAAAAAACAAACTGACAAACAAACTAAAAGACAAACAAACAAACAGACATAAAACAAACAAACCGACAAACAGACAAAAAAAATAAACCGACAAAAAACAAACAGACGTAAAAACAAACAAAGAAACAAACCGACAAACGAACAAACAGAGAAACAAACAAACAAACAAACAAAAACAAACAAACAAACAGACAGACGAACAAACAAACTGACAAACTGACAAATAGACAGACAAACATACAGACAAACAAACAAACAAACAGAGAGAAGAACAAACCGATAGACAGACAAACATCACTGGATCCCTGAAACTCGCTGTGCAGGAAACACTAAAATGCACGAAACTCGCCAACGCCGCAATCACAAACTTGTGTATGAGCGCTGCGCGCCCATTTAAACCAAAAAAAACATTACTGGATCCACGAAACTCGCTGTGCAGGAATCACTAAAATGTACGAAACTCGCCAACGTCGAAATCACAAACTTGTGTATGAGCGCTGCGCGCCCATTTAAACCAAAAAAACATCACTGGATCCACGAAACTCGCTGTGCAGGAAACACTAAAATGTACGAAACTCGCCAACGCCGCAATCACAAACTTGTGTATGAGCGCTGCGCGCTCATTTAAACCAAAAAAAAAATCACTGGATCCACGAAACTCGCTGTGCAGGAATCACTAAAATGTACGAAACTGCCAACGCCGCAATCACAAACTTGTGTATGAGCGCTGCGCGCTCATTTAAACCAAAAAAAAAAAAAACATCACTGGATCCACGAAACTCGCTGTGCAGGAATCACTAAAATGTACGAAACTCGCCAACGCCGCAATCACAAACTTGTGTATGAACGCTGCGCGCCCATTTAAACAAAAAAAAACATCACTGGATCCACGAAACTCGCTGTGCAGGAATCACTAAAATGTACGAAACTCGCCAATGCCGCAATCACTAACGCGTGTATGAGCGCTGCGTGCCCATTTAAACCAAAAAAAAATCACTGGATCCACGAAACTCGCTGTGCAGGAATCACTAAAATGTACGAAACTCGACAACGCTGCAATCACAAACTTGTGTATGAGCGCTGCGCGCCCATTTAAACAAAAAAAAAAAATCACTGGATCCACGAAACTCGCTGTGCAGGAATAACTAAAATGTACGAAACTCATCAACACCGGAATCACTAACACGTGTATGAGTGCTGTGCCCCCATTTAAACAAGAAAAAAAAAAAAAAAAAAAAAAAAAAAAACGAAAAAAAAAAAAGAAAAATAACACTGGATTCTGGAAACTCGCGGTGCAGGAGTCACTAAAATGTACAAAACTCGCCAAACCCGCGTTAACTTACGACATTAAAACCGAAAAATTAATCTCTATATGCACGAAAGTCGCATGGAAGAAATTTCTAAAATAAGCAATTCAGAATTGTTGTTGTTAACGCAGATGTCAAACTATTAAATCCCATTATCGCAGCATGGGGATTTTCTTGGGTGCATTTGTGATATGAGCCAAAGTTTGGGGCGGGGTTGCTAGGAGAAGCGACGCCTGAAAGTAATAGAAAGCAAGGCTTGGCGCAGTCATCGCGCGTCAGAAAAAACGCCGCCAGAAGTGGGTTAAAACTCAGTTTACCCATGACAATTAATATTGAGTCTGAGAAATTTGTCAATTTCTAGGGCTGTAATATTTGTATTTTTAGAATTGGATAATTTACATGCCATTATTCTACCATGTTTTATATTTCGTTTGCATGTAATAACGCCAAATAGCATTGGTCAAGAAATCACGCCAATGCATTTTATGAATACATATGACTAAAATATTCTTTCTTACATACATAATCAATAAGTTGCCATATCAAATTCCACATTTGTTTTTAAAAAAAACTAGCTGCACCCGTCGAAATTCGAAAAGATTCGGAAAAGAGTATACATTGGATGTGATATATATCAGTCTTATAATGCACAATAATATACAGAGCGAAATAAACAATTGCCACTTCTTAAAATAGAGATAACATAATCTTTCATGATAAAGATACACAAACTTCAGAAAATAATAAAAAATAAGGAAAACAGCTCATAAAGTATTATCGGACTTAACTTCAGCTACAAATCTTTTTTTAATGTGGTTTCTAAACATTAAACATTATTTAAATGCCAAATTGTTAGGAAGTTAATATAATACCTCAGAAGACGAATTCAAAAATATCTTCATAGTTTATTTTTTCTCCGTTTAAATATCTCTTGGTAACTCTACAATAATTATAGTATCAATAAAATATTTTAATTATTATAGAAACAGGGAATTAAACTGCATAACCAATCCACTAAACATTTATAGCACTTGCAAATAAATTTAATTTATTTATTGGTTTGTAGCCTCCATGAACTTGTCAAAATTCATTTTATTGTCATGACAACGAAAAGAAAAACGATATCTTTGTTATAAAAAAGAACAAAATTTTTGTGTTTGTTGTTGATAAGCAGAAAACATTTTATTTATTTTTATTTTAAATAATAACTTAATACAACAAAATGCTTTTAATTAATTTTTGATATTATGTAAAATAGAAATATCGTAATATCACAGGATATTTTTTTCTAATATGACATCATTTACACCTTCTGAAACACTCATCCTTTCCAGAAATAAAAGCGTGATTTATGCAGTTATTTAAAAATTCCTTAGTTTCATAAAATATTTATTGTAATTATATGGAAATGGCGCAATTTATAGAAATATTTTCATTCGTGCACATCGCGGACCTTTAAATAAATAGGAGTTCAGTTTATTTAGATGCAGGAATAAAAGTCAGTGAATATGACATCATCACTGAAACAGCTATAACAATGTATATTATATTCATGGAACAAACTTATCTGTTTTCTCAATGACGACATTTTCTCCATCGACAAAATTTCGCTTTAGATATTATATTTTATAAAATTTATTTTTCTGTTATTTTATTTACATAATACTTAATAATATCACACAGTAAATAATCTGTGTATTGTACAGCGATTAGTGAATAATTATGTGCAATCATTTTATTAGGATTAAATTTTACGAAAACCATTATTTTTTTTTCTTTGAAATGCAATTACACATTCACCGATGATATCAAGATCCTGATTGGTGAAAAGGAATAAAACAAAATAAATTTTTATTATAGTGAGAAAAGCTTAACCTGTTGCCATTGTTTTGAAGAAATGTCACGAAAAAGCTTTTAAAATTAAAAATAAAATATAAAAATGGAAATAAATTAAAAATTAGCCAGAATGGGCACATCTACACATAAACAGCTTTCATTTAAAAAAATAATTATCAAGATCGGGCCAGTAGGAAGCTCAGGGCTGATGACTAAAAAAACAGCCAGGTGTTTTAAATATATAGATCTTAGCCTTAACGTGGTGTTATTACCCCAGGACAACTTATTATAATGTTAGGCTAAATGTTTGAAAAATAATCCCTTTTATCAATGTCAAAAGATCACGGACCGAAAGAAAAAAAATGCTAGACATTGCATTGAAAATCGCAACGAATCCAAAAATCGCGGAGGACAAAATTACTGAGGGTAAAATTTAAAAAAGTTTGCATCAATAGGACCGAATGTCATAAAAACTTGCAGTAGAACGCAAATAAATAAATAAATAAAATAATGATAATACAAACAACAACAACAATAATAATGGCTAATAATCGCATTGAAAATGGCATTTAAAGTAACTAAATATTCAAAAATCGCGAAGGAGAAATTTTAATATATTTAGCTAAATTTTTTGCATAGAACTCCTTCCAAGAAATCAAAATAAATCATCGTAAAACTCGGGAAAACGATAAAAAACATTTAAAAATAGTTTTAAAAAGAAATGCATGACAAAATTTAATATTTTTTCTTAGAAGACTGTAACAGAAACTCTTTCCCAAAGATAAAAAAAAAACGAGAAAAAAACGTTAAAAAAATCACAAAAGTTTTTTAAATAGCAGCTGATAAAATTCACTATATTAAGCTGAAAGTTTGAAACTGAACTAATCTTACATGCTGCGAAATGACAGAAAATTTTCAAAAATCGCTCGATATAAGTAAATTTTATTGAAATTTTTTTTTTATTATTAAACTTAAATATTAAAATTCATTTCCTTTTACTAATGTCGAAAAAAAGAGAAAGGAAATAAAAAACCTTTTAAAAATCGCATTGGACAAAATTTACTACAATGAGAGTTAAAAGCATTTTAATAGAAATTCACTTCCGAATTAAAAAAGAAAAAAAAAAAAAAGAATTTTCACAAAAAGCGAAATAATGCAAAAAATCGCACTGAAAACTGCCGGAGACAAAATTTAATATATTAGTCTGAAACAGAATCCCTTTTTGGATGTCAAAATATCACTGCAAAACGCAAAAAGGCTAAAAACTGCAAAAATTTCTAAAATCGTTATATATACAAAGAGACTAAAAGTTTATAATATTTTTCACGACTATAAAAAATTGCAGCTGAAGAGGAAAAAAAACCACTAATAATGGCATTAAAAATCTCTAAAAATCGGTAAAAAATTATTTTTTTAAAATTTTTTACCGATTTTTAGTGAGATACGTGAAAGACAACTTTTACTATAGCAGCTTAAAAGTTTAAAACCCAATTCCTAATTAATAGAACATATAATGGATTATATGTTCAATATACATTACAAGTATTTATTATTATTATTATTATTATTTTGTTTTTTCATTTGATGGGCAATTACCAAAATTTGGAAAGAGCTTTATTTTACACTAGAAATGAAAATACGAGGAATCCCCCCTCCTCCCCCCAAAAAAGTTTATTATGTTTTAAGAAGCAAAAAGAGGGGGTTTTAACCCTGGGTGGAGGGAGGGGAATTTTTTTTTTTTAAGTAAGTCAAATGGGGTATCGTTTCATATGTTTTACCCTGGGTGGAGGGAGGGAATAAATTTTTTTTTAAGCAAGTCAAATGGGGTATCGTTTCGTATGCTTTTTTTTTATTATTATTCTAAATCGAATGAAACATTCTGCATGACGATAGATCAATTTTTTCAAAGTTACGGCACGTTTTATGAATAAAATGGCAAAAATTATACTTTATTCAGATAAAATAGGTTTTTACAGTAACAACTGAGGGCCATTCACAAAAAGTTGGGGAAGAACATCGTTTTGTCACTAGACATGAAAATCCAATGAGTCTATAAAAATAAAGCTTTACCTTGCTTTTTCTTTTTTTCGGGGGGGGGGGGGGGGAGGACGTCGAGAGATGGAGATACTTCAATTTTTTTAAATTAGGTGAAGTGGGTATCTTTTTTTTTATGTATTTTCAAATTCTAGATCAAACAGCATCATTCGCAAGTCCAAACAATCATTTTTCATAAAAGCTATAGATTTATAAGTATACAATTTTCAAAGTTATGTTTTATTATTGAACACCAGCTTTGCCATATTTATTTTACGCTCAAAACGTGCTCTTATCATATAATATCAAGCTTTTAAAACGTCCACAAAACAGCAATAATCAAAATCAGGATCATCAGATTTCTTCAAGGTTAGTAAAGCTGTCAAAATGGCCATGTATTCATAATTTTGTATTGATAAAACCATTCATGACTTTGTATTCATAAAACCTGCCTAACTTTGTAACGTGCAACCGTATCGACTTGTGGAAGTACCATTCGATTCCGAATTTAAAAAAATACATAGCAAACGATACTACATTTTAGCTAAAGAAAAAAATTGCATTCTCCACCAGAGTAAAAATGCACCCTCCGCACTTCTCTTTAAAACATGCTAAAACAGCTTTTTTCGTCGGGGAGGGGGGGGGGGGTCATCGGATCTTCACTTTTACTGTCAAAACAAAACTTTTTCAAATTTTCACGAATGGCCATCTATTGATGTATTTACTCATATTTTGGTCAATTTTACTTGTACAAATATGCGAGAAAAATGGCTCCCTTTTATGGTGCGCCCTGAGGCGTCTGCCTCACTTGCCTCACCCCTGGCTCCGGCCCTGCCTATAATTGGTATGAGAACATGACATATGTGCCATATTTATTTGTAAAAATGAGCATGAATGTTCATCAAGTTTGTTTTCATGGCCGCTTATATCTTTTTTGTAACATAACGCTCCTTTTAAAGCCAAAACTGCACAAAAAAAATCAATATTTGCATTAATTTAAAAAAATTTAATGCACATTTCGTAATTAGTGAGCTCAATAAACAGACCTCGTTTTTTTTTTTTTTTTTTTGCCTAGAAGACGTTTTTCCATACGATGCGATGTCTGTGATTCGTTCTTTTTTCCATACTTGATAGCCTGCGTCTACTCATTTTGTAACTTTTCTTACTTTCTTCTTTATTAATAACGACATTTCGATTTCGTATTCAAATAAAAAAATTCTAAATGCAAAGAAATTCATAAAAAATAAATAAATAAATAAAATGGGGCCATCTATTGCTCAAAGCAATTTTTTTTTTCCCATTGAGATAATAAAGATCAGTAAAAACATATTTTTTATGATGATCAAAAGGTGACTTACGTAATAACAGATTCATATATTGTGTACGCTATGGATTAAGTATTAATATTCCTCGACCAATTAAAAAAAAAAAAATGTGGACAGCTCTAGATCCCAACCACAAAACAACAACCATTTCTAAATGCTTAAAAAAAATGGCCAAAGCAAAATAATGTTGCAAAAGTATCATAAAAAAAGGTGTATATTTTTAATGAAACAAATGGAATTTCAAAAATTATTCGCAATTTATCACCATAAGAGCATCAATATTACAATTTGTACTTGGTATGCGAAATTGAAAATATAGCACTTCTTTTTGTACACAAAATATGGCCTTTTTTTGCGGGTGGGGTTAAAAAACAAATTACGAAATATTCCTATACAGAGTTGACAAGTCTCCGGCTTATTGCATACCAGAATTTTCTTGCAGAAATGTTATTCTTTTAAATCCGCAGAATGTTCCAATTAAATAAAACAACATTTTCCGTATTAAAGTACTGATATTCAAAAAGCCTAGAACTTGGCAGACCTGCTTATAACATTTTAATTAGTCACGGTACTTTTTTAGTCGAGTTCATGTTTAGCCAAGACATCGTTTTTCGACAAAAACAGCTTTTTTACACATGTGTAACTAAGATATAATTCCTTGCTGTTGAAATAAAATGTTTTGATTTATGCTATTATTGCTTCTTCTTATTTATTTATTTTAATTTTACATCAGATGACTCAAAATCGTGTTTTTTAAATATACTGAAAGAATGCATTTCGAGAGAGGGTGAAAAGAACAATATTTAACGATTTATTACCTGCGCCTGGCTAAATGCCTTACTACCATGTATTTAATACTCTTCACAGTACTTCGTTGTTATATGGACTTCGGCTCTTTTATAAAATGTTTGACATAATTCGGGTTTAAAGAAGTGATTTTTTTACCAAATGACTAAGAAAAGAAAAATGAAGAAGTAATATAGTGGTTAATGTATATTTAAAAATGCATCTGTAATACTAATTAGGTAAATTATGTATATATAATTAGACAGCTTTTGATTCTGTACTTCCATGCTATAAAGCAATAACGTTTGTGTGTTTGGAGGTGTTATAATTTAAAATGCCTAACCGATTAAAAAAAAAAAAAATTGGCAAGAAATGTTGGTAACCATCTTTGCAGCAAAATAGATTATATTTTGTTTCGGTACAATAATCACCATCAATGCACGAGTAAAAAAAAGCTCTAAAATTGAGAATTCTTTAATATTGATATGACTAAAAACTTGATTTTTTTTTTTTTTTTTTTTTTTTTTTGTGGTAACTTTTAAGATATAATATTCTCGTTATGAATGATTTCTAAAAGATTTGAGAGTTTAATTTCACAAATAAACATACAACCTTCTAGAACATTTTTAAATCGCTATTTATTGAGAATATTGCGATTTCTGGGATACTGTTGGGGGTTAGAAACTATAAGTTTGCATCGCAGTAATTTATAAGATAAAAATGCTCGTTCAGGACGAATTCCAAAAAAAAAAAGATTCCGTAACTCTTATTGATAACCTCATTGCCATCCGTGAAAAACAGATATTCATCAGTATAAGTTATTCGAAAGGATCTCACATTATATAAAATACAGTCTATTTTCTTCAAACATAATATTTTTTGTTGTTTAAAGTTACTCAAATCGGTGCGGAGGGTCTGTTTATGCTCACGATATCATTTCAAAGAGTTAAAATTCCAGTATAAGAAAATTTGGCGTTTTTTTTTTTTTTTTCTATATTACTTTTAACTTATTGTATATTTCCAATTTTTTATCCATGCATAGTTTGCTTTCCGTTTTCAAAAACAGAGCATGCAAATTTATATATAAAATTTTGTAATTCTAAGATTCAATATTCTTATTTTCATCATTATATTTTATCACAATGAATGACCAATTAAGGTTAGCATCTCATTTTCTTTACTTATCGCAAGTTATTAAATGTGTGTCCTCAGCAATATAGCTCAGACTAATCCCTCTGAGGGAAGTCCTAGTTTAGAAGCAGTATAATGTGCCATATTGGTCATTGTTTAGATAAAGGCAGAATGTATTTCAAAAAATCCCGTCAAGTGCTCAATTTGAACAAAATTTCCCAAAGCAATCGTGATTGAATAATTGAGGATGTATTCAAATAACAAACTGCTTATTTTCTGACTCACTTTTAAATCCATTTTTGCTCTCAAACGCATCCAATTGATAGGTTCTCTTATTTAGGACCTGTATAATGTGCCCTATTGGTCTGTATTTTGATAAAGGCAGAATATAATTCAAAAAATGCTGTTAAAGTGAGCATTTTGAATAAAATTTCCAAAAGCTATCATGATTCAAGAATAGAGGATGTATTCAAATAAAAAATTGTTTTTCATGACTCATTTCTAAATTCAATTTTGCTCTTAGACGCATTTAGTTGTCAGCTTCTCGTATTTAGGATCTACATAATGTGCCGTAATAGTCGATTTTTTCATAAATTCAGACTATATTTCAAAAAATGCTGTCAAAGTGGACTTTTGAACTGAATTTCGTTTAAGATAATTCTGATAAAACCAGCTCTTGCAAAAAAAAATAAATAAATAAATAAATAAATAAATAAATAAAATTTTTTTTAAAGCGGGCAAATAATGTTGTTAAACCGGATTTGTCTACTTTATTTTTTGTTGTTGAAATGAACACTAAACTTCGAAATCTACTTCCGCTTGTAGGCCAAGACAACAAGAATTTTTTTATATTTAAACTCTTTTTTCTCATCGACCATAGAGATTTCAATTTTTCATCTCCATTGAAAGTCTACTACTTGCAGCGCAATTTATTGCCACTTTTTGAAACTAAGACCGAGAATTACAAATAAATAAATAAATAAATAAATATAATCCTGAAATCTTAAATAACCCTCCTGCAAGAGTTTTTTGATAGCTGTCATCATTTGCAAGTCTTTGAATTTTAAAAGAGCCAAATACCATAAAGTAAAAAAGAAATAATAAAGAATTAAGTATCATCACTGGAGTTGGCGCCAAAAATGCAACCATAATATCAGTCACATTCGGCCTAAACACTTTTTTTATTTTTTTTATTTTACTCAAAGAGCTCCGCTCCCCTGCTCGCTACGCTCGCCAACCCCCCGCGTAATCGTTTCGCAATTCCAAGTTGTAGGCTACCTCTGCTTGCAGCGCTCGCCAATAACCCATGGTGTGAATAAGCAGTTGCAGACCTTTCAAATGATGTGTCACACGACTGGTGTTATAAAGAAATTAAAAAAGTGCGGCTCCTGGGGACAGAGTGGGGGTAACACAAAAGACTTCCATAATATGAATAAGCAGTTGCAGAAATTCCAAATTATGTGTCACACGACTGGTGTTGTAAAGAAATTAAAAATGTGCCCCCCTGGGGGGCCGAGTGGGGGGTTGACACACAAGACATTCATAATATGAATAAGCAGTTGCAGACCTTTCAAATGATGTGTCACACGACTGGTGTTGTAAAGAAATTTAAAATGTGCCCCCCCTGGGGGGAAAAGTGGGGAGTGACACACAAGACATCCATAATATGAATAAGCAGTTGCAGAATTTTGAAATGATGTGTCACACGACTGGTGTTGTAAAGAAATTAAAAATATGCCCCCCTGGGGAGGCAGAGTTGGGGGTTGACACACAAGACAATCATAATATGAATAAGCAGTTGCAGACCTTTCAAATGATGTGTCACACGACTGGTGTTGTAAAGAAATAAAAAATTTGCCGCAATTGGGGGGGGGCTGAGTGGGGGAGTGACACACAAGACATCCATAATATGAATAAGCAGTTGCAGACCTTTCAAATGATGTGTCACACGACTGGTGTTGTAAAGAATTTTAAAATGTGCCCCCGTGGGGGGAAAAGTGGGGGGCGACAAAAAGACATCCATAATATGAATAAGCAGCAGCAGATCTTTAAAATGATGTGTCATACGATTGGTGTTGTAAAGAAATTAAAAATGTGCGCAACATGGGGGTGGCAGAGTGGGGGGGTTGACACACAAGACATTCATAATATGAATAAGCAGTTGCAGACCTTTCAAATGATGTGTCACACGACTGGTGTTGCAAAGAATTTAAAAAAGTGCGGCTCTTGAGGGCAGAGTGGGGGTGACACAAAAGACATCCATAATATGAAAAAGCAGTTGCAGACCTTTCAAATGAAGTCTCACACGACTGGTGTTGTATAGAAATTAAAAATGTGCCCCCCTGGGGGGCAGAGTAGGGGGTGACACACAAGACATCCATAATATTAATAAGCAGTTGCAGACCTTTCAAATGATGTGTCACACGTCTGGTGTTGTAAAGAAATAAAAAATGTGCCCCCCTGGGGGGCAGACTGGGGGGAGGTGGCTCACAAAGCATCCATAATATAATATGAATAAGCAGTTGCAGACCTTTCAAATGATGTGTCAGACGACTGGTATTGTAAGGAAATTAAAAATGTGCCCCCCTGGGGGGCAGAGTGCTGGGGTGACACACAAGACATCCATAATATGAATAAGCAGTTGCAGACCTTTCAAATGATGTGTCACACGACTGGTGTTGTAAAGAATTTAAAAAAGTGCGGCTCTTGAGGGCAGAGTGGGGGTGACACAAAAGACATCCATAATATGAAAAAGCAGTTGTAGACCTTTCAAATGAAGTCTCACACGACTGGAGTTGTAAAGAAATTAAAAATGTGCCGCCCTTTGGGGACAGAGTGGGGGAGTGACACACAAGACATCCATAATATGAATAAGCAGTTGCAGGCCTTTCAAATGAAGTGTTACACGACTGGTGTTGTAAAGAAATTAAAACTGTGCCCCTCTGGGGGGCAGAGTGGGTGGGTGACACACAATACATCCTTAATATGAATAAGCAGTTACAGACCTTTCAAATGATGTGTCAGACGACTGGTGTTGTAAAGAAATTTAAAATGTGCCCGCACTGGGGGGGAAGAGTGGGGGGTGACACACAAGACATCCATAATATGAATAAGAAGTTGCAGACCTTTCAAATGATGTGTCACACGACTGGTGTTGTATAGAAATTAAAAATGTGCCCCCCTGGGGGGCAGAGTAGGGGGTGACACACAAGACATCCATAATATGAATAAGCAGTTGCAGACCTTTCAAATGATGTGTCACACGACTGGTGTTGAAAAGAAATAAAAAATGTGCCGCAATTGGGGGGGGGCAGAGTGGGGGAGTGACACACAAGACATCCATAATATGAATAAGCAGTTGCAGACCTTTCAAATGATGTGTCACACGACTGGTGTTGTAAAGAATTTTAAAATGTGCCCCCCCCTGGGGGGAAAAGTGGGGGGCGACACACAAGACATCCATAATATGAATAAGCAGCAGCAGACCTTTAAAATGATGTGTCATACGATTGGTGTTGTAAAGAAATTAAAAATGTGCGCCCCATGGGGGTGGCAGAGAGGGGGGGTTGACACACAAGACATTCATAATATGAATAAGCAGTTGCAGACCTTTCAAATGATGTGTCACACGACTGGTGTTGTAAAGAATTTAAAAAAGTGCGGCTCTTGAGGGCAGATTGGGGGTGACACAAAAGACATCCATAATATGAAAAAGCAGTTGCAGACCTTTCAAATGAAGTCTCACACGACTGGAGTTGTAAAGAAATTAAAAATGTGCCGCCCTTTGGGGACAGAGTGGGGGAGTGACACACAAGACATCCATAATATGAATAAGCAGTTGCAGGCCTTTCAAATGAAGTGTTACACGACTGGTGTTGTAAAGAAATTAAAACTGTGCCCCTCTGGGGGGCAGAGTGGGTGGGTGACACACAAGACATCCTTAATAAGAATAAGCAGTTGCAGACCTTTCAAATGATGTGTCAGACGACTGGTGTTGTAAAGAAATTAAAAATGTGCCCGCACTGGGGGGAAGAGTGGGGGGTGACACACAAGACATCCATAATATGAATAAGAAGTTGCAGACCTTTCAAATGATGTGTCACACGACTGGTGTTGTATAGAAATTAAAAATGTGCCCCCCTGCGGGGCAGAGTAGGGGGTGACACACAAGACATCCATAATATTAATAAGCAGTTGCAGACCTTTCAAATGATGTGTCACACGTCTGGTGTTGTAAAGAAATAAAAAATGTGCCCCCCTGGGGGGCAGACTGGGGGGAGGTGGCTCACAAGGCATCCATAATATAATATGAATAAGCAGTTGCAGACCTTTCAAATGATGTGTCAGACGACTGGTATTGTAAGGAAATTAAAAATGTGCCCCCCTGGGGGGCAGAGTGCTGGGGTGACACACAAGACATCCATAATATGAATAAGCAGTTGCAGACCTTTCAAATGATGTGTAACACGACTGGGGTTGTAAAGAAATTTAAAATGTGCCCACCCTGGGGGGCAGAGTGGGTGTGACACACAAGACATCCATAATATGAATAAGCAGTTGCAGACCTTTTAAATGATGAGTCACACGACTGGTGTTGTAAAGAAATTAAAAATGTGCCCCCCCTGGGGGAAGTGTAGCTGGTGACGCACAAGACATCCATAATATGAATAAGCAGTTGCAGACCTCTCAAATGATGTGTCACACGATTTGTGTTATAAAGAATTTTAAAATGTGCGCCCCGTGGGGGTGGCAGAGTGGAGGGGTGACACACAAGACATTCATAGTATGAATAAGCAGTTGTAGACCTTTCAAATAAAGGGTCACACGACTGGTGTTGTAAAGAAATTAAAAAAGTGCGGCTCCGGGGGGGTGAGTGGGGGTGACACAAAAAACATCCATAGTATAAATAAGCAGTTGCAGAACTTCCAATTTATGTGTCACACGACTGGTGTTGTAAAGAAATTAAAAATGTGCCCCCCTGGGAGTCAGAGTGGGGGGTGACACACAAGACATCCATAATATGAATAAGCAGTTGCAGACCTTTTAAATGATGTGTCACACGACTGGTGTTGTAAAGAAATTTAAAATGTGCCCCCCTGGAGGGAAAAGTGGCGGGTGACACACAAGACATCCATAATATGAATAAGCAGTTGCAGACCTTTCAAATGATGTGTCACACGACTGGTGTTGTAAAGAATTTAAAAAAGTGCGGCTCTTGAGGGCAGAGTGGGGGTGACACAAAAGACATCCATAATATGAAAAAGCAGTTGCAGACCTTTCAAATGAAGTCTCAAACGATTGGTGTTGTAAAGAAATTAAAAATGTGCCGCCCTTTGGGGACAGAGTGGGGGAGTGACACACAAGACATCCATAATATGAATAAGCAGTTGCAAGCCTTTCAAATGAAGTGTCACACGACTGGTGTTGTAAAGAAATTAAAACTGTGCCCCTCTGGGGGGGGCAGAGTGGGTGGGTGACACACAAGACATCCTTAATATGAATAAGCAGTTACAGAATTTTCAAATGATGTGTCAGACGACTGGTGTTGTAAAGAAATTTAAAATGTGCCCACACTGGGGGGAAGAGTGGGGGGTGACACACAAGACATCCATAATATGAATAAGAAGATGCAGACCTTTCAAATGATGTGTCACACGACTGGTGTTGTAAAGAAATTAAAAATGTGCCCCCCCTGGGGGGCAGAGTAGGGGGTGACACACAAGACATCCATAATATGAATAAGCAGTTGCAGACCTCTCAAATGATGTGCCACACGACTGGTGATGTAAAGAAATTAAAAAAGTGCGGCTCCTGGGGGCTGAGTGGGGGTGAAACAAAAGACATCCATAATATGAATAAGCAGTTGCAGACCTTTCAAATGAAGTGTCACACGTCTGGTGTTGTAAAGAAATTAAAAATGTGCCCCCCTGGGGGGGTGGCTCACAAGGCATCCATAATATAATATGAATAAGCAGTTGCAGACCTTTCAAATGATGTGTCAGACGACTGGTATTGTAAGGAAATTAAAAATGTGCCCCCCTGGGGGGCAGAGTGCTGGGGTGACACACAAGACATCCATAATATGAATAAGCAGTTGCAGACATTCAAATGATGTGTAACACGACTGGGGTTGTAAAGAAATTTAAAATGTGCCCCCCCTGGGGGGCAGAGTGGGTGTGACACACAAGACATCATAATATGAATAAGCAGTTGCAGACCTTTTAAATGATGAGTCACACGACTGGTGTTGTAAAGAAATTAAAAATGTGCCCCCCCTGGGGGAAGTTTAGCTGGTGACGCACAAGACATCCATAATATGAATAAGCAGTTGCAGACCTCTCAAATGATGTGTCACACGATTTGTGTTGTAAAGAATTTTAAAATGTGCGCCCCATGGGGGTGGCAGAAAGGAGGGGTGGCACACAAGACATTCATAATATGAATAAGCAGTTGTAGACCTTTCAAATGATGGGTCACACGACTGGTGTTGTAAAGAAATTAAAAAAGTGCGGCTCCGGGGGGGTGAGTGGGGGTGACACAAAAAACATCCATAATATAAATAAGCAGTTGCAGAACTTCCAATTTATGTGTCACACGACTGGTGTTGTAAAGAAATTAAAAATGTGCCCCCCTGGGAGTCAGAGTGGGGGGTGACACACAAGAATTCCATAATATGAATAAGCAGTTGCAGACCTTTTAAATGATGTGTCACACGACTGGTGTTGTAAAGAATTTTAAAATGTGCCCCCGTGGGGGGAAAAGTGGGGGGCGACACACAAGACATCCATAATATGAATAAGCAGCAGCAGATCTTTAAAATGATGTGTCATACGATTGGTGTTGTAAAGAAATTAAAAATGTGCGCAACATGGGGGTGGCAGAGTGGGGGGGTTGACACACAAGACATTCATAATATGAATAAGCAGTTGCAGGCCTTTCAAATGATGTGTCACACGTCTGGTGTTGTAAAGAAATAAAAAATGTGCCCCCCTGGGGGGCAGACTGGGGGGAGGTGGCTCACAAAGCATCCATAATATAATATGAATAAGCAGTTGCAGACCTTTCAAATGATGTGTCAGACGACTGGTATTGTAAGGAAATTAAAAATGTGCCCCCCTGGGGGGCAGAGTGCTGGGGTGACACACAAGACATCCATAATATGAATAAGCAGTTGCAGACCTTTCAAATGATGTGTCACACGACTGGTGTTGTAAAGAATTTAAAAAAGTGCGGCTCTTGAGGGCAGAGTGGGGGTGACACAAAAGACATCCATAATATGAAAAAGCAGTTGCAGACCTTTCAAATGAAGTCTCACACGACTGGAGTTGTAAAGAAATTAAAAATGTGCCGCCCTTTGGGGACAGAGTGGGGGAGTGACACACAAGACATCCATAATATGAATAAGCAGTTGCAGGCCTTTCAAATGAAGTGTTACACGACTGGTGTTGTAAAGAAATTAAAACTGTGCCCCTCTGGGGGGCAGAGTGGGTGGGTGACACACAAGACATCCTTAATATGAATAAGCAGTTACAGACCTTTCAAATGATGTGTCAGACGACTAGTGTTGTAAAGAAATTTAAAATGTGCCCGCACTGGGGGGGAAGAGTGGGGGGTGACACACAAGACATCCATAATATGAATAAGAAGTTGCAGACCTTTCAAATGATGTGTCACTCGACTGGTGTTGTATAGAAATTAAAAATGTGCCCCCCTGGGGGGCAGAGTAGGGGGTGACACACAAGACATCCATAATATGAATAAGCAGTTGCAGACCTTTCAAATGATGTGTCACACGACTGGTGTTGTAAAGAAATAAAAAATGTGCCGCAATTGGGGGGGGGGGCAGAGTGGGGGAGTGACACACAAGACATCCATAATATGAATAAGCAGTTGCAGACCTTTCAAATGAGTTGTCACACGACTGGTGTTGTAAAGAATTTTAAAATGTGCCCCCCCCTGGGGGGAAAAGTGGGGGGCGACACACAAGACATCCATAATATGAATAAGCAGCAGCAGACCTTTAAAATGATGTGTCATACGATTGGTGTTGTAAAGAAATTAAAAATGTGCGCCCCATGGGGGTGGCAGAGAGGGGGGGTTGACACACAAGACATTCATAATATGAATAAGCAGTTGCAGACCTTTCAAATGATGTGTCACACGACTGGTGTTGTAAAGAATTTAAAAAAGTGCGGCTCTTGAGGGCAGATTGGGGGTGACACAAAAGACATCCATAATATGAAAAAGCAGTTGCAGACCTTTCAAATGAAGTCTCACACGACTGGAGTTGTAAAGAAATTAAAAATGTGCCGCCCTTTGGGGACAGAGTGGGGGAGTGACACACAAGACATCCATAATATGAATAAGCAGTTGCAGGCCTTTCAAATGAAGTGTTACACGACTGGTGTTGTAAAGAAATTAAAACTGTGCCCCTCTGGGGGGCAGAGTGGGTGGGTGACACACAAGACATCCTTAATAAGAATAAGCAGTTGCAGACCTTTCAAATGATGTGTCAGACGACTGGTGTTGTAAAGAAATTAAAAATGTGCCCGCACTGGGGGGAAGAGTGGGGGGTGACACACAAGACATCCATAATATGAATAAGAAGTTGCAGACCTTTCAAATGATGTGTCACACGACTGGTGTTGTATAGAAATTAAAAATGTGCCCCCCTGGGGGGCAGAGTAGGGGGTGACACACAAGACATCCATAATATTAATAAGCAGTTGCAGACCTTTCAAATGATGTGTCACACGTCTGGTGTTGTAAAGAAATAAAAAATGTGCCCCCCTGGGGGGCAGACTGGGGGGAGGTGGCTCACAAGGCATCCATAATATAATATGAATAAGCAGTTGCAGACCTTTCAAATGATGTGTCAGACGACTGGTATTGTAAGGAAATTAAAAATGTGCCCCCCTGGGGGGCAGAGTGCTGGGGTGACACACAAGACATCCATAATATGAATAAGCAGTTGCAGACCTTTCAAATGATGTGTAACACGACTGGGGTTGTAAAGAAATTTAAAATGTGCCCCCCCTGGGGGGCAGAGTGGGTGTGACACACAAGACATCCATAATATGAATAAGCAGTTGCAGACCTTTTAAATGATGAGTCACACGACTGGTGTTGTAAAGAAATTAAAAATGTGCCCCCCCTGGGGGAAGTGTAGCTGGTGACGCACAAGACATCCATAATATGAATAAGCAGTTGCAGACCTCTCAAATGATGTGTCACACGATTTGTGTTATAAAGAATTTTAAAATGTGCGCCCCGTGGGGGTGGCAGAGTGGAGGGGTGACACACAAGACATTCATAGTATGAATAAGCAGTTGTAGACCTTTCAAATAAAGGGTCACACGACTGGTGTTGTAAAGAAATTAAAAAAGTGCGGCTCCGGGGGGGTGAGTGGGGGTGACACAAAAAACATCCATAGTATAAATAAGCAGTTGCAGAACTTCCAATTTATGTGTCACACGACTGGTGTTGTAAAGAAATTAAAAATGTGCCCCCCTGGGAGTCAGAGTGGGGGGTGACACACAAGACATCCATAATATGAATAAGCAGTTGCAGACCTTTTAAATGATGTGTCACACGACTGGTGTTGTAAAGAAATTTAAAATGTGCCCCCCTGGAGGGAAAAGTGGCGGGTGACACACAAGACATCCATAATATGAATAAGCAGTTGCAGACCTTTCAAATGATGTGTCACACGACTGGTGTTGTAAAGAATTTAAAAAAGTGCGGCTCTTGAGGGCAGAGTGGGGGTGACACAAAAGACATCCATAATATGAAAAAGCAGTTGCAGACCTTTCAAATGAAGTCTCAAACGATTGGTGTTGTAAAGAAATTAAAAATGTGCCGCCCTTTGGGGACAGAGTGGGGGAGTGACACACAAGACATCCATAATATGAATAAGCAGTTGCAAGCCTTTCAAATGAAGTGTCACACGACTGGTGTTGTAAAGAAATTAAAACTGTGCCCCTCTGGGGGGGGGCAGAGTGGATGGGTGACACACAAGACATCCTTAATATGAATAAGCAGTTACAGAATTTTCAAATGATGTGTCAGACGACTGGTGTTGTAAAGAAATTTAAAATGTGCCCACACTGGGGGGAAGAGTGGGGGGTGACACACAAGACATCCATAATATGAATAAGAAGATGCAGACCTTTCAAATGATGTGTCACACGACTGGTGTTGTAAAGAAATTAAAAATGTGCCCCCCCTGGGGGGCAGAGTAGGGGGTGACACACAAGACATCCATAATATGAATAAGCAGTTGCAGACCTCTCAAATGATGTGCCACACGACTGGTGATGTAAAGAAATTAAAAAAGTGCGGCTCCTGGGGGCTGAGTGGGGGTGAAACAAAAGACATCCATAATATGAATAAGCAGTTGCAGACCTTTCAAATGAAGTGTCACACGTCTGGTGTTGTAAAGAAATTAAAAATGTGCCCCCCTGGGGGGGTGGCTCACAAGGCATCCATAATATAATATGAATAAGCAGTTGCAGACCTTTCAAATGATGTGTCAGACGACTGGTATTGTAAGGAAATTAAAAATGTGCCCCCCTGGGGGGCAGAGTGCTGGGGTGACACACAAGACATCCATAATATGAATAAGCAGTTGCAGACATTCAAATGATGTGTAACACGACTGGGGTTGTAAAGAAATTTAAAATGTGCCCCCCCTGGGGGGCAGAGTGGGTGTGACACACAAGACATCATAATATGAATAAGCAGTTGCAGACCTTTTAAATGATGAGTCACACGACTGGTGTTGTAAAGAAATTAAAAATGTGCCCCCCCTGGGGGAAGTTTAGCTGGTGACGCACAAGACATCCATAATATGAATAAGCAGTTGCAGACCTCTCAAATGATGTGTCACACGATTTGTGTTGTAAAGAATTTTAAAATGTGCGCCCCATGGGGTTGGCAGAAAGGAGGGGTGACACACAAGACATTCATAATATGAATAAGCAGTTGTAGACCTTTCAAATGATGGGTCACACGACTGGTGTTGTAAAGAAATTAAAAAGTGCGGCTCCGGGGGGGTGAGTGGGGGTGACACAAAAAACATCCATAATATAAATAAGCAGTTGCAGAACTTCCAATTTATGTGTCACACGACTGGTGTTGTAAAGAAATTAAAAATGTGCCCCCCTGGGAGTCAGAGTGGGGGGTGACACACAAGAATTCCATAATATGAATAAGCAGTTGCAGACCTTTTAAATGATGTGTCACACGACTGGTGTTGTAAAGAAATTTAAAATGTGCCCCCCTGGAGGGAAAAGTGGCGGGTGACACACAAGACATCCATAATATGAATAAGCAGTTGCAGACCTCTCAAAAGATGTGTCACACGATTTGTGTTGTAAAAAAATTAAAAATGTGCGCCCCGTTCGGTGGCAGAGTGGGGGGAGGGGTTGACTCACAAGACAATCATAATATGAATAAGCAGTTGCAGACCTTTCAAATGATGTGTCACACGACTGGTGTTGTAAAGAATTTAAAAAAGTGCGGCTCTTGAGGGCAGAGTGGGGGTGACACAAAAGACATCCATAATATGAAAAAGCAGTTGCAGACCTTTCAAATGAAGTCTCAAACGATTGGTGTTGTAAAGAAATTAAAAATGTGCCGTCCTTTGGGGACAGAGTGGGGGAGTGACACACAAGACATCCATAATATGAATAAGCAGTTGCAAGCCTTTCAAATGAAGTGTCACACGACTGGTGTTGTAAAGAAATTAAAACTGTGCCACTCTGGGGGGGCAGAGTGGGTGGGTGACACACAAGACATCCTTAATATGAATAAGCAGTTACAGACTTTTCAAATGATGTGTCAGACGACTGGTGTTGTAAAGAAATTAAAAATGTGCCCCCCCCTGGGGGGCAGAGTAGGGGGTGACACACAAGACATCCATAATATGAATAAGCAGTTGCAGACCTCTCAAATGATGTGCCACACGACTGGTGATGTAAAGAAATTAAAAAAGTGCGGCTCCTGGGGGCAGAGAGGGGGTGTAACAAAAGACATCCATAATATGAATAAGCAGTTGCAGACCTTTCAAATGATGTGTCACACGTCTGGTGTTGTAAAGAAATTAAAAATGTGCCCCCCTGGGGGGTGGCTCACAAGACGTCCATAATATAATATGAAGAAGCAGTTGCAGACCTTTCAAATGATGTGTCACACGACTGGTGTTGTAAGGAAATTAAAAATGTGCCCGCACTGGGGGGAAGAACGGGGGGTGACACACAAGACATCCATAATATGAAGAAGAAGTTGCAGACCTTTCAAATGATGTGTCACACGACTGGTGTTGTATAGAAATTAAAAATGTGCCCCCCTGGGGGGCAGAGTAGGGGGTGACACACAAGACATCCATAATATTAATAAGCAGTTGCAGACCATTCAAATGATGTGTCACACGTCTGGTGTTGTAAAGAAATAAAAAATGTGCCCCCCTGGGGGGCAGACTGGGGGGAGGTGGCTCACAAGGCATCCATAATATAATATGAATAAGCAGTTGCAGACCTTTCAAATGATGTGTCAGACGACTGGTATTGTAAGGAAATTAAAAATGTGCCCCCCTGGGGGGCAGAGTGCTGGGGTGACACACAAGACATCCATAATATGAATAAGTAGTTGCAGACCTTTCAAATGATGTGTAACACGACTGGGGTTGTAAAGAAATTTAAAATGTGCCCCCCCTGGGGGGCAGAGTGGGTGTGACACACAAGACATCCATAATATGAATAAGCAGTTGCAGACCTTTTAAATGATGAGTCACACGACTGGTGTTGTAAAGAAATTAAAAATGTGCCCCCCATGGGGGAAGTGTAGCTGGTGACGCACAAGACATCCATAATATGAATAAGCAGTTGCAGACCTCTGAAATGATGTGTCACACGATTTGTGTTGTAAAGAAATTTAAAATGTGCGCCCCGTGGGGGTGGCAGAGTGGAGGGGTGACACACAAGACATTCATAATATGAATAAGCAGTTGTAGACCTTTCAAATGATGGGTCACACGACTGGTGTTGTAAAGAAATTAAAAAAGTGCGGCTCCGGGGGGGGGTGAGTGGGGGGGACACAAAAAACATCCATAATATAAATAAGCAGTTGCAGAACTTCCAATTTATGTGTCACACGACTGGTGTTGTAAAGAAATTAAAAATGTGCCCCCCTGGGAGTCAGAGTGGGGGGTGACACACAAGAATTTCATAATATGAATAAGCAGTTGCAGACCTTTTAAATGATGTGTCACACGACTGGTGTTGTAAAGAATTTTAAAATGTGCCCCCGTGGGGGGAAAAGTGGGGGGCGACACACAAGACATCCATAATATGAATAAGCAGCAGCAGATCTTTAAAATGATGTGTCATACGATTGGTGTTGTAAAGAAATTAAAAATGTGCGCAACATGGGGGTGGCAGAGTGGGGGGGTTGACACACAAGACATTCATAATATGAATAAGCAGTTGCAGACCTTTCAAATGATGTGTCACACGACTGGTGTTGTATAGAAATTAAAAATGTGCCCCCCTGGGGGGCAGAGTAGGGGGTGACACACAAGACATCCATAATATTAATAAGCAGTTGCAGACCTTTCAAATGATGTGTCACACGTCTGGTGTTGTAAAGAAATATAAAATGTGCCCCCCTGGGGGGCAGACTGGGGGGAGGTGGCTCACAAAGCATCCATAATATAATATGAATAAGCAGTTGCAGACCTTTCAAATGATGTGTCAGACGACTGGTATTGTAAGGAAATTAAAAATGTGCCCCCCTGGGGGGCAGAGTGCTGGGGTGACACACAAGACATCCATAATATGAATAAGCAGTTGCAGACCTTTCAAATGATGTGTCACACGACTGGTGTTGTAAAGAATTTAAAAAAGTGCGGCTCTTGAGGGCAGAGTGGGGGTGACACAAAAGACATCCATAATATGAAAAAGCAGTTGCAGACCTTTCAAATGAAGTCTCACACGACTGGAGTTGTAAAGAAATTAAAAATGTGCCGCCCTTTGGGGACAGAGTGGGGGAGTGACACACAAGACATCCATAATATGAATAAGCAGTTGCAGGCCTTTCAAATGAAGTGTTACACGACTGGTGTTGTAAAGAAATTAAAACTGTGCCCCTCTGGGGGGCAGAGTGGGTGGGTGACACACAAGACATCCTTAATATGAATAAGCAGTTACAGACCTTTCAAATGATGTGTCAGACGACTGGTGTTGTAAAGAAATTTAAAATGTGCCCGCACTGGGGGGGAAGAGTGGGGGGTGACACACAAGACATCCATAATATGAATAAGAAGTTGCAGACCTTTCAAATGATGTGTCACACGACTGGTGTTGTATAGAAATTAAAAATATGCCCCCCTGGGGGGCAGAGTAGGGGGTGACACACAAGACATCCATAATATGAATAAGCAGTTGCAGACCTTTCAAATGATGTGTCACACGACTGGTGTTGTAAAGAAATAAAAAATGTGCCGCAATTGGGGGGGGGGGGCAGAGTGGGGGAGTGACACACAAGACATCCATAATATGAATAAGCAGTTGCAGACCTTTCAAATGATGTGTCACACGACTGGTGTTGTAAAGAATTTTAAAATGTGCCCCCCCCTGGGGGGAAAAGTGGGGGCGACACACAAGACATCCATAATATGAATAAGCAGCAGCAGACCTTTAAAATGATGTGTCATACGATTGGTGTTGTAAAGAAATTAAAAATGTGCGCCCCATGGGGGTGGCAGAGAGGGGGGGTTGACACACAAGACATTCATAATATGAATAAGCAGTTGCAGACCTTTCAAATGATGTGTCACACGACTGGTGTTGTAAAGAATTTAAAAAAGTGCGGCTCTTGAGGGCAGATTGGGGGTGACACAAAAGACATCCATAATATGAAAAAGCAGTTGCAGACCTTTCAAATGAAGTCTCACACGACTGGAGTTGTAAAGAAATTAAAAATGTGCCGCCCTTTGGGGACAGAGTGGGGGAGTGACACACAAGACATCCATAATATGAATAAGCAGTTGCAGGCCTTTCAAATGAAGTGTTACACGACTGGTGTTGTAAAGAAATTAAAACTGTGCCCCTCTGGGGGGCAGAGTGGGTGGGTGACACACAAGACATCCTTAATAAGAATAAGCAGTTGCAGACCTTTCAAATGATGTGTCAGACGACTGGTGTTGTAAAGAAATTAAAAATGTGCCCGCACTGGGGGGAAGAGTGGGGGGTGACACACAAGACATCCATAATATGAATAAGAAGTTGCAGACCTTTCAAATGATGTGTCACACGACTGGTGTTGTATAGAAATTAAAAATGTGCCCCCCTGGGGGGCAGAGTAGGGGGTGACACACAAGACATCCATAATATTAATAAGCAGTTGCAGACCTTTCAAATGATGTGTCACACGTCTGGTGTTGTAAAGAAATAAAAAATGTGCCCCCCTGGGGGGCAGACTGGGGGGAGGTGGCTCACAAGGCATCCATAATATAATATGAATAAGCAGTTGCAGACCTTTCAAATGATGTGTCAGACGACTGGTATTGTAAGGAAATTAAAAATGTGCCCCCCTGGGGGGCAGAGTGCTGGGGTGACACACAAGACATCCATAATATGAATAAGCAGTTGCAGACCTTTCAAATGATGTGTAACACGACTGGGGTTGTAAAGAAATTTAAAATGTGCCCCCCCTGGGGGGCAGAGTGGGTGTGACACACAAGACATCCATAATATGAATAAGCAGTTGCAGACCTTTTAAATGATGAATCACACGACTGGTGTTGTAAAGAAATTAAAAATGTGCCCCCCCTGGGGGAAGTGTAGCTGGTGACGCACAAGACATCCATAATATGAATAAGCAGTTGCAGACCTCTCAAATGATGTGTCACACGATTTGTGTTATAAAGAATTTTAAAATGTGCGCCCCGTGGGGGTGGCAGAGTGGAGGGGTGACACACAAGACATTCATAGTATGAATAAGCAGTTGTAGACCTTTCAAATAAAGGGTCACACGACTGGTGTTGTAAAGAAATTAAAAAAGTGCGGCTCCGGGGGGGTGAGTGGGGGTGACACAAAAAACATCCATAGTATAAATAAGCAGTTGCAGAACTTCCAATTTATGTGTCACACGACTGGTGTTGTAAAGAAATTAAAAATGTGCCCCCCTGGGAGTCAGAGTGGGGGGTGACACACAAGACATCCATAATATGAATAAGCAGTTGCAGACCTTTTAAATGATGTGTCACACGACTGGTGTTGTAAAGAAATTTAAAATGTGCCCCCCTGGAGGGAAAAGTGGCGGGTGACACACAAGACATCCATAATATGAATAAGCAGTTGCAGACCTTTCAAATGATGTGTCACACGACTGGTGTTGTAAAGAATTTAAAAAAGTGCGGCTCTTGAGGGCAGAGTGGGGGTGACACAAAAGACATCCATAATATGAAAAAGCAGTTGCAGACCTTTCAAATGAAGTCTCAAACGATTGGTGTTGTAAAGAAATTAAAAATGTGCCGCCCTTTGGGGACAGAGTGGGGGAGTGACACACAAGACATCCATAATATGAATAAGCAGTTGCAAGCCTTTCAAATGAAGTGTCACACGACTGGTGTTGTAAAGAAATTAAAACTGTGCCCCTCTGGGGGGGGCAGAGTGGGTGGGTGACACACAAGACATCCTTAATATGAATAAGCAGTTACAGAATTTTCAAATGATGTGTCAGACGACTGGTGTTGTAAAGAAATTTAAAATGTGCCCACACTGGGGGGAAGAGTGGGGGGTGACACACAAGACATCCATAATATGAATAAGAAGATGCAGACCTTTCAAATGATGTGTCACACGACTGGTGTTGTAAAGAAATTAAAAATGTGCCCCCCCTGGGGGGCAGAGTAGGGGGTGACACACAAGACATCCATAATATGAATAAGCAGTTGCAGACCTCTCAAATGATGTGCCACACGACTGGTGATGTAAAGAAATTAAAAAAGTGCGGCTCCTGGGGGCTGAGTGGGGGTGAAACAAAAGACATCCATAATATGAATAAGCAGTTGCAGACCTTTCAAATGAAGTGTCACACGTCTGGTGTTGTAAAGAAATTAAAAATGTGCCCCCCTGGGGGGGTGGCTCACAAGGCATCCATAATATAATATGAATAAGCAGTTGCAGACCTTTCAAATGATGTGTCAGACGACTGGTATTGTAAGGAAATTAAAAATGTGCCCCCCTGGGGGGCAGAGTGCTGGGGTGACACACAAGACATCCATAATATGAATAAGCAGTTGCAGACATTCAAATGATGTGTAACACGACTGGGGTTGTAAAGAAATTTAAAATGTGCCCCCCCTGGGGGGCAGAGTGGGTGTGACACACAAGACATCATAATATGAATAAGCAGTTGCAGACCTTTTAAATGATGAGTCACACGACTGGTGTTGTAAAGAAATTAAAAATGTGCCCCCCCTGGGGGAAGTTTAGCTGGTGACGCACAAGACATCCATAATATGAATAAGCAGTTGCAGACCTCTCAAATGATGTGTCACACGATTTGTGTTGTAAAGAATTTTAAAATGTGCGCCCCATGGGGGTGGCAGAAAGGAGGGGTGACACACAAGACATTCATAATATGAATAAGCAGTTGTAGACCTTTCAAATGATGGGTCACACGACTGGTGTTGTAAAGAAATTAAAAAAGTGCGGCTCCGGGGGGGTGAGTGGGGGTGACACAAAAAACATCCATAATATAAATAAGCAGTTGCAGAACTTCCAATTTATGTGTCTCACGACTGGTGTTGTAAAGAAATTAAAAATGTGCCCCCCTGGGAGTCAGAGTGGGGGGTGACACACAAGAATTCCATAATATGAATAAGCAGTTGCAGACCTTTTAAATGATGTGTCACACGACTGGTGTTGTAAAGAAATTTAAAATGTGCCCCCCTGGAGGGAAAAGTGGCGGGTGACACACAAGACATCCATAATATGAATAAGCAGTTGCAGACCTCTCAAAAGATGTGTCACACGATTTGTGTTGTAAAAAAATTAAAAATGTGCGCCCCGTTCGGTGGCAGAGTGGGGGGAGGGGTTGACTCACAAGACAATCATAATATGAATAAGCAGTTGCAGACCTTTCAAATGATGTGTCACACGACTGGTGTTGTAAAGAATTTAAAAAAGTGCGGCTCTTGAGGGCAGAGTGGGGGTGACACAAAAGACATCCATAATATGAAAAAGCAGTTGCAGACCTTTCAAATGAAGTCTCAAACGATTGGTGTTGTAAAGAAATTAAAAATGTGCCGCCCTTTGGGGACAGAGTGGGGGAGTGACACACAAGACATCCATAATATGAATAAGCAGTTGCAAGCCTTTCAAATGAAGTGTCACACGACTGGTGTTGTAAAGAAATTAAAACTGTGCCACTCTGGGGGGGCAGAGTGGGTGGGTGACACACAAGACATCCTTAATATGAATAAGCAGTTACAGACTTTTCAAATGATGTGTCAGACGACTGGTGTTGTAAAGAAATTAAAAATGTGCCCCCCCTGGGGGGCAGAGTAGGGGGTGACACACAAGACATCCATAATATGAATAAGAAGTTGCAGATCTTTCAAATGATGTGTCACACGACTGGTGTTGTAAAGAAATTAAAAATGTGCCCTCTTTGGGGGGCAGAGTAGGGGGTGACACACAAGACATCCATAATATGAATAAGCAGTTGCAGACCTCTCAAATGATGTGCCACACGACTGGTGATGTAAAGAAATTAAAAAAGTGCGGCTCCTGGGGGCAGAGAGGGGGTGTAACAAAAGACATCCATAATATGAATAAGCAGTTGCAGACCTTTAAAATGATGTGTCACACGTCTGGTGTTGTAAAGAAATTAAAAATGTGCCCCCCTGGGGGGTGGCTCACAAGACGTCCATAATATAATATGAAGAAGCAGTTGCAGACCTTTCAAATGATGTGTCACACGACTGGTGTTGTAAGGAAATTAAAAATGTGCCCGCACTGGGGGGAAGAACGGGGGGTGACACACAAGACATCCATAATATGAAGAAGAAGTTGCAGACCTTTCAAATGATGTGTCACACGACTGGTGTTGTATAGAAATTAAAAATGTGCCCCCCTGGGGGGCAGAGTAGGGGGTGACACACAAGACATCCATAATATTAATAAGCAGTTGCAGACCTTTCAAATGATGTGTCACACGTCTGGTGTTGTAAAGAAATAAAAAATGTGCCCCCCTGGGGGGCAGACTGGGGGGAGGTGGCTCACAAGGCATCCATAATATAATATGAATAAGCAGTTGCAGACCTTTCAAATGATGTGCCAGACGACTGGTATTGTAAGGAAATTAAAAATGTGCCCCCCTGGGGGGCAGAGTGCTGGGGTGACACACAAGACATCCATAATATGAATAAGTAGTTGCAGACCTTTCAAATGATGTGTAACACGACTGGGGTTGTAAAGAAATTTAAAATGTGCCCCCCCTGGGGGGCAGAGTGGGTGTGACACACAAGACATCCATAATATGAATAAGCAGTTGCAGACCTTTTAAATGATGAGTCACACGACTGGTGTTGTAAAGAAATTAAAAATGTGCCCCCCCCTGGGGGAAGTGTAGCTGGTGACGCACAAGACATCCATAATATGAATAAGCAGTTGCAGACCTCTCAAATGATGTGTCACACGATTTGTGTTGTAAAGAAATTTAAAATGTGCGCCCCGTGGGGGTGGCAGAGTGGAGGGGTGACACACAAGACATTCATAATATGAATAAGCAGTTGTAGACCTTTCAAATGATGGGTCACACGACTGGTGTTGTAAAGAAATTAAAAAAGTGCGGCTCCGGGGGGGGGTGAGTGGGGGGGGACACAAAAAACATCCATAATATAAATAAGCAGTTGCAGAACTTCCAATTTATGTGTCACACGACTGGTGTTGTAAAGAAATTAAAAATGTGCCTCCCTGGGAGGCAGAGTGGGGGGTGACACACAAGACATCCATAATTTGAATAAGCAGTTGCAGACCTTTTAAATGATGTGTCACACGACTGGTGTTGTAAAGAAATTTAAAATGTGCCCGCACTGGGGGGAAGAGTGGGGGGGACACACAAGACATCCATAATATGAATAAGAAGTTGCAGACCTTTCAAATGATGTGTCACACGACTGGTGTTGTAAAGAAATTAAAAATATGCCCCCCCTGGGGGGCAGAGTAGGGGGTGACACACAAGACATCCATAATATGAATAATCAGTTGCAGACCTCTCAAATGATGTGCCACACGACTGGTGATGTAAAGAAATTAAAAAAGTGCGGCTCCTGGGGGCAGAGTGGGGGTGAAACAAAAGACATCCATAATATGAATAAGCAGTTGCAGACCTTTCAAATGATGTGTCACACGTCTGGTGTTGTAAAGAAATTAAAAATGTGCCCCCCTGGGGGGGTGGCTCACAAGGCATCCATAATATAATATGAATAAGCAGTTGCAGACCTTTCAAATGATGTGTCAGACGACTGGTATTGCAAGGAAATTAAAAATGTGCCCCCCTGGGGGGCAGAGTGCTGGGGTGACACACAAGACATCCATAATATGAATAAGCAGTTGCAGACCTTTTAAATGATGTGTCACACGACTGATGTTGTAAAGAAATTTAAAATGTGCCCCCCCTGGAGGGAAAAGTGGCGGGTGACACACAAGACATCCATAATATGAATAAGCAGTTGCAGACCTCTCAAATTATGTGTCACACGAGTTGTGTTGTAAAGAAATTAAAAAGTGCGCCCCGTGAAGTGGCAGAGTGGGGGGGGGGGGGTTAACTCATAAGACAATCATAATATGAATAAGCAGTTGCAGACCTTTCAAATGATGTGTCACACGACTGGTGTTGTAAAGAAATTAAAAATGTGCCGCAATTGGGGGGCAGAGTACTGGGAGTGACACACAAGACATCCATAATATGAATAAGCAGTTGCAGACCTCTCAAATGATGTGTCTCACGATTTGTGTTGTAAAGAAATTAAAAATGTGCGCCCCGTGCGGTGGCAGAGTGGGGGGTTAACACACAAGACATTCATAATATGAATAAGCAGTTGCAGACCTTTCAAATGATGTGTCACACGACTGGTGTTGTAAAGAAATTAAAAATGTGCCGCAATTGGGGGGCAGAGTACTGGGAGTGACACACAAGACATCCATAATATGAATAAGCAGTTGCAGACCTTTCAAATGATGTGTCACACGACTGGTGTTGTAAAGAAATTTAAAATGTGCCTTCCTGGCCGGAAAAGTGGGGGTTGACACACAAGACATTCATAATATGAATAAGCAGTTGGAGACCTTTCAAATGATGTGTCACACGACTGGTGTTGTAAAGAATTTAAAAAGTGCGGCTGTTGAGGGCAGAGTGGGGGTGACACAAAAGACATCCATAATATGAAAAAGCAGTTGCAGACCTTTCAAATGAAGTCTCACACGATTGGTGTTGTAAAGAAATTAAAAATGTGCCGCCCTTTGGGGACAGAGTGGGGGAGTGACACACAAGACATCCATAATGTGAATAAGCAGTTGCAGGCCTTTCAAATGAAGTGTCACACGACTGGTGTTGTAAAGAAATTAAAACTGTGCCCCTCTGGGGGCCAGAGTGGGTGGGTGACACACAAGACATCCTTAATATGAATAAGCAGTTGCAGACCTCTCAAATGATCTGCCACACGACTGGTGATGTAAAGAAATTAAAAAAGTGCCCCCCCCGTGGGGGGCAGAGTAGGGGGTGACACACAAGACATCCATAATATGAATAAGCAGTTGCAGACCTCTCAAATGATCTGCCACACGACTGGTGATGTAAAGAAATTAAAAAAGTGCGGCTCCTGGGGGCAGAGTGGGGGTGACACAAAAAACATCCATAATATGAATAAGCAGTTGCAGACCTTTCAAATGATGTGTCACACGTCTGGTGTTGTAAAGAAATTAAAAATGTGCCCCCCCTGGGGGAAGTGTAGCTGGTGACACAAAAAACATCCATAATATAAATAAGCAGTTGCAGAACTTCCAATTTATGTGTCACACGACTAGTGTTGTAAAGAAATTAAAAATGTGCCCCCCTGGGGGGAAGTCTAGGGGGAGGTGGCTCACAAGACATCCATAATATAATATGAATAAGCAGTTGCAGACCTTTCAAATGATGTGTCACACGACTGGTGTTGTAAGGAAATTAAAAATGTGCCCCCCTGGGGGGCAGAGTGCTGGGGTGACACACAAGACATCCATAATATGAATAAGCAGTTGCAGACCTTTCAAATGATGTGTAACACGACTGGTGTTGTAAAGAAATTTAAAATGTGCCCCCCTGGGGGTGGCAGAGTGGGGATGACACACAAGACATCCATAATATGAATAAGCAGTTGCAGACCTTTTAAATGATGAGTCACACGACTGGTGTTGTAAAGAAATTAAAAATGTGCCCCCCCTGGGGGAAGTGTAGCTGGTGACACAAAAAACATCCATAATATAAATAAGCAGTTGCAGAACTTCCAATTTATGTGTCACACGACTAGTGTTGTAAAGAAATTAAAAAAGTGATGCCCTTGGGGGGCAGAGTGGGGGGTTAACACACAAGACATTCATAATATGAATAAGCAGTTGCAGACATTTCAAATGATGTGTCACACGACTGGTGTTGAAAAGAAATTAAAAATGTGCCGCAATTGGGGGGCAGAGTGGGGGAGTGACACACAAGACATCCATAATATGAATAAGCAGTTGCAAACCTTTCAAATGATGTGTCACACGACTGGTGTTGTAAAGAAATTAAAAATGTGACGCCCTTGGGGGGCAGAGTGGGGGGTTAACACACAAGACATTCATAATATGAATAAGAAGTTGCAGACCTTTCAAATGATGTGTCACACGACTGGTGTTGTAAAGAAATTGAAAATGTGCCGCAATTGGGGGGCAGAGTGGGGGAGTGACACACAAGAAATCCATAATATGAATAAGCAGTTGCAAGCCTTTCAAATGAAGTGTCACACGACTGGTGTTGTAAAGAAATTAAAACTGTGCCTCTCTGGGGGGGCAGAGTGGGTGGGTGACACACAAGACATCCTTAATATGAATAAGCAGTTACAGACTTTTCAAATGATGTGTCAGACGACTGGTTTTGTAAAGAAATTAAAAATGTGCCCCCCCCCTGGGGGGCAGAGTAGGGGGTGACACACAAGACATCCATAATATGAATAAGAAGTTGCAGACCTTTCAAATGATGTGTCACACGACTGGTGTTGTAAAGAAATTAAAAATGTGCCTCCTCTGGGGGGCAGAGTAGGGGGTGACACACAAGACATCCATAATATGAATAAGCAGTTGCAGACCTCTCAAATGATGTGCCACACGACTGGTGATGTAAAGAAATTAAAAAAGTGCGGCTCCTGGGGGCAGAGACGGGGTGAAACAAAAGACATCCATAATATGAATAAGCTGTTGCAGACCTTTCAAATGATGTGTCACACGTCTGGTGTTGTAAAGAAATTAAAAATGTGCCCCCCTGGGGGGTGGCTCACATGACGTCCATAATATAATATGAATAAGCAGTTGCAGACCTTTCAAATGATGTGTCACACGACTGGTGTTGTAAGGAAATTAAAAATGTGCCCGCACTGGGGGGAAGAACGGGGGGTGACACACAAGACATCCATTATATGAATAAGAAGTTGCAGACCTTTCAAATGATGTGTCACACGACTGGTGTTGTATAGAAATTAAAAATGTGCCCCCCTGGGGGGCAGAGTAGGGGGTGACACACAAGACATCCATAATATTAATAAGCAGTTGCAGACCTTTCAAATGATGTGTCACACGTCTGGTGTTGTAAAGAAATAAAAAATGTGCCCCCCTGGGGGGCAGAGTGGGGGGAGGTGGCTCACAAGGCATCCATAATATAATATGAATAAGCAGTTGCAGACCTTTCAAATGATGTGTCAGACGACTGGTATTGTAAGGAAATTAAAAATGTGCCCCCCTGGGGGGCAGAGTGCTGGGGTGACACACAAGACATCCATAATATGAATAAGTAGTTGCAGACCTTTCAAATGATGTGTAACACGACTGGGGTTGTAAAGAAATTTAAAATGTGCCCCCCCTGGGGGGCAGAGTGGGTGTGACACACAAGACATCCATAATATGAATAAGCAGATGCAGACCTTTTAAATGATGAGTCACACGACTGGTGTTGTAAAGAAATTAAAAATGTGCCCCCCCTGGGGGAAGTGTAGCTGGTGACGCACAAGACATCCATAATATGAATAAGCAGTTGCAGACCTCTCAAATGATGTGTCACACGATTTGTGTTGTAAAGAAATTTAAAATGTGCGCCCCGTGGGGGTGGCAGAGTGGAGGGGTGACACACAAGACATTCATAATATGAATAAGCAGTTGTAGACCTTTCAAATGATGGGTCACACGACTGGTGTTGTAAAGAAATTAAAAAAGTGCGGCTCCGGGGGGGGTGAGTGGGGGGGACACAAAAAACATCCATAATATAAATAAGCAGTTGCAGAACTTCCAATTTATGTGTCACACGACTGGTGTTGTAAAGAAATTAAAAATGTGCCCCCCTGGGAGGCAGAGTGGGGGGTGACACACAAGACATCCATAATATGAATAAGCAGTTGCAGACATTTTAAATGATGTGTCACACGACTGGTGTTGTAAAGAAATTTAAAATGTGCCCCCCTGGAGGGTAAAGTGGCGGGTGACACACAAGACATCCATAATATGAATAAGCAGTTGCAGACCTCTCAAATGATGTGTCACACGATTTGTGTTGTAAAGAAATTAAAAATGTGCGCCCCGTGCGGTGGCAGAGTGGGGGGGGTTGACTCACAAGACAATCATAATATGAATAAGCAGTTGCAGACCTTTCAAATGATGTGTCACACGACTGGTGTTGTAAAGAATTTAAAAAAGTGCAGCTCTTGAGGGCAGAGTGGGGTTTACACAAAAGACATCCATAATATGAAAAAGCAGTTACAGACTTTTCAAATGAAGTCTCAAACGATTGGTGTTGTAAAGAAATTAAAAATGTGCCGCCCTTTGGGGACGGAGTGGGGGAGTGACACACAAGACATCCATAATAAGAATAAGCAGTTGCAAGCATTTCAAATGAAGTGTCACACGACTGGTGTTGTAAAGAAATTAAAACTGTGCCCCTCTGGGGGGGCAGAGTGGGTGGGTGACACACAAGACATCCGTAATATGAATAAGCAGTTACAGACCTTTCAAATGATGTGTCAGACGACTGGTGTTGTAAAGAAATTTAAAATGTGCCCGCACTGGGGGGAAGAGTGGGGGGGACACAAAAGACATCCATAATATGAAAAAGCAGTTGCAGACCTTTCAAATGAAGTCTCACACGACTGGAGTTGTAAAGAAATTAAAAATGTGCCGCCCTTTGGGGACAGAGTGGGGGAGTGACACACAAGACATCCATAATATGAATAAGCAGTTGCAGGCCTTTCAAATGAAGTGTTACACGACTGGTGTTGTAAAGAAATTAAAACTGTGCCCCTCTGGGGGGCAGAGTGGGTGGGTGACACACAAGACATCCTTAATATGAATAAGCAGTTACAGACCTTTCAAATGATGTGTCAGACGACTGGTGTTGTAAAGAAATTTAAAATGTGCCCGCACTGGGGGGGAAGAGTGGGGGGTGACACACAAGACATCCATAATATGAATAAGAAGTTGCAGACCTTTCAAATGATGTGTCACACGACTGGTGTTGTATAGAAATTAAAAATGTGCCCCCCTGGGGGGCAGAGTAGGGGGTGACACACAAGACATCCATAATATGAATAAGCAGTTGCAGACCTTTCAAATGATGTGTCACACGACTGGTGTTGTAAAGAAATAAAAAATGTGCCGCAATTGGGGGGGGGCAGAGTGGGGGAGTGACACACAAGACATCCATAATATGAATAAGCAGTTGCAGACCTTTCAAATGATGTGTCACACGACTGGTGTTGTAAAGAAATTAAAAATGTGCGCCCCATGGGGGTGGCAGAGAGGGGGGGTTGACACACAAGACATTCATAATATGAATAAGCAGTTGCAGAAATTTCAAATGATGTGTCACACGACTGGTGTTGTAAAGAATTTAAAAAAGTGCGGCTCTTGAGGGCAGAGTGGGGGTGACACAAAAGACATCCATAATATGAAAAAGCAGTTGCAGACCTTTCAAATGAAGTCTCACACGACTGGAGTTGTAAAGAAATTAAAAATGTGCCGCCCTTTGGGGACAGAGTGGGGGAGTGACACACAAGACATCCATAATATGAATAAGCAGTTGCAGGCCTTTCAAATGAAGTGTTACACGACTGGTGTTGTAAAGAAATTAAAACTGTGCCCCTCTGGGGGGCAGAGTGGGTGGGTTACACACAAGACATCCTTAATAAGAATAAGCAGTTGCAGACCTTTCAAATGATGTGTCAGACGACTGGTGTTGTAAAGAAATTAAAAATGTGCCCGCACTGGGGGGAAGAGTGGGAGGTGACACACAAGACATCCATAATATGAATAAGAAGTTGCAGACCTTTCAAATGATGTGTCACACGACTGGTGTTGTATAGAAATTAAAAATGTGCCCCCCTGGGGGGCAGAGTAGGGGGTGACACACAAGACATCCATAATATTAATAAGCAGTTGCAGACCTTTCAAATGATGTGTCACACGTCTGGTGTTGTAAAGAAATAAAAAATGTGCCCCCCTGGGGGGCAGACTGCTGGGAGGTGGCTCACAATGCATCCATAATATAATATGAGTAAGCAGTTGCAGACCTTTCAAATGATGTGTCAGACGACTGGTATTGTAAGGAAATTAAAAATGTGCCCCCCTGTGGGGCAGAGTGCTGGGGTGACACACAAGACATCCATAATATGAATAAGCAGTTGCAGACCTTTCAAATGATGTGTAACACGACTGGGGTTGTAAAGAAATTAAAAATGTGCCCCCCCTGGGGGGCAGAGTGGGTGTGACACACAAGACATCCATAATATGAATAAGCAGTTGCAGACCTTTTAAATGATGTGTCACACGACTGGTGTTGTAAAGAAATTTAAAATGTGCCCCCCTGGAGGGAAAAGTGGCGGGTGACACACAAGACATCCATAATATGAATAAGCAGTTGCAGACCTTTCAAATGATGTGTCACACGACTGGTGTTGTAAAGAATTTAAAAAAGTGCGGCTCTTGAGGGCAGAGTGGGGGTGACACAAAAGACATCCATAATATGAAAAAGCAGTTGCAGACCTTTCAAATGAAGTCTCAAACGATTGGTGTTGTAAAGAAATTAAAAATGTGCCGCCCTTTGGGGACAGAGTAGGGGAGTGACACACAAGACATCCATAATATGAATAAGCAGTTGCAAGCCTTTCAAATGAAGTGTCACACGACTGGTGTTGTAAAGAAATTAAAACTGTGCCCCTCTGGGGGGGGGCAGAGTGGGTGGGTGACACACAAGACATCCTTAATATGAATAAGCAGTTACAGACCTCTCAAATGATGTGCCACACGACTGGTGATGTAAAGAAATTAAAAAAGTGCGGCTCCTGGGGGCTGAGTGGGGGTGAAACAAAAGACATCCATAATATGAATAAGCAGTTGCAGACCTTTCAAATGATGTGTCACACGTCTGGTGTTGTAAAGAAATTAAAAATGTGCCCCCCTGGGGGGGTGGCTCACAAGGCATCCATAATATAATATGAATAAGCAGTTGCAGACCTCTCAAATGATGTGCCACACGACTGGTGATGTAAAGAAATTAAAAAAGTGCGGCTCCTGGGGGCTGAGTGGGGGTGAAACAAAAGACATCCATAATATGAATAAGCAGTTGCAGACCTTTCAAATGAAGTGTCACACGTCTGGTGTTGTAAAGAAATTAAAAATGTGCCCCCCTGGGGGGGTGGCTCACAAGGCATCCATAATATAATATGAATAAGCAGTTGCAGACCTTTCAAATGATGTGTCAGACGACTGGTATTGTAAGGAAATTAAAAATGTGCCCCCCCCTGGGGGAAGTGTAGCTGGTGACGCACAAGACATCCATAATATGAATAAGCAGTTGCAGACCTCTCAAATGATGTGTCACACGATTTGTGTTGTAAAGAATTTTAAAATGTGCGCCCCATGGGGGTGGCAGAAAGGAGGGGTGACACACAAGACATTCATAATATGAATAAGCAGTTGTAGACCTTTCAAATTATGGGTCACACGACTGGTGTTGTAAAGAAATTAAAAAAGTGCGGCTCCGGGGGGGTGAGTGGGGGTGACACAAAAACATCCATAATATAAATAAGCAGTTGCAGAACTTCCAATTTATGTGTCACACGACTGGTGTTGTAAAGAAATTAAAAATGTGCCCCCCTGGGAGTCAGAGTGGGGGGTGACACACAAGAATTCCATAATATGAATAAGCAGTTGCAGACCTTTTAAATGATGTGTCACACGACTGGTGTTGTAAAGAAATTTAAAATGTGCCCCCCTGGAGGGAAAAGTGGCGGGTGACACACAAGACATCCATAATATGAATAAGCAGTTGCAGACCTCTCAAATGATGTGTCACACGATTTGTGTTGTAAAAAAATTAAAAATGTGCGCCCCATTCGGTGGCAGAGTGGGGGGAGGGGTTGACTCACAAGACAATCATAATATGAATAAGCAGTTGCAGACCTTTCAAATGATGTGTCACACGACTGGTGTTGTAAAGAATTTAAAAAAGTGCGGCTCTTGAGGGCAGAGTGGGGGTGACACAAAAGACATCCATAATATGAAAAAGCAGTTGCAGACCTTTCAAATGAAGTCTCAAACGATTGGTGTTGTAAAGAAATTAAAAATGTGCCGCCCTTTGGGGACAGAGTGGGGGAGTGACACACAAGACATCCATAATATGAATAAGCAGTTGCAAGCCTTTCAAATGAAGTGTCACACGACTGGTGTTGTAAAGAAATTAAAACTGTGCCTCTCTGGGGGGGCAGAGTGGGTGGGTGACACACAAGACATCCTTAATATGAATAAGCAGTTACAGACTTTTCAAATGATGTGTCAGACGACTGGTGTTGTAAAGAAATTAAAAATGTGCCCCCCCCTGGGGGGCAGAGTAGGGGGTGACACACAAGACATCCATAATATGAATAAGAAGTTGCAGACCTTTCAAATGATGTGTCACACGACTGGTGTTGTAAAGAAATTAAAAATGTGCCCCCTCTGGGGGGCAGAGTAGGGGGTGACACACAAGACATCCATAATATGAATAAGCAGTTGCAGACCTCTCAAATGATGTGCCACACGACTGGTGATGTAAAGAAATTAAAAAAGTGCGGCTCCTGGGGGCAGAGAGGGGGTGAAACAAAAGACATCCATAATATGAATAAGCAGTTGCAGACCTTTCAAATGATGTGTCACACGTCTGGTGTTGTAAAGAAATTAAAAATGTGCCCCCCTGGGGGGTGGGTCACAAGACGTCCATAATATAATATGAATAAGCAGTTGCAGACCTTTCAAATGATGTGTCACACGACTGGTGTTGTAAGGAAATTAAAAATGTGCCCGCACTGGGGGGAAGAACGGGGGGTGACACACAAGACATCCATAATATTAATAAGCAGTTGCAGACCTTTCAAATGATGTGTCACACGTCTGGTGTTGTAAAGAAATAAAAAATGTGCCCCCCTGGGGGGCAGACTGGGGGGAGGTGGCTCACAAGGCATCCATAATATAATATGAATAAGCAGTTGCAGACCTTTCAAATGATGTGTCAGACGACTGGTATTGTAAGGAAATTAAAATTGTGCCCCCCTGGGGGGCAGAGTGCTGGGGTGACACACAAGACATCCATAATATGAATAAGTAGTTGCAGACCTTTCAAATGATGTGTAACACGACTGGGGTTGTACAGAAATTTAAAATGTGCCCCCCCTGGGGGGCAGAGTGGGTGTGACACACAAGACATCCATAATATGAATAAGCAGTTGCAGACCTTTTAAATGATGAGTCACACGACTGGTGTTGTAAAGAAATTAAAAATGTGCCCCCCCTGGGGGAAGTGTAGCTGGTGACGCACAAGACATCCATAATATGAATAAGCAGTTGCAGACCTCTCAAATGATGTGTCACACGATTTGTGTTGTAAAGAAATTTAAAATGTGCGCCCCGTGGGGGTGGCAGAGTGGAGGGGTGACACACAAGACATTCATAATATGAATACGCAGTTGTAGACCTTTCAAATGATGGGTCACACGACTGGTGTTGTAAAGAAATTAAAAAAGTGCGGCTCCGGGGGGGTGAGTGGGGGGGACACAAAAAACATCCATTATATAAATAAGCAGTTGCAGAACTTCCAATTTATGTGTCACACGACTGGTGTTGTAAAGAAATTAAAAATGTGCCCCCCTGGGAGGCAGAGTGGGGGGTGACACACAAGACATCCATAATATGAATAAGCAGTTGCAGACCTTTTAAATGATGTGTCACACGACTGGTGTTGTAAAGAAATTTAAAATGTGCCCCCCTGGAGGGAAAAGTGGCGGGTGACACACAAGACATCCATAATATGAATAAGCAGTTGCAGACCTCTCAAATGATGTGTCACACGATTTGTGTTGTAAAGAAATTAAAAATGTGCGCCCCGTGCGGTGGCAGAGTGGGGGGGGGTTGACTCACAAGACAATCATAATATGAATAAGCAGTTGCAGACCTTTCAAATGATGTGTCACACGACTGGTGTTGTAAAGAATTTAAAAAAGTGCGGCTCTTGAGGGCAGAGTGGGGGTTACACAAAAGACATCCATAATATGAAAAAGCAGTTGCAGACTTTTCAAATGAAGTCTCAAACGATTGGTGTTGTAAAGAAATTAAAAATGTGCCGCCCTTTGGGGACAGAGTGGGGGAGTGACACACAAGACATCCATAATAAGAATAAGCAGTTGCAAGCCTTTCAAATGAAGTGTCACACGACTGGTGTTGTAAAGAAATTAAAACTGTGCCCCTCTGGGGGGGGGCAGAGTGGGTGGGTGACACACAAGACATCCTTAATATGAATAAGCAGTTACAGACCTTTCAAATGATGTGTCAGACGACTGGTGCTGTAAAGAAATTTAAAATGTGCCCGCACTGGGGGGAAGAGTGGGGGGGACACACAAGACATCCATAATATGAATAAGAAGTTGCAGACCTTTCAAATGATGTGTCACACGACTGGTGTTGTAAAGAAATTAAAAATGTGCCCCCCTGGGGGGCAGAGTAGGGGGTGACACACAAGACATCCATAATATGAATAATCAGTTGCAGACCTCTCAAATGATGTGCCACACGACTGGTGATGTAAAGAAATTAAAAAAGTGCGGCTCCTGGGGGCAGAGTGGGGGTGAAACAAAAGACATCCATAATATGAATAAGCAGTTGCAGACCTTTCAAATGATGTGTCACACGTCTGGTGTTGTAAAGAAATTAAAAATGTGCCCCCCTGGGGGGGTGGCTCACAAGGCATCCATAATATAATATGAATAAGCAGTTGCAGACCTTTCAAATGATGTGTCAGACGACTGGTATTGTAAGGAAATTAAAAATGTGCCCCCCTGGGGGGCAGAGTGCTGGGGTGACACACAAGACATCCATAATATGAATAAGAAGTTGCAGACCTTTCAAATGATGTGTCACACGACTGGGGTTGTAAAGAAATTTAAAATGTGCCCCCCCGGGGGGCAGAGTGGGTGTGACACACAAGACATCCATAATATGAATAAGCAGTTGCAGACCTTTTAAATGATGAGCCACACGACTGGTGTTGTAAATAAATTAAAAATGTGCCCCCCTGGGGGAAGTGTAGCTGGTGACGCACAAGACATCCATAATATGAATAAGCAGTTGCAGACCTCTCAAATGATGTGTCACACGATTTGTGTTGTAAAGAATTTTAAAATGTGCGCCCCGTGGGGGTGGCAGAGTGGAGGGGTGACACACAAGACATCCATAATATGAATAAGCAGTTGCAGACCTTTCACATGATGTGTAACACGACTGGTGTTGTAAAGAAATTTAAAATGTGCCCCCCCTGGGGGGCAGAGTGGGGGTGACACACAAGACATCCATAATATGAATAAGCAGTTGCAGGCCTTTTAAATGATGAGTCACACGACTGGTGTTGTAAAGAAATTAAAAAAGTGCGGCTCCGGGGAGGTGAGTGGGGATGACAGAAAACACATCCATAATATGAATAAGCAGTTGCAGACCTTTTAAATGATGTGTCACACGACTGATGTTGTAAAGAAATTTAAAATGTGCCCCCCCTGGAGGGAAAAGTGGCGGGTGACACACAAGACATCCATAATATGAATAAGCAGTTGCAGACCTCTCAAATGATGTGTCTCACGATTTGTGTTGTAAAGAAATTAAAAATGTGCGCCCCGTGCGGTGGCAGAGTGGGGGGGGGTGACTCACAAGACAATCATAATATGAATAAGCAGTTGCAGACCTTTCAAATGATGTGTCACACGACTGGTGTTGTGAAGAAATTAAAAAAGTGCCGACCTTGGAGGGGGCAGAGTGGGGGAGTGACACACAAGACATCCATAATATAAATAAGCAGTTGCAAACCTTTCAAATGATGTGTCACACGACTGGTGTTGTAAAGAAATTAAAAATATGACGCCCTTGGGGGGCAGAGTGGGGGGTTAACACACAAGACATTCATAATATGAATAAGCAGTTGCAGACCTTTCAAATGATGTGTCACACGACTGGTGTTGTAAAGAAATTAAAAATGTGCCACAATTGGGGGGCAGAGTACTGGGAGTGACACACAAGACATCCATAATATGAATAAGCAGTTGCAGACCTTTCAAATGATGTGTCACACGACTGGTGTTGTAAAGAAATTTAAAATGTGCCCTCCTGGCCGGAAAAGTGGGGGTTGACACACAAGACATTCATAATATGAATAAGCAGTTGGAGATCTTTCAAATGATGTGTCACACGACTGGTGTTGTAAAGAATTTAAAAAAGTGCGGCTGTTGAGGGCAGAGTGGGGGTGACACAAAAGACATCCATAATATGAAAAAGCAGTTGCAGACCTTTCAAATGAAGTCTCACACGATTGGTGTTGTAAAGAAATTAAAAATGTGCCGCCCTTTGGGGACAGAGTGGGGGAGTGACACACAAGACATCCATAATATGAATAAGCAGTTGCAAACCTTTCAAATGAAGTGTCACACGACTGGTGTTGTAAAGAAATTAAAACTGTGCCCCTCTGGGGGGCAGAGTGGGTGGGTGACACACAAGACATCCTTAATATGAATAAGCAGTTGCAGACCTCTCAAATGATCTGCCACACGACTGGTGATGTAAAGAAATTAAAAAAGTGCCCCCCCCTGGGGGGCAGAGTAGGGGGTGACACACAAGAAATCCATAATATGAATAAGCAGTTGCAGACCTCTCAAATGATCTGCCACACGACTGGTGACGTAAAGAAATTAAAAAAGTGCGGCTCCTGGGGGCTGAGTGGGGGTGACACAAAAGACATCCATAATATGAATAAGCAGTTGCAGACCTTTCAAATGATGTGTCACACGTCTGGTGTTGTAAAGAAATTAAAAATGTGCCCCCCTGGGGGGCAGACTAGGGGGAGGTGGCTCACAAGACATCCATAATATAATATGAATAAGCAGTTGCAGACCTTTCAAATGATGTGTCACACGACTGGTGTTGTAAGGAAATTAAAAATGTGCCCCCCTGGGGGGCAGAGTGCTGGGGTGACACACAAGACATCCATAATATGAATAAGCAGTTGCAGACCTTTCAAATGATGTGTCACACGTCTGGTGTTGTAAAGAAATTAAAAATGTGCCCCCCTGGGGGGGTGGCTCACAAGGCATCCATAATATAATATGAATAAGCAGTTGCGGACCTTTCAAATGATGTGTCAGACGACTGGTATTGTAAGGAAATTAAAAATGTGCCCCCCTGGGGGGCAGAGTGCTTTGGTGACACACAAGACATCCATAATATGAATAAGCAGTTGCAGACATTCAAATGATGTGTAACACGACTGGGGTTGTAAAGAAATTTAAAATGTGCCCCCCCTGGGGGGCAGAGTGGGTGTGACACACAAGACATCATAATATGAATAAGCAGTTGCAGACCTTTTAAATGATGAGTCACACGACTGGTGTTGTAAAGAAATTAAAAATGTGCCCCCCCTGGGGGAAGTGTAGCTGGTGACGCACAAGACATCCATAATATGAATAAGCAGTTGCAGACCTCTCAAATGATGTGTCACACGATTTGTGTTGTAAAGAATTTTAAAATGTGCGCCCCATGGGGGTGGCAGAAAGGAGGGGTGACACACAAGACATTCATAATATGAATAAGCAGTTGTAGACCTTTCAAATGATGGGTCACACGACTGGTGTTGTAAAGAAATTAAAAAAGTGCGGCTCCGGGGGGGTGAGTGGGGGTGACACAAAAAACATCCATAATATAAATAAGCAGTTGCAGAACTTCCAATTTATGTGTCACACGACTGGTGTTGTAAAGAAATTAAAAATGTGCCCCCCTGGGAGTCAGAGTGGGGGGTGACACACAAGAATTCCATAATATGAATAAGCAGTTGCAGACCTTTTAAATGATGTGTCACACGACTGGTGTTGTAAAGAAATTTAAAATGTGCCCCCCTGGAGGGAAAAGTGGCGGGTGACACACAAGACATCCATAATATGAATAAGCAGTTGCAGACCTCTCAAATGATGTGTCACACGATTTGTGTTGTAAAAAAATTAAAAATGTGCGCCCCGTTCGGTGGCAGAGTGGGGGGAGGGGTTGACTCACAAGACAATCATAATATGAATAAGCAGTTGCAGACCTTTCAAATGATGTGTCACACGACTGGTGTTGTAAAGAATTTAAAAAAGTGCGGCTCTTGAGGGCAGAGTGGGGGTGACACAAAAGACATCCATAATATGAAAAAGCAGTTGCAGACCTTTCAAATGAAGTCTCAAACGATTGGTGTTGTAAAGAAATTAAAAATGTGCCGCCCTTTGGGGACAGAGTGGGGGAGTGACACACAAGACATCCATAATATGAATAAGCAGTTGCAAGACTTTCAAATGAAGTGTCACACGACTGGTGTTGTAAAGAAATTAAAACTGTTCCTCTCTGGGGGGGCAGAGTGGGTGGGTGACACACAAGACATCCTTAATATGAATAAGCAGTTACAGACTTTTCAAATGATGTGTCAGACGACTGGTGTTGTAAAGAAATTAAA
This sequence comes from Maratus speculifer, assembly GCA_964019185.1. Taxonomy (NCBI): domain Eukaryota; kingdom Metazoa; phylum Arthropoda; class Arachnida; order Araneae; family Salticidae; genus Maratus; species Maratus speculifer. The sequence goes on along the minus strand of OZ025298.1, from coordinate 185,465,049 downwards.
AATGTGCCCCCCCTGGGGGGCAGAGTAGGGGGTGACACACAAGACATCCATAATATGAATAAGAAGTTGCAGACCTTTCAAATGATGTGTCACACGACTGGTGTTGTAAAGAAATTAAAAATGTGCCCCCTCTGGGGGGCAGAGTAGGGGGTGACACACAAGACATCCATAATATGAATAAGCAGTTGCAGACCTCTCAAATGATGTGCCACACGACTGGTGATGTAAAGAAATTAAAAAAGTGCGGCTCCTGGGGGCAGAGAGGGGGTGAAACAAAAGACATCCATAATATGAATAAGCAGTTGCAGACCTTTCAAATGATGTGTCACACGTCTGGTGTTGTAAAGAAATTAAAAATGTGCCCCCCTGGGGGGTGGCTCACAAGACGTCCATAATATAATATGAATAAGCAGTTGCAGACCTTTCAAATGATGTGTCACACGACTGGTGTTGTAAGGAAATTAAAAATATGCCCGCACTGGGGGGAAGAACGGGGGGTGACACACAAGACATCCATAATATGAATAAGAAGTTGCAGACCTTTCAAATGATGTGTCACACGACTGGTGTTGTATAGAAATTAAAAATGTGCCCCCCTGGGGGGCAGAGTAGGGGGTGACACACAAGACATCCATAATATTAATAAGCAGTTGCAGACCTTTCAAATGATGTGTCACACGTCTGGTGTTGTAAAGAAATAAAAAATGTGCCCCCCTGGGGGGCAGACTGGGGGGAGGTGGCTCACAAGGCATCCATAATATAATATGAATAAGCTGTTGCAGACCTTTCAAATGATGTGTCAGACGACTGGTATTGTAAGGAAATTAAAAATGTGCCCCCCTGGGGGCAGAGTGCTGGGGTGACACACAAGACATCCATAATATGAATAAGCAGTTGCAGACCTTTTAAATGATGAGTCACACGACTGGTGTTGTAAAGAAATTAAAAATGTGCCCCCCCTGGGGGAAGTGTAGCTGGTGACGCACAAGACATCCATAATATGAATAAGCAGTTGCAGACCTCTCAAATGATGTGTCACACGATTTGTGTTGTAAAGAAATTTAAAATGTGCGCCCTGTGGGGGTGGCAGAGTGGAGGGGTGACACACAAGACATTCATAATCTGAATAAGCAGTTGTAGACCTTTCAAATGATGGGTCACACGACTGGTGTTGTAAAGAAATTAAAAAAGTGCGGCTCCGGGGGGGTGAGTGGGGGGGACACAAAAAACATCTATAATATAAATAAGCAGTTGCAGAACTTCCAATTTATGTGTCACACGACTGGTGTTGTAAAGAAATTAAAAATGTGCCCCCTACGGCAGGAAGACTGGTGGGGTGACACACAAGACATCCATAATATGAATAAGCAGTTGCAGACCTCTCAAATGATGTGTCTCACGATTTGTGTTGTAAAGAAATTAAAAATGTGCGCCCCGTGCGGTGGCAGAGTGGGGGGGGGTGACTCACAAGACAATCATAATATGAATAAGCAGTTGCAGACCTTTCAAATGATGTGTCACACGACTGGTGTTGTGAAGAAATTAAAAAAGTGCCGACCTTGGAGGGGGCAGAGTGGGGGAGTGACACACAAGACATCCATAATATAAATAAGCAGTTGCAAACCTTTCAAATGATGTGTCACACGACTGGTGTTGTAAAGAAATTAAAAATATGACGCCCTTGGGGGGCAGAGTGGGGGGTTAACACACAAGACATTCATAATATGAATAAGCAGTTGCAGACCTTTCAAATGATGTGTCACACGACTGGTGTTGTAAAGAAATTAAAAATGTGCCACAATTGGGGGGCAGAGTACTGGGAGTGACACACAAGACATCCATAATATGAATAAGCAGTTGCAGACCTTTCAAATGATGTGTCACACGACTGGTGTTGTAAAGAAATTTAAAATGTGCCCTCCTGGCCGGAAAAGTGGGGGTTGACACACAAGACATTCATAATATGAATAAGCAGTTGGAGACCTTTCAAATGATGTGTCACACGACTGGTGTTGTAAAGAATTTAAAAAAGTGCGGCTGTTGAGGGCAGAGTGGGGGTGAAACAAAAGACATCCATAATATGAAAAAGTAGTTGCAGACCTTTCAAATGAAGTCTCACACGATTGGTGTTGTAAAGAAATTAAAAATGTGCCGCCCTTTGGGGACAGAGTGGGTGGGTGACACACAAGACATCCTTAATATGAATAAGCAGTTGCAGACCTCTCAAATGATCTGCCACACGACTGGTGATGTAAAGAAATTAAAAAAGTGCCCCCCCCCCTGGGGGGCAGAGTAGGGGGTGACACACAAGACATCCATAATATGAATAAGCAGTTGCAGACCTCTCAAATGATCTGCCACACGACTGGTGATGTAAAGAAATTAAAAAAGTGCGGCTCCTGGGGGCAGAGTGGGGGTGACACAAAAGACATCCATAATATGAATAAGCAGTTGCAGACCTTTCAAATGATGTGTCACACGTCTGGTGTTGTAAAGAAATTAAAAATGTGCCCCCCTGGGGGGCAGACTAGGGGGAGGTGGCTCACAAGACATCCATAATATAATATGAATAAGCAGTTGCAGACCTTTCAAATGATGTGTCACACGACTGGTGTTGTAAGGAAATTAAAAATGTGCCCCCCTGGGGGGCAGAGTGCTGGGGTGACACACAAGACATCCATAATATGAATAAGCAGTTGCAGACCTTTCAAATGATGTGTCACACGTCTGGTGTTGTAAAGAAATTAAAAATGTGCCCCCCTGGGGGGGTGGCTCACAAGGCATCCATAATATAATATGAATAAGCAGTTGCGGACCTTTCAAATGATGTGTCAGACGACTGGTATTGTAAGGAAATTAAAAATGTGCCCCCCTGGGGGGCAGAGTGCTTTGGTGACACACAAGACATCCATAATATGAATAAGCAGTTGCAGACATTCAAATGATGTGTAACACGACTGGGGTTGTAAAGAAATTTAAAATGTGCCCCCCCTGGGGGGCAGAGTGGGTGTGACACACAAGACATCATAATATGAATAAGCAGTTGCAGACCTTTTAAATGATGAGTCACACGACTGGTGTTGTAAAGAAATTAAAAATGTGCCCCCCCTGGGGGAAGTGTAGCTGGTGACGCACAAGACATCCATAATATGAATAAGCAGTTGCAGACCTCTCAAATGATGTGTCACACGATTTGTGTTGTAAAGAATTTTAAAATGTGCGCCCCATGGGGGTGGCAGAAAGGAGGGGTGACACACAAGACATTCATAATATGAATAAGCAGTTGTAGACCTTTCAAATGATGGGTCACACGACTGGTGTTGTAAAGAAATTAAAAAAGTGCGGCTCCGGGGGGGTGAGTGGGGGTGACACAAAAAACATCCATAATATAAATAAGCAGTTGCAGAACTTCCAATTTATGTGTCACACGACTGGTGTTGTAAAGAAATTAAAAATGTGCCCCCCTGGGAGTCAGAGTGGGGGGTGACACACAAGAATTCCATAATATGAATAAGCAGTTGCAGACCTTTTAAATGATGTGTCACACGACTGGTGTTGTAAAGAAATTTAAAATGTGCCCCCCTGGAGGGAAAAGTGGCGGGTGACACACAAGACATCCATAATATGAATAAGCAGTTGCAGACCTCTCAAATGATGTGTCACACGATTTGTGTTGTAAAAAAATTAAAAATGTGCGCCCCGTTCGGTGGCAGAGTGGGGGGAGGGGTTGACTCACAAGACAATCATAATATGAATAAGCAGTTGCAGACCTTTCAAATGATGTGTCACACGACTGGTGTTGTAAAGAATTTAAAAAAGTGCGGCTCTTGAGGGCAGAGTGGGGGTGACACAAAAGACATCCATAATATGAAAAAGCAGTTGCAGACCTTTCAAATGAAGTCTCAAACGATTGGTGTTGTAAAGAAATTAAAAATGTGCCGCCCTTTGGGGACAGAGTGGGGGAGTGACACACAAGACATCCATAATATGAATAAGCAGTTGCAAGACTTTCAAATGAAGTGTCACACGACTGGTGTTGTAAAGAAATTAAAACTGTTCCTCTCTGGGGGGGCAGAGTGGGTGGGTGACACACAAGACATCCTTAATATGAATAAGCAGTTACAGACTTTTCAAATGATGTGTCAGACGACTGGTGTTGTAAAGAAATTAAAAATGTGCCCCCCCTGGGGGGCAGAGTAGGGGGTGACACACAAGACATCCATAATATGAATAAGAAGTTGCAGACCTTTCAAATGATGTGTCACACGACTGGTGTTGTAAAGAAATTAAAAATGTGCCCCCTCTGGGGGGCAGAGTAGGGGGTGACACACAAGACATCCATAATATGAATAAGCAGTTGCAGACCTCTCAAATGATGTGCCACACGACTGGTGATGTAAAGAAATTAAAAAAGTGCGGCTCCTGGGGGCAGAGAGGGGGTGAAACAAAAGACATCCATAATATGAATAAGCAGTTGCAGACCTTTCAAATGATGTGTCACACGTCTGGTGTTGTAAAGAAATTAAAAATGTGCCCCCCTGGGGGGTGGCTCACAAGACGTCCATAATATAATATGAATAAGCAGTTGCAGACCTTTCAAATGATGTGTCACACGACTGGTGTTGTAAGGAAATTAAAAATATGCCCGCACTGGGGGGAAGAACGGGGGGTGACACACAAGACATCCATAATATGAATAAGAAGTTGCAGACCTTTCAAATGATGTGTCACACGACTGGTGTTGTATAGAAATTAAAAATGTGCCCCCCTGGGGGGCAGAGTAGGGGGTGACACACAAGACATCCATAATATTAATAAGCAGTTGCAGACCTTTCAAATGATGTGTCACACGTCTGGTGTTGTAAAGAAATAAAAAATGTGCCCCCCTGGGGGGCAGACTGGGGGGAGGTGGCTCACAAGGCATCCATAATATAATATGAATAAGCTGTTGCAGACCTTTCAAATGATGTGTCAGACGACTGGTATTGTAAGGAAATTAAAAATGTGCCCCCCTGGGGGCAGAGTGCTGGGGTGACACACAAGACATCCATAATATGAATAAGCAGTTGCAGACCTTTTAAATGATGAGTCACACGACTGGTGTTGTAAAGAAATTAAAAATGTGCCCCCCCTGGGGGAAGTGTAGCTGGTGACGCACAAGACATCCATAATATGAATAAGCAGTTGCAGACCTCTCAAATGATGTGTCACACGATTTGTGTTGTAAAGAAATTTAAAATGTGCGCCCTGTGGGGGTGGCAGAGTGGAGGGGTGACACACAAGACATTCATAATCTGAATAAGCAGTTGTAGACCTTTCAAATGATGGGTCACACGACTGGTGTTGTAAAGAAATTAAAAAAGTGCGGCTCCGGGGGGGTGAGTGGGGGGGACACAAAAAACATCTATAATATAAATAAGCAGTTGCAGAACTTCCAATTTATGTGTCACACGACTGGTGTTGTAAAGAAATTAAAAATGTGCCCCCTACGGCAGGAAGACTGGTGGGGTGACACACAAGACATCCATAATATGAATAAGCAGTTGCAGACCTCTCAAATGATGTGTCTCACGATTTGTGTTGTAAAGAAATTAAAAATGTGCGCCCCGTGCGGTGGCAGAGTGGGGGGGGGGTGACTCACAAGACAATCATAATATGAATAAGCAGTTGCAGACCTTTCAAATGATGTGTCACACGACTGGTGTTGTGAAGAAATTAAAAAAGTGCCGACCTTGGAGGGGGCAGAGTGGGGGAGTGACACACAAGACATCCATAATATAAATAAGCAGTTGCAAACCTTTCAAATGATGTGTCACACGACTGGTGTTGTAAAGAAATTAAAAATATGACGCCCTTGGGGGGCAGAGTGGGGGGTTAACACACAAGACATTCATAATATGAATAAGCAGTTGCAGACCTTTCAAATGATGTGTCACACGACTGGTGTTGTAAAGAAATTAAAAATGTGCCACAATTGGGGGGCAGAGTACTGGGAGTGACACACAAGACATCCATAATATGAATAAGCAGTTGCAGACCTTTCAAATGATGTGTCACACGACTGGTGTTGTAAAGAAATTTAAAATGTGCCCTCCTGGCCGGAAAAGTGGGGGTTGACACACAAGACATTCATAATATGAATAAGCAGTTGGAGACCTTTCAAATGATGTGTCACACGACTGGTGTTGTAAAGAATTTAAAAAAGTGCGGCTGTTGAGGGCAGAGTGGGGGTGAAACAAAAGACATCCATAATATGAAAAAGTAGTTGCAGACCTTTCAAATGAAGTCTCACACGATTGGTGTTGTAAAGAAATTAAAAATGTGCCGCCCTTTGGGGACAGAGTGGGTGGGTGACACACAAGACATCCTTAATATGAATAAGCAGTTGCAGACCTCTCAAATGATCTGCCACACGACTGGTGATGTAAAGAAATTAAAAAAGTGCCCCCCCCCTGGGGGGCAGAGTAGGGGGTGACACACAAGACATCCATAATATGAATAAGCAGTTGCAGACCTCTCAAATGATCTGCCACACGACTGGTGATGTAAAGAAATTAAAAAAGTGCGGCTCCTGGGGGCAGAGTGGGGGTGACACAAAAGACATCCATAATATGAATAAGCAGTTGCAGACCTTTCAAATGATGTGTCACACGTCTGGTGTTGTAAAGAAATTAAAAATGTGCCCCCCTGGGGGGCAGACTAGGGGGAGGTGGCTCACAAGACATCCATAATATAATATGAATAAGCAGTTGCAGACCTTTCAAATGATGTGTCACACGACTGGTGTTGTAAGGAAATTAAAAATGTGCCCCCCTGGGGGGCAGAGTGCTGGGGTGACACACAAGACATCCATAATATGAATAAGCAGTTGCAGACCTTTCAAATGATGTGTCACACGTCTGGTGTTGTAAAGAAATTAAAAATGTGCCCCCCCGGGGGGGTGGCTCACAAGGCATCCATAATATAATATGAATAAGCAGTTGCAGACCTTTCAAATGATGTGTCAGACGACTGGTATTGTAAGGAAATTAAAAATGTGCCCCCCTGGGGGGCAGAGTGCTGGGGTGACACACAAGACATCCATAATATGAATAAGCAGTTGCAGACATTCAAATGATGTGTAACACGACTGGGGTTGTAAAGAAATTTAAAATGTGCCCCCCCTGGGGGGCAGAGTGGGTGTGACACACAAGACATCATAATATGAATAAGCAGTTGCAGACCTTTTAAATGATGAGTCACACGACTGGTGTTGTAAAGAAATTAAAAATGTGCCCCCCCTGGGGGAAGTGTAGCTGGTGACGCACAAGACATCCATAATATGAATAAGCAGTTGCAGACCTCTCAAATGATGTGTCACACGATTTGTGTTGTAAAGAATTTTAAAATGTGCGCCCCATGGGGGTGGCAGAAAGGAGGGGTGACACACAAGACATTCATAATATGAATAAGCAGTTGTAGACCTTTCAAATGATGGGTCACACGACTGGTGTTGTAAAGAAATTAAAAAAGTGCGGCTCCGGGGGGGTGAGTGGGGGTGACACAAAAAACATCCATAATATAAATAAGCAGTTGCAGAACTTCCAATTTATGTGTCACACGACTGGTGTTGTAAAGAAATTAAAAATGTGCCCCCCTGGGAGTCAGAGTGGGGGGTGACACACAAGAATTCCATAATATGAATAAGCAGTGACAGACCTTTTAAATGATGTGTCACACGACTGGTGTTGTAAAGAAATTTAAAATGTGCCCCCCTGGAGGGAAAAGTGGCGGGTGACACACAAGACATCCATAATATGAATAAGCAGTTGCAGACCTCTCAAATGATGTGTCACACGATTTGTGTTGTAAAAAAATTAAAAATGTGCGCCCCGTTCGGTGGCAGAGTGGGGGGAGGGGTTGACTCACAAGACAATCATAATATGAATAAGCAGTTGCAGACCTTTCAAATGATGTGTCACACGACTGGTGTTGTAAAGAATTTAAAAAAGTGCGGCTCTTGAGGGCAGAGTGGGGGTGACACAAAACACATCCATAATATGAAAAAGCAGTTGCAGACCTTTCAAATGAAGTCTCAAACGATTGGTGTTGTAAAGAAATTAAAAATGTGCCGCCCTTTGGGGACAGAGTAGGGGAGTGACACACAAGACATCCATAATATGAATAAGCAGTTGCAAGCCTTTCAAATGAAGTGTCACACGACTGGTGTTGTAAAGAAATTAAAACTGTGCCTCTCTGGGGGGGCAGAGTGGGTGGGTGACACACAAGACATCCTTAATATGAATAAGCAGTTACAGACTTTTCAAATGATGTGTCAGACGACTGGTGTTGTAAAGAAATTAAAAATGTGCCCCCCCCTGGGGGGCAGAGTAGGGGGTGACACACAAGACATCCATAATATGAATAAGAAGTTGCAGACCTTTCAAATGATGTGTCACACGACTGGTGTTGTAAAGAAATTAAAAATGTGCCCCCTCTGGGGGGCAGAGTAGGGGGTGACACACAAGACATCCATAATATGAATAAGCAGTTGCAGACCTCTCAAATGATGTGCCACACGACTGGTGATGTAAAGAAATTAAAAAAGTGCCCCCCTGGGGGGTGGCTCACAAGACGTCCATAATATAATATGAATAAGCAGTTGCAGACCTTTCAAATGATGTGTCAGACGACTGGTGTTGTAAAGAAATTTAAAATGTGCCCGCACTGGGGGGGAAGAGTGGGGGGTGACACACAAGACATCCATAATATGAATAAGAAGTTGCAGACCTTTCAAATGATGTGTCACACGACTGGTGTTGTATAGAAATTAAAAATGTGCCGCAATTGGGGGGGGGCAGAGTGGGGGAGTGACACACAAGACATCCATAATATGAATAAGCAGTTGCAGACCTTTCAAATGATGTGTCACACGACTGGTGTTGTAAAGAATTTTAAAATGTGCCCCCCCCCCTGGGGGGAAAAGGTGGGGGGCGACACACAAGACATCCATAATATGAATAAGCAGCAGCAGACCTTTAAAATGATGTGTCATACGATTGGTGTTGTAAAGAAATTAAAAATGTGCGCCCCATGGGGGTGGCAGAGAGGGGGGGTTGACACACAAGACATTCATAATATGAATAAGCAGTTGCAGACCTTTCAAATGATGTGTCACACGACTGGTGTTGTAAAGAATTTAAAAAAGTGCGGCTCTTGAGGGCAGAGTGGGGGTGACACAAAAGACATCCATAATATGAAAAAGCAGTTGCAGACCTTTCAAATGAAGTCTCACACGACTGGAGTTGTAAAGAAATTAAAAATGTGCCGCCCTTTGGGGACAGAGTGGGGGAGTGACACACAAGACATCCATAATATGAATAAGCAGTTGCAGGCCTTTCAAATGAAGTGTTACACGACTGGTGTTGTAAAGAAATTAAAACTGTGCCCCTCTGGGGGGCAGAGTGGGTGGGTGACACACAAGACATCCTTAATAAGAATAAGCAGTTGCAGACCTTTCAAATGATGTGTCAGACGACTGGTGTTGTAAAGAAATTAAAAATGTGCCCGCACTGGGGGGAAGAGTGGGGGGTGACACACAAGACATCCATAATATGAATAAGAAGTTGCAGACCTTTCAAATGATGTGTCACACGACTGGTGTTGTATAGAAATTAAAAATGTGCCCCCCTGGGGGGCAGAGTAGGGGGTGACACACAAGACATCCATAATATTAATAAGCAGTTGCAGACCTTTCAAATGATGTGTCACACGTCTGGTGTTGTAAAGAAATAAAAAATGTGCCCCCCTGGGGGGCAGACTGGGGGGAGGTGGCTCACAAGGCATCCATAATATAATATGAATAAGCAGTTGCAGACCTTTCAAATGATGTGTCAGACGACTGGTATTGTAAGGAAATTAAAAATGTGCCCCCCTGGGGGGCAGAGTGCTGGGGTGACACACAAGACATCCATAATATGAATAAGCAGTTGCAGACCTTTCAAATGATGTGTAACACGACTGGGGTTGTAAAGAAATTTAAAATGTGCCCCCCCTGGGGGGCAGAGTGGGTGTGACACACAAGACATCCATAATATGAATAAGCAGTTGCAGACCTTTTAAATAATGAGTCACACGACTGGTGTTGTAAAGAAATTAAAAATGTGCCCCCCCTGGGGGAAGTGTAGCTGGTGACGCACAAGACATCCATAATATGAATAAGCAGTTGCAGACCTCTCAAATGATGTGTCACACGATTTGTGTTATAAAGAATTTTAAAATGTGCGCCCCGTGGGGGTGGCAGAGTGGAGGGGTGACACACAAGACATTCATAGTATGAATAAGCAGTTGTAGACCTTTCAAATAAAGGGTCACACGACTGGTGTTGTAAAGAAATTAAAAAAGTGCGGCTCCGGGGGGGTGAGTGGGGGTGACACAAAAAACATCCATAGTATAAATAAGCAGTTGCAGAACTTCCAATTTATGTGTCACACGACTGGTGTTGTAAAGAAATTAAAAATGTGCCCCCCTGGGAGTCAGAGTGGGGGGTGACACACAAGACATCCATAATATGAATAAGCAGTTGCAGACCTTTTAAATGATGTGTCACACGACTGGTGTTGTAAAGAAATTTAAAATGTGCCCCCCTGGAGGGAAAAGTGGCGGGTGACACACAAGACATCCATAATATGAATAAGCAGTTGCAGACCTTTCAAATGATGTGTCACACGACTGGTGTTGTAAAGAATTTAAAAAAGTGCGGCTCTTGAGGGCAGAGTGGGGGTGACACAAAAGACATCCATAATATGAAAAAGCAGTTGCAGACCTTTCAAATGAAGTCTCAAATGATTGGTGTTGTAAAGAAATTAAAAATGTGCCGCCCTTTGGGGACAGAGTGGGGGAGTGACACACAAGACATCCATAATATGAATAAGCAGTTGCAAGCCTTTCAAATGAAGTGTCACACGACTGGTGTTGTAAAGAAATTAAAACTGTGTCCCTCTGGGGGGGGCAGAGTGGGGGGTGACACACAAGACATCCATAATATGAATAAGAAGATGCAGACCTTTCAAATGATGTGTCACACGACTGGTGTTGTAAAGAAATTAAAAATGTGCCCGCCCTGGGGGGCAGAGTAGGGGATGACACACAAGACATCCATAATATGAATAAGCAGTTGCAGACCTCTCAAATGATGTGCCACACGACTGGTGATGTAAAGAAATTAAAAAAGTGCGGCTCCTGGGGGCTGAGTGGGGGTGAAACAAAAGACATCCATAATATGAATAAGCAGTTGCAGACCTTTCAAATGAAGTGTCACACGTCTGGTGTTGTAAAGAAATTAAAAATGTGCCCCCCTGGGGGGTGGCTCACAAGGCATCCATAATATAATATGAATAAGCAGTTGCAGACCTTTCAAATGATGTGTCAGACGACTGGTATTGTAAGGAAATTAAAAATGTGCCCCCCTGGGGGGCAGAGTGCTGGGGTGACACACAAGACATCCATAATATGAATAAGCAGTTGCAGACATTCAAATGATGTGTAACACGACTGGGGTTGTAAAGAAATTTAAAATGTGCCCCCCCTGGGGGGCAGAGTGGGTGTGACACACAAGACATCATAATATGAATAAGCAGTTGCAGACCTTTTAAATGATGAGTCACACGACTGGTGTTGTAAAGAAATTAAAAATGTGCCCCCCCTGGGGGAAGTTTAGCTGGTGACGCACAAGACATCCATAATATGAATAAGCAGTTGCAGACCTCTCAAATGATGTGTCACACGATTTGTGTTGTAAAGAATTTTAAAATGGGCGCCCCATGGGGGTGGCAGAAAGGAGGGGTGACACACAAGACATTCATAATATGAATAAGCAGTTGTAGACCTTTCAAATGATGGGTCACACGACTGGTGTTGTAAAGAAATTAAAAAAGTGCGGCTCCGGGGGGGTGAGTGGGGGTGACACAAAAAACATCCATAATATAAATAAGCAGTTGCAGAACTTCCAATTTATGTGTCACACGACTGGTGTTGTAAAGAAATTAAAAATGTGCCCCCCTGGGAGTCAGAGTGGGGGGTGACACACAAGAATTCCATAATATGAATAAGCAGTTGCAGACCTTTTAAATGATGTGTCACACGACTGGTGTTGTAAAGAAATTTAAAATGTGCCCCCCTGGAGGGAAAAGTGGCGGGTGACACACAAGACATCCATAATATGAATAAGCAGTTGCAGACCTCTCAAAAGATGTGTCACACGATTTGTGTTGTAAAAAAATTAAAAATGTGCGCCCCGTTCGGTGGCAGAGCGGGGGGAGGGGTTGACTCACAAGACAATCATAATATGAATAAGCAGTTGCAGACCTTTCAAATGATGTGTCACACGACTGGTGTTGTAAAGAATTTAAAAAAGTGCGGCTCTTGAGGGCAGAGTGGGGGTGACACAAAAGACATCCATAATATGAAAAAGCAGTTGCAGACCTTTCAAATGAAGTCTCAAACGATTGGTGTTGTAAAGAAATTAAAAATGTGCCGCCCTTTGGGGACAGAGTGGGGGAGTGACACACAAGACATCCATAATATGAATAAGCAGTTGCAAGCCTTTCAAATGAAGTGTCACACGACTGGTGTTGTAAAGAAATTAAAACTGTGCCACTCTGGGGGGGGCAGAGTGGGTGGGTGACACACAAGACATCCTTAATATGAATAAGCAGTTACAGACTTTTCAAATGATGTGTCAGACGACTGGTGTTGTAAAGAAATTAAAAATATGCCCCCCCTGGGGGGCAGAGTAGGGGGTGACACACAAGACATCCATAATATGAATAAGAAGTTGCAGATCTTTCAAATGATGTGTCACACGACTGGTGTTGTAAAGAAATTAAAAAAGTGCGGCTCCTGGGGGCAGAGAGGGGGTGTAACAAAAGACATCCATAATATGAATAAGCAGTTGCAGACCTTTCAAATGATGTGTCACACGTCTAGTGTTGTAAGGAAATTAAAAATGTGCCCGCACTGGGGGGAAGAACGGGGGGTGACACACAAGACATCCATAATATGAATAAGAAGTTGCAGACCTTTCAAATGCTGTGTCACACGACTGGTGTTGTATAGAAATTAAAAATGTGCCTCCCTGGGAGTCAGAGTGGGGGGTGACACACAAGACATCCATAATTTGAATAAGCAGTTGCAGACCTTTTAAATGATGTGTCACACGACTGGTGTTGTAAAGAAATTTAAAATGTGCCCGCACTGGGGGGAAGAGTGGGGGGGACACACAAGACATCCATAATATGAATAAGAAGTTGCAGACCTTTCAAATGATGTGTCACACGACTGGTGTTGTAAAGAAATTAAAAATATGCCCCCCTGGGGGGCAGAGTGCTGGGGTGACACACAAGACATCCATAATATGAATAAGTAGTTGCAGACCTTTCAAATGATGTGTCAGACGACTGGTATTGTAAGGAAATTAAAAATGTGCCCCCCTGGGGGGCAGAGTGCTGGGGTGACACACAAGAGATCCATAATATGAATAAGTAGTTGCAGACCTTTCAAATGATGTGTAACACGACTGGGGTTGTAAAGAAATTTAAAATGTGCCCCCCCTGGGGGGCAGAGTGGGTGTGACACACAAGACATCCATAATATGAATAAGCAGTTGCAGACCTTTTAAATGATGAGTCACACGACTGGTGTTGTAAAGAAATTAAAAATGTGCCCCCCCTGGGGGAAGTGTAGCTGGTGACGCACAAGACATCCATAATATGAATAAGCAGTTGCAGACCTCTCAAATGATGTGTCACACGATTTGTGTTGTAAAGAAATTTAAAATGTGCGCCCCGTGGGGGTGGCAGAGTGGAGAGGTGACACACAAGACATTCATAATATGAATAAGCAGTTGTAGACCTTTCAAATGATGGGTCACACGACTGGTGTTGTAAAGAAATTAAAAAAGTGCGGCTCCGGGGGGGGGGGTGAGTGGGGGGGACACAAAAAACATCCATAATATAAATAAGCAGTTGCAGAACTTCCAATTTATGTGTCACACGACTGGTGTTGTAAAGAAATTAAAAATGTGCCTCCCTGGGAGTCAGAGTGGGGGGTGACACACAAGACATCCATAATTTGAATAAGCAGTTGCAGACCTTTTAAATGATGTGTCACACGACTGGTGTTGTAAAGAAATTTAAAATGTGCCCGCACTGGGGGGAAGAGTGGGGGGGACACACAAGACATCCATAATATGAATAAGAAGTTGCAGACCTTTCAAATGATGTGTCACACGACTGGTGTTGTAAAGAAATTAAAAATATGCCCCCCCTGGGGGGCAGAGTAGGGGGTGACACACAAGACATCCATAATATGAATAATCAGTTGCAGACCTCTCTAATGATGTGCCACACGACTGGTGATGTAAAGAAATTAAAAAAGTGCAGCTCCTGGGGGCAGAGTGGGGGTGAAACAAAAGACATCCATAATATGAATAAGCAGTTGCAGACCTTTCAAATGATGTGTCACACGTCTGGTGTTGTAAAGAAATTAAAAATGTGCCCCCCTGGGGGGGTGGCTCACAAGGCATCCATAATATAATATGAATAAGCAGTTGCAGACCTTTCAAATGATGTGTCAGACGACTGGTATTGCAAGGAAATTAAAAATGTGCCCCCCTGGGGGGCAGAGTGCTGGGGTGACACACAAGACATCCATAATATGAATAAGCAGTTGCAGACCTTTTAAATGATGTGTCACACGACTGATGTTGTAAAGAAATTTAAAATGTGCCCCCCCTGGAGGGAAAAGTGGCGGGTGACACACAAGACATCCATAATATGAATAAGCAGTTGCAGACCTCTCAAATTATGTGTCACACGATTTGTGTTGTAAAGAAATTAAAAATGTGCGCCCCGTGCGGTGGCAGAGTGGGGGGGGTGACTCACAAGACAATCATAATATGAATAAGCAGTTGCAGACCTTTCAAATGATGTGTCACACGACTGGTGTTGTGAAGAAATTAAAAAAGTGCCGACCTTGGAGGGGGCAGAGTGGGGGAGTGACACACAAGACATCCATAATATAAATAAGCAGTTGCAAACCTTTCAAATGATGTGTCACACGACTGGTGTTGAAAAGAAATTAAAAATATGACGCCCTTGGGGGGCAGAGAGGGGGGTTAACACACAAGACATTCATAATATGAATAAGCAGTTGCAGACCTTTCAAATGATGTGTCACACGACTGGTGTTGTAAAGAAATTAAAAATGTGCCGCAATTGGGGGGCAGAGTACTGGGAGTGACACACAAGACATCCATAATATGAATAAGCAGTTGCAGACCTTTCAAATGATGTGTCACACGACTGGTGTTGTAAAGAAATTTAAAATGTGCCCTCCTGGCCGGAAAAGTGGGGGTTGACACACAAGACATTCATAATATGAATAAGCAGTTGGAGACCTTTCAAATGATGTGTCACACGACTGGTGTTGTAAAGAATTTAAAAAGTGCGGCTGTTGAGGGCAGAGTGGGGGTGACACAAAAGACATCCATAATATGAAAAAGCAGTTGCAGACCTTTCAAATGAAGTCTCACACGATTGGTATTGTAAAGAAATTAAAAATGTGCCGCCCTTTGGGGACAGAGTGGGGGAGTGACACACAA
Source organism: Maratus speculifer (assembly GCA_964019185.1). Classification (NCBI taxonomy): domain Eukaryota; kingdom Metazoa; phylum Arthropoda; class Arachnida; order Araneae; family Salticidae; genus Maratus; species Maratus speculifer. The sequence continues at coordinate 185,449,409 of OZ025298.1, read as the reverse complement.
GACATCCATAATGTGAATAAGCAGTTGCAGGCCTTTCAAATGAAGTGTCACACGACTGGTGTTGTAAAGAAATTAAAACTGTGCCCCTCTGGGGGGCAGAGTGGGTGGGTGACACACAAGACATCCTTAATATGAATAAGCAGTTGCAGACCTCTCAAATGATCTGCCACACGACTGGTGATGTAAAGAAATTAAAAAAGTGCCCCCCCCTGGGGGGCAGAGTAGGGGGTGACACACAAGACATCCATAATATGAATAAGCAGTTGCAGACCTCTCAAATGATCTGCCACACGACTGGTGATGTAAAGAAATTAAAAAAGTGCGGCTCCTGGGGGCAGAGTGGGGGTGACACAAAAAACATCCATAATATGAATAAGCAGTTGCAGACCTTTCAAATGATGTGTCACACGTCTGGTGTTGTAAAGAAATTAAAAATGTGCCCCCCCTGGGGGAAGTGTAGCTGGTGACACAAAAAACATCCATAATATAAATAAGCAGTTGCAGAACTTCCAATTTATGTGTCACACGACTAGTGTTGTAAAGAAATTAAAAATGTGCCCCCCTGGGGGGCAGACTAGGGGGAGGTGGCTCACAAGACATCCATAATATAATATGAATAAGCAGTTGCAGACCTTTCAAATGATGTGTCACACGACTGGTGTTGTAAGGAAATTAAAAATGTGCCCCCCTGGGGGGCAGAGTGCTAAGGTGACACACAAGACATCCATAATATGAATAAGCAGTTGCAGACCTTTCAAATGATGTGTAACACGACTGGTGTTGTAAAGAAATTTAAAATGTGCCCCCCTGGGGGTGGCAGAGTGGGGATGACACACAAGACATCCATAATATGAATAAGCAGTTGCAGACCTTTTAAATGATGAGTCACACGACTGGTGTTGTAAAGAAATTAAAAATGTGCCCCCCCTGGGGGAAGTGTAGCTGGTGACACAAAAAACATCCATAATATAAATAAGCAGTTGCAGAACTTCCAATTTATGTGTCACACGACTAGTGTTGTAAAGAAATTAAAAATGTGCCCCCCTGGGAGGCAGAGTGGGGGGTGACACAAGACATCCATAATATGAATAGGCAGTTGCAGACCTTTTAAATGATGTGTCACACGACTGGTGTTGTAAAGAAATTTAAAATGGGCCCCCTGGAGGGAAAAGTGGCGGGTGACACACAAGGCATCCCTAATATGAATAAGCAGTTGCAGACCTCTCAAATGATGTGTCACACGATTCGTGTTGTTAAGAAATTAAAAATGTGCGCCCCGTGCGGTGGCAGAGTGGGGGGGTTGACTCACAAGACAATCATAATATGAATAAGCAGTTGCAGACCTTTCAAATGATGTGTCACACGACTGGTGTTGTAAAGAAATTAAAAAAGTGATGCCCTTGGGGGGCAGAGTGGGGGGTTAACACACAAGACATTCATAATATGAATAAGCAGTTGCAGACATTTCAAATGATGTGTCACACGACTGGTGTTGAAAAGAAATTAAAAATGTGCCGCAATTGGGGGGCAGAGTGGGGGAGTGACACACAAGACATCCATAATATGAATAAGCAGTTGCAAACCTTTCAAATGATGTGTCACACGAATGGTGTTGTAAAGAAATTAAAAATGTGACGCCCTTGGGGGGCAGAGTGGGGGGTTAACACACAAGACATTCATAATATGAATAAGCAGTTGCAGACCTTTCAAATGATGTGTCACACGACTGGTGTTGTAAAGAAATTGAAAATGTGCCGCAATTGGGGGGCAGAGTGGGGGAGTGACACACAAGAAATCCATAATATGAATAAGCAGTTGCAAGCCTTTCAAATGAAGTGTCACACGACTGGTGTTGTAAAGAAATTAAAAATGTGCCTCTCTGGGGGGGCAGAGTGGGTGGGTGACACACAAGACATCCTTAATATGAATAAGCAGTTACAGACTTTTCAAATGATGTGTCAGACGACTGGTTTTGTAAAGAAATTAAAAATGTGCCCCCCCCTGGGGGGCAGAGTAGGGGGTGACACACAAGACATCCATAATATGAATAAGAAGTTGCAGACCTTTCAAATGATGTGTCACACGACTGGTGTTGTAAAGAAATTAAAAATGTGCCTCCTCTGGGGGGCAGAGTAGGGGGTGACACACAAGACATCCATAATATGAATAAGCAGTTGCAGACCTCTCAAATGATGTGCCAACGACTGGTGATGTAAAGAAATTAAAAAAGTGCGGCTCCTGGGGGCAGAGAGGGGGTGAAACAAAAGACATCCATAATATGAATAAGCAGTTGCAGACCTTTCAAATGATGTGTCACACGTCTGGTGTTGTAAAGAAATTAAAAATGTGCCCCCCTGGGGGGTGGCTCACAAGACGTCCATAATATAATATGAATAAGCAGTTGCAGACCTTTCAAATGATGTGTCACACGACTGGTGTTGTAAGGAAATTAAAAATGTGCCCGCACTGGGGGGAAGAACGGGGGGTGACACACAAGACATCCATTATATGAATAAGAAGTTGCAGACCTTTCAAATGATGTGTCACACGACTGGTGTTGTATAGAAATTAAAAATGTGCCCCCCTGGGGGGCAGAGTAGGGGGTGACACACAAGACATCCATAATATTAATAAGCAGTTGCAGACCTTTCAAATGATGTGTCACACGTCTGGTGTTGTAAAGAAATAAAAAATGTGCCCCCCTGGGGGGCAGACTGGGGGGAGGTGGCTCACAAGGCATCCATAATATAATATGAATAAGCAGTTGCAGACCTTTCAAATGATGTGTCAGACGACTGGTATTGTAAGGAAATTAAAAATGTGCCCCCCTGGGGGGCAGAGTGCTGGGGTGATACACAAGACATCCATAATATGAATAAGTAGTTCCAGACCTTTCAAATGATGTGTAACACGACTGGGGTTGTAAAGAAATTTAAAATGTGCCCCCCCTTTGGGGCAGAGTGGGTGTGACACACAAGACATCCATAATATGAATAAGCAGATGCAGACCTTTTAAATGATGAGTCACACGACTGGTGTTGTAAAGAAATTAAAAATGTGCCCCCCCTGGGGGAAGTGTAGCTGGTGACGCACAAGACATCCATAATATGAATAAGCAGTTGCAGACCTCTCAAATGATGTGTCACACGATTTGTGTTGTAAAGAAATTTAAAATGTGCGCCCCGTGGGGGTGGCAGAGTGGAGGGGTGACACACAAGACATTCATAATATGAATAAGCAGTTGTAGACCTTTCAAATGATGGGTCACACGACTGGTGTTGTAAAGAAATTAAAAAAGTGCGGCTCCGGGGGGGGTGAGTGGGGGGGACACAAAAAACATCCATAATATAAATAAGCATTTGCAGAACTTCCAATTTATGTGTCACACGACTGGTGTTGTAAAGAAATTAAAAATGTGCCCCCCTGGGAGGCAGAGTGGGGGGTGACACACAAGACATCCATAATATGAATAAGCAGTTGCAGACATTTTAAATGATGTGTCACACGACTGGTGTTGTAAAGAAATTTAAAATGTGCCCCCCTGGAGGGAAAAGTGGCGGGTGACACACAAGACATCCATAATATGAATAAGTAGTTGCAGACCTCTCAAATGATGTGTCACACGATTTGTGTTGTAAAGAAATTAAAAATGTGCGCCCCGTGCGGTGGCAGAGTGGGGGGGGTTGACTCACAAGACAATCATAATATGAATAAGCAGTTGCAGACCTTTCAAATGATGTGTCACACGACTGGTGTTGTAAAGAATTTAAAAAAGTGCAGCTCTTGAGGGCAGAGTGGGGTTTACACAAAAGACATCCATAATATGAAAAAGCAGTTACAGACTTTTCAAATGAAGTCTCAAACGATTGGTGTTGTAAAGAAATTAAAAATGTGCCGCCCTTTGGGGACGGAGTGGGGGAGTGACACACAAGACATCCATAATAAGAATAAGCAGTTGCAAGCATTTCAAATGAAGTGTCACACGACTGGTGTTGTAAAGAAATTAAAACTGTGCCCCTCTGGGGGGGCAGAGTGGGTGGGTGACTCACAAGACAATCATAATATGAATAAGCAGTTGCAGACCTTTCAAATGATGTGTCACACGACTGGTGTTGTAAAGAATTTAAAAAAGTGCGGCTCTTGAGGGCAGAGTGGGGGTGACACAAAAGACATCCATAATATGAAAAAGCAGTTGCAGACCTTTCAAATGAAGTCTCAAACGATTGGTGTTGTAAAGAAATTAAAAATGTGCCGCCCTTTGGGGACAGAGTGGGGGAGTGACACACAAGACATCCATAATATGAATAAGCAGTTGCAAGACTTTCAAATGAAGTGTCACACGACTGGTGTTGTAAAGAAATTAAAACTGTGCCTCTCTGGGGGGGCAGAGTGGGTGGGTGACACACAAGACATCCTTAATATGAATAAGCAGTTACAGACTTTTCAAATGATGTGTCAGACGACTGGTGTTGTAAAGAAACTAAAAATGTGCCCCCCCTGGGGGGCAGAGTAGGGGGTGACACACAAGACATCCATAATATGAATAAGAAGTTGCAGACCTTTCAAATGATGTGTCACACGACTGGTGTTGTAAAGAAATTAAAAATGTGCCCCCTCTGGGGGGCAGAGTAGGGGGTGACACACAAGACATCCATAATATGAATAAGCAGTTGCAGACCTCTCAAATGATGTGCCACACGACTGGTGATGTAAAGAAATTAAAAAAGTGCGGCTCCTGGGGGCAGAGAGGGGGTGAAACAAAAGACATCCATAATATGAATAAGCAGTTGCAGACCTTTCAAATGATGTGTCACACGTCTGGTGTTGTAAAGAAATTAAAAATGTGCCCCCCTGGGGGGTGGCTCACAAGACGTCCATAATATAATATGAATAAGCAGTTGCAGACCTTTCAAATGATGTGTCACACGACTGGTGTTGTAAGGAAATTAAAAATATGCCCGCACTGGGGGGAAGAACGGGGGGTGACACACAAGACATCCATAATATGAATAAGAAGTTGCAGACCTTTCAAATGATGTGTCACACGACTGGTGTTGTATAGAAATTAAAAATGTGCCCCCCTGGGGGGCAGAGTAGGGGGTGACACACAAGACATCCATAATATTAATAAGCAGTTGCAGACCTTTCAAATGATGTGTCACACGTCTGGTGTTGTAAAGAAATAAAAAATGTGCCCCCCTGGGGGGCAGACTGGGGGGAGGTGGCTCACAAGGCATCCATAATATAATATGAATAAGCAGTTGCAGACCTTTCAAATGATGTGTCAGACGACTGGTATTGTAAGGAAATTAAAAATGTGCCCCCCTGGGGGCAGAGTGCTGGGGTGACACACAAGACATCCATAATATGAATAAGCAGTTGCAGACCTTTTAAATGATGAGTCACACGACTGGTGTTGTAAAGAAATTAAAAATGTGCCCCCCCTGGGGGAAGTGTAGCTGGTGACGCACAAGACATCCATAATATGAATAAGCAGTTGCAGACCTTTCAAATGATGTGTCACACGACTGGTGTTGTAAAGAAATTTAAAATGTGCCCTCCTGGCCGGAAAAGTGGGGGTTGACACACAAGACATTCATAATATGAATAAGCAGTTGGAGACCTTTCAAATGATGTGTCACACGACTGGTGTTGTAAAGAATTTAAAAAAGTGCGGCTGTTGAGGGCAGAGTGGGGGTGACACAAAAGACATCCATAATATGAAAAAGTAGTTGCAGACCTTTCAAATGAAGTCTCACACGACTGGTGTTGTAAAGAAATTAAAAATGTGCCCCCCCTGGGGGAAGTGTAGCTGGTGACGCACAAGACATCCATAATATGAATAAGCAGTTGCAGACCTCTCAAATGATGTGTCACAAGATTTGTGTTGTAAAGAAATTTAAAATGTGCGCCCTGTGGGGGTGGCAGAGTGGAGGGGTGACACACAAGACATTCATAATCTGAATAAGCAGTTGTAGACCTTTCAAATGATGGGTCACACGACTGGTGTTGTAAAGAAATTAAAAAAGTGCGGCTCCGGGGGGGTGAGTGGGGGGGACACAAAAAACATCTATAATATAAATAAGCAGTTGCAGAACTTCCAATTTATGTGTCACACGACTGGTGTTGTAAAGAAATTAAAAATGTGCCCCCTACGGCAGGAAGACTGGTGGGGTGACACACAAGACATCCATAATATGAATAAGCAGTTGCAGACCTCTCAAATGATGTGTCTCACGATTTGTGTTGTAAAGAAATTAAAAATGTGCGCCCCGTGCGGTGGCAGAGTGGGGGGGGGTGACTCACAAGACAATCATAATATGAATAAGCAGTTGCAGACCTTTCAAATGATGTGTCACACGACTGGTGTTGTGAAGAAATTAAAAAAGTGCCGACCTTGGAGGGGGCAGAGTGGGGGAGTGACACACAAGACATCCATAATATAAATAAGCAGTTGCAAACCTTTCAAATGATGTGTCACACGACTGGTGTTGTAAAGAAATTAAAAATATGACGCCCTTGGGGGGCAGAGTGGGGGGTTAACACACAAGACATTCATAATATGAATAAGCAGTTGCAGACCTTTCAAATGATGTGTCACACGACTGGTGTTGTAAAGAAATTAAAAATGTGCCACAATTGGGGGGCAGAGTACTGGGAGTGACACACAAGACATCCATAATATGAATAAGCAGTTGCAGACCTTTCAAATGATGTGTCACACGACTGGTGTTGTAAAGAAATTTAAAATGTGCCCTCCTGGCCGGAAAAGTGGGGGTTGACACACAAGACATTCATAATATGAATAAGCAGTTGGAGACCTTTCAAATGATGTGTCACACGACTGGTGTTGTAAAGAATTTAAAAAAGTGCGGCTGTTGAGGGCAGAGTGGGGGTGACACAAAAGACATCCATAATATGAAAAAGTAGTTGCAGACCTTTCAAATGAAGTCTCACACGATTGGTGTTGTAAAGAAATTAAAAATGTGCCGCCCTTTGGGGACAGAGTGGGGGAGTGACACACAAGACATCCATAATATGAATAAGCAGTTGCAGGCCTTTCAAATGAAGTGTCACACGACTGGTGTTGTAAAGAAATTAAAACTGTGCCCCTCTGGGGGGCAGAGTGGGTGGGTGAGACACAAGACATCCTTAATATGAATAAGCAGTTGCAGACCTCTCAAATGATCTGCCACACGACTGGTGATGTAAAGAAATTAAAAAAGTGCCCCCCCCTGGGGGGCAGAGTAGGGGGTGACACACAAGACATCCATAATATGAATAAGCAGTTGCAGACCTCTCAAATGATCTGCCACACGACTGCTGATGTAAAGAAATTAAAAAAGTGCGGCTCCTGGGGGCAGAGTGGGGGTGACACAAAAGACATCCATAATATGAATAAGCAGTTGCAGACCTTTCAAATGATGTGTCACACGTCTGGTGTTGTAAAGAAATTAAAAATGTGCCCCCCTGGGGGGCAGACTAGGGGGAGGTGGCTCACAAGACATCCATAATATAATATGAATAAGCAGTTGCAGACCTTTCAAATGATGTGTCACACGACTGGTGTTGTAAGGAAATTAAAAATGTGCCCCCCTGGGGGGCAGAGTGCTGGGGTGACACACAAGACATCCATAATATGAATAAGCAGTTGCAGACCTTTCAAATGATGTGTCACACGTCTGGTGTTGTAAAGAAATTAAAAATGTGCCCCCCCGGGGGGGTGGCTCACAAGGCATCCATAATATAATATGAATAAGCAGTTGCAGACCTTTCAAATGATGTGTCAGACGACTGGTATTGTAAGGAAATTAAAAATGTGCCCCCCTGGGGGGCAGAGTGCTGGGGTGACACACAAGACATCCATAATATGAATAAGCAGTTGCAGACATTCAAATGATGTGTAACACGACTGGGGTTGTAAAGAAATTTAAAATGTGCCCCCCTGGGGGGCAGAGTGGGTGTGACACACAAGACATCATAATATGAATAAGCAGTTGCAGACCTTTTAAATGATGAGTCACACGACTGGTGTTGTAAAGAAATTAAAAATGTGCCCCCCCTGGGGGAAGTGTAGCTGGTGACGCACAAGACATCCATAATATGAATAAGCAGTTGCAGACCTCTCAAATGATGTGTCACACGATTTGTGTTGTAAAGAATTTTAAAATGTGCGCCCCATGGGGGTGGCAGAAAGGAGGGGTGACACACAAGACATTCATAATATGAATAAGCAGTTGTAGACCTTTCAAATGATGGGTCACACGACTGGTGTTGTAAAGAAATTAAAAAAGTGCGGCTCCTGGGGGGTGAGTGGGGGTGACACAAAAAACATCCATAATATAAATAAGCAGTTGCAGAACTTCCAATTTATGTGTCACACGACTGGTGTTGTAAAGAAATTAAAAATGTGCCCCCCTGGGAGTCAGAGTGGGGGGTGACACACAAGAATTCCATAATATGAATAAGCAGTTGCAGACCTTTTAAATGATGTGTCACACGACTGGTGTTGTAAAGAAATTTAAAATGTGCCCCCCTGGAGGGAAAAGTGGCGGGTGACACACAAGACATCCATAATATGAATAAGCAGTTGCAGACCTCTCAAATGATGTGTCACACGATTTGTGTTGTAAAAAAATTAAAAATGTGCGCCCCGTTCGGTGGCAGACTGGGGGGAGGGGTTGACTCACAAGACAATCATAATATGAATAAGCAGTTGCAGACCTTTCAAATGATGTGTCACACGACTGGTGTTGTAAAGAATTTAAAAAAGTGCGGCTCTTGAGGGCAGAGTGGGGGTGACACAAAACACATCCATAATATGAAAAAGCAGTTGCAGACCTTTCAAATGAAGTCTCAAACGATTGGTGTTGTAAAGAAATTAAAAATGTGCCGCCCTTTGGGGACAGAGTAGGGGAGTGACACACAAGACATCCATAATATGAATAAGCAGTTGCAAGCCTTTCAAATGAAGTGTCACACGACTGGTGTTGTAAAGAAATTAAAACTGTGCCTCTCTGGGGGGGCAGAGTGGGTGGGTGACACACAAGACATCCTTAATATGAATAAGCAGTTACAGACTTTTCAAATGATGTGTCAGACGACTGGTGTTGTAAAGAAATTAAAAATGTGCCCCCCCCCTGGGGGGCAGAGTAGGGGGTGACACACAAGACATCCATAATATGAATAAGAAGTTGCAGACCTTTCAAATGATGTGTCACACGACTGGTGTTGTAAAGAAATTAAAAAAGTGCCCCCCTGGGGGGTGGCTCACAAGACGTCCATAATATAATATGAATAAGCAGTTGCAGACCTTTCAAATGATGTGTCACACGACTGGTGTTGTAAGGAAATTAAAAATGTGCCCGCACTGGGGGGAAGAACGGGGGGTGACACACAAGACATCCATAATATGAATAAGAAGTTGCAGACCTTTCAAATGATGTGTCACACGACTGGTGTTGTATAGAAATTAAAAATGTGTCCCCCTGGGGGGCAGAGTAGGGGGTGACACACAAGACATCCATAATATTAATAAGCAGTTGCAGACCTTTCAAATGATGTGTCACACGTCTGGTGTTGTAAAGAAATAAAAAATGTGCCCCCCTGGGGGGCAGACTGGGGGGAGGTGGCTCACAAGGCATCCATAATATAATATGAATAAGCAGTTGCAGACCTTTCAAATGATGTGTCAGACGACTGGTATTGTAAGGAAATTAAAAATGTGCCCCCCTGGGGGGCAGAGTGCTGGGGTGACACACAAGACATCCATAATATGAATAAGTAGTTGCAGACCTTTCAAATGATGTGTAACACGACTGGGGTTGTACAGAAATTTAAAATGTGCCCCCAACTGGGGGGGCAGAGTGGGTGTGACACACAAGACATCCATAATATGAATAAGCTGTTGCAGACCTTTTAAATGATGAGTCACACGACTGGTGTTGTAAAGAAATTAAAAATGTGCCCCCCCTGGGGGAAGTGTAGCTGGTGACGCACAAGACATCCATAATATGAATAAGCAGTTGCAGACCTCTCAAATGATGTGTCACACGATTTGTGTTGTAAAGAAATTTAAAATGTGCGCCCCGTGGGGGTGGCAGAGTGGAGGGGTGACACACAAGACATTCATAATATGAATACGCAGTTGTAGACCTTTCAAATGATGGGTCACACGACTGGTGTTGTAAAGAAATTAAAAAAGTGCGGCTCCGGGGGGGTGAGTGGGGGGGACACAAAAAACATCCATAATATAAATAAGCAGTTGCAGAACTTCCAATTTATGTGTCACACGACTGGTGTTGTAAAGAAATTAAAAATGTGCCCCCCTGGGAGGCAGAGTGGGGGGTGACACACAAGACATCCATAATATGAATAAGCAGTTGCAGACCTTTTAAATGATGTGTCACACGACTGGTGTTGTAAAGAAATTTAAAATGTGCCCCCCTGGAGGGAAAAGTGGCGGGTGACACACAAGACATCCATAATATGAATAAGCAGTTGCAGACCTCTCAAATGATGTGTCACACGATTTGTGTTGTAAAGAAATTAAAAATGTGCGCCCCGTGCGGTGGCAGAGTGGGGGGGGGGGGTTGACTCACAAGACAATCATAATATGAATAAGCAGTTGCAGACCTTTCAAATGATGTGTCACACGACTGGTGTTGTAAAGAATTTAAAAAAGTGCGGCCCTTGAGGGCAGAGTGGGGGTTACACAAAAGACATCCATAATATGAAAAAGCAGTTGCAGACTTTTCAAATGAAGTCTCAAACGATTGGTGTTGTAAAGAAATTAAAAATGTGCCGCCCTTTGGGGACAGAGTGGGGGAGTGACACACAAGACATCCATAATAAGAATAAGCAGTTGCAAGCCTTTCAAATGAAGTGTCACACGACTGGTGTTGTAAAGAAATTAAAACTGTGCCCCTCTGGGGGGGGCAGAGTGGGTGGGTGACACACAAGACATCCTTAATATGAATAAGCAGTTACAGACCTTTCAAATGATGTGTCAGACGACTGGTGCTGTAAAGAAATTTAAAATGTGCCCGCACTGGGGGGAAGAGTGGGGGGGACACACAAGACATCCATAATATGAATAAGAAGTTGCAGACCTTTCAAATGATGTGTCACACGACTGGTGTTGTAAAGAAATTAAAAATGTGCCCCCCTGGGGGGCAGAGTAGGGGGTGACACACAAGACATCCATAATATGAATAATCAGTTGCAGACCTCTCAAATGATGTGCCACACGACTGGTGATGTAAAGAAATTAAAAAAGTGCGGCTCCTGGGGGCAGAGTGGGGGTGAAACAAAAGACATCCATAATATGAATAAGCAGTTGCAGACCTTTCAAATGATGTGTCACACGTCTGGTGTTGTAAAGAAATTAAAAATGTGCCCCCCTGGGGGGGTGGCTCACAAGGCATCCATAATATAATATGAATAAGCAGTTGCAGACCTTTCAAATGATGTGTCAGACGACTGGTATTGTAAGGAAATTAAAAATGTGCCCCCCTGGGGGGCAGAGTGCTGGGGTGACACACAAGACATCCATAATATGAATAAGCAGTTGCACACCTTTCAAATGATGTGTAACACGACTGGGGTTGTAAAGAAATTTAAAATGTGCCTCCCCGGGGGGCAGAGTGGGTGTGACACACAAGACATCCATAATATGAATAAGCAGTTGCAGACCTTTTAAATGATGAGCCACACGACTGGTGTTGTAAATAAATTAAAAATGTGCCCCCCCTGGGGGAAGTGTAGCTGGTGACGCACAAGACATCCATAATATGAATAAGCAGTTGCAGACCTCTCAAATGATGTGTCACACGATTTGTGTTGTAAAGAATTTTAAAATGTGCGCCCCGTGGGGGTGGCAGAGTGGAGGGGTGACACACAAGACATCCATAATATGAATAAGCAGTTGCAGACCTTTCACATGATGTGTAACACGACTGGTGTTGTAAAGAAATTTAAAATGTGCCCCCCCTGGGGGGCAGAGTGGGGGTGACACACAAGACATCCATAATATGAATAAGCAGTTGCAGGCCTTTTAAATGATGAGTCACACGACTGGTGTTGTAAAGAAATTAAAAAAGTGCGGCTCCGGGGAGGTGAGTGGGGATGACAGAAAACACATCCATAATATGAATAAGCAGTTGCAGACCTTTTAAATGATGTGTCACACGACTGATGTTGTAAAGAAATTTAAAATGTGCCCCCCCTGGAGGGAAAAGTGGCGGGTGACACACAAGACATCCATAATATGAATAAGCAGTTGCAGACCTCTCAAATGATGTGTCTCACGATTTGTGTTGTAAAGAAATTAAAAATGTGCTCCCCGTGCGGTGGCAGAGTGGGGGGGGGTGACTCACAAGACAATCATAATATGAATAAGCAGTTGCAGACCTTTCAAATGATGTGTCACACGACTGGTGTTGTGAAGAAATTAAAAAAGTGCCGACCTTGGAGGGGGCAGAGTGGGGGAGTGACACACAAGACATCCATAATATAAATAAGCAGTTGCAAACCTTTCAAATGATGTGTCACACGACTGGTGTTGTAAAGAAATTAAAAATATGACGCCCTTGGGGGGCAGAGTGGGGGGTTAACACACAAGACATTCATAATATGAATAAGCAGTTGCAGACCTTTCAAATGATGTGTCACAAGACTGGTGTTGTAAAGAAATTAAAAATGTGCCACAATTGGGGGGCAGAGTACTGGGAGTGACACACAAGACATCCATAATATGAATAAGCAGTTGCAGACCTTTCAAATGATGTGTCACACGACTGGTGTTGTAAAGAAATTTAAAAAAGTGCGGCTGTTGAGGGCAGAGTGGGGGTGACACAAAAGACATCCATAATATGAAAAAGCAGTTGCAGACCTTTCAAATGAAGTCTCACACGATTGGTGTTGTAAAGAAATTAAAAATGTGCCGCCCTTTGGGGACAGAGTGGGGGAGTGACACACAAGACATCCATAATATGAATAAGCAGTTGCAGGCCTTTCAAATGAAGTGTCACACGACTGGTGTTGTAAAGAAATTAAAACTGTGCCCCTCTGGGGGGCAGAGTGGGTGGGTGACACACAAGACATCCTTAATATGAATAAGCAGTTGCAGACCTCTCAAATGATCTGCCACACGACTGGTGATGTAAAGAAATTAAAAAAGTGCCCCCCCTGGGGGGCAGAGTAGGGGGTGACACACAAGAAATCCATAATATGAATAAGCAGTTGCAGACCTCTCAAATGATCTGCCACACGACTGGTGATGTAAAGAAATTAAAAAAGTGCGGCTCCTGGGGGCAGAGTGGGGGTGACACAAAAGACATCCATAATATGAATAAGCAGTTGCAGACCTTTCAAATGATGTGTCACACGTCTGGTGTTGTAAAGAAATTAAAAATGTGCCCCCCTGGGGGGCAGACTAGGGGGAGGTGGCTCACAAGACATCCATAATATAATATGAATAAGCAGTTGCAGACCTTTCAAATGATGTGTCACACGACTGGTGTTGTAAGGAAATTAAAAATGTGCCCCCCTGGGGGGCAGAGTGCTGGGGTGACACACAAGACATCCATAATATGAATAAGCAGTTGCAGACCTTTCAAATGATGTGTCACACGTCTGGTGTTGTAAAGAAATTAAAAATGTGCCCCCCTGGGGGGGTGGCTCACAAGGCATCCATAATATAATATGAATAAGCAGTTGCGGACCTTTCAAATGATGTGTCAGACGACTGGTATTGTAAGGAAATTAAAAATGTGCCCCCCTGGGGGGCAGAGTGCTTTGGTGACACACAAGACATCCATAATATGAATAAGCAGTTGCAGACATTCAAATGATGTGTAACACGACTGGGGTTGTAAAGAAATTTAAGATGTGCCCCCCCTGGGGGGCAGAGTGGGTGTGACACACAAGACATCATAATATGAATAAGCAGTTGCAGACCTTTTAAATGATGAGTCACACGACTGGTGTTGTAAAGAAATTAAAAATGTGCACCCCCTGGGGGAAGTGTAGCTGGTGACGCACAAGACATCCATAATATGAATAAGCAGTTGCAGACCTCTCAAATGATGTGTCACACGATTTGTGTTGTAAAGAATTTTAAAATGTGCGCCCCATGGGGGTGGCAGAAAGGAGGGGTGACACACAAGACATTCATAATATGAATAAGCAGTTGTAGACCTTTCAAATGATGGGTCACACGACTGGTGTTGTAAAGAAATTAAAAAAGTGCGGCTCCGGGGGGGTGAGTGGGGGTGACACAAAAACATCCATAATATAAATAAGCAGTTGCAGAACTTCCAATTTATGTGTCACACGACTGGTGTTGTAAAGAAATTAAAAATGTGCCCCCCTGGGAGTCAGAGTGGGGGGTGACACACAAGAATTCCATAATATGAATAAGCAGTTGCAGACCTTTTAAATGATGTGTCACACGACTGGTGTTGTAAAGAAATTTAAAATGTGCCCCCCTGGAGGGAAAAGTGGCGGGTGACACACAAGACATCCATAATATGAATAAGCAGTTGCAGACCTCTCAAATGATGTGTCACACGATTTGTGTTGTAAAAAAATTAAAAATGTGCGCCCCGTTCGGTGGCAGAGTGGGGGGAGGGGTTGACTCACAAGACAATCATAATATGAATAAGCAGTTGCAGACCTTTCAAATGATGTGTCACACGACTGGTGTTGTAAAGAATTTAAAAAAGTGCGGCTCTTGAGGGCAGAGTGGGGGTGACACAAAACACATCCATAATATGAAAAAGCAGTTGCAGACCTTTCAAATGAAGTCTCAAACGATTGGTGTTGTAAAGAAATTAAAAATGTGCCGCCCTTTGGGGACAGAGTAGGGGAGTGACACACAAGACATCCATAATATGAATAAGCAGTTGCAAGCCTTTCAAATGAAGTGTCACACGACTGGTGTTGTAAAGAAATTAAAACTGTGCCTCTCTGGGGGGGCAGAGTGGGTGGGTGACACACAAGACATCCTTAATATGAATAAGCAGTTACAGACTTTTCAAATGATGTGTCAGACGACTGGTGTTGTAAAGAAATTAAAAATGTGCCCCCCCCCTGGGGGGCAGAGTAGGGGGTGACACACAAGACATCCATAATATGAATAAGAAGTTGCAGACCTTTCAAATGATGTGTCACACGACTGGTGTTGTAAAGAAATTAAAAATGTGCCCCCTCTGGGGGGCAGAGTAGGGGGTGACACACAAGACATCCATAATATGAATAAGCAGTTGCAGACCTCTCAAATGATGTGCCACACGACTGGTGATGTAAAGAAATTAAAAAAGTGCCCCCCTGGGGGGTGGCTCACAAGACGTCCATAATATAATATGAATAAGCAGTTGCAGACCTTTCAAATGATGTGTCACACGACTGGTGTTGTAAGGAAATTAAAAATGTGCCCGCACTGGGGGGAAGAACGGGGGGTGACACACAAGACATCCATAATATGAATAAGAAGTTGCAGACCTTTCAAATGATGTGTCACACGACTGGTGTTGTATAGAAATTAAAAATGTGTCCCCCTGGGGGGCAGAGTAGGGGGTGACACACAAGACATCCATAATATTAATAAGCAGTTGCAGACCTTTCAAATGATGTGTCACACGTCTGGTGTTGTAAAGAAATAAAAAATGTGCCCCCCTGGGGGGCAGACTGGGGGGAGGTGGCTCACAAGGCATCCATAATATAATATGAATAAGCAGTTGCAGACCTTTCAAATGATGTGTCAGACGACTGGTATTGTAAGGAAATTAAAAATGTGCCCCCCTGGGGGGCAGAGTGCTGGGGTGACACACAAGACATCCATAATATGAATAAGTAGTTGCAGACCTTTCAAATGATGTGTAACACGACTGGGGTTGTACAGAAATTTAAAATGTGCCCCCAACTGGGGGGGCAGAGTGGGTGTGACACACAAGACATCCATAATATGAATAAGCAGTTGCAGACCTTTTAAATGATGAGTCACACGACTGGTGTTGTAAAGAAATTAAAAATGTGCCCCCCCTGGGGGAAGTGTAGCTGGTGACGCACAAGACATCCATAATATGAATAAGCAGTTGCAGACCTCTCAAATGATGTGTCACACGATTTGTGTTGTAAAGAAATTTAAAATGTGCGCCCCGTGGGGGTGGCAGAGTGGAGGGGTGACACACAAGACATTCATAATATGAATACGCAGTTGTAGACCTTTCAAATGATGGGTCACACGACTGGTGTTGTAAAGAAATTAAAAAAGTGCGGCTCCGGGGGGGTGAGTGGGGGGGACACAAAAAACATCCATAATATAAATAAGCAGTTGCAGAACTTCCAATTTATGTGTCACACGACTGGTGTTGTAAAGAAATTAAAAATGTGCCCCCCTGGGAGGCAGAGTGGGGGGTGACACACAAGATATCCATAATATGAATAAGCAGTTGCAGACCTTTTAAATGATGTGTCACACGACTGGTGTTGTAAAGAAATTTAAAATGTGCCCCCCTGGAGGGAAAAGTGGCGGGTGACACACAAGACATCCATAATATGAATAAGCAGTTGCAGACCTCTCAAATGATGTGTCACACGATTTGTGTTGTAAAGAAATTAAAAATGTGCGCCCCGTGCGGTGGCAGAGTGGGGGGGGGGTTGACTCACAAGACAATCATAATATGAATAAGCAGTTGCAGACCTTTCAAATGATGTGTCACACGACTGGTGTTGTAAAGAATTTAAAAAAGTGCGGCTCTTGAGGGCAGAGTGGGGGTTACACAAAAGACATCCATAATATGAAAAAGCAGTTGCAGACTTTTCAAATGAAGTCTCAAACGATTGGTGTTGTAAAGAAATTAAAAATGTGCCGCCCTTTGGGGACAGAGTGGGGGAGTGACACACAAGACATCCATAATAAGAATAAGCAGTTGCAAGCCTTTCAAATGAAGTGTCACACGACTGGTGTTGTAAAGAAATTAAAACTGTGCCCCTCTGGGGGGGCAGAGTGGGTGGGTGACACACAAGACATCCTTAATATGAATAAGCAGTTACAGACCTTTCAAATGATGTGTCAGACGACTGGTGCTGTAAAGAAATTTAAAATGTGCCCGCACTGGGGGGAAGAGTGGGGGGGACACACAAGACATCCATAATATGAATAAGAAGTTGCAGACCTTTCAAATGATGTGTCACACGACTGGTGTTGTAAAGAAATTAAAAATGTGCCCCCCTGGGGGGCAGAGTAGGGGGTGACACACAAGACATCCATAATATGAATAATCAGTTGCAGACCTCTCAAATGATGTGCCACACGACTGGTGATGTAAAGAAATTAAAAAAGTGCGGCTCCTGGGGGCAGAGTGGGGGTGAAACAAAAGACATCCATAATATGAATAAGCAGTTGCAGACCTTTCAAATGATGTGTCACACGTCTGGTGTTGTAAAGAAATTAAAAATGTGCCCCCCTGGGGGGGTGGCTCACAAGGCATCCATAATATAATATGAATAAGCAGTTGCAGACCTTTCAAATGATGTGTCAGACGACTGGTATTGTAAGGAAATTAAAAATGTGCCCCCCTGGGGGGCAGAGTGCTGGGGTGACACACAAGACATCCATAATATGAATAAGCAGTTGCACACCTTTCAAATGATGTGTAACACGACTGGGGTTGTAAAGAAATTTAAAATGTGCCCCCCCGGGGGGCAGAGTGGGTGTGACACACAAGACATCCATAATATGAATAAGCAGTTGCAGACCTTTTAAATGATGAGCCACACGACTGGTGTTGTAAATAAATTAAAAATGTGCCCCCCCTGGGGGAAGTGTAGCTGGTGACGCACAAGACATCCATAATATGAATAAGCAGTTGCAGACCTCTCAAATGATGTGTCACACGATTTGTGTTGTAAAGAATTTTAAAATGTGCGCCCCGTGGGGGTGGCAGAGTGGAGGGGTGACACACAAGACATCCATAATATGAATAAGCAGTTGCAGACCTTTCACATGATGTGTAACACGACTGGTGTTGTAAAGAAATTTAAAATGTGCCCCCCCTGGGGGGCAGAGTGGGGGTGACACACAAGACATCCATAATATGAATAAGCAGTTGCAGGCCTTTTAAATGATGAGTCACACGACTGGTGTTGTAAAGAAATTAAAAAAGTGCGGCTCCGGGGAGGTGAGTGGGGATGACAGAAAACACATCCATAATATGAATAAGCAGTTGCAGACCTTTTAAATGATGTGTCACACGACTGATGTTGTAAAGAAATTTAAAATGTGCCCCCCCTGGAGGGAAAAGTGGCGGGTGACACACAAGACATCCATAATATGAATAAGCAGTTGCAGACCTCTCAAATGATGTGTCTCACGATTTGTGTTGTAAAGAAATTAAAAATGTGCGCCCCTGGGGGGCAGAGTGGGGGGTTAACACACAAGACATTCATAATATGAATAAGCAGTTGCAGACCTTTCAAATGATGTGTCACACGACTGGTGTTGTAAAGAAATTAAAAAAGTGCCGACCTTGGAGGGGGCAGAGTGGGGGAGTGACACACAAGACATCCATAATATAAATAAGCAGTTGCAAACCTTTCAAATGATGTGTCACACGACTGGTGTTGTAAAGAAATTAAAAATATGACGCCCTTGGGGGGCAGAGTGGGGGGTTAACACACAAGACATTCATAATATGAATAAGCAGTTGCAGACCTTTCAAATGATGTGTCACACGACTGGTGTTGTAAAGAAATTAAAAATGTGCCACAATTGGGGGGCAGAGTACTGGGAGTGACACACAAGACATCCATAATATGAATAAGCAGTTGCAGACCTTTCAAATGATGTGTCACACGACTGGTGTTGTAAAGAAATTTAAAATGTGCCCTCCTGGCCGGAAAAGTGGGGGTTGACACACAAGACATTCATAATATGAATAAGCAGTTGGAGACCTTTCAAATGATGTGTCACACGACTGGTGTTGTAAAGAATTTAAAAAAGTGCGGCTGTTGAGGGCAGAGTGGGGGTGACACAAAAGACATCCATAATATGAAAAAGCAGTTGCAGACCTTTCAAATGAAGTCTCACACGATTGGTGTTGTAAAGAAATTAAAAATGTGCCGCCCTTTGGGGACAGAGTGGGGGAGTGACACACAAGACATCCATAATATGAATAAGCAGTTGCAGGCCTTTCAAATGAAGTGTCACACGACTGGTGTTGTAAAGAAATTAAAACTGTGCCCCTCTGGGGGGCAGAGTGGGTGGGTGACACACAAGACATCCTTAATATGAATAAGCAGTTGCAGACCTCTCAAATGATCTGCCACACGACTGGTGATGTAAAGAAATTAAAAAAGTGCCCCCCCCTGGGGGGCAGAGTAGGGGGTGACACACAAGAAATCCATAATATGAATAAGCAGTTGCAGACCTCTCAAATGATCTGCCACACGACTGGTGATGTAAAGAAATTAAAAAAGTGCGGCTCCTGGGGGCAGAGTGGGGGTGACACAAAAGACATCCATAATATGAATAAGCAGTTGCAGACCTTTCAAATGATGTGTCACACGTCTGGTGTTGTAAAGAAATTAAAAATGTGCCCCCCTGGGGGGCAGACTAGGGGGAGGTGGCTCACAAGACATCCATAATATAATATGAATAAGCAGTTGCAGACCTTTCAAATGATGTGTCACACGACTGGTGTTGTAAGGAAATTAAAAATGTGCCCCCCTGGGGGGCAGAGTGCTGGGGTGACACACAAGACATCCATAATATGAATAAGCAGTGGCAGACCTTTCAAATGATGTGTCACACGTCTGGTGTTGTAAAGAAATTAAAAATGTGCCCCCCTGGGGGGGTGGCTCACAAGGCATCCATAATATAATATGAATAAGCAGTTGCGGACCTTTCAAATGATGTGTCAGACGACTGGTATTGTAAGGAAATTAAAAATGTGCCCCCCTGGGGGGCAGAGTGCTTTGGTGACACACAAGACATCCATAATATGAATAAGCAGTTGCAGACATTCAAATGATGTGTAACACGACTGGGGTTGTAAAGAAATTTAAAATGTGCCCCCCCTGGGGGGCAGAGTGGGTGTGACACACAAGACATCATAATATGAATAAGCAGTTGCAGACCTTTTAAATGATGAGTCACACGACTGGTGTTGTAAAGAAATTAAAAATGTGCCCCCCCTGGGGGAAGTGTAGCTGGTGACGCACAAGACATCCATAATATGAATAAGCAGTTGCAGACCTCTCAAATGATGTGTCACACGATTTGTGTTGTAAAGAATTTTAAAATGTGCGCCCCATGGGGTTGGCAGAAAGGAGGGGTGACACACAAGACATTCATAATATGAATAAGCAGTTGTAGACCTTTCAAATGATGGGTCACACGACTGGTGTTGTAAAGAAATTAAAAAAGTGCGGCTCCGGGGGGGTGAGTGGGGGTGACACAAAAACATCCATAATATAAATAAGCAGTTGCAGAACTTCCAATTTATGTGTCACACGACTGGTGTTGTAAAGAAATTAAAAATGTGCCCCCCTGGGAGTCAGAGTGGGGGGTGACACACAAGAATTCCATAATATGAATAAGCAGTTGCAGACCTTTTAAATGATGTGTCACACGACTGGTGTTGTAAAGAAATTTAAAATGTGCCCCCCTGGAGGGAAAAGTGGCGGGTGACACACAAGACATCCATAATATGAATAAGCAGTTGCAGACCTCTCAAATGATGTGTCACACGATTTGTGTTGTAAAAAAATTAAAAATGTGCGCCCCGTTCGGTGGCAGAGTGGGGGGAGGGGTTGACTCACAAGACAATCATAATATGAATAAGCAGTTGCAGACCTTTCAAATGATGTGTCACACGACTGGTGTTGTAAAGAATTTAAAAAAGTGCGGCTCTTGAGGGCAGAGTGGGGGTGACACAAAAGACATCCATAATATGAAAAAGCAGTTGCAGACCTTTCAAATGAAGTCTCAAACGATTGGTGTTGTAAAGAAATTAAAAATGTGCCGCCCTTTGGGGACAGAGTGGGGGAGTGACACACAAGACATCCATAATATGAATAAGCAGTTGCAAGCCTTTCAAATGAAGTGTCACACGACTGGTGTTGTAAAGAAATTAAAACTGTGCCTCTCTGGGGGGGCAGAGTGGGTGGGTGACACACAAGACATCCTTAATATGAATAAGCAGTTACAGACTTTTCAAATGATGTGTCAGACGACTGGTGTTGTAAAGAAATTAAAAATGTGCCCCCCCCTGGGGGGCAGAGTAGGGGGTGACACTCAAGACATCCATAATATGAATAAGAAGTTGCAGACCTTTCAAATGATGTGTCACACGACTGGTGTTGTAAAGAAATTAAAAATGTGCCCCCTCTGGGGGGCAGAGTAGGGGGTGACACACAAGACATCCATAATATGAATAAGCAGTTGCAGACCTCTCAAATGATGTGCCACACGACTGGTGATGTAAAGAAATTAAAAAAGTGCGGCTCCTGGGGGCAGAGAGGGGGTGAAACAAAAGACATCCATAATATGAATAAGCAGTTGCAGACCTTTCAAATGATGTGTCACACGTCTGGTGTTGTAAAGAAATTAAAAATGTGCCCCCCTGGGGGGTGGCTCACAAGACGTCCATAATATAATATGAATAAGCAGTTGCAGACCTTTCAAATGATGTGTCACACGACTGGTGTTGTAAGGAAATTAAAAATATGCCCGCACTGGGGGGAAGAACGGGGGGTGACACACAAGACATCCATAATATGAATAAGAAGTTGCAGACCTTTCAAATGATGTGTCACACGACTGGTGTTGTATAGAAATTAAAAATGTGCCCCCCTGGGGGGCAGAGTAGGGGGTGACACACAAGACATCCATAATATTAATAAGCAGTTGCAGACCTTTCAAATGATGTGTCACACGTCTGGTGTTGTAAAGAAATAAAAAATGTGCCCCCCTGGGGGGCAGACTGGGGGGAGGTTGCTCACAAGGCATCCATAATATAATATGAATAAGCAGTTGCAGACCTTTCAAATGATGTGTCAGACGACTGGTATTGTAAGGAAATTAAAAATGTGCCCCCCTGGGGGCAGAGTGCTGGGGTGACACACAAGACATCCATAATATGAATAAGCAGTTGCAGACCTTTTAAATGATGAGTCACACGACTGGTGTTGTAAAGAAATTAAAAATGTGCCCCCCCTGGGGGAAGTGTAGCTGGTGACGCACAAGACATCCATAATATGAATAAGCAGTTGCAGACCTCTCAAATGATGTGTCACACGATTTGTGTTGTAAAGAAATTTAAAATGTGCGCCCTGTGGGGGGGGCAGAGTGGAGGGGTGACACACAAGACATTCATAATCTGAATAAGCAGTTGTAGACCTTTCAAATGATGGGTCACACGACTGGTGTTGTAAAGAAATTAAAAAAGTGCGGCTCCGGGGGGGTGAGTGGGGGGACACAAAAAACATCTATAATATAAATAAGCAGTTGCAGAACTTCCAATTTATGTGTCACACGACTGGTGTTGTAAAGAAATTAAAAATGTGCCCCCTACGGCAGGAAGACTGGTGGGGTGACACACAAGACATCCATAATATGAATAAGCAGTTGCAGACCTCTCAAATGATGTGTCTCACGATTTGTGTTGTAAAGAAATTAAAAATGTGCGCCCCGTGCGGTGGCAGAGTGGGGGGGGGGGTGACTCACAAGACAATCATAATATGAATAAGCAGTTGCAGACCTTTCAAATGATGTGTCACACGACTGGTGTTGTAAAGAAATTAAAAATGTGCCACAATTGGGGGGCAGAGTACTGGGAGTGACACACAAGACATCCATAATATGAATAAGCAGTTGCAGACCTTTCAAATGATGTGTCACACTGCTGGACAGAACTGAGCTCCTGTAACGGAAATCTTTATTTCGACCTGTCAGCATAACCCAAATCCTAGAATGAATTATGTTAGTCACTCCTAATCATTTTAATTCAAAGTATTCATAGTGTAAACTCATGCAATTTTTTTATATCTAATACAAAAATAACAGTGATCGTTCGTTTCAATCCTGGTTAATCCCTTCGATATGAGTGAGGCAACTGCCTTCATTACCAAATTGCGTTGTGAATATTTTTGAAAACGGAATTAACTTATGGATCGTAAATAAAACATAACTCTAAATTAGATCATAATAGAATTAAATAAAATAAGACTCATGGTCGAAAAGATACCAACAATTTTTTAACAACTAACATATAAATTTATTTACAATTATTTTACAAATTGTTGGGCGTCATAAGACACAATATTCTCAATATAGATAGCATAAAAAAACAAAATAAAACACTATTAATTCTATTTGTCTAATTATTGTTTTAATACTAAGATTGAATACCAATTGGAGCGTGCAGAAACCCCTACTAGGCATTTTGCCTTAAACATTTTGGGAAACAATATAAATTATAAGAAAAACCGTACCTTCATATTATTTTGTGCCCAGCACTCAGTTAAGGCTCTCATTCGAAAACATCACAGGTGGTCGCACATCAATACTGGCGAACATCACATTCAGATCCTCGGCTATCACACAGCACCAGTGGCGGACATCATTTCCGGATCATAGGCTAGGTGGTCGCACATCAATACTGGCGAACATCACATTCAGATCCTCGGCTATCACACAGCACCAGTGGCGGACATCCTTTCCGGATCATAGGCTATCACTCATCATCGGTGGCGGACATCATTTTCAGTTCATGGGCTATCACTCATCATCGGTGGCGGACATCATTTTCAGTTCATGGGCGATGTAGGTAGGTACTCCTTGGAATTAATAACGATTTTTTTTTAAACACATCTTCGCCTCCCGGAGAGAACTTTTCATCTAAACTCCTCAAGAAAAACAGTCTATGTTCTTTTTTTCTTTTTTTTATGGCGGGCGTGGCTAATCCATCTGCCCGTAAAAAATGACCATTCAGTTTCTCGCCCGTCCTATTCCTGATAAATGATTCGTTAGCTTCCTCTTCAAGCGTGGGGGGGCTGGCCCCTCTCGTCTGCAACGCACTCCCAGCCGGAAAAATGAACGGTAGCCTCAAACTAGAGAAACGTGTGGGGTCTCGCTTAATTGGCTTGTAAATCTACCAATAAACCATTCTTCACGTAAATGTCAAGCGATTGTTATGCTAGAGCCCAACTGGTGCCCATTAGATGCCGGCCGAGATAGGGGTCTGCCTTGCTCCCGACATGAATAGCGTCAAACATACACTAGTATTTACAACCACTATACAAAAACATCAAAGGATACAACATGTATAATATACCATTTATATATATATATCTATAAATCACGGAAGATTGCTGGATGCCCATGCTTCCAGCATCTCCCCCCCTAACTAAATGAAAAAAAAAAGAGATAAACAGACAAAAGAGTACTTTTTCTTTTCTTTTTTTTTTTTTTTTTTTTTTATAAGTGTTGGGCGATCCTGAAAGATCAATCACTGTTTCAAAGTCTGTTTGTGATTGAACACTTGCAACGCCATCAGTTGTCTACTTCTGTACATCACTATCGAAAATGAACATCGTAGAATGCCTAGATTTGTTTTGTATTTTTTTTGTCCCTGTCTGTAAAGAAAGTTCAGGTTACGTAACACAATGATTCGCAGTCTCTGATTGTATTGCTCCTGGCTTCTCTCCCCTGCTGGGAGGTTGTTGATGTGTGAGGATTCTTCTTCTGCGTTATGCATCAATACTTATATTGTTCCCATAATTTTGCCTAAAATCGCGAGTTTCCGAAATAATAAAGCAAAGATAATGTATATACATATATATATATATATGTATTTTATTTATTTATTTATTTTAAAGCTGTTGATATGTCCAAAACTAGTTACTGAAATAGTTTAAGAACACATTTCTGACTCATTTTTCCATTTACAAGTATGGCTGTTATCATAACGTACAAACCAATGCATCACCATATTTATATGCTACACTATAATCTTTTTTTATATATGATACACATTTTATACCATTCACATTATCTCAATATAAAATCAATACACACAATTATTTATATTTGCAATTTTGTTGTGCAGGCTGATTTTCACCCTTAGCACTATTCCAAAACTTATAGTAAGTGCTGTTGTTTCTGTTTCATTCCTTATACATATTGAAAAATTAACCTTACAAGACCAGTTTTACCCTTTTTCTTTATATAACATTTATACATATAATATAACCTGTCCACTGAAAAAAAAATCCCAATTTCTAAAATTTTATGTCATTCTGATAACCGCGGAAACCATATACTTCGATAAAATTTTGTTAGTAGTCAAACTCTATAAGTAATCCATTGTGTAAGCCTTCTAAGCATTTTGTTATGTGCTGATATAAAGAGAGTTTTTTATTTATTTATTTATTTTATTTTATTTTATTTTTTTATTATTTTATTTTTTATTTTATTTTTTATTTTTTTAACTAATTTGAAACTGAAACAGGGAGGGGAAAAACAAAAAGCTACCACATTTATTGATTTATTTATTTATTTATCCTACCAATGCTACCTTATGTCTCCTTATTACTTATATAATCCTTATTATTATACCCCTTTTATTATATCCGTTTTATTTTTTTTTTTTTTTTATCGCTATTATTAATGTATTTACTTCCAAACCCTTTTACCCAATTTCAAAATCTATCCTTCTCGGAGCAAATAAAAACAATGATAGTTCACGACCCCGCATGCCTTGGCCAAGTAAATCAAAATCTTCTGCCCGCAAAAGAATTTTGTTACATGCAAAGTCCCAAAACCCCCCAATGTTGGTTGCCCCGCGAAAGATAAAGTTATTGCAAAAGTTTTTTTTTTTTTTTTTTTTTTGTATGGCCCCGAAAAGGGCCTTTTTTTTTTTTTTTTTTTTTTTTAAACTAAGTTCCCCTTTTCGTCTTTAAATATAAAGAGGTATTATCTCCCTGTGTCGCTCAAACAAAACCCATTTGAAAGAAGTAATTATTAATATTATTGTTATAATTTTATTTCAAAATGTTCTATGAATCTGACTATCTAAGCTATCTTTACATTCACTCAATAATTAATCTTAAGAGGAAATGCGTTCATCCACCTTATCTTATATAAATTTGCCTATCATCCGTAATACTTATTTATTTTATTTTATTTTATTTTTATTTTTTTTTGTATGGCTCTGAAAGGAGCCTTTTTTTTTTTTTTTTTTTTTTTTATTAAGTCTTTGTGACAGTCTTGTACAAGCTAATCCTCCGTCACCTATATATCTAAGTAAGCGTGCCCTTACCTAATCCTCAATATTCTGTTCCGAGTCTGATTCATTTCTCTCGCCCTTAGTTTTTCTGGCATTCCTCGTCGTAGCCTTGGGTGCAAAAAGAAATTGTATGTGTCGACGTATTGTTGGCCCATTTATTTTGTCTTTCAGACGGAGCACATAATTATTGTGTCGAACAACTTTTACTACCACAAAAGGCCCTTCAAAACGAGGGTGTAAAGCCCTAGGCTTGCCAATTACTTTTGCGTACACTTCTTGACCCACGTCTAACTTTTTAACTTCTTGAAGATCATTTTCTTTGATATATTCCGCCATAATTTTTTGTTGGTTAGCTATGGCTTGCCGGTGAACTGCCCTCATATGTTCTATCCTATTTTTAACGAACGCTTGAGTGCACGTTAAATCCGGAGCACTTAATACCGTAAATTGATTTTTAATTTCTCTACCAAAGAATAATTTTGAAGGAGAATAACCTAGTGCTCGATGGATCGTGGTATTATAATTAAGTTTAAAATATTCGAGTCTGGTGTCCCACTCAAGAGTGGAATTGGACATTGCCACCAAGGATGCCTTAATCGATTTATTAATAATTTCAGCCAGACCATTCCCACAAGGTTTGTAGACGCTTGTCGGGTGTAGATCTATATTTAGTGTCTTCAAATATTCTTTAAAAAGCGCACTGCGAAAATATTGTGCGTTGTCTGTAACTATTTCGGAACACAAGCCGTAGGCTCCGAAGTACCTATTTAGAACGTTCAAGATAGTTTGGGACTCCACATTTCGTAAAGGGACTGCTTCTAAAAATCTAGAGCCTGCGTCTATGATAGTAAGAATGAAGCAATTTTTCCTAAGGGTCATGGGTAATTTTCCTACTATATCCATTTGTAGACTTGCTCCGATTTGTAAATTTCTTTCCATTTTTTCAAGTGGTACTTTTATCGTCTGATGCTGCTTACTGCAATTACATCTTACGCAATTCGTGCAATAATTTTTTATATCTTGGTACATTCCGTACCAGAATAAACGAGTTTTGACAGTTTCGTATGTTTTTTTAAAACCAAAATGGGGTCCATGTGCCTCCGCCATAACCGTGAACTTAAGCTCGTCCGGTACGATTATTAATTCTGGATATTTCCCGTTTTGTTTTAATACCAGCGTTTTATTCTCGTTTAAATTATACTTTTTTGTTATTCTGTTGTTTTTCTTTGACTCAACCTTTTTTATAATTGTGATTAATTTTTCATCCTCATATTGCTTGGCTCTAATGTTCTCTTCACTCAAGTTAAGATTTACTTTGAATAAGTTATTCTGTAACTCGTTGCTACTAGTGATATTATTTACCAAGCTTCTGGACAAAAAATCCGAAGGATTAATTTTCCCTTCGATGTATTCGATATTGTAATCATAGTCGCTGAGATTTAAAATCCATCTAGCCACTATATCCGACTGCATTTCAATTTTCAGCGGATATGTGAGAGCTTTGTTATCCGTTAAAATAGTAAATTTCCGCCCTAACAGCATGTGTTTAAAATGCATAACTGCGTCATGAATAGCCAATAATTCGAACTTCATGCTTGGGTAAGCCGTTTCTGACTGCTTAAGTTTTCTACCGTAAAATTCAATAGGGACTAAGTATCCATTATCCTCCTGCGCAAGGACACCTGATATTGCTTTCTTTGAACCATCAGTTATTAAAAAGAACTCCCTATCAAATTTTGGCGGTTTAAGAGTAGGGTTGCTCACGATTGCCTCTTGTATATTTAAAAATGCTTGTTCCGTCTCCTCAGTCCATTTAAATTTTACATTTTGTTTAGTCAATTCGACTAGAGGATTGACAATATCGGCATAATTTTGAATAAGAGTTCTGAAATAAT
The DNA here is from genome assembly GCA_964019185.1 of Maratus speculifer. Classification (NCBI taxonomy): domain Eukaryota; kingdom Metazoa; phylum Arthropoda; class Arachnida; order Araneae; family Salticidae; genus Maratus; species Maratus speculifer. The sequence goes on along the minus strand of OZ025298.1, from coordinate 185,421,220 downwards.
TTGCCAAACCTAAAAGTGACTTTACCCCCTTTTTATTTTTAGGCCTAGTTAATCGTTGTACCTTCCCCACGTTTTTTTCTGATGGGGCATATCCATTTTTATTAACTTTGAATCCCAAAAATTCAATTTCCGGTTTACATATTTGCACCTTAGAGGGTTCAACTGTTAAATTGTGATCAATTAGAGTTTCCAAAACTTCCTTTAACAACTGTGCCATTCCCTCCGGGGTGTCTTCGGCCAAAACCACATCATCTATAAAATATCCTACTTTGTCCTTAGGAAAGTGTCCCAGGACCCTATCCATAAGTTCAGCGAATTTTGTACTACTTAATTTAAGCCCAAAATTTAGGCGGCACGGGGCGTACTTCCCACACTCCGTCACAAATGCTAATTTGTGACGATCCTCCGGGCGTAACATAATTTGGAAAAAAGCCGAATGCAAATCTAATGTTGTATAAAAATTTTTTCCACTAATTGCCTGTAAAACATCTTTTACGTCCGGTACCGGATATGGAAACCCCTCTAAAATCTCGTTCAACGTCCTGTAATCCACCGCCATTCTATAGCGAACCAAGTTTTTTTCCGTACCTTTTTTTTTTACAAATAATACCGGAAATGCATAATCTGAATCTGATTTTTCGATTATTTTCGCTTCTAACAGTTTTCGTAGTTCCTCCTGCGCATACTGCTTAACTGCCTGGGGCGTCTTATATGGTTTATGCTGAATGGGAAAATTGTGGTTTAATTGTATTTTGGGCACTACCAATGAAGATTGTCCCAAAGATTTGTAAGACTTCGAAAAAGCATGTGCATGACTCATCAATAAGTCTTCTATCTTTTGCTTAAAATCCCCCGTTAAATGATCTAAATTAAAATCCGATCTATCAAGCTCCGCTTCTCTCAAAGCCCTAACTTCTTGCAAATCCAGGTTATTAATTTGATAGATTTCTCCATCTTCAATCTCATTAGGCTTTAAATTATTCTTGCTAACAAAATCCGAACTGATAAGTGCGATCCTAGTATCCGTTCTAATTATAATCTTATCTTCTGTATTGTTTGTTACAATCAAATTAATTTTATTAGTGACTGGTACCTCATGAATTGAACATTCCGTAATTAAATTTTTAAATTCCTCTGTTGGTTCAATTAAAATCAGCTGATTAGGCTGTACTGCCTCAGGACATCTCAACGATATTATTTTCGTTTGTCCTGGGTGTAAATGCGTTTCTTTCTCTATACACGCAAATATTTCATTTCCTTTAAAACGACATTTAATTTTATTTGTGCGCACTGCCTTGGTGATATTTTTCATTTCCGACCCTCTTTTATTTACACTATTTACACTAACTATTTCCTTATTCATAACCTGCGGTTCCAGGGCAATTTCCGTATTTTTTAATTTTAGTGTTTTCTTATCAAAATTTAAAATCATTCTATTTTTTTTCAAGAAGTCAAAACCTAGCAACATTTTATAGTCCCCTTGAAAATTATGAGATGTAACATAAAATGTTCCTGTCACAAACTCGTTGTTAATTTTAAATGTAATTTTTATACATTGCCGAAAAGGTATGACTGAGTTATCGAATGTGTGGATTGTTACCCTATTCGCTAAGTATTTAATTTTTGCCTCCGTTTGTTTTAGCGCCTCTAAAACCTCCGGTGATAAAAGCGAAACTGCGGCCCCACTATCCAGCAACGTGTCAATTTTTAACCCAAAAATCTGTAATGTAATGATGGGAAGTTTATCCTTTTCCGCTGAATTCACACTAGCAATCACGAACTTATTCCCCCTTATCGGGAATCTACCGGGGTCTTTCTTATGACTATTATTTACAACTGCAGATTCCCTTAAAAGTTTCCCGAATTCGACTTTCTTTTCCCTTTGTGTCTGTCCGAAAAATCTCTCTTATTTTCTTTTTCCTGAATTGAATTTCTATTTCTTTCATGCTGCGGTTCATCCCTGGAATAGTCATTTCGCCCTCTCCTATGTTCATCCGATTGTTTACGATTTCCATAATATGCATCGTAGCGTGCAACCCCTGATCTGTCATCTCTGATATTATAACTTCTATCCGAGGAATCCCTATTCCATGGAGAACTATGATTGAAATTTTCATAAAAATTTTCAAATCTATTACAATCCTGATAATTTCTATCCCTGTGAAATCTGTCATAATTAAAATCACTATACATTTGTGCACTGGGAAAACAATTTTGTGATACTGGCGCTGCGAATCCATAGCCTTCCATCGCCCTGTAATTATTCGCACCAAAACTCTTATTTGCAAAATTTCTCTGTCCCTGGTTCCGAAATTTAGTATTTGAATTTTTCAAATTGTACCAACATTCGGAAATGTCATGCCGATTCGTATTACAGATTTCACACCTTTTTTCTTTCAAATTATCTTCCCTAACTTGTGTTTTCGTTTGTAATTTCAACTCGTTGACCTGAGCGGTTAATTCTGCTATGGCCGTAGCCTGCTGTTTATTTAATTGTAATAAATTCGTACAAAAATCCTCATTTTCTTTGCTTGTATTGGCTGTTACCGCGTTAATCTGATCTAAAACTGTCGATTTATACGCGGCTTCGATCGTCTGAGCTTTTTCGCACAATTTCCCAAAATCTTTAATGTCTAATTTTCGCAATTCCAACGCAATATTTGGCGATATTGCCTCCAAAAATTTATTGGCTTTTATTAAATCGAATAGTTTATTAGCTCCCACCTCCGTTGCCTGGCCAGAAGCACCTAAATACATTGATGCGGCCTTGTTAAAAACTTCTATAAAATCTTTCATGTTTTGATTTGGGAGTTGCTTAATTGAGTTAAAATTTATCTGTGCTTCGATAAAAGAATCTTTTTTCTGAAACAATTCCACGATTTTTCTTTTAAACTCTGTATAATTCTTTTCCTCATTTAGCGTCTGGTCAGATACTAATTTCTCACGGGCCGTACCCACAAATTTAGCTTTTAATATCTGTAATTTAAAATCCTCTTCTACGTTGACCCGATCCAATAATTCATCGAATTCTTTCAAATAAAATAACACATTGCTAATTGTTCTGTAAACAATCAAAACTTATTTGGGTTCAAAAATCTTCTAAATATTCTTGAATTTTCTTTTTAAAAATTTTATTACATACTTAGAATTATAGAATAAAGAAATATTCAATTCAAATTATTTACATACTATGTACAAAATGTATAATATGTACAAAATATAAATGCTTTTACCTTGATAATTTTTGATCATCATACTAAAAACTGGAAAGATGATCCTTTATGCATTTCTGCGTGCCTTTTCATAAAAATAACATAATTCTTCAATAAAACTCAAGACACGCACGACAAACAAAAAAATGTAAACATTCTCTCTAAAAAAAATTCTTTTCACCTTCCATCAAAAATTGATGCCAACTTTTTTATCTAAACTTTTAACTCATCTCAAAAGATAAAAAATATAAAAGCAAAGCAGACGAAAAAACAGCTTCGCTTCCATAGCAACGAGTCGCGTCTTATAAATAAATTAAATATCACAATTGAAAATTTGCAAACGATTTTCTGTGAATAAACTGAAATAACTTAATTTATCAATTCCTAACATACTCCCACCTTTAATTTAGGCGGAAGCCAAATTAAACTTAAGATCACTTTTGATCAAATTAAACCTTAATACAAAATAAAAAATATGTAAATAAATAAAGATAATAACTAAACAATAATAAAATAATAATGAAACATTTAGAGTTCTAGAAAAGTTATTTCAGAGTTTAAAAAAAGTCATTTCAGAGTTCTAGAAAAAGTCATTTCACAAGTCTCTTTACTACTCTGCCACTTCTAGTTTTACTATTACTCACAGTCTGTATTACAGGGTCATCAGGACTTGATATCTCTAATGAGTACAGCTTACGAAGTGGACGCACCAAGGTCCCTGAACTTGTTTTAACTTCAGCCACTTTAGCTGCTCCATCTCGACTTGGGAAAATCTTTACAATTTTTCCTATAGGCCAATAAAGTCTCTTTTGGTTTAGTTCTATCAAGACTACTTCACCTAGTCTGACAGCTTGTCCTTTCTGTTTTGATTTTTGGACCAATTCAGCTAAATATTCTTTTCTAAATCTATTTCTAAGTTGTTGCCGAATATTTTGACAGTGTTTATATCTAGATTGAAGTTTCTTTGAATCTATTGCATCTAAATCAGGAACACCTATTTCTTCAATGTCTTGCAAAAATGATGATGGAGTCAAAGGTATAAATTTATCTGTTTCTTCAAAAATATAGGTTAGAGGCCTTTTATTTACTGTTGCTTCGACATCACATAGAACAGTCATGAGTTCTTCAAAAGTTAAAGTTGAAGTGCCGAGTGTTCTGATCAAGGGAATTTTAACACATCTAATCAGACGCTCCCACCATCCACCCCACCAAGCTGCTGCTGGAGGGATGAACTTCCATTTAATAGGAGACAGTTCTTTTGAAGAAACTATTGCATTCCAATCCAATGATTTTAAAAGGTTATTGGTTCCTCTAAAATTTGAGCCATTATCAGAGTATATAGTAGTCGGCCTTCCTCTCCTGCATATAAATCTTCGAAGTGACTGAATGAATCCTTCCGCTGAGAGACTGGATACAAGTTCCAAATGTATTGCCCTATATACTGCACATGTAAAAAGTACAACCCAAACTTTGGATCTTTGCTTTACGAAAAGAGGGCCAAAAAGATCAGCTCCAACAACTTCAAAAACTTTGGAATCTCTGACTCGATCTAGAGGTAGGTGGATTGGAGGTGTAGTATATGGCTTTGTAGAGTATCTTTTGCATCTGTAACACTTAGACAATTGACTTCTAATGATGCGTCTAGAATAAATTATCCAATATTTTTCTCTCAAAATGGATCCAACTGTTTGAAGTCCAGCATGACAATTCTTTAAATGACATTCTTGAATCAGACAATTCACTACATGATGTTCCGATGGTAATAAAATTGGATATCTGAAAGAAAACTCGTCATCTCGCTCTAATATCTTTGTTTTTACTCTTAACAAACCTTCTTGATCTTTCATAACCTTTAATCCTTTTATTGCATCAGTAGTATTACCAAAACTTTCAGATTGTATTATTGACCAGAGCGACCTTTCCGCATCTTCTTTTTCTTCAATTGACAATTCTGATGGAAAACATATATTTCTGTTTCTGCACTTCATTATGAATCTCTTCACCCAACATACGACATTAATAAATCTACCAAATTTTGAAATTCTACTATATATCATAAATTCATGTGAATTAGAACATAAAAGAGTAGGTACTGAAGTTTTCTTCTTTTCCATCATTACTAATTCTTCGTTGGGGCTTGTTTCTGAATGTGGCCAATTTTCTTCTGATAACTTCAACCATTCTGGTCCTTCCCACCATCTCATCTTCAGCAGCTGTTTAGGACTACATCCGCGAGAAGGTAGATCAGCAGGGTTGAGATGACCAGGTACGAAGTTCCATTGTTGAGATTCGGAAAATTTACAAATTTCTCTAACTCTATTCCCTACAAACGTTCCCCATTGATCATTTCTTCGAATCCAAGCGAGAACAGTCGAAGAGTCGGTCCAATACTTTACTGGTATGGAAATACAATTAAAGGCTTTCAAAACAAATTTAGTCAACCTTATTCCTAAAATACAAGCAAGAAGCTCTAAACGTGGTATGGTTACATTTTTCTTTGGTGCAAGACGAGACTTAGCTCCTAAAAGTTGTACAAAGACTGCGTCTTTATCTTCACAACGTAAGAAAACTGCTGTTGCATAAGCTCTGGTACTTGCATCACAAAATGTATGAATAGACCATTTTTCTTTACAACCATAGCCTACACGTCTATTTATCTTCACGTCATTTAAATACTTGAGTTCGCTATACCATTTTTGAAAATTATTCCGGATTTCTTCTGGAAGTGGAGCATCCCAATCTAATTTCGTCGACCAGGCGTCTTGAATTATCAGTTTGGCTGGCAACAATGCTGGGGCTAAAAATCCTATTGGATCGAAGATCCCTTGGGTTACAGCTAATATCTTTCTTTTCGACAGATTTTCTATCTCATCACTAAATTTATAAGCGATCTTCAAACTATCTTCCATTGTGTCCCACTTCAACCCTAAAACCGGAACTATCGTTGTTACATTTTTGCTGAGCACCTTCTTTTCGTTAAGGAAACTGCTGTCTTCACTTTTAATTGGTCCGAATTCCCACATTCTTAATTCCATTTTCGCATCAGCCATGATTTCTGTAGATTTTGAAATAAAATTTTCTAGTTCAGGCACATTGTCGACTGAAGTAACGCAGTTATCTATATAGTATGATTTCATAAGCTTCTCAGCTATCTGTTTGTTTTCTTCATCAACATTACTCAAATGATATCTTATAACTGCACCTAGCAAAAATGGGCTACAAGTTGCTCCAAAAACTACTCTATTGTGTTGATAAACTTGAAATTCGTCAGGACTCTTCCACCATAAAAATCGCAAGAAATGCCGATCTGATTCTTTGACTTCAATTTGAAGAAATGCTCTTCTTATATCGGCTACTACCCCAACAGCTTTCTCACGAATTCTTATTAACACTGCAGGAATTTGTTCGATGAGGTTTGGTCCTTTGAAGAGGCAATCATTTAAAGAAGGAGACCTCCCTACCTTACACGATGCATCAAAAACTGGTCGAACACTTGTAGTAAGACTATCTGGTTTGATGACGGGATGATGAGGTAAAAAATGTCCTGGAATCTTGAGTGCTTCATCTGGTACTTTACTTATAACGCCTTCTTCTTCCCATTCATAGAAAACTTTAGCATATTCTTCAAACATTTTCATTGATTTTAATTTCTTTGTTGAATTTATCAATCTTCGTTCAGCTATGTGTCTATTTGAGGGAATCTCACGTTTGCCGTTAATCCAAGGAAGACCTACAATATAGCGACCTTCTATATTTCTATCAACTTCTTTTATAAAATTATCATGAGCGAGTTCTTCTTCTTCTGCTTTAGACAAAGTTTGACAGGGATCTGTTATACCGATTGTCTCTAACTTCCATAATTCTGGAATCTTCATATCCTTTAAGGCTAGGTTCGTGATAAACATAGTTCCATAATTTAGACAAGACTGTGATGTACTTTCTAAACGACCAAAAAGTGTCCATCCAAACTTTGTCTCTATTGCTGTAAGACCGCTCTTTAACTGTTTTACTCGACCAGTAAGAAGTTGTCCGTAGTAATCGCTTCCAATCAAAATTTCAATTTTTGGACTTCCTGCTCCTAAATCTGTGATCCATAGTTTATTTTGTTTAAGCTCTTTAATTACTGATTCTTTCGGTATCCGAGGAATATTATTACAAATTATATCTTGATCCAAAAGTTCTAAGACTTCTTTGGTTTGTTTCTGTCTATCAGAAGAACTTAACTCAACTTGGAATTTATTGTGAGATTTAGCTTCTATTTGCGTTCCACCAAACAATGTATGCACAATAGCTTCAGAAGAAATGGGATGTAAACCTAACTCTTCAGCTGTACCTTTTAAAATATAGCTCTTTTGCGACCCACAATCAAGTAACGCTCGTACGTTCTTTGTTATTCGACCTTTAATAACTATTTCCAAAGTCATAAGGGCTACTTCAGCAGAACACTGCTTACTTGCTATGGTGCTTTGAATTACTTCTGGGGTCTTAGCTGTATTTTCTGGTTCTTTACACATTGAAATTTCAGGGCATAATAACTCGGTATGGGGTTTAGAACAAACGTGGCAACGAATAAAAACTTTGCAAACTTTAGCGTGGTGACCAAAACGAAGACATTTTAAACAGCAATTTTTATTCTTAATTTTGGCCTTCCGCTCATTAAAGGAAAGAGATCTAGCCCTAACACAGTCCTTGCTTTCATGAGATTTACTGCAAAATAAACAAAGGCGTTCTTTTGCGCTAAATAGCCCTGCTGAAGTAGGTATTTTACTTTCTGCTTTTCTTAACTTTTCTTTAGGTTTGTCTTTAAAGCCCAGCTCTATAAAACTCGATTTGGCTAATTTGAATCTTTCCTCGTTTGCAACTTCTTGTTTCAGAAATTCCATCAAACTTACTATATTTGCTTTTGTTGACAATGCATTATTATTACTAACAATGTTTGATGTGATTGAAATATTATATCGCTGCCATGCTTTTAATACATCTTCCGATAAGCTAGATTCTATCATGGGATAGAGCCATGCCGAATTGCTTTTTAAACTTAAACCCATTGATTCTAACGATCTTAAATATGCCTCGACTTTCGTGAATAAATCTGATAAGGGAAGTTTATCTTTGCCGTGCGCCTGTACATTAGCTACAATCAATTTTAGGAATTCTCTAACGTACACTTCTATTAGTAAATCTTTATTTCCAAAACGCTCTTGAAATGCCTCGACAGCTTTGGAGTAATTAACTGCGGTCATTGGATAGCTCTCTAACAAACGCCTGGCACTGGTTCCAGGTTCCACCGATTGGATAAGATACTGAAATTTGTCACTATTATCCAAATCTATGTCTTCATGAATTTTCTGAAACTGGGACCAAAATGAAAGATAATTTATTAACTGCGAATCGAATGGCTTAATATTCAATTTAGGTAATTTATAATGCTTTGATTTGGAATAACCGTAATCTGTGCTTTTTTCACTATTATCTTGATTACGTTTATTTTTATCCAATACTTCACTAACTTTACGCTTAATGGTAATAAATTGATCTGAATAACTTTCATTTTCCACTACTTCATTTTCAATAGCCTCTTCATCGCATTTATCATCATCTAACATGAGTTCAATTATAGCTTCATCAATAGATTTAATTTCATGAATCAAATTTTCTAATTTACTAAAATCGTCTGAAATTTTACCCTTATCTAATGACTCGCTGTTAATTTCTTCATTCAAAACATTTAAAGTTCTGGTAAATGACGAACGTAGTGGTGTACGCTTTTTCTTTAGCTTATTCATCTTAGAAAAATTAAGTAGTAATGCACAGCTTATGAAAACACTATACGCTATAAAAACAATTCAATATCTCAACAGTATTATTCAAATGTCCCTGTTCGGGCGCCAGATATGTTCTGTAAACAATCAAAACTTATTTGGGTTCAAAAATCTTCTAAATATTCTTGAATTTTCTTTTTAAAAATTTTATTACATACTTAGAATTATAGAATAAAGAAATATTCAATTCAAATTATTTACATACTATGTACAAAATGTATAATATGTACAAAATATAAATGCTTTTACCTTGATAATTTTTGATCATCATACTAAAAACTGGAAAGATGATCCTTTATGCATTTCTGCGTGCCTTTTCATAAAAATAACATAATTCTTCAATAAAACTCAAGACACGCACGACAAACAAAAAAATGTAAACATTCTCTCTAAAAAAAATTCTTTTCACCTTCCATCAAAAATTGATGCCAACTTTTTTATCTAAACTTTTAACTCATCTCAAAAGATAAAAAATATAAAAGCAAAGCAGACGAAAAAACAGCTTCGCTTCCATAGCAACGAGTCGCGTCTTATAAATAAATTAAATATCACAATTGAAAATTTGCAAACGATTTTCTGTGAATAAACTGAAATAACTTAATTTATCAATTCCTAACACTAATCTTTTTTACGTCAAAGGGAACAATCAATGATAACATTTGCGACAAATTCGGTTTTAACGAGTCGTCCATTTTAATCTCTAACGTTTTAGATTTCAATTTTGATTTATTTCTTGTTACTACCCCTGTGTTAGATTGATTTTGTAAACTTTTCCTTCCTCTTCTCCTCGGCATATATTGTCCTAATTGACATTCATTACCCTTATATTATATATTTTTACACAAATAACTTTGCAATACAACTTAACTCCTGAATAAAATTTACTATAACACACAATAAAATATATAAATATATATATACACTGTCCCTCAAAATCCAAATACAATCAAATTCAAAATAAATGTATAAAATACACATAGAAAATCAGTACCAAATTATTAATTTTCTAAACTGCCCCTTCTTCTTCTTATTATTATTTTATTTCATTTGTAATACTACTCCCGCTTTTTTCCTTTGCGGCATAAAATTGGTCTTATACATTCACATAAAACACTTCTTTTTTTGTTCAATAACATAGAAAATGCCATGTACCCCCAAAATATAATCATTACAATAAAATACCATAAATAAATTCAATGTGATGCAAAATCTATTTTAAAATTCTTTCAAATTTTTCAAATATATCATATAATTTGAAACCTTATTTCATAATATTACTCTTAAAACCTTTCCACACACAATTATAAGATTGTTTGTTTTCAATTTAAATCACAATATCATCAGTATAATCATACTTAAATATATATTTATTTTTAGTATAACACATCAAAAAATAGCCATTTTGGACGAATGAGTCAGAAACGTTGTAGCACACTCCATTGGCACCAAGTTTTACTTTTAAAATTTAATTTAACATTAAAACCATGAATAGCGCGTAGAATTTTGAGTAAAACTAACACTATGAATTACTATTAACTTTTTATAACAAAAACAATATTATTAACCTCCGGAACTGATCCGAAAAGGTCACGGTACCAGATAGGATTCAAGGGGCCTATGCTGGACAGAACTGAGCTCCTGTAACGGAAATCTTTATTTCGACCTGTCAGCATAACCCAAATCCTAGAATGAATTATGTTAGTCACTCCTAATCATTTTAATTCAAAGTATTCATAGTGTAAACTCATGCAATTTTTTTATATCTAATACAAAAATAACAGTGATCGTTCGTTTCAATCCTGGTTAATCCCTTCGATATGAGTGAGGCAACTGCCTTCATTACCAAATTGCGTTGTGAATATTTTTGAAAACGGAATTAACTTATGGATCGTAAATAAAACATAACTCTAAATTAGATCATAATAGAATTAAATAAAATAAGACTCATGGTCGAAAAGATACCAACAATTTTTTAACAACTAACATATAAATTTATTTACAATTATTTTACAAATTGTTGGGCGTCATAAGACACAATATTCTCAATATAGATAGCATAAAAAAACAAAATAAAACACTATTAATTCTATTTGTCTAATTATTGTTTTAATACTAAGATTGAATACCAATTGGAGCGTGCAGAAACCCCTACTAGGCATTTTGCCTTAAACATTTTGGGAAACAATATAAATTATAAGAAAAACCGTACCTTCATATTATTTTGTGCCCAGCACTCAGTTAAGGCTCTCATTCGAAAACATCACAGGTGGTCGCACATCAATACTGGCGAACATCACATTCAGATCCTCGGCTATCACACAGCACCAGTGGCGGACATCATTTCCGGATCATAGGCTAGGTGGTCGCACATCAATACTGGCGAACATCACATTCAGATCCTCGGCTATCACACAGCACCAGTGGCGGACATCCTTTCCGGATCATAGGCTATCACTCATCATCGGTGGCGGACATCATTTTCAGTTCATGGGCTATCACTCATCATCGGTGGCGGACATCATTTTCAGTTCATGGGCGATGTAGGTAGGTACTCCTTGGAATTAATAACGATTTTTTTTTAAACACATCTTCGCCTCCCGGAGAGAACTTTTCATCTAAACTCCTCAAGAAAAACAGTCTATGTTCTTTTTTTCTTTTTTTTTTATGGCGGGCGTGGCTAATCCATCTGCCCGTAAAAAATGACCATTCAGTTTCTCGCCCGTCCTATTCCTGATAAATGATTCGTTAGCTTCCTCTTCAAGCGTGGGGGGGCTGGCCCCTCTCGTCTGCAACGCACTCCCAGCCGGAAAAATGAACGGTAGCCTCAAACTAGAGAAACGTGTGGGGTCTCGCTTAATTGGCTTGTAAATCTACCAATAAACCATTCTTGACGTAAATGTCAAGCGATTGTTATGCTAGAGCCCAACTGGTGCCCATTAGATGCCGGCCGAGATAGGGGTCTGCCTTGCTCCCGACATGAATAGCGTCAAACATACACTAGTATTTACAACCACTATACAAAAACATCAAAGGATACAACATGTATAATATACCATTTATATATATATATCTATAAATCACGGAAGATTGCTGGATGCCCATGCTTCCAGCACACACGACTGGTGTTGTAAAGAAATTTAAAATGTGCCCTCCTGGCCGGAAAAGTGGGGGTTGACACACAAGACATTCATAATATGAATAAGCAGTTGGAGACCTTTCAAATGATGTGTCACACGACTGGTGTTGTAAAGAATTTAAAAAAGTGCGGCTGTTGAGGGCAGAGTGGGGGTGACACAAAAGACATCCATAATATGAAAAAGTAGTTGCAGACCTTTCAAATGAAGTCTCACACGATTGGTGTTGTAAAGAAATTAAAAATGTGCCGCAATTTGGGGACAGAGTGGGGGAGTGACACACAAGACATCCATAATATGAATAAGCAGTTGCAGGCCTTTCAAATGAAGTGTCACACGACTGGTGTTGTAAAGAAATTAAAACTGTGCCCCTCTGGGGGGCAGAGTGGGTGGGTGACACACAAGACATCCATAATATGAATAAGCAGTTGCAGACCTCTCAAATGATCTGCCACACGACTGGTGATGTAAAGAAATTAAAAAAGTGCCCCCCCCCTGGGGGGCAGAGTAGGGGGTGACACACAAGACATCCATAATATGAATAAGCAGTTGCAGACCTCTCAAATGATCTGCCACACGACTGGTGATGTAAAGAAATTAAAAAAGTGCGGCTCCTGGGGGCAGAGTGGGGGTGACACAAAAGACATCCATAATATGAATAAGCAGTTGCAGACCTTTCAAATGATGTGTCACACGTCTGGTGTTGTAAAGAAATTAAAAATGTGCCCCCCTGGGGGGCAGACTAGGGGGAGGTGGCTCACAAGACATCCATAATATAATATGAATAAGCAGTTGCAGACCTTTCAAATGATGTGTCACACGACTGGTGTTGTAAGGAAATTAAAAATGTGCCCCCCTGGGGGGCAGAGTGCTGGGGTGACACACAAGACATCCATAATATGAATAAGCAGTTGCAGACCTTTCAAATGATGTGTCACACGTCTGGTGTTGTAAAGAAATTAAAAATGTGCCCCCCCAGGGGGGTGGCTCACAAGGCATCCATAATATAATATGAATAAGCAGTTGCAGACCTTTCAAATGATGTGTCAGACGACTGGTATTGTAAGGAAATTAAAAATGTGCCCCCCTGGGGGGCAGAGTGCTGGGGTGACACACAAGACATCCATAATATGAATAAGCAGTTGCAGACATTCAAATGATGTGTAACACGACTGGGGTTGTAAAGAAATTTAAAATGTGCCCCCCCTGGGGGGCAGAGTGGGTGTGACACACAAGACATCATAATATGAATAAGCAGTTGCAGACCTTTTAAATGATGAGTCACACGACTGGTGTTGTAAAGAAATTAAAAATGTGCCCCCCCTGGGGGAAGTTTAGCTGGTGACGCACAAGACATCCATAATATGAATAAGCAGTTGCAGACCTCTCAAATGATGTGTCACACGATTTGTGTTGTAAAGAATTTTAAAATGTGCGCCCCATGGGGGTGGCAGAAAGGAGGGGTGACACACAAGACATTCATAATATGAATAAGCAGTTGTAGACCTTTCAAATGATGGGTCACACGACTGGTGTTGTAAAGAAATTAAAAAAGTGCGGCTCCGGGGGGGTGAGTGGGGGTGACACAAAAAACATCCATAATATAAATAAGCAGTTGCAGAACTTCCAATTTATGTGTCACACGACTGGTGTTGTAAAGAAATTAAAAATGTGCCCCCCTGGGAGTCAGAGTGGGGGGTGACACACAAGAATTCCATAATATGAATAAGCAGTTGCAGACCTTTTAAATGATGTGTCACACGACTGGTGTTGTAAAGAAATTTAAAATGTGCCCCCCTGGAGGGAAAAGTGGCGGGTGACACACAAGACATCCATAATATGAATAAGCAGTTGCAGACCTCTCAAATGATGTGTCACACGATTTGTGTTGTAAAAAAATTAAAAATGTGCGCCCCGTTCGGTGGCAGAGTGGGGGGAGGGGTTGACTCACAAGACAATCATAATATGAATAAGCAGTTGCAGACCTTTCAAATGATGTGTCACACGACTGGTGTTGTAAAGAATTTAAAAAAGTGCGGCTCTTGAGGGCAGAGTGGGGGTGACACAAAACACATCCATAATATGAAAAAGCAGTTGCAGACCTTTCAAATGAAGTCTCAAACGATTGGTGTTGTAAAGAAATTAAAAATGTGCCGCCCTTTGGGGACAGAGTAGGGGAGTGACACACAAGACATCCATAATATGAATAAGCAGTTGCAAGCCTTTCAAATGAAGTGTCACACGACTGGTGTTGTAAAGAAATTAAAACTGTGCCTCTCTGGGGGGCAGAGTGGGTGGGTGACACACAAGACATCCTTAATATGAATAAGCAGTTACAGACTTTTCAAATGATGTGTCAGACGACTGGTGTTGTAAAGAAATTAAAAATGTGCCCCCCCCCTGGGGGGCAGAGTAGGGGGTGACACACAAGACATCCATAATATGAATAAGAAGTTGCAGACCTTTCAAATGATGTGTCACACGACTGGTGTTGTAAAGAAATTAAAAATGTGCCCCCTCTGGGGGGCAGAGTAGGGGGTGACACACAAGACATCCATAATATGAATAAGCAGTTGCAGACCTCTCAAATGATGTGCCACACGACTGGTGATGTAAAGAAATTAAAAAAGTGCCCCCCTGGGGGGTGGCTCACAAGACGTCCATAATATAATATGAATAAGCAGTTGCAGACCTTTCAAATGATGTGTCACACGACTGGTGTTGTAAGGAAATTAAAAATGTGCCCGCACTGGGGGGAAGAACGGGGGGTGACACACAAGACATCCATAATATGAATAAGAAGTTGCAGACCTTTCAAATGATGTGTCACACGACTGGTGTTGTATAGAAATTAAAAATGTGCCCCCCTGGGGGGCAGAGTAGGGGGTGACACACAAGACATCCATAATATTAATAAGCAGTTGCAGACCTTTCAAATGATATGTCACACGTCTGGTGTTGTAAAGAAATAAAAAATGTGCCCCCCTTGGGGGCAGACTGGGGGGAGGTGGCTCACAAGGCATCCATAATATAATATGAATAAGCCGTTGCAGACCTTTCAAATGATGTGTCAGACGACTGGTATTGTAAGGAAATTAAAAATGTGCCCCCCTGGGGGGCAGAGTGCTGGGGTGACACACAAGACATCCATAATATGAATAAGTAGTTGCAGACCTTTCAAATGATGTGTAACACGACTGGGGTTGTAAAGAAATTTAAAATGTGCCCCCCCTGGGGGGCAGAGTGGGTGTGACACACAAGACATCCATAATATGAATAAGCAGTTGCAGACCTTTTAAATGATGAGTCACACGACTGGTGTTGTAAAGAAATTAAAAATGTGCCCCCCCTGGGGGAAGTGTAGCTGGTGACGCACAAGACATCCATAATATGAATAAGCAGTTGCAGACCTCTCAAATGATGTGTCACACGATTTGTGTTGTAAAGAAACTTAAAATGTGCGCCCCGTGGGGGTGGCTGAGTGGAGGGGTGACACACAAGACATTCATAATATGAATAAGCAGTTGTAGACCTTTCAAATGATGGGTCACACGACTGGTGTTGTAAAGAAATTAAAAAAGTGCGGCTCCGGGGGGGGGTGAGTGGGGGGGACACAAAAAACATCCCTAATATAAATAAGCAGTTGCAGAACTTCCAATTTATGTGTCACACGACTGGTGTTGTAAAGAAATTAAAAATGTGCCCCCCTGGGAGGCAGAGTGGGGGGTGACACACAAGACATCCATAATATGAATAAGCAGTTGCAGACCTTTTAAATGATGTGTCACACGACTGGTGTTGTAAAGAAATTTAAAATGTGCCCCCCTGGAGGGAAAAGTGGCGGGTGACACACAAGACATCCATAATATGAATAAGCAGTTGCAGACCTCTCAAATGATGTGTCACACGACTGGTGTTGTAAAGAATTTAAAAAAGTGCGGCTCTTGAGGGCAGAGTGGGGGTTACACAAAAGACATCCATAATATGAAAAAGCAGTTACAGACCTTTCGAATGAAGTCTCAAACGATTGGTGTTGTAAAGAAATTAAAAATGTGCCGCCTTTTGGGGACAGAGTGGGGGAGTGACACACAAGACATCCATAATAAGAATAAGCAGTTGCAAGCCTTTCAAATGAAGTAACACACGACTGGTGTTGTAAAGAAATTAAAACTGTGCCCCTCTGGGGGGGGCAGAGTGGGTGGGTGACACACAAGACATCCTTAATATGAATAAGCAGTTACAGACCTTTCAAATGATGTGTCAGACGACTGGTGTTGTAAAGAAATTTAAAATGTGCCCGCACTGGGGGGAAGAGTGGGGGGGACACACAAGACATCCATAATAGGAATAAGAAGTTGCAGACCTTTCAAATGATGTGTCACACGACTGGTGTTGTAAAGAAATTAAAAATGTGCCCCCCCTGGGGGGCAGAATAGGGGGTGACACACAAGACATCCATAATATGAATAATCAGTTGCAGACCTCTCAAATGATGTGCCACACGACTGGTGATGTAAAGAAATTAAAAAAGTGCGGCTCCTGGGGGCAGAGTGGGGGTGAAACAAAAGACATCCATAATATGAATAAGCAGTTGCAGACCTTTCAAATGATGTGTCACGCGTCTGGTGTTGTAAAGAAATTAAAAATGTGCCCCCCTGGGGGGGGTGGCTCACAAGGCATCCATAATATAATATGAATAAGCAGTTGCAGACCTTTCAAATGATGTGTCAGACGACTGGTATTGTAAGGAAATTAAAAATGTGCCCCCCTGGGGGGGCAGAGTGCTGGGGTGACACACAAGACATCCATAATATGAATAAGCAGTTGCAGACCTCTCAAATGATGTGTCACACGATTTGTGTTGTAAAGAATTTTAAAATGTGCGCCCCGTGGGGGTGGCAGAGTGGAGGGGTGACACACAAGACATCCATAATATGAATAAGCAGTTGCAGACCTTTCACATGATGTGTAACACGACTGGTGTTGTAAAGAAATTTAAAATGTGCCCCCCCTGGGGGGCAGAGTGGGGATGACAGAAAACACATCCATAATATGAATAAGCAGTTGCAGACCTTTTAAATGATGTGTCACACGACTGATGTTGTAAAGAAATTTAAAATGTGCCCCCCCTGGAGGGAAAAGTGGCGGGTGACACACAAGACATCCATAATATGAATAAGCAGTTGCAGACCTCTCAAATTATGTGTCACACGAGTTGTGTTGTAAAGAAATTAAAAAGTGCGCCCCGTGAAGTGGCAGAGTGGGGGGGGTTAACTCATAAGACAATCATAATATGAATAAGCAGTTGCAGACCTTTCAAATGATGTGTCACACGACTGGTGTTGTAAAGAAATTAAAAAAGTGCCGCCCTTGGAGGGGGCAGAGTGGGGGAGTGACACACAAGACTTCCATAATATGAATAAGCAGTTGTAGTCCTTTCAATTGATGTGTCACACGACTGGTGTTGTAAAGAAATTAAAAATGTGCCCCCTACGGCAGGAAGACTGGTGGGGTGACACACAAGACATCCATAATATTAATAAGC
The DNA here is from genome assembly GCA_964019185.1 of Maratus speculifer. NCBI lineage: Eukaryota > Metazoa > Arthropoda > Arachnida > Araneae > Salticidae > Maratus > Maratus speculifer. The sequence goes on along the minus strand of OZ025298.1, from coordinate 185,403,507 downwards.
AGTTGCAGACCTCTCAAATGATGTGTCTCACGATTTGTGTTGTAAAGAAATTAAAAATGTGCGCCCCGTGCGGTGGCAGAGTGGGGGGGGGGTGACTCACAAGACAATCATAATATGAATAAGCAGTTGCAGACCTTTCAAATGATGTGTCACACGACTGGTGTTGTGAAGAAATTAAAAAAAGTGCCGACCTTGGAGGGGGCAGAGTGGGGGAGTGACACACAAGACATCCATAATATAAATAAGCAGTTGCAAACCTTTCAAATGATGTGTCACACGACTGGTGTTGTAAAGAAATTAAAAATATGACGCCCTTGGGGGGCAGAGTGGGGGGTTAACACACAAGACATTCATAATATGAATAAGCAGTTGCAGACCTTTCAAATGATGTGTCACACGACTGGTGTTGTAAAGAAATTAAAAATGTGCCGCAATTGGGGGGCAGAGTACTGGGAGTGACACACAAGACATCCATAATATGAATAAGCAGTTGCAGACCTTGCAAATGATGTGTCACACGACTGGTGTTGTAAAGAAATTTAAAATGTGCCCTCCTGGCCGGAAAAGTGGGGGTTGACACACAAGACATTCATAATATGAATAAGCAGTTGGAGACCTTTCAAATGATGTGTCACACGACTGGTGTTGTAAAGAATTTAAAAAAGTGCGGCTGTTGAGGGCAGAGTGGGGGTGACACAAAAGACATCCATAATATGAAAAAGCAGTTGCAGACCTTTCAAATGAAGTCTCACACGATTGGTGTTGTAAAGAAATTAAAAATGTGCCGCCCTTTGGGGACAGAGTGGGGGAGTGACACACAAGACATCCATAATATGAATAAGCAGTTGCAGGCCTTTCAAATAAAGTGTCACACGACTGGTGTTGTAAAGAAATTAAAACTGTGCCCCTCTGGGGGGCAGAGTGGGTGGGTGACACACAAGACATCCTTAATATGAATAAGCAGTTGCAGACCTCTCAAATGATCTGCCACACGACTGGTGATGTAAAGAAATTAAAAAAGTGCGGCTCCTGGGGGCAGAGTGGGGGTGACACAAAAAACATCCATAATATGAATAAGCAGTTGCAGACCTTTCAAATGATGTGTCACACGTCTGGTGATGTAAAGAAATTAAAAATGTGCCCCCATGGGGGGCAGACTAGGGGGAGGTGGCTCACAAGACATCCATAATATAATATGAATAAGCAGTTGCAGACCTTTCAAATGATGTGTCACACGACTGGTGTTGTAAGGAAATTAAAAATGTGCCCCCCTGGGGGGCAGAGTGCTGGGGTGACACACAAGACATCCATAATATGAATAAGCAGCTGCAGACCTTTTAAATGATGAGTCACACGACTGGTGTTGTAAAGAAATTAAAAATGTGCCCCCCCTGGGGGAAGTGTAGCTGGTGACACAAAAAACATCCATAATATAAATAAGCAGTTGCAGAACTTCCAATTTATGTGTCACACGACTAGTGTTGTAAAGAAATTAAAAATGTGCCCCCCTGGGAGGCAGAGTGGGGGGTGACACAAGACATCCATAATATGAATAGGCAGTTGCAGACCTTTTAAATGATGTGTCACACGACTGGTGTTGTAAAGAAATTTAAAATGGGCCCCCTGGAGGGAAAAGTGGCGGGTGACACACAAGGCATCCCTAATATGAATAAGCAGTTGCAGACCTCTCAAATGATGTGTCACACGATTTGTGTTGTAAAGAAATTAAAAATGTGCGCCCCGTGCGGTGGCAGAGTGGGGGGGTTGACTCACAAGACAATCATAATATGAATAAGCAGTTGCAGACCTTTCAAATGATGTGTCACACGACTGGTGTTGTAAAGAAATTAAAAAAGTGATGCCCTTGGGGGGCAGAGTGGGGGGTTAACACACAAGACATTCATAATATGAATAAGCAGTTGCAGACATTTCAAATGATGTGTCACACGACTGGTGTTGTAAAGAAATTAAAAATGTGCCGCAATTGGGGGGCAGAGTGGGGGAGTGACACAAGAGACATCCATAATATGAATAAGCAGTTGCAAACCTTTCAAATGATGTGTCACACGACTGGTGTTGTAAAGAAATTAAAAATGTGACGCCCTTGGGGGGCAGAGTGGGGGGTTAACACACAAGACATTCATAATATGAATAAGCAGTTGCAGACCTTTCAAATGATGTGTCACACGACTGGTGTTGTAAAGAAATTGAAAATGTGCCGCAATTGGGGGGCAGAGTGGGGGAGTGACACACAAGAAATCCATAATATGAATAAGCAGTTGCAAGCCTTTCAAATGAAGTGTCACACGACTGGTGTTGTAAAGAAATTAAAACTGTGCCTCTCTGGGGGGGCAGAGTGGGTGGGTGACACACAAGACATCCTTAATATGAATAAGCAGTTACAGACTTTTCAAATGATGTGTCAGACGACTGGTGTTGTAAAGAAATTAAAAATGTGCCCCCCCCCTGGGGGGCAGAGTAGGGGGTGACACACAAGACATCCATAATATGAATAAGAAGTTGCAGACCTTTCAAATGATGTGTCACACGACTGGTGTTGTAAAGAAATTAAAAATGTGCCCCCTCTGGGGGGCAGAGTAGGGGGTGACACACAAGACATCCATAATATGAATAAGCAGTCGCAGACCTCTCAAATGATGTGCCACACGACTGGTGATGTAAAGAAATTAAAAAAGTGCGGCTCCTGGGGGCAGAGAGGGGGTGAAACAAAAGACATCCATAATATGAATAAGCAGTTGCAGACCTTTCAAATGATGTGTCACACGTCTGGTGTTGTAAAGAAATTAAAAATGTGCCCCCCTGGGGGGTGGCTCACAAGACGTCCATAATATAATATGAATAAGCAGTTGCAGACCTTTCAAATGATGTGTCACACGACTGGTGTTGTAAGGAAATTAAAAATGTGCCCGCACTGGGGGGAAGAACGGGGGGTGACACACAAGACATCCATAATGTGAATAAGAAGTTGCAGACCTTTCAAATGATGTGTCACACGACTGGTGTTGTATAGAAATTAAAAATGTGCCCCCCTGGGGGGCAGAGTAGGGGGTGACACACAAGACATCCATAATATTAATAAGCAGTTGCAGACCTTTCAAATGATGTGTCACACGTCTGGTGTTGTAAAGAAATAAAAAATGTGCCCCCCTGGGGGGCAGACTGGGGGGAGGTGGCTCACAAGGCATCCATTATATAATATGAATAAGCAGTTGCAGACCTTTCAAATGATGTGTCAGACGACTGGTATTGTAAGGAAATTAAAAATGTGCCCCCCTGGGGGGCAGAGTGCTGGGGTGACACACAAGACATCCATAATATGAATAAGTAGTTGCAGACCTTTTAAATGATGAGTCACACGACTGGTGTTGTAAAGAAATTAAAAATGTGCCCCCCCTGGGGGAAGTGTAGCTGGTGAAGCACAAGACATCCATAATATGAATAAGCAGTTGCAGACCTCTCAAATGATGTGTCACACGATTTGTGTTGTAAAGAAATTTAAAATGTGCGCCCCATGGGGGTGGCAGAGTGGAGGGGTGACACACAAGACATTCATAATATGAATAAGCAGTTGTAGACCTTTCAAATGATGGGTCACACGACTGGTGTTGTAAAGAAATTAAAAAAGTGCGGCTCCGGGGGGGGTGAGTGGGGGGGGACACAAAAAACATCCATAATATAAATAAGCAGTTGCAGAACTTCCAATTTATGTGTCACACGACTGGTGTTGTAAAGAAATTAAAAATGTGCCCCCCTGGGAGGCAGAGTGGGGGGTGACACACAAGACATCCATAATATGAATAAGCAGTTGCAGACCTTTTAAATGATGTGTCACAGGACTGGTGTTGTAAAGAAATTTAAAATGTGCCCCCCTGGAGGAAAAAGTGGCGGGTGACACACAAGACATCCATAATATGAATAAGCAGTTGCAGACCTCTCAAATGATGTGTCTCACGATTTGTGTTGTAAAGAAATTAAAAATGTGCGCCCCGTGCGGTGGCAGAGTGGGGGGGGGGGTTGACTCACAAGACAATCATAATATGAATAAGCAGTTGCAGACCTTTCAAATGATGTGTCACACAACTGGTGTTGTAAAGAATTTAAAAAAGTGCGGCTCTTGAGGGCAGAGTGGGGGTTACACAAAAGACATCCATAATATGAAAAAGCAGTTACAGACCTTTCAAATGAAGTCTCAAACGATTGGTGTTGTAAAGAAATTAAAAATGTGCCGCCCTTTGGGGACAGAGTGGGGGAGTGACACACAAGACATCCATAATAAGAATAAGCAGTTGCAAGCCTTTCAAATGAAGTGTCACACGACTGGTGTTGTAAAGAAATTAAAACTGTGCCCCTCTTGGGGGGGCAGAGTGGGTGGGTGACACACAAGACATCCGTAATATGAATAAGCAGTTACAGACCTTTCAAATGATGTGTCAGACGACTGGTGTTGTAAAGAAATTTAAAATGTGCCCGCACTGGGGGGAAGAGTGGGGGGGACACACAAGACATCTATAATATGAATAAGAAGTTGCAGACCTTTCAAATGATGTGTCACACGACTGGTGTTGTAAAGAAATTAAAAATGTGCCGCCCCTGGGGGGCAGAGTAGGGGGTGACACACAAGACATCCATAATATGAATAATCAGTTGCAGACCTCTCAAATGATGTGCCACACGACTGGTGATGTAAAGAAAATAAAAAAGTGCGGCTCCTGGGGGCAGAGTGGTGGTGAAACAAAAGACATCCATAATATGAATAAGCAGTTGCAGACCTTTCAAATGATGTGTCACACGTCTGGTGTTGTAAAGAAATTAAAAATGTGCCCCCCTGGGGGGGGTGGCTCACAAGGCATCCATAATATAATATGAATAAGCAGTTGCAGACCTTTCAAATGATGTGTCAGACGATTGGTATTGTAAGGAAATTAAAAATGTGCCCCCCTGGGGGGCAGAGTGCTGGGGTGACACACAAGACATCCATAATATGAATAAGCAGTTGCAGACCTTTCAAATGATGTGTAACACGACTGGGGTTGTAAAGAAATTTAAAATGTGCCCCCCTGGGGGGCAGAGTGGGTGTGACACACAAGACATCCATAATATGAATAAGCAGTTGCAGACCTTTTAAATGATGAGCCACACGACTGGTGTTGTAAAGAAATTAAAAATGTGCCCCATCTGGGGGAAGTGTAGCTGGTGACGCACAAGACATCCATAATATGAATAAGCAGTTGCAGACCTCTCAAATGATGTGTCACACGATTTGTGTTGTAAAGAAATTAAAAATGTGCCCCCTCCTGGGTTAAGTGTAGCGGGTGACGCACAAGACATCCATAATATGAATAAGCAGTTGCAGACCTTTCAAATGATGGGTCACACGACTAGTGTTGTAAAGAAATTAAAAAAGTACGGCTCCGGGGAGGTAAGTGGGGATGGCCCCGTGCGGTGGCAGAGTGGGGGGGGGGGGTGACTCACAAGACAATCATAATATGAATAAGCAGTTGCAGACCTTTCAAATGATGTGTCACACGACTGGTGTTTTGAAGAAATTAAAAAAGTGCCGACCTTGGAGGGGGCAGAGTGGGGGAGTGACACACAAGACATCCGTAATATAAATAAGCAGTTGCAAACCTTTCAAATGATGTGTCACACGACTGGTGTTGTAAAGAAATTAAAAATATGACGCCCTTGGGGGCAGAGTGGGGGGTTAACACACAAGACATTCATAATATGAATAAGCAGTTGCAGACCTTTCAAATGATGTGTCACACGACTGGTGTTGTAAAGAAATTAAAAATGTGCCGCAATTGGGGGGCAGAGTACTGGGAGTGACACACAAGACATCCATAATATGAATAAGCAGTTGCAGACCTTTCAAATGATGTGTCACACGACTGGTGTTGTAAAGAAATTTAAAATGTGCCCTCCTGGCCGGAAAAGTGGGGGTTGACACACAAGACATTCATAATATGAATAAGCAGTTGGAGACCTTTCAAATGATGTGTCACACGACAGGTGTTGTAAAGAATTTAAAAAAGTGCGGCTGTTGAGGGCAGAGTGGGGGTGACACAAAAGACATCCATAATATGAATAAGCAGTTGCAGACCTTTCAAATGATGTGTCACACGTCTGGTGTTGTAAAGAAATTAAAAATGTGCCCCCCTGGGGGGCAGACTAGGGGGAGGTGGCTCACAAGACATCCATAATATAATATGAATAAGCAGTTGCAGACCTTTCAAATGATGTGTCACACGACTGGTGTTGTAAGGAAATTAAAAATGTGCCACCCTGGGGGGCAGAGTGCTGGGGTGACACACAAGACATCCATAATATGAAAAGCAGTTGCAGACCTTTCAAATGATGTGTAACACGACTGGTGTTGTAAAGAAATTTAAAATGTGCCCCCCTGGGGGTGGCAGAGTGGGGATGACACACAAGACATCCATAATATGAATAAGCAGTTGCAGACCTTTTAAATGATGAGTCACACGACTGGTGTTGTAAAGAAATTAAAAATGTGCCCCCCCTGGGGGAAGTGTAGCTGGTGACACACAAGACATCCATAATATGAATAAGCAGTTGCAGACCTCTCAAATGATGTGTCACACGACTAGTGTTGTAAAGAAATTAAAAATGTGCGCCCCGTGCGGTGGCAGAGTGGGGGGGTTGACTCACAAGACAATCATAATATGAATAAGCAGTTGCAGACCTTTCAAATGATGTGTCACACGACTGGTGTTGTAAAGAAATTAAAAAAGTGATGCCCTTGGGGGGCAGAGTGGGGGGTTAACACACAAGACATTCATAATATGAATAAACAGTTGCAGACCTTTCAAATGATGTGTCACACGACTGGTGTTGTAAAGAAATTAAAAATGTGCCGCAATTGGGGGGCAGAGTGGGGGAGTGACACACAAGACATCCATAATATGAATAAGCAGTTGCAAACCTTTCAAATGATGTGTCACACGACTGGTGTTGTAAAGAAATTAAAAATGTGACGCCCTTGGGGGGCAGAGTGGGGGGTTAACACACAAGACATTCATAATATGAATAAGCAGTTGCAGACCTTTCAAATGATGTGTCACACGACTGGTGTTGTAAAGAAATTGAAAATGTGCCGCAATTGGGGGGCAGAGTGGGGGAGTGAGACACAAGAAATCCATAATATGAATAAGCAGTTGCAGACCTTTCAAATGATGTGTCAAACGACTGGTGTTGTAAAGAAATTTAAACTGTGCCCCCCTGGCGGGAAAAGTGGGGGTTGACACACAAGACATTCATAATATGAATAAGCAGTTGCAAACCTTTCAAATGATGTGTCACACGACTGATGTTGTAAAGAATTTAAAAAAGTGCGGCTCTTGAGGGCAGAGTGGGGGTGACACAAAAGACATCCATAATATGAAAAAGCAGTTGCAGACCTTTCAAAGAAGTCTCAAACGATTGGTGTTGTAAAGAAATTAAAAATGTGCCGCCCTTTGGGGACAGAATGGGGGAGTGACACACAAGACATCCATAATATGAATAAGCAGGTGCAAGCCTTTGAAATGAAGTGTAAATATATATTTATTTTTAGTATAACACATCAAAAAATAGCCATTTTGGACGAATGAGTCAGAAACGTTGTAGCACACTCCATTGGCACCAAGTTTTACTTTTAAAATTTAATTTAACATTAAAACCATGAATAGCGCGTAGAATTTTGAGTAAAACTAACACTATGAATTACTATTAACTTTTTATAACAAAAACAATATTATTAACCTCCGGAACTGATCCGAAAAGGTCACGGTACCAGATAGGATTCAAGGGGCCTATGCTGGACAGAACTGAGCTCCTGTAACGGAAATCTTTATTTCGACCTGTCAGCATAACCCAAATCCTAGAATGAATTATGTTAGTCACTCCTAATCATTTTAATTCAAAGTATTCATAGTGTAAACTCATGCAATTTTTTTATATCTAATACAAAAATAACAGTGATCGTTCGTTTCAATCCTGGTTAATCCCTTCGATATGAGTGAGGCAACTGCCTTCATTACCAAATTGCGTTGTGAATATTTTTGAAAACGGAATTAACTTATGGATCGTAAATAAAACATAACTCTAAATTAGATCATAATAGAATTAAATAAAATAAGACTCATGGTCGAAAAGATACCAACAATTTTTTAACAACTAACATATAAATTTATTTACAATTATTTTACAAATTGTTGGGCGTCATAAGACACAATATTCTCAATATAGATAGCATAAAAAAACAAAATAAAACACTATTAATTCTATTTGTCTAATTATTGTTTTAATACTAAGATTGAATACCAATTGGAGCGTGCAGAAACCCCTACTAGGCATTTTGCCTTAAACATTTTGGGAAACAATATAAATTATAAGAAAAACCGTACCTTCATATTATTTTGTGCCCAGCACTCAGTTAAGGCTCTCATTCGAAAACATCACAGGTGGTCGCACATCAATACTGGCGAACATCACATTCAGATCCTCGGCTATCACACAGCACCAGTGGCGGACATCATTTCCGGATCATAGGCTAGGTGGTCGCACATCAATACTGGCGAACATCACATTCAGATCCTCGGCTATCACACAGCACCAGTGGCGGACATCCTTTCCGGATCATAGGCTATCACTCATCATCGGTGGCGGACATCATTTTCAGTTCATGGGCTATCACTCATCATCGGTGGCGGACATCATTTTCAGTTCATGGGCGATGTAGGTAGGTACTCCTTGGAATTAATAACGATTTTTTTTTAAACACATCTTCGCCTCCCGGAGAGAACTTTTCATCTAAACTCCTCAAGAAAAACAGTCTATGTTCTTTTTTTCTTTTTTTTTTTATGGCGGGCGTGGCTAATCCATCTGCCCGTAAAAAATGACCATTCAGTTTCTCGCCCGTCCTATTCCTGATAAATGATTCGTTAGCTTCCTCTTCAAGCGTGGGGGGGCTGGCCCCTCTCGTCTGCAACGCACTCCCAGCCGGAAAAATGAACGGTAGCCTCAAACTAGAGAAACGTGTGGGGTCTCGCTTAATTGGCTTGTAAATCTACCAATAAACCATTCTTGACGTAAATGTCAAGCGATTGTTATGCTAGAGCCCAACTGGTGCCCATTAGATGCCGGCCGAGATAGGGGTCTGCCTTGCTCCCGACATGAATAGCGTCAAACATACACTAGTATTTACAACCACTATACAAAAACATCAAAGGATACAACATGTATAATATACCATTTATATATATATATCTATAAATCACGGAAGATTGCTGGATGCCCATGCTTCCAGCACACACGACTGGTGTTGTAAAGAAATTTAAAATGTGCCCTCCTGGCCGGAAAAGTGGGGGTTGACACACAAGACATTCATAATATGAATAAGCAGTTGGAGACCTTTCAAATGATGTGTCACACGACTGGTGTTGTAAAGAATTTAAAAAAGTGCGGCTGTTGAGGGCAGAGTGGGGGTGACACAAAAGACATCCATAATATGAAAAAGTAGTTGCAGACCTTTCAAATGAAGTCTCACACGATTGGTGTTGTAAAGAAATTAAAAATGTGCCGCCCTTTGGGGACAGAGTGGGGGAGTGACACACAAGACATCCATAATATGAATAAGCAGTTGCAGGCCTTTCAAATGAAGTGTCACACGACTGGTGTTGTAAAGAAATTAAAACTGTGCCCCTCTGGGGGGCAGAGTGGGTGGGTGACACACAAGACATCCTTAATATGAATAAGCAGTTGCAGACCTCTCAAATGATCTGCCACACGACTGGTGATGTAAAGAAATTAAAAAAGTGCCCCCCCCCTGGGGGGCAGAGTAGGGGGTGACACACAAGACATCCATAATATGAATAAGCAGTTGCAGACCTCTCAAATGATCTGCCACACGACTGGTGATGTAAAGAAATTAAAAAAGTGCGGCTCCTGGGGGCAGAGTGGGGGTGACACAAAAGACATCCATAATATGAATAAGCAGTTGCAGACCTTTCAAATGATGTGTCACACGTCTGGTGTTGTAAAGAAATTAAAAATGTGCCCCCCTGGGGGGCAGACTAGGGGGAGGTGGCTCACAAGACATCCATAATATAATATGAATAAGCAGTTGCAGACCTTTCAAATGATGTGTCACACGACTGGTGTTGTAAGGAAATTAAAAATGTGCCCCCCTGGGGGGGCAGAGTGCTGGGGTGACACACAAGACATCCATAATATGAATAAGCAGTTGCAGACCTTTCAAATGATGTGTCACACGTCTGGTGTTGTAAAGAAATTAAAAATGTGCCCCCCTGGGGGGGTGGCTCACAAGGCATCCATAATATAATATGAATAAGCAGTTGCAGACCTTTCAAATGATGTGTCAGACGACTGGTATTGTAAGGAAATTAAAAATGTGCCCCCCTGGGGGGCAGAGTGCTGGGGTGACACACAAGACATCCATAATATGAATAAGCAGTTGCAGACATTCAAATGATGTGTAACACGACTGGGGTTGTAAAGAAATTTAAAATGTGCCCCCCCTGGGGGGCAGAGTGGGTGTGACACACAAGACATCATAATATGAATAAGCAGTTGCAGACCTTTTAAATGATGAGTCACACGACTGGTGTTGTAAAGAAATTAAAAATGTGCCCCCCCTGGGGGAAGTGTAGCTGGTGACGCACAAGACATCCATAATATGAATAAGCAGTTGCAGACCTCTCAAATGATGTGTCACACGATTTGTGTTGTAAAGAATTTTAAAATGTGCGCCCCATGGGGGTGGCAGAAAGGAGGGGTGACACACAAGACATTCATAATATGAATAAGCAGTTGTAGACCTTTCAAATGATGGGTCACACGACTGGTGTTGTAAAGAAATTAAAAAAGTGCGGCTCCGGGGGGGTGAGTGGGGGTGACACAAAAAACATCCATAATATAAATAAGCAGTTGCAGAACTTCCAATTTATGTGTCACACGACTGGTGTTGTAAAGAAATTAAAAATGTGCCCCCCTGGGAGTCAGAGTGGGGGGTGACACACAAGAATTCCATAATATGAATAAGCAGTTGCAGACCTTTTAAATGATGTGTCACACGACTGGTGTTGTAAAGAAATTTAAAATGTGCCCCCCTGGAGGGAAAAGTGGCGGGTGACACACAAGACATCCATAATATGAATAAGCAGTTGCAGACCTCTCAAATGATGTGTCACACGATTTGTGTTGTAAAAAAATTAAAAATGTGCGCCCCGTTCGGTGGCAGAGTGGGGGGAGGGGTTGACTCACAAGACAATCATAATATGAATAAGCAGTTGCAGACCTTTCAAATGATGTGTCACACGACTGGTGTTGTAAAGAATTTAAAAAAGTGCGGCTCTTGAGGGCAGAGTGGGGGTGACACAAAACACATCCATAATATGAAAAAGCAGTTGCAGACCTTTCAAATGAAGTCTCAAACGATTGGTGTTGTAAAGAAATTAAAAATGTGCCGCCCTTTGGGGACAGAGTAGGGGAGTGACACACAAGACATCCATAATATGAATAAGCAGTTGCAAGCCTTTCAAATGAAGTGTCACACGACTGGTGTTGTAAAGAAATTAAAACTGTGCCTCTCTGGGGGGGCAGAGTGGGTGGGTGACACACAAGACATCCTTAATATGAATAAGCAGTTACAGACTTTTCAAATGATGTGTCAGACGACTGGTGTTGTAAAGAAATTAAAAATGTGCCCCCCCCTGGGGGGCAGAGTAGGGGGTCACACACAAGACATCCATAATATGAATAAGAAGTTGCAGACCTTTCAAATGATGTGTCACACGACTGGTGTTGTAAAGAAATTAAAAATGTGCCCCCTCTGGGGGGCAGAGTAGGGGGTGACACACAAGACATCCATAATATGAATAAGCAGTTGCAGACCTCTCAAATGATGTGCCACACGACTGGTGATGTAAAGAAATTAAAAAAGTGCCCCCCTGGGGGGTGGCTCACAAGACGTCCATAATATAATATGAATAAGCAGTTGCAGACCTTTCAAATGATGTGTCACACGACTGGTGTTGTAAGGAAATTAAAAATGTGCCCGCACTGGGGGGAAGAACGGGGGGTGACACACAAGACATCCATAATATGAATAAGAAGTTGCAGACCTTTCAAATGATGTGTCACACGACTGGTGTTGTATAGAAATTAAAAATGTGCCCCCCTGGGGGGCAGAGTAGGGGGTGACACACAAGACATCCATAATATTAATAAGCAGTTGCAGACCTTTCAAATGATATGTCACACGTCTGGTGTTGTAAAGAAATAAAAAATGTGCCCCCCTGGGGGGCAGACTGGGGGGAGGTGGCTCACAAGGCATCCATAATATAATATGAATAAGCCGTTGCAGACCTTTCAAATGATGTGTCAGACGACTGGTATTGTAAGGAAATTAAAAATGTGCCCCCCTGGGGGGCAGAGTGCTGGGGTGACACACAAGACATCCATAATATGAATAAGTAGTTGCAGACCTTTCAAATGATGTGTAACACGACTGGGGTTGTAAAGAAATTTAAAATGTGCCCCCCCTGGGGGGCAGAGTGGGTGTGACACACAAGACATCCATAATATGAATAAGCAGTTGCAGACCTTTTAAATGATGAGTCACACGACTGGTGTTGTAAAGAAATTAAAAATGTGCCCCCCCTGGGGGAAGTGTAGCTGGTGACGCACAAGACATCCATAATATGAATAAGCAGTTGCAGACCTCTCAAATGATGTGTCACACGATTTGTGTTGTAAAGAAACTTAAAATGTGCGCCCCGTGGGGGTGGCAGAGTGGAGGGGTGACACACAAGACATTCATAATATGAATAAGCAGTTGTAGACCTTTCAAATGATGGGTCACACGACTGGTGTTGTAAAGAAATTAAAAAAGTGCGGCTCCGGGGGGGGTGAGTGGGGGGGACACAAAAAACATCCCTAATATAAATAAGCAGTTGCAGAACTTCCAATTTATGTGTCACACGACTGGTGTTGTAAAGAAATTAAAAATGTGCCCCCCTGGGAGGCAGAGTGGGGGGTGACACACAAGACATCCATAATATGAATAAGCAGTTGCAGACCTTTTAAATGATGTGTCACACGACTGGTGTTGTAAAGAAATTTAAAATGTGCCCCCCTGGAGGGAAAAGTGGCGGGTGACACACAAGACATCCATAATATGAATAAGCAGTTGCAGACCTCTCAAATGATGTGTCACACGACTGGTGTTGTAAAGAATTTAAAAAAGTGCGGCTCTTGAGGGCAGAGTGGGGGTTACACAAAAGACATCCATAATATGAAAAAGCAGTTACAGACCTTTCGAATGAAGTCTCAAACGATTGGTGTTGTAAAGAAATTAAAAATGTGCCGCCTTTTGGGGACAGAGTGGGGGAGTGACACACAAGACATCCATAATAAGAATAAGCAGTTGCAAGCCTTTCAAATGAAGTAACACACGACTGGTGTTGTAAAGAAATTAAAACTGTGCCCCTCTGGGGGGGGCAGAGTGGGTGGGTGACACACAAGACATCCTTAATATGAATAAGCAGTTACAGACCTTTCAAATGATGTGTCAGACGACTGGTGTTGTAAAGAAATTTAAAATGTGCCCGCACTGGGGGGAAGAGTGGGGGGGACACACAAGACATCCATAATAGGAATAAGAAGTTGCAGACCTTTCAAATGATGTGTCACACGACTGGTGTTGTAAAGAAATTAAAAATGTGCCCCCCCTGGGGGGCAGAATAGGGGGTGACACACAAGACATCCATAATATGAATAATCAGTTGCAGACCTCTCAAATGATGTGCCACACGACTGGTGATGTAAAGAAATTAAAAAAGTGCCCCCCTGGGGGGGGTGGCTCACAAGGCATCCATAATATAATATGAATAAGCAGTTGCAGACCTTTCAAATGATGTGTCAGACGACTGGTATTGTAAGGAAATTAAAAATGTGCCCCCCTGGGGGGGCAGAGTGCTGGGGTGACACACAAGACATCCATAATATGAATAAGCAGTTGCAGACCTCTCAAATGATGTGTCACACGATTTGTGTTGTAAAGAATTTTAAAATGTGCGCCCCGTGGGGGTGGCAGAGTGGAGGGGTGACACACAAGACATCCATAATATGAATAAGCAGTTGCAGACCTTTCACATGATGTGTAACACGACTGGTGTTGTAAAGAAATTTAAAATGTGCCCCCCCTGGGGGGCAGAGTGGGGATGACAGAAAACACATCCATAATATGAATAAGCAGTTGCAGACCTTTTAAATGATGTGTCACACGACTGATGTTGTAAAGAAATTTAAAATGTGCCCCCCCTGGAGGGAAAAGTGGCGGGTGACACACAAGACATCCATAATATGAATAAGCAGTTGCAGACCTCTCAAATTATGTGTCACACGAGTTGTGTTGTAAAGAAATTAAAAAGTGCGCCCCGTGAAGTGGCAGAGTGGGGGGGGGTTAACTCATAAGACAATCATAATATGAATAAGCAGTTGCAGACCTTTCAAATGATGTGTCACACGACTGGTGTTGTAAAGAAATTAAAAAAGTGCCGCCCTTGGAGGGGGCAGAGTGGGGGAGTGACACACAAGACTTCCATAATATGAATAAGCAGTTGTAGTCCTTTCAATTGATGTGTCACACGACTGGTGTTGTAAAGAAATTAAAAATGTGCCCCCTACGGCAGGAAGACTGGTGGGGTGACACACAAGACATCCATAATATTAATAAGCAGTTGCAGACCTCTCAAATGATGTGTCTCACGATTTGTGTTGTAAAGAAATTAAAAATGTGCGCCCCGTGCGGTGGCAGAGTGGGGGGGGGGTGACTCACAAGACAATCATAATATGAATAAGCAGTTGCAGACCTTTCAAATGATGTGTCACACGACTGGTGTTGTGAAGAAATTAAAAAAGTGCCGACCTTGGAGGGGGCAGAGTGGGGGAGTAACACAAGACATCCATAATATAAATAAGCAGTTGCAAACCTTTCAAATGATGTGTCACACGACTGGTGTTGTAAAGAAATTAAAAATATGACGCCCTTGGGGGGCAGAGTGGGGGGTTAACACACAAGACATTCATAATATGAATAAGCAGTTGCAGACCTTTCAAATGATGTGTCACACGACTGGTGTTGTAAAGAAATTAAAAATGTGCCGCAATTGGGGGGCAGAGTACTGGGAGTGACACACAAGACATCCATAATATGAATAAGCAGTTGCAGACCTTGCAAATGATGTGTCACACGACTGGTGTTGTAAAGAAATTTAAAATGTGCCCTCCTGGCCGGAAAAGTGGGGGTTGACACACAAGACATTCATAATATGAATAAGCAGTTGGAGACCTTTCAAATGATGTGTCACACGACTGGTGTTGTAAAGAATTTAAAAAAGTGCGGCTGTTGAGGGCAGAGTGGGGGTGACACAAAAGACATCCATAATATGAAAAAGCAGTTGCAGACCTTTCAAATGAAGTCTCACACGATTGGTGTTGTAAAGAAATTAAAAATGTGCCGCCCTTTGGGGACAGAGTGGGGGAGTGACACACAAGACATCCATAATATGAATAAGCAGTTGCAGGCCTTTCAAATGAAGTGTCACACGACTGGTGTTGTAAAGAAATTAAAACTGTGCCCCTCTGGGGGGCAGAGTGGGTGGGTGACACACAAGACATCCTTAATATGAATAAGCAGTTGCAGACCTCTCAAATGATCTGCCACACGACTGGTGATGTAAAGAAATTAAAAAAGTGCGGCTCCTGGGGGCAGAGTGGGGGTGACACAAAAAACATCCATAATATGAATAAGCAGTTGCAGACCTTTCAAATGATGTGTCACACGTCTGGTGATGTAAAGAAATTAAAAATGTGCCCCCATGGGGGGCAGACTAGGGGGAGGTGGCTCACAAGACATCCATAATATAATATGAATAAGCAGTTGCAGACCTTTCAAATGATGTGTCACACGACTGGTGTTGTAAGGAAATTAAAAATGTGCCCCCCTGGGGGGCAGAGTGCTGGGGTGACACACAAGACATCCATAATATGAATAAGTAGTTGCAGACCTTTTAAATGATGAGTCACACGACTGGTGTTGTAAAGAAATTAAAAATGTGCCCCCCCTGGGGGAAGTGTAGCTGGTGACGCACAAGACATCCATAATATGAATAAGCAGTTGCAGACCTCTCAAATGATGTGTCACACGATTTGTGTTGTAAAGAAATTTAAAATGTGCGCCCCATGGGGGTGGCAGAGTGGAGGGGTGACACACAAGACATTCATAATATGAATAAGCAGTTGTAGACCTTTCAAATGATGGGTCACACGACTGGTGTTGTAAAGAAATTAAAAAAGTGCGGCTCCGGGGGGGGTGAGTGGGGGGGGACACAAAAAACATCCATAATATAAATAAGCAGTTGCAGAACTTCCAATTTATGTGTCACACGACTGGTGTTGTAAAGAAATTAAAAATGTGCCCCCCTGGGAGGCAGAGTGGGGGGTGACACACAAGACATCCATAATATGAATGAGCAGTTGCAGACCTTTTAAATGATGTGTCACAGGACGGGTGTTGTAAAGAAATTTAAAATGTGCCCCCCTGGAGGAAAAAGTGGCGGGTGACACACAAGACATCCATAATATGAATAAGCAGTTGCAGACCTCTCAAATGATGTGTCTCACGATTTGTGTTGTAAAGAAATTAAAAATGTGCGCCCCGTGCGGTGGCAGAGTGGGGGGGGGTTGACTCACAAGACAATCATAATATGAATAAGCAGTTGCAGACCTTTCAAATGATGTGTCACACAACTGGTGTTGTAAAGAATTTAAAAAAGTGCGGCTCTTGAGGGCAGAGTGGGGGTTACACAAAAGACATCCATAATATGAAAAAGCAGTTACAGACCTTTCAAATGAAGTCTCAAACGATTGGTGTTGTAAAGAAATTAAAAATGTGCCGCCCTTTGGGGACAGAGTGGGGGAGTGACACACAAGACATCCATAATAAGAATAAGCAGTTGCAAGCCTTTCAAATGAAGTGTCACACGACTGGTGTTGTAAAGAAATTAAAACTGTGCCCCTCTTGGGGGGGCAGAGTGGGTGGGTGACACACAAGACATCCGTAATATGAATAAGCAGTTACAGACCTTTCAAATGATGTGTCAGACGACTGGTGTTGTAAAGAAATTTAAAATGTGCCCGCACTGGGGGGAAGAGTGGGGGGGACACACAAGACATCTATAATATGAATAAGAAGTTGCAGACCTTTCAAATGATGTGTCACACGACTGGTGTTGTAAAGAAATTAAAAATGTGCCCCCCCTGGGGGGCAGAGTAGGGGGTGACACACAAGACATCCATAATATGAATAATCAGTTGCAGACCTCTCAAATGATGTGCCACACGACTGGTGATGTAAAGAAATTAAAAAAGTGCGGCTCCTGGGGGCAGAGTGGTGGTGAAACAAAAGACATCCATAATATGAATAAGCAGTTGCAGACCTTTCAAATGATGTGTCACACGTCTGGTGTTGTAAAGAAATTAAAAATGTGCCCCCCTGGGGGGGGTGGCTCACAAGGCATCCATAATATAATATGAATAAGCAGTTGCAGACCTTTCAAATGATGTGTCAGACGACTGGTATTGTAAGGAAATTAAAAATGTGCCCCCCTGGGGGGCAGAGTGCTGGGGTGACACACAAGACATCCATAATATGAATAAGCAGTTGCAGACCTTTCAAATGATGTGTAACACGACTGGGGTTGTAAAGAAATTTAAAATGTGCCCCCCTGGGGGGCAGAGTGGGTGTGACACACAAGACATCCATAATATGAATAAGCAGTTGCAGACCTTTTAAATGATGAGCCACACGACTGGTGTTGTAAAGAAATTAAAAATGTGCCCCATCTGGGGGAAGTGTAGCTGGTGACGCACAAGACATCCATAATATGAATAAGCAGTTGCAGACCTCTCAAATGATGTGTCACACGATTTGTGTTGTAAAGAAATTAAAAATGTGCCCCCTCCTGGGTTAAGTGTAGCGGGTGACGCACAAGACATCCATAATATGAATAAGCAGTTGCAGACCTTTCAAATGATGGGTCACACGACTAGTGTTGTAAAGAAATTAAAAAAGTACGGCTCCGGGGAGGTAAGTGGGGATGGCCCCGTGCGGTGGCAGAGTGGGGGGGGGGTGACTCACAAGACAATCATAATATGAATAAGCAGTTGCAGACCTTTCAAATGATGTGTCACAAGACTGGTGTTTTGAAGAAATTAAAAAAGTGCCGACCTTGGAGGGGGCAGAGTGGGGGAGTGACACACAAGACATCCGTAATATAAATAAGCAGTTGCAAACCTTTCAAATGATGTGTCACACGACTGGTGTCGTAAAGAAATTAAAAATATGACGCCCTTGGGGGCAGAGTGGGGGGTTAACACACAAGACATTCATAATATGAATAAGCAGTTGCAGACCTTTCAAATGATGTGTCACACGACTGGTGTTGTAAAGAAATTAAAAATGTGCCGCAATTGGGGGGCAGAGTACTGGGAGTGACACACAAGACATCCATAATATGAATAAGCAGTTGCAGACCTTTCAAATGATGTGTCACACGACTGGTGTTGTAAAGAAATTTAAAATGTGCCCTCCTGGCCGGAAAAGTGGGGGTTGACACACAAGACATTCATAATATGAATAAGCAGTTGGAGACCTTTCAAATGATGTGTCACACGACTGGTGTTGTAAAGAATTTAAAAAAGTGCGGCTGTTGAGGGCAGAGTGGGGGGTGACACAAAAGACATCCATAATATGAAAAAGCAGTTGCAGACCTTTCAAATGAAGTCTCACACGATTGGTGTTGTAAAGAAATTAAAAATGTGCCGCCCTTTGGGGACAGAGTGGGGGAGTGACACACAAGACATCCATAATATGAATAAGCAGTTGCAGGCCTTTCAAATGAAGTGTCACACGACTGGTGTTGTAAAGAAATTAAAACTGTGCCCCTCTGGGGGGCAGAGTGGGTGGGTGACACACAAGACATCCTTAATATGAATAAGCAGTTGCAGACCTCTCAAATGATCTGCCACACGACTGGTGATGTAAAGAAATTAAAAAAGTGCCCCCCCCCCTGGGGGGCAGAGTAGGGGGTGACACACAAGACATCCATAATATGAATAAGCAGTTGCAGACCTCTCAAATGATCTGCCACACGACTGGTGATGTAAAGAAATTAAAAAAGTGCGGATCCTGGGGGCAGAGTGGGGGTGACACAAAAGACATCCATAATATGAATAAGCAGTTGCAGACCTTTCAAATGATGTGTCACACGTCTGGTGTTGTAAAGAAATTAAAAATGTGCCCCCCTGGGGGGCAGACTAGGGGGAGGTGGCTCACAAGACATCCATAATATAATATGAATAAGCAGTTGCAGACCTTTCAAATGATGTGTCACACGACTGGTGTTGTAAGGAAATTAAAAATGTGCCACCCTGGGGGGCAGAGTGCTGGGGTGACACACAAGACATCCATAATATGAAAAGCAGTTGCAGACCTTTCAAATGATGTGTAACACGACTGGTGTTGTATAGAAATTTAAAATGTGCCCCCCTGGGGGAAGTGTAGCTGGTGACACACAAGACATCCATAATATGAATAAGCAGTTGCAGACCTCTCAAATGATGTGTCACACGACTAGTGTTGTAAAGAAATTAAAAATGTGCGCCCCGTGCGGTGGCAGAGTGGGGGGGTTGACTCACAAGACAATCATAATATGAATAAGCAGTTGCAGACCTTTCAAATGATGTGTCACACGACTGGTGTTGTAAAGAAATTAAAAAAGTGATGCCCTTGGGGGGCAGAGTGGGGGGTTAACACACAAGACATTCATAATATGAATAAACAGTTGCAGACCTTTCAAATGATGTGTCACACGACTGGTGTTGTAAAGAAATTAAAAATGTGCCGCAATTGGGGGGCAGAGAGGGGGAGTGACACACAAGACATCCATAATATGAATAAGCAGTTGCAAACCTTTCAAATGATGTGTCACACGACTGGTGTTGTAAAGAAATTAAAAATGTGACGCCCTTGGGGGGCAGAGTGGGGGGTTAACACACAAGACATTCATAATATGAATAAGCAGTTGCAGACCTTTCAAATGATGTGTCACACGACTGGTGTTGTAAAGAAATTGAAAATGTGCCGCAATTGGGGGGCAGAGTGGGGGAGTGAGACACAAGAAATCCATAATATGAATAAGCAGTTGCAGACCTTTCAAATGATGTGTCAAACGACTGGTGTTGTAAAGAAATTTAAACTGTGCCCCCCTGGCGGGAAAAGTGGGGGTTGACACACAAGACATTCATAATATGAATAAGCAGTTGCAAACCTTTCAAATGATGTGTCACACGACTGATGTTGTAAAGAATTTAAAAAAGTGCGGCTCTTGAGGGCAGAGTGGGGGTGACACAAAAGACATCCATAATATGAAAAAGCAGTTGCAGACCTTTCAAAGAAGTCTCAAACGATTGGTGTTGTAAAGAAATTAAAAATGTGCCGCCCTTTGGGGACAGAATGGGGGAGTGACACACAAGACATCCATAATATGAATAAGCAGTTGCAAGCCTTTTAAATGAAGTGTCACACGACTGGTGTTGTAAAGAAATTAAAACTGTGCCCCTCTGGGAGGGGCAGAGTGGGTGGGTGACACACAAGACATCCATAATATGAATAAGCAGTTGCAGACCTTTCAAATGATGTGTCACACGTCTGGTGTTGTAAAGAAATTAAAAATGTGCCCCCCTGGGGGGGTGGCTCACAAGGCATCCATAATATAATATGAATAAGCAGTTGCAGACCTTTCAAATGATGTGTCAGACGACTGGTATTGTAAGGAAATTAAAAATGTGCCCCCCTGGGGGGCAGAGTGCTGGGGTGACACACAAGACATCCATAATATGAATAAGCAGTTGCAGACATTCAAATGATGTGTAACACGACTGGGGTTGTAAAGAAATTTAAAATGTGCCCCCCCTGGGGGGCAGAGTGGGTGTGACACACAAGACATCATAATATGAATAAGCAGTTGCAGACCTTTTAAATGATGAGTCACACGACTGGTGTTGTAAAGAAATTAAAAATGTGCCCCCCCTGGGGGAAGTGTAGCTGGTGACGCACAAGACATCCATAATATGAATAAGCAGTTGCAGACCTCTCAAATGATGTGTCACACGATTTGTGTTGTAAAGAATTTTAAAATGTGCGCCCCATGGGGGTGGCAGAAAGGAGGGGTGACACACAAGACATTCATAATATGAATAAGCAGTTGTAGACCTTTCAAATGATGGGTCACACGACTGGTGTTGTAAAGAAATTAAAAAAGTGCGGCTCCGGGGGGGTGAGTGGGGGTGACACAAAAAACATCCATAATATAAATAAGCAGTTGCAGAACTTCCAATTTATGTGTCACACGACTGGTGTTGTAAAGAAATTAAAAATGTGCCCCCCTGGGAGTCAGAGTGGGGGGTGACACACAAGAATTCCATAATATGAATAAGCAGTTGCAGACCTTTTAAATGATGTGTCACACGACTGGTGTTGTAAAGAAATTTAAAATGTGCCCCCCTGGAGGGAAAAGTGGCGGGTGACACACAAGACATCCATAATATGAATAAGCAGTTGCAGACCTCTCAAATGATGTGTCACACGATTTGTGTTGTAAAAAAATTAAAAATGTGCGCCCCGTTCGGTGGCAGAGTGGGGGGAGGGGTTGACTCACAAGACAATCATAATATGAATAAGCAGTTGCAGACCTTTCAAATGATGTGTCACACGACTGGTGTTGTAAAGAATTTAAAAAAGTGCGGCTCTTGAGGGCAGAGTGGGGGTGACACAAAACACATCCATAATATGAAAAAGCAGTTGCAGACCTTTCAAATGAAGTCTCAAACGATTGGTGTTGTAAAGAAATTAAAAATGTGCCGCCCTTTGGGGACAGAGTAGGGGAGTGACACACAAGACATCCATAATATGAATAAGCAGTTGCAAGCCTTTCAAATGAAGTGTCACACGACTGGTGTTGTAAAGAAATTAAAACTGTGCCTCTCTGGGGGGGCAGAGTGGGTGGGTGACACACAAGACATCCTTAATATGAATAAGCAGTTACAGACTTTTCAAATGATGTGTCAGACGACTGGTGTTGTAAAGAAATTAAAAATGTGCCCCCCCCTGGGGGGCAGAGTAGGGGGTGACACACAAGACATCCATAATATGAATAAGAAGTTGCAGACCTTTCAAATGATGTGTCACACGACTGGTGTTGTAAAGAAATTAAAAATGTGCCCCCTCTGGGGGGCAGAGTAGGGGGTGACACACAAGACATCCATAATATGAATAAGCAGTTGCAGACCTCTCAAATGATGTGCCACACGACTGGTGATGTAAAGAAATTAAAAAAGTGCCCCCCTGGGGGGTGGCTCACAAGACGTCCATAATATAATATGAATAAGCAGTTGCAGACCTTTCAAATGATGTGTCACACGACTGGTGTTGTAAGGAAATTAAAAATGTGCCCGCACTGGGGGGAAGAACGGGGGGTGACACACAAGACATCCATAATATGAATAAGAAGTTGCAGACCTTTCAAATGATGTGTCACACGACTGGTGTTGTATAGAAATTAAAAATGTGCCCCCCTGGGGGGCAGAGTAGGGGGTGACACACAAGACATCCATAATATTAATAAGCAGTTGCAGACCTTTCAAATGATATGTCACACGTCTGGTGTTGTAAAGAAATAAAAAATGTGCCCCCCTGGGGGGCAGACTGGGGGGAGGTGGCTCACAAGGCATCCATAATATAATATGAATAAGCCGTTGCAGACCTTTCAAATGATGTGTCAGACGACTGGTATTGTAAGGAAATTAAAAATGTGCCCCCCTGGGGGGCAGAGTGCTGGGGTGACACACAAGACATCCATAATATGAATAAGTAGTTGCAGACCTTTCAAATGATGTGTAACACGACTGGGGTTGTAAAGAAATTTAAAATGTGCCCCCCCTGGGGGGCAGAGTGGGTGTGACACACAAGACATCCATAATATGAATAAGCAGTTGCAGACCTTTTAAATGATGAGTCACACGACTGGTGTTGTAAAGAAATTAAAAATGTGCCCCCCCTGGGGGAAGTGTAGCTGGTGACGCACAAGACATCCATAATATGAATAAGCAGTTGCAGACCTCTCAAATGATGTGTCACACGATTTGTGTTGTAAAGAAACTTAAAATGTGCGCCCCGTGGGGGTGGCAGAGTGGAGGGGTGACACACAAGACATTCATAATATGAATAAGCAGTTGTAGACCTTTCAAATGATGGGTCACACGACTGGTGTTGTAAAGAAATTAAAAAAGTGCGGCTCCGGGGGGGGGTGAGTGGGGGGGACACAAAAAACATCCCTAATATAAATAAGCAGTTGCAGAACTTCCAATTTATGTGTCACACGACTGGTGTTGTAAAGAAATTAAAAATGTGCCCCCCTGGGAGGCAGAGTGGGGGGTGACACACAAGACATCCATAATATGAATAAGCAGTTGCAGACCTTTTAAATGATGTGTCACACGACTGGTGTTGTAAAGAAATTTAAAATGTGCCCCCCTGGAGGGAAAAGTGGCGGGTGACACACAAGACATCCATAATATGAATAAGCAGTTGCAGACCTCTCAAATGATGTGTCACACGACTGGTGTTGTAAAGAATTTAAAAAAGTGCGGCTCTTGAGGGCAGAGTGGGGGTTACACAAAAGACATCCATAATATGAAAAAGCAGTTACAGACCTTTCGAATGAAGTCTCAAACGATTGGTGTTGTAAAGAAATTAAAAATGTGCCGCCTTTTGGGGACAGAGTGGGGGAGTGACACACAAGACATCCATAATAAGAATAAGCAGTTGCAAGCCTTTCAAATGAAGTAACACACGACTGGTGTTGTAAAGAAATTAAAACTGTGCCCCTCTGGGGGGGGGCAGAGTGGGTGGGTGACACACAAGACATCCTTAATATGAATAAGCAGTTACAGACCTTTCAAATGATGTGTCAGACGACTGGTGTTGTAAAGAAATTTAAAATGTGCCCGCACTGGGGGGAAGAGTGGGGGGGACACACAAGACATCCATAATAGGAATAAGAAGTTGCAGACCTTTCAAATGATGTGTCACACGACTGGTGTTGTAAAGAAATTAAAAATGTGCCCCCCCTGGGGGGCAGAATAGGGGGTGACACACAAGACATCCATAATATGAATAATCAGTTGCAGACCTCTCAAATGATGTGCCACACGACTGGTGATGTAAAGAAATTAAAAAAGTGCGGCTCCTGGGGGCAGAGTGGGGGTGAAACAAAAGACATCCATAATATGAATAAGCAGTTGCAGACCTTTCAAATGATGTGTCACGCGTCTGGTGTTGTAAAGAAATTAAAAATGTGCCCCCCTGGGGGGGGGTGGCTCACAAGGCATCCATAATATAATATGAATAAGCAGTTGCAGACCTTTCAAATGATGTGTCAGACGACTGGTATTGTAAGGAAATTAAAAATGTGCCCCCCTGGGGGGGCAGAGTGCTGGGGTGACACACAAGACATCCATAATATGAATAAGCAGTTGCAGACCTCTCAAATGATGTGTCACACGATTTGTGTTGTAAAGAATTTTAAAATGTGCGCCCCGTGGGGGTGGCAGAGTGGAGGGGTGACACACAAGACATCCATAATATGAATAAGCAGTTGCAGACCTTTCACATGATGTGTAACACGACTGGTGTTGTAAAGAAATTTAAAATGTGCCCCCCCTGGGGGGCAGAGTGGGGATGACAGAAAACACATCCATAATATGAATAAGCAGTTGCAGACCTTTTAAATGATGTGTCACACGACTGATGTTGTAAAGAAATTTAAAATGTGCCCCCCCTGGAGGGAAAAGTGGCGGGTGACACACAAGACATCCATAATATGAATAAGCAGTTGCAGACCTCTCAAATTATGTGTCACACGAGTTGTGTTGTAAAGAAATTAAAAAGTGCGCCCCGTGAAGTGGCAGAGTGGGGGGGTTAACTCATAAGACAATCATAATATGAATAAGCAGTTGCAGACCTTTCAAATGATGTGTCACACGACTGGTGTTGTAAAGAAATTAAAAAAGTGCCGCCCTTGGAGGGGGCAGAGTGGGGGAGTGACACACAAGACTTCCATAATATGAATAAGCAGTTGTAGTCCTTTCAATTGATGTGTCACACGACTGGTGTTGTAAAGAAATTAAAAATGTGCCCCCTACGGCAGGAAGACTGGTGGGGTGACACACAAGACATCCATAATATTAATAAGCAGTTGCAGACCTCTCAAATGATGTGTCTCACGATTTGTGTTGTAAAGAAATTAAAAATGTGCGCCCCGTGCGGTGGCAGAGTGGGGGGGGGGTGACTCACAAGACAATCATAATATGAATAAGCAGTTGCAGACCTTTCAAATGATGTGTCACACGACTGGTGTTGTGAAGAAATTAAAAAAGTGCCGACCTTGGAGGGGGCAGAGTGGGGGAGTGACACACAAGACATCCATAATATAAATAAGCAGTTGCAAACCTTTCAAATGATGTGTCACACGACTGGTGTTGTAAAGAAATTAAAAATATGACGCCCTTGGGGGGCAGAGTGGGGGGTTAACACACAAGACATTCATAATATGAATAAGCAGTTGCAGACCTTTCAAATGATGTGTCACACGACTGGTGTTGTAAAGAAATTAAAAATGTGCCGCAATTGGGGGGCAGAGTACTGGGAGTGACACACAAGACATCCATAATATGAATAAGCAGTTGGAGACCTTGCAAATGATGTGTCACACGATTGGTGTTGTAAAGAAATTAAAAATGTGCCGCCCTTTGGGGACAGAGTGGGGGAGTGACACACAAGACATCCATAATATGAATAAGCAGTTGCAGGCCTTTCAAATGAAGTGTCACACGACTGGTGTTGTAAAGAAATTAAAACTGTGCCCCTCTGGGGGGCAGAGTGGGTGGGTGACACACAAGACATCCTTAATATGAATAAGCAGTTGCAGACCTCTCAAATGATCTGCCACACGACTGGTGATGTAAAGAAATTAAAAAAGTGCGGCTCCTGGGGGCAGAGTGGGGGTGACACAAAAAACATCCATAATATGAATAAGCAGTTGCAGACCTTTCAAATGATGTGTCACACGTCTGGTGATGTAAAGAAATTAAAAATGTGCCCCCATGGGGGGCAGACTAGGGGGAGGTGGCTCACAAGACATCCATAATATAATATGAATAAGCAGTTGCAGACCTTTCAAATGATGTGTCACACGACTGGTGTTGTAAGGAAATTAAAAATGTGCCCCCGTGGGGGGCAGAGTGCTGGGGTGACACACAAGACATCCATAATATGAATAAGCAGTTGCAGACCTTTCAAATGATGTGTAATACGACTGGTGTTGTAAAGAAATTTAAAATGTTCCCCCCTGGGGGTGGCAGAGTGGGGATGACACACAAGACATCCATAATATGAATAAGCAGCTGCAGACCTTTTAAATGATGAGTCACACGACTGGTGTTGTAAAGAAATTAAAAATGTGCCCCCCCCGGGGGAAGTGTAGCTGGTGACACAAAAAACATCCATAATATAAATAAGCAGTTGCAGAACTTCCAATTTATGTGTCACACGACTAGTGTTGTAAAGAAATTAAAAATGTGCCCCCCTGGGAGGCAGAGTGGGGGGTGACACAAGACATCCATAATATGAATAGGCAGTTGCAGACCTTTTAAATGATGTGTCACACGACTGGTGTTGTAAAGAAATTTAAAATGGGCCCCCTGGAGGGAAAAGTGGCGGGTGACACACAAGGCATCCCTAATATGAATAAGCAGTTGCAGACCTCTCAAATGATGTGTCACACGATTTGTGTTGTAAAGAAATTAAAAATGTGCGCCCCGTGCGGTGGCAGAGTGGGGGGGTTGACTCACAAGACAATCATAATATGAATAAGCAGTTGCAGACCTTTCAAATGATGTGTCACACGACTGGTGTTGTAAAGAAATTAAAAAAGTGATGCCCTTGGGGGGCAGAGTGGGGGGTTAACACACAAGACATTCATAATATGAATAAGCAGTTGCAGACATTTCAAATGATGTGTCACACGACTGGTGTTGTAAAGAAATTAAAAATGTGCCGCAATTGGGGGGCAGAGTGGGGGAGTGACACAAGAGACATCCATAATATGAATAAGCAGTTGCAAACCTTTCAAATGATGTGTCACACGACTGGTGTTGTAAAGAAATTAAAAATGTGACGCCCTTGGGGGGCAGAGTGGGGGGTTAACACACAAGACATTCATAATATGAATAAGCAGTTGCAGACCTTTCAAATGATGTGTCACACGACTGGTGTTGTAAAGAAATTGAAAATGTGCCGCAATTGGGGGGCAGAGTGGGGGAGTGACACACAAGAAATCCATAATATGAATAAGCAGTTGCAAGCCTTTCAAATGAAGTGTCACACGACTGGTGTTGTAAAGAAATTAAAACTGTGCCTCTCTGGGGGGGCAGAGTGGGTGGGTGACACACAAGACATCCTTAATATGAATAAGCAGTTACAGACTTTTCAAATGATGTGTCAGACGACTGGTGTTGTAAAGAAATTAAAAATGTGCCCCCCCCCTGGGGGGCAGAGTAGGGGGTGACACACAAGACATCCATAATATGAATAAGAAGTTGCAGACCTTTCAAATGATGTGTCACACGACTGGTGTTGTAAAGAAATTAAAAATGTGCCCCCTCTGGGGGGCAGAGTAGGGGGTGACACACAAGACATCCATAATATGAATAAGCAGTCGCAGACCTCTCAAATGATGTGCCACACGACTGGTGATGTAAAGAAATTAAAAAAGTGCGGCTCCTGGGGGCAGAGAGGGGGTGAAACAAAAGACATCCATAATATGAATAAGCAGTTGCAGACCTTTCAAATGATGTGTCACACGTCTGGTGTTGTAAAGAAATTAAAAATGTGCCCCCCTGGGGGGTGGCTCACAAGACGTCCATAATATAATATGAATAAGCAGTTGCAGACCTTTCAAATGATGTGTCACACGACTGGTGTTGTAAGGAAATTAAAAATGTGCCCGCACTGGGGGGAAGAACGGGGGGTGACACACAAGACATCCATAATGTGAATAAGAAGTTGCAGACCTTTCAAATGATGTGTCACACGACTGGTGTTGTATAGAAATTAAAAATGTGCCCCCCTGGGGGGCAGAGTAGGGGGTGACACACAAGACATCCATAATATTAATAAGCAGTTGCAGACCTTTCAAATGATGTGTCACACGTCTGGTGTTGTAAAGAAATAAAAAATGTGCCCCCCTGGGGGGCAGACTGGGGGGAGGTGGCTCACAAGGCATCCATAATATAATATGAATAAGCAGTTGCAGACCTTTCAAATGATGTGTCAGACGACTGGTATTGTAAGGAAATTAAAAATGTGCCCCCCTGGGGGGCAGAGTGCTGGGGTGACACACAAGACATCCATAATATGAATAAGTAGTTGCAGACCTTTTAAATGATGAGTCACACGACTGGTGTTGTAAAGAAATTAAAAATGTGCCCCCCCTGGGGGAAGTGTAGCTGGTGACGCACAAGACATCCATAATATGAATAAGCAGTTGCAGACCTCTCAAATGATGTGTCACACGATTTGTGTTGTAAAGAAATTTAAAATGTGCGCCCCATGGGGGTGGCAGAGTGGAGGGGTGACACACAAGACATTCATAATATGAATAAGCAGTTGTAGACCTTTCAAATGATGGGTCACACGACTGGTGTTGTAAAGAAATTAAAAAAGTGCGGCTCCGGGGGGGGTGAGTGGGGGGGGACACAAAAAACATCCATAATATAAATAAGCAGTTGCAGAACTTCCAATTTATGTGTCACACGACTGGTGTTGTAAAGAAATTAAAAATGTGCCCCCCTGGGAGGCAGAGTGGGGGGTGACACACAAGACATCCATAATATGAATAAGCAGTTGCAGACCTTTTAAATGATGTGTCACAGGACTGGTGTTGTAAAGAAATTTAAAATGTGCCCCCCTGGAGGAAAAAGTGGCGGGTGACACACAAGACATCCATAATATGAATAAGCAGTTGCAGACCTCTCAAATGATGTGTCTCACGATTTGTGTTGTAAAGAAATTAAAAATGTGCGCCCCGTGCGGTGGCAGAGTGGGGGGGGGTTGACTCACAAGACAATCATAATATGAATAAGCAGTTGCAGACCTTTCAAATGATGTGTCACACAACTGGTGTTGTAAAGAATTTAAAAAAGTGCGGCTCTTGAGGGCAGAGTGGGGGTTACACAAAAGACATCCATAATATGAAAAAGCAGTTACAGACCTTTCAAATGAAGTCTCAAACGACTGGTGTTGTAAAGAAATTAAAAATGTGCCGCCCTTTGGGGACAGAGTGGGGGAGTGACACACAAGACATCCATAATAAGAATAAGCAGTTGCAAGCCTTTCAAATGAAGTGTCACACGACTGGTGTTGTAAAGAAATTAAAACTGTGCCCCTCTTGGGGGGGCAGAGTGGGTGGGTGACACACAAGACATCCGTAATATGAATAAGCAGTTACAGACCTTTCAAATGATGTGTCAGACGACTGGTGTTGTAAAGAAATTTAAAATGTGCCCGCACTGGGGGGAAGAGTGGGGGGGACACACAAGACATCTATAATATGAATAAGAAGTTGCAGACCTTTCAAATGATGTGTCACACGACTGGTGTTGTAAAGAAATTAAAAATGTGCCCCCCCTGGGGGGCAGAGTAGGGGGTGACACACAAGACATCCATAATATGAATAATCAGTTGCAGACCTCTCAAATGATGTGCCACACGACTGGTGATGTAAAGAAATTAAAAAAGTGCGGCTCCTGGGGGCAGAGTGGTGGTGAAACAAAAGACATCCATAATATGAATAAGCAGTTGCAGACCTTTCAAATGATGTGTCACACGTCTGGTGTTGTAAAGAAATTAAAAATGTGCCCCCCTGGGGGGGGTGGCTCACAAGGCATCCATAATATAATATGAATAAGCAGTTGCAGACCTTTCAAATGATGTGTCAGACGACTGGTATTGTAAGGAAATTAAAAATGTGCCCCCCTGGGGGGCAGAGTGCTGGGGTGACACACAAGACATCCATATTATGAATAAGCAGTTGCAGACCTTTCAAATGATGTGTAACACGACTGGGGTTGTAAAGAAATTTAAAATGTGCCCCCCTGGGGGGCAGAGTGGGTGTGACACACAAGACATCCATAATATGAATAAGCAGTTGCAGACCTTTTAAATGATGAGCCACACGACTGGTGTTGTAAAGAAATTAAAAATGTGCCCCATCTGGGGGAAGTGTAGCTGGTGACGCACAAGACATCCATAATATGAATAAGCAGTTGCAGACCTCTCAAATGATGTGTCACACGATTTGTGTTGTAAAGAAATTAAAAATGTGCCCCCTCCTGGGTTAAGTGTAGCGGGTGACGCACAAGACATCCATAATATGAATAAGCAGTTGCAGACCTTTCAAATGATGGGTCACACGACTAGTGTTGTAAAGAAATTAAAAAAGTACGGCTCCGGGGAGGTAAGTGGGGATGGCCCCGTGCGGTGGCAGAGTGGGGGGGGGGTGACTCACAAGACAATCATAATATGAATAAGCAGTTGCAGACCTTTCAAATGATGTGTCACACGACTGGTGTTTTGAAGAAATTAAAAAAGTGCCGACCTTGGAGGGGGCAGAGTGGGGGAGTGACACACAAGACATCCGTAATATAAATAAGCAGTTGCAAACCTTTCAAATGATGTGTCACACGACTGGTGTTGTAAAGAAATTAAAAATATGACGCCCTTGGGGGCAGAGTGGGGGGTTAACACACAAGACATTCATAATATGAATAAGCAGTTGCAGACCTTTCAAATGATGTGTCACACGACTGGTGTTGTAAAGAAATTAAAAATGTGCCGCAATTGGGGGGCAGAGTACTGGGAGTGACACACAAGACATCCATAATATGAATAAGCAGTTGCAGACCTTTTAAATGATGTGTCACACGACTGGTGTTGTAAAGAAATTTAAAATGTGCCCTCCTGGCCGGAAAAGTGGGGGTTGACACACAAGACATTCATAATATGAATAAGCAGTTGGAGACCTTTCAAATGATGTGTCACACGACTGGTGTTGTAAAGAATTTAAAAAAGTGCGGCTGTTGAGGGCAGAGTGGGGGGTGACACAAAAGACATCCATAATATGAAAAAGCAGTTGCAGACCTTTCAAATGAAGTCTCACACGATTGGTGTTGTAAAGAAATTAAAAATGTGCCGCCCTTTGGGGACAGAGTGGGGGAGTGACACACAAGACATCCATAATATGAATAAGCAGTTGCAGACCTTTCAAATGATGTGTCAGACGACTGGTATTGTAAGGAAATTAAAAATGTGCCCCCCTGGGGGGCAGAGTGCTGGGGTGACACACAAGACATCCATATTATGAATAAGCAGTTGCAGACCTTTCAAATGATGTGTAACACGACTGGGGTTGTAAAGAAATTTAAAATGTGCCCCCCTGGGGGGCAGAGTGGGTGTGACACACAAGACATCCATAATATGAATAAGCAGTTGCAGACCTTTTAAATGATGAGCCACACGACTGGTGTTGTAAAGAAATTAAAAATGTGCCCCATCTGGGGGAAGTGTAGCTGGTGACGCACAAGACATCCATAATATGAATAAGCAGTTGCAGACCTCTCAAATGATGTGTCACACGATTTGTGTTGTAAAGAAATTAAAAATGTGCCCCCTCCTGGGTTAAGTGTAGCGGGTGACGCACAAGACATCCATAATATGAATAAGCAGTTGCAGACCTTTCAAATGATGGGTCACACGACTAGTGTTGTAAAGAAATTAAAAAAGTACGGCTCCGGGGAGGTAAGTGGGGATGGCCCCGTGCGGTGGCAGAGTGGGTGGGTGACACACAAGACATCCTTAATATGAATAAGCAGTTGCAGACCTCTCAAATGATCTGCCACACGACTGGTGATGTAAAGAAATTAAAAAAGTGCCCCCCCCCTGGGGGGCAGAGTAGGGGGTGACACACAAGACATCCATAATATGAATAAGCAGTTGCAGACCTCTCAAATGATCTGCCACACGACTGGTGATGTAAAGAAATTAAAAAAGTGCGGATCCTGGGGGCAGAGTGGGGGTGACACAAAAGACATCCATAATATGAATAAGCAGTTGCAGACCTTTCAAATGATGTGTCACACGTCTGGTGTTGTAAAGAAATTAAAAATGTGCCCCCCTGGGGGGCAGACTAGGGGGAGGTGGCTCACAAGACATCCATAATATAATATGAATAAGCAGTTGCAGACCTTTCAAATGATGTGTCACACGACTGGTGTTGTAAGGAAATTAAAAATGTGCCACCCTGGGGGGCAGAGTGCTGGGGTGACACACAAGACATCCATAATATGAAAAGCAGTTGCAGACCTTTCAAATGATGTGTAACACGACTGGTGTTGTATAGAAATTTAAAATGTGCCCCCCTGGGGGTGGCAGAGTGGGGATGACACACAAGACATCCATAATATGAATAAGCAGTTGCAGACCTTTTAAATGATGAGTCACACGACTGGTGTTGTAAAGAAATTAAAAATGTGCCCCCCCTGGGGGAAGTGTAGCTGGTGACACACAAGACATCCATAATATGAATAAGCAGTTGCAGACCTCTCAAATGATGTGTCACACGACTAGTGTTGTAAAGAAATTAAAAATGTGCGCCCCGTGCGGTGGCAGAGTGGGGGGGTTGACTCACAAGACAATCATAATATGAATAAGCAGTTGCAGACCTTTCAAATGATGTGTCACACGACTGGTGTTGTAAAGAAATTAAAAAAGTGATGCCCTTGGGGGGCAGAGTGGGGGGTTAACACACAAGACATTCATAATATGAATAAACAGTTGCAGACCTTTCAAATGATGTGTCACACGACTGGTGTTGTAAAGAAATTAAAAATGTGCCGCAATTGGGGGGCAGAGTGGGGGAGTGACACACAAGACATCCATAATATGAATAAGCAGTTGCAAACCTTTCAAATGATGTGTCACACGACTGGTGTTGTAAAGAAATTAAAAATGTGACGCCCTTTGGGGGCAGAGTGGGGGGTTAACACACAAGACATTCATAATATGAATAAGCAGTTGCAGACCTTTCAAATGATGTGTCACACGACTGGTGTTGTAAAGAAATTGAAAATGTGCCGCAATTGGGGGGCAGAGTGGGGGAGTGAGACACAAGAAATCCATAATATGAATAAGCAGTTGCAGACCTTTCAAATGATGTGTCAAACGACTGGTGTTGTAAAGAAATTTAAACTGTGCCCCCCTGGCGGGAAAAGTGGGGGTTGACACACAAGACATTCATAATATGAATAAGCAGTTGCAAACCTTTCAAATGATGTGTCACACGACTGATGTTGTAAAGAATTTAAAAAAGTGCGGCTCTTGAGGGCAGAGTGGGGGTGACACAAAAGACATCCATAATATGAAAAAGCAGTTGCAGACCTTTCAAAGAAGTCTCAAACGATTGGTGTTGTAAAGAAATTAAAAATGTGCCGCCCTTTGGGGACAGAATGGGGGAGTGACACACAAGACATCCATAATATGAATAAGCAGTTGCAAGCCTTTGAAATGAAGTGTCACACGACTGGTGTTGTAAAGAAATTAAAACTGTGCCCCTCTGGGAGGGGCAGAGTGGGTGGGTGACACACAAGACATCCTTAATATGAATAAGCAGTTACAGACCTTTCAAATGATGTGTCAGACGACTGGTGTTGTAAAGAAATTTAAAATGTGCCCGCACTGGGGGGAAGTGTGGGGGTGACACACAAGACATCCATAATATGAATAAGAAGTTGCAGACCTTTCAAATGATATGTCACACGACTGGTGTTGTAAAAAAATTAAAAAAGTGCGGCTCCTGGGGGCAGAGTGGTGGTGACACAAAAGACATCCATAATATGAATAAGCAGTTGCAGACCTTTCGAATGATGTGTCACACGTCTGGTGTTGTAAAGAAATTAAAAATGTGCCCCCCTTGGAGGGGCAGACTGGGGGGGTGGCTCACAAGACATCCATAATATGAATAAGCAGTTGCAGACCTTTCAAATGATGTGTAACACGACTGGTGTTGTAAAGAAATTTAAAATGTGCCCCCCCTGGGGTTCAGTGTGGGGGTGACACACAAGACATCCATAATATGAATAAGCAGTTGCAGGCCTTTTAAATGATGAGTCACACGACTGGTGTTGTAAAGAAATTAAAAATGTGCCCCCCCCCTGGGGGAAGTGTAGCGGGTGACGCACAAGACATCCATAATATAAATAAGCAGTTGCAGACCTTTCAAATGATGGGTCACACGACTGGTGTTTTAAAGAAAATAAAAAAGTGCGGCTCCGGGGAGGTCAGTGGGGGTGACACAAAAGACATCCATAATATAAATAAGCAGTTGCAGAACTTCCAAATTATGTGTTACACGATTGGTGTTGTAAAGAAATTAAAAATGTTCCCCCCTGGGTGGCAGAGTTGGGGGTGTCACACAAGACATCCATAATATGAATAAGCAGTTGCAGACCTTTTAAATGATGTGTCACACGACTGGTGTTGTAAAGAAATTTAAAATGTGCCCCCCTGGAGGGAAAAGTGGCGGGTGACACACAAGACATCCATAATATGAATAAGCAGTTGCAGACCTCTCAAATGATGTGTCGCACGAGTTGTGTTGTAAAGAAATTAAAAATGTGCGCCCCGTGGAGTGGTAGAGTGGGGGGGGGGTTAACTCATAAGACAATCATAATATGAATAAGCAGTTGCAGACCTTTCAAATGATGAGTCACACGACTGGTGTTGTAAAGAAATTAAAAAAGTGCCGCCCTTGGAGGGGGCAGAGTGGGGGAGTGACACACAAGGCTTCCATAATATGAATAAGCAGTTGTAGACCTTTCAATTGATGTGTCACACGACTGGTGTTGTAAAGAAATTAAAAATGTGCCCCCTACGGGAGGAAGACTGGTGGGGTGACACACAAGACAACCATAATATGAATAAGCAGTTGCAGACCTTTTAAATGATGTGTCACACGACTGGTGTTGTAAAAAAATTTAAAATGTGCCCCCCGGGGGGGCAGAATGGGGGGTGACACACAAGACATCCATAATATGAATAAGCTGTGGCAGACCTTTCAAATCATATGTCACACGACTGGTGTTGCAAAGAAATTAAAAATGTGCCCCCTGGGGGGGGTTCAGACTGGGGGGGTGACACACAAGACATCACTAATATGAATAAGCAGTTGCGGACCTTTTAAATGATGTGTCACACGACTGGTGTTGCAAAGAAATTAAAAATGTGCCCCCTGGGGGGGGGTTCAGACTGGGGGGGAACACACAAGACATCCATAATATGAATAAGCAGTTGCAGACCTTTCAAATGATGTGTCACACGACTGGTGTTGTAAAGAAATTAAAAATATGCCCTCCTGGGGGGGCAGAGTGGGGGATGACACACAAGACATCCATAATATGAATAAGCAGTTGCAGACATTTCAAATGATGTGTCACACGACTGGTGTTGTAAAGAAATTAAAAATGTGCCCCCCTGGGGCAGAGCGGAGGGGGGACACAAGACATCCATAATAGGAAAAGGCAGTTTCAGACCTTTCTAAAGATATGCAACACGAGTGCTGTGGATAAAAATTTAAAAAGGTCCCCTTTGGGGGGGGGCAATGTGGGGTGTGGCGCCCCAAATATGCGTAATTTGAATGAGCAGTTACGGTACTTTTAAACTATAGGGGGGGGGGTCCGTCCCCCTGCTCGCTACGCTCACCAAGCCCCCGCGTAATCGCTTTGCGATTCCGTTTGGTATTGCTTTGCAATCCCGTTTGGAATCGCTTCGTGATGCATAGACGAAGCTTTTTCCTGATTTGTCTGTTCGACTCATGGAGGGAGTGGTCTACCCGGATTCGTTATTTCCGGAAATCTTACACATCAGCATCATTCTAGGATTCATTCCTTTTAAGGCTAGTTTTTTTTACTATAGAAGGATACGAGGATTTTTTTTTAGTTTTTAACTGTGCCGAATGAAAGAATTTACACTTGAACGATAACGCGCATCATATCGCACTAGCAGGGGAGACCGAGCTTAGCTCGGTCAAAACTACCTTTGTGTTCAACTCGATATAGTATTTTCACTGTATCATTAACTCTGTATTATTACTGTAAAACATGTTTATAATAGTATTATTTAGAAAAACAATCAATAAGAAAACTATGTTTTTATGCGCATATTTATAAATTTTATTTTATTTTAAATTTTACAACGAAAGGACATCGATCTAAATCACTTTTTTAGCTCGACTCTGATTGGTTTAACCATGGATCTCGAATCCTCTTAAGAATGTATAAAAAAATTCTTTACATTCTGAAAGACAATATTTTTTGCTAGATATAGCCAAATTTGGAGGCATTCTTTTCATTTGGCACTAAATACTTGTTTTGGTTTTCGTAATTTTTATAGTCGATTTTTTGGCCATATGTCGCCAATATTTTGTCAAATATCACCAAGTTATTGGCTTTTGCCATATTCTCGTGAACCTGACCCGTATTACCCAAAATGTAAATCTAATCAAATTTGATCAAGCATGTGACATAGCTCAATCGTCTTCAGGTAATCAAAAACAGTAGAATATAAAATTGAATCAAAATCGTTTAAGCCATTTTTTAGGTAAAATTAGCTTGGCAGCATTCAGCAATGAAGCGAAATGACCCACTAATATAAATTTGTTTAACATGCGACTCAGCCCAATAGTCTTCTCGTGACAAAAAACGTTTTGTTTAAAAATTTAGGGTAAAATTGATTGAGTCGTTGTTATATATAATTAGAATGACCCTAGCTCATTAAGACCCAAAATGACCTACTAATAGAATTTTCGCGAGCATGTGTCCAAGCCAAATGGTTTTCGCTTGCTCAAAAACGATATAATACAAAGCATAGTCAAAATGGTGAGTACCATTTTCTATATAAAATTAGCATGACCCATTATGACCAACAAATGACCCTTATAATCGAAATCTCTCGAACGTGTGGCCTAGCTCTTTAGTTTTAGCATGCCGAAAAACATTAGATACAAAATTTAGATAAAATCGATTGAGCCGTTTTTTAGATATAGTTAGTTTGACCCTGACCCCTAATAATCCAAAATGACCCATTGATCAGATTTTCTCAAAAATCTGTCCTAACCCAATGATTTTCTTGTGACCGAAAACGATAAAATGCAAAATTTAATCAAAATTGCGCGAAACATTGTCTAGATAAAATTAGAATGACCCAAAAGTGGCCCACTAATTGAAATTTCTCGAACATGTGACCTACTCCAATGATTTTCTCATGCCAAAAATATGTTGTATATAAAATTTCGTTAAAATCGACCCACCCATTCTTTAGATATAGCTTGACCTTGATCCATTAAGACCCACAAATGACCCTTATAATCGAAAGCTCTCGAATATGTGACTTAGTCCATTAGTTTTCTCGTTTCTAAAAATTGTTACATACAGAATTTCGTTAAAATTGATCCTGCCGTTCTTTAATTATACATAGCTTGACCCAGACCCTTTATGATCCAAAATGACCCATTAATCGAAATTTTTCGAACATGTAACCTAGTCCAATGATTTTATCGTGCCAAAAAAATGTTGCATACAAAATTTCATTAAAATCGATCCACCTGTTCTTTAGATATAGTTTGACCATGACCCATTATGACCCATCATGATCCACAAATGACCCTCATAATCGAAATCTCTCAAACATGTGATTTAGCCCATTAGTTTTCTCATGTCGAAAAACTGTCACATACAAAATTTCGTTATAATCCATCACGCCGTTCTTTAAATATAAATAGCTTGACCCAGACTCTTAATGACCCAATATGACCAAGTGAAATTTTTTCTCGAACATGTAACCTAGCCCAATTTTTTTCTCGCGCCCGAAAACCATAGAATGCAATTTTTAGTCAAAATTGCGTGAGAAAATCGCTAGATAAAAATAGTATGACCCACAATGACCCCAAAAATGACCCACTTACCGAATTTTCTCGAACATGTTACCTAACCCAATGGTCTTCTTGTAATCCAAAACGATAAAATATAAAATTTGGTCAAAATCGTTAGAGCCGTTTTTTAGATAATAATGGCTTGACCCATAATGACCCAAAATTGACCCACTAATCGAAATTTTTCGAACATGTGACCCAGCCTAATAGTTTTGTTGTGCCAAAAAACGATTGGATAGAAAATTTCCTTAAAATCGATCCAGCCGTTCTCCAGATATAAATAGCTTGATCTTGACCCATTATGACCCAAAACGACCCAATAATCGAATTTTCTCGAACATGTGACCTAGCCCAATGGTCTTCTCGTGCCCGAAAATGGTAAAATCCAAATTTTTGCGAAAATCGTTAGAGCCGTTTTTCAGATAAAATTTACCCACACACACACACAATTTTTGCTCGCATTATAGTATAAGATATCGTTTTTACGGCATATTGAATCTCCATCATCAATATCTTTCCTCCATGAGTCAATACATTTTAGGACATCTGGTATATGCTGTCAACCAGCTGGGAATTTGCGATTTTTGTCAAAAAAGAACGTGACACAAATTTTTGACTATTTTCCCTGAAAACAACCTAAAAAATGCATTGTATAAATAATTCAGTTTGAATAAAAGTCTTTCATTACAGGCCAATTTTGTTCTTGAAGGAAACTTTTTTCAATATTATTTTCCTCAAATGTAAAAAAATCTAAAAATATTCTAGATAAAAAAGTGTATAAAGGGGGGAAGTTAACTAGAGAACAAAGACTTCACCGGATACCCATCCTACCCCCCCCCCCCCCACCACCACCACCGCCATTCCTTCTAACTACTGTTATTATGATCAGATAAGTATTCGTGTTTTATAAGCTTATTAGCTGCCTTTGCCCTCTACTCTGATCGGTTTTTCCAAAAGAATCTTCTATCAAAGAAAAATCTAGCAAAGATTATAAAAAAAAAAAAAAGCTTAATATCTAATTGAATATTCATAATTGTTGTTTTATACGCATAATCTTCCATTATCCAGCTCAGAATCGATTTTAACAACATAATAGATAAAATAATTCTAATATCTCCGAAGTACTTATGTTTAACTATTTTTTAGTAGGTTTGTTATCTTGAATTTCTTACTTCTACCAAAAATTGCTGCAGAGATATGGCAAAATGGCTGAAAATGCGACCACCCCATTAAAATCTCTTAGCTTGGAATTTCTAAAATAAAAAAAAGTTCATGTTTAATTTAGTAGATTAATCATCCTCAAAATTCATGCCTGTACCTAAAACTGCTGTTGGGGTTTTAGCTAAATGACCTAAAAGTTTTTCGCATCTACCGCTAATCCGGACATTTGTAAAATCACTGAAATAAATGTTTAATAATTTTTTTAATAAATTTATTATTTTAAATTTCACGATTTTACCCATAGCTGCTGCTGGGATTTGGCTAGTAGAGATTGGCTATTTCGTTCCTTTTAAGGAATCGTTCCAGCCGGATTCGTTCACCAAAAGGAACGAGTTCTTCGGATTCGTTCCGATTGAAATCGTTCCGAAAAAAAGGAACGATTCCGAAAAGAAGGAACAAAATTGGAAAAATGAACGAAACGGAAAAAAAGAAACGAATCCGAGAAAAAAAGGAACAAATACGATAAAAAAGGATAGATTTTGAAAAAAAAAAATATATTCCAAGGGGAAAAAAACGCGTGAGAACGATTTTAAGAAAAAGGGAATGAATTCGGAGGCAGGGATGATCCCCGAATTCGGTCCTTTGCAATTTCAATGAACGACATGCAGTCCCTAAAGCTTTATAATTTATTTCCTTACATATCCATCTTTCTTCATAGCATTTCTTACCGTTCTCCTTATTTTTTTAATATTTTGAACAGATATTTTCAATAAAATAAAATAAAATAAAATAAAAAAAATCGTAAAATTTTAATAAACAACAAAAAAGCCACTCATAGCTAATCTCTTATTTCACACCCCCATCCCCCTTACCCCTGTCTCCACTATTGGGCCTCTTGTCGGTGTGGGTGAATTTCGCACGCAGCGCAGAGTATCGCAGATGCCCAATATATTTGTTTACGTTTGGACTTGAAGTTTTTGGAATGCTATAACTCACGAAGTCATTGAACTTTTCGACTTTAGTTTTAAGCGAAATGGTCAACGCTCGTTCAGATGATTGGAAAATAGAGTCATTAGATCTTGGCTATTGATATATAAGATATTATTGTATATATAAAATAATTATTATATATAAGATTATTCGGACATATATAAATATTATAATACATATAACATATGTGATATTATATGTATAGTAAATATTATATCCGTCAAAAAAAAAATAGTGATTCATTAAATTTCAAAGTTTTATTTCTTTAAAATTGAAATTTTTTAAGCTTTCAACTGAAAACCGATCGATTGGTTCAATTAAACTAAACTGATTAAAATAATATCCATTATTGCTACAGATTGTAGTAATATTACATAAAAAAAAATTCCTCCTCTTTTTTTTAGGTGCGTTCGTAATTATGTAAATACGTAGCACCTATTGTTGTCGCTCAGTCCGTCCGTCTGTCTGTCCGCATATAACAACGCAAAAACTACCCAACCGTATCGTTTGAAATTTAAAATGCATAATTATAACATAATTTTATCGAGTCATTTCAAATTTTATGAAAATCGGATGGATAGATCAATTACAGGGACATTCAAAAGGTATTCCGTTACATTACGGTCAATAGGGAAAAAGTTTCAAATGCATTTTAATTGTTTGAAATTTAAAACATATAATTATTACATAATTTTGTCGAGTCATTTCAAATTTTATGAAAGTCGGATGGATAGATCAATTACAGGGACAATTAAAAGGATTCCGTTACATTACGGTCAATGGGGAAAAAAGTTTCAAATGCATTTTAATCGCTTGAAATTTAAAACATATAATTGTTGCGTAATTTTATCGAGTCATTTTGAATGTTATGACAATCGGATGTATAGATCAATTACAGGGACAATCAAACGGATTCCGTTACATTACGGGCAATGGGGATAAAAGTTTCAAATGCATTTTAATCGTTTGAAATTTAAAACATAATTACTAAGTAATTTTGTCGAGTCATTTCAAATGTTATGAAAGTCGGATGCATAGATCATTTACAGGAACAATCAAAAGTATTCCATTACATTACGGTCAATGGGAAAAAAGTTTCAAAAGCATTTTAATGATGTTACACTCATTCGAACATAATAGAATTGGCATGAATCTATGAAGTATATACTAAAATATGCATTCTGTACAATCTGTGATGCAAAAAAATTTTATTATTAAATTACAGGGCCACTCAAAAGTATTCCACTACATAATGCTACACGGGGGAACATTATTTGGGGCGTGTTTTAATTAAATTCAACTATTTCACATTTTATGAATAAGATATACGTTGCTGATGTGTAATAAAAATTACTTCCTGCATATTTACAGAAACACAAAGATTTCGACTATTATACTGTATCCGAAGTACGCTCTACTATATCATCAAGATCTGAATATTTTTAAAACTTCGTTATCGTATGAACGCACCTCATTTGCTACGCTTCACGTGCAATTTCCAACCTTTT
The DNA here is from genome assembly GCA_964019185.1 of Maratus speculifer. Taxonomy (NCBI): domain Eukaryota; kingdom Metazoa; phylum Arthropoda; class Arachnida; order Araneae; family Salticidae; genus Maratus; species Maratus speculifer. The sequence goes on along the minus strand of OZ025298.1, from coordinate 185,361,581 downwards.
TTTTTTTTTTTTCTTTTTTTTTTTGTGGACGATGTTTAGCGATTGAATGAAACACATCTGCTTTAAGTCTGTTATAGATAGCACAAGCCTGTTATTGTTTGAGAATTTGACTTTTTTTAGCTCACAGGCTATCATAGCCTGAGAGCTTATGTGCCCGTCCGTTCTGTATGTACGTGCGTTCGTGCATAACGCGATAACTCATGATAAAAATATCGGATCCGCTTGAAATTTTGTATATAGGTATACCCTGATAAGACGCTTCCCTGATTAGTTTTTGGAGTTCATTCGATATGTATAAGGGGGAAACGTGGGGCTCATGCCCATCCCCTTAATTGATGTAAAAGGGATTTTCATGCAGAATTAACAGTTTTCGTTCAAAATTTAGATATAGGATCATTCTGATGAGACGATTCCGTGACTGTTATTAGATGTTCAATGAATAAGTATAAACAGGGGGAACGGGGGGCTCATGCCCCTCCCCTTAATTGATATAAACGGGATTTTCATGCAAAATTAACAGTTTTCGTTCAAAATTTAGATATAGGATCATTCTGATGAGGCGAGTCCGTGGCTGTTATTAGGTGTTCATTGAATAAGTATAAACAGGGGGAACGGGGGTTCTAATGTCCCTCCCTTTAACTTGTATAAATAGATTTTTCAAGCAGAATTGTCTGATTTCGTTCAAATCTCTGAATAGCTTTGGAAGTTTAATGGTTAAGTATAAAAGAGGGGAATAACTCCTCTTAAATTATATAAATGCTAAATGGGTTTTTATTAAGAATCATCCAATTTGCTCTGAATTTTGGATATAGATTTTTTATATGATAAATCATGTCCTTGATAGTTTAGGAGGTTAAATGATTAAGTATAAAAAAATAGAAAGGGGAGGCTGTTTCCCCTTCTTAATTTTTTTTCGAATGGAATTAACGAAAATACATGGCTGTAATGTACAATTAGTATGCGTAGCCTGTGAGCTCAATGCCATTAGTTTAACTGGGCAATATTCTTTTTATTTTATTTGGAGTTCTAAACTTTTTATTTTCAAAACTATTAAAAATAGATTAAAAATTTTATTAAATTCAAACTTTTTTAGAAAATTTTGCGTAATTTAAAAAAAAAGAAGAAGACAATAAATAAGTAAAGGTTCTAGTTGAAAAAGAATAACAATACACAATGAAAATACATAAAATTTAGTGTTGTATTTCCAGTAATTTTTCGTTCAATAAAAACATAAGTTTGATATTAGGCTTGAAATACGATATTTAGTTTGAGGTGAAGGGAGCCTCACTTTGATCGAAATTCAAACTCAGATATACACTACCTGGCCATTGATGATCGTCACTTAAGATTTTAGACATTTTGTTAAATATATAGAAAAATACACAACGAATTATCCTGAAAAACTCAATGTATAAACATAATAGTACAGGGCATATATTTCTGTGAAGATTTTTTCCTGAAACTTTATAGGGCACCGTCAACAAATTAAAAAAGAATCAATATCGCTTGGATAATCCTGTCAAAACTAATGTAGCAAAAGTGCTCAAACTGTAGGTTGTGATTAAGTGGCTTATTGTTATAAACTGTGTTCATTTTTATGTCGATAGCATGTATACTCGTCGAGAAATTAAGTTTTTTATAAAAACAGTCCCAAATTTTTCCAAGATTTTTTGCTTATAATTTGCAGAGTAAATATATAAAATAATATTCTTTTCTGAAAATGTGACAAACAACATTGCACACAATACTACTCTGTAATAAAAATTAAAAAATAATAAAAATTGTATGAAAAATGAGTAGATTTACTAAATAATTTTTCACTGCGCATGCGTCAAAGATACCAAAATTTCATTTGCATATTATGTTAGCTAAATGTATAGAGCAACTTTTGTGAAAGTCTCAAAATCATAGCTTGAAAATTCTGAAAATGATCATCAATAGAATAAGTTGAAAATCCGTTGTTCCCAAAATGAAGCAAAAAAAAAAAAAAAAAAAAAAGAGGGATTTTATCCAAATGTAGTAGTACGTCCCATATTGTGTATTCTATATTGACACTAATCAATGAATCTATTTCAATAATTTTTATTTTATGTTTTTGGGTCACTGAATCCGAATTTTTTACTTCTGATCCCTCCTCCCTCCCCAAAATATATATATATATAAAATAATGGCAAATATAGGATTTTTATATTTTTTGAGAAAAATTATCTAGAAATTCAGAAAGCAGACAAAATTTTCAAAAAAGTACGATACATGACAATATGACTTAGGATGAATGGAGTGGGGGGTGGGGGAGCCTGTCTCTCAGCGCTACGTGCACTAAATTATGCAATCCGCTTTTAGCAAAATTTGTGTGCATGTGTTTGAGGGGAAGAGTTGCTGGGAGAAATTTTCATTCAGCGATCCAGAAAACATAAAATAAGCCTTTTCTAGAGCTACCATGAATTTTGCTAGGTGGAGCCCTCTATTGCCTTGACTCAGGCGATCAGGGTCTTGCGAAGAGAAAACTGTGCTCGGGGCAAAGTCTCAATCTGGCGCTCCCTCCCTCCCCCCAACTTTTTCTTGGGACAGGCCAGGAATAACGTTGGTAGTATAATTTTGGCGCCCCCTAAGTTTCCGCGAACCGCGATTAGGGTGACCGCCCCCCCCCGTCGCATTTTCCCCCCTCCCTTTTACACGGGGCTGCAGACCAGACTTCGAGTAATCGTAATCGTGTAATCGTAGTCGATTATAATCGATTACAAAAACCGTGTAATCGCACTGTAATCGTAATCATAGATTTTGGTTTTTGAAATAATCGCAACATAATCATAATCAAGAGATTTCATCTCGATTATAATCATAATCTAATCATAATCGAACCCTAATGTAACTGCTATGTAATCGTAATCTTAAATAAATATGCGATTACGTTAGGATTACGTCTTCTTTTTTCCCTTCCTTTCTCTTTCAAACCAAAATATACTTGGTTGGTTTGCTAAACATTGTACCACCGGAAAAGAAAGAGTTCGGTTCATGTTTTCAACTCATTAAATGGCCCTAAAGTAGGAGTGTGAAGGTCAGTGGTCATAAGAGATAGAGATAGCCTTTAATGGGGTAAAGTGAAACAGAATGTATACTGCACACTGTAATAGGATATAGGAATAGTATTTGACTTGAGTTTGTCAGTGATAAGGGAAGTGAAAAAATAAAACAACATGTGGTCAATCCAGAGGTATGGGTCATTGATTGGAAGTAGTGAAGGATAAAAAGTAAAAAAGAAAAGAAAGAAAAGAATTTTATTTATGGTTTTACTATTGAACATTATATCCTGCATTCCCACACCCCTTAAATTCTGTCCTACCAGAAGACAATGCGCTTTTTCTTCCTTTAAATGTTCTTGTACAGAGTCATAGCCGGGGGGAGGGTCCAAATGCTCTTCATACCATTAAAATCGAAAAGTTGATTCAGCCTTGACTAATAGCTTCAAATTCTCTGATTAGATATGGCAAAGAAAACTTTATAAAATTAGTGATACCAGTGCATCTGTATCCCCCCCCCCCATCTTCTACGCCGCTGTTCATGTAATTGAAATTTATTTTAAAATTTATGAAATTTGAAAATCATTAATATCAGTATATATTTTTTAGTTTGTATTTCTTCATTTTTTCTCCGAAAGCAATGTAATTATCAAAGGGTTACTTTAGTAATCCCAAAACACCCCTTCGCTAATGTTAATTTTATGGGCAAAAAAATTATGATAACAAATTTACGATCACTTGCATTTCAATATTTTTAAATGTTTTCTCATTGAACAACTAAAGTCGATCTGTATGATAACGGATTTTTTTTACCCTTTCAATTTCCACTACGGATTTTATTTATATATTTATTTATTTTAATGAGTATATTTACATTTTCAAAACCGGTTCCTAAAGTAAAAACATCTTAAGGGTGTTTTCAAGCGCAAAATATTTTGACACATTTACAAATTCATTTTTTAACGGAAAGATAAAAAATTGGAAGGCTGACTATGGAAGCGAATTTGAATCGAACTGAATTTTCCATTTTGTGACAATTAAATTACCAACCGAATTATGAGCTATTTTGGTCACGTGATCTCATGATTGTTTCCCTTTCATTGACTGGTTTTTCTGCTTTCGCCGGAAAATGCGTTCGAAATATAAACTTTGATGGCTTGTTCTAAAATATCCATTGCGTTTGCCAAAAAACAGATAAATGAATGCAATTAGATAGTTTCTGAATAACAACACCTGCTATTTTCCTGCATTTTAGAACAAAAATAAATTAAAACTTATGTCGCAAAGTTTACCTTTTTGATTTAAAAACACCTATAATAAAAAGAATGCATACAAAATCAAAAAAGTAGAAAACGGTCTTTATATACATCGATCTGACCTAAACAATGCAGAAAAAACGTTTAAAAGACTAAAATGCGAAGAAGATATTTAAAAAAATTTCTTCCAAAAGATTAACATTAGTGAATGGGTGTGTTTGCCTTACTGAAGTAGCTTCTGTATGCTATGCACTGCATATTAAAAGGCACACATATAGAAATTTATAAAAAGAAGAAAATTTAATGTTTTATAATGTGAATGAGAAGGTTCAAAACAAAACATCAGACTACTTTAAAGAGGTATTTTCCCAATATCGAATAATAATATGAAAAAAATGTGATTTAGGCTGAATTTTTCTTAGGAAATCCGTAAAGTTAAATAATCAAAATTCAATAAAAATAATAATAACCATAAAACATGGGAAATTTGAAATGGTTTTAAATTGTATTACAAAATGTGAATATTGCATATAGATAGTCAAACAATGAATTTGAAACAAGAGTTGTTCGTAATAGAACTCTGCACAACTCGGGTTAAACCACATCAGAGTCCTGGAATTTTATTTTTAGTCAATCCGAAACCCGATTCAAATTCAACATACTTCCACTCGAAACTGATTCAGACTGACTTTTTAATTTAATGCAATTATGATATTAGCCTGTAAGAAACTAATAAGAAACTCTAATAAGAAATTACTATAATAAGATTCTCGAATTCAGCGGTTTCCAATCTATGGGTCGCGACCCACTGGTGGGCCGCGGCAGTTGTTTTAGTGGCTCGCGAAACAATCTAAGTTTTTCATAAAAATACTTTATTTCTGTTTAAAAAGATAAGACAATTTCGAAAGGAAATAATGGGAGTATCCTTATTTTCCTTTTAGATTAATATACGAACAGACTATCTAGAAATATTTAAATCAACTTTGAAATCCTTGATGAAATTCAACACTTTGTGCTAATGAGAACATGTTTATTCTACTTTGCTGTTTTTGAAAGACAAGTACTGAGACAAACTGTGAGTTAATATATGTTCCCACATTGGTAAACAGCAATTAGAAATTTAGAAATCTCATTCATTACAAAGTTATGTTTTCATGATAATTAAACATACTTTTAACCATCTTTATAGTTTGTGTATTGTTTTAATCCATAATCATTTACACACATTGAGATTACCGATTCTGGTTTCTATTGATAATTTATCTTCCGTACGAAATTTTGCGTTTTTCTTAGGATAGGATAGCTGAGCGTATAGAGATCGTACAGAAATTGCTATACTGACATACAACTTTATCTTGGGAGGATCGTGAAAATTTTTTTTTACTGAAAAGTGGGTCACGAAAGTTTTTTCCCTGAAAGGTGGGTCGCATACAAAAAAAGTTTGGGAACCGCTGCTCTAATTAATTACTCTAATAAGAAATTTATCTTTTTTATAATGGAAGAAATGTACTCGATATTGCGCATATACATAAATATAATATACCTTATTTAATAATACAATTTTTTCTCCGGAAAAATATTTTGTTTTGTGAAAAATTGGGTAAATCCTAATAAGAGTCACAAATGGCTGAGACACAAGCCAACAGATTTAACACTTAAGAGCACACACTAGTCACACGCCAAGGCAAATCAAGATGGCGACGCGCTTTTTCAGCGGATTCGAAGGATGGGCTAAAATTACTTTGATTGACATGCAATCATCCAATTAGGAAATAGAATGCTCTTAACCAATTATCTGCGACGATTTTTCTCTTCAAAGGTGTGCAATTCCAGCCGATTTCATGTTTAAAGGATTTTTTTCAACTGATTTCCCAGTACTTTGCGTAAATGCATTCGAATCGGAGCTCAAAAGAATTTCAATCTCTTTACGATTAGCGTTCTAAAATTAAAATGGTTTGATTTTCAGAAAATAAACGAATGATTAATTTAGATAGATTACTATAAAATAAAAACTATTTTATTTACTTAACGCAATTAGAAAAAAAATAAAAAATAAAAATAAAAAATTAATATTGAATGAGTGTGTGTGTGTGGGGGGGAGATATCAGGTACAAGTAGTTTAAATAACTATTTTTTGAGGGGGTTAAGAGGGGAGGGGATTCTTTTTAGAATACGAAACTTATGAAGATAAATAGAACTGAAGGTTGATGAATGAATTAATAAAATTATGAGAAAAATATCTAGACAAATGTAAATATTTAAACATTGTTTATTTTTTGCGGAAAGGCAAGCAAGCAAGCAAGGGAGAACAGGAAATAGAAATTTTGAAGAAAGGAGAAATAGGTGTTAATCCCAGCCTAGTCGTTTATAGACATAATACATAATTTATTATTGTTTGTAGTGACAAATGTGACAGAAAAAGTGTAGCAAATTTTAAAAACTTTGTGTGATGTTAAGTCAATAAAGCAAAATATTTTGTCAATATTTCAGGTGGAAGAAAATTTAGATTCTTGATGATTTTTACAAGCATTATATAAATGCCGCAAGGAGCTCTATTTTTAATTTTGAGCACTGACATAGCAGTAAAGTCTATAGGAGGGAGGGGGGGGGGGGGTTCTGAAAACTGTTTTTTAAATGATACAGTCAGTTAAGAATGGTTTTTGTTGTGAAAATCCCAATATTTTATTTAAATATCTCTCTAAAAATATTTTACTGTATGAAATGCACAAACACAATATGCAAAAAATGTAAGCATGTGTTTTGTGTAGAATTTAATGCATATCTATCGCTTTATTTTTAACACTTTCCTACATAGTTAAAAAGATTTTGTTAATATTATAGTTAGCAGAGATTTATAATTAGCACTTAAAAAAATTAAACATATTTAAAGACTTAATTATTTGTGCAGAAGGAGGATTTCAGGTTTTAATTATTTTTTTTATTAAAATACGGAGAGAAAAAAGAAAGAATTTAATTTTGTAAGCTGAGAAGGGGGGAAGGTAGAGGGAAAAAAACGGATTTTTTTTTGGGGGGGGGAGATAGTAGGATAGTTTTATAGATGACAGCTTATTTACCTTCTTGAATATTTATTAATAGGACGAAAAATGTAACTTAAAAGTGTTTTAAAGATTTTTAATTTTGTGTACTTCAAAAGAACGAGGGGGGGGGGGAGGTATACAACGATATTTATGGGTTGTTTATGATTAATTATTTATTTTTAGAATAAAATATGTATATACCTATGGAAAAAAAAAAAAAAACTTTCAAAGATTTTAAATTTAGTGACATATGGGTAGGGGAGAAAATAGTGCAATGACCCCCCCCCCCCCTCAAAAAATGGTGGAATTTGTGTTTGTTTAAAATTTGTGAGCTGAGGAAAAAAAGAAATAAGCACATTATTTATTTATTTTCGTGTGTGTGTGTTGGGGGGAGATGTTTATTAGATGACTTATTTATTTGCCTTTCAAAATATTTATAAATCGGTTTAAAAAAATAATAAAAGTGGGAATTATTTAAAGAACTAAATTTTCTGCACTTAAAGGAACAAAATGATAAATCCTAATTTCAGTCGTGGGGAGGGGGGGGGAGGAAATTTTGTGATTGATTGTTTATTGATATACTAAAGTGACTTGTATGCTACAAATATGGGTATTGTGGAGTAGACTACAAAACGAAATGATATTTTTGTAAGGTGCAATTTAGAAGATAGTGACAGATTCAAAAGACGAAGCGAAATTTTGATATAAAGGGAGGCGAAGACCAAGGGCTGATCTTGAGAGTCCTCAAGGGGGGGGGAGGATTTTAGAAATTTGGGTACTCCAGTGTAATGCACGGGTCGGAGCTCATTTGTTTATGTGGGTCGTGTTTTTTTTTACTTTTTTGCTGTGGGTCGGGTTTGGGTCCGGTTGGCTTCCATTTTTTGCTCCTGTCTGGGTTAATTCCTACTTGGGTCGAGATTGGGTCGAGTTGAGTTCCACTCTTTGCTGCTGTTCAAGTTAATTTCTGATTTTTTTTTTTTTTTATTTGTCAGACTTGGGTCTCGTTGACTGCTACATTTTGTTTTTAATCTGGTTGACTTTTACTTTTCAGCAGTGCTTAGCGCATTTGGGACACTTTAGGATTTGGTTTTTAGCACTTTCCAACAAAGTTGAAAAGTGCTTATGCATTCGGTTTGTCTGTCCGTCTGGTCGGATGGCCGTCTGTCTGTCTGTCCGCGCTCTAACTCCCGTAAATATACTCGGATTGCTATGAAATTTTTATACGTTTTTGATGTTTACCCTAGCACGACACCTATTAAAAATGAAGTATCTACCATAATTAGTTTATCTACAGAGATAATCAAAAGTTTCCCATTACATTACGGCGTATGGGGAAAATCGTTAATATACTCGGATTGCCATGAAATTTTAGGACGTTATTGACGTTTACCCTAGCACGAATGCTATTGAAAATGAAGTTTCTACCATGACTAGTTTATCTACAGGGCGAATCAAAAGTTTTCCATTACATTACGGCGTATGGGGAAAAATCGTTAATATACTCGGATTGCCATGAAATTTTAGGACGTTATTGACGTTTACCCTAGCACGAATGCTATTGAAAATGAAGTTTCTACCATAATTAGTTTATCTACAGAGAGAATCAAAAGTTTCCCATTACATTATGGCGTATGGGGAAAATCGTTAATATACTCGGATTGCCATGAAATTTTAGGACGTTATTGACGTTTACCCTAGCACGAATGCTATTGAAAATGAAGTTTCTACCATGACTAGTTTATCTACAGGGCGAATCAAAAGTTTTCCATTACATTACGGCCTATGGGGAAAAATCGTTAAAATACTCGGATTGCCATGAAATTTTAGGACGTTATTGACGTTTACCCTAGCATGAACCCTATTGAAAATAAAGTTTCTACCATGATTAGTTTATCTACAGGGCGAATCAAAAGTTTCCCATTACATTACGGGCTATATGAAAAAATCGTTTCAAAAAAATTTTAAAGATGTTATACACTGTCAAACATATTAAAATATGCATTCTATAAAATATAAGATGAAAATTTAGCTATTATTCATTTACATGGCCACACAAAAGAATTCCATTAGATAATGGTAAAAGGGGGAATTGTGTGTGGCATATTTTAAATATATTAAGCTGTTTCATGTATAATAAAATTGATATATGTCACTGAAGCTTAATATAAATTATACGCTACTGTCTTGCATAATATGAAGTACATAGCATTTACAGGGCCATACAAAAGATTTCAAATAGCATATTCTTTCCGAAGTACCGCATATGTGTCCGATGATGGCTGTTGGAGGGATGAAATGCATTTTAATTATGATATGCGCGTTTATATTTCGCTAAAAATATGCACATTATATGGTGTGTATAAATGTTATAGTTGATATACAGGGCTACCCAAAAGAGCTCACCAACGTTACTGAATATGAGCATAGATTATTTAAACGTGGTTCTTAAATAAGCTATGCATTTTTACGCTGAGTTTCATTGAATTTACTGAGAAATGTTTACAAAATATAGATAAAAGGATATACAGGGCCACGCAAAGAATTCAGCACATGGACGCCTATGAATGATAATTTATGAGAATGTGATTTCAGTTATTTTAAAAGTGTTTTAGTTTACAATAAATTTTAGCCTAATGCTGACGTGTAATAAAGGTACAATGTAAACTACAGGGCTGAACAAAAGTATTCAAGTATGTTTCCATCTGATAGTATGAAAATGCTGAAAAATAAATTTCAAGCTACTGGGTATTTTCCTGCTAAACTAAATTTTCCCATTATATCAAGTGACATATGAAATACAGAGCTGTTCAAAAGTACTGGAATACATATTTGGGTATATTTGGCTATACACTATTATTTCCCTAAATAACAAAGTTTTGTTAAAGATTTCATTAAGTGTTGGAAAGTGCTTCATAATCAATGCTTAACGCGTTATTTTTCTTACTTGTTGCTTTATCGAGAAGGGTTCGGGTTGACCCGAATTTATTGGGGTGAATTCTTTGGTAAAATGTTCGTTCTTTTTTGCAATTTTTGTACAAAATGTGCGTCTCTTTCACGATATTTTGAAGAAATTCGTGTTTTCTCCGCGATCATTTTACAAAATTTGTTGTCCGGTTCGCTTCTATTTTTTGCTGCTGGTCGGGTTTAATTTTTTACTTTTTGTTGTGGGTTGCGTTTGAATCCGGTTAACTTCTACTCTTTCCTACAAACACGTGACGTTACACACAGCAAACACGTGGGTGGTTTACAATTCTCCATCGATATACAGAGTGATATCGGCTCATACAAATTGCCCTCACCTCCGGGAAAAAAACCCACAACGAGAGTGAAACAAAGAAAAAAGGAAGACAATATAAATCGGAGGAAAAAGAAAAGAGAAAGATCATTCAGGTGGCTTGGGTTAGGAAGCCCGTGAATATTTAAAGAAGGTATCCTCCAGGGGGCGATTAGTTTTAAGAATGCATTGAATAAGTATAGGGGGAGAAAGGGTAGCTACTCGCCCCCCCCCTTTAAATTTAGAAAAAGTTTTTTATGTTGAATTACCACATTTCGTTCGAATATCGTAAATCATATAAATAATTAGTTTAAAATTTCCTTTATATAATTGTTGGAGATTAATGAGAAGGAAAAAATGAAAAGTATTTATTTATTTATTTTGGAGGGGGATGAAGGGAATTTGTTAGATGACTTACTTTATATGACTAAAGATTAACAAATATGGCTAAACACAAAATAAAGAGATTTAAAGACTAAATTTTATGTACTTGGTAAGGAGAAATAGGGGGAAAACATAAATTTTTGTGTGGTTAAGAGTAAAACTATTTTTGATTATTTATTACTACAGTAAAAGTTTTAGAAAAATCGATGACTTTAAAAGTATAAAATTTGTGAGCTGGGGGGGGGGAGAAACAATTTATTAATTATTTATTTTGTTGTGTATGTGGGATGGAGAAGTTTTTTAAATGACTTACTTTTATTTCCCTTTTAAAACATTAACAAATGGGCTTAAAAAAATAAAATGTGGGAAAATTTCGATGAATAAATTCTAGGCATTTACTAATAGGATGAGAGGGAAAAATCTCATTTTTAGTTAGTGGGGAGAAGTTTTTGTGATAGATTTTTTATTGTTACAACAAAGTGGCAATATTGTGTAAACATGGATACACTGAGATAGACAGCAAAACAGCGAAGTGATACTTCTGGAAGGGATAATATTGAAGGCTGTGATGAGAGCAAAAGGCGGGAACGAAATTTTGATACAAGGGGGGGGGGGGCAAGGGTGATATAAATTATTTTTCTAAATCAGACTTTCAGAGAACTCAGATTTTCACCTCCAATTAATAAATAACAGAAAACTTAAATATTTTTAAGGACTTTTTGCAAATTCTGCATAACACCAACAAAGTTTTTTAAGGAGCAAAAATTACTTTTAAAAAATTAAACACTTTTTAAAAAATTGAAGAAACATAAGAAATGTGTAGGATCACTCAAAATTATTCCGCTACATTATGATCTATGTAGGTAAATCATTTGCGGTTTTTCAAGGAGCGCTATACTAATTTAAAAGTAATGAAATTCATATACATTACAGAGGTACTCTGGAAGACAATTATAAAAAAATATGTCATGTATAGCACTTACAGTATACACACAGAGGATCTCCATAGTAATCTATTATACTCTGGTCTAAAAATAATTTCGCGATGTATTGTTGTAATAATGTTACTCTTTTACAAACAATGAAATTTATACGAACTTCTGAAATGGACTTAAGAATGCTTGCGGTATAATATTTGGCGAAAAACATTTGCCATTCAATTACAGAGTTACACAAAAGAATTCGGTTGTAAAAAGCTCTTCGGAGAAAAACTGTCCCTAGCGTATTTAAATTATGTTCACTACTATGAACATGAAATGCAATGAAATGCTGTTTCGTGTATACTCTGTGTTAAAAAGAATTTCCATAAAAACATTCCATTTTATATATAATCATAATAAACCTGTTAAAATTGGTCATCTGTTTCCCGCCGTCCTTTTTTTTTTTTTTAAAGGAAGATACCGCACACTCAGATTAGCTTTATTAATGTTACAGTGTTTTACAATTAAGTTTTCTTTCAAAATTTATTATCCATTGCAGAACAATGTAATAATTCCCACGAACCATCTGTCGACATATAAAAAGATGCGATTCAATAGCAAGATTTCAATATGATGAATACCAGAAGCGATGGGGCGATCGCCCCCTCCCCCTTTGAGCCCAATGAAGGGTCTGCAAAATGATATTAGATGTCCATAGGATAAATGAATCGTGTTTAAGATTGAGAACGGTGCGACCTGATCGGACTGGACGAAGCTGTCACTGCTCGGGTTGGGCCGGGCCAGTTTTAACTCATGAGACTAGGGCTTGCTTAGGTCTAGAGATCTGCATTGGCCTGTATCAGACTGGCAAAAAAAATAAACAGGCCGTATGAGCCAGTCCGATAAAAAAGTTTAACGGGCCTGCCGGCGTGTTATAAAGATTTCGGTAAAAACGCTAAAATGAGGTCTATTTTCAATGAATATGGGTTTAACGACCATAAGTATAAATGTGCGTCACGAGTAGATACTAGTTTAACAACATCAATACATAAATGTAACGTGTACAGCGTAGAAATCAACATCGGACAGTTGCTTTGAGTCTATACGGGTATAATAATTTTTTGGCAAACTGGAGCCGGGTCAAGATCAGGTTTGCACTGTTTTTCTACATATAGTCGGGGTCAGAACTAGACTTAATTATTCGTAAGCCGTATAGGGCAGACAACATTATTTGTAAAAGGGATAAAAACTATTAACGTACTGTTAATGTACTTTTTGGAAATATACTCCTTGGTGTTTCTTAAATTCATTTCTGAACAACACGAAAGTTTGACACATTTTCTGACTAATTTTTAACTATAAAGGTACAAAATTGACAAGCCTGACTATTGAAGGGATTTGGAATCGAACAGAATATTTCATTTTTGGTAAATAAGATATTTGTATATACTTGTTAAGGTATAAGAGATTCTCGTCACGTGATTTCAGATTTTTCTCCTTTTGCATGTTGTCGCTTCCGGAAATGCGATTCAAAACTCTAATTTTCACAATATTTTCATAAATATCATGAAAATTAGCGTTTTATATAGTGTGTTGCGCATTGTATTTGCTTTTATCAAAAAATGGACAACGCCATTCCATTACATTGTTTCTGAATAAAAACACCTGTTAAACTCATGTGTTTCCAAAGTGAAATGAAATCAGAAATGCATAAAAAGTAGCTCCTCTAAATTTGAGAAAATCTTTGATAAAATGATAAAGAAGTATTTTCATAAATGTACTTTTTATTACACAGCTTCAAAAGTTATGATAATTTTAACTTCCTTTTTTTTTTCTTTTATTCTAAACCATATTAATTTTTCTGTGCATCTTTATTTGAATGTTGAAAGTCTAAGAACCTAAGTAATCATTAATGTTCTTATTGTGTATTGTCAGTAAAAATTTTCTATAAAATCATCCAATAAATATGAATGCAGTAATCTTTAAAAAATCTTAGTTGTATGATAAAAATCTGATTTTGTTTCGAAATAAAGATGCAGGCCGATTTCGGCCTGGACTGTTTTCACTGATTTCTGTACGGCCCGGGCCTGGCCTAGAAATGTAAAAGTGTAAACGAGCGGGCCAGGCTCGGGCCGAATATTTTGTTTTATACCGGGCCGGGCCAAAATAACAATCATTCGGTCCGGGCCGGGGCGAGACTGGAAACTCCAGCCCGTCCAGACCTCTACTCAAGTCTTCACTCTTTCGGAAATCTTACTTTTTTTCTGCAAAACTTGACCACACTATATTTTTTCTTCCACTTCGGGCCTGGCGTGAACTTCGTTCTTTTAGAGGTCTGCCCGAATCTAAATTTCCATGCCCAGGCTCAAAAAGCAATTCAATTTTAACCCAACCCAAGCTCGATAAAAATAAATAAATAAATAAATAAAAGAAAAAATTCTGATTCAGTACCGAATAGCCTGATACAAAACAGATCAACAAATCCAAAATGAAACAAAATCAATCTAATATTTGAAGGAAATTGGGAAAGGTATCCCATATAATTATAACAATATTTTTTTTTTTTTTTGTTTAAGTAGAAAAATGAATATATATATAATGTACTCGTCAATATTCAAACATATAGTTTTTCATATAAAAAATTGTCTGATCTATTGAAAAATCCAGTCATCAACCAGTTTACACTAGATCCGAATTTGTCAAAATCCAAAAGAAGAAATGTCCCGAATCCGAAACGTTTAAAGTCAACCCGACCTATAATATATCAATCCGAACTCAAAAATTACAAATTATGTCAAATCGAGCCCTTACCCGAACACCTGAAATTGAAATGAAAGAAAATAAGTTCATGTATTTTAATAGAATTAAAAAATGTGTTTTACATCTTCAACTTGAATGTTATAATTTATAGAGAAAAAAAATCTAGTATTTGCTCTTTAGTGCAAAACCTATTCCTAAGTCAGCCTGCTCAAACTTGGTCCGTAGCAAAAAAGTATAAATCTATCCGGCCTACTACAAAAAACATACTCAAAAAAAAAAAAAAAAAAAAAACCTAACAAAACTTTCTAATTAACTCGAATCCCCACCTTGTTCTTTGCGCAGCATATCCTGATGTAACTTTGCGCCATAAAACCCCATTCAACCAACCAATCAATCAACCTGAGTGCTACTCTCAGAAGTAAAATTTTATCGAGAACAGAACCGAATTTGAAAAATGTAAGTCAAACTGACCCAAATCCGACCCACAGCAAAAATCTCAAGCCGATTCGAACACGACTCACTGCAAAATTTAGAAATAATCTCCACCAGCAATGAAAAATATCACCTCCTGCCCGAACCTCCAAATTTTGAAATCGCTCCCCTTGAGGATTCTCGTGTTCCCCCCTTGAATCAGAAAAGAGCGTTCCTCTAAGAATTGCACTTAAAATAACTTCATTTTTCAAATATTCGACAAGAAAAAAAAAAAAAAAATATTTGACCCCTGAGCGTATAGTATTGCCCTGCTTCCGATCCGAACGCGAAAATACCATTGGAAATCAAATCAAACCCCGACCAGTTTTTTTTGTCGATTTAGAATCGAAATGAAAGAAAAACAATTCATGTTTTAGTGGAATTATAAAATGTCGACATTTATATTTCTAATATCAGTTTTATCTTTTATATAGAAAATAAATATCAAATATATACTCATAACGGAATCAACTAAAAAAAGATGGCTAAATTGTTGAAAAGTGTTCGTTAAATAGAGGTATCTTCTATTCGAGACATTCCGTATGGATATTTTAATGTACATGTTAACACTTGCGAATAGCAGTGTTAACATGTAAATTGAAATGTAAAATCTTAAATATTCATAATTAACTATTTGTAAATGTCTGTTATGGCGTTTATATAGTTTCATTTTATAGTATCTTCGATATTTTCTTTTATAATATAATACTCTTTAAACTATTTTCGTCCATAACGGAGAAAATATTTAGACTTTCATTTAAAATATGGGGTCGAATCGAATCCTTCTTGCGAGATTGAAAATTCACTATGAATCAGATCAGAACCCAAAATAGTGTAAATTAATTTCACCCCAAAACAACTACAGCAACAAAAAAGAATGCAGAGAAAAGCAAATAAAAAGTAGAATTCCACTCTGTCCGTAAGAAAAACGTAAAAATCCACTCGACCAGTAGCAAAAAAGTAAGAATTCAACTTGACCGAAACCAAACCAGCGCTAATAAAATAGTACTCAACTCAACCCCCCCCCAGGACCGTAGCTAAGGGGGCGCTATGGGCGGCTCAGCCCCCCCTAAAATATTTTGAGCCCCCCCCCCCCCTGGAAAAGATTCCAAGGTCACTCAATGAATTTCTGTTCCGAAAATTCAAATGAAATTCTGTTCAAAAATCTAACTTAGTCTTGAAAACCTTTCACAATTTTGCAGGATTACTAAATTGTATCTAAAATAAGTGTGTTCAACACCTCCCTCATCCTATTGGCACATAAGAAGCTAGCATGATGTTTAATTTTGATCAGCTATACACTCAAAATTTTCATCATCCTATAATTTTCTTAGTATAAAATGAAGTTATTAGAACACTTTTTAATAAGAAACATAGTACCTACAATATGAATATGCATTACTTTATCTTTCTGTGGCAATGCAAGAGAAAAAATTATGAGCCCCCCTTACATTCTCTTGAGCCCCCCCCCCTACATTCACTTGAGCCCCTCTATTGTTCACTTCTAGCTACGGACCTGCCCCCCCCCCCACACACACACACAAAATAGAAATCAACCAGACCCAATACCAACCAGCAGCAATAAAGAAAGAGAACCGGACACCAACCCAACCCGCAGCGGCAAAGTAGAATTGAACCTTACCCAAACACGACTCGCAAAAAAAGTATTTAACCAGAACAACGGCAAAAAATAAAAGTAAACCGGACCGAAACCCGACCTGCAACGAAAAAAATTAGCCCCGATCCTACTCATGATGAAAAAAAATTGTCCCGACACGAGCTGCAGGTGCGATTGGAATCTCCAAATTTCTGAAAAGTCCCCCCCCCTCTTTTTTGAGGAGTCTCCAGATCTGCCCTTGTACCAGGATAAACAAAAACTGCTAAAAACTGCAAAATCGTCTAAAAGTTTTACACTGTTATATCGAATTGTCACCCATTAAATATATACGAATTTGTAAAGTTTGTAAATATCACGACAAATCTTGTCCACGATACTTTGTACTATGATGTTTTGGAACATACAAAAGCCCTCTGCTCGATAGAAACTGCATTAGTTGAACGTCGAACAAAAAACTCCAAAGAAGAAATAATTCTGAAAAGTATTAGAGAGTAAAATTTGCTGAATAGCAGACTTTAAAAAAATTGCTATATTTTGCCTTACAGTTTCATTATTTTTACTTTTATACTATAACTAGCGGCCCGCGCTCGCTTTTCTTCGGGTAGAGCAAGTCGCCCAGTCCCCCGCCACTACTGACACCGCAAATTGTTTCTACCACTTCATCTCATTAAATTCAACTACTAAAAACATTACCCTCATTTTAGGTAGTCGGATAAAAAATAGCTTATATGTTAATCTAAGGTGTCAGATACCTCCATACAAAATTTCATAAAAATCGATCCATCCGTTCTTGAGTTATAAATGGTGTAACTAACACGATTTTGCTTTATGTATATAGATTATAGCAGCCCGCCCCGACTTCTCACGGATATTTAAGAAAAAATTCAAGTTATAAATTTTTACACACACTCATAGCCTAATAATTAAAATGCCGTCTCTGACATTGACTCCCCTCCCGTGCCCCAGTGACGCCTATATCACACATTATGATGCAGCCTAGTCGAGCGGGGTAAATGGCAACCATTAAATCAGTCTTGATTTTGAAGTAATTTATTTTGATAAGAATCAATACCAAAGTAACAATAAAGAGCTTTTACAAAAACGGCATTTTAATTATTTTTTTAAAATAAAAAACACTTATTGTGACATAACTATAACAGTTAGACATATGCTGTTGCGACATTTTTTGTAGATAATTACATGTTAACAAAGTCGTAGTACATTATTTTGTTCTATAATCAATAGTATTCGCAACGCACGCGATGTAAAGATTTTTTAAGTTCATTTTTCTACACCTTGGGTTACAATATTGGCATTTTAATAAGGATTTGAAATAATTTTTTTGAAAATATAATATAGCCTATGTTCACCGGAAATAGTGTAGCTTTCATACGGTAAAAGAATTTTTCAAATCCGTCAAGTAGTTTTGGAGCCTATTCAATTCAATTCAAACAAACAAACAAACAAATCTTTCCTCTTTATAATTTTATATTAAATTAAATAAGTAATATTTATCCCTAGGCTTATTGAAACAGTCCGCATTTGAAATGGTAGAAAACGTTACAATTTTAAATATTTGACTGCTCCTCCTAAAAAAAAAAAAATCCTCCCTCCCCATATTTGATGCTCACTACACTTTAAAATATTTACTATCTGTTATAACTTTTTTGAAAACCCCAAAACAATCGTTTCGTGATTTATTTTTAACTTTAATTAATTTGCGTTTCAGCATTTCTTTTCCTTTTTTTAGTAATTGCTAAATAGTTTTAAAAATTAAAAAACACGGTTTTATATCAGGTCGGGCTAAAAAGTTTAAAATGTTTTCTTTTTGTGGGGGGGGGGAGGGGGTTGCATAGTTACGATTTTCATATGTGTTTCAGTGATTGTCATGTGTCTAGTGGGTCAGGTAACATTTAGTTTCTCAAATTGCTTTTGATTCGTTTATCCGGCGTTTTATTTTTATCCTTTTAAGCGGCGACTATATTTGAATAAATCAATTAAAAATTAGCCTATGTTCACCGGAAATAGTGTAGCTTTCCAGCGGCGAAAGAATTTTTCAAATCTGTCAAGTAGTTTCGGAGCCTATTGAATGCAAACAAACAAACAATCAAATATTTCCTCTTTATAATATTAGTATAGATAAATAATGATAAATATTTGCAATTCGTTGTCTTTGCAAATATACCTTTATGTTACATTAAAATAAAATGTATTACGCAGGATAAATTCCCCATTTTTAACGACTGTTAAAAGTGTATCGTTTTCCTCAAAAGTAATAAATATTAAAAAATATTTCTTTAAAGTTTGAAACAAGTTGATCAACAATTTTAAAATTACTAATCTTTAAAACTTTCTAACTTTAATTTCTGCTTATTTTTGATAAAACTGTTTTTCGAACTGAAAATGCTTATTTTTTTTACTGTTTTACTTAATAATACTGGACTGAAATTGGGCTGCCTAGTATCGAATAGTACCAAAAACAAACACAGGGAAGAGAAAACTGCGCCCTGGGCAAAGTTTCAGTTTGGCGCCCCCTTTCCCAACCTTTTCTTGTAACAGCCCAAGAATGATGTTGATAGCATAAATGTGGCGCCCCCCCCCCCTCGGACGGCGCGGTGTTGAATAAGCCTCCTCAAAATGTACTCGTTCCAGCGCCGTGCGAAAAAGAGGGGGACGAAGGGGGTGGTTGCCCTGGGATCGAAATTTAGGGGGAGCCAAATTTTTACTACTAACGTAGTAACTTCTAACTAACTTCTACTAACGTCCCTGAACTTTTTTTTGTGACAGACTAAAAATTACTAACGTAATTTTTAGTGTGTCACAAAAAAAAGTTCAGGGAAAGGGGTGCCAAAATGAACTTTACTCCGGGCGCAGTTTTCTCTTTGCACACCTCTGCCCTCCCCCCCCCTGTTTCATGTATTTTGCAAGCTGTATAAGGAAATTTATAAATTCCAAATATAGCTAGCTCCTTGTCCTTTTAATGCTACCTATATATTTCATAAAAGTTCCAATTATATTTTAAAATTATCAGAATTTCCTTTTTGCTAAAAAGAAGCTTACTGTAATTTGTATCAAATCTAGCTTGTTTTGTATGGACTTGAAAAATATATTTATATACATAGAAATGTATAATTTGCTTCTTTGGAAGTTAGTTATAACTTAAAAATAGCGTTAGTTTTATAAAAACAAAAAATTAGAAGTCGTTGATTTTTTTCAAGACTATTTTAGTTAAAATTTATCAATAATTGTAGAAAAAATAAATCCAAACCTTGAAATAAGGGAGGTTATTTTAACACGTTACTATAAACCAATAACAGAAAGGAAATGAAAAAAGTTACTTTCATTTGCTAAAATGGATTGATGTTAACCAATTGTAATTTTCAAAAGGGCAGGAGAGGCGGAGACTGGCTGAGGCGGAGCGCATATAATTAAAACGCTCTTTTTGCTCCATTTCTGATCAAAATATTTCCCAATTTTGCTCAGCCTAATTGCAGTAGAAATATGGAAAGCATATCATTGGAAAGCTTAAACACTAATATTCCGTGAAGCGTTTTTAATTTTTTCTGAATTTTGCTGAAATAGATTTTATAAGAGTAAAAAGGGCACAACACCTCGAATTTCACTGAATCCAAACTTTAAAGGGTCCTCAGAATTAAACTACAACGAAAATCAGAAAAGTACAAACTAGCCCGGTAATAGAATGTCCTCAGCTATCCTGTGAAAAAAAAATCATTTAAAAATATTGAAAATTAAGCGAGATATTAGAAAAGATTGCGCCCATAGACTTACCATTAGCGGTCGGCTTTTACCGCGTGACTAGTGTGTGCTCTTAAGAGCACACAATAGTCACAGAAAAAGTACACAAAAAGACCCGGATGACCATGTAAAGTCTATGGGAGCGTTCTTTTCTAATATCTCGTTCAAATTTTAATATTTTGACATGATTTTTTTGCATAAAATGGTTCAGGACGATCCACAACCGGGCTAGTTTTTACTTTTTCGATTTTGGTTTTAGATTTTTTTTAAAAAATTACTTTAATTTTCAAAACCGGTTTAAACCGGTTCTGAAACTGAAACTATCATAATATAAAAAATATATAACTAAAATCGAAAAAGTGAAAACTAGCCCGGTTGTGGTTCGTCCTGAACTATTTTATGCAAAAAAAATCATGTCAAAATATTAAAATTTGAACCCGGATGATCATGTAAAGTCTATGGGAGCGTTCTTTTCTAATATCTCGTTCAAATTTTAATATTTTGACATGATTTTTTTTGCATAAAATAGTTCAGGACGAACCACAACCGGGCTAGTTTTCACTTTTTCGATTTTAGTTATATATTTTTTATATTATGATAGTTTCAGTTTCAGAACCGGTTTAAACCGGTTTTGAAAATTAAAGTAATTTTTTAAAAAAAATCTAAAACCAAAATCGAAAAAGTAAAAACTAGCCCGGTTGTGGATCGTCCTGAACCATTTTATGCAAAAAAATCATGTCAAAATATTAAAATTTGAACGAGATATTAGAAAAGAACGCTCCCATAGACTTTACATGGTCATCCGGGTCTTTTTGTGTACTTTTCCTGTGACTATTGTGGGCTCTTAAGAGCACACACTAGTCACGCGGTAAAAGCCGAACGCTAATGGTAAGTCTATGGGCGCAATCTTTTCGAATATCTCGCTTAATTTTAAATATTTTTAAATGATTTTTTTTTCACAGGATAGCTGAGGACATTCTATTACCGGGCTAGTTTGTACTTTTCTGATTTTCGTTTTAGTTTAATTCTGAGGACCCTCTAAATTTTGGATTCAGTGAAATTCGAGGTGTTGTTCCCTTTTTACTCTTATAAAATCTATTTCAGCAAAATTCAGAAAAAATTAAAAACGCTTCACGGAATATTAGTGTTTAAGCTTTCCAATGATATGCTTTCCATATTTCTACTGCAATTAGGCTGAGCAAAATTTGGAAAGATTTTGATCAGAAATGGTACAAAAAAAGCGTTTTAATTATATGCGCTCCGCCTTAGCCAGTCTCCGCCTCTCCTGCCCTTTTGAAAATTTTATTGGTTAACACGAATCCATTTTAGCAAATGAAAGTAACTTTTTTCCTTTCCTTGTATTTCCTTTCTGTTATTGGTTTACAGTAACGTGTTAAAATAACCTCCCTTATTTCAAAGTTTAGATTTATTTTTTCTACAATTATTGATAAATTTTAACTAAAATAGTCTTGAAAAAAATCAACGACTTCTAATTTTTGTTTTTATAAAACTAACGCTATTTTTAAGTTATAACTAACTTCCAAAGAAGAAAATTATACATTTCTTTGTGTATATATATATATTTTTCAAGCCCATACAAAACAAGGTAGATTTGATACAAATTACAGTAAGCTCCTTTTTAGCAAAAAGGAAATTCTGATAATTTTAAAATATAATTGGTACTTTTGTGAAATACATAGGTAGCATTAAAAGGACAAGGAGCTATATTTGGAATTTACAAATTTCCTTATACAGCTTGCAAAATACATGAAACAGGGGGGGGGCAGGCGTGTGCAAAGAGAAAACTACGCCCGGATTAAAGTTCAGTTTGGCGCCCCATTCCCTGAACTTTTTCTTGTGACAGACTAAAAATTACGTTAGTAGTAAAAATTTGGCGCCCCATTTATACTATCAACATCATTCTTGGACTGTTACAAGAAAAAGTTGGGAAAGGGGGCGCCAAATTGAAACTTTGCCCGGGCGCAGTTTTCTCTTCCCTGTGTGTGTTTTTGGTACTATACGATACTAGGCAGCCCAATTTCAGTCCAGTATTATTAAGTAAAACAGTAAAAAAAATAAGCATTTTCAGTTCGAAAAACAGTTTTATCAAAAATAAGCAGAAATTAAAGTTAGAAAGTTTTAAAGATTGGTAATTTTAAAATTGTTGATCAACTTGTTTCAAACTTTAAAGAAATATTTTTTAATATTTATTACTTTTGAGGAAAACGATACACTTTTAACAGTCGTCTAAAATGGGGAATTTATCCTGCGTAATACATTTTATTTTAATATAACATAAAGGTATATTTGCAAAGACAACGAATTGCAAATATTTATCATTATTTATCTATACTAATATTATAAAGACGAAAGATTTGATTGTTTGTTTGTTTGCATTGAATAGGCTCCGAAACTATTTGACGGATTTGAAAAATTCTTTCGCCGTTGGAAAGCTACACTATTTCCGGTGAACATAGGCTATAGTCGCCGCTTAAAAGGATAAAAATAAAACGCCGGATAAACGAATCAAAAGCAATTTGAGAAACTAAAGGTTACCTGACCCACTAGACACATGACAATCACTGAAACACATATGAAAATCGTAACTATGCAACCCCCTCCCCCCCCCAAAAAAAAAAAAAAATTAAACTTTTTAGCCCGACCTGATATAAAACCGTGTTTTTTAATTTTTAAAACTATTTAGCAATTACTAAAAAAAGGAAAAGAAATGCTGAAACGCAAATTAATTAAAGTTAAAAACAAATCACGAAACGATTGTTTTGGAGTTTTCAAAAAAGTTATAACAGATAGTAAATATTTTAAAGAGTAGTGAGCATCAAATATGGGGAGGGAGGATTTTTCTTTTAGGAGGAGCAGTCAAATATTTAAAATTGTAACGTTTTCTACAATTTCAAATGCGGACTTTTTCAATAAGCCTAGGGGTAAATATTACTTATTTAATTTAATATAAAATTATAAAAAGGAAAGATTTGTTTGTTTGTTTGAATTGAATTGGCTCCGAAACTACTTGACGGATTTGAAAAATTCTTTCACCGTATGAAAGCTACACTATTTCCGGTGAACATAGGCTATATTATATTTTCAAAAAAATTAGGGATCCTTATTAAAATGCCAATATTGTAACCCAAAGTGTAGAAAATGAACTTAAAAAATCTTTACATCGCGTGCGTTGCGAATACTATGGATTATAGAACAAAATAATGTACTACGACTTTGTTAACATGCAATTATCTACAAAAAATGTCACAACAGCATATGTCTAACTATTATAGTTATGTCACAATAAGTGTTTTTTATTAAAAAAAAATAATTAAAATGCCGTTTCTGTAAAAGCTCTTTATTGTTACTTTGGTATTGATTCTTATCAAAATAAATTACTTCAAAATCAAGACTGATTTAATGGTTGCCGTTTACCCCGCTTGGCTAGGCTGCATCATAATGTGTGATGTAGTCGTCACTGGGGCACGGGAGGGGAGTCAATGTCAGAGACGGCATTTTAATTATTAGGTTATGAGTGTGTGTGTAAAAATTTATAACTTGAAATTTTTCTTAAATATCCGGGGCCTCCGTGGCTGAGTGGTTAAGACATCACGCCGCTGATCGTGAGGTTGTGCATTCGAATCCCACTGCCTCCATTGCACACGCTCTTTGTGTGGAGCTCCTGGTTGTACTTCTCTTGTGTTGTAATATTTCCTTGTGTGCTATCTCGTCCCTGTATATTGACGATGGCTTATAAGCAGGCTTCATGTCGAGCACACAAGTCAGATGTATGTTGTTCAATAAATTCTTAAATATCCGTGAGAAGTCGGGGCGGGCTGCTATAATCTATATACATAAAGCAAAATCGTGTTAGTTACACCATTTATAACTCAAGAACGGATGGATCGATTTTTATGAAATTTTGTATGGAGGTATCTGACACCTTAGATTAACATATAAGCTATTTTTTATCCGACTACCTAAAATGAGGGTAATGTTTTTAATAGTTGAATTTAATGAGATGAAGTGGCAGAAACAATTTGCGGTGTCAGTAGTGGCGGGGGACTGGGCGACTTGCTCTACCCGAAGAAAAGCGAGGGCGGGCCGCTAGTTATAGTATAAAAGTAAAAATAATGAAACTGTAAGGCAAAATATAGCAATTTTTTTAAAGTCTGCTATTCAGCAAATTTTACTCTCTAATACTTTTCAGAATTGTTTCTTCTTTGGAGTTTTTTGTCGACGTTCAACTAATGCAGCTTTTATCGAGCAGAAGGCTTTTGCATGTTCTAAAACATCATAGTACAAAGTATCGTGGACAAGATTTATCGAGGTATTTACAAACTTTACAAGTTCGTATATATTTAATGGGTGACAATTCAATATAACATTGTAAAACTTTTAGACGATTTTGCAGTTTTTAGCAGTTTTTGTTTGTCCTGGTACAAGGGCAGATCTGGAGACTCCTCAAAAAAAGGGGGTGGGACTTTTCAGAAATTTGGAGATTCCAATCGCACCTGCAGCTCGTGTCGGGACAATCTTTTTCATCGTGAGTAGGATTGGGGCTAATTTTTTTCGTTGCAGGTCGGGGTTCGGTCCAGTTTACTTTCCTTTTTTTGCCGTTGTTCTGGTTAAATACTTTTTTTTTTTTTTTTTTTTTTTTGCGAGTCGTGTTTGGGTAAGGTTCAATTCTACTTTCCGCTGCGGATTGGGTTGGTGTCCGGTTCTCTTTCTTTATTGCTGCTGGTTGGTATTGGGTCTGGTTGATTTCTATTTTGTATGTGTGTGTGGGGGGGGGGGTTGAGTTGAGTACTATTTTATGGACGCTGGTTTGATTTCGGTCAAGTTGACTTCTTACTTTTTTGCTACTGGTCGAATGGATTTTTACGTTTTTCTTGCGGACCGAGTGGAATTCTACTTTTTATCTGCTTTTCTCTGCATTCTTTTTTGTTGCTGTAGTTGTTTTGGGGTGAAATTAATTTACACTATTTTGGGTTCTGATCTGATTCATAGTGGATTTTCAATCTCGCAAGAAGGATTTGATTCGACCCCATATTTCAAATGAGTCTAAATATTTTCTCCGTTATGGAAGAAAATAGTTTAAAGGAGTATTATAAAAGAAAATATCGAAGACACTATAAAATGAAACTATATAAATGCCATAACAGACATTTCCAAATAGTTAATTATGAATATTTAAGATTTTACATTTCAATTTACATGTTAACACTGCTATTCGCAAGTGTTAACATGTACATTAAAATATCCATACGGAATGTCTTGAATAGAAGATACCTCTATTTAACGAACACTTTTCAACAATTTAGCCATCTCTCTTTGGTTGATTCCGTTATGAGTACATATTAGATATTTATTTTCTATATAAAAGATAAAATTGATATTAGAAATATAAATGTCGACATTTAATAATTCCTTTAAACATGGATTGTTTTTCTTTCATTTCGATTCTAAATTGACAAAAAATTTTTTGGTCGGGTTTTGATTTGATTTCCAATGGTATTTTCGGGTTCGGATCGGAAGCAGGGCAATACTATACGCTCAGGGGTCAAATAATTTTTTTTTGTCGAATATTTGAAAAATGAAGTTATTTTAAGTGCAATTCTTAGAGGAACACTCTTTTCTGATTCAAGGGGGGAACACGAGAATCCTCAAGGGGGAGCGATTTCAAGATTTGGAGGTTCGGGCAGGAGATGATGTTTTTCATTGCTGGTGGAGATTATTTCTAAATTTTGCAGTGAGTCGTGTTCGAATCGGCTTGACATTTTTGCTGTGGGTCGGATTTGGGTCAGTTTGACCTACATTTTTTCAAATTCGGTTCTGTTCTGGATAAAATTTCACTTCTGAGAGTAGCACTCAGGTTGATTGATTGGTTGGTTGAATGGGGTTTTATGGCGCAAAGTTACATCAGGATATGCTGAGCAAAGAACAAGGTGGGGATTCGAGTTAATTAGAAAGTTTGGTTAGGGATTTTTTTTTTTTGAGTTTGTTTTTTGTAGTAGGCCAGATAGATTTATACTTTTTTGCTACGGACCAAGTTTGAGCAGGCTGACTTAGGAATAGGTTTTGCACAAAAGAGCAAATACTAGATTTTTTCTCTCTATAAATTATAACATTCAAGTTGAAGATGTAAAATATATTTTTTAATTCTATTAAAATACATGAACTCATTTTCTTTCATTTCAGTTTCAGGTGTTCGGGTAAGGGCTCGATTTGACATAATTTGTAATTTTTGGGTTCGGATTGATATATTATGGGTCGAGTTGACTTTAAACGTTTCATATTCGGGACATTTCTTCTTTTGGATTTTGACAAATTCGGATCTAGTATAAACTGGTTGATGACTGGATTTTTCAATAGATCAGACAATTTTTTATATGAAAAACTATATGTTTGAATATTGACGAGTACATTATATATATATTCATTTTTCTACTTAAACAAAAATAAAAATTATTGATATAATTATATGGGATACCTTTCCCAATTTCCTTCAAATATTAGATTGATTTTGTTTCATTTTGGATTTGTTGATCTGTTTTGTATCAGGCTATTCGGTACTGAATCAGATTTTTTTCTTTTATTTATTTATTTTTATTTATTTATTTATTTTTTTTTAGCGAGCTTGGGTTGGGTTAAAATTGAATTGCTTTTTGAGCCTGGACATGGAAATTTAGGTTCGGGCAGACCTCTAAAAGAACGAAGTCCATGCCAGGCCCGAAGTGGAAGAAAAAATATAGTGTGGTCAAGTTTTGCAGAAAAAAAGTAAGATACGAACTCGGAACGGTTTCCGAAAGAGTGAAGACTTGACTAGAGGTCTGGACGGGCTGGATTTTCCAGTCTCGCCCCGGCCCGGACCGAATGAATGTTATTTTGGCCCGGCCCGGTATAAAACAAAATATTCGGCCCGAGCCTGGCCCGCTCGTTTGCACTTTTACATTTCTAGGCCAGGTCCAGCCCGTACAGAAATCAGTGAAAATAGTCCAGGCCGAAATCGGCCTGCATCTTAATCAGATTTTTATCATACAATTAAGATTTTTTAAAGATTACTGCATTCATATTTATTAGATGATTTTATAGAAAATTTTTACTGACAATACACAATAAGAATGTTAAAGATTACTTAGGTTCTTAGACTTTCAACATTCTAATAAAGATGCACTGAAAAATTAATATGGTGTAGAATAAAAGAAAAAAAAAGGAAGTTAAAATTATCATAACTTTTGAAACTGTGTAATAAAAAGTACATTTATGAAAATACTTCTTTATCATTTTACCAAAGATTTTCTCAAATTTAGAGGAGCTATTTTTTATGCATTTCTGATTTCATTTCTTTTTGGAAACACACGAGTTTAACAGGTGTTTTTATTCAGAAACAATGTAATGGAATGGCGTTGTCCATTTTTTTGATACAAGCAAATACAATGTGCAACACACTATACAGGGTGTTTCGCTACCAGACCGACAAACTTTAAGGGATGATAGTACACATGAAGACAAACATTATTAAATAGGAAACCATGGGGCGCAAACGTCTTCTGTAAGAGCTAGGGGCCATTAAAGTTTAGGGTCCAAAACTTCGAACGATGATAGAAAACGGAAAAAAGGGTCGATTCGTTTGCGGTTTTCACTAAAATTCTTCTTTAAATTACGATTTTTTTAGAATTTTTTTTTTAAAGTTACGTTCAAAAATTGTCGATAGAGGGCGCTTTAGACTTTAGAGTAACGAACAACTACTTTTTACCGTTATTTTGTGCATGTGGTTGAAATTATTCTAAAGTTTAGACTTTAACTTAAATTTTAAGCCCATAATCGGAAACATTGGGATCTGTTAACTAGCAAAAATTTAACTGTGAACAGAGGGAGAAATTTTAAACGCTCATAAATATTGGACAAACAAATCGATTTTGTTGCGGTTTGCGTGTAAGTCATTCCCTTGGTAATTATTTTATTCAAAATGACGTACAGCATTGGTGTCCCCATTTTTTGATAGAGAGCGCTTTCGACACATCTCCTAAATTTCAATGGCATTACTCCTAGGTATTTAACTACCAGACCAGCATACTAACAGGAAGTGTTAGGGATGCAAAGCGACTCGGAATCACATAGGAATGTAACGTTGAAAATGCCTTTTTAGCGAGTTGTTGTTAAAAGTGGCAGAGAAAAAAGCAACAGAAACAGGTAGTGAAACAGCAACACGTTAATGTGGAAGAAAAAAAATTACTTAAGGTTTTTACTACAAAAGGTGTCCGAAATTACGACCAGAAGTAGTCGGGCATGCTTGACAGCAGCGATGCATGCAATTCCTCTCACTTTGAAAAATTCCTGGCATCTCGGACAGCTTTCTGGCAGCTACAGAAATTCGAGTTGAGAGAGAGGTCTTCCAATGGCGGTACGAGAGTCTCATACATTCAACTTTTCATTTGACCCTAGCAGAAGAAGTCCATACAGATTCAGATTCAGATTGAGCCAGGTGGGGGGGGGGCTACAAATTGGTTTGAGCTCAACTAGCCCCACCCAGCAACGTTCATTTAAAGAAATACAGAAAAATTATACACTAATAAAATAAAGATAGGTAAAAAAAAGTAATTGATATAATGAAGTAGGTGCGACGATCTGGCAGGCCAACGAACCGGGCCACCACTACCTATCCACCGCGGTCCATATGTTATGTTGGGGTGTCTGCGAACATCATTGGTAAAATGTGGAGGAGCTCCATCGTGCTATAGAGTGGTGCAACGAAAGAGGAACATGTGCTTTTACCAGAAGTTCCAACAGAACGTGTTGTAGAGTTATCAAGTTGCTTTTTTCTCTGCTTCTTTTAACCCTAACTCGTAAAAAAGGCATTTTCGACGTTACATTATAATATAATTCCGAGTCATCTTTGCATCCCTAACACTTCCTGGAAGTATCTTGGTCTGGTAGTAAAACATACAGGTGTAATGCTATTGAAATTTCGGAGATGTGTCGAAAGCGCCCTCTATCAAAAAATGGGGACACCAGTGTTGTACGTCATTTTGAATAAAATAATTACCAAGAGAATGTCTTACACGAAAACTGGAACAAAATCGATTTGTTTGTCCAATATTTATGAGCATTTAAAATTTCCCCCTCTGTTCACAGTTAAATTTTCGCCAGTTAACCGATCCCAATGTTTCCGATTATGGGCTTAAAATTTAAGTTAAAATCTAAACTTTAGAATAATTTTAACCACATGCACAAAATAACGGAAAAAAGTAGTTGTTCGTTACTCTAAAGTCTAAAGCGCCCTCTATCGACAATTTTTGAACGTAACTTTAAAAAAAAATTTCTAAAAAAATTGTGATTTAAAGAAGAATTTTAGTGAAAACCGCAAACGAATCGACCCTTTTTTCCGTTTTCTATCATCGTTCGAAGTTTTGGACCCTAAACTTTAATGTCCCCTAGCTCCTACAGAAGACGTTTGCGCCCCATGGTTTCCTATTTAATAATGTTTGTCTTCATGTGTACTATCATCCCTTAAAGTTTGTCGGTCTGGTAGCGAAACACCCTGTATAAAACGCTAATTTTCATGATATTTATGAAAATATTGTGAAAATTAGCGTTTTGAATCGAATTTACCGAAGCGACAACATGCAAAAGGAGAAAAATCTGAAACCACATGACAAGAATCTCTTATACCTCGACAAGTATATACAAATATCTTATTTACCAAAAATGAAATATGCTGTTCGATTCCAAATCCCTTCAATAGTCAGGCTTGTCAATTTTGTGCCTTTATAGTTAAAAATTAGTCAGAAAATTTGTCAAACTTTTGTGTTGCTCAGAAATGAATTTAAGAAACACCAAGGAGTATATTTCCAAAAAGTACGTTAACAGTACGTTAATAGTTTTATCCCTTTTACAAATAATGTTGTCTGCCCTACACGTCTTACGAATAATTAAGTCTAGTTCTGACCCCGACTATATGTAGAAAAACAGTGCAAACCTGATCTTGGCCCGGCTCCAGTTTGCCAAAAAATTATTAAACCCGTATAGACACAAAGCAACTGTCCGATGCTGATTTCTACGCTGTACACGTTACATTTATGTATTGATGTTGTTAAACTAGTATCTACTCGTGACGCACATTTATACTTATGGTCGTTAAACCCATATTCATTGAAAATAGATCTCATTTTAGCGTTTTTGCCGAAATCTTTATAACACGCCGGAAGGCCCGTTAAATTTTTTATCGGACTGGCCCATACGGCCTGTTTATTTATTTACTTTTTTTTGCCAGTCTGATACAGGCCGATGCAGATCTCTAGACCTAACCAAGCCCTAGTCTCATGAGTTAAAACTGGCCCGGCCCAACCCGGGCAGTGACAGCTTCGTCGAGTCCGATCAGGTCGCACCGTTCTCAATGTTAAACACGATTCATTTATCCTGTGGACATCTAATATCATTTTGCAGACCCTTCATTGGGCTCAAAGGGGGAGGGGCGATCGCCTCATCGCTTCTGTTATTCATCATATTGAAATCTTATTGAATCGCATCTTTTTATATGTCGACAGATGGTTCGTGGGAATTATTACATTGTTCTGCAATGAATAATAAATTTTGAAAGAAAACTTAATTGTAAAACACTGTAACATTAATAAAGCTAGACTGAATGTGCGGTATCTTCCTTAAGAAAAGAACAGAAAAAAAAACGAATAGTGAAAAAGAAGAGACTTTAAGTGATAAAAAAAGCAAGGACGGCGCGAAACAGATGACCAATTTCAACAGGTTTAATTTGATTATATATATAAATGGAATGTTTTTATGGAAATTCTTTTTAACAGAGAGTATACACGAAACAACATTTCATTGCATTTCATGTTCAAAGTAGTGAACATAATTTAAATACGCTAGGAACAGTTTTTCTCCGAAGAGCTTTTTACAACCGAATTCTTTTGTGTAACTCTGTAATTGAATGGCAAATGTTTTTCGCCAAATATTATACCGCAAACATTTCTTAAGTCCATTTTAGAAGTTCGTATAAATTTCATTGTTTGTAAAAGAGTAACATTATTACAACAACACATCGCGAAAGATTTTTAGACCTTAATATAATAGATTAGTATGCAGATCCTCTTTGTGTATACTGTAAGTGCTATACATGACATATTTTTTTATAATTCTCTTCCAGAGTACCTCAGTAATGTATATGAATTTCATTACTTTTAAATTAGTATGGCGCTCCTTGAAACACCGCAAATGATTTATCTACATAGACCATAATGTAGCGGAATAATTTTGAGTGATCCTACACATTTCTTATGTTTCTTCAATTTTTTAAAAAGTGTTTAATTTTTTAAAAGTAATTTTTGCTCCTTAAAAAAACTTTGTTAGTGTTATGCAGAATTTGCAAAAAGTCCTTAAAAATATTTAAGTTTTTTGTTATTTATTAATTGGAGGTAAAAATCTGAGTTCTCTGAAATTCTGATTTAGAAAAATAATTTATATCACCCTTGCCCCCCCCCTTGTATCAAAATTTCGTTCCCGCCTTTTGCTCTCACCACAGCCTTCAATATTATCCCTTCCAGAAGTATCACTTCGCTGCTTTGCTGTCTATCTCACTGTAACCATGTTTACACAATATAGCCACTTTGTTGTAACAATAAAAAATCTATCACAAAAACTCCTCCCCACTAACTAAAAATGAGATTTTTCCCTCTCATACTATTAGTAAATGCCTAGAATTTATTCATTGAAACTTTCCCCACATTTTATTATTTTTTAAGCCCATTTGTTAATGCTTTAAAAGGCAAATAAAAGTAAGTCATTTAAAAAAAATCTCCATCCCACATACACACCAAAATAAATAATTAATAAATTGTTTCTCCCTCCCCCCCCCCCAGCTCACAAATTTTAAACTTTTAAAGTCATCGATTTTTCTAAAACTTTTACTGTAATAATAAATAATCAATCGTAGTTTTACTCTTAACCCCACAAAAATTGATGTTTTCCCCCTATTTCTCCTTACCAAGTATATAAAATTTAGTCTTTAAATCTCTTTATTTTGTGTTTAGCCATATTTGTTAATCTTTAGTCATATAAAGTAAGTCATCTAACAAATTCCCTTCATCCCCCTCCAAAATAAATATATAAATACTTTTCATTTATTCCTTCTCAGAGATCTCCAACAATTATATAAATGAAATTTTAAACCAATTATTTATAGGATTTACGATATTCGAACGAAATGTGGTAATTCAGCATGAAAATCTTTTTCTAAATTTAAAGGGGGGGGGGGTTAGCTACCCTTTCTACCCCTATACGTATTCAATGAATTCTTAAAACTAATCGCCCCCAGGAGGATACCTTCTTTAAATATTCACGGGCTTCCTAACCCAAGGCACCTGAATGATCTTTCTCTTTTCTTTTTCCTCTGATTTCTGTTGTTTTCCTTTTTTCTTTGTTTCACTCTCGTTGTGGTTTTTTTTTCCGGAAGTGAGGGCAATTTGTATGAGCCGATATCACTCTGTATATCGAGTGAGAATTGTAAACCACCCACGTGTTTGCTGTGTGTAACGTCACGTGTTTGTCGGAAACAGTAGAAGTTAACCGGATTCAAACGCAACCCACAACAAAAAGTAAAAAAATAAACCCGACCAGCAGCAAAAAATAGAAGCGAACCGGACAACAAATCTTGTAAAATGATCACGGAGAAAACACGAATATCTTCAAAATATCGTGAAACAGACGCACATTTTGTACAAAAATTGCAAAAAAGAACGAACATTTTACCAAAGAATTCACCCCAATAAATTCGGATCAACTCGAACCTTTCTCGATAAAGTAACAAGTAAGAAAAATCATGCGTTAAGCATTGATTATGAAGCACTTTACAACACTTAATGAAATCTTTAACAAAACTTTGTTATTTAAGGAAATAATGGTGTATAGCCAAATATGTATTCCAGTACTTTTGAACAGCTCTGTATTTCATATGTCACTTGATATAATGGGAAAATTTAGTTTAGCAAGAAAATACCCAGTAGCTTGAAATTTATTTTTCAGCATTTCATACTACAGGGTGTCCCAAAAGGTCATGTCCAAACGGCACACATGGTTGTGTCAGGTCATTAGGAAACAGAATTACATAGGAAAGGGGGGTCGGAAACGCGATTGTAATCCGCTAGAGGGCGATAAGCGATGTCAGACGAAAGCGCGGGCAGTCGCGGACATCGGCGCCTGCGGCGCCGATGTGAAGCATGCATCGCAGCTAATGGGGCCAATTTTGAGCACTTACTATGAGTTGTAGCATTTTTCTTTTTTATTTGGTACTGTTTTGTTGTAAAATAAAGATATTTTACACCGTTTGTTATCTTTTCTTTGCGTGACGGTTACGATGCAATTTCACTGTTTAGATCGCGTTTCCGACCCCCCTTTCCTATGTAATTCTGTTTCCTCATGACCTGACACAACCATGTGTTCCGTTTGGACATGACCTTTTGGAACACCCTGTATAAGATGGAAACATACGTGGATACTTTTGTTCAGCCCTGTAGTTTACATTGTACCTTTATTACACGTCAGCATTAGGCTAAAATTTATTGTAAACTAAAACACTTTTAAAACAACTGAAATCACATTCTCATAAATTATCATTCATAGGCGTCCATGTACCGAATTCTTTGCGTGGCCCTGTATATCCTTTTATCTATATTCTGCAAACATTTCTCAGTAAATTGAATGAAGCTCAGCGTAAAAATGCATAGCTTATTTAAGAACCACGTTTAAATAGTTTATACTCATGTTCAGTAACGTTGGTGAGCTCTTTTGGGTAGCCCTGTATATCAACTATAACATTTATACACACCATATAATGTGCATATTTTTAGCGAAATATAAACGCGCATATCATAATTAAAATGCATTTCATCCCTCTATCAGCCATCATCGGACACATATACGGTACTTCGGAAAGAATATACTATTTGAAATCTTTTGTATGGCCCTGTAAATGCTATGTACTTCATATTATGCAAGACAGTAGCGTATAATTTATATTAAGCTTCAGTGACATATATCAATTTTATTATACATGAAACAGCTTAATATATTTAAAATATGCCACACACAATTCCCCCCTTTTACCATTATCTTATGGAATTCTTTTGTGTGGCCATGTAAATGAATAATAGCTATATTTTCACCTTATATTTTATAGAATGCATATTTTAATATGTTTGACAGGGTATAACATCTTTAAAATTCCTTTGAAACGATTTTTCCATATAGGCCGTAATGTAATGGGAAACTTTTGATTCACCCTGTAGATAAACTAATCATGGTAGAAACTTCATTTTCAATAGGGTACGTGCTAGGGTAAACGTCAATAACGTCCTAACATTTCATGGCAATCCGAGTATATTAACGATTTTTCCCCATAGGCCGTAATGTAATGGGAAACTTTGATTCGCCCTGTAGATAAACTAATCATGGTAGAAACTTCATTTTCGATAGGACTTGCGCTAGGGTAAACGTCAATAACGTCCTAAAATTTCATGGCAATCCGAGTATATAAACGATTTTTCCCCATGGGCCGTAATGTAATGGAAAACGTTTGATTCTCCCTGTAGATAAACTAATCATGGTAGAAACTTCATTTTCAATAGCGTTCGTGCTAGGGTAAACGTCAATAACGTCCTAAAATTTCATGGCAATCCGAATATATTAACGATTTTCCCCATACGCCGTAATGTAATGGGAAACTTTTGATTGTCTCTGTAGATAAACTAATCATGGTAGATACTTCATTTTTAATAGGTGTCGTGCTAGGGTAAACATCAATAAAGTATAAAAATTTCATAGCAATCCGAGTATATTTACGGGAGTTAGAGCGCGGACAGACGGACAGACGGACAGACAAACCGAATGCATAAGCACTTTTCAACTTTGTTGCAAAGTGCTAAAAACCAAATCCTAAAGTGTCCCAAATGCGCTAAGCACTGCTAAAAAGTAAAAGTATTAAGTAAAAGTAAAATAATTCCCACTTTTATTATTTTTTTAAACCGATTTATAAATATTTTGAAAGGCAAATAAATAATAAGTCATCTAATAAACATCTCCCCCTACACACACACACGAAAATAAATAAATAAATAATGTGCTTATTTCTTTTTTTTCCTCAGCTCACAAATTTTAAACAAACACAAATTCCACCATTTTTTGAGGGGGAAGGGCATTGCACTATTTTCTCCCCTACCCTTATCTCACTAAATTTAAAATCTTTGAAAGTTTTTTTTTGTTTTTTTTTCAATAGGTTTATACATATTTCATTCTAAAAATAAATAATTAATCGTAAACAACCCATAAATATCGTTGTATACCCCCTCCCCTCGTTCTTTTGAGGTACACAAAATTAAAAATAAAACTGTCCTACTATCTCTCCCCCCCCCCCCAAAAAAAAAAAAATCCGTTTTTCCCTCTACTCTCCCCCCCCCCCTTCTCAACTTACAAAATTAAATTCTTTCTTTTTTCTCTCCGTATTTTAATAAAAAAAAATAATTAAAACCTGAAATCCTCCTACTGCACAAATAATTAAGTCTTTAAATATGTTTAATTTTTTTAAGTGCTAATTATAAATCTCTGCTAACTATAATATTAACAAAATCTTTTTAACTATGTAGGAAAGTGTTAAAAATAAAGCGATAGATATGCATTAAATTCTACACAAAACACATGTTTACATTTTTTGCGTATTGTGTTTGTGCATTTCTTACAGTAAAATATCTTTAGAGAGATATTTAAATAAAATATTGTGATTTTCCATTAATGTGCAAGTAATTTTTCACAACTTTTCGCAATTATTTCCTTTCTATTAGCTCAGAATTGAACCACTAAACATAAATACCAAAATTATCCGAGTTTTCGGCTGAGTTGAGTAAATCCATAAAAAAATGAATCAGTACAATATATCGGATCAAAACAAAAA
Organism: Maratus speculifer; assembly: GCA_964019185.1. Taxonomy (NCBI): domain Eukaryota; kingdom Metazoa; phylum Arthropoda; class Arachnida; order Araneae; family Salticidae; genus Maratus; species Maratus speculifer. The sequence continues at coordinate 185,325,123 of OZ025298.1, read as the reverse complement.
TCATTCTTAACTGACTGTATCATTTAAAAAACAGTTTTCAGAACCCCCCTCCTCCCTCCTATAGACTTTACTGCTATGTCAGTGCTCAAAATTAAAAATTGTTAGAGCTTCTTGCGGTATTTATATAATGCTTGTAAAAATCATCAAGAATCCAAATTTTCTTCCACCTGAAATATTGACAAAATATTTTGCTTTATTGATTTAACATCACACAAAGTTTTTAAAATTTGCTACACTTTTTCTGTCACATTTGTCACTACAAACAATAATAGATTATGTATTATGTCTATAATCGACTAGGCTGGGATTAACACCTATTTCTCCTTTCTTCAAAATTTCTATTTCCTTTTCGCCCTTGCTTGCTTGCCTCTCCGCAAAAAATAAACAATGTTTAAATATTTAAATTTGTCTAAATATTTTTCTCATAATTTTATGAAGTATTTATGACTTTAACCTTCAGTGCTATTTATCTTGATAAGTTTCGTATTCTAAAAAGAATCCCTCCCCCTTACACCCCCCCCAAAAAAATAGTTATTTAAACTACTTGTACCTAATATACCCCCCCCCCCTCATTCAATATTAATTTTTTATTTATTTATTTATTTATTTATTTTTTTGTGATTGCTTTAAGTAAATAAAATAGTTTTTATTTTATAGTAATCTATCTAAATTAATTATTCTTTTATTTTCTGAAAATCAAACCATTTTAATTTTGGAACGCTAATCATAAAGAGATTGAAATTCTTTTGAAGCTCGACATCATTGCATTTACCCAAAGTAACGGGAAATCAGTTGAAAAAAATCCTTTAAACATGAAATCGGCTAGAATTGCGCACCTTTGAAGAGAAAAATCGTCGCAGATAATTGGTTAAGAGCGTTCTATTTCCTAATTGGATGATTGCATGTCAATCAAAGTAATTTTAGCCCATCCTTCGAATCCGCTGAAAAATACAGTCGCCATCTTGAATTGTCTTGGCTTGTGACTAGCGTGTCCTCTTAAATGCTGTAACAAAAATTGTCGCATAACTACTGAGAGCGGTTTGTCAGACCGCTTAATATAAAGATGAATAAAAAGTTAAATTAAATCTCGGAATACTATTTTTGTATTAAACTTTATATATAGGACAATTATAAATAAAATTCAGCTATTCAAAAGTCTCTAGAGATAGTAAAGGCTCCAAACGAAACAAAATTTGACCAGTATTTAAAGTTAAACTAAAAATTACGAGTTAAACTTCAAAACCTCAAAAACAGTGGTCTATGAGACCGCTAACAGTAGTTAAGGGTTAAAGTCAACATGACCTGCAAAAATGTCAACCGTAATCGTAATCTAAATGTAATCGTAATCCAACAAAAAAATTGTAATCGTAATCTAAACGTAATCGTAATCCAACAAAAAATATTAATCGTAATCTAAACGTAATCGTAATCCGACTGGCATAAAAAGAGACGTAATCGTAATCGGTTTTTAGAAATTGAAAATAATCGTAATCATAATGGATTACAGTCCTCTGTAATCGACTCGAAGTCTGCTGCAGACGACACAGTGCGGCAGCGCATGTTGAGAGGAAGACTCCCTCCTCCAACTTCATGCTACGTCATGATGTCACATATCTTTTTTGATGCAAATTTTGCCTACTTTCTGAATTTCCCTTTTTTCCAAAAAATATTAATTAAATATATATATATATATATTAAAATTAATAATTTTTTATTATAATACCCATGATTAAACGTATTATCGGCATCATTTTACCTTTTCTTTTCTTTCTTTCTTTTCTTTCTTTTTTTTTTTTTTTTTTTTTTTTTTTTTTTTGAGGGAGATTTTTGTGAGAAATTAAAAGTTCGGATTCAGCGATCCCAAAATATAAAGTAAGTCTTACAGGAAAAATTCGAAGGGGTAACGTGAGAGCGAAGACAAATGATGCGATCAGGATCTCCTCAGTCCTGATGTCGTCTATAGATGACACTAAAAAAATCCATTAAATTCATTTAATGTAATCTAGTTTAATAAATCTTTTAATTTAATCTAAAATTGTTAAAATTACTTATTTCTAGAGCTTTTTACTAAATGCGTGCATATTAGAAGCACCCATACATACTGATACATCTTTGAATATGTTTTACAGTAATTTTAAACTAGCTTGTGTGTCCTTCTTAATATTTGTCTGAGATTTCAGGAATTTAAGAGGAGAGATTTGAGGAATTGCATAACTTAGTGCAAGCAGCGCCGCGGCGCATGTTGAGAGGCAGGCTACCCTCTTCCCGTTCATCTTACGTCACAGTCATGCATTGTATTTGTTGCAAAATTTGTATACTTTTAAATTTTTTACATACTTTTTAACTAAAACGATAAAATAATTGAATTTTTTCTTAAACAACGTTTTTGGGGGAGGGGGGGGGGGGTATTTTACCAAATTTTTGGGGAGTTGCCGAGTAAAATTTCTGTGGGAAGTTGAAAATTCAGATTCAGCAAATCAAAAAACATAAAGAAAGCCTTTTTCCAGAAATACCATGAATTTTGCTAGGTAGAGACCCAATACGGCCTCTATTGCCTGGACTATTTTTTAAAACAGATTTTCCTCTATGTAATAAATCTCAATGTAAGTTGATTAAAACAGTCTTCGAGAGTTTCAAGATTTTTTTTGATCATCTTCTTCAGTAGAGGAAAAACGGAAAAGTGGTACATGAGCGGTATTAGCTGGTCTTATTTTTCTTTTGACAAAGATTTCTCAAATACATATGCTTGAGGAAAAATAATATAAAACTGATATATATATAAAAGTGCGTAACTATTAAAATAATCGAAAATCAGTTATTATCCCATTACAGTGCAATTTTTATGACATGGTGATGTATTTCTTATATTATTCAAAACCGTTTCAAATCTGTTTTTTTTTTTTTTTTTTTTTTTTAACTTTATTTTTCTTGAAAATTCATTCAGAAAAAAATATCATTTCGTATGATATATTTACCAATTAGAAAAAGTATTAGTGCATGTATCTAAGTCTATATGGTGTTCCATAACCTTCGGATCCTGGTACTCAATCGATAAAGCACGTCAGGTTTCTCTATTCGAATCCCAGCTGGGGGCATTTTAATATGAAAGTAATTAATTTTAGTATCAAATAGAAAAAATACACTTCTTAAATTATTTCTTTTAGACTAGTTTTGCACAAAAAGATCAATTCATATTGTAATTAAGTCACAGATGAGAGTAAATAATTTGTAACAGACAATATCCTAAATGAAGTAAAATAATATACTTCTATTCTCTAAACATTAAAATTAAGAGAATATAATACGCAGTTGTAGTTTATTAAACGTTTACCCCCTCCCACAACTTCAATTTCTTTTCTCTTTCTTTCGTTTTTCTTTGTTCCTCTTCCCTCTCTTTATTTTTCATACACATTCGAAGGGCATTTGGGCAATACACTCTGCTTTAATAAAATCAAAATCTCTTATTTTAAAATAAAACTAGCGAGCTACGCCCGCTAGCTGGGCCACTTTTTCAAAACGAACCTCGATATTAAGCAGTATATAATAAGCAAAAAAATTCATTTAATAAGCAAGTCTTGGTGTTCGAATCCTCAAGCACAAAAAAAAGTAAATTAAAGAGCCATGGTCCCGTTAAAAATATGTGATTTCGCACTGTGGGCCACGTGCACTTGAAAAAAAAAGATTGTGGATCGGAGCTATGGTCGATTCGCGCCCATAGTCCAGTTAAAAATATTTGGTTTTGCACGGTGGGCACTACGCGCCCATAAGAAATTTTTTCGTATTTTTTAGTTCACCAGAAGCAGATTTTTACGCAAATTCTGAATATGTAATCAGTTTTTTTCTACTTTAAAAACTGTCTGCATGATGGTTTAAGAAAAAATGCGCAAAAAAAAGACGCAATTAGCGCCGGTAGAAAAAGCGGTTTTCGGCTAAAGGGCAAAATTAGCATTAGCCACCGGCCACAGGGCCAGTACATGAGAAAAAATGGCCAGTGAAAAATTGCCTATCAGTGGCCACTTTGTGCCCACTTTTTTACAAGGAAAGAATACAATTTATTTATATTTCATGAAAGATTCTACTTTTTTTAGGTTTCAATATATTTATATCAACATATTTGCTTGGGCTGTTCAGTTTTAGATAATTACTTATAGAAATTTTACTGCTTAATAATTTTAAATAAAAAAGTGGCTACTAGTTTAAACAAAGTGGCCACTTGAAAAACTAGTCTTACTGGCCAGTGGCCGGTAATGAAATTTCCCAATTTTGCCCTATATTTTCAGCTGTTTCTTCTTTTAGCCAAAGGGGAAAAGTTCAGGTTCTTCACCGCAAGGTGGCGCAGTGTTCTGCTTCGGAGCGCCGTTTGAGCGCCGTTTGGGAATTGAGATATTTTCCGTTCCGATTCCCAAGGTGTTTTTAATTCATAACTTTTTTAATTTTGGTCCCACGGTCTCGAAAATGCCCGAAATGACTTCCCCGGAATTTTTCCAATCGGAAGAGACCTCTCGCGACTTCCAACTCGCCCGCGTTGCGAACTGTAATCGGCTTCAAGTAGACAGAGGCGCACGGATTTTATTAGTATAGACTAGCGAGCTACGCCCGCTAGCTGGGCCACTTTTTCCAAACGAACCTCGATATTAAGCAATATATAATAAACAAAAAAATTCATTTAATAAGCAAGTCTTGGTGTTCGAATCCTCAAGCACAAAAAAAAGTAAATTAAAGAGCTATGGTTGTTATGCGCCCATTATCCCGTTAAAAATATGTGATTTCGCACAGTGGGCTCTACGCTCCATGGTCGCCATCGTCCCATTAAAAATATTTGGTTTTGTACGGTTGGCTCTGCGCGCCCATAAGACATTTTCTCGTATTTTTTGGTTCATCAGAAGCACAATTTTTCGCAGATTCTGAATATGTAATCAGTTTTTTTCTACTTTAAATACTGTCTGCATGATGGTTTAAGAAAAAACGCGCAAAAAAGGGAGAAAAAGAGGTTTTCGACTGCTTCTTCTTTTAGCCAAAGGGGAAAAGTTCTTTTCCTTCAACGCAAGGTGGCGCAGTGTTCTGCCTCAGAGCTCCGTTTGAGCGCCGTTTGGGATTTGAGACATTTTTCGTTCCGATTCCCAAGGGGTTTTTAATTCATAACTTTTTTATTTTGGTCCCACGGTCTCGAAAATGCCCGAAATGACTTCCCCGGAATTTTTCCAATCGAAAGACACCTCTCGAGACTTCCAACTCGCCCGCGTTGCGAACTGTAATCGGCTTCAAGCAGACAGACAGAGGCGCACGGATTTTATTAGTATAGATAGAGATAAAATAAATTAAAATAAGAGATTAAAATAAATTTAGAGATTAATAATTAGAGATTAAAATAAATTAAAATACGATTTTAGTTTATTAAAACTGGCCAATCTACAAAAACAAGAACCGATTTTTTCGGAATCGATTCATTTCGGACCGAATCCGAGAAATCGGAACTTTTCGGACCGAATCTGATGAATCGGTCCTTTTTGGACTGAATCCGGGGAATCGGTCCTTTTCGGAGTCTGTGCATTTCGGAACGAGTCCGAGGAGTCGGTCCTTTTCGGAGTCGTTTAATTTCGGAACGAGTCCGAGGAATCGGTCCTTTTCGGAGTCGTTTAATTTCCAAACCAGTCCGAGGATTCGGTCCTTTTCGGAGTCGTTTAATTTCGGAACGAGTCCGAAGATTCGTTCCTTTGCGGATTCGTTCCAAAAAAACGATTCCGCGAAGTCGTTCCTTTTTGAAATTGTTGCGAAAAGGAACGAATCCTTTTTACAGAGATGAATCGTTCCTTTGGAATCGTTCCTTTGGAATCGTTCCTCAACAAATGACACATCTCTACTCTAAATGAATAATAGCTTTATTTTCACCGCATACGTTATAGAATGCATATTTTAGTGCACCTCGTAAATGCATATAAATTTTAATATGTTTGACAGGGTGTAACATCCCGTAAGACATGGTGACGTCACTGCAACATCGTTGTGAAGTCACATTGTGACTTTGTGACCATCGATTGTCGATGTGACGTCACGTGACGTCGATGTCAAGTCACAGTGACTAAAATGTGAAGTCGTTATGGCCGTTTTAGAGCTTTTTTGTGACGTCACATTGTGACTACTTTGTGACGTCACAATGTGACCAATTTGTGAAAAGTGTGTCATTTGTGACTACTTTGACATTAACATTGTGACGAACTGTGAAAATTTTTTTAGAAAGTCACATCTTAGTCACATTGTGACGTCACTGAGTGGTGGCATTTTCGTCACAGATGTGATGTGACCAAAGTGACTCACAGTGACGTCATTGTGACGTCACTGTGAACATGCATGCTATGAGGGACCTTTAAAATTCCTCTGAAACGAATTTTAGGGCAATCCGAGTGTATTTACAGGAATTAGAGCGCGGGCAGACGGACAGAACGGCCAGACAAACCGAATGCATAAGCACTATTCAAATTTATTGGAAAGTGCTAATAAGAAAAAAAAAAAAAAGTTTCTCAAAACTACTTTTGTAGATGCAGCGCCTGATCTTGTTGAGACTTGATCTTCTTGTGTCAAAAAGAGAAAGAGGATGAAGCGAAAGAGATAACTAAATTTGAGTTACGCTGTTTTTTTTTTGTTTTTTTTTTTTTGAAGGGAAGGGGGACGTTCGCTAATTTTTTTTTTTTTTTTTTTTTTTTTTTTTAATGTTTACTATGTTTGCATGTAGAAGTGCAAATTTTTACTTTTGCATGATTTAAAGATTAAATCTGACCTTGACAAGGTTCATTTAGTTAGAATATCCCGATAACATTGTGAGTTTGGGAAAGTCTGCCGTTTTATCTATTGAATAATACAGTGAAACCTCCAAATAAGGAACACTCCAAATAAGGGACACCTCCATTTAAGGGACAAAACCTATGGTCCCAGTCCCTTGGTATAGGACATGTAATGTATTTACCTCTGAATAAGGGACACTCTATTTAAGGGACACTCTATTTAAGGGACACTTGAAAATAAGATTAAAGGGTCTGGCTTTTGAATTTCAGATAATGAAATAGTCTGTGATGAAAATGAAAATACAGATTTTTATAAACTTATCAAACTGACAGACAGTCATTTTGATACAGAGGCATACGACACGATTGACGAGCATTTATTTATCCACAATTCTGATCAGTGGCTTAGCTAGCGAGGGGCGGAGGGGCGGTCCGCCCCGGGTGTCACCCTCTGAGGGGTGACACCCAATCTTTATTTGCAACTAAAAAATGTTATCTTATTAGATTTTGGAAAGGAATTCTGAAATAAAATGAAATTTTAGCCCACGACGCAATTTAGTTCATTTTCTTTTCTTTGAGAATGTGAAATTTTATTCAGAGTGGTGTATCTAAATAAGACAAGCACCTGGAATCCAATGAGAGCGTAGCAAAAGGAAATTTTTAAAGAAAGTGTTTTCTTCTACATATAGACACCACATTGACTTATTCGGACTGTGGGTTGAGTAACGAGTCGCTCCTGTTTATTTTTATTTTATATTATTATTATTATTATTATTATTATTATTATTATTTAATACAGAAGGGCAAAAGTTAAATAATGGTATGGTCATTTTTTAATAACATAGAAGTATGATAGAAAAAATATGACGGATCGGAAGGGAGGGGGGGGTTACACCATTTACATCCGCCCCGGGTGTCACCCATCCTAGCTACGCCACTGATTCTGATTCAACTTCAGTGCGTTTATCCCCATTGAAATTAACGTTGAAAATTATGAGGATGATTCTGAAAGTGGAGAATAAAAGAAAATTGTGGAATAAGGAAATCCTTACAGATGCTTTAAGGCTATTCTCAGATCCAAAAAGGCAAATTTTATGACAAAAGTTTTAATTTATTTTTATTCAGAAATGCCCGAAATCAGCAGGCATTGTTCAGGAACTATGTAATCGAACAGATTTTCTTTTCTTTTCTTTTCTTTTCTAAAGCAATAGATCTTTCAGAAAATATTGCCAACGTAGACGTTTTGAACCGAATGTATACGTGAAAGAATAATAAGTACTCAAGAAAGGGTGAAAAACGTCTGTCGTGTGATCAAAATCGCTTATAACTCAATAGGTAATTTATTCAAAACTTGAAAACACAGTTCGATTCCAAATCGCTTCCGTAGTCAGTCGATCCAATTTTATACCTTTCCCTCTTACTGAGCAGAGCAGTTGAGACGAGAGATTTGTTAAATGAACACTTGAAAAGTTTATAGTGAAAAATTCAAATTTGCAAAACAATCACTTTTGATTGATTATTTCAAGTGTAATTCTTTTAAATGTTTTTATACTTTTTGCATATACACAGTTTGCATAAAAATACAAATCAATAATTCTACAAATCATTTAATGATTTAAAAATTATTGAAAATTTTATTTGTTCTCTATTCTTTTTGTGTCTGATTAACGTAATTTATACACTTCGAATATTTTAAACTTCACTTTTAATGGTTTGTTATTTTTACATCCTTCAGGATGATTAATAAAAAAATAATAAAAACTCCGAATAAGGGACACCTCTATTTAAGGGACAAAAGTTGGGTGTCCCTTATTCAGAGGTTTCACTGTATTTGAATTGCATTGTGTAATATTTTTCATTTCCCTGATAATACTCTTTTTCTATAAGTATTAATGTTGTACAATTCTGTCCCTAGCTCTTTGAGCTTTATCCTGTGCATAGTGTATAAAATATGTATTTGCTTTTACTATTTTAAGTTAATAACATTAAAATCTTTTTAAGTGCGCTCGTAATTATGTAAATACGTAGTCATATACCGGGTGGCCCAAAAATGACTGATGGATTTTAAAATTCAATAACTTGCAAACGGTAACAGCTATTTAAAAAATTTTTGCAGGAGGGCTATGTATAATGTCAGGAGTTTTTTTTACCGCAATTCTTGATTTTAGTTCGAATTTCAAACAACAGATGGCGCTGATGGCGCTTGGCGGCCAGTCGACGCCGAGACTTACGTCATTCAGCTTTGACGCAAAAGAAGGAGATTAAGGCTATGGAGTACGTCTCATTCTACACTACAGTCTTGCTCTCAAGCACCGATTCTGGACACATTCGATATGATTTCAATGGAATGCGTTGTTGCCATGGAAATAACAGATTTTTCGATAGTGGAATACAGCGTTTAGAAGTGGGCATAAATTTCGCAAGCAGTATTTGAGTTTGCAGAAGATTTTCGTTTAGGAAGTTTTATTTTCCCGGATTAAATTACTTTTTTATGGCACGATTTAAAGAATATTTTATGCATCATATTTTAAAACTAGATAAAGAGATTTTTTCAATTTGATGATTTTTGTTATATTCTTAAGAAATTTTAGATCTTTTAAGAAAATTCGTCAGTAGATTTTTATGAATCTTCAAAAAATAATCATGAAAACTGTTGATAGTACATTATTGTGTAAAATAACTACCAAAAACAAATATTATAAGTTGCCTTGTTTAGCCCTTTTCAATAGGATTAGTCTATCGTTGCATTAAAATAGAAAAAAATAAAATAAATGTGAGTTAATTAAAATTTATTTTCCCGGATTAAATTACTTTTTATGGCATGTATAAGGAATATTTTAGGCACCGTATTTTAAAACTGCACTGTTAAAATTTTGAAACCTTTGCTGCATCGTCACTCCTCCACTTTTATAGAAAGAGATTATTTCACTGTATTATGGAGCATTCTCATTGGTCAAAATAGAGATATTCTATAATAGCAGTGGAGTGACGATGCAGCAAAAGTTTCCAATTTTTAACGATGTAGGTGAAGGATATCTTGCTACAATCTTGCTCTTACACTATAAAAATCTGCTGCATTTTGTTGTATACGCACACCGCTTGTATAGAAACGGTTACTTGATTGTATTATGAAGCATTGTTATTGATCGGAAAAGAGATATTATATACAAGTGGCGGAGTGCGTATGAAGCAAAATGCAGCAGATTTTTAACACTGTGGGGCCCGATTCTGAACTCATCCGATATGATTTCAAAGGAATGTGTTGTTGTCATGGAAATAACGAATTCTTCTATAGAAAAATACAATATTCAAAATTGAGCATGAATATAACAATCTAAATCGATCTAAAATTTCTTAGAATATAACAAAAATTATCAAATTAAAGAAATCTCTTTATCTAGTTTTAAAATATGATGCATAAAATATTCTTTAAATCGTGCCATAAAAAGTAATTTAATACGGGAAAATAAAACTTCCTAAACGAAAATCTTCTGCAAACTCGAATACTGTTTGCGAAATTTATGCCCACTTCTTAACGCTGTATTCCACTATCGAACAAACTGTTATTTCCATGGAAACAACGCATTCCATTGAAATCATATCGAATGAGTTCAGAATCGGGCCCCACATTGTTAAAAATCTGCTGCATTTTGCTTCATACGCACATCGCCGCTTATAAGTACGTATAAATATCTATAAGCTTGTATATAATATCTCTTTTCCGATCAATAACAATGCTTCATAATACAATCAAGTAACCGTTACTATACAAGCGGAGTGCGTATACAACAAAATGCAGCAGATTTTTACAGTGTAAGAGCAAGATATCTTCACCTACACTGTTAAAAATTGGAAACTTTTGCTGCATCGTCACTCCACTGCTATTATAGAATATCCCCTATTTTGACAAATTAGAATGCTCCATAATACAGTGAAGTAATCTCTTTCTATAAAAGTGGAGAAGTGACGATGCAGCAAAGGTTTCAAATTTTTAACAGTGTAGTTTTAAAATATGGTGCCTAAAATATTCCTTAAATCATGCCATGAAAAATAATTTAATCCGGGAAAATAAATTTTAATTAACTCACATTTATTTTATTTTTTTCTATTTTAATGCAACGATAGACTAATCCTATTGAAAAGGGCTAAACAAGGCAACTTATAATATTTGTTTTTGGTAGTTATTTAACACAATAATGTACTATCAACAGTTTTCATGAAAATTTTTTGAACATTCATAAAAATCTACTGATGAATTTTCTTAAAAGATCTAAAATTTCTTAAGAATATAACAAAAATCATCAAATTGAAAAAATCTCTTTATCTAGTTTTAAAATATGATGCATAAAATATTCTTTAAATCGTGCCATAAAAAAGTAATTTAATCCGGGAAAATAAAACTTCTTAACGAAAATCTTCTGCAAACTCAAAAACTGCTTGCGAAATGTATGCCCACTTCAGAACGCTGTATTCCACTATCGAACAATCTGTTATTTCCATGGCAACAACGCATTCCATTGAAATCATATCGAATGAGTCCAGAATTGGTGCCTGAGAGCAAGACTGTACTGTAGAATGAGACGTACTCCATAGCCTTAATCTCCTTCTTTTGCGTCAAAGCTGAATAAAGTAAGTCTCGGCGTCGACTGGCCGCCAACCGCCATCAGCGCCATCTGTTGTTTGAAATTCGAACTAAAATCAAGAATTGCGGTAAAAAAACTCCTGACAATATACATAGCCCTCGTGCAAAAATTTTTTTAATAGCTGACACCGTTTGCAAGTTATTGAATTTTAAAATCCATCAGTCATTTTTGGGACACCCGGTATATAGTTGTCGTTCGTAAATATAGTTGTCGTTCAGTCCATCCGTCTGCATATAACAACGCAAAAACTACCCAACTGAATCGTTTGAAATTAAAAATATATAACTATTACATGATTTTGTGGAGTCATTTCAAATTTTATGAAAATCGGATGCATAGATCAATTAAAGGGACAATCAAAAGCATTCCATTACATTACGGTCAATGGGGAAAAAAGTTTCACATGCATTTTAATCGCTTGAAATTTAAAGTATATAATTATTACATAATTTTTCGAATTATTTCAAATTTAATCAAAATCGGATGCATGGTTTAATTACAAGGACAATCAAAGATATTCCGTTACATTACGTTCAATGGAGAAAAATATGTTTCTAATGCATTTTAATGGTTTTACACTCATTCGAACATTATAAAATTGATATGTATCTATAAAAGGCATATTATAATATACATTTTGTATAATGTGTAGTGCAAAAAACATTTGTTATTGATTTACAAAGCCACACAAAAGTATTTCATTACGTAATGGTATAGGAAGAACATTGTTTGGTGCACATTTTAATTGTAATTAATTATTTACAATTTTATGAGATTGATATATGACAGTGATATTTTAAAAACTTTGTTATCGTATGAATGTCATTTGCTACGCTTCACGTGCAATTTCCAACTTGTTTATTTATTAAGAAGCAAATTTTTAAACAGTAATGCGATAGCAATATTCTTTGGAAGTTACGTACAAATGGGTCTAACAGTTTCAGGATAACAATTTTTGAAAGTTTTGGTTATTGTAATATTTTATTTAATTCTTTATATCCCAAATTATAAATTCATAAAAATATCACTTTCTTAACCATTTTTCGGGATTCTTTGAAACGATATTAACCCCTTGAAGGGGGGGGGGTGATAAAATATATCCCATTAATTTTAATTGCAAAATACCACATTGACACCAGAATTTTGAATGGAAATTTTAATTTTATCAAGATTGTGGAGAAAGTTTTGTATATGTTTTAAAAAAATTTCATTTTAAATTCTGGTGTTATGCACTTATTTCAGCATTCTGGAAATAGAAGTTTTTTGCCCTTCAAAGGGTTAAAAAAATTACATAATCATTTAATAAATTTTAGAAGAATTTTGTCAATTAAAATTATTTAATTAAATTTGAATTTATAAAGATTTTGTGCAATGTTTCACTCAAATCTTTATTTTTTATTTTAAGTATTTTAGGAATAAGGAAATGTAGAAATATAATACTCTTCCAATAGAAATACAGTAAAATCCCGATAATTCGGATTTTAACTGGGACCAGACCCAATCCGGATTATCGAAAATCCTAATTACCCGGAGAATTAGAAAAAAAAATGAAATAAAATAAAATATATTTACAGAAAATCATCTTTATGATAAACTTATTGAATATTTACAGACAGTAAAAATGTTTACTTTGCTTAATTCTTCGGAAAAGATTTCAGAAAAAGTTTTTTTTAATTCAGAATACGACGATGAAACAAGTTAATGTTATGGAAATTAACCAATCGCTTTTCAAACTTCGGAAAAAAAAAAGAAAGACCAAACCGATCCGGATTATCCGGAGATCCAGATTAATGTGGTCCGAATTTGCGGGGTTCTACTGGTAGAGCCCCGATAATTCGGATTAATTGGGACCAGGCCCAATCCGGATTGTCGAAAATCTGGATTATCCGGAGAATGTGTAAAAATGAAATAAAATGATGTATAATATTCAAAGAAAATCACCTTTATATTGAACATAATCAATATTTACAGACAGTAAAAATGTTTACTTTGTAATTATAAAATTTGTCATATTCTACCATTTTTGAGGGCCACATGGTCACGCATTCTCTTGAGCATTCTTCCTCCTTTTATTTCAATTTTCCGCAAGTGATTTGTAGAAGGGTTTTGGTACGAAGATAAGGAAACAGTCTCAAGAAGATTGTTTCCAAGAGTAGTTGATAGACAGAGGTCATATGGACTGGTTGACAAAGATCGGATCACGATCCTTATCAGTCAGTGCGTCTATAAGGACAATTTTACTTTGCTTTCTTGCAATGCTCTTAGTAAAACTTCATTAAGGCCTCTGTCCCTCTGAGCTTCAACTTCAAAACTAGCACCTTTAGCATCAAAGATTTGGAATGCTCCCAAAACCGATCTGCGCAACTTCTCGCGCATTGTTGCTGCTCCGGAAGTTTTGTTTACACTTTCACGGCACATGAGCTTCTTTGTATAAAGTTAAAGTTATACATGAGCGGCATAGCACAGTGGTTAAGGTAAAAACGCTGTAAACGTTAGATTGTGAGTTGTGTCCTTGCTCCTGTTTTATCTGTTATAGAATTTTGTTTTGGTCTTTATTTAAGTTGTTTATAAAGAATATTTATAAACATATAAAAATCAATTATTGTTTTATGTTTACAATATAATATGTATATATATATATGTTAGCTTCTGCGCTGTTGTATCTTTTATTGCCACTTACAAAATAAATTTTTTATTTTCATTAAAAATTTGTAAAATTTAATTTAAATTGTTAATACATAAAATTTAGCTTTAAATAACTTTGAATAATTAAAAACATTAAATTCTACTATAATTTTTAATAAATATTTTTAAGTCAATTGTGTTCAAGCCCTGTTGTAAGAGATAAATATCAAGTTAGTAAAATCAATTTATTGTAATTAACAATTTTTTCTTATGTTTTATAGTGTATTATCGTTCATACATAAAAGAACTCTATTAACTTACTAGTATCAATTTGAATAATTACTGGTTTATTTATATTTATAAAATATTAGAATATAAAAATATTAATTAACATTAATTAATTATATTTAAATAAAATACATAACTATTTACTAATAACTAATATATAAACTACAATAATAACTATTTACTATTAAAATTATTACATATTTAAATTTTAATAGTAAATAGTTCTTAAATAGTACTTAAATATTTAAATAGTAATAATAATATAAGTAAAAAAAGAAAATCTTTAATTACGTTAATATCCCGCAAATATAATTAATTTTTTTTTCGTATGTTATTATCACTATTCAAATATATAATCATTAATTATATTAATTTTCATAATTAATTGATATTTAAACATGTATAATTGATATTAATTAATAATTATTTAAGTAGCGATAATATCTTTTTCTGAAACTATAATCACTATTCAAATATATAATTAATAATAGTTTAATAATAAATTAATAATAGTTTAAATATATAATTAATATTTTTATTCAAACATATATAAATAATATTAATTATTTAATATTAATATATGTATAATAGATAGATAGATAACAATAATTATAAAATTATATATATATATATATAATACCATTAAAAGTAGACAAGATTCAACATATATATATATATTATACATATATATTTTTATTTATTGAAATTATCTATATATATAACAAATATTAATAAGTATTATTGTTTAAACATATTAATTAATATTTAAGTAAGTATAATTGATATTAACTAATAATTATTTAAATGTCGATAATAATATATTTTTCTTATATTATTATCACTATTTAAATGTATAATTGATATTAACTAACAATTGTCTATATATATACATATAATAGATAGATAGATAACAATAATTATAAAATTATACATATATATATATTATACATATATATTTTTATTAATTGAAATTATCTATATATATAACTATTATTAATAAGTATTATTGTTTAAACATATTAACTAATATTTAAGTAAATATAATTGATATTAACTAATAATTATTTAAATGGCGACAATAATATATTTTTCTTATATTATTATCACTATTTAGATGCATAATTGATATTATCTAATAATTATTTAAATATATATAATTAATATCAATAATTGAAATTATTAATATTAGTGTTATGTATGTATATGTATACATAATAATTATAAAATTATATATATATTAAATATATGAAAATTTATATTTGTTAACAGTATTAATGATACATATAATTAATAATACTAATAAGTATTATTGTTTATATATATCATCAATGTTTTCACTTAATGGTTTGTTATTATTTCTCTTCAATTTTTAGTATCTAACTAATGGGTTATTTAAACAAACAAACAAACAAAAAACTGTTAGATTAAAACTTGGGTTTTTTTTTTTCTCTTTCCTTCTCTTCTTTTTTAGTTTTAATTATTATTGATTATAAATTGGAATGCTATAATAAATGCAAAGAAATATAAACTAAAATTTACAAATTCAGTTAATACAAGTTAAAACAATTCTCGTATATAGTTATTTAAAATCTGATGGTGTATAAAAACAAAATTCTGCTAAATATTTTTTTCCTCATAAATTATTTGTATAATACATTTTATAATTTTATAAAACATAATGTGATTTAGTCAACGGCATTAGATGAACATTACTATTTAATTATCTTCTCCCTAGACGGCGACACTATGAAAATATACATAAGGAATCGTTGAAGTGCGATAGAATGCGCGAGAAGTTGCGCAGATCGGTTTTGGGAGCATTCCGAATCTTTGAGGCTAAAGGGGCAAGTCAACTTCAAACTGATTATATTGGGAAATTAGTTCAAGCTATGACCGCCAGGAAGGGAGGTGCCTTCGGAAGAATTTTGTATCCAATCAGGGTAAAAATAATTTTCTTGGCTGTCAAATTACAGTGATTTATTACGACGAAGGCGTATTTTTTCAACACCCACTGGTTACTAAACTATCATTAGGTGTTTGCCTTTTTCCCTTCTCATGTACAAAAGAATCATTAGTTAGAAACAGATGTTAACAGATACAACCGAGCTGGACTTACAAAAGGAGGGTAGACTTTGCGGTCAGTGGCATGAAATTCGAAATACACCCGGAATAATATAGGCTCGGCAGGAAGGAAAAAACAGTTTTCAATGTTAGATATAACAGAAATCTCTTTATTTTTATCCTAATTTATTGTTCTCTAAATAAATAATTTATAAAAACAACGAGAGAGAGTTTTCTATAAGGCCAGGAAATACCTAATTAGTATTTATTTAACGGGGAAATGTTTAATTAAATTGCTTATAAATCCGTTCTTTCACCCATTCAAAATTGGCAGATAGCGTTGTTTTGTAATTGTCATTTAATTTTCTTTAACATCCGAATATGCCTTTTCTTTTATCTTATCTGAATGAAAGACAAATATTTTTTAAATTTTATTAATAAGTTTATAGTTTTAAAGAAAAATTTACAAATTAGTTTCTATAAAATAAAGCTTCAAATTTCATTCAAAACATTCTAAGTAACTCAGAAATATTAAAACAAAAGATAATTCATAATACAATGACTAATGTATATATATATATATATATATATATATACACACACACACACACACACACACATATATATATATTATTGCATTTTTAAAAAAATGTAAGGAGAGGATGGGAAGCAGGGAAAGTATAACATAATATGAGCAGTGTTGATTTCAGTGGGTGGACGGGGGAGGGGGGGACATTCCTCCCCACCTGGCGCCTATATAGCATTTTTTTTCAGAATTCTCGCTTGAATTTTAATATTTATTTTATTTTATTATTTATTTATTTATTTTTCATGATACATTAGATCGATGACCAATATTGTGTGTTTCTGCTTTTTTTATTTTGATTATGTTTTAAATTTCAAAATATAATTTCCAAGCGAAATCCGAATTTAAAAGTTTGTTCCCCCCCCCCCCTTAAATACCGAAAAGTAGAAAAGCACAACATTAGATATAGGCCTCAGATATTTACGGAAAAAATATTTAAATGGGATAAAATGCGAGATATTTGTTAAAACCGCTTTAGGGATTGTTATGAGCTTGAAAATGCCTTCGCCGGAATAATGTAGCCTCATGTGTCTTTAAACGTCTCAATTGTAATACTGAAACTACTACAGTAAAATTTGTGAAAATGAAATATGTTTAACATAATCCGCTCTTGAATAATAAAAAAATATGCATACATTTAATTAAAAAAATAACAATTATATCAGCTAAAATGGAAACCTGTAAAAATTTTAATATTTTTTGGTTTCTTTCTATTCCGTTTTGAATAAATCAGTATTTTATAAAGATGATTATGTAGTTCAGTATTACGTATTATATGATTGCATACTTTAAATCTCAAAATAAGTCAGCTGTCAGAAACTCAGTAAAATTTGAAATGTGATTTTTCTTGGCAGAGGAGGGATGGGGGGACTGCTAATTTCGGCCTTGGTGTAGCTAGACGGCACTTCCAGGTCGGAAATAAGTGAAAACTGCGTCTTCATATTTTTTATCGCATACGATCTCTCAAAAGTATGTGTTAGACGTTCCTCTCAGCCCGCACAACTTTGAAGAAAGTCCGTAGTAGTTATAGCTGCCACCACCGATATTACTAAGTGATATCGGTCACCCACTGATAAGATTGTGTAAATGAACACCGACGCTGTCAATTAACTGAATTAACAATTTATATATACTATATGTACACAAGAAATACACGATTTACAATTATATACAAATACAACTCGAATATAGGTGATCCGGTGCAACGTTTGATTAAATAAATAAACGGTTGGCTGTGTACTGTTCAAATTACACCTTCTCCCTCACACTCAATGCACGTTAGATTCACTTTACCGGAGATCAATTTCGAATCTCCCAACATAAGGATACGAGGCCTACGCTTCCGGCCCAGAGCACTACACACCAGGACGTCTGTGTCCATTGCTCTCCAGATACGAACTGCCTACGCTCTCCGACACAGAGCACTCTCTGCAAGGACCTCTGTCCTACACTGCTCTCCAGGTACGAGCCCAAATACGAACTCTACACTAGGACCTATGTCCTGCACTCCTCTATACTATATTATATATATTGTGTAATGTAGAATATACATAATAAATAGCATTATATTATTATTATTATTATTATATTAATACTGTAATATTAATATATTATTAATAAATAAATAAATAAATTATATATATATATATATATATATATATATATATATATATATATATATATATATATATATATATATATATATATATATATATATATATATATATATATATTGTGTAACTAATTTGCAAATTCCTCTTTAAAACTATAGACATATTAATAAAACTAATTAAATTATTTGTCCTTTATTCAGACAGGAGAGAAAGACATATTCTTAGTGCTGTAATTGGGAAATGCTGTAATGAGAAACATTTGGTTTGTCAAAGAAAAAAAAAAGAAAAAGAAAAAAATATACATCGCAGAATATAATAAAAAAATATATATATACACATTTTTTTCTTTTTTCTTATAAAACGAAACGATAATTTTTTTTATTTATTATAACAATAATAATGAAGATTATTGATACTGGAGATGAGCCTAGAGAGTTGAATCCTCTTTTCCAGACTGTGAAAACTATAAATTAAAAGTCTGAATACGAAAGAGTATTCAGCTGTATGAATAGGTTCATGACCGAAGAGAGAAATTCACTCATTATTGAAAAAGCCTATTCACTTATATGTATAAGTCATATAAGAAATCTCTCCGGAAAAACATTAGCAGATGAGACAGTTTTTTGTAAATCAAAAAGCATAGAAAACCCCTCTCGTTATCTTTCTTTATAGAAATATCTGTGATAGATTCCCAATATTTATCGATCTATTTTGTTATTTCAATTAAATGTTGATTCATGTTGGAAAATGTTGCTATGAAATTGATTAAATATTGCTTTTAGATTGATGCTATACAAATATAATACTTTAAAAACTAGAATATTATAATTATAGCCGTTAATAAAAAAAAATGTTGGCTTTTGTCTGAAGGAAGATCTAAAACCGGCTTTTTGCTAAGCAAAAATCCGGTACCATCAATATCAACTCTTTGAAAAAGTAAGTTTCCACAAATATTTTCTTCTAACTACAGCACTGCATATTCGGGTGTTAATAAAGCTAGAAAATTAAATGACAATTTCAAAACAACGTCATCTGCTGATTTTGAATGGTTGTGAAAGAAGGGATTTATAAATAATTTAATTAAAAATATTCCTGATAAATGAATACTAATTATGTATTTCTTGTTCCTATAGACCACTTTCTCTGATTATTTTTATAAATTACTTAATTAGAGAAGAATAAATTAGGATAATAATAAAGAGATTTCTGCTATATCCGACATTGAAAACGCGAACTGTTTTCTCTCTTGCCTTTTCGAAAACTTTATGTTAGAATTCTCCTTTTTAATCCTCCCTCCCCCCTAGAAAACAAAATCTTGGGAAGGGACCGAACCCATACTTTCGGAACCACAAAACATAAGAATAATGATATTTTCAAACGAAATTACCTTTTTAAAATAATAAATATCATGTTTTGTTGTCATTAAAGTGTAACTTCCAAAAGATTATGTATTAGTCCTAACATTCACCCATAAAAAACAAGTCTAAAGTTTCAAAATATGCTCTTCAGAAAATAAAAAAAAATGTTATCTTTCTTTATGCTTTAGAATAGTGTGCATAGTAAATTTTTGAAGCATGGACTTTTAAGTTTTCGGACTTATCCAATAAATTGTTTACAATGGAATAGTGAATGTCAACAGCAGTTTAAATAAATTAGTAGTTTAAAACATAATAAAAGAAACAGTATCAAACATATGTATTTATATTTTTAATGAAATCGCTAAGACTTTACCAAAAACATGTTTTTTAATGAAACTTCAATAAATAACTAAACGTACCAGGGAAAAAGAAATTAAAAAGAAAAGTATTAATCTAAACAGTTCATGAAAAGTTAACATAGAATATTAATCAATGAGATTTCTTTCAACCGTTTTTCCAAAATGCATTGTGGCTCACAGAATTTTTTTATGTAAAAATAATAGTAATAATTGTAACACTATGAACTTATTGAATAAAATAAGATTTATATATGCATATATTTATATATAATTCTAAATTCATTATGACAAAATGAATGTCTGTTTTTCCTCTAATGAGAACAGACTGACTTTTCTCGCCTGTATCTTGTTTTTTTTTTTTAATTGAATATTTCATAGTTAATTGTTTCACATATAGATATGCACTCTATTCCTTGAATTTCTATACTTGCAATTTTAAAATATGATATATATATATATATATATATATATATATATATATATATATATATATATATATATATAACCATTAGTGGTATATATATCTATACATAATTTTTTATTTGGGAATGTTGTTATAAAGGCTTTATTGTAAAATTTTCATAATGGACAGCTCTAATTAGCGAATCTTTTTCAGTCTAACTCAAACATAAGTATGTATTTTTACCTCATAATAACAAACATCTTCGAAAAGCTAAAAAAATTCAGCATTCCCGAGAAGCTCTATTGGGAGATTTTGCTGTAATTTTTGTTAAATATATACTTTGATTTTAATAATAATGTAATTTAAATGTTCAAAAATATTGAAATAATCAGTACAATGTTTAAAGAGTTTTAAAATATCAGCTTTACAAAAATTGTCTCTCTAAAATCAAAAGGAGTGGTCGCGGGGACACTGACCAGTTTTCTATACTTTTAAAAAATTTAATCCAACCTTATGGTTTTCTAAATAGCAAACATGTCCAGTATTCGGAAGAGCATCTCAAAATCAATATGGAGTGAAACATAAGCAAAACAATCAAATGATTTAAGCAATAATTTGTTTATGATATAAAAATTTAATTTTATAAGTTCTAAAGAAATATGAATAAAATTCATTAATATTGAAAATGAAAATGATATACATTTATTGAAAATCATAAAAAAAAAACACAACAAATCTTTTAACATAAAAAATATAAATATAAATTTAATATAAAAACACAACATGCAGGTTATATTTTGAAATTCAACCTCCTTGTTTTCTAATAAAGTTTGGGGGCGTACAGTAACGTATCGAAGGAGGGAGGGAGAAGAGAGAAAGGATGAGTATATCATTTTATATCCAGTTCGTAGATTTTGGAGCATTGTGACAATATTTTAATGTTCTTGAAAATTCTTCTGTTAATAATGCACACACACACATATACAAAAAAAATACCTGTCGGCTTGGCCTACAGGCGGAGGTAGATTTCGAAGAGTGCTCCTTTCAACAATAAAAATTAAAATATGAATATAGATAAACCCTGTTTAACAATTTTAGTTGGCCGCTTTTGAAAAACTTTTAATTTTATTTTTCTGTAACAAATGGTTTTATCAGAATCATCTTAAGTGAAACTCGGTACAAATGCCTACTTTGACAGCATTTTTTGAAATATATTCTGACTTTAATTGACCAATAAGGCGCATTATATAGTTCCTAAATAAGAGAAACTGTCAGTTGAATGCATTTGAGAGTAAAATTGAATTTATAAATGAGTCATAAAAAAGCAATTTTTTAATTGAATGCATCATCAATCCTTCAATCTTGATGGAATCGGGAAATTTTGTTCAAATTGCCCACTTTCACAGCTTTTTTTTTTTTTTTTTTTTTTTTTTTTTAATATCTGCCTTTATCAAAAACCTGGACATAAGGCAATGCATACATATTATACAATTCCTAAATAAGGGAATCTGTGAATTGAAAGCCTTTGAGAGCAAATATGGATTTAAAAAATGAATCAGAAAATAAGCAATTTGTTATATGAATACTTCAATTTTTCAATCAGGATAACTTCAGGAAACTCTGCTCATAATGCCATTTTTTCGGCATTTTTTGAGATTATATTCTGCTTTTAAAACAAAACTGACCAATATGCCACATTATATAGTTCCTAAAAAAGAGAACCTGTCAATTGGATATTAAGAGCATTTATAAAAAAAATTACTTGGATTTGATATCTTCAGAATTGACAAAGTTATGAATTTCTAACTCCCGAAAACCCTATTTTTTGCCCCCCCCCCCTTTCAGCCCATTTTCAATTTCATAAAAAATTTGCTATGCAGAAACTTTTGGCCTATTTTTTAGAAGTAATATAAACTTAAAACTGATTCGATATCTATTTTAATAAAGAAGTTATAGGTTTTTTTCTGTTTTCACAAAAGCCCTTCCTATTTTTACCCCCTTGGTCCGATTTGGCCCATTAACGAAATCGACCGAGATTTTATGCCCCTTGATTTTATGTATCAATTTTGAAAAGATCTGAGCAGAATTAAATAAGTTATCGTGTCCATAAATAAGTGATATACACCGATGGATAGATAGATAGATAGGCAGATATATATATATATATATATCAAAACTGCATATATTTCAAGCGTTCCAACTTCTATGGAAGAGCTGTCCGCAAGATTAAAGGCGGGGTCAAGGCATATGTCATCTAGCGGCAGGGGTGCATAACTAGAGGGTTATTAAGTAGATTGCAGTTTCTTTTGTGTGAATGGCAACAAAACTTTATTGTTTCTATAAAATGTTACTTTAACATTGCGTAGAATAACTTTTAAGTTTGAAATATTGTAAATAAATATCGAATAAATAAGTGTAATATCATTAAATATTAACATAAAATATACTAAGACGATCATTAATATCATTTAACTATGCGATACAAATATCGCTGATTAAAATGTGTTCGATTTTAATTATGTTTTTAATGTAATGAAAGATGACTCATTAAATTTAGTAAGTAGTATGAAAAATTTTGAAATAGTGTCACATTTTACTAAATTTTTGATGAGCTAAATTATACAAAATAGGATACATCGTTATATTCTCTATGATAATATAATGTTTATCAATATTTAGAAATGTATAGATTTTAATACTAAATAAAATATTCAACTTTAGCTACATTTTTCATTTACCAATGGCAGACGATAAAAATCCGATGTTTTCTTGGTCGTATCGACTTTTATTATTTAACTTGCAAACATTTCATTCTTTTAATTTAAAACCTATTTCATCATACGTACATTCGGAATAACTTTAATTTTAAATGTATGTATTAAATGTTGTTTTGTTAAACAAAGAAATGTTGTTAATTTATTTGTTTAAATATTTAACGTTCTAGACAATAATTTTCTTAAAATCGTAGATTAGACTCTCTCTCTCTCTCTTTTTTTTTTTTTTTTTTTTTTTTTTTTTTTAACAGACAAAGCTATTTCGAGAATATTAAAATTTAAGTACTGTAGGCATATATATTTAAAATGTTTTCCTTTTATTCTGAATAGCTTTCATGAAATTTAAATCTACAATATTTACAATTTCAAAATTATATGAAGAGAAACAGACAAAACCATTTCAAAGAATACCTGTTAAAATTTTAGTCATGAATTTCAAATTTTCTCTCAACCATGAATGATGAATCTGTAGTTTACCAGATTTAATTCAAAATATTTTTTGTTACAGCTTGTTTTGATAAAAATATGTGTATTTAAAAAATAGTCGCAATGTCGTTTTCGTTTCGGGCAAAAAGCAGTGTCTTTGCTGCATTAAGTACTTTTTTTTTTCCCGAAGTTAAATGATATTGTGAATATATATATTATTTGCATATATTTATCAAAACAAACTGTAACAAAAAATATTTTGAATTAAATCTGGTAAACAACAGATTCATCATTCATGGTTGAGTGAAAATTTGGAAAATATGCGCAAGAGATGCCGAGATAATAAACATCTGCGCATATATGACGTCAAACCCGCGCATTCATTTGCACCCCTGCCACCAGCTGGCGCAGCTTGTTAATTTACGACAGATTCCAGCATTAAGTTGGTACGCTCTAGCAGCTCTGATATATATATAAACTTTTTTACTAATAGTAGTTTTGGTGTCTGGGGGTCGTGATCGGTGTAGATCTGCAAAAAATTTTCAGAAATTCCAACAGCGATCGCAATAGGTAGTATTTCATACGAAATCTACCTAAAAGAAAGACCGGTGAAAACTCAAAAAATGTAGAGGAGAAAATTTTCTATAATGGACCTCGTAAAATTTGCTGTTTTGCCTCAAGCAAAGATCCTGGACGGTATAATCCTGTTTATTTGCCTGTAGGGCTTTCTCTGTGGTCACCCCTATTAAAAACACACGTGTTAGATATTCTCCCCCTTACACGAACTCCGTTGAGATGGTGAGCGCTCTTATCGATCAATGTCAAATGGGCGTGACCTATGAAAGGCCGGATTTTAAGACATTTCACTTAAATTTTCATCAAAAATTCCATTAGAAATAACTGATTCTACATTCCCTAATTAGGATAAAAATATGAAACAAAATTATCTGAAAAGTCCAATGTTTAAGCTAGGGGGCGGTGTTTTTTAATTTTCCGAATGTTTTATAGATGACATTTTATTAAGATTTGAATGAAAAAACACCTGTATTTTTTCATATTTCAAAATTGTAAGTCATATTATAATTAAACAGCAACAAAAATCGATAATTTAATCAACGAGTGTACTTCATTATGATCTCAACTATCATGTGCAAAAAGAAAAATTCAAAAATATGCAAATGCGAATGAGAAATCAGCGAAATGCCTCCCCATAGGAATAGCATTAGCTCGCGAGCGTCTTCACGAGGAAGGACAGGGGCCTTAAGCAGTGAGCTTAAGATGACATTTACCGAATGGATTAAATAGAAAAGTGTGAAAATTGGAAATGGCAAAGCTTAAATGATGTATAGCTGTTCCTTTCATAGATAACATTAAAGAGTTTAAATAAGAAAGTTTGAGGTATTCTTCCGAAAAAATTTCAGAAAATACTTATTTATTCAGAATATGAGGTCGAAATAAACTTATGTTATGGAAATTTGCCGATCACTTCTCAAACTTGAAATAAAAATTCCACTAAATCGATCCGGATTTGCGGGGTTCTACTGTATATATATATATATATATATATATATATATATATATATATATATATATATATGGAGTTGAGGAAGTTAATGGAGTATGGAACAAAATATAGAGTGAAACGCATAATACCTAAAAGTGAAGTAATTAAGCGCTTTAACTTAAATTTAGATATATTTATACAAAAATTAATGCATAGGTATAGTTTACCATGTAGTGTTTTTCAAGAGTGGAAATACCATATACTAAAGGAATTAAAAATGGAATACATTAGAGATTGTGACGGTATGTCACGAGAAAATTATATGAAAATTACAAAATCAATTAAGAATCTCCAGGATAAATTTATAGTTACATACGTTGACAAAGCCAACACAAATTACGCATTGATATGTAAGAAACTTTATAGTACGCTTTTGAATGATTGCTATAACAATAAATATCATTATCAACTTTTGAATACAAAAATCACAGTTGTGGAGAATAAAATCAAAGCACTTTATAAAAAAGTAAAGTTAAAACAAAAAAGTCAAAATTTCCCATATCTTATATTAGTTCCCAAATTTCATAAAAAGCCAATTAAATTCAGAAGCATAACTTGTGGTTTCGGATCTTACATTGAGGTAGTTAGCAAAAAATTAAAGGAGATTTTAACAGGTGTGTTTCACAAAGTGATAGGTAGGGAATCAACATTTATTATAAAAAATAGCTACATCTTATTGGATAAGCTGAAAAAAATAAAAAACATTACTGGTCTGTATGCATATGACTTCGCAGACCTATACAATAATATAGATTTAACGGATTCAAAAGAGAAAATTGTGGAATTTTATGTTACTGAGTGTAAATCAGAAACTGATATCGATTTATTTTTTGAATTTATTTAAATTTGTTGTAGAAGAAAATTACCTTTACGACGGTAAAAAAACGTTTAGACAAATTCGAGGCATTCCAATGGGGGGGAGTTGTAGTTCTATTATAGCTGACATATACCTATATTTATATGAACGTAACAATAACTTAAATAAAAATATTTTGTGTTATAGATAAAATGATGATGTTTTAATAGTTAAATTAAATAACGATAATATAATTTTAGATTTCTCATATTACCCTACAACATTAAAATTAGAGCCCTCATCAATGGATTGCAGTAGTATTGATTTTTTGGATGTAAACTTAATTTTAGAGCGTAAAAAATTGGTTACAAAGATATTTGATAAACGGAACACTTTTAGTTTCCGAACTTTAAAGTTAATGAATTTCAATTCATGCGTTCATGTCTCGGTAAAAAGAAATATTTTCAGAAATGGTTTAATTCGTATTGTTAGGTTGAGTTCAGAAATTGGAGATGCGATTAATGACATTGTGGAGTGGTACAGACTGGGTTCTGAACAAGATTACCCTCGGAATTTTTTGAAAAATATTATGAATGATTTTGTTAGGGGTAGTTGTCGTCGAAATGAACTGAAATCATTATTGAATGGATTTGATGGTTCGACAAGTTTAAAGTTTTAGTTTGAGGGACATTTGAAGGTTATTGATGGTCGATACTTTAATTTTAGTCTGGATTGCTTTTAGTTAAAATTTATTTATGGTTGTGACGGGCATGGGGGATGTTGCATGCATAAAATCAGATTTAACCCAGCAGTGCATGTCATTAGCCATGCCGCCCGTCTCCTTGTTTGTTACTTTTCGAGTTTTTTGTTTAAGTTATTTATGAGTTGTTATTTTGTTGGATCAGTTTATAATTTATGGATTAGTTATTGTTCACGTAGTGGTTTTCCAATTTTGTTTAGCGGTATAGATGTTCGTGAGTTTTTGCTATTAAGAATATTTTTATAATTTATATATATTTTTTTTAGTTAATCATATATGGTGTGCGATTTGAATTTAATATATCAGTTTTATTTAAATATATATATATATATATATATATATTTTTTTTTCTTTGCTACACAGTGAATCTATTTCGCTAATACTTTTTAACCGACTTCATGGAGAAGGTTATGATTTCGACCTGTATGTATTTCTTGTTCACTCATAACTTCCCTAAATATGAACCGATTTTGATAATTCTTTTTTTGTTTGAAAGTGTAAGATGCCCGTGTGGTCCCATTTTAATTTCATTAAATTCTGATGATTAGAATTTTTTTAAATAAAAAATGTTGATTTGATAAAAAAAACGATTTGTCGCAAATAATCTTTCATTGTTGCAACCGTTTTCAAATCATAAGCCTATTAAAACTATGCATTCCTATGCGTTAGCGCCCAGCTGTCCCGAAGCTTGATTCTTTTTTGAAGTCGGTTGGTATTTTTTTTTTTAAGCATAATTATTATCCCATTTGGCGAATGTTTTTTATTTTTAATTGCCAAATTACTAACGTTGTTCAAATGTCAGCAAGAACACTGTTAACCGTTTTTTTTTTTTTTCCCCCTCCCTTTTATGTTTTTGCTTATTTTATAAGAAAGGAATTAACAATTTTCTCCACCAGTTGTTTTAAATGCTTGATTTTGCATATTTTTAATTAACTCTCGGTAGGGACCGTTCAAGTATTACGTAAGCATATTTTTAGTCATTTTGTACCCCCTCCCCCCCCCTTGTAAGAAAATATAAGCAAATGCTAGACCTCCCCCCCTTTGCTTACGTAAAATTTTATGACAGTTTATACATCAATACTTCTTGACTTATAAAAAGTTACCAATCAATTACATTATTAATCCTACAAATTTATATAGGCATATAGGGATTGTGATATCAAAATATATAAAATGGTTTTAATATATTGTTGCTTATTGCATTAAACAAACCACAGAATACAAAATGGTTTAAATATATTGTTATTTATCACTTTGAACAATAAAACAAGATATACAAGAAGTCTTAACTTACTTAGGCATCATAACTAAAATTTTTGACATGAATCATACAAATGTTGGTGTTCATATTTTAATCTGATGTCCAGGATCCTTGAACCCATGTTTCAACATTGTCTGTTATAAAGTTTTCATTGGAACAGTGGCCTGGGGTATTGCAGGTTTCTGGTCCTTGTTTGCTTGTTGAATTTGAACTGCAGTTGCTTCATTGTTTAATGCTTACATAAGAATTGTTGTGACCCCCCCTCCCTCTTGTCAGAAAAAATAAGCAGACTCTGAACCCCTCCCTTCCCCTTTAATGCTTACGTAATACTTGAACGATCCCGTAGATCATTGATATTCTAATCTGAATATGACTATATATATATATATATATACACATACCAGGTGTCCCAAAAATGACTGATGGATTTTAAAATTCCATAACTTGTAAACGGTGACGGCTATTTAAAAAAATTTTGCAGGAGGGTTATAATGTCAGGAGTTTTTTTTACCGTGATTTTTTATTTTAGTTCACATCTCAAACAATAGTTGACGCTGACGGCGATTGAAGGCCAAGGGATCAGTGCTGAGTGAAGCGTCGACCTGGCCTTCAATCACCCTCAGCGCCACCTATTGTTTGAGATGCGAACTAAAATAAAAAATCACGGTATAAAAAAAGCCTGACATTATAACCCTCCTGCAAAATTTTTTTAAATAGCTGTCACACCGTTTGCAAGTTATTGAATTTTAAAATCCATCAGTCATTTTTGGGACACCCGATATATATATATATATATATATTAAATAAAGGTCTCGTCATTTAAAATTTCAAATTGTAACACCACGTTTGACACTATATTTATAGTCCAGGAGCCGATAGCACAAAAACTAGGGATGCAGCGGATACTGATTTTGCCGGATATCGGGTACCGGATATCCGGTATCCAATTTGCCTGCCGGATTCGGATATCCGGTATTAAATATGTTTTTAGTTATGGTGAATGTTTATTTCTTTATCCAATGCCATCTCAAATAATAAATTGCAAATTGTTTTACACACAATTCTAACATTTTAAATGTATTGAAATATATTTTACAGAAACTATATATCTTTGACAATCAGGGCTTGAAATTCAGGTTTACCCAGGAGGAGAGTTTCCCTCATAACATTTGTAAATACAGGGTAGTTAAACTATATATGAGGGAAAAAAATGTTTTTTTAACCCTATTATTTTTTACTTGCCACTTAAATATTTACAATTTATGCCGACATGACAAATTTCCATTGAAATAATTTAAATCAACAACTCAAGATAATTACCCAAATTGTTTATTTTAATTAAAACAAAGGAAAAGAATCAAGCTTTATATATATCATATCTGTTTTTCAATTTTTACTCAGTGTTATGGACAATTAATAACTGAGTTGCTAAATGAATTTTTTAATTTAGATTTTGTTCGATTTTGTGTGGTTTAGAATCTTTTATGGTTACACTTTTGACAAACAGAACAGAGCAACTTTTCTAATGCATTAAGTTATTGGAAATACTTGTTTTTGATTTCTTCTTCTTCTTTTTTTTTTTTTTTTTTTCTTAATTTTGTAAAATCTGGTGTGCATTCATTTTTAATTTGCTTGCACGAATAATGCATGTAGGTGATTGTATCGTCCATATCCTTCTGTGATTGTACATCACTTAGTGGAAGTATCGTCAATACCGTAATCCCTGGCATTTTAGCTAATTGAATTATGTTCAACTATGCATTGGAATTTAAAACCCATAAGGAATTCCGAAAATGACATTGTCAGTAGATTCCTTCTATTACATGAGAAATGGTTTATTTAAAAAAGTCATGTCCTAATTTTTGTGAACTACGCACATCAATTATTTAAATAGTTTCCTTGAAGTTCATCATTTTTTTTTTTTTTTTTTTTTTTTTTTATCATTTGGAAAACGATTGTTGTTTTCACTCGAGAATGGATCTTGTGGTGTCCGCATTTTATTTTGTTTATGATTCGTCCAAGGATATTAATGTTTATTCCATGACATACGTAATATATGACTCTTATTACATAAATTATGTTTTGATCATAAAAATGATGCTTTTAATGATTTTCAATAACTCAATGGGAAACGTTTAAACATCTTGCTTTGGGCAATGGATGTCCATATTTTATTTATTTATTTTATGTACTTATTTAAATTTAGAAGAATTTTTATTTGAATAGGAAATCAAAATTTCATTGTTAATAAAGAAGAGAGTAGAAAAGTTACAAAATGTGCAGGTGCAAATTATAAGATATGGAAAAAAACAAATACAAACAGAAACATCGTATGAAAGATCCTCTTTTAAATAAAAAAAGAGATATGATTATTGAGCCCACTGATGAGGAAATGTGCGATGATTTTGAAAAATGAAACATCTAATGTTGAACCATTGATTGTAAAAAAAAAATGTTTTCTTTTTTTCCAATGAGCAACACAAGATTTAATCTCATTTTGTTTAGTGCTAATTCCAGAAGCTCAGACTCTAGTGATCATTACTGTCCTTTTAGTTATTTCTTGCTTCGGCACAGGAAAAAAAATCTCAAAATATGTAAATCGGTCATAGAAAAAATATTACTCATTTTGTCCATAATGGCAAAAGTAAATTTTTAAAAATTGTTGACCTGTCTGAAAAAATTTGAACTTAGAGGGAACTTTAACAGTGGAAAATATAGCGGAATTCGTCAATCAATCACAGTAAAATATCGTGAAATTTGTTAATCTGTCACAAGGAAATATCATGAAATTCGTCAGCCAATAACAAAGACAAAACACAAATTTTTCAGCTGAACACATGAAAATAATTGTTAATTTCATCAGAATGTCACAAAAACAAAAAGGGGAAATTTGCCAATCAGTCGCAGAGCAAATAGCTAAATTTGTCAATCTGTTGAGAGAAATAAATTGTGAAATTTGCCAGTTGGTCTCAAGAAAAAAAGCAAAATTTTGTGTGACGAGCAAACAAGAAAAATTACAGTCAGACGCAGAAAAACAATTTTGTATAATTGTCATAAGAGCAAACTGCGAGATTTGTCAATCGATAGCGGAAAATATCACAAAAATAATCAGTCAGTCCTGAGACTTGATCGCCACTTCACAAAGAAAAAAAATTCGAAAAGTAATTTTTTTTTTTAGAAACAGGAATGTCTTGCCCCCAAGATTTTTTAGGGCATGAATCCTGCCAATCCGTCCTGAAATTCAAACATTTAAATACTTTGACTATTTGTCAATAAACTGCTGATAATTGCTAATAATTTGTACAATGAAATGCTGATAATTTTTAAAACAAATTTTACATGTTTATTAATATGTCTATAATTGTAAAATATTTTCATAAAGAAATACATAGCACATTTTTATAATGCAAACATAAAATGTCTTACTAATATACCAATGGTTGAAGAGTTATCTCCAAACATAGGTTTAATTTTTTTCATGTTTTAATTATTTAATGCTGATTACCTTAAGCTACATTTAATTTTATTTTAAGTTAAATCAGTTTAAAATTTATAAACAAAAAAAAACTTTTAATTTTAAATATTTATAATGAAGTCACGAAAATAACTAGTTGGATGCACCAATCCCAAAACTCTCTTCTATTTCGTAGATCTCAATGTTTCAAAAAATATTATAAAATATTAATACTACTTCTATATTATAACCGTTAATTCACTGTACAAAATGATTATGAAAAAAAATTACAATAAAAAGAATATTGCCCTCTTAAACTGATGGAATTGAGCTCACAGGCTACGCATACTAATTGTATATTACAGCCTCATATTTTCAAGGGTTAATGCTGTTCGAAAAACAAATTAAGAGGAGGGGGGATAGCTCCCGCCCATTTCCCCTTTTTATATTTAATCATTGGATTCCCTAAACTAATCAGAGATATGCTTTATCACATAAAAAAACTATATCCAAATTCATAGCAAATCGAATAATTCTTCATAAAAACACATTTATATAATTTAAGAGGAGTTATTCCCCTTTATACTTAACCATTAAACTTCCAAAACTATTCTGAGATTCGCCTCATCAGAAAGAATGTACATCCAAAATTTAAAACAAATCGGATAATTCTGCATAATAACCCATTTACCAAATTTAAGAGGGGTTGGGGTAATCGCCTGTATCCCTTTTATGCTTAACAAAAGAACCCCACAGCTAATTAGGGAAGTATATTATCACTATGAACCTGTATTCAAAAATTAAAGCAAATCTGTTAATTTTGCAAGAAAAATCATTTACCTAAATTAAAAGGGGTAGTCCTACCAATCCCCCATTTATACATATCCAATGAACTCCGAAAAAAAATCAAGGAAGTGCCTTATCACAATGAATCTATATCCAAATTTTGAAGCAAATCTGTAAATTCTGTATGAAAAATACATTAAACTAGATTAAGGCGGGGGGGATCTACCTCCCATTTCCCCCCTCTTAGACTTATCCAATGAACTCGCAAAACTGATCATGGAGGTGTCCTCATCAGGATGATCCTATGTCTAAAATTTGAATGAAATATGAGAATTTTGCATGAAAAACCCATTTATCTAAATTAAAGGAGGGGAATTAGCCCCCATCCCCCCTCTTTATACTTATCCAATGAAATTCCAAAACTAATCGTGGTGGTGCCCTCATCAGAATGATCCTATGTCTAAAATTTGAATGAAATCTGATAAATCTGTATGAAAAACCCATTTATCGAAATTAAGATTGGAGAATTAGCTCCCAGTTCCGTCTCTTTATACTTATACAGGGGTCGATCCAGACAAAATTTGGGGCCTATTTAGGGCCTCTTCACAAAAATAAATTTATTAAAATGGGCCCCTTCACAAAAATAAATTTAATAAAATTGGTCCCTTCACATAATTCTTTTCCACAAAAACTTATTTTTATTATTTTGTTAGATTTTAAAATGTGTAATTTGTACATAAAACCAGTTCTTAAGAAACAAAAACTTTAGAAAAGGGTTTAAAGAAGTTAGTTTTTGTTAGTAAATACTTGGTTCGAACTTGAGTCACTAGATTTCAGCTGTCGTCGCAAAATGTTGTTTTTCACAAAAATATAACAAAATTCACAAAAATGATTTAGTGGAATTCACAAAAAGAACTGCTACTTTTCACAAAATGGGCCCCAAGAAAAAAAACCTGCATCGACCCCTGTTATACAATGAACTCCCAAAACTAATCATGGTGGTGCCCTCATCAGAAAAATCCTATGTGTAAAATTTGAATGAAATCTCATAAATCTGCATAAAAGACCCATTTATCGAAATAAGGGGTGGGGAATTAGCCCCCTGTTTCATCTCTTTATACTTATCAAATGAGTACCTAATACTAATCACAGAGGCGCCTCATCAGAATGATCCTATGCTTAAATTTTGAATGAAAATTAATAATTCTGGATGTAAAACCCATTGATATAAATTAAGGGGAAGAGTATTAGCCCCCGTTCCCCCACTTATACTTGCCGAATGAATTCCCAAAATTAATCAGAGAAACACCTTATCAGAATATACCTATATTTAAAATTTCAATTGAATGGGATATTTTTATCATGAGTTATTGCACTACGCATTTACATACATACATAGAGAATGGGCGGGCACATAAGCTCACAGGTTTTGATAGCCTCTGAGCTAAAAATTATTATTACAGTACCATTTTCCGGCGAAATATTTTCGAATTGAAAAAAGACCTGACAGCCTTTCAAAGAAATTTGGTTCATTTCTATGCATAACTTCATACAGTGTTTGTTGGTAGAATAATGAAAATGGCGCAAAAATTGTGATTACAGCACCGCCTGACAACGAAATTTTTCCATAATAAATATGGACGTGCTGGCTACATGCCAAAAACAGAATATTTGGTTCATTCCATGTATAACTTCATACACATTTTGATGGTATGATCGTATGATGGCAACACTGGGACAAACAGAGGTTTTGAATAAACATGTTTTTGACATATTGGATCCCTAAAACATGTAAATTCGTCGTAAAAAATTGATAACATTACTTTCTTCTATCAAGGATGGAAGAAAATAAAAATAGGTCTGTTTAGTTGTTTAACTTAAAAACCAATTAACCCATTGCTTAAATTAAAAGAAAGAAAGAAAATTAATAAAATCATAGTTTAATAAACAACTTCAAATTTTATAAAGACTAAAGACAGAAAACCGATATTTAGAAATGCATAAATAATGCATGTAAAGGTAGCAAACAGCCATTTTGAATCTATCATTCGCTCCCGTAATTTGGCCTGTGCTTTTCTGTCGCTTTGCTCAACTTAGCTTTTTCTAGCATGCTGAGTTTTGTCCTGATGAAGAATCTCGAAAGTAGATTCAAAACGGCTGTTTGCTACCTTTTCATGCATTATTTGTGCATTTCTAAATGTTGGTTTTCTATCTTTATACATTTTTGCAAAAAGGCTTTATTTGCTATTTTGACTGCAAATTTTGTTTTACAATCTGAAAGTAAAGATACAATTTTATAAAAGATAAAAACGTAAATTCTTGAATTTATTACAGCGTTTAAATATAAATTATAGGAAAGCTGGCAATTCTTTAAACTTTTGAGAGTTACCTTTTACTCATTGATAGGGAACTTATTATAACATTTCATCTTTTGTATTGCAAACAAAAGTTTTTAGGCATTGTTTGGGATCAAACGATTACTGTTATTCATCTGTATTTGCTTTGCTGCATTCTACCGGATCTCCGATAGAGAAGTCGGATATCCGGTGACTGTGATTCGGATATCCGATGATATTTCGGATACTAAAAAATCAGCCGGATATGCCGGATATCGGTTATTGGCCGGATATCCGTTGCATCCCTAACAAAAACCTATGTAATCAAGCACAAGAAAAAAAAAATATGGAAGAATTAGAAATAGGAGAATCTAATGATCCATGTCTGCCGGAAGTGAAGTGGTGCATAAGCCAAAAATTAATACCACCAGTGGTTGACTTAGATTTGTCAGTCCTCTATGTTTTCATACCTTTGAATGTAGGACAAACGCAACGATAAACCTACGAGTCAACCACTGGTGGTGCCATTTTTTTTATTTCTACTTTTTCAAAAAATAAAAGGTTTTATTATTTATTATTATTATTATTATTATTATTATTATTATTATTATTATTACGCTTAAGGCCTCTGTCACTCTGAGCTTCAACTTCAAACTGGTTATATTGGGAAATTAGTTCAAGCTATGACCGCCAGAAAGGGAGGTGCCTTCGGAAGAATTTTGTATCCAATCAGGGTAAAAATAATTTTCTTGGCTGTCAAATTACAGTGATTTATTACGACGAAGGCGTATTTTTTCAACACCCACAGGTTACTAAACTATCATTAGGTGTTTGCCTTTTTCCCTTCTCATGTACAAAAGAATCATTAGTTAGAAACAGATGTTAACCAGATACAACCGAGCTGGACTTACAAAAGGAGGGTAGACTTTGCGGTCAGTGGCATGAAATTCGAAATACACCCGGAATAATATAGGCTCGGCAGGAAGGAAAACTAGTCGTTGGGGACCACCGTAACACTTACCCATCATAGATATGCATAATATAAAATATGAAAAGTTAACATGTGTAAACTATTTATAAAATGCATTGCAATTCCAAAACAAAACTTAAAAATGCATTTTAGTATTTTTAATATACAAAGCTCTATATATATGCTCTATAATGAATTGCTGATGAACCCATTTCGACAAATTATACAAAACGCCAAAATACTCAAGTAAGTATCAGATTGCGTAAAAGAAACATCCTTATAACTTCAAAAATAATAATCATATTAACTAAAAATTTACTGCGTCGAATTAAGCGTCTCATTTCCAATTTAAATATATCTTTGTATTGAAATTTGAATGAAATACAGGGTCATGAAAAATCGAAGAATGTGAAAAACAGGATTACAGATATCTCCGCAACTAATAATCCGATCGACTTCGTTCTTTATACAAAATTTGTGTTATTTTATTGCCTTTTATGTCCAAATGTATGTTTTAAATTTCAAAATATAATTTCCAAGCGAAATCCGAATTTAAAAGTTTGTTACCCCCCCCCCTTAAATACCGAAAAGTAGAAAAGCACAACATTAGATATAGGCCTCAGATATTTACGGAAAAAATATTTAAATGGGATAAAATGCGAGATATTTGTTAAAACCGCTTTAGGGATTGTTATGAGCTTGAAAATGCCTTCGCCGGAATAATGTAGCCTCATGTGTCTTTAAACGTCTCAATTGTAATACTGAAACTACTACAGTAAAATTTGTGAAAATGAAATATGTTTAACATAATCCGCTCTTGAATAATAAAAAAATATGCATACATTTAATTAAAAAAATAACAATTATATCAGCTAAAATGGAAACCTGTAAAAATTTTAATATTTTTTGGTTTCTTTCTATTCCGTTTTGAATAAATCAGTATTTTATAAAGATGATTATGTAGTTCAGTATTACGTATTATATGATTGCATACTTTAAATCTCAAAATAAGTCAGCTGTCAGAAACTCAGTAAAATTTGAAATGTGATTTTTCTTGGCAGAGGAGGGATGGGGGGACTGCTAATTTCGGCCTTGGTGTAGCTAGACGGCACTTCCAGGTCGGAGATAAGTGAAAACTGCGTCTTCATATTTTTTATCGCATACGATCTCTCAAAAGTATGTGTTGGACGTTCCTCTCAGCCCGCACAACTTTGAAGAAAGTCCGTAGTAGTTATAGCTGCCACCACCGATATTACTAGGTGATATCGGTCACCCACTGATAAGATTGTGTAAATGAACACCGACGCTGTCAATTAACTGAATTAACAGTTTATATATTGTAAGGTTCCACAATTCAAACTTTGAACTTTTTTTTAAAAAAAAATGGTTGACGTCGCCAAATAAGAGATAGACTTTTGCCAAGTGGCACGCCCTCGACGGAAAAAGAGAACTGCGTTCGGGCAGTCGGGGCCGTGGTGTGATTGGAGGAAGTCCAAAAATCTCTCTTCGTGTGTCGCGAAGAAATATTGTTCTAGCGGAACAATAATAATAATATTCATGTAAATGTATAAAACTTTTGTGTTAATGTGACCGTATGTAGCCGTCTTATTTTGTCGTGTCAATAAATGTGGTTCGTCTATGAAATGGTCTCCAAGTTTCAGAGTCCTTCTACATTTAATAATCGTCTCAGTGCAAGCAACACAAAGTTTGATGTTTTCCGAATGTTTTTGGGAAAAAGAATGGCGATCCGTATTGGCGCAGCCTAGTGGATTATGAACCTACAGGTAAGAAGTTCTCGTGTCGTTAGCCCAATAGAAAAATATATATCTTTATAGGTAAAAAGTATATATATAGGTAATCCCAGGGCCTGATTATCAACGGGGCACTCTCTCACCAGAAAAAATAAATAGAAATTTTTTCCTTATTCGTGATAGTAATTTTGATTGAAAAGGGCGTTTAAACAAGGCGAAAATTTCTATGTAATTTTACTGGGGAGAGAGTGCCCCGTTAGTAATCAGGCTCTGGGTAATCCTATATAGGTATTATACAGAAAAACATAATAAATTAAAAAAAAATCTCTTTTCTCTTCTAGTGGATGAAAAATGAAATAAAAAAAAAGAATTGAAAATAGTATGTTCTGTGTTATTATTTTCTGTGCAAATGAAAAATATCTTTCATGATCATTAAATTGAAAAAAAAAATGTGTTTTTGTTAATCGATAAATTGTATTTTAGAATATTATCCATTTGGCAGTTACGAAATATTGTTCTCGAAAATGATTTTTCTTTTTGTTTGTGTTACTGATGAAGTAATTTGGAACAAATGGCTGGAATAGGAATTTTTATTTCAGAAGTGTTAAAAGGGTAAAATAAAATAATTATTGTTTGGTTTTTGCAACGGAGTACCGTTGATTGAAAAAAGTAATAGGGATGGGTCGTTATTGTTATAGATTGGATAATATATATATATGTACATATTTTTATTTTTTTTTATTTATTTTTTTTTTTTTTGCATTCATTGTCTAAGTTCGGTAAATCGAAACTAGTGTTATGAAAGAGTTCTTTTATGAAATATTTTTGGAGATAATATGAAATATCTTGTAGTGCAACCGACGTTATGATTTCAATAATATAAACGTATATAGAGTGTTATAAGAAATGAATAAAGGAAAAATTATTTATGAATTTTGAATGGTTGCCAAAAAATTATACTCTTGGTAGTAAAGAATTCTTTTTTTATTTTGCAATTTCGTTTCTGTTTACAGAGTGATTAAAGAAAAAAAAAAATTAAAATTATATTGATGGTATTTTAAGAAAACAAACAAAATATACATAGATATTATTTTTTTTTCGGTTGTTTTTTTTTATGTTGTTGTGGTGAAATAAATGATACGAGTGTAGTGTTATGACAACATTGAATGTTCTTAAGGTTTGTGATTTTTTTGGGGGGTATTGTGAACACTATTAAATGTTCATTAAGAGTAATTAATTAATAAAATTAATTGTTTTGAGAAAATATTGGTACACTTAGATATTGTAGAATTGTTTATTATGTTGAGTGATGAAAACGAAATCGAACGATTGATCATTGAATATACTATTGTGTTGTGATATACTATTGATGTATATGGTTTCTAGAACTATTTTATTTAAAATTTTTTTTTGATTAAGTATTAAGTTTTGGTTACTTATGCTGCGTTTTTTTTTTTTTTTTTTTTTTTTTTTTTTTTTTTTTTGAGTAGAAGTAAATAAATGAAATAAATTATTATTAGAGCGATAGGTTATATTGTCATGGTTGTAAATATGTTTCCTGAAGGGAATGAATAACTCTTGGGGGTTATTACACTGTTATTGATTGTTACAATTACTGGGATTTCGTTTCTTTTTCCGGGTTACCATGGCATCATCTTTCTTGGGTAAGGGTCGGAAGGAGGATCTGGTCGAACTGGCCACCGAACTGGGGTTAAAAGTTAACTCAGATCTAACGAGGGCTGAAATTAGAAAGCTAATCGTTGACAGTGGGAATTTCATTGAAGATGAAGCCAAAGTTTCTTTGAGCAGAATAATAGAAGACAGACTTCGGCGTGAGAAAAAAGAAGATGAAGAACGAATTTGGGAAAAAGAAAGAGAAGATCGAATCCGAACAGAGGAGCGAGCCCATGAGATTGAGTTAAAACGCTTGGAATTATTGGGGAATAACGTACATTTGGGTGAAGTAGTGGAAAATTCGAATGAAACAAGGTCTAAAGTACAGCTGATGCAGATAACCCCAAAGTACGATGAAAAGGTAGACGAAATGCAATTGTATTTGGTAAATTTTGAACGTCGGGCGGCAATGGCGTGTGTACCAAAAACCGAATGGGTGGCATATTTATTAGGACTTTTACCAACCGAGATAGTTAACAATATAGCCCGGGAGCTTCCTGAGAGAGCCAATGATTATGATTTCATAAAAGAAATGTTGCTTAAACGCTACAAACTGAATCCTGAAAAATTGAGACAGCTATTTTTCCGACATCAAAAGGGGCCAGAAGAATCTTGGAGGAGTTACTGTCATGCGTTGAATAGTTATTTTAACGAATGGATAAATGAATTAAAAGTCGAGGATTTCGACCAATTAAAGAAGCTACTGGTTGCGGACCAACTTAAACGCAGAGTACCAAACGACATAAAAGAACATTTCTTGGACCAATGGAATAAAATGATCGATCCTTTGGAGGTCGCAGAAAAGGTTGATGAATAGGAAAGTTTGAAGGACGGTTTGAAGAATAATCCAGTGCACAAAAAGCCAAGGGATGTTCCCCGATGGCAATCAGAAGAGAAAAATAGTGTAAATTCAAGGAAAGGTTCGAAGGCAACAAAAATAATCATTTAGCAGGTGTAACCAAATATGGCGGAAATGACAAGCAAGTTGACAGAACAAAATATCAAGGAGGGTATCAAAGGGACAGGGGTCCTAGAATATCTAAAGTCACATGCTTCATATATGGTGATCCAACGCATTTTGCACGAGCTTGTCCTAAGAATAATAGCCAAGGAAATCGGGGAAGAATCAAAAATGTTCGTAGCAATTCGGTCACTACAGAAAAAGTCATAGAGAATAAGGAGGTATTGACTGCTCGAATTACCGTGCCTATGTCATTCCCTCTCAAGGCAAATTCTGTGAAGTGTGATGAGCTGAAGGAAATAGAATTGAAATGTGGTTCTACGATTCTTAACGGCATTTTAGACACAGGGGCTCAAATTTAAGTCATAAGACATAACCTGGTTCCTATTAAAGAAGGCGATGGTGAAGGAACTGTAAAATTAGTATGTGCATTTGGATCAACTGAAACAGCCCCGTTAGTAGTTTTTAAAATGAAAATAAATGACTCGCGACATTGTGAAGTCCCTGTCGTATGTGCGGTATCCAAAAAATTGGTAAGCGATATGCTGATACGTTCTACAGCGTTTGACTCACTAAATGATGGAATTCAAGAATGTCAACCCGTGACTTCCCCCCCTGTGCAAGAAGATGAACAGAAACAAAACTACAGCCTGAATGAAATTGTAAAGAGTGATGAAGAAGAAGAAGCACTTGAGATAGAAAGTCCTGCTATCTCCAGTGAAGAAGAGGGTTGTAAAGAAAGTAGATCAGAGTTTATAAAGCTACTGCGGGAAGATGAATCCTTAACAAATATTTGGAAGCTTGCAGAAGAACGGAGAAACGGATTTGAGTTAGAGGATGGACTGTTGTTACACTCTGAATGGGTGTGTGGCGAAAAAATAAAGCAAGTGGTGTTACCCTACAGCAAGCGAGATTTCGTATTGAAAGTTGCCCATGAAATTCCCCTGGCTGGACACCTGGGTGAAAAGAAAACGAAAAAGCGAATAAAGTACTCATTCTTTTGGCCGACTATCAAAAATGATGTTAGGAAATTTTGTGAAAGTTGCAAACCTTGTCAAGTTAGAAGAACTGAAACTTACCGAGATAGAATTCCGATCCAACCAATTACCAGGCCAGAATACCCCTTTGAAGTCTGGAGCGTAGATTGCATTGGCCCCTTAGAACCTCCTTCCAGAAGAGGACACAAGTATATCATTTGCGCGATTGATTTATGTACCAGATGGGCAGAAGCAATACCGACTAGAAATATAAACGCTAAAACTACGTGCAATGTATTGATGCAAATTTTCAGCCGCACTGGTTTCCCTAGAATGATATGTACAGATCAAGGTCCAAATTTTACCTCAGAACTGACCGAGGCTTTTATAAATTTAATAGGAGTATCACCAAGATTTTCAACGCCGGGTTATCCCGAGAGCATGGGTGCTGTGGAGAGATGGAACAGAACTTTAAAAAATATGCTGAACAAAAATGTTCAGGAATATGGAAATCA
This sequence comes from Maratus speculifer, assembly GCA_964019185.1. Classification (NCBI taxonomy): domain Eukaryota; kingdom Metazoa; phylum Arthropoda; class Arachnida; order Araneae; family Salticidae; genus Maratus; species Maratus speculifer. The sequence continues at coordinate 185,283,403 of OZ025298.1, read as the reverse complement.
ATGGGATATCCACATTCCGCATCTCTTATTTGCGTATAGAGAAGTTCCTCACTGCACGACTGGTGTGTCTCCATACCAATTAGTGTATGGACGAATTCCTAAGGGACCGACCGCATTACTTAAAGAAATTTGGACAGGTGAGAAAGTGATACCTACAACGGCTTCTAGGTCTGTCGAAAAATATTTAGAAGAGTTAAGAGAGAATATAGAAAACGCTCATAGAATTGCAAATGAGAATGCTGAACTAAATCAACAAAGTTATGCCCAAAGGTATAACTTGAGAGCTCGAGAAAAACCTTTCAAGTAGGTGACAGGGTTCTGATCCTGCTGCCAACATCATCTCATAAGCTATTGAAAACTTGGTCAGGACCGGCGACTGTGGTTCAATTGAGCAGGCCACATTCAGCCATTGTTGAATTTGATGATGGTACAAGAAAAGAACTACATTTCAATAAAATTCGACCATATGTGGCTCGTGTCCAACACATAGGTCTTGTTTTTGAACAGGATAAAGATTTTGGACAATTACATTCTGCTCCAACCGAGAAAATGATTCTCAATAAAAGTGAAGTAGAGCAACATGTCCGGGATATGACCAGCCCATTAGATGCTAAGCAACGGCATGATCTAAGCGACTTACTTTGTAAATACCATGACATATTCAATACTAAACCTGGAATGGCGAAAGTCGAAGGGCATGTGATTAAGGTTACACCTGATTGTTCACCGAAAATACTTCGACCGTATCGAATTCCTATAGCCCTCCAAAATGAAGTAGATCGTCAAATTCGAGAGCTACTAGAAACTGGACTCATTGAACAAAGCGATAGTGAATGGGCCCATCCGTTAGTGTGCGTTGCTAAAAAGGATGGCAGCGTGCGGTTGTGTGTTGACTTCAGACTACTAAACAGTTTTACTATTCAAAATGCTTACCCCATGAAACATGCTAATGAACTGCTGCATGAAATAGGGAAAACACAAATAATCACCATGCTTGACCTTACTAAGGGATATTGGCAGATTCCCATGAAAGAAGAGTGCAAACATTATACTGCCTTCGTAACTCACTCTGGCCATTACCAATGGAGAGTCATGCCATTTGGCCTGAAGAATGCTGGTAGCACCTTTCAAAAGTCAATGGATAAAGTTCTGATTCCGCATAAAGATTACTGTCGATCCTACATTGATGATGTTGCAATTTTCTCAAAAACATGGGCAGACCATTTGAAACCTATTAGTGCAGTTTTACAAACTCTTCGTGAAGTAGTCTTACTGTTAATTTAGAAAAATGCGATTTTGGAAAGAAAGAAGTAAAATTTTTAGGGCATATAGTTGGGTCAGGAAGACATGCCCCGGACCCTGAAAAGGTGGAAGCTATGAAGAAATTAGCTGCACCTACTAACAAGAAAGAATTGCGAACGGTTTTGGGGATAGCAAGTTATTATAGAGACTACATTCCGAATTTTGCAAGTATTGTATTACCTTTGACTAATCTGACGAAAAAGAGAGTTCCCAAAGATATCCCCTGGGGAAAGTTGGAAGAAGAAGCTTTCCAAAAACTAAAGGAACAGTTAGTTAAAATGCCATCTTTATACACTCCACAATTTGAAAAACCCTTTCAGCTTTATACCGATGCTTCCGCTACGGCCGTTGGAGCGTGTTTATCACAGTTAGATGAGAATGGGAAGGAGCATCCTATAGCTTTTTACAGCAAAAAGCTTACCCCATGCCAGACCAGGTGGTCTACTATAGAAAGAGAGGCTTACAGCGTTTTAGCTGCGCTTCAAAAATTTGATACTTGGATCTTCGGATCGCAAGTTGAAGTGATTTCAGATCATAATCCTCTTTCTTACCTTACCCAGGGCTTGCCACATGGTGCCAAACTAGCACGGTGGGCTTTAGCACTCCAAAGATACAACCTGAAAATTACTTATAGGAAAGGAAGCAAACATGGTAATGCTGATGCACTTTCCAGGTTCCCCTAGGGAAACATATAAAATAATTATGTAAATAATGCATTATTATTCATTATAATATTTCATGTTGAATATTTCATATTGTATCTACTTATTAGTATTAATATTATTGTATATACATATATTTATATTGATTCATTTAAGTATTAAATGTTGGGCTAGCGAACGAGTTCTTCTTTTAAGTTTGTGAAATATGCTTAAAAAAAATTTACTCTATGGTTTTTGAAAATTAACTAAAAAAAAAAAAACTTACTTACAGTTGTGTGAAATATGCTAAAAACATTCCTTAGCAGCATAGTCTCTAAGGAGAACTATGTGCTCTTTACGGAGGGACATGTAAGGTTCCACAATTCAAACTTTGAACTTTTTTTTTAAAAAAACAATGGTTGACGTCGCCACATAAGAGATAGACTTTTGCCAAGTGGCACGCCCTCGACGGAAAAAGAGAACTGCGTTCGGGCAGTCGGGGCCGTGGTGTGATTGGAGGAAGTCCAAAAATCTCTCTTCGTATGTCGCGAAGAAATATTGTTCTAGTGGAACAATAATAATAATATTCATGTAAATGTATAAAACTTTTGTGTTAACGTGACCGTATGCAGCCGTCTTATTTTGTCGTGTCAATAAATGTGGTTCGTCTGTATGTACACAAGAAATACACTATTTACAATTATATACAAATACAACTCGAATATAGGTGATCCGGTGCAACGTTTGATTAAATAAATAAACGGTTGGCTGTGTACTGTTCAAATTACACCTTCTCCCTCACACTCAATGCACGTTAGATTCACTTTACCGGAGATCAATTTCGAATCTCCCAACATAAGGATACGCGGCCTACGCTTCTGGCCCAGAGCACTACACACCAGGACGTCTGTGTCCATTGCTCTCCAGATACGAACTGCCTACGCTCTCCGACACAGAGCACTCTCTGCAAGGACCTCTGTCCTACACTGCTCTCCAGGTACGAGCCCAGATACGAACTCTACACTAGGACCTATGTCCTGTACTCCTCTATACTATATTATATATATTGCGTAATGTAGAATATACATAATAAATAGCATTATATTATTATTATTATTATTATATTAATACTGTAATATTAATATATCATTAATAAATATATATATATATATATATATATATATGTATATATATATATTGTGTAACTAATTTGCAAATTCTTCTTTAAAACAATAGACATATTAATAAAACTAATTAAATTATTTGTCTTTTATTCAGACAGGAGAGAAAGACATATTCTTAGTGCTGTCATTGGGAAATGATGTAATGAGAAACATTTGGTTTGTCAAAGAAAAAAAAAGAAAAAAAATATACATCGCAGAATATAATAAAAAAAATATATATATACACATTTTTTTCTTTTTTCTTATCAAGCGAAACGATAATTATTGTTATTTATTATAACAATAATAATGAAGATTATTGATACTGGAGATGAGCCTAGAGAGTTGAATCCTCTTTTCCAGACTGTGAAAACTATAAATTAAAAGTCTGAATACGAAAGAGTATTCAGCTGTATGAATAGGTTCATGACCGATGAGAAAAATTCACTCATTATTGAAAAAGCCTATTCACTTATATGTATAAGTCATATAAGAAATCTCTCCGGAAAAACATTAGCAGATGAGGCAGTTTTTTGTAAATCAAAAAGCATAGAAAACCCCTCTCGTTATCTTTCTTTATAGAAATATCTGTGATAGATTCCCAATATTTATCGATCTATTTTGTTATTTCAATTAAATATTGATTCATGATGGAAAATGTTGCTATGAAATTGATTAAATATGGCTTTTAGATTGATGTTATACAAATATAATACTTTAAAAACTAGAATATAATAATTATAGCCGTTAATAAAAAAATGTTGGCTTTTGTCTGAAGGAAGATCTAAAACCGGCTTTTTGCTAAGCAAAAATCCGGTACCATCAATATCTACTCTTTGAAAAAGTAAGTTTCCACAAATATTTTCTTCTAACTACAGCACTGCATATTCGGGTGTTTATAAAGCTAGAAAATTAAATGACAATTTCAAAACAACGTCATCTGCTGATTTTGAATGGTTGTGAAAGAAGGGATTTATAAATAATTTAATTAAAAATATTCCTGATAAATGAATACTAATTATGTATTTCTTGTTCCTATAGACCACTTTCTCTGATTATTTTTATAAATTACTTAATTAGAGAAGAATAAATTAGGATAATGATAAAGAGATTTCTGCTATATCCGACATTGAAAACGCGAACTGTTTTCTCTCTTGCCTTTGCGAAAACTTTATGATAGAATTCTCCTTTTTTAATCCCCCCTCCCCCCTAGAAAACAAAATCTTGGGAAGGGACCGAACCCATACTTTCGGAACCACAAAACATAAGAATAATTATATTTTCAAACGAAATTACCTTTTTAAAATAATAAATATCATGTTTTGTTGTCATTAAAGTGTAACTTCCAAAAGATTATATATTAGTCCTAACATTCACCCATAAAAAACAAGTCTAAAGTTTCAAAATATGCTCTTCAGAAAATAAAAAAAAAATGTTATCTTCCTTTATGCTTTAGAATAGTGTGCATAGTAAATTTTTGAAGCATGGACTTTTAAGTTTTCGGACTTATCCAATAAATTGTTTACAATGGAATAGTGAATGTCAACGCAGTTTAAATAAATTAGTAGTTTAAAACATAATAAAAGAAACAGTATCAAACATATGTATTTATATTTTTAATGAAATCGCTAAGACTTTACCAAAAACATGTTTTTTGATGAAACTCCAATAAATAACTAAACGTACTAGGGAAAAAGAAATTAAAAAGAAAAGTATTATTCTAAACAGTTCATGAAAAGTTAACATAGAATATTAATCAATGAGATTTCTTTCAACCGTTTTTCCAAAATGCATTGTGGCTCACAGAATTTTTTTATGTAAAAATAATAGTAATAATTGTAACACTATGAACTTATTGAATAAAATAAGATTTATATATGCATATATTTATATATAATTCTAAATTCATTATGACAAAATGAATGTCTGTTTTTCCTCTAATGAGAACAGACTGACTTTTCTCGCCTGTATCTTGTTTTTTTTTAAATTGAATATTTCATGGTTAATTGTTTCACATATAGATATGCACTCTATTCCTTGAATTTCTATACTTGCAATTTTAAAATATGATATATATATATATATATATATATATAACCATTAGTGGTATATATATCTATACATAATTTTTTATTTGGGAATGTCCGTTATAAAGGCTTTATTGTAAAATTTTCATAATGGACAGCTCTAATTAGCGAATCTTTTTCAGTCTAATTCAAACATAAGTATGTATTTTTACCTCAGAATAACAAACATCTTCGAAAAGCTAAAAAAAATTCAGCATTCCCGAGGAGCTCTATTGAGAGATTTTGCCGTAATTTTTGTTAAATATATACTTTAATTTTAATAATAATGTAATTTAAATGTTCAAAAATATTGAAATAATCAGTACAATGTTTAAAGAGTTTTAAAATATCAGCTTTACAAAAATTGTCTCTCTAAAATCAAAAGGTGTGGTCGTGGGGACACTGACCAGTTTTCTATACTTTTAAAAAATTTAATCCAACCTTATGGTTTTCTAAATAGCAAACATGTCCAGTATTCGGAAGAGCATCTCAAAATCAATATGGAGTGAAACATAAGCAAAACAATCAAATGATTTAAGCAATAATTTGTTTATGATATAAAAATTTAATTTTATAAGTTCTAAAGAAATATGAATAAAATTCATTAATATTGAAAATGAAAATGATATACATTTATTGAAAATCATAAAAAATAAACTCAACAAATCTTTTAACATAAAAAATATAAATATAAATTTAATATAAAAACACAACATGCAGGTTATATTTTGAAATTCAACCTCCTTGTTTTCTAATAAAGTTTGGGGGCGAACAGTAACGTATCGAAGGAGGGAGGGAGAAGAGAGAAAGGATGAGTATATCATTTTATATCCAGTTCGTAGATTTTGGAGCAATGTGACAATATTTTAATGTTCTTGAAAATTCTTCTGTTAATAATGCACACACACACATATACAAAAAAAAAATACCTGTCGGCTTGGCCTACAGGCGGAGGTAGATTTCGAAGAGTGCTCCTTTCAACAATAAAAATTAAAATATGAATATAGATAAACCCTGTTTAACAACTTTAGTTGGCCGCTTTTGAAAAACTTTTAATTTTATTTTTCTGTAACAAATGGTTTTATCAGAATCATCTTAAGTGAAATTCGGCACAAATGCCTACTTTGACAGCATTTTTTGAAATATATTCTGACTTTTTGGAAAAATTGACCAATAAGGCGCATTATATAGTTCCTAAATAAGAGAAACTGTCAGTTGAATGCATTTGAGAGTAAAATTGAATTTATAAATGAGTCATAAAAAAGCAATTTTTTAATTGAATGCATCATCAATCCTTCAATCTTGATGGAATCGGGAAATTTTGTTCAAATTGCCCACTTTCACAGCTTTTTTTTTTTTTTTTTTTTTTTTTTTTTCTTTTTAAATATATTCTGCTTTTATCAAAAACCTGGACATAAGGCATATTATACAATTCCTAAATAAGGGAATCTGTGAATTGAAAGCCTTTGAGAGCAAATATGGATTTAAAAAATGAATCAGAAAATAAGCAATTTGTTATATGAATACTTCAATTTTTCAATCAGGATAACTTCAGGAAACTCTGCTCATAATGCCATTTTTTCGGCATTTTTTGAGATTATATTCTGCTTTTAAAACAAAACTGACCAATATGCCACATTATATAGTTCCTAAAAAAAGAGAACCTGTCAATTGGATATTAAGAGCATTTATAAAAAAAATTACTTGGATTTGATATCTTCAGAATTGACAAAGTTATGAATTTTTAACTCCCGAAAACCCTATTTTTTGCCCCCCCCCCTTTCAGCCCATTTTCAATTTCATAAAAAATTTGCTATGCAGAAACTTTTGGCCTTTTTTTTAGAAGTAATATAAACTTAAAACTGATTCGATATCTATTTTATTAAAGAAGTTATAGGTTTTTTTCTGTTTTCACAAAAGCCCTTCCTATTTTTACCCCCTTGGTCCGATTTGGCCCATTAACGAAATCGACCGAGATTTTATACCCCTTGATTTTATGTATCAATTTTGAAAAGATCTGAGCAGAATTAAATAAGTTATCGTGTCCATAAAAAAGTGATATACACCGATGGATAGATAGATAGATAGGCAGATATATATATAATATATATATATATATATATATATATATATATAAACTTTTTTACTAATAGTAGTTTTGGTGTCTGGGGGTCGTGATCGGTGTAGATCTGCAAAAAATTTTCAGAAATTCCAACATTGGAGCGATCGCAATAGGTAGTATTTCATACGAAATCTACCTAAAAGAAAGACCGGTGAAAACTCAAAAAATGTAGAGGAGAAAATTTTCTATAATGGACCTCGTAAAATTTGCTGTTTTGCCTCAAGCAAAGATCCTGGACGGTATAATCCTGTTTATTTGCCTGTAGGGCTTTCTCTGTGGTCACCCCTATTAAAAACACATGTGTTAGATATTCTCCCCCTTACACGAACTCCGTTGAGATGGTGAGCGCTCTTATCGATCAATGTCAAATGGGCGTGACCTATGAAAGGCCGGATTTTAAAACATTTCACTTAAATTTTCATCAAAAATTCCATTCGAAATAACTGATTCTACATTCCCTAATTAGGATAAAAATATGAAACAAAATTATCTGAAAAGTCCAATGTTTAAGCTAGGGGGCGGTGTTTTTTAATTTTCCGAATGTTTTATAGATGACATTTTATTAAGCTTTGAATGAAAAAACACCTGTATTTTTTCATATTTCAAAATTGTAAGTCATATTATAATTAAACAGCAACAAAAATCGATAATTTAATAAACGAGTGCACTTCATTATGATCTCAACTATCATGTGCAAAAAGAAAAATTCAAAAATATGCAAATGCGAATGAGAAATCAGCGAAATGCCTCCCCATAGGAATAGCATTAGCTCGCGAGCGTCTTCACGAGGAAGGACAGGGGCCTTAATGGTATAGGTTTTTGTGCTATCGGCTCGTGCACTATTAACTTCCTTGAATTAAATCAAGCTCTGAAAATAATATTGTTTACTGATCATTAAATTTTCCCACAACTTCAAAAAATCAAATGTATTAGAAATTTATCCATAAATTTTGAAAAAATAAATTAATATCTTAGAGGTAGATAGATATATTGGGAATATTCAACAAAGTACCAGAAAAATTACACAAAGTCTTTTATGCAGAAACAAACTCTCTTCATATTCGTATACGAAATTTCCCCGGTTGATAATGTGTATTTTCTTTTGTCAGTTGTACTTATGCTATCAGCACTTGATACACACAGAGCATCGCTCTTAATAGAAAAATGTGTACTAAATTCGTTGAAATACCATCCAGTTTCCCCCAGAGGGTTTCAGGGGGGCGCTCCGCCCCTCCTGCCCTTCAGATTAAAAAATAGCGCCCCTCTTGCCCTCATCAAAAAACTAGCGCCCCTCTTGTCGCTCATTCAAAAAAAATAGCGCCCTTCTTGCCCCACATTTGAAAAAACGCAGCCCTTCAGCGATGATGCGGACGCGCTATAGAGCGTAAATTACGTAAAAAAAATCTACGACAAAACGCAATAAGTAACTCTTATGCGTACCAGAAAACGCGTAATTCGACAAAAAATCGCGAAAAAACGGCAAATTTCGTTAAAAATCGCAAAATAATGCCTAATTTCCCGCAAGATTCGCGAAAAAATGATTAATTTCGTCACAAAATCCCGAGACTATGGCATATTTCCTCAAAAGATCGTGAAAAAACGACAACTTTCGTCCAAAAATCGCGATAAAACGAAAAAATTTGTCAAAAGATCACGAAAAACGGCAACTTTCGTCAAAAAATCACGATAAAACAGCAAATTTCGTCAAAAAATTTGCGAAAAAACGACAAATTTCGTCCAAAAATCGCAATAACATGGAAAATTCTATCAAAAAATTCGCGAAAAACTGCAAACTTTGACAAAAATTCACAAAAAACGCAAAATTCGTCAAAATATCACGAAAAACGGCAAATTTCTCCAAAAGATTGCAAAAAAAAAAAAAATTGCAAATTTCGTCAAAGGGGCACAAAAAAGAAAAAAAAAAGAGCTAATGCCAGAAGTGAATGTTTCTGATCTAAAAACTGATTTTCCTGCTTCAAAATTGTATTTTTATTGCTCCAAAAGTGGATTTTCCTGCTTCACAATCAGGGGCGTGCGAAAATTGCACCCGGGGCATAATTAGAATTTGACGCCCCCCTCCCCCCAACTTTTTCTTGTGACAGCCAAAAATGATGTTTGTACTATAAATTTGGCATTCCCCAAATTTCCACGCCCGGGGCGACCGCCCCCGCTTTCGCACAGTTCTGTTCACAATCCGTTTTTGACTGTCTTAATCTTTCTAAATGTGATTCCTGAAAGCACCCGTTCATAAAAAAAAGAACCCTTTATTCAACAAAAATATTCTTTTTCTTTTTTTAATGTCTTTTTTAATAAATTCGTCCTGCTCCTTTTTAAAAGAAATGCGAACAATAGTGATTACTTATTAAGTTCTACACTGAAATAAGCGTTATTTCATAATTAAATTTCTATCTTGCACATTTATTTTTAAAAAAGTAAAGAAATTTTCTCTTAATTGCCGAAACGTCAGTGGAGGCTTGCTTTGGAGATATGAATTTTTTTGATTCCGTCTGTCAGTCTGTTCCGTGATAATTTCCGTAAAAAGTATCCGATTACCCCTGATTTAGCTGCATAATTTCTTGTTATGTTTGGCTCATTCGCTCGGAAAATACAGGGCATTTTATTTTGCACCATCATGCTTTCCTATGGCAATTCAAACACTCTTCAATTTTTCATTTGTTGATAGAAAAAGGCTCTTTTGATTAATGGATTTAAATGACAAATTATTGATACTGAAATTTCCCAATATGAGTCTTAAATTATTCTTATTAATTTGAAATTTTGTCTATGCTTTTGTCAGATTTTTAAAATTATTTCTGTAAATTTTGATGATTTTTTAATCATGTGTTCCAATAATATAAAGAAAAAATTAGAAATTTTTTTTATTTAAAATGTACATATTTCATTATTTCTTTTTATTTGTTGCATAGCAACAATAACTAATGCTTTTTTATGGTAATACAGATGATTTTCAAATTTCCATCATTGAATGAAAATGGCGCGTTTGATTAGAGTGTTTAAATGTCAAATTATGGATGTTTAAAGTTCCAATTAAGATTTAAAAATTATTCCTATCATTTTAAAATTTTGTCAATATATTTGTAAGATTTTTTTAATTAGGTGTGTAATTTTTCGTTGAACTTTAGACATGTTTTTCAATAATATTGTTTTATCATTTTACATATTTGGCTTGATATGAATCTCATTTTATTTTTCTTTCATCAAGTTGCTAGGCTATGCACTTCATAGTCGATAAAAAATAAATCCTTTAAATAATTCCAATTACGAAAAATTAAGCAAGAAGTCTGTCAGTGTGAAATAAAAGGTTAGTTAATTTTTAAAGTGCAATATAGCTTTGTGTTAAAATAAATTACCTTACGTTTTAAACACTTTTTAATATATAATTGAAAAATGCTTATGAATTCAATTTAGAGGTCTGCACGGGCCGAAATTTCCAGGCCCGAGCCCGGCCGAAAGTTAAAATTTTGGCCCGGGCCCGGGCCCGGCCCGAACCAAAGGCATATTGGCCCGACCCGAAAGTTAAAATTTCGGCCCGAGCCCGGCTCGGCCTGAATGAAAAAAATATTGGCCAGACCCGACCCGGCCTGGCTCGGGTGAATTTCTACAGAACATTGATCTTTACTCTAATGAAAGAGTTCAGACCAAAAAAAAACTTATCTTAGTCTTTTATTTTCTTCCATGTTTGTAATCTCTATTTATGCAGAAATGCCACACTGTAAAAAATTTTGGTCAGAAAACACGGTGGTTATACCGTCAACTTTGTGACACTTCCTTTTATCATAATTTTACTAGACAGTATATATACCGTAAAATGCTTAAAGTACATGTACCGTAATTTAACTGAACATAAATTAAAACATTTTGTGGTATATGTACCGTAAAATATTTAAAGTATATGTACCGTAATTTAACTAGACGGTGTATGTACCGTAAAATATTTAAAGTACATGTACCTTAAAAAAAATATTCTTACAGCATTTGTACCGTAAATTAAATATATGGTATATGTACCGTAAAACATACTTATACAGCACATATACCGTATGTTAAATATACAGTATGTATACCGTAAATTAAATATATGGTATATGCACCGTAAAAAATATTTATACAACATATATACCGTAAATTAAATGTGTGGTATTTGTACCGTAAAAGCATTTGTAATCAGTATGTGAACCGTAAATAAAATATACGGTATATATGCCGTAAAAATACAAAATGATCCAAAAAAACCTCCCACATTTGACAGGATAAAAAAACACAAACGACTCCAGTGAGAAACTTATTTGTTAAAAATATAGAATAAGTATGATGCAGAGCTGCTAGAGCGTACCAACTTAATGCTGGAATCTGTCGTAAGTTAACAAGCTGCGCCAGCTGGTGGCAGGGGTGCAAATGAATACGCGGGTTTGACGTCATATATGCGCAGATGTTTATTATCTCCGCATCTCTTGCGCATATTTTCTGAATTTTCACTCAATCATGACAGATTAATCAAGTCTACGAGATATATTGCAAAACATTTTTGTTACAGTTTGTATCGATAAAATCATGTACATTTAAAAAAAATAGTCACAATATCATTTTAATTTAGGGAGAAAAAGCACTAATAAGTACCATATAATGCTAATAAAAATATTGACTTTTACCCTAAAATTAAAATGGTAATGTGACTTTTTTTTAAATACCCAGATTTTTTTTATTAAAAATATATGTATTTAAAAAAAGTCGCATTGTTATTTTAATTTTAGGGTAAAAGTCAATATTTTTCGTAGCATTATATGGTACTTATGAGTACTAATTAGTACTTTTTCTACCGAAATTAAAATGATATTGTGACTATTTTTTTTTTTTAAATGTACATGATTTTATCGATACAAACTGTAACAAAAATATTTTGCAATATATCTCGTAGACTTGATTAATCTGTCATGATTGAGAGAATAGCTTGAAATTTGTGATTGAATTTTTAATATGAAGTCTCGAAATAGCTTTGTATGTTAAAAAAAAAAGAAAAAAAGAGAGAAAGAGAGAGTGTGTAATCTACGATTTTAAGAAAATTATTGTCTAGAACGTTAAATATTTAAACAAATAAATTAACAATATTTCTTTGTTTAACAAAACAACATTTAATACATACATTTAAAATTAAAGTTATTCCGAATATACGTATAATGAAATAGGTTTTTAAATTAAAAGAATGAAATGTTTGCAAGTTAAATAATAAAAGTCGATACGACCAAGAAAACATTGGATTTTTATCGTCTGCAATTGATAATTAAAAATGGAGCTAAAGTTAAATATTTTATTTAGTATTAAATTCTATACATTTCTAAACATTGCTAAACATTATATTATCATAGGAAATACTAAGGTGTATACAATTTTGTACAACTTAGCTCATCGAGAATTTAGTAAAATGTGACACTACTTCAAAATTCTGCATTTATATAATCTACTTAATAAATTATATAAGTCATCTTTCATTACATTAAAAACATAATTAAAATCGAACATATTTTAATCAGCGATATTTGGATCGCATAGTTAAAGGATATTTCTTCTTAGTATATTTTATGTTAATATTTAGTCGTACTACACTTATTTATTCTATATTTATTTACAATATTTCAAACCATGGAGGAAGAATATACTGGAGGTGAACTATAATGATTTGGGTGATGCCAAAAATGTAACCCTACATTAAGTCACATTAAGTCCAAACAAAATCACGTGCTTTGATTCACCTATGAATTCAAACCGGTTAAAACCCGTATTTGATTGCTCTTGTTTTTTATCGTCGAATTTTTTATTAGACAGCGCTTCACAGGTAAAAATTTCTTTGATTATTTAATTATATGTGTTTTAAATATCAAAATAGAAAATCTTTTAACATTTTTCTTGAAAAGTTAACATTATTTTGCTATTATCTGAAAATCGTTTGCAATCAGAAATCTGTATTTTAAATTAATATTTATTACTTATGTTTTCATACATGATTTTAAAAGAATGTTTTCATTATTATATTTTAAATATTATTTAAATGCAATTATTAATATGTAACAAAACAAATTTCTTTTTATATATTCATCTTGATTTTTTTTTTATCCCTGAATTATTTATTTAGAATAAATCTATTTGTAATATCGAAATCCTGTATTTATGTTTCATTTTTCGCATTTAAATGCGATTAATCTTAATATATGTGCAATTTATTTTTTAATAATTTTAAAAACATGATAAGAATCGAAATTTTTACTGCTTGAAAATCAGCTCATTTATTTTACAGCTCTCAAATTTTATTATGCTTTATATCTGTTGTTTTTAGGTGCTTTCGTAATTATGTAAATACGTAGCACCTATAGTTGTCGTTCAGTCCATCCGTCTGTCTGTCCATTTGCATATAACAACGCAAAAACTACCCAACCGAATCGTTTGAAATTTAAAATACATAATTAATACATAATTTTGTCCAGTTATTTCAAATTTAAGATAGATCAATTATGCATAGATGAATTACAGGGACAATCAAAAGTATCCCGTTACATTACGGTCAAGGGGGGTTTCAAATGCATTTTAATCATTTGAAATTTAAAACAAATAATTATTACATAATTTTGTCGTGTCATTTTAAATTTTATAGAAATTGGATGCATAAATCAATTACAGGAACAATAAAAAAATATTCCATGACATTACAGTCAATGGGAAAAAAATTTCAAGTGCATTTTAATGGTGTTAAACTAATTCAAACATAATAAAACTGACATGAACCTATGAAGTATATACAAGGTGTCCCAGAACTTTGTGTACAAACTTTAAGGGGTGGTAGAGAACATCGTTTGGAACCATAATCACATAGGAAAGCATGGGCGGAAACGTCTTGTTAACCTTTTCACAGCCAGGTGAAAATGTATATGAAACTACAAAATTTTTAATACAAAATGAACATTGACACCAGAATTTTAATATGATTTTTCCATTTATTAAGTATGTGAAATGTCTGGCTTTTCTTCTTTGCAAATACATTTTTTCGCAATTTCTGATGTCTTTCATATTTTTCCACATTTTAGCAATGGAAGTCCTTTGTTCGTGAAAATCTCAAAGAAACACAGTTATGACACAATGTGGAAAGCAGTGTAGAACGCTTTATTACACAGAAAAGTTCTCAAGAAATAATTTAAGTTAAATTTAAAGTTATGTTTCTTTAAAATCAAATATCTTAGTAGCTATTAGAAATTGCTAAAATGTGGAAAAATATGAATGACATCAGAAATCGCGGAAAAATGTATTTACAAAGAAGAAAACAAATACATTTCACATACATAATAATTAGAAAAATCATATTAAAATTCTGGTGTCAATGTTCATTTTGGACTAAAAATTTTGTAGTTATTTGTTGTTAGTCCATACATTTTCACCTGGCTGTGAAAGGATTAACAAGACGTTTCCGCCCATGCTTTCCTATGTAATTGTGGTTCCAAACGATGTTCTCTACCAACCCTCAAAGTTTGTACACGAACTTCTGGGACACCCTGTATATACTAAAATATACATTCTGTACAATCTGTGATGCAAAGAATATTTGTTTTTAAATTACAGGAGCACACAAAAGTATTTCATTACATAAAGCTATACGGAGAAACATTGTTTGTGGGGCGTGTTTTAATTACATTAAACTATTTAGCATTTTATGAATATGATATACGTTGCTGAGGTGTAATAAAAATTACATCCTGTATATTTACAGGAACACAAAGATTTCTACTACTATAATGTAACTGAAGTATTGTCTGCTATATCAGCAAGATCTGAATATTTTAAAAACTTCGTTATCGTACGAACGCACCTCATTTGTTACGCTTCACGTGTAATTTCCAACTTGTTTATTAATTGTTTCTCAAAATTTTTTATTGATAATGCTGTTATTTTGAAGAAGTAAAATTTTTATATTTGTCAAAAATTGTTCTTATTAATGTAAAGCATGACTATATGCTAACAATATTTGTTTTAAAACATGTTTTGGAATTTTTTAATAACGTTGTAAGTATTAAAATTAGCTCTGTTTCAGGCGGAATACTGTTTATGTGTCGAATTCGAATTCAAATATTAGCGGTTCAGATCGATAAAAAAACATTTATGTTGGATTCCGATTTGAATAGAATTTTCGTGTTCAGGTAAAATACACAACCCGACCCATTCAAGGATCTAGTCTCGCTGCAAATTTAACATACATTTTTATTTGTGCAGCTTTAAGCGTTGAGCAAATAAGCAAAATTATAATATCACATTTTATAATGTTGCAATATTATAATATAATTTTTCAACATTACAGTTTAAGCAACATTATATCATTTTAAACACTCTTACTTTCCTTTGCGTGAAATTTTATATCATCACGAAAAATATTGAAAAAGCCCGGTTTTAAACTATATTGAGCTACACTCTTCACGTTTTGAATATGCCTATACAGGGTGTTTCAAAGTTATGCATCAGAAATGTAAAGGCAATTAGCGGGAACATTAATGAGCAGATTTGTAAAGGAATGTGGGTGCCGAAATGTAGCGTTGAGGAGAATCAGTGAATAATTTATGTCTATTTCACTATAATTTAGTAACATATTTTGGCCGCTAAAAGCTCCCAACCATATATCATTATCCCCATAAACGGAATTCTTTTGTGTGGTTCTTTAAATAAATAATAAATGTTTAACAAACCCCATATTCTACAAAACGCTTGTTATACTGCCGTTTATAAATGCATATCAATTTCTTTATTTTATGTTTTAAATGGTCTAACGTCATTGAAATGAACTTGAAACGATTTTTCCCACTGACCATAATGTAACAGAATACTTTAGACTGTCTATGCAAATGAACTATAAATTCTACACATTTCCTTTTCAATAGCGATCACGGTGTAGTACACGTCAATAACATATAAAAAATGCTACGAGCATCAGAGTTTATTTACAAGAGTTAGAACTCGGCCACACAAACCGGAGTCATAAACATTTTTCATCTACGTTACAAAGTATTAACCAGTAAAAAAAAAAAAATCCCGCGTTAAGCATAAATTATAAAACACTATCCAAATTTCCTTAATTCTTTAACAAAACTTCGTTATTCAGGGAAATAGGTGTTACTGCTCATAACCAAATATGTATTCCAATACTTCTGAATGGCTCTGTATTTGATTTGTCGGTTGATATATATACTATATCATGGAGAAATTTAGTTTAGCAAAAAAAAAAAAAAAAGCCTAGCTGGATGAAATTTTTCTTTTGGCAGTTTATACGAATAGATGTAAAACATACTTCAATACTTTTTTTCAGCCCTGCAGTTTACCTAGTACCTTTATTACATGAAAGTATTTTGCTAAAATTAATTATATAAAAAAATAAATAAAAATGTTAATCAAACAACAATACTCTTTAAACTATTTAAATCATATTTCCAGAAATTATCATCCTTAAACAAACCTGTATCCAGTTAATGTATAAAATTGAAACTGGTGTTATACACAATTGAAATGAAAAAAACTTCTTTAAACACCATAAAATAAGTTAACTGCGCAAGGCCTTTCGAAAGAACTTAGTCTTTCTTCGTCAGGCGCAAAAAAAGACGTGCGTCCACAATGAATGTAGCGGCACGACTGAAGGGGAATGCGGGAGGGAGAGGGAGCAAGCAGAAGGAACAGCCAATAGGAAAGAAGAAGGCAACAGCCAATCACGGAAGAGCATCAACAAAACTAGATAGACAATGAAGGAGAGGAAAGGAAGAAGGGGGGAAGGGAAATGGGAAAAAAGCGGAGTAAATTAAAAAATTAACTAAAAGGAGAGATTAAAATGAAATAAAATGTATGCAAAAAATATATAAATTAGTAATAAAATAAATAAATAAATAAATAAATAAAATAAAATAAAAATACATAAAAATAAAAAATAGTTTACAATTATAAACACACATGAAAATACCTGAAAAATAGTATACATAATATATATAAAAAATAATAATAATAATTAAATAATAAACTTAATTATGAAGCAGTGCTGAAAAGATTCTTCCAGGCAACGGAGAGGGTTTTAGAATCAGATTTATCATTAACAATAATATCACGATTAACATAAATAGCTAAATTTTCTAGAAAGTCTAACTCAGAGGAACTATTGGCATTAAAAATAATTTTAGCAGTTTGAAAATTGAAACTATGGCCGGAATCCCAAGAGTGTTTAGCAACAGAAGATTTAGACATTTCTTGATTAATGACATACCGAGAGTGTTCTTTTAGGCGTTTTTCGAGATTTCTTTTAGTTTGACCAATATACGATAAATCACAGCCATTACAAGGAATATTATAAATACCCCATTTTTGGAGGTCAGGGACAGGACATTTCATGGAAGGAAATTTTAATTTATTGACTGGTTTAAAGATAACATTAAAATTGAAACGTCTTAAAACTTTAGCTAATTTAAAACATAAAGGAGGATAAAAAGGGAGGACGACCAAATTATCAGGTTTACTTTTATCAATATTAGAAAGAGTGGAATTGTTAGGGGGTCTATTGAATTTGCTCACAGCAGTATTAATGACAGAAGGATTGAATCCACGTTTTACAGCAACAGATTTTAAGTAATTGAGTTCATTCTTAAGAGATTCAAAATCGGAACAAATTTTGAGAGCACGATAAACATAAGTATAAAAAACACCGATCTTTTGATTGACAGGATGATTTGAGAGAGCATGGGGTGGATTAGAGACAGAAAAAGGTTTTCTATAAACACAAGTTTTGAAAGAAGAATCACATTTGGTAACTAAAACATCAAGGAAAGGGAGTTTATTACAATTTTCTAACTCAAAAGTAAACTGAATATGAGGATCAATAGAATTGACAGTTTGAAGAATTGTAGAAATATCAAATGGATTATCCAATAGGACGAAAGTATCATCAACATAACGAATCCAACATTTAAAATTGATCAGATTTAATAATTTATCTTCAAAGTAATGCATATAAATATCACAAAGAATGGGAGATAAAGGATTACCCATACTTAAGCCTTCTAGCTGTTTGAAAAATTTATTATCGAATTGAAAATTAGTAAGAGTTAAGCAAATTTTAGTTAAATTAACATAATCTTTGACCTCAATATCCGAGAAATGAAATTCACGTAATCTTTTTTCCAAGCTACCCATACTTAAGCCTTCTAGCTGTTTGAAAAATTTATTATCGAATTGAAAAGTAGTAAGAGTTAAGCAAATTTTAGTTAAATTAACATAATCTTTGACCTCAATATCCGAGAAATGAAATTCACGTAATCTTTTTTCCAAGCAAGAAGGCGCTCTTTCTTGCTTGGAAAAAAGATTACGTGAATTTCATTTCTCGGATATTGAGGTCAAAGATTATGTTAATTTAACTAAAATTTGCTTAACTCTTACTACTTTTCAATTCGATAATAAATTTTTCAAACAGCTAGAAGGCTTAAGTATGGGTAATCCTTTATCTCCCATTCTTTGTGATATTTATATGCATTACTTTGAAGATAAATTATTAAATCTGATCAATTTTAAATGTTGGATTCGTTATGTTGATGATACTTTCGTCCTATTGGATAATCCATTTGATATTTCTTCAATTCTTCAAACTGTCAATTCTATTGATCCTCATATTCAGTTTACTTTTGAGTTAGAAAATTGTAATAAACTCCCTTTCCTTGATGTTTTAGTTACCAAATGTGATTCTTCTTTCAAAACTTGTGTTTATAGAAAACCTTTTTCTGTCTCTAATCCACCCCATGCTCTCTCAAATCATCCTGTCAATCAAAAGATCGGTGTTTTTTATACTTATGTTTATCGTGCTCTCAAAATTTGTTCCGATTTTGAATCTCTTAAGAATGAACTCAATTACTTAAAATCTGTTGCTGTAAAACGTGGATTCAATCCTTCTGTCATTAATACTGCTGTGAGCAAATTCAATAGACCCCCTAACAATTCCACTCTTTCTAATATTGATAAAAGTAAACCTGATAATTTGGTCGTCCTCCCTTTTTATCCTCCATTATGTTTTAAATTAGCTAAAGTTTTAAGACGTTTCAATTTTAATGTTATCTTTAAACCAGTCAATAAATTAAAATTTCCTTCCATGAAATGTCCTGTCCCTGACCTCCAAAAATGGGGTATTTATAATATTCCTTGTAATGGCTGTGATTTATCGTATATTGGTCAAACTAAAAGAAATCTCGAAAAACGCCTAAAAGAACACTCTCGGTATGTCATTAATCAAGAAATTTCTAAATCTTCTGTTGCTAAACACTCTTGGGATTCCGGCCATAGTTTCAATTTTCAAACTGCTAAAATTATTTTTAATGCCAATAGTTCCTCTGAGTTAGACTTTCTAGAAAATTTAGCTATTTATGTTAATCGTGATATTATTGTTAATGATAAATCTGATTCTAAAACCCTCTCCGTTGCCTGGAAGAATCTTTTCAGCACTGCTTCATAATTAAGTTTATTATTTAATTATTATTATTATTTTTTATATATATTATGTATACTATTTTTCAGGTATTTTCATAAGTGTTTATAATTGTAAACTATTTTTTATTTTTATGTATTTTTATTTTATTTTATTTATTTATTTATTTATTTTTTTATTACTAATTTATATATTTTTTGCGTACATTTTATTTCATTTTAATCTCTCCTTTTAGTTAATTTTTTAATTTACTCCGCTTTTTTCCCATTTCCCTTCCCCCCTTCTTCCTTTCCTCTCCTTCATTGTCTATCTAGTTTTGTTGATGCTCTTCCGTGATTGGCTGTTGCCTTCTTCTTTCCTATTGGCTGTTCCTTCTGCTTGCTCCCTCTCCCTCCCGCATTCCCCTTCAGTCGTGCCGCTACATTCATTGTGGACGCACGTCTTTTTTTGCGCCTGACGAAGAAAGACTAAGTTCTTTCGAAAGGCCTTGCGCAGTTAACTTATTTTATGGTGTTTAAAGAAGTTTTTTTCATTTCAACTGTATCCAGTTCTTTGCGTCACCCTGTATATCATTTAATCTATATTCTACAAATATTTCACGATAAACTAAATGCGAATCAACGTAAAAATGCAAAACTTTTTTAAAAACAAACCTTTAAGTAAATTACACTTACATTCTGTAACTTTTCCGAGTTGTTTTGAGTAACCCTGTATATCTTAATTGTGTAACTATTATAGCATTTATGCACACCATATAATGTGAATACATTTAGTGACACTTAAAAGCGCATATCATAATTAAAAATGCCTTTCATCCATGGAACAGTTACCATGCGTAATATACAGTACTTCGAATAGAATATGCTTTTTGAAGTCTTTTGTGTGTCCCTGTAAATGCTATGCACTTCGTATTATGCGTGAAATAACTCATATTAAGTCTCAGCGACGTATATCAATTTGATTACACATGATACCGTTTACCATCGTTAAAATATGTCGCAAACAATTTCCTCCTTTATTATCATATATTAGAATTTTTTTGTGTGGCCCTGTAATTGAATATCTATTCTTTTAGCTGCATATTTTAGTGTGCTTTTCGTAGATGCAAATAAATGTGAATACGTTTGTCCGGCCGCAACATCTTTAAAATTAATTTGAAACGATTTTTCCCCATTGGCCCTAATATAATCGAAAACTTTTGACTGTCCCTGTAAATGAAGTAATCGTGGTAGAAACTTCATTTTTAATAGGATTTGTGCTTGTGTAAACTTCAATGACATGGTAAAATTTCTTTGCATTCCAAGTATATTTATGAGAGTTAGGGCGCGGACAGACGGACAGACAAAACGAATGCATAAACATTTTTCAATTTTGTTGAAAAGTGTTAATAAAAATTACTGTAAAAAGAAAACTTTTAATAATACAATTTTTAGTTCGTATCAAACGTTTTCAATTTCTTATTTAATTTTAATTTGAAATTTAATAATAATAATAATGACATTTAATAATAATAATAATTTCCCAATTTCAATTATTTTAAAAGTAAACATTTCTTTTAATAAATAATAATAGAACAAAGGCCATTTTAAAAATTTCCTATTTCTTCTTAAAAAATGCTCCAGCTGTAATTCATTTCTTTCAATTCGTCTTATTGCTTACAAAATCCCTTCCTTTTTTGGAAGCTTTCCAATTTTCCACGTGCTTTTGTTTGGTACACTAAAATTTGAGCGATAAATGGATTCACATTGCAAACCTTTTTTAAGGCTTAGTTCACCTCCACCTATCTTCTTCCTCCATGTTTCAAACCTAAAACTTATTCTACGTAATATTTTAAAGTAACATTTAATTGAAACAAAAAAGTTTTGTTGCCATTCACACAAAAGAAACTGCAATCTCCTTAATAATCCTCTGGTTATGCACCCCTGCCACTAGGTAGCGTATACCTTGGCCCCGCCTTTAATCTTGCGGACACCTCTTCCATAGGAGTTGGAACGCTTGAATTATATGCAGTTTTGGTATGATGAGAGTTTAAAATGACTATTTTTCAGAAATGACGTCAGGAAAGTGTCTTACCAAGCATCATTTCTAAAACATAATCATTTTAAACTCTTGTCATACCCATTGTATATTTTAAAATAGACAAATTTCTCTTTACAGTCCTTTTTTGTTTTATATTATCCTGTCAAACATGGGATATTCTTATATGTTATTCTCTAATCAGAATCGCCGAATATACATAGTGAACACAAAGTCTTACTTATTATAAAAATTTATTTTGGCGGAAAATATTCGATATGGGGGATACATTAAAAAAATTTTAATAAGATATTTGATAAAACATTGAACATTTGATATAAATTTTAATGACCGTTTGTGGGTCACAAAGTTGTGCAAAGATATGTATACTGGTAAAAAAACAAAAAAATATATTTTATATTTATTTTTTTATAAATGTTAAATTTTCTTTATTTGTTAAGGAAGTTTTTTTTTTTTTTTTTTTTTTTTGTCATTATGTACAATTTTTAAAAGAAATGGTAAAATGTAACTAAAACGATGAATTGCGCAATTATACTTACATAGCTGCCAACTTCTACACCTTTTTATACATTTATTTTTCATACCACTATTTTAAAACAGCTACTGCTGTTACATTTCAGGTTTAAATATATAACAAAAATTATTATTTTAAAATAGAGGTATAAAAATGCTATAAAAGTAGTATGCACTTAGAGAATTAAAAAAAAATTACAAAAAAGTGTTTACATTTGTGACCGCTATGCTAATGTGAGATGATATCTGAAAAACTATTTCACACTTCTTTTGTTGTTTGAAAGTCATAATTATAAAGACTAAAGGATCAGAAAGGTGTAAAGAAAATACATATCAGACAAATTTTTAAAAAATAAAGTAAAATTAATAAAAGAGGTCAAAATTATATATATTAATATTCTTGTTACTTACTTGGAAATTAGGATTTTTATTTATTTTTTCTCAACACACAAATTTCAATTTTCTTACATTCAGTTAAATGTTTAGAATGTCACTGTCTAGCAAATCATCACTTTTGTATTTTTTATTTTATTTATATATTTATTTATTTATTATGGAAATGTGGTATTATGCTATTCTTACAAGGATTGATATGTAGTTTATAGCTTACAATCTTAATAACAAGCTTTAATTTTCCACACAGATCAAGCTGACAAAATATTTGTCGCCTTTAAGCGAATTTTCAGGTTCGGTATGCCCTTCACCCACAGTTTTATTTCTTTCATTTTAGTTTTTACATCATAAATAGTCATACATTTATACTATTTTCATAAGTAATTTAACGAATTTAAACTTTAGCGAATTGTAAAATTCGAAGTAACAATTACATACTATGATAATTCACTAATTAGTTTACTTTTCTATGAAAATTTTCTTTATATTCAGAGGGTGAGCGACACAGATCGTGTGAGCTCTTTAATTTTACAGCCCTAACACTTTAATATTCCTTAAAAGTTTTGTTTAAAATAATGCTATCCTTAACTATAGTCAAAGTTCTCTGAGACTGTTTTTTTTTTTCAATGTCCGCAGTTTCATTTGTTACTTTCAGTTTAACTGCAGTTACTAGCAAAATTTTGTTTTCTGTTGATCTCTTTCGATATCACTAGTGGCTTCTGATTGTGTGAATTACTAATTAAAATAATCTTGTACATAAATATTGCTACAGAAGCAGTATCCAATAACTTAATTGAGAATATTATTCATCTTCAGATCAAGTAATCTGAGACAGGACTTCCAAATTAACGTTTTTTTCTTATTTTTCAAGGAGTAGCTAAACTTTGGACGGTGATTGGTGCAAAGCGGCGCGTCTATTGTTTTGTACCTATCGCCGTGTAAAAATGATCCCCTCCATGTTACGTTTTAAAAGTCATTAACTACCTTTAGCACTTTTGGTTGCGGTCCGCGGTCTGATGGTTAAGGCCCCTGTCCTCGCTCGAGGAAACGCTCGCGAGCTAATGCTATTCCTATGGGGAAGCATTTTTCTAATAACTCTTTCGCGTTTTGACATTTTTGAATAATTTTTTTTTTTTTTTTGCATTGGACAGCTGAGGTGCATGCCGACAGCGCACCTTTTTTACTTTTTCGATTTTGGTTGCAGATATTTTTTTTAAAAGCACTTTCAGTTTCGAAACCGGTTTTGAAAGTGAAACTAACTCTGTAAAAAATATCTGCAACCAAAATCGAAAAAGTAAAAAAGGTGCGCTTTCGGCATGCACCTCAGCTATCCATTGCAAAAAAAAAATATTCAAAAATGTCGAAATGAGAAAGAGTTATTAGAAAAATGCTTCCCCATAGGAATAGCATTAGCTCGCGAGCGTTTCCTCGAGCGAGGACAGGGGCCTTACATATATATTTCATCTTAAGTAAAACAATACTATGCAATACTTTCCGAAATACTAATGGTCATTGATCATCAACGTGATAAATTATATCTCCTAAAAGGCACCAACCCAGGCAGCACAGAACTATGGGCCCATATGGGCTCCATATGGGTCCAATATGGACAGATGGGCTTTAGCTGGGCCCATTTGCCCATTAGAAACCCAGATACATCCATATAAATTAATTTTGTAGCATATAGTTCGAAGCGCATTTATTCTGCTTTATATTAATGTTAGAAGTATATCAGCTTACCATTGGATTAAATTAACCGTAAAAAGTAAGAAAATGTTGAAATTGTTATATATGTACAGCATTCAGAAAATCTGTGTAGATTTGTATAAATCGATATGGGTTATCTATATAGAACTTGATAGAAAATCTATCAGAATCTGGAAACAACTTTTTAGTGTTACTAGAGCGTTTTTTAAGTTATTTTAAATAAGATTTAATTTAAATAATACGGAATTTTTTATTGTACAATTTATTATTATTATTATTATTATTATTATTATATATTATTATTATTATTATTATTATTATTATTATTATTATTATTATTATTATTATAATGATAATAAAATATCGATATAAATTAATTTTGTAGTATGCATTTCGTGGCATATATACTATGCGTTTATTTTAATAATACATGTGTACTATTTATTCAACTAGTAAATTAATTGTGAAAATGTTGAAGTGTAATATCCGTACAGCATTCAGAAAATGTATGTAGATTTTTGTAGATCGATATGGGCCACCTATATAGATCTTGATAGAAAATCTATCAGAATCCAGGGACAGCTTTTTTATGTTACCATAGCGTTTTTAAAGTTAATTTAAATAAAATTTATCCTTAGTCTACATAATATGTAATTATGTATACCATAATTAATTATTATTATTAATATACAATGCTAATAAAATATCTATATAAATTAATTTTGTAGTATGCATTTTGAAGCATACTTTTTATATAATTTAAGGACACATTTAAGGACATTTAATTTAAGGACACATGTATATTATTTTATTAATCTATTAAATTATTCGTATAAATGTTGAATTAGCATTCAGTAACACTTGGTAGATTTGTGTGGACCGATATGGGCCACCTATGTAGATCTTCAAAAACGTCTGTCTGACTTTGGTGACAACAGTTTAGCGATCCTATATTTTATTCCGATTTTTAGGAAAATATTTTTAATGTAAGAGTAGGAAAATTTGAATTTTAATAAATTTTTATTTAATTATTTTTAAAAAAAAGCTGACATGAATTTATAAAATATATTTTAATTATTAAAAATTATTTTTAAAAATATGTAAAAAAATATTAATTTTTTTAAACTAATTTTAATTTGATTTTATGTCCTTACTTTTTAGTAAAATCTAATTTAATTATGTAATTGAGAATTTTTAAAAAAATGCAAAGCAATTGATTTTTATATGTTTATAAATATTCTTTATTAACTAATTCAATAACGATAAAAAAAAAGAAAAAATCCTCTACAATAGATAAGACAGTAGTAAGTATAAAAATTTTAAAATCTTCTTGCCTCTATCTTTCAACAAAGTTCCTCGGAACACGCGCCAAAACAGATTTGCGCGAAGGAATTTGATTTCGCTTCGAGAGGAAATTCGGACGAGACGCTTGTACTTGTGAAACATCAACCCCAACCAACCAAACGAGCGATGGCGTTGGTTTGTTGTCATTCTCGGAATTAATGGCGGCGATCGGCGGGATTTTTATTACTTCTTCATTTCCGAAAAGCAAGGTAAGCTATGTAATATATGCATGCTTTTGTGTATACTGTATTGTTTTTTCTCGTTCTACATCAAATTTGTGTTTGTATGTAGAGATTTTTTAATTTTAACTGCATCTAATCAGATGCATAAGTAAGCTGTTAGCCTAAAATTGTTAGAGTTCCGATCATGTTAGAAAAATGGTAAAAGTAACCGTTTTAAAGATGTAATATCTTAGAAAACATTTAATAATTAGATGCCATATTGTCTTAAAAAACTTGATAATACGTTATTCTAGTATTCTATAAAAAACAAAAGTTGCGGTAGAAAGTAATTTTTGTTGACATTTGTCAGTTAATTATTTTTTTAAATAGTGTAATGAAACGTTAAATTTTTGTTTGACACCTTGTTTAACACGTAGTTTAATGTTTTAAAAAGTTTAATTGAAAAAATAATTTATGACTGATAAAAATACTTTAATCATTAAAATAATATTGAAAAAGAAGGATTTACTAAGTGCAGTTCTTATTATATGTTTATTTTTCTGAGACATCCCAGAACTTTTTTCATAAAATGTCATTATGATTAGTAAAAAATATTCCAGAGCGTCTTTTGTAAATTTTATATATGGAAAACTAATATTTGGTTTAAAAAACATTGCATGCATATCATTTATTGTAATGATATTTAAATGTCTTGTTAATTTGCTTTTCTAAAAGCTTTCTCACTCATTTTGATAAACTTTTTGCTTAATTTTTAAAAAGCATAAAATATACTGGCATGATTATGATTATTTATATTGTTTGTAATATTTTTTGTTGTTAAGTAAATGACATTTACAGTATGTAAATAATTGTTTCCAGTGTTTAATTCAAACACTTTTCTCTGGGAGAGCTTTCTGTGTATCTTAAGGGTGTGTGTGTGTGGGGGGGGGGGGGGATAGCACTTTTTGATAATTGAAAACAAAAAAAAAATCTCAATTTTTTTTTTTTTTTTTTTTGGGGGGGGGGGGTGAGTGGGGAATACCTTCTCCCAATTTGAATGCACCCCCAAGTAATATATTGTCAGAAAACTCCATTAAAACTTATTCTGCAAATTGATGCCTCTCCCTCCACACACACTTTGTCCCATATGCACTTTTAGAAAGTTTAAGCATACACAATGTGCAACATCTCATTAGACAGGTCCATGAAGAATTATTCGTATTATGCACACATAACTTACCAGATCAGGTGCCTATTTATGCAAGCAATTATTAATTTTCTATTAACAATTTTTGTTTGATAAATTAAGGATAAATTCTTTTAAAAGCAATATTAAACAAAATCCTCTGTGCAATCTGCATTCACACTTGCCCACTTGTTTTTATTTTGGTAGTCATGTGACTGACATTAATTTTACCGTTAAATTCTTTCTAGTCATTCTAACTTTTAATAAAATTTTAGGAAATTGTATGTATGTCCGGACAGTGGCGCTGTCTTCTGGGTCTGCGGGTTTTCTGCGCAGACCCATTAAAATTTCTGCTGACCTTGCAGTATCTTGGCAGACTCTGAAAAATGCAGGCATGAGATTTTTCCGCGAATTCGTAATTTTCTGTTTTTTTTTTTTTTTTTTTTTTTTTTTTGCCGCTTTTTGCGGGAGTGATTTATTTTGAAATTTAAGAAAAAATGCCATCAATCCGAAAATCGGAAATAAGATCACAAAAAAAAACTCAATTTTGTCAACAGATCACGTAATAAACGAGAACAGTATCAAAAAATAGCGGGGAAAAATTGCCAATTTCATCAAAAGATCACGAAAAACACCAATTTTGTTAAAGGATTGTGGAAAAACACCAGTTTTGTCAAATGTTCGCAAAAAAAGATCAATTTTGTTAAAGGATTGTGGAAAAAACATGAACATCATCAAAAGATCATACAAAAATTCATCAGAAAGTAGTTTGAAAAACACACATTCTGTCAAAGAATCACACAAAAAAAAAAATATGAATTTATTCTAAGATAGGGGGGGGAAACGCAAATTCTGTTAAAGAATTGAGAGATAAACGTGGATTTTCGCAAAAGATCGCAGAAAATTATGAATTTTGCAAATAATAGCGGGGGGAAAAGCTGATTCGTTCAAAGAATGACTGAAAAAAATGCATATTCTGTCGAAAAAGGCGCAAGGAATTTGCAGATTTTGGCAAGTCTAAAAAAAATCATGGTAAAGACGCAAATTTCGCCAAAAAATAGTCATGAAAACGCAAATAATCATGAAAAAAACTTTAATTTCTTTTTAAGATATCAGAAAAAAAGAAAATTCTGTCAAAGGATAGTGGGAAAAATGGGAATTTTGGCAAAGGATTGCGAGGAAAAACGCAATTTTCAAAAATCATGCATTTTTGCAAAGTAGAGTAAAAAAACTCAAATTTTGCTCAAAGATAGCAGCAAAAAAGCAGAAATAAAATGAAATTATGATAAAACTTGAATAATTTCATTTACTGTAATTTATACTTCTATCTTCACTTCAATGTAGTTTGTATTGCACTATTCTTTGATTTTTTAAAAATATTCTTTAAGATACTTTTATTTGATTTGATATTTATTCCTGCGATGATAGAGCAAACTGTTATTTTCATGTGTAATAAACCAAATTTTTTGTCTCATACCCATTTTTTTGCAATTTATGTGTTAAACTAGGAATGTGCAACCTGTAGCCTGCGATGGGTTAACGTATGGCCCGTGAATTTCGTCAATTTACAACTGGAAAAAATTGCAATTTTTGTGCATATGTTGCAGGAAAAAAATCATAAATTTCGTTACTTTATCGCAGGAAAACATAAAATTTTTTCACTTAAGAATCGCAAATTTCATTGATCGGCACAAATTAAAACGCGAAACTCATTATTCATCATGGACGTAAAAAGCGAGCTTTGTTGATATGGCTCTGAAAAATCACAGGTTTCGCTTATCACATATGGAAAAATCAAGAATTTTGCCCATGAGGCTTGGAAAAAAATAAATTTCCCTGATCGGGAACGGAAAATTCGCAAGTTTTGTCGACCGGGCACGGAAAAATCTCACATTTCGTTGATCATGCAAGATAAAAATCTTCAGTTTATGATGCTCGAAAAAATTGCGAATTAAATTCATTGGTTGCAAAAAAAGGCATGTTTTCTCGGTTTATCACGAGAAAAAATGCAATTTTCGTTGATCGGACACAAAAAATGTCAAAATTTGTCGATCTGGGACAAAATAATCACAAATTTCGTTGATAAAGGCCCGGAAAAATCACAAACTTGACGATGTCGCCCTGAAAATTTTAATATTCCCTTGATCGGCTGCGAAAGCATCGTGAATTTCGCCAATTTATCCAGAGAAAAAATCGTGAGTTTCATCTTGTCACATAAAAAATGCAGATTTCTTCAGATTTAGTACAAAAATCGTGAATTTCGTTGATCGGGTGCAAAAAATTGCATATTTCGTCACTTAAAGGTGGAAAAGGCATGAATTCTGTTGATTGAATTCCAAAAAATTGCAAATTTCGTTAGTTCGTGACGAGAATATTGCGAGTTTTGTTGATTAGACATAGAAAAATCCCTAAACATATCAATCAGGCTATAAAAAAATTCAAAATTTCGTCGATCGGGTGCAGAAAAATTGGCGATGCGCTTCGTAAAAATTGTGAATTTTTTTCGATTAGTAATCGTGGAAAAATCAAGAATTTCGCCGATCTGAAACGGAAAAGTCGCAAATTTCATCGATTAGCTTTGTAAAAATCGCAAATTTCCTGGATCTGCTATGTAAAATAAGCAAATTTTGTCAATCAGCTTTGTAAAAAATGCAAATTTTATTGATCAGATGTGGGAAAATCGCAAATTTTGTCAATCAGATGTGGAAAAATGTGAATTTTATTGATTATGTGAGTAAAAATTGCGAACTTCGTCGATAAGCTTTGTAAAAATCGCAAATATCGACGATCGGATTTGTAAAAATTTTGAATCTTTTGAATGGGAATAAAAGATTTCAACTATCATGCAAAGGGAAATCCTAAATTTTGTCGTTCATGTGAAGAAAAACCGTAAATTTCATCAATAAGTCTTGTAAAAATTGCGAATTTCGTCAATTAGTCGTTGAAAAATCACAAATTTCGTCAATCAGCTTCGTAAAAATTGTGAATTTTTTTGGTCAGGTGCAAAAAAAAAAAAAAAAAAAATCGCAAATTTCGTCGATCGGCTTCGTAAAAATCGTGAATTCTGTCGATCAAGTGCAGAAAAATCATAAGTTTTGCTGATCAAGTGAGGAAAAATCGTGAATTTTGCGATCATGCTAAGAAAAATTGCAAATTTCGTCGATCATGCAAAGGAAAATCTCGAATTTTGTTTTAAAGTGGTAAGAAGTCTAAAGTGCTCTGAATTTGTATTAAAATGCTCAAATTGCATCAGCTTCCGGCACTATGATGTAGACTCCCTAGTTTATTGAACTCGCTTTTTTGCCTGGCACATCACGTGTTCACCCGTCAAACAACTGCCCTTGTGGCCCTGCTTTGGGACCAAAGTTGGCTCCTATGTGTTCGGATAAAAGGTTCAGAAGAGTCTGGATAAAAGGTCAACTGACTTATTTTGTTTTTTGAGAATTTTGAAGTGTTTATAAATTTGGTAACTCAAAAGTTCTTATGGAAGATTATTTCTACTTGTGCAATAATCTAAAAAGTTAAACATAATGTTGATTTCTGATCTTCTATAACTGATAATAAATAAGAATTCCTTTAATAATACTGCTAACATTTTCAACTACATTTTTTTAAAATGCTTTAAAATTTTAGTTTATTGCACAAAAGAAATTCAGAACATTATGTATTAAAAATGAAATTTAAATATTCAAATTTTGTATATTATTATACATGCATTTTGATTTCCATAGGATTTACTATCAAGTTTGACACTTAGCCTCATAGCCATCGTAATTCTCAGTTTATTCTTAAAAGGATGTTCAGCTACATTTAATTTATGTAAGTACATTTTTTTTTATTTGAAGTTTTATGAATTAAATGCTATTACCATAAAATCTGGCTAATTCCTCTCCCCCCCCCCCAAAAAAAAAAAAAACTTTATTTTACATGTATTTAAAATGAAATCTCTCTGTAGCATGTATCTTGGCATATAGGTAATTCTGCTTTATAAAGCAAAAGTTTAGAAAATTGACAATCGAGGGACATTGAAAATTTTTTTTATGCATATTAAAAAATTTCAAATTTTAATTTTTTTAAATTGAATGTTATTTAATAAATCGAAATTATAACTTTTTTAAATTGAAAGAAGAATAAGAAAAATTCGTTAAATTGAGAGATTTAATAAATTGAGATTTGTTAAATCAAAGTTCAACTACATTTAGAAATCATAGTTGCATCCACAGTTGTATAATATAGACGCAAGCTGTGCACAAAAAATTTTATGAAAGGAACAATTTTTATTTTTGTAACTTTTTTTTTAAGTACCAGAAAATTAAAAATATTCTCCTAATTTTATGTACGAATTATTTACCGTTACCGCACAATTAAAAGCAGAGCCGATTTTCGAATTTTCCAAAAATTTAAGACATTTTATGCCAAAAACATTAAAAATTAATCAGTTCAAAACATGGTTGGCAAGTTTTTAACATGCGACAGTTTTTGATGGTTTAAACCGTCATATCAAAAACCTACTTTATATGTAAATAAAAATATTTATTTACACATATATATATATATTATCTTCATATATTTATATTTAATAAGTATAATTTATTTGCTTTTAATAAAGAAAATGTTTCTAAATATGTTCTAGAAAAAATAAATTTAAATTTTTGAAGAAACATATTTTGAATAGTAAACAAAATCTTAGAAGACTTAAACAAATGCAAATTTTTCAAGTCTGGTCCAACTTCTGATTTAGTATCAGTAGCCAAACAACTTTTATCATGTCCTGCCAGTGCTGCTGCAATAGAATGAGTGTTTTCCAATTTCGGACTAATTCATTCAAAACTCCGTAATTGATTAGGAACAGAAAAGGGTTCAAAACTGGTTATTTGCTACCTTATGCTATGTGAGCAAATGAATTGGATTATTGTACTAAATTTCTAATTTGATAGTTTTCATTTGGATTGATTTTCATTATGTAATCAAATTAATTGGAAATATTTATTCAATGTTTTATTTGTTAAAATTATGTATTTAATTAGATAATAATAATAAAAAAACCATATAATATTTTTTGTTATAAAAGTATTTCATAGATCAGTGTAATTTTTTTCAGTTTTGACTTTTACAATTGTTAGTTTTTCAGAAAAATCGGTAAATTTTAAATCGTCAGTCATTTTTTTAATTTTTAACTAAAATAAAGATAATAAAAAAAATCTGAATATTTGTTTACAATATTCAGCCTATTTATGTACTATGCTGAAAAATTATAGTTTATGCAAATACTTTTTTTTTTCACTGAATACTATAAAATTTTATTAAATATCTTAAGCATTCAGTTGTTGAATAATTACTTCTTGTCTTATCTTCCTTTGAAAGTAAACATTATTTATATTCTTAGTACTATTAATGTGTGTGTGTTGAGGGGGGGGGGGGATAGAGATAAAAATGGTTTATAATGATGTGCAATAATCATAAATATAATAAATGATATGCATTATATTTAAATTCAAATTAGCCTGCTGGATATAATGTGTATAGCATTAAAAATATATATATATTAAACACGTGTATAAAGTTCAACACTTTTAGAAATCCTGTATTTGTGACACTTAACTTGTTCGTTATAAATATTAGCTATGTCAAAATGCACACTAAATAACTTTAAAATTTTTTAAGTATTAAAATAATAATAATAATAAATAAACAAGATATTTAAACAAAATTTTTCTGCAAATATTTCTACATGTCCATTTTGAGATAAATTTCTGAGATTTGAAATCTGACATTTTTATTAATTAAAAGTATTTTAAGACCTGCTAATTACCCATAATATAATTAAATTTCAACATAATGTATGGCAACTGTTGCTAGTTTTAAAATTTGTTTCCTAAACAAATTCTAACACACTGCAGCAGATTGCAACTCTATGGGTTTTTGACAGTTTTAACCAGTTTAAGCCTTTGTCATGTCAAAAACCCAACCCTGGTCCAAAATTTCAGATACTAAAAATTGCGAATATTGACAGTCGGTTGTCATAAAATATCTATTTCATCAATCTTTCACAAAAAAAATCTCCAATTTTGTCAAAATATCATGAAAACTAGTCGTTGGAGGCCACTGTAATACTTACCCATCATTTATATGCATATGAAAATAAAATATGTGAAAACTATTTATACAATGTATTTCAATTCCAAAACTAAATTTAAATGTTGTTAATACACTTAGTAATACTCTATTAATGAATTGCTGATGCACCAATTTCAACAAATTATATAAAACGCCAAACTACTCAAGAAGTACCAAACTACGTAAAAGAAACATCTTTATAACTCCAAAAATAATAATCATATTAACTAACAGTTTGCTGCATCGGATTAAGTGTCTCATTTTCAATTAAAATATACCTCTGAATTGAAAACATGAATTTTGTGCGTGATTATTGTAAAAATCGCGAATTTTGTGCGCGGTTCTCATAAAAACTGCAAATTATGGCCATGAATCTCGTAAAAACCACAAATTACGACCATGAATCTAAAAAAACCACAAATTACATCAATGAATCGCACAAGAAACACAAATTATTTCATGAATCGTGTAAAAAACACGAAATATGTTGACAATTCATGTAAAAAACATAAATTATGTTCATTATTTGCATAAAAAACACGAATTACGTTCATAAATCACAAAAGATGCGAATTACGTCGACAGATTGCATAAAAATCGTGAATTTCATCGACAGATCGCTGAAAAAATGCAAATTTCATCAGAAGATAGCTCAAAAAACACGAATATTGTCAACATAAAGCTCAAAGAGCCCATTATATCCATGAATCGCTTAAAAATAGAGAATTATGTCCATAAATCGCATAAGAAATGTCAATTTCGCCGACAGATTGCTTAAAAAAAAATGCGAATTTCGTCGGCCGATCACATAAAAAAGTGAATTATGTCTATAAATCGCATAAAAAAGAATTACATCCATAAATCCTGTAAAAAATGCAAATTACATGCGTGAATCGCATAAAAAACATGAACTACATTTATGAATCGCGTAACAAAAGTGAATTACTTCCATGAATTGCATAATAAAAGCAAATTTCATCCATACTAAAATAATATAATGCGTATTTTATTAGACATTACATTAACTTGCAGAAAGTTTTTGAACCAATATTACGTGCACAGAAAGTTTTTGATTTTATACAAGTCTGATAAGTACATAATATTTCATCTCACTCTCTTTGGTTTCTTTAAAATATGATATGAAAGGAAGGGTGGAAAATGCCACCATTCATAAGAAAAGAAATCTGTGAGCTAGACACTCCTTTAATCAGAATTCAGTTTAAAGTATTTGTACTTTATATTGAAAAAAAATTGCCTTGAGTTATTTAAAAAGGACAATTATGAGACTAAATTTTTTCATTGACCATTTTTTCATTATTTCACTTTGATTTCAAAATATTCGTTTTAATTCATAGAATTAACCATGAAATTTAAAATTTTATTAATTAACAAAGTCTCATAATTGTGCTTCTTAAAAAACTCACAGCAGGTTTTTTTTTCAACTCTAAATGCTCTATAAAAAGCTCTAGTTTATCAAAATATAAGTTTCTTTTATTAAATATTATGTAAAATTGTTTAAAAAGTAATGTTTTAATCAGGGTTGGAAAAAAACCAGGTTTTTTCGAAAAAACCCAAAAAAACCGGTTTTTTTGGTTTAAACCAGGTTTTTTTAAAACATCCTTTCTTATTACACATACATGCATATTTACTAATAAAAACAGACATTATTGGTTTATAAGCAGTGTAACTTCACTTAAAATAATTTAAATTTAATAATTATAGTGAATTTATGCTGAAAATTGAAAAAATTCATTTTTCAATTTAAACAGTTTTAGCAAACAGTCTTATTATGTTGAAAGTTTTAACTGTTCTACACAGTGAACTATTGATGCCCTGTAAATCTTTATAAACAATCTTTTGATTACTAATAATAAAAATTTGGAAATTTGGATGCAGTTTGATAAATATTTTTTCCCCAATTATTCAAATAATAAATTACAAATACTTCTTAGGATTTTTTCTTTCTGAATGACGATTTGAAGTTAACATATTCAGCAGATAGCAGAGGGAAAAAAAATTATTATTAAAATGCTATAACTAGCAATGAGTCTTTGTTTTTAATTCTTCAAGAAATTCTCCAAAAAGAAACATTTTTTTTTACAGTTTGTGCAAAAACTTAAAAGATCATTGTGATATTAATTGCATTAAATAACCTGCATTATTAAAAAAATTAAAATATTTTCTACTAAATATTGAATTTATTTTATCTTTGATCAATTCACATGTTTAAAGTTTTTTCTTTAGAGCAATAGATATGTTCACCAATGTGTACTGATTTTAATCCTATGCATAAAAAAATGACGTAAACCCAATATATCTAATGCTTATTGCTAAAATAAAGTGTTAAAAGTAGATATTATTTATATCCAATAATCTGAAACTCGTAAATTATAAAGAAAAAAAGAAAATGTTATTAGATTTCTTCTAAAAAACAAATTGCTTTTTTTTTTTAGAAAAAACCAATTGGTTTAATCCTATGGATAAAAAAAGACTTAAATCCACTATATATAATATTTATTACTGAAATAAAGTGTTAAAAGTAGAAATTATTTATGTTCAATAATCTGAAACACGTAAATTATAAAGAAAAAAAAGAAAATGTCATTAGATTTCTTCTAAAAAAACCAATTGGTTTTTTAGAGAAAAAAACCATTTGGTTTAAACCGTGGTTTAAACCATGGTTAAAACCAATTGGTTTAAACCGTGCCAACCCTGGTTTTAATACCTTTAAACTTTGAAATATAAAAAGTATTTGGAAAGCCAAATATTCGGTATTCGGCTGGCCAAATATTCAGTATTCGGTCCGACAATTACTGTTTGGGTAGCCGAATATTCAATATTTGGTCCATGTGTTGACCGAATATTCGGTATTCAGCCAAAAGCACTATTCGGTGCATACCTAGTAATTTCTTAGGTCCCCCAGGTATTATATGAATAACAAAACAATTTTCCAGATTTCAGCTACTGCTAAGTTTGAATTTTAATTTCCTTCTTTAGGTCTTTATTGCAATTTCTTTAACAATGCTCTAATTGTATTGAAATTTTCTTTGACAGTTCTAGCATTCTTTAACTGCTTTTAAGTTACTAAAAATTTTTCTTATAGCCAGCTACATTCCTGTTAATACACCTTTGTCCCCTATGTCTGGTCCTTCTTTATACTTCAGCTGCCACCTTTTTTGTGTACATTTTGAATACTGCCAGTGTTTTCGAAAAGTTATGTTTACTCACTGCAGCTGAAAATTAAAAATCACATAACTTTAGATTAGAAATTTCATCCATTTATTAAACATTATGTTAATAGTAATTTATTAAATTTACAGGGGGGGGGGGGGGACTTTCCATCACTGGAGGATACATTCTTTCTCACATTTCTAAGGATCCAACAGATGTTAAAACAGATTTGGCTCATTCAACTTAGATTACAATTCAGCTGCTTTCTGTATTATAAAAGTTTATCTTAGACTTTGGTGACCAACTTTTTTAAAACTTTAATGAGGCATTAGTTTTTCTTATTCTATGGATTACTACGAGGTTTGGTTCATTCAACTTTGTTTTTGATAGTCTCTGGTAAATGCAGAACATTTTCAGTACATGCTGCATTACATAGTAGGGACCCATGCAGCGGTGTAGTCGCAAAAAAAGAAGTGGGGGGACGCTCATTAAAAAGTTGGGGGGACGCTTAGTAAAAAAGGATTCACGAACATTAAAAGGTAGGGGGACGCTACAGAAAAATATAAAAAGTGGGGGGACGCCGTCCCCCCGCGTCCCCCCTCGACTACACCACTGGACCCATGTCACAGGTTAGTTCAGAAAAAAGGTTTATTACGAATGCACTAGACTCAGCAGAAGGTCCCTGAAGCTAGGTTTAAAGATTTTTTTTAAAATATTAAATCATACAAAGTTTTAAGTTTTATTTAAGGAACTGACACTGGACAACGTCAAGCAGACCAGCTTGTTTATTTATAAATTCATTAAATGTGCAATGCCTCATAGCAATTGATCTATAAATGAAAAAAAAAAAAAAAATCATTCATTGTCGTCTTATTTTTTAAAATAAACTGTGAAATGAAAGTGGAAATAATAAATAAAAAAAGATGAATTACAGTCCAAAACTATTACTTTTAACTATCTAGGTACATTATATTTTTGTTATAAAATCCCATGGTAGTCAAATAAGAATACTATTAACTTGTAAATTAAAATTATGTTTCTGGGTACATACTTTTTCATATATTTACATATTTTTTTTCTTTGCATATAGATCTCTTTTACTGGGTATCTTTTTATTTTTCCAATTTTGATTACACTTTTTAAAAGATTTTTAACCACTTAAAAAATACAAATTGAAGCTTAGTTAAATAAATATGTATATATATATATATATATACTATATATATAAATAATATATATATACTCACTCCAACACAATTTCACATTTGAAAAAGGAGAAAAAAAATCTTCCTGGTGAATTTATTGGTTTTTAATGCATCAATTTTTCAAATGAAGCTTTTGCCTTGCAAAACTGAATTAAATGGATAGTGTTACTGTTATAATTGACTGTTTCTACTGTGTAAAATGTTTTTTATTATTGTTATTATTATTATATTTCTTAATTTTTAGTTAAAATTATTTCTGCACAAACAATTTTATATCTTAAAAATTTAATCCTTATATTTTAAAAATAGGTGGTGACATTAACCAGATGCTTGGAGCAATTCATTTGTACCTGACATGGAATCTTGATTCAAATTTGTACGAAGCTGAAGAATCCTGCATTGATGATCTTGAATGTAAAGTTATGCATTTGAAGAGGGAAAAGAATGTTTGTTTATACTTCATGAACTTTCTTCTGCAATGATGCATATTGTTTGTAAAAATTCGAATAACTATATCTATTGATTTTCTCCTAGAAGTAGAGAAAAGCAGAGTGCTTGCTCATAGGATTTTAGATTCTTATAGGAATTTTTCTCTTTTTATAGAGGCTAAACGAAACTACAGAGAGGATGCAGCACCGATCTAAAACTGTATGAAAAATAGAATTATGCTACAAGATAACTATTCTTATATAGTCTATAGAAATACATATATATGAATATATAAATTGTATTTTCAATAAATGGAGTGACATACCATAAACCAAGTGAATTGTGTTGCTATTTTATTTAGTCTGTTTCATTTTCATTTCAAATTTACATGACTGCCATTGGTAATTATTTTCTCTCTGACACTATTTCAACAAATTAATCTTCAAAGTAAATTATTATTTAGAAATATTGAATAATAATAATAATAAATCATCAGTGAGAATCCTGTCATTGGTAAATTAAGGTTGGCAAAGTAAGTATAGTATGGAAAAGCAATATTTTTATATTAGCTGCATGCCAAAGATATTACTGTGCTCTTATTTTATTAAAGTCCTTATTGATGGAATATCAGTCAGAGGTGCTGAATAGTTTATATTGTTGTAAGTGCATGTAAATTAATCTTCTGGGAATTGAATTATATGCATTAAATGTTTTTCATTATGCTTAAATTATTTTAACTTAAATAAAAAGTAAATTGGAATATGGGTTTTAAACAAATTAAATTTGATAGTATTTTTTTATTTTTAATTTGATGATTGAAAAATTATGTACTGTTTAGAAACAATCATATTTGTGAAAAAATATAAATGAATTTATTGCAAACATATATTGTTTAAAATTATGAGACATTTCATATGTAACAATGTACTTCCATTAACCATAAAATCACAAGATCTGGGGATGCTTTTGACCCCCCCAGAAGAGAAATTTTGTGCATGAAGGATGATAGCCATGATCACTTGCCCCAAGTAGTCAGCAGTGGTGTAGTCGTTAAAAAAAAGGGGGGGGGGGCATATACTTTAAGCAGAGGGTATATGCTCAAGGCAGAGGGTATACCCTAGAGTGTATTTACTATGGCTTTCTTGAG
The DNA here is from genome assembly GCA_964019185.1 of Maratus speculifer. NCBI lineage: Eukaryota > Metazoa > Arthropoda > Arachnida > Araneae > Salticidae > Maratus > Maratus speculifer. The sequence continues at coordinate 185,244,203 of OZ025298.1, read as the reverse complement.
AAAGAGAGGGTATACAGTGTTCCTTAAAATCCAGAGGGTATGTGACATACACCCTCCACTACATCCCTGGTTGTCAGTCTCTTTCATTACAACATTTGTGAAGCTTTCAAGATCACTAGGATGTTGAACGTCTCTTTTTTGGTTTTCACAAAACAGGTAAGAGAAATAAAGATAATGGGTCATTGGTGACCTACCTTGGTTGATTTATTAATTTATTTTAGTAAAAAAGTAACATTTTAAATTTGTCTGAAGTGTGTATGGCATGTACACTGTATGATCCAGTAGACAAAATTCTCAGGCTGTACTGTGCATACATGATTTCCATTTATTAAATTTATTGAGCTACATAAAGTAGATAAAGAAAATTTGATTATTTTCCAGCTAATTCCATAATACTTTGATAATACCTTCATTTTCAAAAACAGTTTTGAAAATGAAAATACCTGAAGATCTGTAACCGAAAAAAAAAAAAAAAAAAAAAAAAAAATACAAAATTGTTCAATTAGAAAACAAGTTCAGCTATCCTATATGTAGAAAAAAAAAATGTTTAAATTTAAGTGAAATTCAAAAATAGCGTCCATAAAGTTAACATTATGAAACACATGTTTTCAAATGAGTGACGAATCCCCTTCATTTACTTGAAAACATGGGCTTTGTAATGTTATGGATAGGTTATTTTTGAATTTCTCGATTAAATTTAAATATTTTCAAAATGACTTTTTCTGCATAGGAAACTGACGTCGATATCATATCACTAATTTTACTTCTTGGATTTTGGTACCAAATTTTTTTTAGTAAAGGTATTTACACTTTCGGAACCGGTTTCGAAGATGAAAGTACCTTTAAAAAATTACAAACAAATTGAAAAAATACAAAATGGTCCCTTTAGAGATTGAGTTCAGCTATACAATGCAGAAAGAAAAATTTTTAAAATATTCAAATTTTAATGAGAAATTCAAGAACTAGGTTTAACATTGAGTTCAATTATACAATGCAGAAAGAAAACATTAAAAAATATTCAAATTTAAATGAGAAATTCAAAAACTTAGGTTTAACATTACGGAACAGATGTTTTCAAATAAGTAAAGTGTCTTCTTAAATCAGAGACCTAGAAATTTATAAAGATCACATTATAAATCCTTAATGATCTATGTAAACAGCTTAAATGGGCCTATATGGGACAAAAAGTGGACATTCTATGCGGGCCCATATAGATATCATTATAGATCTACATGTGCATCCAAATAGACCCATATAGGTACCTTTATAGATCGACATATGCACCCATGTAGATACTTAAAAATAACCCATATGGGCCCATATGGAAAAAAAAGTGGACATTCTATGCGGGCCCATATAGATGTCATTATAGATCTACATGTGCATCCACATAGATCTATATAGATATATCTTTATAGATAGTCATAGACATCTATATAGATATATAAAGATAACCCTTATGGGCCCATATGGAAAAAAAAGTGGACATTCTATGCGGGCCCATATAGATATCATTATAGATCTACATAGGCATCCACATAGATCCTTATAGATATCTTTATATATCGACATAGACATCCATATAGATATATATAAATAGCCCATATGGGCCCATATAGAAAAAAAAGTGGACATTCTATGCGGGCCCATATGGATAGCCCTTATAGATCTATATCCCTGACCCACTTTTGCCCTTACGGGCCCATATGGATGTGCTGCCTGGGAATAGTTTGCCTTTTATAATACAGTCAAACCTCATTAACATGAATTGTTTTCACATTCCCCTATAAAAATGAATAAAAAGAATTGATTCCTCTTGAGGTTCATGTTAACGAGGTTCGACTGTATATCAGGACAGAAATATATGCACCGGGTTCCTAATTCGTGCCAAAACGGTGTTATTTTGCTTGACATGGTAACTCAATTTAATAAATTGTATATTTACTTATATTTTCCTTTTTTAAATTATATAAATTGTTTGATTCTAACGTTATTCATTAAACTATTATATTTTCCTTATTATTTCCTTTTTAAAATAGAAAATATTAAAATATATAGGCGGCAATCAAAAGCAAGGTTTTCGGTAAATTGGCATAAAAAAAAAATTGTGCCAAACTTGGTGCATATATATTTGTGCCTAAATCGGACACGAGATAAAAGCTTATGGGTCATTCCATGTCAGATCACCCAGACCATGGCACCCACCATCACCAATTTTGATAAAATGTACTGAATTTGTAGAATTTATAATGCTGATTCCAAAAACATCAATTATATTGAAATTGATCAAACGGTTTTTGAGTTATAAGCTTTTAAATAGCTCCCAAGATGGCCGATTTGCCGCCATTTTGAATAGCACATGTGACAACAAAAAAGTCCATAACTTCTTTCAGGTTTAAGCTAGAGCTTTCAAATTTTTTTTTGTTTTGTTCAGAATAAAATAATCTTTCATTTAATCAGGTTTTTGTGAACCTCATTCTTTAAAAATGGTGTCAGAAAATGACTTTTTGTCATTTTTTTAAGTAAAAAAAGGTGCAACTTCAATAGCTGATTTCCCCCAATGTACCCCCTTCAATTTTCATCTAATTGCATAAATAGGCAACTCAAAATGTGTTTTAATGACTGATAAAAAAAATTTAATGGACGGTTCACAGGTTTTTATTTAAAAAAATAAATTCAATTTTACTGACTTTTCCCAATAACAGAAAACGCAAGATAATGAGTTTATTTCTTTTATTACCAGAAATATCATACATATTTACATCCAAAAGTTTGATAAGGTTTTATGTTACTCAAATATGTACGTTTAATGTGGCTAAAAAAGGAAAATCTCCTGTAAAAAAGAAAATTAATAAGAATGCCAATAATGGATTCCTGCAAGCCAAAGAAGTACTTTCCTGACAAATTGAAATCTATTGCAGAGTTTCAATAATTATAAGTAAAAAAAGAAGTGATAGAAAAACTCTACAAATAGGTACATTAAATAACAAAATCATACTTGTATATAATACAAAATGTGATAAAATTAAAACTCTTAAATAAAAAATACAGTAAGTAAAAGTTGCACTAGTCTGCATATCAGATTATTAAGAACCAATGCACCTCTTTAATGCATTTTTCTATGCTAATTACACAACTGTTATTAGTTTTCTTCTATCACGTATAGTTTGTTTGCAATCAACCAGAGGTGATTTCTAAGATTCATTGGCGAGAACAACATCATGTAATAGTCCCAGATAATGTAAATGTATACTTGTGGAAGCTTGTGAACTTATCTAATGACTTTTAGAATACAATCTGATTGTATTCATCATGAGGTATACAAATGGTTTATCTGCAGTGACTTCAAATGCATATTAATATTATACGCACAAAAAGCTAGGTATACAAAAATACCTTGCTTTCTATGTGAATGGGACAGTCTGACAAAAGTATTGGATTTGATTTTCCGATTCATTTTTAAATCCACTTTTGCTCACAAACACATTCAATTGGCAAGTTATATATAGATATATATATATATATGTATGTGTATACATATATATACACATACATATATGTGTATATATATGTATGTGTATATGTATGTGTATAGTATGCCATAAGGCATACTATATTAAAAAATGCCGTCAAAGCGGGCATTTTGAATTGAATTTTCCAAAACGATAGTACTGGAAACGAAAAAAATGGTAATACTGTAAACATAATTGTTGTAAATTAATATCTAATTCATTGAACAAAAAATAAAAATACAGGTTGCAAGGCTGCCACAGGCGACTATTTTTTAATTCTAACTGGCACCACTTTCTTAAAACTGAAATCCATAATAGATGCTTTGATTACATTTGCAAGAAAAATGCAATTCAAATTTTATATTAGAAAAATACAGGTGCACACAGAATATAAAAATAGTTGCCTGTGCTCTGTAGCAGCCCTGAGGTGGCTTATAAATCTGTTACAAAAATCACATCTTTTAAATCTCTTAAAATCACAACTTTTAAAAATGAATCTGAAAATGTGTTAGAAAATTTTCAGTTGTTGAGGGTACAAAAATATTTTTTTATATACACTGCCTTAACATGATTCTGATAAAACCAGTTCTTGCAGAAAAATTAATTTTTATAAACAGCCAGATAAAATTGTTAAACTAGGTTTATATCTAAATTTCATTTAGTTTTTGTTAATGAAACAAGTATAGTAGACTATCTCAAATCCTGAACCTTAAATTCCACAACTCTCAAAAATCTGCATATAATTTACAGATGTCAATAATGAAACATTCAGTTCAGATATAGGGACAAAATTTGACTTTTATAACTTTATATCAATTCCATTTTATTTTAATTTGTAATTTTTGTTAATAGTACTGAATTCATTTTTTTTTTTTTTCCACGAAGGAAAAATAGATTTATTCTGAAAAAATTCAAGATTTTTCTGATATTATTGGTATTCCCAATCTTCTTATCAAATATATTTATGTATTAATCAAGCTTTTTCGGTTATTAAATCTAAATCTGGCTAAACCTGAAATAAAGCTTCCTTATTTTATGATTTTGTTGTGAATTAGTAATGTATCTTTATGAGGTACCATTACTAACTAAGCACGTTACTAACATTGAATAATTTAGGAAAAATATATTTCATGCTTATAATGAATATTTAGTCATATATTATTCGCGTTTGTAATGACCGAAAGGTGGCGTTGTATAGACCTGATAATCGTTTGTTTACGTAGTGGTGTTTGTTCCATGCTGTAGCACAGCGAAACCCGTTTAAAGAGCTATTTAAAGTGCAGTTTTTTTAGCATCCGATGCTATTTCTTTCAGACAAGCTAAAAATGTCGTGTCATCAGCCCTGAATTTTCTAGTCAACCGATTTTGATAATTATTTTTTTTAATGAAAGCTATTTATTTGTAGTTGTGCCCATTTTAATTATTTTTTAATTTATTTCCATTTTTATATTTTATTTTTAATTTTAAAAGCTTTTTCATGACATTTCTTCAAAATGGTGGCAACGCAGTTTAGCTTTTCTCTCGATAATAAAAATTTATTTTCTAAAATGATTGCGTATAATTATGCACTAATTGAGTTAAAAATATATATATTTACTGAGAAATAATATTAATAATGTAAATAAAATGACAGAAAATAATTTATGATAAAAATTAATGTCTAAATCAAAATAAGAGAAATTTCAAATGAGGAAAATTATGTCATTCAGCAACCAGATAAAAGGGAATTACAATATTATTATGGATGCCTTTTTCATAAACAGTAACTTTTAAAGAACATTTGAAGAGAAAATGACGTCACTATTTAAAACATCGTATTTTTACTCATAACGATATTAGGTACTACTCTGTTATCCCGTCGACCAATTTCGCCAAATTATACAAATCGCCACATTAATAGCCAAATTATACATATTGACATAATTTTTATTTTAAATAACGAAAAAATAAATAATTAGTAGAATATTAATAAAAATATTAATAAAAAGTCGAAATAAAAATCACTTAATGACATTTTAAACACATGAATCGTATTTAAAGTCATTGAATGTGACATTCACGATAATCCATTATTGGCATTTAATCTTATAGTTTGGCGATAATTTTTTGGTCGATGGGATAACCTAGTAGTACCCAATATTACTTTTTTTTTCTTTTTTTTTTTGATAAAGCTATTTTTCTGTGAGTGCATATAAAATAAAATTTCTGGATTTCGTCGGCACTCATATTACAATTTTAACTGTAGATGTGCGAATATTTGAATGCAAAATTGTAACTGGCAAATTTGACATTTACTTTGTAAATATATTTATTAGGATGAGCGAAGCGAATCCTCTACTAGTCCACTCAAATGACACTTTGTCGTACACTTTAAAAAAAAAAACTATACAGTATTTTCACTTGAAATTAAACACAAATATAAATTATGATCTGTAGATTTGCAGAATATTATTTTTTTTTTTTTACAGAAATACTTTTCAAAAAATTATTATTTTAATTAATTTATTTTACATGCATTTCCAATGCGGACGCATTTTAGCAAATAAATAAAAAATGAAACGCGTATATTTTCAGAAAAAAAATATATAAATCATGGAGTAAATAATTATAGATAGAATCATGATTAATTTAATAAATGAAATATGTTTTCATCACTCCACAAAATCGTTTGCACAGATGACACTTAAACATTTTAAAAGAATTGTATTATGGATTTTTTTTTTTTTTTAGTAAAGTGGCAACAAAAGAATTGCAAACAAATAAAATTAATTTTTAAATTTGCCATATAAATGAAAATTAAAAGAACTGCTTAAAGCTGTTGCCTCGATTCAAGCTCTTTATAAATGTACTAAAGCAAAGTTGGCCGATTCAGAAACTATAAATGGACTTTAATCATTTCTTACTTTATCATTTGGATTTAAAGTAATGTTACGTTCTTATTTGTGGACCGAAAAAGGTTTAGTGAACGGTACTTTAGACTTTGTTGCGCGTATTAAAGAAAATCACAAGCCATCAGACCAGATACCGCGAATAATCATGGATAAATTTGAATACTGCAGTAATTTAACTTATAAGAATTGGTGCGTACCAATTCCCCCAATAATTAAATTCTGGAAAAATGGAAGCATAAATTGCTCAATAAAACAATTTAACAATTTTCTTTGCAATCAGTTTTTGCAGTTATAATTCATAAATCTCAAGGTTTGACATCAGATAAAGCAGTAGTAGATATTGGGGATAAAGAGACACCAGTTTGCTTAACGCACGTAGCGTTGTCGAGAGTGAAATTCCTTCAAGGTTTATCATTTAATAGAAAATTTCCTTACGAGAGATTCTACAATATAAAAAATTTTCATATGCTGGTATGCAGAAAAAAAGAAGAAATTATAATAAAAAAAATACATTTAATAGTTCTTGGTATCAACGAGAGTAGATTTTAATGTTTTTCCAAATATTTTGTTTGAATGTATTATTCTAAGATTGCTATCAAATATTATTTGATGTGAATTACAAAGATTGAAAACATACCTATTTCAAATCATTTCAGATAACTCCAGAGGCTATTGGGAAATGTAAAAACATCTTTAAAACTTTTGATTAAAAATTAAAAAAATATTTTGTAAAATTTTGCTTCGAAAATATTTTTATTTATACCAGTCTTATATCACAGATAAAAAATTCCGAGGAAATTCTTAATTATTTGGCTGAATTTACATTTCTAAAATTTAAATACGCCAAAACATAAGATAAAGTTTTTGCTTAATAAAGATGCAAAAATAATATAAAATAATAATGTTATTTTCAAATATTTATCTTATGAAATAATGCTTCGCGAATCCAAACAAAGCACGGCTTTTGCTAGTTATTATATATTGATTCAATAATGTAATTACTTTTGCTTTTTTTTAAACCAAATCGATCGGGTCTTTTAAACATTTCATTCGTGGAATTCGACGGGATTCCATTCGTTTTATTGTTAAATTGCATTTCCTTTTACTCAGAGTCTATAAAAAAGCGTTTAAACTAAAGAAAAAACCCGTTTTTGATGAATCTAGTCAATGAAGAAGTAGCACGTCAAATTGTATCTCTTTATTATTCCGCAATTCCAATGTCTCAGAGAGAAATTGCTATTCAATTGGTTATTTCACGCCGTTCTGTTTGCTATTATATTGATAATCACAAGAAAAATGAAGTTAGTTCATTGCAATCTAAACGGGGTCGCCCTTCTAAAAAACTTCTATCGATTTTTTTTCTAATCGGAGGCGAAACTGAATTCTGCAATGGTAGAATCTACATTCATCTTGTTATCTTTTTTATTTAATTATGGGAGATAAATTACAAATATCGACAATTTTAGAATTTCTAGATGCTGGAAAATCTAGTAATTGCTTTAGAGAAGCTGAAGCAATTATTGATTCAGAGAGATTAGTAATGTGCGGCATTAAAGAATGCAAAGAAGAAGAAATAGAGAATGTAGGCTCGTGTTTACAAACAAGCCAAACAAAAGGAAATCTCCATATTATTTCAGGTTTGCTAGTAAAGAAAACAAAAATTTGACAACAACAACAAAAATTTGAAAATAAAAAAATTTTCTTGCTCTTGCAAAGCTGGAGCAAGCGAATCATGCAAGCATTGTGTTGCTGTCATGTTATTTTGCCATGAGTAAGTCAAATGTACTTTTTTATATTATAGATCTAAACTTTGTGTGTAAAATTTTGATTTTAGATAATTTTAATACAAAGAACCCAACGTTGCATGCGTTATAGAACTGTTTATTTATTTATTTATTATAGAACTGTTTATTTATTTATCGGCCTTGGCCTTTTAAACACTGATTTCAGCGGAAGATGCTCACGGTATCAGTTCTATTTCGTTTCAGACTTTGTCCGCGAGAGGGCGTCTATTTCATTTCAAACGCGATTTGATTAGACCCTTGCTTTTAATATTTTAATCACTTTGAAAATTATCTAAATTTTTATTATTTTAATTAATTACTTATTTTAATATTTTATTGTAAAGCATTCATTTTAGTTTTGATTGCATTATTAATTGCATTCAAATTCCTGTTTGAAAAAATTTAAACAAAGTAATGATCGGAAATCGGCAAAATTCTAAAATCCACATAACTTCTGGTTCCAAGCTGTGCAGATTTGAGGGAGTCTACTGTATTCAATTTCAAAATTTACACCTGCCAATTTTCAAAAATATTAATTACCTTTACTTTAAATTATTATTGATGTAGATATATTTTTAATAGCATGTTTATTGTGTATGTAATATGTTATTTTGTATTATTTTCATGTACCATAATTTTTATTTAAGAGTTGCTATTTTATTGTATTTTGTATAAAATAAAAGTATGATTTTGCCATAAAATTCAACTATTTGTTGAACTTTTCCCATCATTTCTTTTTTATTCATAATTTACTGAGACTGCAATAGATTTCAATTTGTCAGGAAAGTACTTCTATATCTTGCAAGAATCCATTATTGGTGTTCCTATTTATTCCTATGGGATTCCCCCTTTTTTAGCCACATTAAATATATATATTTATGTAACACTAGCAGGCTAAGCCCGCTGCGCTGGTCTATTTTTCAAAACAAAACATGAATCAAACAAAATATTGAATATGATTGTGTTTTTTTAAGCAACTTCACCTCGAATGCTCTTTCACATTTCTGAAAATCATACAAAACGCCTTTGTATTTAAAGATAGAAAACCAACGATTATAAGTGCACCAAAAATGCATTAAAAGTTAGCAAACAGCTGTTGCGAATCTACTGTCGAGATTCTTCATCAGTGCAAAACTCAGTGAGCTAGAAAAAGCAAAACTAAGCCAAAAATAAAAACAACAACAATGAAATCAAGGCCCGTTATATATTAAAATAATAATAAAATATTATGTTGCTGTATCAGCTTATGCATTCGATAAAATTCGGGCTTTTAGAAAAAAATATTTCAGTTGACCATTTATTGTAGAGTTTGATAGATAAATGAGGCAATTATAAAAAGAGCAATTTAAATATTGTCTATTCACCATCTAAAATAGCGAGCATTATGATCGCAGAGATTGACCATTGAATTTAAACAATTTTCAAGTGATTCATTTTCATTTGATAGTTTTTGAACTCTAAACCTCTCAACTTGAGGATATGGGTATCTGTGGAAACCTTAATACATCCTCTATCAGTATTATATTTCGCAACGTACATCTGCTCTTGACAAATCTATTACAGTGTTCCGTTTTTGGAATGCAGCAGAATAAATAAAATTAAATAAAATTTTCCTTGGGAAAATAAGGTGAATGTCTTTTGAATGTGTGAAATTCATTTTTTGACACAGATGTCATATACGCATCACGTTGACGCGATTGAAACAAAATGAACATATTATGCCTCTTATGGTAATCCAGCTTTGTTTTTAATTTATTAATGAACTATTTATTTACTTTCATTTGCATTTTAAAATGATACAAAATGTTATGTTCTATACATAGAAAAGTAAAATAGAAAATAGAAATGTGTCTGTCGTTTGAAAATGAAATTTCCGTTAAAGTGGCACCAGAAACGTATCACCCCAATGTGGTGCTTATATGACATTTGAGCCTCTTTCTTACAACATGGGTGTGTGCATTTGTACGTAAATTTAGTTATTTAGCTCTATTTTTGCAATATTAACTGGAGTTTGTACAATGTATGGTACTACTTGATTATTCTGTCGAGAAAAAAATTAACAGCAGATTATAGGAATAAATGTCAATAATCGATGATCGTAAGTATGATAGCAATTGATATTACACGTGATAAACGTATTTTTTTACGTCATAAAAGCTTTTTAATTCGACATTTAATTTGTATTTTTTATTTATGTTTATTGTTCTTTCGTTATTTAAAATGAATTTATGTAAATTTGAATAGTCTGGCGAAACTGGCCGACGTGTTAATCAAGTAGCACTCAATTTATATTTGAAAATATCATATTTCACAAAAAACTCCGGCACAAACCCGGATTTGCAAGATTTCCTTCCAATACCAATGCGGCAAAATCCTCGTTTTAGAATAGCGAAGAAATGTGCATTTTTTAAAATTATTTTCTTTATTTTAAAATGAAGCACAAAGCAATTTATAGAATTTCTAAAAAGAAATTGAAAGTAAATAAACAATTTATTAATACAGAAACAACTATTGCTGGGTTACCATATCAGGCAAAATAACACCGTTTTGGCGATAGTCAGATACCTCAGTGTGTATATAATATCTGTGCCAAACATGTTTGGAATAAACAATAATCGTTATTGATACAGCATGTTTAAATACTGTAGTATAGTGAAAAAAATGTATACATGACATATACGCACCACATTGGCGCGTTTTTTTTTCTTCTGATGCCGATTTGGAGAAATTTTTTTTTTCAAATACCAGTTACATATATAGTTTACAATTATTTTCTGTTATTTTAAATAGAAAATAACAATAAATTTTAAAAAGTTTAGTTAATAATTATAAAACAAAACTATTTATATCCTTTAAGAAATAAAATAAAATAAAATAAAAATTTATTAATAAATAAACAACAGCCATGTTACCAAGTGAGGCATAAAATCGCCATTTTATTGCAGTCGCACAAATGTGGCGCATGTATGACAAATGTGCCTAGATTAAAATAGTTTATATAATTGGAAAAAAAAAAAAAAAAAAAAAAATTATAAATAGACAATAACATCCGGGTTGCCATATCAAGCAAAATGACACTTTTGCGTCAGTTAATTACCCAGATGTATATATGGTATTGGCGTAAGAAACAAATGGCACCAATGTAGTGCGTGTGAGATATCTGTGCCAAAAAATTTTTTTAAAGTTGCAGTTAAATTATTTTACAATATCTATGTATGCGGAAAGACATTTACCCTAAAATTTAAATATTATTCATTTTTGTGGTATTAACTGCTATATATATATTTAAGTTAAATATAAAAAATTTTCCTAAAAATGCTCGCACTCATTAAAAGAGACAGAGAAAATAGTTCTTGCGAACATCGCTCCGTCTTGTGCTTTTTTTGGTTTAGAATCGCAGTGATTGGCGACAAAAGTAGATTGAAACACCCAATTGAACAAACAACATACAAATAACAATTAGAGCCTTTTTTTTAAAAAAAAATAATTCTGCGAGTTTCTTCTGTAAAACACATAGCGGAAAAATTAGATTTTAAAATTTTTTTAAAAAAGAAAGAAAAAAAATACTTAAGTTTTACCTAATGAAATTTTTGAGATGTTTTCTTTTAATCTGGCTCAAAAGAAATAAATAGCCAAATATTGTGTCACTTCAAAACTTTCTTTCACATTGAGTTACTTTTTAAATATTATAAATATATATATATTTTTTTTTTCGTTAAAGATAAATATTTTCCTTTCATATTATTATTTTGCATTAAATTGATTTTTTCTTTTTATCATTATTTATTTTAAATCAATGAATTAACAGGTTTTTTTCGAAATGTTTATATTATTTTCCATTAGAGAAAGCATTTCATTTCTTTTTTGAAATATAATTATCACCAAATTGTTGCAACCCTTCCGTCAAAAATTACCGAAAAATACGAAATTTAGTACGAAAAATCAGAGTTATTCCTGTATATTTGTATCATAAACCTCCGCAAAAATATTTCCTATCGAATGATATAATCTGCAAAAAGATCCATTGGGTTGTTTTTGAAAACACTCGTTTGGAAGTTTCAGAACTTCTGCTTTATAATATATATGATTAAACTTACAAACTTTTAGATGTAAATATGTATGATATTTCTGGTAATAAAAGAAATATCAACATTATCTCGTGTTTTCTGTTATTGAGGAAAGTCAGTAAAATTGAATTTATTTTTTTAAATAAAAACCTGTGAACCGCCCATTAAATTTTTTTTATCAGTCATTAAAACACACTTTGAGTTGCCTATTTATGGAATTAGATGAAAATTGAAGGGGGTACATTGGGGGAAATCAGCCATTAAAGTTGCACCTTTTTTTACTTAAAAAAAATAACAAAAAGTCATTTTCTGACACTATTTTTAAAGAATGAGGTTCACAAAAAACTGGTTAAATGAAAGTTTACTTTATTCTGAACAAAACAAAAAAAATTTGAAAGCTCTAGCTTAAACCTGAAAGAAGTTATGGACTTTTTTGTTGTCAAATGTGCTATTCAAAATGGCGGCAAATTGGCCATCTTGGGAGCTATTTAAAAGCTCATAACTCACAAACCGTTTGATCAACTTCAATATAATTGATATTTTTGGAATCAGCATTAGAAATTCTACAAATCCACTGAATTTGATCGAAACTGGTGATGGTGGGTGTCATTTTTGGAAAAATCTGGGTGATTTGACATGGAATGACCCTTATCCAAGTCTCAAATATGATAATATTTGCTTTAAATCTTAACTGTTTAAATAAAATTGGACACATTTAAATAAACATTGTTAGAATTTGGTCTAACAGTACACCCTGGCGTAAAATTAAGATATTTTAAATGAATGAGAATTTTCTGCAAAGTTAAAACATAGCTGATAAAGTAACTCATGTTTGTCACCAACTATTTAATTTGATAAAAATTGTTAAAGAACATATTTGGATTTTTTGCAAAATATGGAGAATTGTAAGATATGTTTGACACATAATCACATTCATATAAAATGTTTATATATTACAATCCACATTTCTTGCTTTATTTGATGATTTGTCAAAAATATTTCTATGTACTCAAACAGTGGTACCAACTTATATGGGCCCATGGGGTACGAGCCCACCAATAATTTGATTTCTCTATCCAACCATTATTGATTGAGCCCACCAAATATTTTTCAAAAGTTGGCGCCACTATACTCAAACTAAAGCTTCAGAATAAAAAAAAAAATTTCATTCCCCTCCAGAAAAAAAAAAAAAAGACACCATGAAAAAGTAAAGAAACATTTTTGTAATTAAAAGTGAAACATGCATCCTTTTGCACCTATGCAACATCATTTTACTGACTTTACACTTTTGACCGTGCTTTGATTATGAGCCGTACATGTAAATGTATCCTACATAACTGATTGATGTTTCGCACATAGTAACTTTCACTTTTCTATGTTTGATGGAAAAAGAAAAAAAGATGAATATAAGTTAGGACTGGGTTTTTGCTGGCAGAAAATGGTGTCTGCCGTGCTAGTGGCAGAAAGTGGTTTTAACCGGCAGAAACTGGCATCAACTCATTTCATGACATAATCTGAGACCTTTTTTAGTAGTATTAAATTGCTTATATGCATTTTATTAAGGATAAATAACAAATAAAATATTGTGAATAGTTTTAATTAAAAAATAAATAAATTTGTATTAGAATTAGATAGTTTTGAATTTGTCACAAAGAATCAGCCATATTGTTTGCATATAACTGAAAATCATGAAAATGATATTAAGGGCATAGCAGTTAAAATTGTAAATAAATATCAATATTATAAAATAATTGTATAAGATATTTCATAAAATAGTTTTACTGTTATTTTTGTGCTACAATTATTTACTTATGTATTTTTTCACAAGAATCATTTCTCTTTGTATGTAGTAGTAAAGAATTTAATAAGTTATTGCAGTGTATTATTTATTTAAAAGTACTCAAAGTGTTGTTAAAATATCATAGAATTTTTTGTAAATTTATTTTTCTTAAACTTTTAAATAGAAATTCAACCATAAACAATAATATCACTAGTTAAATTTGTACAGCATCATATTACCATTATGAAAATTTCTGTTTTTCAAATAACATAATTATTCTATAAATAAAGTATATTCATGTGATCCTTTTGAAACTTTTTTCTACTTTGAATAACATTCATAATCTTTATTTTAATTTTTTGACTAAATTCTTTACATATTAAGTAATGCGTAAATTATTAATCATTGCAGGCTAAAGTTCTTATTAGTATAATTTCTTAGTTTCTGCTAGTTTTTGCCACTTATTGGCAGAAACTAGTTTCTGTCGTGCCGGTTTTAACCGGTTATAACCGCTGGTTTTAATCACCACGGCAGAAACTTGCCAGCCCTGATATAAGTGAAAGGAAGGAATTCTGCATTTACAAAATTTAGTATTGCCATTGATGAAAAAATATATATACAGGGTATTTCAAAAATGTAACAAACTTTTAGGGGAAATAAAATGTATAGTAAAAACAGAGAATTGCATAGCGACTCGTGACCAGAAATGTCTATATACACCATTAGATACAAAACATTTTTCAGTTTTATGCCTTAAAATATTAGCTTTTATTTTGCATAAAATGATGTCATTTGCATTTGTTGAAGCATTCCACATTTATCATCTATTCTAAAAGAGCATATAAAGAAATTATGCATATGACATCACCACTGCGGAATAATACACAAATCCATCAGAATACAATATCATTGTTCAAGAAACTCAATACAAAAATCGAGTATCTAATGATTCATATACCTTTAATTGTTTGTAACATTAACAATCTCACAGGCATCAGCTATAAGGAAATATTGCTTTCACCCTCAAATTATCTAAGGGAAAATGTTAAGTGGAACACTGAAAATTAAATTTACTTTATAATAGATCCAATTTTTATTGGAAATCATTCTTTTAAGTATTAATCAAAAGTCGGAAAATATCATTACATACGGATCAAAATTGCATTCTTTAAGCTTTTTGGTAAGACTAAAATGAATGCGAAGAAAATAACTCGCAAACATTTTTTAAAAATACATTTTTGAAATAAAGATAAAGTGTTATATCGGTTGTAAAGTAAGTTTGAAATAAACGAAAATCATTTAATTGATAAACAAGTACGAAATAAAACAAAAAATTAGCACCTTTTATAGCTGACTATATCTTTGGCATAGCACATATTTTAATTACAATTTTTTTTCTGTTGTTATGATAAAGTGGCAACAAAAATACATATAAATTTACTACTTTTTCTTTGCTTTTTTACAGAAATGGAGTACTCCACTCGCCACAATCATGGAAATAGCATTAAAAATTACAAATAATACCTAAACAACAAATTGAGAGGCAGTTTTCAAACAAATTGCATTTAAGAGTACTTTTTGTCCTATACCATGGTGCAAAAATTTAAATTTGCGATGTTTAGAATCTTAAAAAATTGCAGTAGATTATCAGTATTTATTCGTACAATGATGCATCTCCTTTCTTTTGCAGGTGACTTAGTTTATGGTTAGCTGCAATTCACTAATTTAGTGACGAAAGTTTAATTGTTGTCTGAAAAAATATAGAATCAGTGGCTAAAAATTAAAAATAGTTTTTCTAAAAGCACCCATTAATAAGCATTCAATGGTCATCTTGAAAATATCTAAAGTTCTTATTTCAATTCATGTTTCCTTCTGAAATTTACGATACGGCAAAGAAACCAGATTATGCAAAACTCAATTCTTTTTTTATCTCTTGATAGAAAACTCTAGAAAATTAATTTAATTTAAAAATACGTAAATTTTGTTCTGTTTCTTCTTTTAAGCAAGGGAACAGGAAATAAAAAAGAAAACTTTTTTGAGCTTTTTTTTTAGGATTTGTAAATTGATTTCTCAACATATATGTACATTCATAAATTATTGATAAAAGCAATATTTTAATATTGCAGTTTTCATTTTTTATTTATAATATTTTAATTCCTACTTTTAAGGAGGGATGTAATGGAGGGTATATGTGGGTATACACCGTATGCCTTCTGGATTTTTTTAAGAAACACCGTATACCCTCTGTTTCTGAAGAAAACTAATACTATGTACACACTAAGGTACACCCTCTGTATTTTTTATGACTACATCACTGCTTTTAAAATGTTTCTTACTTTCACCTTCACAGTGCTTTGGCATATTTTGGTGAGCATTTATTGGTGCTTAATTAAAACCATTGTTTTATAAATTTCCATACTATTATACGAGTTGCAGAGAATTTTTGGCAATTTATCACCTGTGGCGGACTAATTCGAAAATGCCTAAAAAATAATGTATTAATTAAGATCTGGAAATTCTAAAATTTTGTACTGTCATCAAAAATACACCTTTATACAAATTTTACAATTTTGACATATCAGAATGCTTGTTAAAAATAGATTGCAATTGATACTAAAAACCATGCTGAGTTAAAAGCCATACTGTGTTAAAGAAAAGAGTTTATTAAACTACTTAGTGAGGCTCTGTCTGCCAGGTATTACTTAATTTAAGTATACTATCTTAGATATTTTATGTATCTTACAATACAAAAAGACAGAATAGATCTTCAACAAAGTTTAAAGTACCAGTAATGTTTTATATATATATATATATATATATATATATATATACCCAGTGGCAGAAAGTTTTGCAGCTGTCTGCGACAAGCTTTTAAAATTTTATAATCTGTCTGCAAACTTTCCGTGTAATTTTAATGAATAAATAATACATTAAACTAAGATTTTTTTTAATTATTTTATTTAAAGCATGGTAAGCATGATGCATCTTCATTAATTTTACTTATAACTTTTGATGTAATGTATCGTTTCATCATCTCACTTCTTGTGGGATTTCTGAAATGCGAAGGATAAGCAGATCCATACATAGACAATAGAGCCGCTTTTAAAAACCTTCGGGTACCTTTATAACCAGATGGGGGTCCATTTAGTTGAATAAAAACTCTCTTATCATTAGTACCCACTTCTTCATCTGTCCCATCTTTTGATCGCAGCCTATGCTTTCCAACGACATCAATTACTGAGCCCCAAGTCTCACATACAGCTTCAGAGACAGGCATTGATATAATGAAAAGAAATAATTGTAGAAAGGTTGGAAGTTTTTCTTTCAGTTCATGCAGTGCAATTTTAAATAAATGCTTTATATCAGGTGCATCACCCTCAATAACAGTTTCATATATTTTGTCACACATCCACTTATTGAATATTTGATACTGAAACCACAAAGTCTTTAAGTCCATAGAGGACTCCACAAAAGGAAATACTTTTAAAATATCACTGAAGCTCTCTTCAGTGAGTCCCCTGTTTTCTTTGGCTTCGTCTATACTAACATTGGGGTTTGGATAAATCAAAAATTCATAATTCAACAAAAGATGACTCTTGTCAATGATAGCAAACATTGAGGGTTTATCACCTGATTCAGTTTTACTAAAATATACATTAAGTTGTCCAATTAGCATTTTCACATAGTTTGATAAGCACAAGAAATTATCTCTTAGTTCATCCCACTCACTAATTTTGTGTTGGGATCTAAGATTTTTTGAACCAATTGATGTCTCAGGAAGGGGAACGCCATGATATGTACTGGAAATACCACTATTTGATGGAGGAAACATTTCCAGTGCTGTTTTTAAATTTAAAAACATTGTTTTAGGCAGTTTTGCCAATGCAGCTGCAAATTGAGTGTTTTTCTCCACCTTTTGATTTTCTTTTTCAGAGGCTACAATTGAAAGTTCCTCAAAATATGTTTTCATAATTTCAAAGGATGAAATGAGGCTTTTAATATGAGATGTGTACTCCCAAGGCATATTATCGGTTTCTTGTACTTTTTTGGATGTTTTCCCAAGAGCAGAACAAATATCTGCAACTGATAGAATATTTATCATTGTTAACTTATTCATTAATTTGTCTCTTAATACAAAACCATCAGGGTCTTGTTCACAGGCAGATATTAATGTGTGATAATCTGCTAAAAATGTGTGAAAAACTGTTTCACAATGGGCTGAAAACTTCATAGTCTTGAAAAGTTTGGGTCTGTAAAAGAATCCAGAGAACTGTTCAGAACATTTTAAAAGAACTTCGAAGCTTTTTCCAGACGAGAAGTTTTTCATAGCATCATGTACCAAATCAAATGCCTCTGCTACTATTTTCGGAGTATCAGCGTGCTTCTTGCTAAGCTATATTCTGTGCATGGGGTCCCATGATACTAAAATACTTTTCATGAGTTTATTTTCTTAATGTTTCCCAACATCTTGAATAATATATTGGCCGTCTACGGCAAGACCAACAAGATGATTACGTATATAACTTAAGTCCAAGCCAAATTTTTCTAGAGTTTGTAATATATGCATAGCTAAGCCGTTGCCAGTCAAATCAGTTGCTGGATTGTGTTCCAAGTAGATTGACTGAAATAAATATTTACTGTTTATATCAAGAATTGGTACCCTCAAACCAATTATGTGGCGACTTCTGCGATTAGTGGTCATTTTATCAGCTATAATGCCAAAAGGTAAATCATTTGAAATAATAAAGTTACAAATTTTTTTTGATAATGTAAGATATACATGCGGTAAAAAATTTCTTGCAAATTCTTTTGAATGGTTTTTTAGTCCAACCACTCCTCCAGAGTTATAAAATTCTGCAATGATGGTTTCATAATCTCTGTATGAGGATTCAAGCTTGTATGTAAGATATGCTGCACTAGCACAGTTCATAGCTGCGTGTTTACCTGTATCATATTCTTGTTTTTCAATTAAATTTAATTTATTGACACGTTTCAGATTCTCAATGTGTGTAGAAGTTTTTGAGTGACGTATCAAATCAAATTTTAAATGCCGAAAAGTAAGAGGTAAAATATCCTCCTGTGCTGTAAAATCTTCTCCATCATTGAAGTCATAGGAGATAGTTGTTTGGCAAACTTGGCATCGAATCCCATCATCACATCTTTCGAATTTTAGTGTTCCTGCCCACTTCAATATTCCTGCCACAGATCTCTGTGACTTCAAAAGAATTTCTATTTCTTCATCTGTTAATGTTGAATCTCGGCCTTCATGTTTAGACATTACTGGTTGATCTTGATGTTTTGGCATCTTTTTCAATTCGTTAAGTTCTTCAGAAAGTTCTACAAGAAATAAAATATGCTTTCTTAAAAGAGCATACTTGTAACAAAATATTCTATTTCTTAAAAATTCCATAAATTATGAGTTTACTTAAAATTAAAGCTAGTTTTATTCTAAATTTATCAGCATAAAACATATACAATAGCAGGTCTTTTATCCCCGTACTAAAAAACAATTTTTTTTTTTTTTTTTTTTCAAAAATATTTGAAAGCATTTATGCTTAAAGTATCATAATCTGTATGCATATGTCTCCAAAATGTATAACTGTGTGCAATAATATTAATGATGAATAGCTATAAATTTAAAGCAAATTGACTTGAATAATTAAAAAAAAAAAAATTAAATGCTTTAAATGTGTCATTAAGGGGGCTGGTCACACAGCTTCCGAATTCCTTTTGCTAATTTAAAGTTTATTGCTATTGATACATTCATTATATTTAAAATATCTCCTTGGCTACTCTTCTTAAAAGATGATTCTGTTTTTCTTAGTTTTCCAAATTTTTTTTTACGAAATATGGCCTCATTTTAGGAGGGATAATGACTGCATTATTAAGCAAAAAAATTTTGAGCATTTATTTATGGAGACCTGATTTGTGCACATACGCAGTACTATAATAAAATTACTACTATAATAACAATTAAAAGTTTTATTAAAGCTCGATTAATTGCGGGGAGGGGTCGTTGTAACCGTAAAACGGAAAATCATTTTGGGCCTGTTTTCCTATCATCAAAAAGTCTATCAAATAATTATTTATTATTATTAAATTTGTATTTGATAAAGTTACTTTTGCCGAATTTAAAATAAATGTAAACAATATTTTGTGTTAGCATCTAATTTCTAAATTTATTTATTAACATTTTATAATGTTAGATTTATTTATTGTAATTATTTTCTGCGATATATTTAACTTGTGTTGCTCAATTATACTTGGCCAACACAAATGCAGCCCACCCACCGTAATACTGATTCCTTTCTGCATAGCTAAGAACATCGTCAGATGCAAGCTGATAACGGCCGAATTCTGCTCTCCGATCACTATGAAAACAAACTAAATTGTCATTTTTTTCCCTCTAGGAGTGGTTCAGGTAATGAACGTTTTTTAGGGGAGATCTAATTTCTTGAAAACTAATGATATTTTAATAGAAATTTGGTAAGTGGCCTAATTTACTATTATATGAATTTGCTGAAAATTTGAACACAATCGAATAATTAGCAAAAGAGATAGCAATTTTTTTTAATTATTTTTTTAAATAATAAATAAGGAGAAAGTAAAAAATCTTTTTTTATTTTATCTATAATAACATTATTATTAAATCGGTTTGCGGTTTTAGACAGTTAAAAAATTTTTTATCCTCTAATTCAACAACGCGAAGTTGAGAATTTCATTCATCGGGAGCCGGCTGAGAACAATAAGGCCTAAACTGATAAAAATACAACAATAAATCACAAACAAAATTAAAATTTACTCTGGACTGCCTTTTTATCTTTTAATTTCCCGTAAATGTAGATGCTACAAATGCATTCAGTTTTAAAATATTCTAGTGTAAACACACTTAAAATATAATGTAGTATAACGATCTTTGTTAAATATTTCTTTAAAAAGAATAATTTCTAATTAAGTAAAATAATAATAATAAAAAAATAGCTTGTTGTAAATAATTTCTATGCACTAAAAATGGTTCAATTATTTATTAGAAAATAAAAATAAAGGAGTCTCCAAATTTTGCCGATTAGTTGGGCTTCTGGGTTACTTAAATGCCGGATAACAGATTTTTTGTTGTTCTGTAATAAAAATATGCGTTATTTTATAAATAAATGAGAAAACCCATGTATATTTCAAATATTAATACTTCCTGTTACAACCCTGAATCGAGTCGGGTCATTTGATGTTACCCGAGCCCGACATTTTGGATTTTCTTTTTCGTTTTTTTCGGCCAGTTTGGGTTGATAGTGTTTTATTCCCTCGCGTCGGAATAACTCACGTTTTAGAATTTGGATCGAATTTTGAATGCATCCGATTTTACACAAACCGGATTTGTAGATTACATTGGATTTTTTTTTCTTTTTAGTGGGTTGGGTTCAGAGTACGTAGCTTTTTTTACGACAGATCATGTTGACTTTTTTTATTTTCGGATTAAACTTTAAATCACGGAAGTTAGGCTCGGATGTGCCCAATTTTATCCGAACCAAATCTGCGGATTATTTTGCCTCTTACTTTTCTTTTTGGCAATATTTTTAGATAGGGCTATTTTTTAGTTTCGGTTTTAAGTACGGTAAATGTAAATTCATTTGATTCAAAAACAAATAATAATAAATAAATATAAATTATGTAACACTTACTTTGTATTGCTTGTAGAACATCAGCTATAGATTTTTCCGGTTTTTCATCATCATATCTTGCTCGCTTCGAAGCTCGATCATCTAAACAATCTTTTGCGATATTCTCGTTGCTATTTTCAGCAATATCCTGACTTTCTTTGTTGTTATTTTCGAAGACATTTTCCTGGTGGGCATCAACTTCAGAACTGATTTGTTCATTCTTAGAGTTGGAATGATCCGCTATTTTAAAATGTTTTTCCACGTCTTTAGCCCAAGGCAATTTCCAAGTCGCATTTTGACCAGGGTGACGTCTTTGAAAATGTATGTTCAAGTTTTTTTTTACCATTTCTGAACTACACACACCACATAAAATCTTATCCCGGGAAGCCATTCTAAGCACGTGTTTTTCGATACAGATTTGATTTTAGCGGCCGCTGAACACAAAGCTTCGACGTGCGCGCCAAAGCCTGCTTCTGAGAAAAACCACATTACAGGAGAACAGTAGAAGCGGTGCGTAAGGGTGCGTTCTGCCGCGGACAAAAGTGTCCGAAAGTTTCGGACGATGAAAATATATATATATACTAGCGTGGACAACAATAGTTCAAAAGTTGCGGACAAAAAAATCCGAAAGTTGCGGACAAAAAAAATGTCCGGAAGTTGCGGATAAAAAAATGTCCGAAAGTTGCGGACAATAAAAAAAAAGTCCGAAAGTTGCAGACAAAAAAATGCCGAAAGTTACGGACAAAAAAATGTCCGCAAGAGATTTGCTGTGTCCGCGACTACGTCGCCGTGTCGCGGTGTTTCTGCCACTGGGTATATATATATATAAAATACCATGTTCATGCAATAGCTAAAATAAAGAGAGGGTAGAAGAACCAGTATTATATATGTAAAATTATATGATATAAAACAGAAATTTTTCATAAGCTGGCTGCATGATACTAAAAATTCCACATATTAATGAAAGTAGAAAGTTTTTGCTTTATAATCATAAAATAAAATAATGTACTTTTTTTCCCAATTAAGAAAGTCTCAAATCAGACTTGTTATTAATTTAAATCCCACAAAATTTCACAGAAAAGAGTATAAAAAAAGCACATAAAAAGCATAAAAAATTTTATTTATATACATACAACAATAATTTAAACTTTTGACACTTTGGAATAAAATACAAAAACTTATGGAATTGAACAAAACAAAATCCTATTACAGTAGCAAATGCACAAATTTTTAACAGACTCGACAACTGCAACATTTATAATGGAAGTTTCAAGCACTTTTTTCATGAAAAGAAGTATTCACCCGCTCATCACCATACGAACAAAATCTAGAAAAAAAAAGAGAAAAACAAAAACTTAATTACTCAAACTGCTTAAAAATTTTTTAAATAGTTGTATTGATAAATTTCTTTATAAAACTGTTTAATAAGGAAACATTTGAAGATTTTAACAAAAACAGTTTACCAGCTAGAAGAGAATAATAGGGTAAGGGGGTCTTATTTTTTTTCTCTCTCACTGACACACAAAGATAAATTAGTGCATATTAACATTGTAGCTACTATGTTTCTTATTAAATTGTTGTAATAACTACATTTTATGTTAATTAAAGAATATAATAAAAAATTTGAGTGTATAACTAGTGCAATATTAAACACCACATTAGCTTTATATGTGCAAATAGGATAGGAAAGTGTTGAAACACTTATTTTAGTTACAATTCAGTATTTCTGCAAAACTGTGAAAGAGCCTCAAAAAACTAAGATTTTTGAACAGAGATTCATTTGGATTTTCCGAATAGAAATCCATTTAGTAATCTTGGAGTCTTTTCAAGCAGAGTCTCAAAATGTTTAAGGGAGGGGGGCTGAGCCACCCCTAGCAATGGCCCTGGTTTATCATGCAACAAAATGTTCATATGTATAGCTAGTTATCTAAAGTTTCCATAATACAGAGGAACCATAAAAATAATAAAAAGATAAAAATTTCAATGACAAATTTTGTGTTTTCATTTTACTGATAAAGGATAAATGACAACACCAAAACTGACATAAAGTGTACAGAAATAAATGTGTGAATTGTGTATTTAGTTGAAAATTGAATTTAATTGAATTCTAAATTCATTGAAATTATACTAAATAGAGGTAACATTAATGGAGAAAATGCTTGGTTTACATTTTTAAAACAGTAATTCCAATGTAATTAATAATGTGATTGAGATTACAATGAATGCTTACAATATTAAAAAATATTAGTAAAATATGAAAAAATTAAGCAAAGTAATAAAAATTTAGATAATTTTTAAATATGATTAAAATAATTAAAGCAAATGGCAAAGTAAATAAATGTATAGTTAAATATTCATTATAAAAATGAGATGCATTTTTTGTTTTGTTTTGTTTAATTATTCAATGAAAATTGCCTGATAAAGGTGCATTATTAATTCACATCAAAATCATAAAATGAAGAAATTTTATTTCAGGTTTAGCCAGATTTAATATTAAAAAAGCTTGATTAATGCATAAATACATTTGGGAAAAAGATTGTGATTACTAGTGATATCAGTAATATCTAGTATTTTTTCAGAAATAAATTTATTCTTTCTTCATGAAAAAGCATGAATTTGGTAATATTAATGAAAAATTACAGATTAAAATATCTATATTATGAAGGCCAAACGTATCTGTGCGTAACGCATACGTCATTTTGAGAATGGCAACTCTTTGAAATTTGAAATACAATTTCGGTTTTGCAATTTTTGCTACTACAAATTTTTAAAAGCATCACACTTTTTCAATTTTTACACTGTCGTATAGAGAAAAAAATTTACTTTTAAATACAATTGGTTTGAAAACTGCATCTTAATTTTTTTTCAAATATTAATTTTTTGTAGTTTTTTTTATGTCATTTTTCCGATTGTGGCAACAGGAGAACTCTAATTCTATTGAAATCGAAGGAAAAAAATTAGTTATTGTACCTTTTTGTTGCCATTTTCTCATTAAAAGAGGAAAAAAAATAAATAAATACATGCTGTGACAAGATTATAAAACCCGGTGAATTTCGGTTTCATTTACAAAATTTTATTTACACTTAAAGAATGTAAATAGTTCAGTATCTATTTCAGGTAATAGTATCGAGATTTAAAGTTTTGAATCAAAATGATCAAATTAAAATACCATTTAAAAAAAAGGGTGAATACAGACATGGAAGGCACAAATGTAAATTTGAGATGATGAAAATGATGTTGGGTTTAGATTTCACGAGAAAAAAAAATTCTATGTGTCAAAGTGGAAAAAATTTTACTTTTTTTTTCATTTTGGAATACAAACATAAGAGCCTTAAGGGTGTATTCCGATCCAAACTGCCTTTTTTTCAGATTTATTTTTAGATTCATTTTTGCTCTCAAACGCACCAAATTTTCAAATTCTCTTATTTAGAAACTATACAAGGTGCTGTGATTGCCAATTCCTTGATAAATGCAGAAAATTTTACAAAAAATGCTGTCAAAAACGGCATTTTGGACCAAATTTTCACAAGCGGGATACCTGGTAACGAAAAAAAGGGTCACACTGAGAAAAAAATTGCTTATAAATCAAATTCTAATTAATTCAGCGAAAAATTACTTCACACGGCATCTTCTACATCACTTCAAAAATCACCCCCAGCAAGTTTTATGTTTCTACTTCTATAAATGAGCCTAAAAATGTATTGGAAAATTTCGAGCTGTTGAAGGTGGAAAATCATTTTTTCGAATACACCCTTAATTGATAATTTTATCATAATAACAGATTTTTATAATTTTTTGCTGCTTACATGTAAGACTAAATTTCAATTTTAATTTTAAAATTAAATTTCTACAGCTGAGTTTTAATAATATTTTGTTAAATTTACGATAAATATCATTCATTTCAGAGTTACACTTATCAATATAAGATGCATTTTTTATTGTAACTAATTTTGTAGGTTTATTATAAATCAATGAAACAGCTCCTTTTAAAACATTTTTTTCTTTCGTCGAAATTCGACGGGTTCTACCTTGTTTAAATAGCAAATATAAAAATAAAAAAGTCAAATTTTGTCACTACATCTGAACTGAAAGTTTTATTGTTTACATCTGTAAAGTGGATTTTAGAGAGTTGTGAATTTTAGGATTGCTGATTTAAGAATCTCCTGTATCATAAAATGTAGTAGTGATGTAACATCAAAACCTATGTTAACAGGAATAATAAATTTTATGATGTATCTGAATAACTTGAATTGGTAAATATCTCTCTACTACAGTAAAAACACACATGAAGGGAAGACAAAGAATGTTAGGAGGGAGGGGATCAAAGAATTGCAGTTTTACTAATTTCGTGGGTTCTTGTTCTATTTAGATATCTATCACTGTGTCTGATTAGTAATTTTCATGTTAATTAATCTAATTTAATAAAATAAATATTATTTGAAAGATGTTTATTTGAATAAAAATAAAGCAAAATTGACAACAATCAATCCACATTTTGATGTTTTAAACATGATTTTTCTTCAAAAAAAAAAAAAAAAAAAAAAAAAAAAAAAGTGAAAATTTATTGCATATTAAATGGGACTGCTTAGTAACCCTTTGAATATTAAACGTGATATTTTTACAATAGCTTCATGAGCAGTATTAAAAGATTGGAAAAAATCCTTATATTAAGCTGGACCCCGTGGCAGAAACACGGCGACACGGCGACATAGTCGCGGACACAGATAATCTCTTGCGGACAGTTTTTGTCTGTACTAATGAAATCAATTTAAAAAATTTGTCCGCAACGTTCGCATACTTTTGTCCGCAACTTTCGAACACTTTGTCCGCAATTGTCGGACACTTTTTGTCTGCACTAACGAAAAATTTTTAAAAATTGTCCAAAACTTGCGGACAACTTTTTCCCGGCAATACGCACGCCGCCTTACGCATTTGTTCTCCTGATCCGGACGCCAAATTCCCGCCCTAAATTCATTCATCTGCGCATTCCGAGAGCATACGAGCTCTGCGTTCTGCGGTGCGGCCGCTAAGATCAACTGTCATTCCGTAGAACATGTGCTTAGAATGGCGGACAGTTTTTGTATGTACTAATGAAATCAATTTTAAAAAAATGTCCGCAACTTTCGGACACTTTTTGCTGCACTAACGAAAATTTTAAAAAAATTGTCCAAAACTGAAAAACGCTCAAAAAAAAATAAAAATTCTTCTAAAAGTAAAGAATTTAATTTAAATTCAAATAAAAACTCTTCTAAAAGTAAAGAAATTAATTTAAATTCAAAAGTGACCACATCATTCAAAAGTGGTAACATCATTCAAAAGTGGTAACATCATCGGGTCCATTCTCCCGAAAACAACAACCATTTTTCAAATGGTTAAAAAAAAAACAAGATGAATGTAGATTCTACCATTGCAGAATTCAGTTTCGCCTCCGATTAGAAAAAAAAAATCGATTGAAGTTTTTTAGAAGGGCGACCCCGTTTAGATTGCAATGAACTAACTTCATTTTTCTTGTGTTTATCAATATAATAGCAAACAGAACGGCGTGAAATACCCAATTGAATAGCAATTTCTCTCTGAGACATTGGAATTGCGGAATAATAAAGAGATACAATTTGACGTGCTACTTCTACATTGACTAGATTCATCAAAAACGGATTTTTTCTAGTTTAAACGCTTTTTTATAGACTCTGGGAAAAAGGAAATGCATTTTAACAATAAAACGAGTGGAATCCCGTCGAATTCGACGAATGAAATGTTTGAAAGACCCGATCGATTTAGTTTTTTAAAAAAAGCAAAAGTAATTACATTATTGAATCAATATATAATAAATATATTTACAAAGTAAATGTCAAATTTGCCACTTACAATTTTGCATTCAAATATTCGCACATCTACATTTAAAATTGTAATATGAGTGCCGGCGAAATCCAGAAATTTTATTTTATATGCACTCACAGAAAAATAGCTTTATTTAAAAAAAAGAAAAAAAACAATATCGGGTACTACTAGGTTATCCCATCGACCAAAAAATTATCGCCAAACTATAAGATTAAATGCCAATAATGGATGATCGTGAATGTCACATTCAATGACATTAAATACGATTCATGTGTTTAAAATGTCATTAAGTGATTTTTATTTCGACTTTTTATTAATATTTTTATTAATATTCTACTAATTATTTATTTTTTCGTTATTTAAAATACAAATTATGTCAATATGTATAATTTGGCTATTAATGTGGCGATTTGTATAATTTGGCGAAATTGGTCGACGGGATAACAGAGTAGTACCTAATATCGTTATGAGTAAAAATACGATGTTTTAAATAGTGACGTCATTTTCTCTTTAAATGTTCTTTAAAAGTAACTGTTTATGAAAAAGGCATCTATAACAATATTGTAATTCCCTTTTATCTGGTTGCTGAATGATATAATTTTCCTCATTTGAAATTTCTCTTATTTTGATTTAGACATTAATTTTTATCATAAATTATTTTCTGTCATTTTATTTACGTTATTAATAATATTTCTCAGTAAATATATATTTTTTTAACTCAATTAGTGCATAATTATACGCAATCATTTTAGAAAATAAATTTTTATTATCGAGAGAAAAGCTAAACTGTGTTGCCACCATTTTGAAGAAATGTCATGAAAAAGCTTTTAAAATTAAAAATAAAATATAAAAATGGAAATAAATTAAAAAATAATTAAAATGGGCACAACTGCAAATAAATAGCTTTCATTTAAAAAAATAATTATCAAAATCGGTTCAGTAGAAAATTCAGGGCTGATGACACGACATTTTTAGCTTGTCTGAAAGAAATAGCCTCGGAGGCTAAAAAAAAAAAAGAACACTTGAAATTTGTTAAAGGATCCTATGGAAAGAAAGTATCTCGTCTTAAGACCGAGGGGAAAGTATTTCATCAATGGATCATGAAAAAAAAAAAAGCAAATTTCGTTAGAGGACCACAGAAAAAAATGAGAATTTCCTCAAAGGACCGTGGAAAAATGCGTATTTGGTCAAAAAATCGAGGGGGAAAAAACGTGAATTTCTACATAGAATTTTTCAATTTTGTTTGCAGGATTTTTTTTAGTTATTTATTTGGATACTTTTATTTTTGGAACCAGTTTTGAAAGTGAAAGTATCCCTGTCAAGGGAATCGAATAAGTAAAAAGCGGCCTTTATAAAAATCGATCTCCGCTAGCTAATGCAAATATAAATAAAATGAACAAAATTGAAGTATAATATTGAAGTGCCAGTGTTTTCCATTATGTATTGCATGCGGATGTTCTCATATAAATAACTGATACCGATTGTATTTTCAATTGGAAAATCACCCGAGAATGACAAGTGTTTATCTAAATTCCTCAGGATTTCATTCTTTAAAGTTATTCTTTCATTATAACGCAAACGAATATTACAAGAAAATTTGAATGAAAATTTAATGACAAATAAAGTATTATTGTGAAAAAAAAAAAAAAAAAAGTTTGTTTTAAATAGTTTTCTATTTTACTTCACGAAATATTTTGCTTTAAATTGTTTCTTTTTTGCATAGCAAAACATTTATCAATAAAACGAAGCTTATCTGATTTTCACGGAGTCTCCGAGCACACGTGTATTTTGCTTAAATTCAACTGAATTCCTGAAAATTCTTTCTTCTCTTTTCTTCTGCGATTTATTGACAATAAGATACGGGCGTATTACAATGGTACAGGAGATAACTATCTCAACCTTACTTAAGAGTCCTACAGTGTGATTGAAGTTGAACTGGAAAAATCGTTATACATTAAACACCGCACCGGCGAGCGAACATAAAACACGCCGACTTCTAACCGTAAAAAGTAATCGTGTGTGCTTGCAGCCAGGTCCGAGTTCTCGCAGCTAAATAAACAACCATGTCATGATAATGAGACTTTTTTTATCTAGTGAATCTAAGAGTGGACTTTTTCATGGATATGTATAATTTTCATAAAATTTATTATATTTTAATAAAAATTTGGTATAGAGCGTAATTTATTATTATTGAGAATTGCTGAAAATTTGAATAAAATCCGTCAATTCATAACGAAAATAAAGTATTTTTTTAGTTTTTTAAGTTAAGTAGAAGAACAGAAATTCATTTTCAGTTCATTTTTTCTGTTTGCTGCTCGATTTTTTTTTTTTTTTTCAAACAACGCAAAACTTTTTGACTTATTGGGATCTCCCTTTACTTTTAAAAGAATACAATTCGCACAAGTACACAAATGATTTGGAATTAAAAAGAGTTATTTTTTTTTCAATAAATAATATCTTAAATTTAAATATTCGGGAATCACAACAAAAATTTTTTAAATTGCAAAAAAATTCGCGAATTTTTTTTGTTAAAGTGTCAAAATTCAAAAATCGCAGAACAAAATGTTAGGTTAAAAAATTTAAATTGGATTCCTTTTACAAATATTAAAAATTACCACGAAACACGTCTAAAATCGCTGATAAATGTGAGAAACTTTTGAAAAAAGGACAAAATTTGCTATATTGGGATAAGATAATAATGTAGTTATAGTAATAGTAATTTTTATAATTAGTATTAACGCATTTCATAAATATAAAAAATCGCTGCAAATTATGAAATAATTTTTTATTATTATTATTTGGTGGTGGGGGGAGGGAATTAAAACGTAATCAATAAAAAAACTAAAACTAAAATCGAAAATTGCAGAGAACATAATTACTGTTCTAGATTTATTCTTTAAACAGGATTTGTGTTTCGAATTTTGGAAAATATCCGTGAAATGGAAGAAATACTAAAAATCGTATTGAAAAATTCACAAAAAAATGGTTGCATAAATTCAAATTAAATTTTATCGTAAAAAAATATACAAAATATACTATATTGTAAAAACAGTTTGAAATTAGATTCATTTCACAAATGTAAAAAAAATCGCCGCAAAACGCGAAAAAACTCGGAATATAACGCAAATTTTAACATTTTGATGCATTTTCGTAAGTGCGGCGCTTACGCTGGTGCGGCGCATACTCCCAAAAATACGGTTTTAGAAATATTTAAGCATATGTGTACAATTCTCCCCCCCACCCAATACTTTGATCTAATTATAGTTTTAAATCTGTGATATATTGCTACAAATTGTAGCAATTTAACTTCATACTCAATTATCAAATGTCTAAACAGAATTTTGGGACAATTTATTTATTATATATTATAATAAATATGCTAGACAATTTTTCCAATGCTGATTTATTAATTTTTGTTTTTTGACCTTTTTTATATGCATTTATGAAGTAGTTAAGAATATTATACATAAAATATGTAGACTACCTGATTTGTGATATATTTATTTTACAGTGTCTTTTCTTTTTCCTAAACATATGATGTATAAATGTGTATACAGTTAAAAGAAAATATTGCGTTGCGGTTGCAGACAGAATTTTATATTAATGAGGCTTGTCGCAGACACAGTTAAAAAATTCTGCCACAGGGAAGCTGGATGCTAATTCTTATATTAGTTGTGAACATTTAACTGGGTTCAATTGTATATATAAGAAAGGGAAGTTTAATATAGTGGTAATTTCTACTTGGAATTTATTTCAAAATTCCTAAAATATAGAATTGCCATCTCTTCACAGATTCTAGATTTTCAATGTTTTACTGTATCATGTTTTGTGTGCATGTTCATACATGGATGGAAGTAGAACTTCAACAGTTATACATAAATTGCACAATGCTTAAAATATTACAATAATTTTATATAATATTTGCAATATTTATATGACTTATTAAAAAATTAAATAAAACTATCCATATTTACATACAGCAGCTTCATTTATAAAGTGACTTAAAAGAAAAACTAGTTGGATGTGCCAATCCCAAAACTTTTTTCTATCTCATACATACATTTTAATATTTTAAAAAAATAGTTACTCATTTTAATGCTTTAATAATTTTAATTCAATGCTCTACCAACTTTGATTTTCATCTTAAATTTCAGCTTCAATCAATTAATCGGAATAAAAACGAATTTCTGTTTCTGCACGAGCCGATGGACAATAGAATGGTAGGCAAATTTAGGGAGGATCTACTTGCCTTACCAAAAAATAATCATATACAAAAAGTTTAGTTCAGTTCTAGAACTAACTGCATACACTTTTATATGGTGCAATATTGAAAATGGCATAAAATTCGCTATTGCAGCGCCTGCTTCCGGCGGATTTTTTTCAGATTCAGGGCGATCCAACTAACCATAGCCCTACACTTACACAAAAAATTTCATTCAATTCAATGCATAATTTCATGTACTTTTCGTTGATACAATATTGAAAATGGCACAAAAATTGCGATTGCAGCGCACCCTTCCGGTGGAATATTTCAAAACTGAAGGAGGACCTGCTTGCCACAGCCGTACATTCACAAAAAATTTGGTTCAATTCTATGCATAACTTCATACACTTTTTGATGGTGGAATGGCAACATACAGACAGACATTTTGTAAAAACATGTTTTTTGGAATCTCTGATCTCTAAAACGTGTAAATCCGTCAAAAACCGGAAGTCGAAAAAATTTCGATTACAATACTTTCTTCTATTAAAGATAGAAGAAATTAAAAAAGTTAACATTTTTGTACAAATACAAGCCTTTTTGCATTATCTTCCTGCTAAATAGCACAATTCAATGAAAACAATAAAAGAAAATATCAAAAGAAAATACCTCCCCCCCCCCCTCAAACTCTTAGGATCACTCTGTGAATTTGATTTTTAAAATAAACACATGGCACATAACAATTTTAATTTGGATAATATACAGTAAAATAATAAATGACCAGCTTGTTTGCAGCTTTCAGAAGTACCTAGAATACTTTTGAAAATACCTAGATACATAGCTCACCCAGTGTTTTATGAAGAAGCAATATCATAAAACATCTATTACAAACCTCAGACAATTTGACCAATAATACTAAAAAAAGTCTTGATATCTATTTTTTCCATTGACAATTTTCTATAAAAAGAACTGCCACCAAACAATAACATTCCATTTACCCTATTTAACTGGAGAATTTTCTCAATTCCATTACAGAAAATTTACTGTTTCGAAAAACTGGTGGTTAAAGATTAAAAGTTAAGCATCGCAAAGGACTTAACTGTATTATTAAAACAAAATCATTGCTGAAAGAATAATAAGACTTTGTAAAAAATTATGCAAAGTAAAGTTAGTTATAGCTGTATATACTAGAAAAGTACAAAAGGATATACCATAAAAGTTCAAGGAGATATAAAGCCTAAATAATATCAAATACTGCTGTATAACTCTTTTTCTTTTTTTAATCTTATCCTTATTTATTTATAAGGATCTTAACTCGGTACTGAGAATAAAAGGTAGTGCATATTTAAACTTCATTTGGTATTTCATTCATAAAAACTAAATTTAGCCTAGTAATATTTTCTTTTTTCAGATTAGCTTACACAAAACCCTTGTTCAATGGATAAAGGAGGCATTGGACATGGCATTATGCTAAAGGAGCTTGTGTAGAAAAAAGCTGGAAAATTTGAAAAGCTGCTTTGGTCCGTGACGTATTTTTCTAGATAGGTTTTGAATTAACTTTAAATTATATTTGAAAAATTATTATATTTCAAACATAATTTTGTTTTAATTATATTTGAAATTTATTTTTGAAAAATATCTATATTTTTCAAAAATAAAATTAATGAATAGTGCAATTGTTCATACAATTTTCAATATGAATTACAAAACCACTCCCCAGGAAAGACACAGTATGAAGAATAAAAAACATACCCTCGTAATTCACATTTCCTTGTGAATCCTCTTGCCCAGCAAGTAGCTGTTCAACTTCATCGTCATTTAGTTTTTCTCCTACAATCAAGGTAGAAAAAAAAATAATAATAATAACAAACATTATATAATTCTACTAAGCTGTATTAAAAAACAAATCAGTGTCTGTAACAAACATAACTGCCAACTCCGAAGAATAAAAAATAAAGCGTTATTACCTATTTACATGTAAAATTGGTGCACAGTCGAACTTTGTTAACACAAACACTCAAGGAAAAACTTTTTTGCTTGTGTTACCTGAACTTAAATACATTACATACAATTGGATGGGATAATCAGAAATATTTCATGCTAAAAATAATTTGCATTAACCCATTCGCGACGGCACGCGCATTTCGAAGCGCACATCTGAGGACGGAGCGGGGAAATTGGATTTCATCTTCAGGGCCGAAGGATTTTGCGCAGTTAAGCCTAACTCGTGTAATGTGTTCTTTAAAAAATTGTAAAAAATTCATTTTTCCATGTAACCTTTTGAAATTTACATGCATCGAGTAGGTTGTTACTATGTATATTCATACAAAAAATGAGTTATTTTCAACGATATTTTTATATAAAAATGACTTTTTAAACATACGTAATAAACATTTTAACAAATTATTTAGCCCTTAAAATAGTACAATATGATCGCAGATCACTTATGTAAGTTTAATATAGCAACAAACGAAATATTTTCCTAATTTAAAAAATATTTTTGTTAAAACAGCAATAGCTTTGCTTCTAAATAATTTTTAAGACATTTCTTAAACAAAATAAGCATTTTAATGAAGCTGTTTTATTAACAAATAAGACTAATTAAATAAAACGTGTGAAAACTTCTGCATGTTAGTGTTTATTGCTTATTATAGAAACATACATAAAAAAAAAAAAAAAAAAAAAAAAAAATTGAAATGTTTCTTTAAAAGCAGTTCTGAAAATTCAAAAATTATATATAAAAATATAATAAATCATAAAATATTTATCAAATAAAAAGTATTGCATAGTAATAAATGAAAAGTTAATAAAACTATACTTTAAAATAAAATATGCATTTTGCTGAATTTGTTCATTATAGCTAGATATAGATATATATAGTAATATATTATAAAATGAAATATTAAATAAAATTATGTATAATATGAATCATCACTTTAAAATATCAAATTACTTATGTTATGCTACAAGTGATATATTAAACAAAAGTTGTTTTTAGCCATTTTATTTTATCACTTATAGCATCACATAAGTAATTTGATAGATAAGGATTGTTTAATAATAATGAGTTAACTTGAATAATAAATTAAAATACATTCATCAAAGAATTTATTGATGTTAAAATATCTTTAGTTATATCTTATGTATTAAATATTTAAAACTATAAATAAAGTTATGAAATTAAAAGTAATTAATAGTGAATGAAATTAAATAGTAATTTTAAATATACTGATAAAAATGCCATTAATGTTGAAAGTATTTTTGAAATTGAAAAAATATATATAACTGAACATCAAATAATGTATGGAATATATTCAATTATAACAGCTAAAACAGATTTTTGATTCAAAATATGCATGCTAATGTATGCGCATAGTCTTTAAAATAGTCAGAATTTAATAAAAGATATCGAGTAAATATTTATTATCAATTTAAAACGAATTAATTTAAACAAGCGTGAAAAGTAAAATCAAAAGAGGAACGCAGAAAAATATTCTTAATTTAGTGGTGCTGAGAATATATTATCAGCATATCAGCTTCACAATCAGTGTGTAACACTTTTCTTTCTTTCTTCTTATTATTTTTTAACTGCGAAGCACTTCTGAAATAAAATAAAAAGATAAATCTTTCCATCTAAAAGAAAGAAAAAAAAAATGTTGATGACGTCGATTTTTGCAACTAAATAGTATTTCTGATCGAGATAAAAGCGCGAAAAATAAAGCCATGAATCAGATGTTCATGTTGTCATTCGTAAACGTGCATATGCTTACTAATATGCTTACTTACATTATCGTGTTCTTTAACCACAAAATTTTCCCTCTCAAGTTCAGTAGAATTTTTTCTAATAAAGAAAAATAAAGTTTTACTAGACGCGTAAAAAGATTTATGAAACACAAAGACATGATGAAAAAATAATCTTTTTCCCATTGTAGTATTTCCATAAAAAATTAAATTCACATGGATTAAAAATTAAAAAAAAATGTTTTCATTAGCTTTCCTAGTTTGAAGGAGAAGTCTCCTTCCTTAATATACATTCAAATAGAATTAGGGTAAATTTTTTATATGCTAAACTGTGAAAAACAAAACGTTCCGTTTGATCGGCATGAATGGTAGTCTCGCGGGATGTGAGTACAAACAGCGCCGGCATGAATGGTAGTATCGCGGGATCTGAATACAATCGGTGCCGGCAACTATAGTGGTCGCTCGTAGAGATGTAAATTTTCTGGAAAAATATAAGTGGCGGAAAAAAACTGGTTTTTTACCGGTTTTTTTTCAGAAAAAAACAGAAAAATTGGAAAAATTGATTTTTCATGGCTGTTTCTCCCAAATAAATTATATTTTCTTAGAGAATATTAAATAATAAACATTTTTTCCCATTTATTTGTATTAAATGAAAATTATTTTCACTTTATATTACAAAATAAAAAGAAAGTAGCAAAGCCTGCTTTTTAAAGTTTAGTTTTTTTTTTTCCACAGCCTAAGAATTTTTAAAACACTATTGTTTGTTGTATCATATCTCTGTTGAAATGATTTTTCAGTTACATGTTTAGTTATCAATTGACCTAATGTAAGAACCTGAGCCAATATGTCTGCAGTTTGGAATGAAATAAATTATGCATTCCATTTACATAAGTATAGTTTTTAAGTAAATGATACTAGTTTAAAGAAATTGTTGCAGTTTTGTCATTATTATCAATATCAGTATTCAAAAAATTCCATAGTTTGTTTAAAAAATGTATATTTTTACATTATTAACCATTTGAAAAATGGTTGTTGTTTTCGGGAGAATGGACCCGATGATGTTACCACTTTTGAATGATGTTACCACTTTTGAATGATGTGGTCACTTTTGAATTTAAATTAATTTCTTTACTTTTAGAAGAGTTTTTATTTGAATTTAAATTAAATTCTTTACTTTTAGAAGAATTTTTATTTGAATAGTAAATTAAAATGGTTAAAATCATTGTAATAAAGGAGAAAACTAACAAATTTAAAAATGGGTAGACGGAAATTAACAGATACGGAAAAAGCCGAAGCCAAAGAAATGAATGAACGTGAATATCGCATTCAATGATATTAAACACAGTCAACATGTATAAGTTGCTTATTAGTTTGGCGATTCGTATCATTTGGCGAAATTGGTCGACGGGATAACTGAGTAATACTGTATTTGGTTTGGCGCAAAAACGTCTTTCAATGCAGAAAATGATAAAATCAAAAGATTATTGAGCCGCTGAAAACCAATTACGTGTTGAAAGGCGATCACGAAAAAGGAAGCAATTTAATGCCGAACCGATTAATTGTAAAACATCATGTCGCCAGGGCGACCAATCCACTAGCCATGGCGTTTTACTATCGGTCGGTTCTAACCAGGAAAATTTGAGTGCCAATAGTGATTCTAACAAGCCGGAAAATGTTATAGCTATTACTCTTGATTTTCCACCACCTAAAAAGAAAACTAAAAAGCAATCGGCTTGGGAAAAACTGGGAAAAAACTTTTTTGATTCGATGTCTGATGGACCCATTCACAGATGCATGTGCTGCGATCGATTTTGGTTTAAAACCTCCATCACCAAAATTCTGCTCTGTAAAATCAAACAATATATGCCAAAGTCTTACAAGTATAACAGTATATGCCAAAGCTGTATTTTAATAATGATTACTTTTGCACCAACAATGTTAAATAGTTTGAAATGTTTCTTTCGTCGCCAACTTTTATGCTTGGCGACAATAGAGTGATATAACTTAAACGAACCGTACCTTCAAATTGCAGCATGTATAAAGTCATTTATAGCAGTGGCACGGATAATACACAATAAAACAACTGGTATTTAGCTTAAAATGATAGATGAATGTGTCGAGTGAAACATTTTTCAAATGGTTGGGGTAATTTCTTAAATTACAATTTTATATTTTTTTTTTTAAACTTTTTTTCTTACAATTATAATTTTATTTCCTTTAAAAAATCTGTTTAGTTTCGGTATAGCTTTCCAATATCAACTCAAAGTTTTGATTTAGTTTTACTAGGGGGGCCCCGCCCCCCTGCTCGCTATGCTCGCCAACCCCCCGCATAATCGCTTCGCGATTCCAAATTATTGGCTACTCCTGCTTGCTGCGCTCGCCAATACCCCATGGTATGAATAAGCAGTTGCAGACCTTTCAAATGATGTGTCACACGACTGGTGTTGTAAAGAAATTAAAAATGTGCCCCCCTGGGGGCAGAGTGGGAGTCGACACAAAAGACATCCATAATATGAATAAGCAGCTGCAGACCTCTGAAATGATATGTCACACGACTGGTGTTGTAAAGAAATTAAAAATGTGCCCCCCTGGGGGGTAGAGTGGGGGAGACAAACAAGACATCCATAAAATGAATAAACAGTTGCAGACCTTTCAAATGATGTGTCACACAATTGGTGTTGAAAAGAAATTACAAAATGAGCCCTCTCTGAGGGCAGAGGGGAGGTTACACACAAGATATCCATAATATGAATAAGCAGTTGCAGTCCTCTCAAATGATGTGTCACACAATTGGTGTTGTAAAGAAATTAATAATGTGCCCCCTGGGGGGCAGAGTGGGGGATGACACACAACACATCCATAATATGAATAAGCAGTTGCAGACATTTCAAATGATGTGTCACACAACTGGTGTTGTAAAGAAATTAAAAATGTGACCCCCCCCCTGGGAAGAGCAGAGTGTGGGGGTGGCACACAAGACATCCATAATATGAATAAGCAGTTGCAGACCTTACAAATCTTGTGTAACACGACTGGTCTTGTAAAGAAATTAAAAATGTGTCCCCCCTGGGGAGCAGAATGGGGGATAACACACAAGACATCCATTATATGAATAAGCAATTGCAAACCTCTCAAATGATGTATCAAACGACTGGTGTTGTAAAGAAATTAAAAATTTGGCGAAATATTACAGTTATCGCCAAGTTGGCGTCACTTTTGACAACTAATTTTGGTCGCCAAATTTGGCGATATATCGCCAAGTTGGCGACAAACTTGGCGATTGCTGGCATTGGTAACCTTTCCTCTCTTTATGGTAACCCATACGGCGATGCCATGGAGCTAAGAAGGTATATGGAGGAGACATATGTGACGTCACTTGAAGCTTTTCCTACCCCCCCGTTACAACGCCGCGGTCGCCATATTTGACCTGGGTAAGCTGCCTTTTCCCGTATGCTACCGATAGTGGTACTGAGGAAGCTCCTCGCGGCGCAAGTCAACTACGGTAAAAATCAAACATGGCGGATATGAAAGAGGGGGAAAGAACTGGTTTTTCGGCGTCAGGGCTCACCATGATGCTAGATTGATATGTCTCCTCCATATATCTTCTTAGCTCCATGGGCGATGCATAGACGGAGCCCTTTCCTGACTGGTCTATTCGACTCATGGAAGGAGTGGACAACCCGGATTCGTTAGTTCCGGAAATCTTCCACATCAGCATCATTCCAGGAGTCATTCCTTTTAAGGCTAGTTTTTTTTTACTATAGAAGGATAATCTAAATTCAAACAAAACCAAGTTTTAGTTTGGCTTACTCAGGTCTGCAAATAAAAAATAGTATAGGATTTATTGACTGTTAGATTTTTATTCACTGAAACCAGAAAAATATTTTAAGTTTAATTTAACGTATTTTTTTTCTTTTTATCCTGAAATCTGGTATTCTACTCTTGAGTAAGAAACCATATTCAATAATGTTTCCATATTGTAATTTCATATTTCTAAGAATGGAACTCAAAAGTTATGAAAACAGAACACTACAAATAGAAAAAGCTCGCTATTTGAGGAATTAACAAAAGCACTTACATATAGAGATAAACTTCTAGTGTGTTTTAAAAAACTACAAAAATTCAATGTTTAATCAAGAGGGAATGTATAATTTGGAACATAGTTACTTGTAATAAAATATGGGTTTTTTTTATCGCAATTATACTTTTCTAATGCAAACTGCCCATGTTTTTGCAACATTACTGTATATTATGGAGGTCAATTTTAGATTCAATACCTTGAAAAAACATTCAATTAATCAGCTATAACGAAATCTTGAAAAATGCAGCATAGTAGTGCCACCTATAGGGCAATTTACACCAAAAACTAAACAACATTAATATATAACAGGAACTGTCTGAATCTGTAGTTTGATAAAAAATCGTCCTTTAGTCCATGAGATAGAGCTATTGCGATAATCATGAATAATGCAGCATAGCAGTGTCATCTGTTGAGCGATTTACACCAAAAAGTAATGTGCACGAAGTTATATCAAAGATTAACTTAATCTGAAGTTTTATGAAAATACATACATTAATTCTTGAGATAGAACTATTGTAGAAATTATGAATAATGCAGCATAGCAACACCATCAGTTGGACGATATACACTAATAACTAAACATCTTGAGTTTATATCAAGGTGTAACTGAATCTAAAGTTTTATGAAATTATGTGCATCAGTTCTTGAGATCGTGTGCCCATAAAATTTTTGTCCCATACAGACTCACAGAGTGACAGATATTTTCCAAAAACTATCAAATCTTGTTCAGGACCTCCTAAAATGTTTCAATACACTAAAAACTGGAAGTCAAAATTTTCACGAATTCAATACTTACTTCTTGAAAAGATAGAAAAAGTAATCAATGCATGCTTCAAATTTTATGTTAAATTTTTAATTTTACCATTTCTATTAATCGGCATATTATTGAAATAATTTTGCACATGAATTAATTTTTAAAAAGAGAAGTTGCATTTAATTATATATCTAGATTTTTTTCATGTAATCCTGTTTATGTGAAATTGTGAATTTCTTGTATATACAAAATATATTCAGAATTTGTGAATAAGAAATTATTACTATTTTTAGAGTCTTATTAAGACATTTTTAATAAGGTTATTTATGCATATATACAACTTGATTAGATTCGGCTGCTATATGGCATGAGACTTTTTTTTCTTCAATCACTGCATTTGCGAAAGATTCAATTTGTAAATTAAACTTTTTTCTGAAATGTCTATTTTCAAGAGAAATTTTACGAAGGGTCTTGTGTTTGAAACAAGAAAAAAATGTGAAGGATCCTTTAAAGTCTTCTCAAACAGATTTCTGCTCAAAGATCAGATTACCCACATTAAAGTTTTCTTGTGGTTCACTCAACATAAAAATAAATAAAATAAAAAATATGAGAATGTAGCTATTACAAAATTTTCACTATATTATTTCATAAATGAAATTTCAATTTTTCCAGTTCGGAAAAATTGAAAAATAAGCCTTCAGGAAAAAAACCAAAAAAAACTGGGTTTTTTCTCAATTTTTCCGGTTTTTTTCCGAGCATTCCCATCTCTAGTCGCTCGTCCCCAAGGGGTTAAGTGTGTGAATGAGGTTTGGCTATAACATCACCTTTAGAGAGATTTTAAACATGAGATACTATTCACAGCATATAATGTAAAACTAACAACTCAATTATAGATTTAGATGATGGAATCATTGTAAGATTTAGCTCTACCCTTTAAAGCTAATTGTTATACTAAATAAAAAACAAAATGAAGAAAAATAAAAAAGATTTTGCTAAGAAAAGGAAAGAAAATGATTTTGCTGAAAACTACAACTTTTGTGACCCAATATATGAAATCTATCTTTTTTTGGTCACTCATAGATAGTGTTCAACACTTTTGTCACTTTGAGGAAAACTATATAATTGAGAATAAATAACTTTTTATGAATTTAATATGGAATATTTTGAGAATTTTTGATTAAAGTAGGTTTTTTTTTTTTTTTTTTTTTTTTAAACATGTTTGGAAAATTGCCTAGAAACTCATATCTTCAAAATTTTTCGAGAGAGTTGATAGCTATGCAGCAATATTTATTAGAGAAATATTTTTAAATATCTACCCCATACAGGGTGAGTCATAAATATCGAAACACCAGTCTATCTCCTTAAATATTGCCCCTAGACCCATACTTCCAATTGCAAAAATTCATAAAAAAAGGTGAAATTTTTGATAAGATAAGTTGCAACTCCATGGGGAGTCTATTTAAAAAAATACAGAAATTATATTTTTATACGGCCCCCGTAGGATAAAAATTCCAATTAGGAAAACTTTCCTTATCCAGTCCTGAGTAAGACACAAAAAGTTACATCTTCATATCTTTAAAACTCACGAAGTTATGGCCGTTTTAAAAATTCATCAGGTTTTAAGGGATTAGACACAAATTGAAATGTGCGCAATTGAAAAAACAATGTTACTTTAACATTTTTAGGAAACGTGTAAAAATTTGTCTTTTGAGTTAGAGTTTTGATTTTTTTCCTTTTTTTTGTGATGGTAAGCTACATAATTCGCTAAGAAAAATACATCCTCAAATTTTTCATACAATTTATAAAACTATCACATGATTAGTACTGGTTTAAATGAGATAACTAAAAATCTTTATAACTCGAAATTTTTTTTATCGCATTTCAATTCCTTTCCATTTAATTAAAGATGAAAATCTGATTATAGTTTTGTTCCAGGGTTTTTGTTTTTCAATATTAATTTTAAAACTATTATAAATATTTATTGAAAAAATAATATAACTTAAAAAAAAATCCTATTTTCAAAAGTAAATATATTTTCAAATTTGCCAAAACAAAACTAATGTAAAATAATCAAAAATGACATGTTTCAAGTTTTTTTTTTTTTTTTTTTTTTTTTTTTTGAACAATTTTTAATAATTTAATGACAAGAAATAGTGGGGGAAAATTCATTATGCAGGAAAATGAAGTGTATTATTTAAATGATCGTCGGTTATTTAAAAGAATGCATTTTCTAAGATGCAGGTCAAGTTTTTTTTTTTTTTTTTTTTTTTTTTTTTTAACTCTCACAACTTCAACTTCTTTATCGTCCTGGAGAGGCTGTTAATCGCTTTTATTTTACAAAAAAAAAAAAAAAAAAAACCTCTTTAAAATTTATTTGTTTTAAGGAACAGTATATTTAAAGGCAAAAAACTTAAATGCGATAAACCAGTGAAAAATATCTGCCTATACGGAATTCTATCTGAAACGGATAATATGTTGATCTATGCAAAATAAATACAATAATACCAGAGAAAAAAATAAACTTCATTCACACATCCTAGGAATGTTAATTGTCTATAACATATTCTTTCTTTCCTATGTGATTCCGTCTTATAAAGGTTTTAGTGTATAACATTTCTCAAAGTCTCCAACGCATGGGATATGGAGTAACGGTATTAAAATATAAGTGAAACATTTACATTGATAAAATAAATATATCACAGCTTTCGACGCTTCTTAAATAATAAAAAGTATAAATATAAAAAACAAGAAGCTATAATAAGTATTTTTGGTCAGAACTCCTCCATACGAAACAATCTTTAACCACAGTGAAGTAAAAAACTAAGTAGAAAATCATGGCTGAGCCAGGTTATGATTTAAACTTTTTTCCAGGCCAGTCTGTGCTGTGATTTTAAAATTTTTCCAGGCCGGGCCGAACTTTTTTACCTATGGGTCGGTTTGGGACCGGACCTGGATATTTCAATCCATGCAGACCCGCAATGTAGAGTACCAACATATTTTGAAAACAAGTTTAGATATAATTCAATGCGTTGCTTTGTTATGTCCAAATAAGAAGCACTGTGTTAAACCAACATATAATAATGCACAATTTGTGGACGATCCCTCATCTGCTCTCAAAATGCGATAAAAATTCTTTTATAGGCATGGTTAAGTGGTGTAAGTCACGAATTTTGGAGAATTTTGGATTTTAATATCTCTGTCAGATTTTTAGACATGGAGATGAATTTTTTTTTGTTCAATTTAGGAATGGATAAGAAATAATTTCCTAATTGGGAATTTAGCCCTACGGGGGCCGTATAAAAATTTAATTTTTGTATTTTTTCAAATAAACCCCCCATGGAGTTGCAACTTGTCTTATAAGAAAATTCAACTTTTTTTATGAATTTTTGCAATTGGAAGTATGGGTCTATGGGCAATATTTAAGGAGATAGCCTATTGTTTCGATATTTATGACTCACCCTGTATATATAAAATCTTAATGAAACAAATTTATGAAATGACTGATTGAATGAATGATTGTGTTTTTGTAGTATTTTTCTTAAAGTATGGAACATTTAGCATTAAAATTATCACCAAAAATCAGTGTTGATTTGCAAATTTCAAAATAAGGTTATAATCAGACTTGCATAAAACCAAAGACTTTCTGCGCACGAAATATTGGGTCAAAAACTTTCTGCAAATTAATCTAACATTTAAAAAAATTACGCATTATATTATTTTGAACTTGACGCATTATATTATAAAATTTGCTTTTATTATGCAATTCATGTGGGTTTAATTTGCGTTTTTTGAGAGATTTATGGACGTAATTCGCGTTTTCTATGCGATTCATGAACGTAAATTGAATTTTTTTAAGGGATTTATGAACGTAATTTTTTTTTTTAATGCGATTCATGGACATAATTTACGTTTTTTTAAGCGACTTGTCAACGAAATTTGCATTTTTTGAGCAATTCATGAACATAATTCGCATTTTTTTATGCAATACATGAACAAATTTGGTTTCTTGTCAGCCATTTTTTCTTCCTTAACACTCTAAAATACATAATTCTAATTATATATATCGTAATATTGTAAAATGGCATGGCTTACTATCTTATATTTTGTTCCAACTTCCATTTTTCTTCTTTGCCGGCATTTTCCAATCTTCCGATCTTTTGTTTACATGTTCAAATCAATCGCTTATCTTTTGTTTTTCCGATCGTCGCTGATGGGTGTGTTCATCCTGGTTTTATCGTTCCGTTCGGTCGCAATCCGCAAGCATCGCGGATCGCAACTCGTAAGTGGCTGTCTTGCATTTCTTCCATCGCAAGTCAGGAGCTCGCTTGCTCAACTCGGAGGGGCGTATCCAGTTTCGAATTGCCGCTGCTATTTAAACCGGCTGAGATATGTTGTGCTGGGGATTTTGAAGCGATGTTATGAGCTAGCAATATTGAAGTCAATATGATA
This sequence comes from Maratus speculifer, assembly GCA_964019185.1. Taxonomy (NCBI): domain Eukaryota; kingdom Metazoa; phylum Arthropoda; class Arachnida; order Araneae; family Salticidae; genus Maratus; species Maratus speculifer. The sequence goes on along the minus strand of OZ025298.1, from coordinate 185,199,450 downwards.
TAGTTTCAGAAATGTCTTTTAGATTCATCCAGTTTTTAAAGTTAACAAACTTGTGTTTAATTACGCCAAATCCGTTGCTGGACATTTAATTGTGAAAATGGTTTTTCAACTTCGCCCGTTTGTCATTTTACCAGCAGTCATAATCCATTTGTGTTTTTAATTTTTTAATTAAGTCTTCATATTCATTTGTGGACATTATTATCTTCAGTTAAAAAAAAAAAAACTCTATATGTTTTTAAGACTTTTCATCGAAATAGTTGGTGTGCCGTATCATTGGAATTTTTCAGTACGTCGATAGCTGTCATCCATAAGTGAGTCCGTTTTGTTTTCAGTGCTATCCTAATATTGTTATATGCCATGCCATGCCATTTAATAAGTAATATTATTTCATTATATAGAATGGTTTTAATTTAAATACGGAATTGAACTTATTTTCTGTTTACATTTTACCAGTTATATTTTTCATCTAAGTTTATACATATTTTATCTAAACTTGAATATTATTTCATGACATAGAATAACTTTAATATAAATCTGGAACTGAACTTGTTTCTGTTTACGTTATGCCTGTTATATTTTTCACCTGGATTTATACATGTTTTATTTAAACTTGCACTTATTTTTTCGTTAATAAACGTTAGTCTTATTTCACTGAAAAACAGTTTCTTTAATGAATGTCTTACACTACACTGTCACAATGTCACCAATACTTACTCTCTTAGGTCACCGAAGTTGCACTATTATAAACTGCTAAATTTTATTTTGTTTTAGACGGTTCTTGTTACAGAACCGATCACGGGTTATGGGCCCAAAGCGAATACGCTTTTAAACCCTGTACGGCGGCCATAACCTAATTGGTGACATTTCAAAAAATTTGACAGTTGTTTGTAGTATGCGGCCATTGGACCTCCGAGTCATTTTAGAGGGGGGGGCCGCAATATAAAATTTTTTTGAAGGTTAAATGAATTTTTTTTTCTATTGATATGAAATACAAAAAGGTTTTTTTTTGGATAACTTATAATAGAAATTTTGTTTATGTACTATCTGACTACTAAGTACGTTATTTAAGAAAAAAATTTTTTTTCCTTTTTCCTGTCAAATCTTCTGTTTAATGCATGGCCATGGCTAACATACAGGTGTGCATAGCAAAACTGAATTCTCACAATTATGGAACTTGGGCAGCTGACGTCAAGTATCTACTATTAGATAAAAATGCGTGGAGCATAGTTAATGGCACTGAAAAGGCTCCTGATGAAAATGACTCTGTAGCGACAAAAGAATATCAATCCAGAGTCAGGTCTGCCCTATCAATTGTGTATTTAAATGTTGAAAATGAATTCCGGAGAATCATAGAAAATATCGACGACCCTCATGAAGCCTGGACTAAACTTAAACTGCATTTTCAGCCTGATAACCGGGCACGCCACATGCAGCTCTTTGGCGAAATACTTTCCTGTAAAATACAACCTGAGGAGCCCGTTGATATGTTTGCAGCTCGCCTCCAAAGACTTGCTGACCAACTTGCTGCGATAAATGAGCCAATCAAAGAAACTTACCTTACATTTCAATTGCTTAGATGGCTCCCGAAGAAGTTCGACAACATGGTGCAAGGGATTCTGCGATGGCCAGACCAACAGTTCACGTTTAAAGATGTTCTTACAGAGTTAGTCGCAGAGGAGTCCCGTATCAAACTACGAGAGGACGACAGAATACCGTATTTTCGGGCGTATGAGCCGCGGCGCATACGAGTTTAAAAGTATAAAATATTGTAGGTGCGGCTCTTACGCCTAGGCGGCGGGTACGATGATTTTTTTTTTTTTTTTTTTTTTTTTTTTTTTTTTTGTCAAATGATTTTGACACTTTTTTTTCGTTTAATCAACAATTATATGCTCTCAAATTGGTATCAAAACATTTGAAAACGTCTCTCAACCGCAGGTGTCCGTGATGCGTTAGTTGTTTATTTTTAAACAATCAACATTATTCAAAAATAATGTTGGTCTCACCGGTTCTCATGTTAAAAATTATTATATTTTCCCCTCATCTATTAATGATTTTACCTGTAGGATATTGGAATGTACAGCTGTCACATTTTTTTCTTCTAATGATCCTCCTTCCAGTTAGAAAATAAAACTGCCCAAAGAGAGCTCAAATCCCGGTATAGAACTCTTTTGAAATAGACTTCCTATACATAGTAAAAACTTTAGAGAGCAAGATTTTTCTTTATTTTTTTCAATAACTCACTCTTTTTCTATCCGGCAAAAATAATCCAAACTTTGAAACCGGTCGAATCAGCAAGTTTTTTTTTCCCCCAAATGAGTTAATTCAGGTGATAAACAACAAAAACGGGCCTGGCGAATAATAAAAAAATAATAAAAGGCCGACTTCCGTGATAAACATTTAAAAGAAGCCAATAGAATATAAACAATTTTCAATGCATATGACTTTGCAAGAATAAGTTTAAATGTGCTACACGAGTCGATGTTAACTTGGCAACTTTAAGGGCTATTTCACCCACGTGCAAACATCGGCTAACTAATGTTAATCTCAAAGAAAAAAAAAGTGTCATTCTCATTCCATTATTTTTAAATGATATTTTTTGCTTTGGATAACGGAAGTCAATCTCCACAAAGAGTCTTTACTTTTTCGATTTTGTTTACAGGTTTTTTTATTAGTATACTTTCACTTTCGAAACTGGTTCTAAAAGTCAAAGTATACCACTAAAAACATCTGTAAACGAAATCGAAAAGGTGTCTTCTTAGGGATCAACATCTCAGATATAAAATACAAAGAAATCATTTAAGCATATTGAAATGCAAACGCATTTGAAAAAAAAAAAAAAAAAAAAAAAAAATCCATAGGATTAACATTAGCGAGTAGATGTTTTTACTTGAGTGAAGCAGTCCGATCTATAGGGGGGGGGGGATCAGCTCGGTCCGGCCCATATAAAATAATAATAATAATTAATAAATAAAAATAACAATCCGGCACCCGGAAAATTTAAAATATCCGCATCATCCAAGTGAATTTTTTCAATAGATTAATTTTTACTATGATATGGTTAAAAATTGTTTCGTACGAAAAGTTCTGAACAAAACTACTTATTTTATCCTTTTTTTTTTCCTTTTACTATGTTTATTTTTAAAGAAGTGCCTAATAAAAGCACTCAAGTAAGTATTTATAACTATAAAGCAAACGTGCAATTTTGTTATCTCTTGTTTCTGCTAATAAAAAAAAAAAAGAGAGAGAGACACTGGTTATTTAAAGTCACCTTTTCTCCTCATCCTCTTCATGACTCAATGTGCGGACATGTTGCCCTTTGACCTTGATGCGTAAGTCGGCTAATATCGCATTGCTTCTGTTTTGTTTCTTTGAATACAGTAGAAAAAAAAAAGAACGAAAATAGTTTTTTTTTACGCTAAGTGGATTTGTGGATTTTTTTTTTCTTTTCTTAATTTATATCTACATAATATAATCATCGAAATAACTTAAGATGAATATAAAGTCTAAATTTGAGCAAGAAATATTTAAACTTACAAAATTTTTGTAAATGAACAAGGATAGATGCGTATGTACCAAATAAAAAATAAACTAATCTACCACAAAAGGAATCATTAAATCAATTATCAATAGTTAAAATATTAAATAAAGATATGCAGGTATATATTTATATAAAGGAATTTGTAGTGCTGTAAGCTATTTAAGAATCGATTTTTTGCCGCAGGCATGATAAACAATTGTGGATTGTATTCGCTGTGGATAATGATTTGTAGTATTATACAATGGTTATATATATATTTATTAATCAATTGTGGTTTAACATGTGTAATTTAATTTTAGCATATGTGCTGTGTTTCAATGTAATTCGTATTTTATTATTTACTTCACCAATTTACTTGATCGTCATTTCTTTACACTGAGGAAAAAGTTGCTTTTTTTTGGGGGGGGGGGGGGGGCATGATATTGTTTTAAAATTATTTTTTAACAGATCTCGAAAATACGGTATCGCCGTGATCCCGCTGATTCTAAAATGTTGAGGTTCAACTGTATCATATTTTCGTTAAGAGGCTACTTCAGTCAAGCGACCCGCTCGTTAATGCTAATCCTATGGGAAACATTTATAAAGATATTTCGTTTGAATTTAAATATTTTTAAATGATTTTTGCATTGATTAACTCTGATAGATTTGTAGAAAGAACATTTTTCGCTTTTTGCTTACAGGTATTTTTCAATGAGGGCACTTTCATTTTGGGAGTCGGTTTCGAAAGTGAAAACAATCTTCAAAATCGAAAAAGTATAAAACGATCTGCATATAGATGGACTTTAACTATCCAATGCCCAAAAATCATTTAAAAATATTGAAATGCAAACACGATATCTTTATAAATTTCATCCATAGGATTAGCATTAAGGAGGTCTTTGTGTGTGACTGAAATAATATCTTAACTTAAAAAAAAAAAAAAAAAATCCTACACTAAAATTAATTTGAAAAAGTCTTTGATCGAAAATCTGACGGATTTTTGCTGGAAAGAACTAGAACTTTGTGGTGTTAATAGTGTTATTTATGACGGCCGATTATCTGCAGGAGGGATATAGGCCCTAGGATAAGTGCCCTCCGTGGGGGGTCTTTCTAAGGGAACCTAAACCGCATTTACACAAGGATGACCAAGATTCGAAGAAAAGTTTAGAACTTTGTGGAAAGAACTAGAAGTCTGTGGAAAGAGCACTTAGAATTGAACGCTACTAGGAAAAGATGCTAGGGAGGAAGCTAGCATCCTGCTGCGCTCCTCTCATTGGCGCAAGTAATTGCGCCTATTTCCGATTGGATTTTAATTGCGTACTACAAACACGTTTTTTTTTTCTTTTTAGCTGAGAATTATTTTACGGTACTGTTCTGCTCTTTTTGTCTGACGCTCTTATTTAAGCAATTTATTTTTTTTTTCAAGTGAAAATGGCTCCCAAAAAGTTAAAAAGTTACACCGCCGCTTTCAAGCTTGCTGTGGTTGATAAGGCAGAGCTAATAGGTAATCGTGCTGCAGGACGAGAATATGGAGTTGATGAGCGTTGCGTAAGGAGATGGAGAGCTGAAAAATCTATTTTGAAGGAAATGCCAAAATCTAAGAGGGCACGAAGAAGTGGCGTTGTTGTTTGGCCAAATCTGGAGAGAAATTTAGCCAAGTGGGTAAAGGAGCAAAGGGAAAAAGGAATGCCCGTTTCAACTGTTCAGATACGGTTTCAAGCGAGGATTATGGCATCGAACATGGGATTTACAAATTTTAAAGGTAGTCCCAACTGGTGCTTTAGGTTCATGTCGAGAAATAATTTGTCTGTAAGAACCAGGACAACTGTGGGACAAGAACTGCCTGCAGATTGGGAAAAGACAAAAGCATCTTTTTTAAAGTATGTCGCTGAAAAAATCAAGGAAAACAACTTTTCAACAGCACAGATTATTAATATGGATGAAGTTCCATTAACTTTTGATTGCCCCCCCAGTAGAACTGTTAACACCATTGGGGAAAAAACAATCGGCATCGTAACAACTGGTAATGAGCGAACCTCATTTACCTGTGTTTTAGCTTGCGCTGCGAATGGAGACAAATTAAAACCACTAATTATTTTCAAGCGCAAAACTATGCCTAAGGCAAATTTTCCTTCCGACGTCGTAATACGGTGTAACGAAAAGGGATGGATGTCGGAGGAAATCATGTATGAGTGGCTGGCGGAAGTGTGGAGGAAAAGAAAAAATTCTTTTTTTCAGCCTAGTGGGCTTCTTATTATGGATTCAATGAGTGCCCACAAAGGTGATTCCGTAAAAACTGCTTTGAAAAAAGTCTCAGCCGAGCCAGCAATAATCCCTGGCGGATTAACTAAAGTTTTACAGCCTCTTGACTTGGCTGTGAATAAATCTTTCAAGTCCAAAGTAAGAAAACTGTGGGAAAAATGGATGATGGAAGGGCTACATTCATTTACAAATTCTGGAAAAATGCGCAAAGCCACTTACGAAGAAGTAGCGTCGTGGGTTTCATCGGCATGGAAAGACATTAGTGCTAAAACTATTATGTCGGGCTTCAAAGCAGCCAATATCATAGAAAATACAGTTAGTGATGATTCATCTGAATCTGATGATAGTGAAGATGAAAATTGTGACGTATTAACTGATAAACAATTTTTAGAACTATTTAATTCCGACAGTGAAAATTCCGATTTTGATGGATTTGAAGATTTTTAAACATGTTGATAAAATCTTGTATATATTTTTTTCTATATTTTCACTTCATTCCAATAATAATTTTTCATATTTTAAAGATATTTTGAAGTAGTGTTCTCTTATTATATGTAATCCAATATTTTTTTAGAAAATTTTATAAATATTACAAAAAATTGAAATCTTAATATTAAAATTACATACCTGCTATTTATAACGGATCAGTGATAGGAAACGTTATTAAATTGAAAAACAAATACATAATAATAATAATAAATCAACAGTCAAGGGAAAAATGATTCTGCAATATTTACAGGTAAGATTATAATATTATAAATAAGTTTCTGATATTTATTATATTTTTCTCTGTTTGTTATTGATCCAGTGACAAAATGTTGCTTTTTTTGCAGTAATCTGAGGAGTTAACATAAACTAGTATGCATTTAAAAAATATTTTCTTATAGCAATACGCTTTATTACATCACATTTTTCAGTAATATTTTTACTACAGTTTTTAAGGCATTTGCATACATTAAATCTAAGTGTCTTTCGTCCAATGATTTTTTTCTTCAACAGCTTATTTTATTTATTTTATTTTTTTCGTCAGTGTCTCTATACGATATTTCTTTACATTTTAAATATATTTTTTAGGCACTTAAGTGAAAAAAAAAATTTTTTTTTTAACTGTTCAAGTGAAAATATTTTATATACTGTAACAGTCTCTAAAATCTGGAAACCTCAAATACAGATAGCATAAATGATCATCAAATGTTTTATATTTATATAGTTCAGTTATCCTATCTTATCGACAGATGGCAGCACCAAAAATGTATTTAACTTTTTAGTATAATCTAGATTATATTCTGCATTTTGCCGACAGATGGCCGTACCAATCATTTCTTCTAATTCATTTCCAAGTTTATTTATCTTGATATAGTAAAATAAGAAAACAAAGAAATATCAACAGAAAAATTCATAAACAGTTTATATAAAATATTAGGCCTGGAACAAAGGAATTTTATTACAGAGATTGAGCTAATATCATTGTAATTGGGGAAAAAGTAATGACCAGTAGGCCTAAATTAAAGCAACTAAATACTAACATATAAATAAAATCGTAATCGTGAAAATGCTCTGTGTATATTTAATTTTAATAAGATTAAATGCTTGGCTTTGCTGTTAAATAACTTAATGTGCCATTTATGATTTTTTTTTATAAATATGTGATTTTTTTTCTTTTTTAATGATGATTTTCAATAATTTTTACTTACATTTTAAAGTTGTTTTTTGAAGATCACTAAAATTCGGAAATAACTAAAAGCCGCGTCTACGAACGATTTCGGAATTTAGAGATTTATACTGTATAAATATCAGCAGCTTGGGTGCGGCGCTTACGATGGTGCGGCGCTTACGTCGATGTACTTTTTTTTTTAAACAGATTGTCATTGGTGCGGCGCTTACGGTGGGTGCGGCGGGTATTCCCGAAAATACGGTAGATGCCGTGCAGTCTCATTTCTCTAGAGCCCGTTCCTCAAAGAAGTGTTCCTTTAAGCCTAAGTTCAGAGGTCGGTGTCACAAATGTGGACGCAGAGGACATTTACAGAGCCAGTGTAGAGTGCCTGATGTCACCCGCCAGGAATCCTGTCTTAGCTCTAGTTCCAGAAGTTCCATGATGCCTAGAGACTCCTCCAATTCCGGTTCCGTGGTGTACAGAGACTCTTCCAGTTCTAGAAATTCTTCTTTGTCCAGAGGTTCCTCTTTTTCCAGAAATTCATCGAAAGACTCTTCCGTATCCAGTCCTGTCCGTGCTCAATCTGATGGTCATAGATCCAGAAAAGATGTGCCTCGCAACCGACGTCAACGTAAGCCAACAAGCCAGGTAAATTACCTCATACAATCTAATCTGAGTAACATAAAATGTGGTGGAGACGCCTGGGTCTTTGACACAGGTGCCTCCCACCATTTCTGTAAAGATAAAAGTCTATATGTTAAGTTTAAACCATTAAAAAATGAGGAATTGGCTGTTGCTGTTGACGGTGCTACTTTCCCTATCGAGGGCACCGGTTTAGTGGATTTAAAAATAAATGGGGAAATGGTTCGCTTCGGCGACGTCATGTATTGCCCTAGTCTAAGACATAATCTAATTTCAGGTCCCAGACTTGATAAAATGGGTGCCAGGTTCAAAGGAGGTGAGGGAAGGGTCAAGGCATATCGGGATTCTGGCACACTTTTTCGTGCTTTTCTTAAAGATGGCATTTACTGCCTCTATCCTGATCCTAACCATAAAAATAGAAATAAAGACCCTAAAACTAACCGTAATCAAAATCCTAAAAAGGTACGTTTCCAAGCCTCAACCGTTCAAAAAGATGATTTTAAACTCTGGCATAGACGCCTTGGGCACATCAGTTCCACATTAATTGAACATACTCTAAAATGTAATGGCGTTAGGGGCTTACCACCCATTAAATGTAAAGACTTTGAATGTGAAACATGTAAAATTAATAAACACAGACGAACATCATTCCGCCCAATAAACCAAATAAGATCTAAACGACCTCTAGAACTGCTACACACTGACCTGTGGGGTCCGACACAAATAACAGGGCGAAACGGGGAGAAGTATTTCCTAACTATAACAGACGACTTCTCTCGCAAAGTGTCGGTATACCCCTTATGCAGTAAAACACAGGTGTTTAAAGTATTTTCTAACCACGTAAAAAGAGCAGAAAGGTTTTTGGGCACCAAAGTAAAAGAAGTTCGTAGCGACAATGGGCGGGAATTCGATAATGAAGCATTCACCAAATTCTTTGAGGACAATGGCATACGACACGAATTTACCAATGTATATTCTCCGGAGCAAAATGGAGTTTCAGAACGTTTAAATCAAACAATAATGGACGGTGCTCGCTCAATACTCAATGAAAGTAAACTCAGTCTCAAATTCTGGCCAGAAGCTGTCTTATACATCGCATACACTCTTAACCGAATATGTCACAAAACTCAGAAAAAAACTCCTTTCGAATATTATTGTGGTAATAAACCATCCATAAGACATTTACGACCTTTTGGTACGGTGGCATATGTGGGGGTACCTAAACAACTAAGAAACTCCAAATTCGATCCGAAGGCTAAAAAGGGTGTTTTAGTGGGTTACGCAATGTCTACAAAAGGCTACAGGGTATGGATTCCCGAAACCAATAAAATAATAGAGACAATAAATGTTAGGTTTGGTGACGAATCTGTATCCAGAAGTATCCACAAACACAGTGAACAAGGTCCAAGCTATTCAATAGGCACAAACCCATTTACAACTTCGGAGCAGCGCAACGGAAGCGATCTGGGACCCTCTTACATCCTAAGTTCCGAACCACCTGAAATAGACCCTTTGACTGACCTTCAACCTGACAGATTTACTTCAGAAACACCACCCACTCAAAGTATTAGACCGAGTACCTCTGAATCTTCCGACTCTGCCTCCTCACACCCATCCGAGGGTGACAGTGACGAGGATGGCGAGGAGTTTACTAGAACTCTCAGGGAAGCTGTCTGGTTCCGTAAGCCTGTAACTAGGCCTGACAAATCGAGAACCGACGTCTACTATTACGAGTTGGGTGAAACACAACGTCTAAGATCACTGAAGGAAGTAAGAGATTACTGTCAATCTAATGGTATCAAATTTAATCCGTCACTGTTCAGTTTTAAAGGAAGCAATAAGTACCAAGGCATTGTAAAGTCCACTCCTAGTGCTAGCTCAAGTCCTAGTTACACACCTCCATACACCCCTTTCTCTGAAACTCATAAAACCAATACCTGACTAGAAGACTCCATACCTAACACATATAAACAGGCATTAAAATCCCCTCAGTGGGAACTCTGGAGACAGGCAATGCAGGAAGAGATGGATGTTATAAATAAAAGACAAGTATGGGTATTAACATCTCTGCCACCCAACACCGAACCACTAGGCTGCAGATGGGTATTCACCATCAAACGAGACGACAAGGGACGGGTTGCAAGATATAAAGCGAGACTTGTAGCACAAGGCTATAAACAAGTCAGGGGTGAAACGTACGATGAGACGTTTTCGCCCGTAGTCAATTTCAGTCTAATTCGCTTTTTCTTTGCAGCCCTTGTCTCATGTCTCGGATGGATCCACACTCAGTGTGATGTAAAAGGAGCCTATCTGTACGCCCCTCTTTCTGATAACATCTACATGAAACAACCATCAGGGTTCGAGGTAAAAGGTAAAGAACATTTAGTCTGCAAACTCCAGAGGGCCCTTTATGGTCTCCACCAGAGTGGACGAGTATGGTTTTATGAATTACATAAGATTTTAATTTATCTTGGTTTTAAAAAGTTAGAGTGGTGTAATTGCGTCTATACGTTTTCTAATTATGTTGTTTTATTACTATATGTGGATGACTTTGTAATATTAAGTAACCATCAGAAACATATTAATGAAATTTTAACCCTTTTAACAAAACATTTTGACATAAAAATCCTGGGGAAAACACGCAAACTACTTGGTGTTGAATTTGAGGAGGATGGGAATGGCACTGTTTCAATTCATCAAATGCAATATATTGATGATATTTGTACAAGATTTAAAGAATTCAACTTTCCCATTACATCACTCCCTATAATTAAAGGTACTGTATACTCCAAGTCACAATGTCCTCAAACCGAAGCAGAAACCCAGGAAATGTTACAATATCCATACAGAAGTGTTTTGGGCTGCCTTTCATTTTTAACAAGCAGGACACGTCCTGATATTTCGTACGCTGTAAATATCTTCAGCCAATTCCAGAGCAATCCTGGGATTGTTCACTGGAATGGTCTCCTGAAGCTTTTAGGGTATGTCCAAAGCACAAAACACTATAAACTGAGGTTACCTTGTCACCACATAAACCTAATAACTTACACCGACGCGGATTTCGCCGCTAATAGGGATGACAGGACATCAATGGGGGGACAACTACTAATGTTAGACAAAGCTCCTATCATGTGGAGAGCCTTTAAACAAAAATCTGTCTGTTTGTCTACTATGGAATCAGAATTTGTGGCTTTAACAGAAGCAACTAAAGAGCTTCTATGGTTCAGTAGGATCATAACTGAATGTTATGACAAACATATTTTTACAGGTCCACAAGTTAAACCAACACTTTTAGTAGACAACATGGCCTCCATTGATTTTCTTAAGTCTCCCATTGAAAATTACAGAACGAAACACATTGACGTAAAATTATTTTTTGTTAGAGACCTTTTAAACCAAGAGATTTTTAATGTTAAACACGTAGCCAGTAAATCTAATCTCTCAGACATTTTCACTAAACCTTTAACAAAGTTTGATCTTAAAAAATTTATTGATGTAATTTTTAGTTATAAGTAATTGATATATATACATAATATTTAAATGCTATGAAAAAAAACTCCTCCTCCTTTGAACTTGTGTCAAGCATTAAGATGCTTGTTTAACTTTTCATGTTAAACCTTGAAGTTTAGCATCTTTTTTTTTTAAAACTGAAATTTTTGTATATTTCAGTACTTTTCTTTTAAAAAATGTTTGAATATGTGATTATACTCTTGTTATTTCATATTTGTTTCGTATGCATACGTTTCATAATATCATTTCATAGGTTTTGATATACCCTCATTTCCAACATCGCGGACAATTTAACTCCCGCTGGAATGTGGTCAGACCTCAGGATCGTTCATCCTCCGGGATCCGAGCAGCCTCGAAAAACGCCTCGTGAGGTGCCCTTGTAAATAGCCAGAGTGGTCTGCAGGGGGTAGCGGCGTTCTTGAGTGTTCTGATCACAGGAAGGCCTGTCGCGGGCATCGTTCTTTTTAAGTCTGTAAGTCCCTGTTTTTGTATAATGGAAATGTCACATAGGTCCCGTCCGTGGTGTTGAAAATCGAGTTGTATTTTTTATTGCATATGTAAATATGAAAATTTTTCTTCTCGTTTTAAGAGTATATATAACAAGTTTTTTTTCATATTTAAATTGGCCAAATCATTTGCAAATGTATATCGTTTCAAAAGCTTAAGCATATTTTTTTTTTCTGTGTTGTCTTTCACGTGAGCGCTCACAGTCATTTAACTCTGTCACTATCATAATCATAATTCATAATCGTTATCATGATCATGATCGTTATTGTTCTCATTATTGAAATTTTCTCATTTGCATAACATGTATCTTTCATATATTGTCAAAGTATTTTCATATTGTAATTCATGTATATTTATTCTTCATATTATCCTGAATTTGCGTTTATATGATAATCATTCTCTTCCAGAATAAATATGCAAATGTATGATTGTTTAAAATTCATTTGAATATTGTACAAGTCAAGATCAAGAAAAAATCATCATATTAAATTGTTATGTAAAGGTAACTCGTAGTCACTTGCACGTGACGAGGTAATTGTAATTATCTTTCATGGTTTTTTTTCAGGAAAACGTTATCTTTATAGACTTTTGCTATTGAACTTTATTCGACGTGAAAAAAAAAACTTTTCGTTAGAGTTACAATTGTAACTGAACTTTCACGAAATGAAAAAGTTGTTAATCTAGTTGTTATATAATTGTTAAAATTGTTGTTATTGTTGAATATTGTTATTAACATTATTGAAAATTGATGTTTTTGATTAACCCTGTTGAAGTTATTGAATTTGTTGCATTTATACTTGTTAATGTTAAGTTTCTGTTTTACTGATAACTATCGAAGTGTGATAGTTGATATTCTAATGTTTTACATTATTCTATATATATATATAATTTACAATATCTGTTAATTATCCATTTTATTTTTAAGTACGAGTGTTAAGGGGGGGGGGGCGATTGTCAGCCATTTTTTCTTCCTTAACACTCTAAAATACATAATTCTAATTATATATATCGTAATATTGTAAAATGGCATGGCTTACTATCTTATATTTTGTTCCAACTTCCATTTTTCTTCTTTGCCGGCATTTTCCAATCTTCCGATCTTTTGTTTACATGTTCAAATCAATCGCTTATCTTTTGTTTTTCCGATCGTCGCTGATGGGTGTGTTCATCCTGGTTTTATCGTTCCGTTCGGTCGCAATCCGCAAGCATCGCGGATCGCAACTCGTAAGTGGCTGTCTTGCATTTCTTCCATCGCAAGTCAGGAGCTCGCTTGCTCAACTCGGAGGGGCGTATCCAGTTTCGAATTGCCGCTGCTATTTAAACCGGCTGAGATATGTTGTGCTGGGGATTTTGAAGCGATGTTATGAGCTAGCAATATTGAAGTCAATATGATATAGTTTCAGAAATGTCTTTTAGATTCATCCAGTTTTTAAAGTTAACAAACTTGTGTTTAATTACGCCAAATCCGTTGCTGGACATTTAATTGTGAAAATGGTTTTTCAACTTCGCCCGTTTGTCATTTTACCAGCAGTCATAATCCATTTGTGTTTTTAATTTTTTAATTAAGTCTTCATATTCATTTGTGGACATTATTATCTTCAGTTAAAAAAAAAAACTCTATATGTTTTTAAGACTTTTTATCGAAATAGTTGGTGTGCCGTATCATTGGAATTTTTCAGTACGTCGATAGCTGTCATCCATAAGTGAGTCCGTTTTGTTTTCAGTGCTATCCTAATATTGTTATATGCCATGCCATGCCATTTAATAAGTAATATTATTTCATTATATAGAATGGTTTTAATTTAAATACGGAATTGAACTTATTTTCTGTTTACATTTTACCAGTTATATTTTTCATCTAAGTTTATACATATTTTATCTAAACTTGAATATTATTTCATGACATAGAATAACTTTAATATAAATCTGGAACTGAACTTGTTTCTGTTTACGTTATGCCTGTTATATTTTTCACCTGGATTTATACATGTTTTATTTAAACTTGCACTTATTTTTTCGTTAATAAACGTTAGTCTTATTTCACTGAAAAACAGTTTCTTTAATGAATGTCTTACACTACACTGTCACAATGTCACCAATACTTACTCTCTTAGGTCACCGAAGTTGCACTATTATAAACTGCTAAATTTTATTTTGTTTTAGACGGTTCTTGTTACAGAACCGATCATTTCTTACAAAATTTATGGATGTAATTCGATATTTTTATGCAATTCATGGACGTAATTTGCATTTTTTAAAGTTTTTTATTGACATAATTTGTGTGTTTTTTTTATGCGATTTATGAATGTAATTCCTGTTTTTCATGCAATTTATGAACATAATTCGTGTTTTTTATGCATTTCATAGACGTTTAACGCGATTCATGGAGGTAATTTGTGTTTTTTATGTGATTTATGGACGAAATTTGCACTTTTTGAACTGGAGCGATTCATAGATGTATTTCACATTTTTTTATGCGATTCATGTATGAAATTCGCCATTTTTTACGCCAGGAGTCGATTTAGAAAAAGAAAGTTGCATAGCAGAAACTGCTATACAAAGTCAGTTTTGAATAGCAGTTAGACACTTTTGTATAGCAAGTAAAAAATAGCTAACGTAAATTTTAAATCTTGAAAATTTACAAAAAAAAAAAAATAAATAAATAAATAAAAAAATAAAGCAATATTTAATCAAAAGCATAAATGAAAGTAAATAAAATTATACAAAGAATAAAAAATAAATGATAACTCACCTACCCAATATAAATTACTTAGGAAATAAGAAGCTGGCTCTTGAATGACTTATAGGTCAATTTACCTTCGCCACAGGTCAATTAAATATATGTATCAACTTACCACAGTACCAATTCTTAAAAAATATATTTGTTGTGAGGGTCAATATTTTTTAATAAGCCATAAACTCAGAAATACAATTTTTGTAATTTTAAAAAAAACATAAGAAATAAAATGAAATCTTCATTTAAGTTAAGTAGACAAGTATTATTACACAAAAAATACCTCTTGTTCATATTATTTACAGGCTATTTACAAAATTTCTGAAATTTCAGGTCAGAATCTGTGCTGTCTGTTTCGATGCATAAATAAAGTAAAAGGATCGTAACAGTGAGTGTTCATTTTACAACCACTACAACACGCACGCCAAACTTCTATGAGATAACGCCGTGATTAGCGAGTAACAGAGATTCAGTAATCAGTCACAGCGTCAGGGCGGGAACAAATCATGTGTTTACTGGGAAAACTGCACCCAGCAATGGCGTCTCGCTGTAATTCCATTGTAAATAAACACTTGGGGAGAGTGAAAATGCAATGTATGTCGTGTAAAAACATCTTTAAATTTTAACTTTAAGTGTACATAACATAACAAAGGGTTTGGTAAATATGCATCGCATGTTGAGGGAATATTTTAATTTTTAATTTTTGGGTAATAATGAAAAATTACAAAAATGAATTGGTTTCTTTTCTAAAATTTTCTGCATAGTTCAAAAAACTTTCTGTGCACGGCGTGCTTCTATATTATACAACTCTGGTTATAATTTTTTAATTTTAATTAGTTTTCGAAATATAAATTTTTTTCTAAATTTAATTAAATTTCTATAGTAACAATCTGTAATGGCAACAAAAGTGCTTCAATTTTTTGGAGAAAAGGGAAAAACTATAGGGATTATTAGATTTCTTCTTATTTGTCAATTTCAAATACATAATTGAAATTATCTTTTATTTCAATCAACAGTAAAATAAATATTGTGTTTTAATTATGCTTTTCAGAAAAATTTAAAAAAATAAAATAAAAATCAGATTTTTTTTTTTTGTCATGAAAAGTGAAATTATTAAACTAAGAAAGAAATTTTAAAATAAGAATTAAATCATCACATGTCAAAACAGAAAATAAGAAAAATTCCGTAAAAATATTTATACTTAAAAAAAAAAAAAAAAAATTACAAAAATTTTCAAATAATAAAATTATTATATGCAAAACGCATTTGAATTGGATAATTACATCTTATCTAAATTTCCTAAATATTATATATTGTCATAATTAAAGTGAATGGATTGTATTCTTCCATTCTTTAAGAGGTTATAAAAATTGCTATTTTACCAATGGACAGTATCATTTCATGTGCATGCGGAATATTGCTCCTTCACAAATTTTCTCAAAACATAGCTCTAACGTACGATTTGGCATGAATTCTTTTTGGCGTATTTTTTTAAGACTGCCTATTTCTGGTTGCCCTGCATTAAATTCAAAATCATCTTAATTAACAAAACTTTCACGTATATGATATTATTCATTTTTCATATGCTCTTTGTTGCCAATTCTCTGGTGCCAATGTGTGAATTACAGAATGAGGAATTCATTGCCTCGCCCTCGCTTCACGAACTCAGTCATGTGAAGACTGCTTCTTAAAAAATGCTTCCAGGCACCATCCCTAACTATTTTTGTATGGAAAACTTTAAATTTATAATTTTACTCTAAATGAATAAATTTCTTAAAAAGGCACTTATTTTCTTATGGTGGATCACAGCCTCCATCTTTAGCGAATGCATTTTAAAAGGAACCTGGTCAACAATATTTAAAGTACAGATCTACATTATAGCATGATCGATGGAATATGCAATTTTATTCGAGTCGGATCGACCTAGTTAGCAATTTTTCCGTGTGTGACCAACAAAATTCACAATATTCCCCATTTCCGACCAAAGAAATTTGCTATTTTTCAAAATGCGATTAATAAAACTCACAATTGATTGACGAAATGTGTGTTTTTTTCGCTGTAAATTGAAAAAAATACACATTTTTCTTCGACCGAGTATCAACATTCATGATTTCTGTATTAACATTGACGAAATCTGCATTTTTTTTATGCGACAAGATGAAACTCGCGATTTTTTTCTCTTGATGAACTGGCAAAAATTCTATTTTTCTGCAGCTGATCAACGAAATTTGATCTGGAATTGGAGTCTGTGAAAACTGAATGGGGGTTGGCCGGCAGGGGGCAGAGCCCCCTAGTACCATGGGTGCAAGTTTGAAATTTTGCCAGGACTGAAAATATTTTGAATCACCCCCCCCCCCCCACCCACCAAGTGAACAAATATACACGTGCATGATTTACGTTTTTTCATGACTGTTTGACGAAATTCGCTTTTTCCCACGATCTTTTGACAGAAATCGCGTCTCTATCGCGATCCTTTGACCAAAAATTTCGTTTTTGCGATCCTTTGACAAAAATTCGCGACTTTTTTGCGATCCTTTGACAAAAATTCGCAACTTTTTCGTGATGTTTTGAAGAAAATTCGCGATTCTTTGACAAAAAATCGCGACTTTTTTGCAATCCTTTGACAAAAAATCGTGTTTTTCCGCAATTCTGAAAAAAATAGCGTTTTTTCTGCTATCATTTGACGAAAATCGTATCTTTTTCGCGATTCTTTGAAAGAGACTGCGCCATTACCGCGATCCTTCGACAGGAATCGCGTTTTTTTTTTTTTTTTTTTACTATTTTTTGACCAAAAAACACGTCGTTTTTGCGATCTTTTGTCAGAAAAGTGCTTTTTTTCCACGATCTTTTGACAAAAATCACGTATTCAAGGGTCACAGCCACTCAGAAGGATTTGGAGAAGTTTTTGGAGCAGTCAAAAATGGATTTTGGAGCAGGAAAATCAGTTTTTGGAGCACCCCCACCACCCCAAAAAAAGAAAAAGAACAGGAAAAGCAAACTGTAGAGAAAGCAATAAAAATAATTTTGTAACAGCAAAATTTTTAAAATAGAAAAAAAAGCAGCAAAAAAATTCATTTTTTAACAAATAATGTTGTTTACCTGCACTTACTCAAACACAACTGGAACAACAGCTATTTTTGGAAGCAGAAAAACAAATACTATAGAAAGATACAATAAGCAAAACGGCCCCATGTTTTTTTTAATTGAAATCATCGTTTTTTCGACGATCTTTAAACAAAATTTGCATTTTTACGAGATTTTTTCTCGAAAACGGCGTTTTATTCCCGCGATCTTTTGACGAAATCGGCGTTTTTTCCGTGATCTTTTGATGAAATCGGCGTATTTTTTTCAAATACTCTTTTGACAAAATATTTTTAAGCGATCTTTTATTGAAAACGGCGTTTTTTCCCGCGATCTTTTAACGATATCGGAGTTATATCTGCAATCTTTAGACGAAATCGGCGTTTTCCCGCGGTCTTCAGAAGAAATCAGCGTTTTATCTTGCAATATTTGGAGAAATTGCCGTTTTTCCCGCGATCCGCACAGGAAATTCGCGTTTTTTATCGATCTTTTGACAAAGTTCGTTTACAAAAACATTGACGAAATCGTCGTTTTTCCACGAAATATCGAGGAAATGCATGCTATTTCGGCGATCCTTTCACGAAATTTTCATTTCTACGTAA
This sequence comes from Maratus speculifer, assembly GCA_964019185.1. Classification (NCBI taxonomy): domain Eukaryota; kingdom Metazoa; phylum Arthropoda; class Arachnida; order Araneae; family Salticidae; genus Maratus; species Maratus speculifer. The sequence goes on along the minus strand of OZ025298.1, from coordinate 185,180,941 downwards.
TTGTTTTTTCCGCGCGCAAAACCGTACAAGTTGGCAACTATGCGGAACTGATAACACAATTTCAAATTTTCGGAAATTTAGGACGAGAAACAGTTTTGAAATATATCATTTTACTTACACTATCATTGAAGGCAACCAAGAAGATGCCGTAACGAAAGCTCACTTACCCGTTTGATCGCCATTTTTGACCAATTTCGTCGTGGTAAAAAATGGCGGCGCGGCCGAAAAAAATAAGAAAGATCGTTGAAATCTGCGGGTTTTGAAAATAAATAAAAAAGCGGAAATCCGCGGATTATGAAAATAAACAAAACGCGAAAATCTGCATTTCTGCGGAAAATTGGCATGCCTGTTGATTCGATATGCATCGTGGAAAACGTCAGCGTCCAATCATCCAATAATATAAGTTGTAGAGGGTAGGTGGGGCTACTCTAATGTTGTCATCACGGGAAGGGAGGGTTAGAGCAGTGGTGTAGTCCTGGAAAAAAAAGTGGGGGGACGCTCATAGTCTCGAACATTAGGATCTCTATCACCCATACGGCTAACTTGATTGTGAATTCCAGGGATAAATAATTGAAAAATTAAATTTAAATTAAAAAAAATAATTTTTATTTTAAAATTAAAATTTTAAATTAAATTTACCTTTAAAAGTAATTAAATTTTTAAATTATAATTTAATTAAAATTAAAATTTAATTAAAATTTAAAAAAAAAGTTGCATTTTAAATTATTTATTTTGTACTTAGTTATTCAAAATGGAAAAGAAATTCATTCAACGTAATTTATTTTATGTTACAACAATTTTAACAATTTTTTACTTCAAGCACAATTTTAAATACACGGTGATTCTAAATTCATATAAAAAGTTTAAGTAGCCAATTTAGCCCTTTTCTATTTCAAAAATTTCCCTTCTTAACAGAAAAATCATACAATATTCTTTTCTTTATTTAAGATAGGCATTTCATGATTACAAAAAGAAGAAAATTCCTTTGAAATTTTCTGGTATGAAATCGAAAATTTTAAATAAAATAAAAAAAAAGAAAAGAAAAGAAAGAAAGAAAAACTAGTAAATTTGTCAAACACAGAAAATACATTTAAAAAAAATAGAAATGGAGTTTTTTTAAATGAGGAAGTTTGATTTCACAACAGAGATTTTCAAAGAATTGTTCCTTTAAGTAATCCTGAAATGTCTCTCTTTTAAATAAAGAAAATAATAGCATAAGAATTTTCTGATGTGAATGAGAAAACTTGGAATAATAAAAAGAGACAAATTGCCATGTAATTTCTATGCATATCCCTGTAAATGAACGATAAAAGCTACTGAATCCTTATTCTATATTAAGCTTATTGTTACGCATTTCTGTAATATATATAAATTTCATTATGTTTGAAGGCGTGTAACGTCATTAAAATAGAATGTAAAGAGTTTTCTTTCCTTATGGCATAATTTAATGAAATAGTTCTGTGGTAACATGTAAACGAATTACAAGTGCCACATACTTAATTTGCGTTAAAGAATCTCTTTAACGCAAATCATATTAATATATATAGACAGTCTAAGTTTAAAATGTTGTATTTTTTATGGTGCTGCAAACTTTATAGAGCTTGCAGCATTTTTAAACAATATTGCAGTAATTCAATAAATTTTTTATTTAGAAATATAACAAATAAGATGTATATTACAAACCCCAAATTAAATTTCTATCAGCTATTTTACAAAATAAAGTAATGAAACAGATTTTTTTTTTTTTCTTTTTCTGAACATTTGGTGCATTTTAATCTTTGGTTTACGGGGAAAAAAAATCGCAAATGTAAAAGAGAAACAAAATTGAAAATAGTCTTTTACGGAGGCTTCAGGGGGATAATTCTTCTCCCGAATCTAGGAAAAAAGTGACTTAAACTACAAAAGCGGAAAAAAAGTTACACGGAAAAAAGTTACCGAAATAAAGTGACCAGGAAAAAAAGTGACAATTAATTGATTTTAGGGATTCATTGGCTAAGTCGGATTTCTTTAATCGGGGGGAGGCTCTTAATTTAGGTAAATGGTTTTTTCATGCTGAATTAACTGTTTTGGTTCAATTTTTGGATATACGTCCATACTGAAAGGACGATTGCCTGATTAGTTTTGGGAACAGACAATTACTCTCCCCCTCTCCATCCGCCCGAAATTATATAAATGGGTTTTTATGCAGAATTATCCAACGTATGTCAAATTTTCTATATAGGTTCTTTCTGATAAGGCTTATATATAGTAGGGGAGAGTGGGGATACTTGAGCATAGGGGATACTTGAGCCACCCCTATTATCTCTACAGTTGGTTAATTTTTCTTTCTAAAACTGCCAATATGGTAACATATTTATAGTTCTGAACATGTAAAAAAGAAATCACACATCTTGGTACCATTTTGAAAGTATAGTGATTAATAGTTGTCTTTTCCCTATCTGAAGTAAATATTTGGGTGCATGGTTTTTTTGTTTTTTTGTAATTAAAGTTTTGTTTAAAGTTGCAACTATATACATAAATTTAATAAGCATAATTTCAATTGTATTTTGAATCTAAAATAGTTCTAATAGCTGCATGCTTTATTTAGTAAAACTCTAGGAAACAAAAATAGTGGTAGTGGGGATACTTGAGCCAGTGAGAGTGGGGATGCTTGAGCCATGTCTCAACCACCCCTACTAGAAATTAAACATGGGTGAAACAAACAAAAAATAAAATTCCATCCTTATATTCACTAATAGATTTTTTTCTGGATAAAAGGGAGAATAATTTTTCATTTTATTTATTTTTCTTAAAAAAATAACGACCTAAAAATGTTCCAAAATGTATATTTTTTAAATGAAAATATCCATTTTATTTTTCATTTTGACTAACAAAATAGCCTGTCTAGATAAATGTAAACATAGTTTTCAATTTAACTTTTATTAAATTAAAATAAATTTTTAAAACTGTTTTACAGGCTATAATCTCTAATACTTTAATTTGTTAAGTCCAACATATTAAAATATTTATTTTTTAATATAACATATTAAGATTAATATTTTATATTGAAATCGTAACCTCTGTTGCTGTAACTTTTTTTTTATTTAACTAAGAAAATTGAAGAAAAATTGGTAAAAAAAAGCGCACAAAAAACAAGAAAAGCAACAAAAATCCCAGTTCAAACTTACCAGCATGGAGCCAAAGAGGAAGACAAAATCTTTTCCTGTGAAATCAAAAAAGTGTTTGAAATAGTAGAATGATACATCTGGCTTAAATTCCGACAGTTACTAAATTAAAAGCATGAGTTCGACAGTATCATCAAAGGAAAATTCTGTCAATGATGGTGATGATGTGAAAAGAAAACCTTCTATTGATGGTTGGTTACTAATAAAATATGCCAGAAAGAAAACTGTAAAAATATTTGTTGGATAAGTGCTTAATATTTTGAAAATGAAATTTGCCCGATGAATTGCAGATTCCAAATTTAAATGCCTCTGAACTGAGGAGGCTTCTACCGTCGTTATAAGTCAAGTTGAAATTATCCTTCGACAGCCAGTTCTAACGACAAAAAATGATCTTATTACTAGCTTTGTTTTCTCAATTGGTTTTGAAGGACTTTATGTTTCATAATTTATCATTCTGTAAAATGTTTGTGCAAAAATAAAGCGAAAAAAATTACTTTTGTAGGTATTTTTCCGTCGTGGCTCAAGTATCCCTTCACCGTGGCTCAAGTATCCCTCCCATGGGGATACTTGAGCCACGATGTAAAACAAAAAATAAACACTTATTATACATAGAAAAATAGTTCAAAATTAATTGAAAGTGGTTTTCAGTTGAAGAAAAAATATCAAATTTTCATTTTCAATATTTTATTTTATTCTAAGAAATTATAAAAAAATTAAAAAAATTAAAATTCAAAAAATGGCTCAAGTATCCCCATCTTCCCCTATATAATGCCTAAAGAATTTTGGGAGTTTAATGGTTAAGTATAGAGGGGGAACGGGGGATAGCTTCCCTTAAATTAATCCCTTTTTAAGCAGAATTATCCGATTTATTTGGAATTTTGGACATAGGTTTTTTATGATAAGACCTATCTCTGATTAGTTATGGAGTTCTTTTGCTGGAGGACGGCAGTCACCTCCCCTCTCAAATTAGATAAATCGGTTTTTATGCAGAATTATCCGATGTATTTCAAATATTAAATATAAATTGTTTCTGATAAGGTGAATCCCTGAATAGTTTTAAGTCTTTAATGGCTAAGTATAAAGGGAGCTGGGAGATAGCTCCTCTTTAATTAAATAAATGGCTTTTTACGCAGAATTATCCGATTTGCTTCAAATTTTGGATGTAGGTTCATTATGATAATTCGTATCCCTGATTAGTTATGGGGTTCTTTTGCTAAGTATTAAAGGGGAAACTGGCGATTATCCCCCTTTCCTTAAATTGAATCCTGAATAGTTTTAAGGGTTTAATGGCTAAGTATAGAGGAGGGAATGAGGGATAACCTCTCTTAAATTAAATAATTGGCTTTTTATGCAGTATTATCCTATTTACTTCGAATTTTGGATATAGGTTTATTATGATAAAGCGTATCGCTGACTATGTATGTAGCTTGAATGTTTAAGTATAATCAGGGGAAATGGGGGAGCTAATCCCCTACTTAATTTGTTTTTCAAGGGACATTATTCCTTGAAAAAAAAAAAAAAAAGGATGTATTATACAGTTAGTCTGAATAGTCTATGAGCTCAATGCCATTAATTTAAATTTGCAATATTGTTTTTATTTATGTTTTGACCAGTTGCATTAATATTTTCAGGTATTAATAGAACAAATAAATAAAATAAATAAATAACAAGACCTTTGTTAAATTGCTCCTAAAATTAGAAAATTAGCAGTTTGTTAATTTTTTAATTTCTTCTGTCTTTACAAAGAGAAAATATTGTATTCGTGAAAATTTTCAACTTCCAGTTTTTTGTCGGATTTACATACAACCCAATCACATAAAACTCATTATATTGCTGCAATAAAAGTGCAATCAAATCGCAAACAAAAATGTATAATGGATTAATTTAGATAAAAACAGGTTACTATATATTCTATAGAATACTCTAGAATTTGTATATTCTTAATTGATTTTTTTAATATAAATTATGCTTTTTATTATCGGTATTGTACAACAAGTAAAAAAACGCATTTATTATTTTTATATATAAACAGAGAAATAGAAATGTAATTTTCGTAACGGTCTTCACTTTTTTTTTTTTTGGGGGGGGGGGGGGGCAAACGCGGTAGATGTTTCAGAAAATGCCTTCAAAGCTGGCGTTTTGAACCGAATATCCTGATGAGGACAAAAAAAAAAAAAAAAACAATTAACAGAGGCAGAAAAACGTTACGTTCCGTGATCAAAAACGCTTATAAATCAATAGGTAATTAATAAAAAAATAGAAAACACAATTTATTTCGAAATTATACTTCCATAATCAGATCTTCCAATTTTATAACTTTGCGTAGAAATATGAATTCGTAAATGTGTCAAAAGGTTTTGCGCATGTTGAGCAGAGAAAAGCCTTTAGAAGAGTACACAGAAAAAAAGAAGCTAAGCTCCCATTCCCTCCTCAAAACTTAGCCATTAAACATTTAAAACTATTCAGGAATTCACTTTATGAGAAAGAACCTAAATTCAAAATTTAAAATACATCGGATCTATCTAAAGCAATCTATCTAATTTAAGGGGGGGGGGGATAATCACCCGTTCCCCCATTGATACTTAGCAAAAGAACATCATAAGTAATCAGAAATACGCCTTATCATAATGAGCCTATATACAAAATTTGAAGCAAATCGGATAATTCTGCGTAAAAAAAGCTATTTATCTTATTTAAGAGAGATTATCCGGCATTCCCCTCCTCTATACTTAGCCATTAAACCCCTAAAACTATTCAGGGTTCTATTTCTTTAAACTATTCAACTTTATCAGAAAAAACCTATATCCAAAATTTAAAATACAATGGATAATTTTGCAAAAAATCCAATTTATCTAATTTAAGGAGTAGGGGATCGCCCGTTCCTCCCATTTATACTTAGCAAAAGAACCTCATATCTAATCAGAGATGTACATCGGATAATTGTACATAAAAAAAAAACAATTTATCTAATTTAAGAAGGGGGAATAATCGCTCGCCCCCATTTTTAATTAGAAGAAGAACCCCTTAACTAATCAGGCATACGTCTTATCATAATGAACCTACATCCAAAATATGGAGCAAGTCGGATAATTCTGCATAAAAAGTATTCATTTAATTTAACGGGGATTACCCCCCGTTCCCCCCTCTGTATTTAGCCATTAAGCCCTTAAAACTATTCAGGGATTCACTTTATGCGAATTAACCTACATAAAAATTTCAAATATATTGAATAATTGTGCCTAAAAAACAATTTATCTAACTTAAGGGGGGGGGGGAACAATCACCTTCCCCTTTTTAATTAGCAAAGGAACCCATAAACTAATCAAGGATACGTCTTATCATAATGAACCTATGTCCAAAATTCGAAGCAAGCAAATCGGTTAATTCTGCGTAAAAAGCCATTTATTTATTTAAAGAGGGGCTATCCCCCGCCACCCCCCTTTTAGACTTAGCTATTAAACCCTTAAAATTATTCAGGGATTCACCTTAACAGAAAGAACCTATATTTAAAATTTGAAATACATCGGATAATTCTGCATAAAAACCGATGTATCTAATTTGAGATGGAGATAATTGCCCTCCTCCCCCTTTATAATAAGCAAAAGAACCCCATAACTAATCAGAGATATAGAGCTTTATCATAATGAATCTATGTCCAAAATTCCTAACAAATCGGATAATTCTGCGTAAAAAGCTATTAATTTAAGAGAAATTATCCCCATTTCCCCCTCTATACTTAACCATTAAACTCCCAAAATTCTTCAGGTATTATATACTATATATAAGCCTTATCAGAAAGAAACTATATCCAAAATTTGACACAGTTTGGATAATTCTGCATAAGAACCCATTCATCTAATTTACGGCGATGGGAGGAGGGGGGGGGGGGAATCGTTCGTTCCCAAAACTAATCAGGCAAGCGTCTCTTCAGTATGAACGTATATCCAAAAATTGAACCAAAACAGTTAATTCAGCATGAAAAACTCATTTACCTAAATTAAGAGCTCTCCCCCGATCTCCTTTCATACTTAACCGATGAATCCCAAAAAATCAATAATGAATCTCCAAAATTAAGTCCTTGTCATTTTTTTTCCGGTAACTTTTTTCTCCTTGTCACCTTTTTTCCAGTAACTTTTTTTCCGTGTCCCTTTTTTTTTTTGCTATTGTACTTCATGTCACTTTTTTCCCCGATAACTTTTTTCCGGTCACTTTTTTTCCGTGCACCACTTCTCCCTAATGAATAACCCTTGGTTATCTTTTCTTTTAACTGTTCAGTTACTTAAATCCTCTGAGAAAAACAAGCTGTAATATTTTTTAAAAATTTTGAGAGAAAGAGAAAATTTAATTAATTAAATTTGAAAATTTAGAGGGGCAATTCTGCTCCACCACCATTGATGATGAACATGTTTCTTTCCCCCCCCCCTTTTTTTTTAATCCCGTTCAATAAAAAACATAATTTTATAACAAAAACCTATTGATATTTGGAAAACATATAACGTTTATCGAAAATTCAAAATATAGCAAATAATTTAAGACATTATTAATCAAAACTCAAAATATACTTACAATTCTGTTGGATCTGACTTTTGATTGGCAATTGTATGTACCGCAACGTTTGAAAGAAATTGCAAAACTTTTCAGTTTTGGCTGCCTACATCGTTTCATTGTTATTTTTCCTTCAAAAATTAAAATTATGATATAAAATATTTATCGCTAGAAAAAACGAGGCAACTCAGAGATACTCGCTCCACTTTAAAGTAGCCCATGCTTGAATCTAATCAAGAAATTATTGTCAATGTGAACGAGAGAAAAGAGAATAATCGTTCTGGGGGATTCTTTCACTGAACAGTATCAGAAGTTGTCGGTCTGCATTGATGATCTTTTATTGACTAGTCTGTATTCAACTGCAGACGCCATATACCGGCCAATTGATGACCATTATTAACTAACAGCATGTGACAGCTATGACAATTACCCTGAATGTCTTTAAAGACCTTATTTATTGACTAATGGAAGCATGCTGTTGCTAATTGTCGTGTGAGTAAAAAAATGACCAGACTTTCAATTCTCGAACATCTGGATATTTTTTAAACTGAGACTGCGGTGTGTCCAAGGTCTTTTTCGGGAGCTTGTATGATCTTTCTTATAGGAAACAGGAAGGGGATAATAGACTTCCAAGTAAAAGTAATGTATGCCTTTGAAAGAACTAATGTTAGTGCGGTATTTCATTAATGGTAATTTATCTTTTTGAGAGCCGTTGTTATGTTGTTAACGAAAACTAAAATGGTTTAAAATATCAATTCTATACTTTACAAAATTGTTAATTAGCCTCCGATGCTATTTCTTTCAGACAAGCTAAAAAATGTCGTGTCATCAGCCCTGAATTTTCTACTGAACCGATTTTGATAATTATTTTTTTAAATGAAAGCTATTTATTTGTAGTTGTGCCCATTTTAGCTATTTTTTAATTTATTTCCATTTTTATATTTTATTTTTAATTTTAAATGCTTTTTTACGATATTTCTTCAAAATGGTGGCAACCTTAGCTTAATGGTTTAGCTTTCCTCTCGATAATAAAAATTTATTTTCCAAAATGATTGCGTATAATTAATTATGCACTTGAAAGAGAATTGAGGTAAAAAAAATATATTTACTGAGAAATAATCTATATAATAAAGGCCAAACGTATCTGTGCGTAACGCATACGTCATGTTTTGAATGGCAACATTTTCCGATGAAATTTCGGTTTTGCAGTTTTCGCTATAGCAAATTTTTACTGCTAGACATAGCATGTTTTCAACTTTTGTACCATAATATAGAGAAAAAAATGCACTTTTAAATGCAGTTTGTTAGAAAACTGTATCTCAATTTGTTTTTGAGTTATTAATTTTTTTGTAGTTTTTTGTTCAATTTCTCTAATGGTGGCAACTTGAATGTCACATTTATGTGGGAAATAAAGGAAAAATAACCATAGAGTAAAAAAGAAGAATACAGATGCAGTTTGGTGGCTGGAGGTGACACCAAAAAATATAACCCTAAAATTCACTGAATTACATCAAACACAATAGCGTGCTTTCGCAAAAAAGGAAAACATTTAGCGATACAGTTTTAATTCATAATATAATGAAGTGCTATTTTAGAATGCTAAAATATAATCACATATTTTTCATTTAGAGAAAAAATGATGTTAAAAAATTCGGTCTCTTTTCTACGTGATTGTTTTGTTTGGGCCGAATAAGAAACTTAAATTGGAAGAATAATGGCCATTCAAATCGATTTAATCGCATACTGTACGTTCATCTATCTCTTTTCTCCATGGAAAATAACAGATCACTGTATATTTTATTTGCCATTTTTTCATAGCAACTGAAAAAATAGCAATTAAAAACCTGTTATGACAAAATATTGTCAGTTATAAAACCCGGTGAATGTTGTTGGTTTTATTTCGTTTTTATCTATCAATTTAATAACTTTTAGTTCGTTGTAAACTTACTTTACAAAATATACATCAATTAACCTTTACAAAAATGTATTTTTAAGAATATCTGTGTGTCATATTTTCTTAGTTGGTTTTAAAAACTGAAAGAATGCAATTTTATTCTTTGGCAAAATCTTTAGCTATAACTTCTATCTTGCGTCTAATTCGGAAGTACGGATAATTTTCAAAGCTTTATATGATTACATAATTAATATGTTTCATGTAAAATTGCTGTTTGGAATTAGTTGGCAGTTTAAAAAGCATATTACATAGGAAAATTTAACTAGACTTTTTAATTTTAAATTAAAAAAAAATTCATCTTTACTCTGTGACCCGGGAACCCTGGGTTCCATGTACTAGTATTAATAATGCAAATAAAATAACGGAAAATAACTTATGATAAAAATTAATGTTTAAAGCAAAATAAGAAAAATTTCAAATGAGGAAAAAGATGTCATTCAACAACCAGAAAATGGGAATTACAATATTATTACGGATGCCTTTTTTCATATTACTAATAACAGTAACTTTTAAAAAACATGTGAAGAGAAAATGACGTCATTATTTAAAACATCGCATTTTTACTCATAACGATATTACATTTCAATATTTCTTTTCATTGTGTACACTGAGATTGAGATTTTACTTTCAGATGACTTCAGTTAGTTAAAATAATGTCACAGAAAAAATGAAATTAGTTGTTTTTTTTTATTTTTTTTTTTTTAATAAAACTATTTTTCTGTGAGTGCATATAAAATAAAATTTCTGGATTTTGCCGGAATTCAGATTACAATTTTAATTGAAGATGTGCGAATATTGTAACTGGCAAACTTGACATTAAGTTTGAAAATATATTTATTATATATTGATTCAATAATGTAATTACTTTTGCTTTTTTTAAAACCAAATCGATCGGGTCTTTTAAACATTTCATTCATCGGGATTCCACGGAATTCGACGGGATTCCACTCGTTTTATTGTTAAAATGCATTTCCCTTTTCTCAGAGTCTATAAAAAAGCGTTTAAACAAAAGAAAAAATCATTTTTTGATGAATCTGGTCAATGAAGAAGTAACACGTTGAGGTATCTCTTAATTTTTCCGCAATTCCAATGTCTCAGAGAGAAATTGCTAATCAACTGGGTATTTCACGTCGTTCTGTTTGCTATTATATTGATAAATACAACAAAAAGTTCGTTCATTCTAAACGGGGTCGCCCTTCCGGAAAACCTCTGATTTTTTTTTTTTTTTTTTTTCTAATCGGAGGCGAAACTGAGTTTTGCAATGGCAGAATCTATATTGAACTTGTTTTTAATTTTTTTTTTTTTTATTTTAATCATTTAATGAATCAGGAAAATCTGCGTCCCCTCGCGTCTTTAGCGTCCCCCTTGAGATAAAAAAGTAAGGGGACGCTTGAAAGAAAATAAAAAAGTGGGGGGACGCCGTCCCCCTGCGTCCCCCCTCGACTACACCACTGGGTTAGAGACGAACAACGTTGCAAAGCGTACATTGAAAAAGAAAATTCATCGAAGGAAATAAAATTTTGGCGCAGAAGGAAAATACAAAATGGCCGTTTTGGAGCAGAAACGGCCAAAATAACTGATTTGGAGCAGATATTTTCGTTTGGCGCAAGTCTATGACCCCTGTACCATATTGCCAGCAATCTTTTGAAAAAAAAAATTGTCTTTTTTCACGATCTTTTCGACGAAAAACAGATTTTCCTCGATCTTTTGACAAAAATCGCAGTTTCTCTGCAATTCTGACAGAAATAGCGTTTTTTCCAAGATCATTTATGGAAAATCGCGTCTTTTCTGCGATTCCTTGACAGATTGACGGAAATGACGTTTTTCTTGAGATCCGTCAACAGTAATCACGTTTATTCTGCAATTTTTTGACAAAAAACGCGTCCTTTTGAAATCTTTTGAATGAAATAACGCTTTTATCTGCAATCTTTTGATAGAAATAGCGCCCTTTTCCGCGATCATTTGACAAAAATCACGTTATATTCATAATGTTTTGACGAAAAATCGTGTCTTTTTTAGCGATCTTTTGGCAAAAAACACGTCATTTTCAATCGTCGGAGATTTTTCCGTCCTGCTTCCGTCCTCGGGAATTTTTAAAAGACGGAAATCCGTCCTGTGGACGGAAAACTTGCACCCATGCCTAGTACATATATAAATTCATAATAAAAATTTAACATATTTTCTATTTTTTTCTTTTAATTAGCTTAATTTTTTTTTTAGTTTCAGGTTTAAACTGGACTATTCTTAAAAACTTAGCTTGATAACATTTTAGTATTTAATCATGTTAAGTGTCAAATGACATTTTCATTTAGTATTTCCGACAAAATATTTTAAACACATCTAAAAATGAACATTTTTTAAATTTTTTTTATTGAAAACATAATATAGAGTAAAATCTCCAGTCATCAGCCAGTTAAAAAAATGAGTAAGCTTTTCAAATCAACTTTGTCTTTTATGATAACCTTCACATAAATGTACTGATAACTAATTCTAAAAATATCCAGAATTCTTTGCTGATGAATTATGAAAGAACTGCACAAACTGAAAAACATGTACCATTTTGGATAAAAAAATAAATTATTTACAAAGCATTTTGTCTCATAAGGGTTAGGGCTGACTTCTGCAAGAAGGATGAATGAAGAACCGCTTACCTTACAAATATTAAAGATAACAATTATATATTAGTCTTATTTTATAGAACCATAAATAAGTAGAAAATATTAAATGGTGATAAATTTAAACTTACCAAGAGTAGTTAAAAGATGACGCAATTCAGCAGAACTTATAAATCCATTACCATCTTTGTCAAAATGACGCAAACCTTCAATAAAATCCTCTGCAGTATCAGTACTTCGATTTTTACTGATTGTTTGCAAAATAGGAAGAAACACTTCAAATCCAATCCTTTCATCTACAAATAATAATTATAGTAGTAGTTGTAGTAGTTGTATTCACAATAATAATAAAGAACAAAATACTACAAAGAATTTTTTAGTAGAAAGATTAATGAACATGGGCAGAGAAATGCACCATTTTACTCACCACTGGCAAATGAATTTTCTGACAAAACGATTAAATTTTCTGGAAATTTTATAAAAAATTAGAAATTATAGAAAATATATCAATTTTTTTTTTCTTGATTTGTCATATATTGCAACTATTTCAACTGCTGCAATGTAAAAATGATACAAGTTAGCATTAATTCTACATTAACTTTGCTCTGTTGTATATTGTATAATTAATAAATTACATTAATTTATTATCTGCTATACATTAATTAGACAAAGAAAAAAATGAAAATATTACACTTTGTTTCAAAATGATATGGACATTCAGTTTAAAACATAATTAAAACAATCATTTTTAGATGAAGGAAACTGGATTAACTAACTGTTTAAATGCAGGAAGCAAACAGAAAGAAACTATTCAGATGAAAGAACTCCATTTATAAGATTTACATAATGACAGTGGCGCCATCTTTTGAAAAATATAAGTGGGCTCAAAAAATTTTGAACCAATACAAAAATATTGGGTGGGCTCAATTAATAATGGGTGGATGGAGATATCAAATTATTTGGTGGGCTCCTACCCTATGGGCCCATATAAGTTGCCGCCACTGCATAATGATACAAACACTGACAAAATTACTGATTAGTAGTCAGTATATCCACTAGGTATTTTAATTATTGTAAGAGACAATCAAGTACAGAAAAACTAAACCTATTAAGATGGTTCTTAAATTCTCTACTCAACAATTCAAAACAGGGCAGGGTTTTTGACATGACAATGCTCAAGGGCCAACTGCCAGGCCAAACTGCCAAAAACCCATAGTCACAATTTGCTGTGGTGTACTAGAGTTAGTTTAGTAAACAAATTTTAAAACTAGCAACAGTTGCCATACATTATGTTGAAATTTAATTGCATTATGGGTAATTACCAGGTCTTAAAATATTTTTAATAAAAATTGATGTAAAAATGACTGATTTCAAATCTCAGAAATTTATCTTGAAATGGACATGCAGAAATATTAGCACAAAAATGTTTAAATATCTTGTTTGTTTATTATTATTATAATATTTAAAAAAAAAAAAAATTAAAGTTATTTAGTATGCATTTAGACATAGCTAATATTTATAAGGAATAAGTGTTATAAATGCAGGATTTTCAAAAGTGATGAACCCCAAAGCAGAATATGCTTAAAAGTTCAACATATGTCACAGAACAACAAGCTTCTCTGCAGGGATGCAGAAAATGCTTTTACTCCCAACATTTCCCTTAATCCATATAAAAATTTCCCCAAACTTTTAGGATATGTTATACAGACATGGTACAGGCACAGCAGAGCAAAAGCTGTACTTTTATGACATAATGGATATCTGACAAAAAAAAAAAATAATAATAATAATAAAAATAATAATTTTTGTACTATTTTGATAAAATTTGCATTTTTACGCAATCCTTTGTAGAAAATGAGTTTAATAATCCTTTGACAAAATACAAAAATCTCATTTTTTTGTGATTGTTTGTCAATATTTGCGTTTTTTACATTTTTTCGATGAAATTCGCATCTTTTTCACAGTTCCTTGACAAAATTCACACTTCAACGAATTCAGATCATCTGAATTCAGATCTTTCAACGAATTTAGATGAAAATTGCATTTTTTCGTTATTGGTTGACAAAAATATCATTTTCTTTTCTGTGACACTGTGACCTTTTTTTTGTGATCCTTTGAAGAAATCTGCACAATTTGACGCAGTTCATACTTGCGTTTTTGTTGTATTGCTTCTGCTACCACCAATTTCTTCACTCCAATACCATGCAAAAGTGTTTAATCGTTTAAAGTTATGGTCATTTAATGTCTCATCATACATGAGAGTGACAAAAAGGGGATTCTTTGTTGAAATCATCACTGACAGTGATTTGTTTTAAAATGTATGAGTCAAGGCCATGAGCAATGGCACATGGCACTTTCTTTGAATTTAATTATATATCTTGTGGCAAAGAGGAAACTGCAAACATTTCAAAAATAAATTTTGCATTCCATCTGATGACTGAAATAAATAATTAGGGCCATGTGAATTATCCACAAAATCTTGGAACGGTAGATGTTATCTCCCTCATTTAAAGTCCAAGTACTCAATCCACTTTTTTTTTTTTTTTTTTTTTTTTTGATATTCAAACTCAAGCTTTTTTTGCCAGTAAAATGCGCAAAGCGAGATTGAAGCTAATCATTTTGTTTTCCGAATTATCATTGTGCTTTGTTCTTTGGGATGCTGCATTAATTGCAAATAACCACTGTTACTGATGGGAACCGGATTTTTACCCTTCACGCACCATTCAGCAATTTTTTTTTTTTCCATGCCCGTCAATCTGATCTATCCAAGCATTACAGAATTTCATCAATCTATGTTCACATTGTGACATTGCATTAATGTAATGCAATAAATATGTCTTTTCTACATAAAATAAATAAATAAAAACGATATATTGCAGCTGAATACACGGTAAGAGAAACTAAAATAATCGCAACGAAACACAGAACCACGCTGAAAGTTAGACTAACTCAGCGAGCAAAGCGATGCATGTGAAAACAAGTGATGATTTTAATACCAAATATGAGAAAGTAGAGATATATATGAAATATAGGACAATTAGAAAAATATAGGACAATTAGAAAAATATAGGACATTTTTAAAAGTTATTTTATAAATATAGGATATATAGGAAATATAGGACAACTCTGACCCCTGTTAAAATCAAAATCAATTGTATATTTTTATGCAAAATTTCCCCTGATCCTAGATTGCCGGATCTGACATATTCTGCACACTTGCTTCTCTGCAGAACATTTCAAGTAATCAGTTAAGAAATTCACCATTCAATCGAAGGAAAAATTGAGAAATTTACAGGGGTTCCAAATTTTCTGAAAAATTAAGGCAATAACTTCCACAAAATTTTAAAAAAATTGATCATATATCAGAAAATATATCATGAATTTCGACAAATAGTCGTAAAAAAAAATAATAATCAATTTTATCAATTGTGTAAAGTGAAACCGCTAATTTCATCAGAGGATCGCGGGAAAAACCCCGGAAATGTTGTCAAAGGATCGCAAAGATCCCAGAATTTTCATCAAAGGATTGCAAAGAGACGCAAATTTCGTCAAAAGATCACAAAATAATGAAAAATTCCCAAAATATTGTGAAAAAGAACAAATTATATATATATATATATATATATATATATATATATATATATATATATATATATATATATATATATATATAATTAAAAAAAAAAAATCACTTAAAAACCACAAATTTTCTCAAAAATCGTGAAAAAATTAATTCAGTTAAGGGATTGCAAAAAAGCGATGAATTCCATTAAGGGATCGCAATAAAATGGCAAATTCCAACAAGATTGCAAAAAAGAAAGATTTCATCAAAAGATCATAAAAAAAAAAAAAAAAAAAAAAAGCAAATTTCATCAGAAAATTGCAGGGAAAATTTGAAATTTTATCAAAAAATTGTGAGAAAAATCTCAAAATTTGTCAAAAAATCACGAAAAAAAAAATTGCAAAAAACCCATGAATTTAGTCAAAAGGTCATGAAAGAAACACACATTTCATCAAAAATTCATGTAATAGGAAATATTTCGTGAAAAAAATTATGTAAAAACTGCAAATTTCATCAAAATATTTCAGAATTCTTAAAACTCAGAATCTCCTCTGGAAAGTCATTTCTCAATAGCCAGGAAATTTTTTTGAAAATTCTTTAATCATTCTTTTAAAAAAGTTTGTGAAAATCATCAACTGGTCATGAGAAAAACTCATGCAATTCCTGCAGAACATTTTTGATCAGCTAAATTTTGTTGCAGATCATTGCAAAGTATTTTGTTTTGGGGTGTTGAACTGGACATACATATTTAAAAAAAAAAATTAATGCTATACATATTAAAAACATTCCAGTAGGTTAATTTGAATTTAAATATAATGCATATTATTTATTATATTTATGATCATTACACATCATTATAAACCATTTTTATCTCTAACCACCCCTCTTCCAAACACACACACTAATAGTATTAAGATAAATGTTTACTTTGAAAGCAAGGTAAGATAAGAAGTAATTATTCAACAACATAATACTTAAGATATTAATAAATTTTTATAGTATTCAGTGGAAAAAAAAAAAGATTCAGAAATATTTGTATAAGCTAATTTTTCAGCATAGTAAATAAATAGGCTGACTATTGTAAATATACACTCATATATTTTATATAAAGAAGTTAATTTTTCATTATATTTATAAATTCAAAAAATGACTGATGATTTAAAATGCAGAAATACTGATTTTTCTGAAAAAATTAACAATTGTAAAAGTCAAAAAAAAAAAAAAAAAAAAAAAAAAAAAAAATTGCACTGATCTATGAAATGCTTCTAAAACCAAAATAATTATGTATTATTATTATTTATCTAATTAATACATAATTTAAAAAAATAAAACATTCATTAATTATTTCCAATTAATTTGATTACATAATCAAAATTAATCGAAATGAAAATTATCAAAACAGAAATTTAGTTCAATAATCCAATTCATTTGCCCCATGTAGCATATAATCAGTTTTGAACATTTTTCTGTTCCTAATCGATTATGGAGTTTTGAATTAATTAATCAAAAATTGGAAAACATTTGTTCTATTGCAGCAAAACTGGCAGGGCATGATAAAAGTTGTACAGCTAATTCTACCAAATCAGAAGCTGGACCAAACTTGAAACATTCGCATTTGCTTATACCCTTCCACCATATTACAGGATTCATATTTTTCACAGATGGTGAAAAATAAGATTTAGGAAACTGCAATGCTTCACTTTCATATGTTATTAAGACTGATAAACAGACAGAAACTTTTTGTTCTGTCCAAATATGAGCACTTTCACGTTGTTCATTTGATAAACTGTTGCCCTTATACATTGGATATAACATATAGACCAAAAAATAGAAGGGCTTAAGTATTTCCTTCATTCTATTCTGAATTACATTAATATATGGATACAATGAAATTTCCTTCATAAGATACTACCAGTCTGAACATGCCAGTGAACAAGTATCTTTTTGTGAGGTTTCTAGACCAATAGCAACTGGTTGAAGCATTGAGGACAAATCCTTGCATTGTTTAAACAAATTGTAGTCATTTACCAAACTACAAATTAGAGGTCTGCACGGGTCGAAATTTCCAGGCCCGGGCCCGGCCCTGGCCCGAAAGTTAAAATTTTGGCCCGAGCCCAGCACGGCCCGAACGAAAAAAATAATGGCCCGACCCGAAAGTTTAAAATTCGGCCCGAACCCGGCCCGGCTCGTGTGAATTTCTACAGAACATTGATCTTCAATCTTATGGAAGAGTTCTGACCAAAAAAAATTATATTAGTCTTTTTTTTCCATGTTTATAATCCCCATTTATGCAGAAGTGCCGTAGGCTGCGATATTTATGCTTTTAAATGAATCTTTGTTTGTTGTATGTAAATGTTTCAGTTATCACTAGTATTATTAATCCATATTCCCTGTAATGGAGACAAAAAATCGAAAAAGCGGTATATGGTAAAATTTCCAAAGACGAAATCGCTTTGGAACGAAAAAAAATGCATTCCCTTCTTAACAGATGTAAATGTTTAATATTTTTTTTTCCCTGTATTGTTGTATTCATTTTGCATGGATGAACATTTTAAAAGAAACTTCCAGTTTTAAGTTTAAAAAGAAATCCGTCATAATCATATATATATATTTTTTTTTTTTGTGTGTGTGTGTTTAATTCTATTTTAAAACGCCTAGTAATCTACTATTCTTTAAAAGGAATAAATTCTAATGTTTAATTGTAGAAAAACGGCGGCTTAAAAGTATATGCTTTTTTTGCAGAAATTTTTGGACAAATCCAAATATTACTGATTTATAAAAAGTCGAGAAAAGGATTTTCATATAGATCAAGATTCAATAGGAACTGATTATTTTGGTCCATGAAAACTAGGAAGAATGGAATCAGTCTCGGCTTCGTACGAAAAAAAAAAAAGTCAGGCCCGGCCGATACTCCAGCAAAAAAATTAAGGCCCGAGCTCAGCCCGGTCCGAAAAGATTAGTAACTAGGCCCGGCCCGGCCCGAATGCCATTATCGGAAATCGGCCCGAGCCCGGCCCGTGCAGACCTCTACTACAAATGTCAGCATCTATTTTCTCTTCATATTTTTCTGAAATCTGTATGTAAAATGACCTATTCTTTAAAAAAGTATCAATGCCTGTAAAGTTGAATATTCCACCTTGTCTGTCCAGGTAATTGAGGTTTCAAAGATTTGGTGAATTCTTCAAGCAAACCTGCTGGAAAGTGGCAATTTCTAAAATAGTTTTGCATCTTTACGACTTGTTTCCTTACTGCTTCTAGAGTAAGAGCTTGACCAACTAAATTTAAACAGTGAACTGAACATCCATATAACAATAATTCATTTTCATTCTCTCTCGTCTTTCCCATAACTTTTGCCTTAACAACTACCTTTACTTCACAAGAATATGTGTCTTTAGCTTTCTTAATTGCATCCTTAATTATCTGCATTTTTTATTGTTGCACCAGCCTCAATGGCATCAAGAAGTTTTTAAAGTCAGATAACTTAGTTGTTAGCTCTAAATTGGTATTTATTTTATATCAATTTAAAAGCCAGTGGCTAAATCGCGATTTCTGATGTCAGCTTGATAATCTTGCAGATAAATTTGTCAATTTGGGGAAAAAACAAAAACAGGTGGACAGGACGCGAAAAACAGCAAATTTCATCCAAAGATCGTGAAAGAAAACGACACATTTCATCAAAAGATCACGAAAAACTGCAGATTCTGACAAAAGGGCACAAAAAAAAAAAAAAAAATGGCAGATTTCGTCAAAAAATCACGAAAAAATGGTACATTTTGTTAAAAAATCGTGAACAAAAGGCTAATTTCATCAGAAAATCACGTAAAAATGGAATCTTTCATGAAAAAAATCTTTTGTTGAATGATCGCAAAAAAAAAAAGAGAGATTTCACCAAAAAATCATGAAAAAAAAACTATAGATTTTTATCAAAAAATCACAAAACGGCAGATTTTGACTAAGGATTGTGAAAAAATGATAAGTTCTGTTAAAAAAGCGCAAAAAAATGGTAAATTTCATTATAATATCATGAAAAAGCTGCATATTTTGTCAAACAATCATGAAAAAAAAAAAAAAAAAAAAAAAAAGAGAAATTTTGTTAAAGAAGTGCAAAAATGGTAGTGCATCTAGTATATTATCAAACTTATATTTGTATCATTATGAACGTAAATATTTTAATAATAAAATACGTTTATATTGATATATAGATGATATAATTTTAATTGATACTGATAATACCAGTATATCTCAATTACCTGTTGATTATCCATCCAATCTAGAAATTACAAAAAGCCTGCTTTTTAATAATACCATCCACTTTTTAGATCTTAAAATTATATTAAAAGAAAACAAATTAATAACTGGTATATATGACAAACGGAAATATTTTAATTTTAAAGTTAATATATTTATTAATTTTAAATCCTGCCTTCATAATTCTGTATATCGTAATATAATCCTTAATCATTTATATAGAATAAAATGTTTACATTCTTCTCATTAATTACAGTTGAACCTCTCCAATCCGGCATGTATAAGACTCGGGCGATGCCGAATTACGGAATTTTCCAGATTACGGAAATTCTAAGATACTGTAGAAATTTTCGTGAATTTCCTTTCTTGTGGGCAGGGGGGGGAAGGGTATTTTAGGAATTAAATAACGAAATTTAAAAAATATAACACTATCGTCAGGAGCATTATATAAATCGATTTAAAAAGACTATTCAATGTAAGAAATAAAGCAATATACATTTTGTATTTATGAGAAACGGATTTCTGACAAAAGTATTAAGTTTGTTTGCAGCAAATAAAGTAAATCGTCATCCAAATCGATTAACGAAAATTTATGATTTAAAAACTAAATGAAATAAAAAGAAAATTACTTATAATATAAGAAAAAAAAAAGGAGACGTCTGTTGGTAGTTGGTACATAACCATCCAGAGCGTGTGCCAGCGTCCACTTGACCTTGACCCGAGGCGAAGAATTTCTCTTGGCATAGCTAACAGATCAGATACGGGGAAGGTTATTCAAATTGGAAAAAAGCTCTCTCTTTAGCATCTTATTCCCAACATCTTTCTATTGTCGTGAATAAGTGATTGATGCTAGATTTGTTGCAATCAAGGGGTGGCGAATTTCTCAGGGAATTATCACCTAATAAAAAAAGTATCACTGAAGACTACAGAAATCTTTCACACAGTTTACTGTAACAATAATGTTCATCCCCATGAGATTTCCCTTTGTACAAGACACCTGAATTGAAGATAAACTTTAGGAGGGATATCTGAGGGATTAAAGGTTTCACATTAGGAAGTAACTACCCGCGTATTGTGTTGCTGACAATTGGGCATACAAAGGTGAGGGAGAAGAATGTTAGCAAAAAATTTTTTTAATGCGGCCGTTTCCGGTATTCTGAGTCGAGCTAAATTTCCGGGCTTCCACTGCGAAAGTGTTGAAGCGCAAAATTTTATATTTTATAACGATACCAGCACACTTCACAGATGTAAAATAAATAAATGTAGGAAAATATAAAATGGGAGGATATATGTATATATATGACAAAATACATAACAGAAAAAAAAAAAAAAACGTGAGAAATGTGCCAGATAATAGAGTTTTCCGGTTTATAGATTGCCGGATTAGAGAGTTTCAACTGTAATACTAATATTAAAAAGCTTGTTTATGATGCTATAATTAATGGTTTTCCTAAAAAATTCATATATTCTTTAATATACAATTAGTAACTACATGACCTAATAATTAACACTTTGCGTAAAAAAAGTAAAAAAAAAAAAATCAGAGGGCAGTGTTGTCTGGATAATACACAAAGGTTAATTTAATATATAAAAAAAAAAAAAAAAAAAGAAAGAAAGAAAGAAAGAAAGTGGGGAAAATCATTTGTTAATTTGGTACAAAATTTCTATGGAGTTTAAATAACACCAATGTAAGGATTATTGTTCAATTATATCTATTATATTAATAATTTAATCATTTATAATATTAAATTGCACTTCACTTTTAATAAATGAGTGTACTATATCACTACTAAATGCATAGGATACATTTCTTAATAAGCCATTTTTTAATCTTTAATCTTCCTTAATTAAGATATTGAGTTCAACCTAGCATAGTCAAAATAAATGTTATTGATTTAAATAATAATAGGGTAAATTATCCCATGTCAAATCAACCAAAAAAATTCAATATTCAACCTGACCATTCCTGATTTAGAAGAAACTGTCAGAGATCATTCTCTATGATGATATAAATTAGAGCATAGTTTTATTTTTTGTTTATCACTTTAAATTTTATACGACTAATTATTTAAATTTTGAAAAATCATTTTTTGATTTGCATAAACATTTTCAATTTTGAATTTCTCAAGTTCTATCAAACGTAGAAAATTTTATTACCACTCATTTTAAAGTGGAGTTTATAAAGTTTAATTTAATATGCAAGTTGACTATGCAAAAATAAAAAAAATAAATTTAAATTTTTTTTAAAGTTAAAAAATTTTTTTAGATAGTCATTTTTAAAAATTTTGAAAAAAAAAAAAAAAATTTAAGTTTGTTGTAATATTATAAGCTTAAAATGCTGAAATTTTTAGAGTGAGATTTCAAAGGGATCAGGAGTTATGAAATAAAAGCTGAAAATTACTATACAAATCATAAATAAATAACAAAATAGATAGAATTAAATTGCAATTTTAATGGTAATTTTTGATTTTATTTAATAACTCCTGATCCCATTGAGATCCCACTCTAAAAATTTCAGAATTTTAAGCTTATAATATTACAACAAACATACAATTTTTTTCAAAATTTTTGAAAATGACTATCTAAAAATTTTTTTAATTTAAAATTTTAAAAAATTTTAATTTTTATTTATTTTGATTATACGTAGTCAACTTGCATATCAAATTAAACCTTATAAACTCTGCTTTGAAATGAGTGGTCATAAAATTTTCTACATTTGATAGAACTTGAGAAATTCAAAATTAAAAACCTGTAAGCAAGCCAAAAATTGATGATTTTTCAAAATTTAAATAATTAACTATATGAAATTTTGATGCAAAAAAAAAATATTATGAACATATATTCTCATTTATATCACCAAGCAGAACGATTCCTGAGAATTTCATCGAAATCTGAAAAGGTCAGATGGTTGATTTGGCATGGAATGACCCTATGGTGTATGGTTTAATTTTTCTGTTATTATATTATTCTGCTTTTAATTAATTTATTTATATGATGTGCACAATAAGTCATTTTTTGTTTTTATTATCTCCATTTTTCTGTCATATGATATATGAATACTTCATGTTTTAATTTACCACATGCAATATCAGGGTTAAGGTAGTGCATTTGGAATTCATTCTACTTTATCTATACTAATATTATAAAGAGCAAAGATTTGATTGATTGTTTGTTTGAATTGAATAGGCTCCGAAACTACTTGACGGATTTTAAAAAATTTTTCACCGTTGGAAAGCTACACTATTTCCGATGAACGTAAGCTATATTATATTTTTAAAAAAAAATTAGCGATTTTTACTAAAATGCCAATAATGTAACCCAAGGTGTAGAAAAATGAGGTTAAAAAATCCTTACATCGCGTGCGCTGCCAATACTATTGATTATCTATACTAATATTATAAAGAGGAAAGATTTGATTGTTTATTTGTTTGAATTGAATAGGCTCCGAAACTACTTGACGGATTAAAAAAATTCTTTCACTCTTGGAAAGCTACACTATTTCCGGTCTTTCACTGTTGGAAGCTACACTATTTCCGGTGAACATAGGCTATATTATATTTAAAAAAAAAAAAAAAAAATAGCGATCCTTACTAAAATGCCAATAATGTAACCCAAGGTGAAGAAAAATGACATTAAAAAATCCTTACATCGCTTGCGCTGCCAATACTATTGATTATCTATACTAATATTATAACGAGGAAAGATTTGATTGTTTGAATTGAATAATCTCCGAAACTACTTGATGGATTTGCAAAATTCTTTCACCGTTGGAAAACTACACTATTTCCGGTGAACATAGGCTATATTCAGGGATCTGTTTAGGAAAAATTTGGGTCTGTTAACAGACTCTTCACAATTTTTATTACGGTAAAAACGGACCTTTCACAATTTATATTACGGTAAAAACGGACCCTTCACAATTTATGTTACGGTAAAAACGGACCCTTCACAATTTTTATTAGGTTAAAAACAGACCCTTCACAAAATATTTTATCTTAAAAATGGACCATTCATAAATTTTTTCCCCTTAAAAGTAAAACCTTTCAATCGCCTTCGCCTTCAGTCAGATAGAAACGCAACGGCGGAAATCGGGTTTTTCTCTTTCACAAAACAGCCACTAGCACCTGCACCGTGCCGAAAAGAGCTTTCGGTGACGTATTGAGCGAGTGCCGATCGCAGCCAATGAGAGATACAATCTGACAATGAGCGGTACAGTGCAGAGACGAAAAGTGATTCAGCATTTTTTGGGAGTAAAAATTCTTTCTTTTGTTTGGCAACACGTCGCCTTATTTATTTCCTAAAGCTATCGTGTACTCGTCTCGTGGTCGTATATAGTTCTTTGATATATTAGTGTTTTGAACTACCATGAAGCGTCCAAATCAGAATTTAGGTGGTACTAGAAACGCTGATTACTACGTTAAAAAGATTAAGAAGTCAGATGCTAGGGGATGCCCCAAAATTCCGTTGTTTTTTTTAAAAAAAAAGATTCAAATGATGCCGAAAAAGAACCTGTTGATGATGCATCATGTGCTGCAAAAAATGACGCCGAAAAAGAACCTGTTGATGATGCGTCACGTGTTTCAAAAAATGATGCCGAAAAAGAAACTGTTGATGATGCGTCATGTGTTTCAAAAAATGACGCCGAAAAAAAATCTATTGATGATGTGTCTCGTGCTGAAAAAAATTCTTGTGACAAAAGTTTCGGCTTGACTCAGGAGGATCCGAAAATCCGATCAAAAAATGATTTAAATAAGGATTATGAAGCAAGCCTGTATGTCAACGAGGGCGCACATTGCTCTGTACAATTGAATTCTCCGATAATTCCAGTTGGAACAATTGAGTCACATGCTAATCCAAGCACCAATTGTGCATTCATTTCAATTGAAGAGGATTCTGAATCATCTGTAGGTGAAATTCTTACTGCAGAAAAAATCCCAATTAATATAGACCGTTATGAAAAATTGTACAATTGGATGTATTACAGCATTTCAGCTAAAGGATTTTTGTGTAAAATGTGTTCAGTTATATATCAAAGTGGACCTTGGGTTAACCAAGCTGCAAGATTTGGTGACCATCCCACAAGGGCTATTACTAAGCACCAGGCACAATCAAGCTGTTGCATCAAACAAACATGTGTCAAAAAAATCCCTACAAGAAAAGTTCACAGAAGGACTAGAAACTGTTTCTCAGAAAAATAAAGAAAGCAACAGGAAACTTCTATCCAAGTATATCAGAATAATATATTTCATGGTAAAAAATAATTGGGCAGTTTCTGAAATGTTTTCTTCCTTGGTAAAGTTTATTGGAGAAGATTTGGGTGATTCGGACATTCAGACATATCTAAGCACATGTGGTAAGAATGCCACCTACTTATCCAATGTGTCTGCAGATAGTATTATGGGTGCTATTTCTTTGTATCTCAAAGAAAAAACTGTAACTGCTTTAAAGTTAGTAGATTCTTTTGCATTATTAGCAGACGAATCTACTGACGAATCCCAGCGAGAACAGCTAGGATTGATAGTACGTTACAAAATAAAAGGAGTTCCTGGATTCAATTAAGAATATCTTGGCTTGATTAATCTTGCCTGTACTAATGCCGAATCAATTACAAATGCAATTGAAAAGTTCATGATAGGGAAAGGCATTGATATAACAAATTGTCTTTTTCTGGCTTTAGATGGAGCAAATGTTATGAGTGGAGATATTTCGGGGGTTCAAAGAAGAATTAGACATCTTTCTCCACATTCAATTTATGTAAATTGCAGAAATCATAGGTTAGCATTAATTTTCGTACATTTGTTGAAAAAGTATGGAATTCTGCAAGATGTTGATTCCCTGCTCGTCAGCTTATGGAAACTGTTTCACTACAGCCCCACAAAACAGCAAGTTTTCAAAGATATACAAGCCAATGTTTATTGTGTGAGTATATTGAAAACACTAAAAGTTTCTGTAACCAGGTGGCTCTCTCATGGGCTTGCATGTGAGAGTCATTAGTCGTTTTCAACAACTTGTTGAGACTTTAGATGCTCTCTTTCTTAATAGAAGAGAACCTGAAGTAAAAGGGCTCAGAGAACAACTGCTAAATGCTGATGTACTCTTATGTATGTTATTTTTATCAGATTTCCTGAAAATCATAAATAAATTAAGTCTTTGGTTACAAAATTCCTCAATTTTGTTCAGCTCCGTCAAGGAGAAAATTTCAATAACATGTAAGGAAGTAGATGATCTCTCAGAAAACTTGGTACAAAATGGAGAGAATTTTAAAAAAGCAGAAGAACTTTTGACATTTGCTGAAGAATGTACCGAATCCAGTATGAAAAGGAGGTCTAAGAAAAATTTAAGTAGCTTTGATGCTATTCAAGATTTTACAAAAAATTTTGTAAAAAATTTCATAGCTGATTTTAAAAGAGAAATTTCCTTTGCATTTGGTATTAAGAATGAAGCCTTAAATGCATTTGATATGTTTAGGACATTAGATGTAGGTCTGAAGATGCCCAGCAATCAAGACCAATCTTGTTTGTCTGTTTTATTTTCCTTTTATGGACAGGAGCAAACCAACGAATTTTAAGGTGCTGTCAAAGTGTCCCCCCCAATTATTGATGCTGCAGCAGCTGAAATTGAAAGAGACGGCTTTGAAAAAGAGATATCAGTAGCAAAAGTGACGTATGACCTAGATAAAGGTTCAAAGGCGAGATCTCTTTTAATAAAAGATAAGAAAGAAGAAGCAAAGAAGTGCCTCGAAGAAAAAGTTTCTCCACTTGATATTTGTGACTTGATTGAAAGAGGTTCGGACAACTGTAATCTTTTTCCGAAGCTTTTAAGACTTTCAGTTATAATCCCGTCTTCCACTGCACCTGTAGAAAGACTGTTTTCGAGAATGAATCTCATTTGTTCTGAATTGAGAACAAGAATGAAACAAGAGACATTAGATAGACATTTGCGAATTGTACTAAATGGACCTGAGAAATTGACCGATGCAGAATGTGAAACAATAATCGATAATTTTAAATCTACTGGCAATAGACGTATATTATTATAAATATTCATTTTCCTTACCATATTTTGAACTTGTATTTTATCTACTTAAAGTAAGTAATTATTCTACACTTATTAATATATTTTTAAATCTCCTGCCAGTTCAAGTTTAATTTAAGCTATCCATTATATAAGGATTGTATTAAATATTTCTAGCATTAAAAAAACAAAAAGATATAACTTTTTTTAGATCATATAAATCAGTATAAATAGATTAGTGTCAAGCCTATTACCATAGAAAGCTACTAAACATTTTCACCTTTAAATAGTTTCAAATGCCAACTTTCTTTGAAGTGAGGACTTAAGTCTTCAATTTCAGAACAAGATAATTATAATACTTAAATTAAATTGAAGAAAATCATATTTCTATTTCTTATTTGAAACTAAAATAACAGTAGAAGTGTGAAAAAAGGATATTATTATTATTAAAATACATTTTTTTAAATATGCGGTAATAGACTTGACATTTGGTAACGGATTTGACACCAATCTGTTTATACTGATTTATATCTAAAAAGATTTTTATTAATTTTTTTATTTTCAATGCTAGAAATATTTGGTCTTCTTCACATACTAATTCATAAATTAAATTTTAAATATTAATGTATGTTTGAATTCTTTTTTTTTTTCCTCTGGTCATTTCATATGCAAGTTAATTTAAAAAATGACCCATATGTTTTTTTTTTTTTTCATTCTTTTTTTTTTTTTTGTTACTTTTGCTACATTAAATAGTATCGCATATATTCAGTTTCAAAGCTACATTTTTATAAAATGTAAACTGGATTCTTTTAATTAAACAATGCATAATTCTCAATTTTATTTTGATATATTTTTTAATCTGCAGTAGGTGTTTCAGTATAACTGTAGATAAGGAATGATGTATATAATTTTTTATTTCAATTTTACTGTGTTAAGTATCATATGTATATTTACAAATTAAAAACTACAATTCCTTAAAATGTAAACAAAATATTTCCAATTGAACAATGTGTATTTTTATTATAGTATATTTTTAAATCTGAAGTTGATGCAAGTATTACTATAGAAATGGAATGGGGTATATATTTTTTTCATTCTGCGATTTTCTATTTTCATTTTTGCTTAGTATCACATATATTCAATTTCAAAGCTACATTTTTATAAAATGTAAACTGGATTCTTTTAATTGAACAATGCATAATTCTCAATTTTTATTTCAATTTTACTGTGTTAAGTATCATACGTGTATTTACAAATTAAAAACTACAATTCCTTAAAATGTAAACAAAATATTTCCAACTGAATAATGTACAATTTTATTATAAGTATATTTTTAAATCTGGAGTTGGTGTGATAGTAATAACTATAGAAATGGGGGGCATATATTTTTTCATTCTGCGATTTTCTATTTTCACTTTTGCTTCTTAAGTAGTCACATATATATTAATTTTCAATTTCAAAGCTACATTTTTGTAAAATGTAAACTGGATTCTTCTAATTGAACAATGCATAATTCTCAGTTTTATTTTGAGAATTCTTTATTTCAATTTAACTGTTTTAAGTATCATATGTATATTCATTTACAAATTAAAAGCTACAACTTCTTAAAATGTAAACTGAAATTTTCTAATTGAACAACGCATAATTCTCCAGAATTTTATTGTAATTATATTTTTGAATTTGGAGTAGGTGTAAATATCATTATAGATATGCAATGGTGGATATATTTTTTCATTCTGTGCTCTTCTTACTTTAAGTATAATGTTTATAATTAATTTAAAAATTTACAACTCCTTAAAAGGCAAATAAACATTTTCTATTGGAATAATGCATAATTCTCTGCATTTATTACTATATTTTTAAATCTGCTGCCAATAGGTGTGAATATTGCTAGAAATATTGAATGCCCAGTAGCAGAAAGTTGTGACCGAGTCTGCAACAGAAATGTAGTGGGATGAAAATTGTCTGCGGGGGTAATGTTACAATTTTTGATTAGCCGGGCACCATTGTTATATATTGTATATAGACATATATTTCTATATATAACACAGACACCTGATTAATCTAAAAGTACCCTTATGTATATTATAAATAGGGTTCTTACTGATTAATATTATAAAAATAGAACTGTTTTTTAACTATAGTAAACCTAAATAAGTTAATAGAAAAATTAATATTTTTTGAAGAATTAGATAGTAATGATATGTAAAGTGGCTCTTTAAGTTTGAAGTTACAGCTCAATTCATTTAAAATTAAAAGTAAGTAGCTAAATGTATAGAGCAACTTTTGTGAAAGTCGTAAAATCATAACTTGAAAACGATCAAAATAATCGTCAATTGAATAAGTTGAAAATCCATTATTGCCAAAATGAAGCAAAAACAAGAGGGGTTGTATCCATATATTCATCGATTAGTGTCATCATAAAATGCACAATACGGGACGTACTACTACATTTGGATAAAATCTCTCATTTTTTTGCTTCATTTTGGAAACAACAGATTTTGTCCTCGGAAGTTGCTCTAAACCTAAATAATTTAACAGAAAAATTAATATTTTTTAAAGAATTAGATTGTAATGATATGTAAAGTGGCTCTTTAAGTTTGAAGTTACAGCTCAATTCATTTAAAATTAAATTGAAATATAGTATAGTATATATTTATTGAAAAAGTTTCTTACTTGCTTAAGATTAAAAGCACAGAAGAAATAGAGGGTGAAAAATCATTTATATTGTTACCTATGTAATAGTGATGAAATGAAGAAAACAATTACAATTCCATTGAACAGAATATGTATAAGATTGCTTCCTTAAATTCTCAAAACAATTTTTTAGTTGTTAAATCAATATTATAATAAAATGTTAAACTGTGCTAAAAAAAATTTTAAAAAGGGGGACAAAAATAATTTAAAATATCAATATCTAAAAATAATTTCAGAAAGACTGCACAGAAAATTTAAAGTCCCTATTTTTTCACCATGAAGTATATATGTTATACACTTACAGCAGTGATACTTTGAAATATAAAGTAAGTAAATATTATGAAAAAGAAATTGAAAATTCTGAATATTTTTTTTAAATACACTGGATCTAAAATTTTGATACAGAAAAATCCATTTTTTGGAACAGCAAAATTAGTTTTTAAAGAAAGCAAAGAGAAATTTTTTTTTTTTTTTTTTTTTTTTTTTGAAACAGCAAAATAAACTCCCAACTTTTTTTTCTTTTCGCTTGTTTAACAAAATTTGAGTTTAGTTTGATGAAATATGCAGTTTTTTCACGATCTTTTCTCAAAATTTACCTTTTTTTTTTTTTTTTTTTTACAATCTTATGACATAATTTGCGTTTTTTCGCGATCTTTTGACAAAATTTATCGTTTTTTCACGATTTTTTTTTTTTTTTTTTTTTTTACAAAATTTGCCATTTTTTCATGATTTTTAGAAATAATTTATCGTTTTCCCACGATTTTTAAATGAAATTTATCGTTTTTTTTCCTGATCTTTTGGCAAAATCTCCCGTATTGTCCCGGTTTTTGCTAAAATCTGCCGTTTTTTCGCGATCTTTGGGCGAAATCTGTCATCGTTCGCTATAATTTTGACGAAATCAGTCGTTTTTTGCAATCTTTTGTTGAAACTTACCGTTTATTTATGATTATATGACGTAATTTGCATTTTTTCATGATCTTTTGATGAAATGTATAGTTTTTCACGATTTTTTTAACGAAATTTACCGTTTTTTCAGGATACTTTGACATAACCTGTCATTTTTCTGCGATTTTTTAACGAAATTTATCCTTTTTTCCCAATTTTTTGTCGAAATCTGTCGTTTCTTCGCGATTTTTTTTGACAAAATTAGTGTTTTTCGCGATCTTTTAACATAATTTACCGTTTCGTTCGTGAACTTTTGACGAAATCTGCAGGTTTTTTCGCGATCTTTTGTCGAAATCTGCCATTTTTCATGATATTTTGATAAAATTTATCATTTTTTCGTGATTTTTTTTTTTTACGAAATTTAATGCTTTTTCTCAATTTATTGGCGAAATCTGCTGATTTTTTGTGACTTAGTGGCGAAATTTGCTGTTTTTTTTCCAGAGATCTTTTGGCAAAATCTGTCGTTTTTTCGCGAAATTTTTTTTTTTTTTCACAATCTTTTCACAAAATCTATCTTATTTTGCGATCTTTTAACAAATCTTGTTGATTTTGGGATTTTTTGGCGAAAGATTCCGTTTTTTTTTGCGATCTTTTAACAAAATTTACGATTTTTTCATGATTTTTTGACGAAATCTGCTGTTTTTTCGCGATCTTATGTCAAAATACGCCGTTTTTTGCAATCTTTTGATGAAATCTTTTTTTCTCTTGCAATCTTTGAATGTATTTTGCCGTTTTTCTGCGTCTTGTTCACTTTTTTTTTTTTTTTTTTTTTTTTTTTTCTTTTCCAAGTTAGCAAATTTATCTGCAAGGGCAAAAATTAATCTGCGACGTACGTCGCACACTTTCTGCTATTGGGATTGAATGGTACATTTAATTTCCATTCTGAGCTCTAATATTTCAATTTTACTGTATTAAGCACAGTTTTTTCACAATTTAGAAGATAAAATACAAATAGAAATTTTTTATTAGCAATGTATAACTATGCCTCAATCAATTATAAAAGTTCTGTTTGCATTTTAATCTATTTTAGCTTTTAAAAAATACATATATTTTAAAATCCGCTGGCAGTAAGTGTAAATATTATTGTACATATATTTTTTATTCTGTATTCTTCTAATTAATTTTACTTTTGACAAAAATGCTTTGTTTTATTTTCATTTTAAATGCTTATTTTCTTCAAAAGCAAATGTTATTTTTCTTAACTGGTTTAAAATATGCTGCACAGCTATTGCATTGATAATTTTAAATTTACTGGACATAAAGGCATCTTTTTATTGATTTTACAATTTTCTGTTTAAAAATGAATTGTGACAGTATATGTGTTTGTAAATTTATGTACTTGAATAAACTGAATGGATTATTTCACAATTTCTCTCTATATATTATTATTCATCATTTTTTAATCCATTTCTGGATGTAAATCTGTCCCAATTTACTTTAATTATTTCCCTATCAGCTGTACGGCAGTAGATGCTGCAGCTGCACATTTTTTTTATTTTTTTCATACTTAGCAAACTAATTTAATAGTATTAACAAAATTCTGGGCTAAGAAAAAAAAATGCTAAATTTTATTTTTGGTGTCGAAATTTATTGTATTTTCTTTGTAAATACAAATTTTGCTTATATTATGAGTTACTATAGTTTCTTATAATAGTAAACTGGGTCCAGCATTTTTGGGTTGCAGATAAATTTTGTTTTGTTGCAGATTGATACAAAAAATTCTGCTACTAAGATTGTTTCTTGTTATCTAGTTAAGAATTTGAAAACCAAAAATTATTATTAAAGTAAAAATCTTTTATGTACATTTTAAAGAACTTAATTAAAAGTTGAAATGAATTATATAATGTTTTTACATATATATATATATATTATGTGTGGTTCATCCAAACGGGAACATTAATACTAGTTTTGCAAAATTTTGTTTTTCACAATTTTACTAAAACAGGACCCTGTCACTGAAGTCCGAAGGGACCTGAATTTAACGTTATTTTTAAATTCACAAAATTAATAATACATTTTTCACAATTTCACAAAAACAGGACCCTGTCCGAAAAGTCTGGACAGACCCCTGATATTATATATTTTTTTAAAATTTAGCGATCCTTACTAAAATGCTAATAATGTAACCCAAGGTGAAGAAAAATGACGTTAAAAAATCCTTACATCGCGTGCGCTGCCAACACTATTGATTATCTAATATTATAATGAGGAAAGATTTGATTGTTTGTTTGCTTGAATTGAATAGGCTCCGAAACTACTTGACGGATTTGCAAAATTCTTTCACCGTTGGAAAGCTACACTATTTTCGGTGAACATAGGCTATATTATATTTAAAAAAAAAAAAAGAAAAATAGGGATCCTTACTAAAATGCCAATAGTGTAACCCAAGGTATAGAAAAATGACCTTAAAAATCCTTACATCGTGTGCACTGCCAATACTATTGATTATAATCTATATACATAAAACAAAGTCTGCTTCTTTACACCATTTATAACTCAAGAATGGATGGGTCGATTTTTATGAAATTTTGTATGCAGGTATCTGACACCTTAGATTAACATATAGGGTACTTTTTACCCGACTACCTAAAAGGAGGGTAATGTTTTTAGTAGTTGAATTTAATGGGATGAAGTGGTAGTAACAATTTGTGGTGTCAGTAGTGGCACGGGACTTAGCGACTTGCTCTAGAATGAAGCAAAGCGAGGGCGGGCTGCTAGTAGCTCATAACTGTTTTATTTTTTCCATATCGACTATAGATTACTTGGCTTTTCTTTAATTTTGGTTTTATGTGTGTTGGTAGTCCCAGATTCGTATTGTTTTGCTTTTTCATGGCAAATACGAAGATGAAATCACACACTCCATTTGTAGTTTCAAAGTATTTGAAACCTGGAGATTCTGCTTTGGTTCTACAAATTCCCATTTGTATTCTTATTATTCTTTTTTCCTTCCATATTCAATGTACTATAAGTTATTAAATTCAATGGTTAATTTCAAATGGTTAATATTGTTTACTATTAATGGTCTGACACGCACACACACACATATATATATATATATATATATGTCGCATTTTCAGGAAACGACAGACTTCAAGGGGATGAGTTTTAATTACGATTTATTTAAAACATAGAAAAATCTTTTCGCAAGTCTTTACATCATGAGTTCTGGAGACCAAGTGCGTAGATGTATAATGGAAATCTCTCATCTCCCGCGGGTTGCCAGTTAAAAAGGCCATGTGTTTTACTTAAATTAATACGATAAACTTAGGTTTCTTGTTGCCCTGTAAAACCCGTGATTATTAGTCATGGGGCCCGTATCCACATTGAGGGGCGATTTATTAAAAAACTAATAAATAGGTCTGATTTTTTGTATTTTCTTACAATTTCCCCCCCTTCCAGACAAGTCTCCGGGGATGGGCCGGCTTCCATCCAGGATACTCACCTGAAAAGGGTAAACAATTTTTACATTAAGTGAGCTAATGGGAGATGAGTTATTTCTTTCGTATACTTAACAAATAATAGAATAACAATAATAAAATATGTACAAATATCATATCTAAAAACAACACTATTATAAAATGTACCATTATACGCCATTGAACATGATAAAAACAATTGTATTAATAAATGCAAAACACTCAGTAAATATTATACATAGAATAAGATAATCAAAATAAGGAATATATTACAGATGGATTCTGAAAAGTCCAATGTTATTTACATTTTCAAATTTGTAGGGAACTGTCCTGACATAGTTCAAGAAATAGTACTTTCACACATAACATAATGTTCACAATACTGCAAAAATAATTTAAAATTCAAATATTCATAATAAATCAAAAAGGTAATTAAATTTCCAAGTATTCTTAATAATGCAAAACGAGATCAGATATAATATAATATCAGTTCATATGATACCAACTATTTCAGTTTGTTGGTGTAAGTAGTTTAAATTGATTACTAGGAAAAAAGTATCTTAGTTTGGAAGCGTGTATTACTTCATAATCCTTTTTTGTAAGCCAGTTAGGCTTATTTATTTTGAAACTTACATTGGATAATTTTTCCATAATTTGATATGGACCAGAAAAAGGCGGACTTAACTTCCGAGTATTCGGATAGTGAAATTCTTCCACTATGACAAGGTCACCAGGTTTAAAAGGCGCTTCCACAAACTTTAAATCATACCTGACTTTATTTTTCAAGTGATGTTCACTTGTTCTTTGGAAAGCCTCTTTTCTGGCTTCCTCTACAGGGGGATAATAATTTTCATTGCCTAATACTGATGGATAAGGTAATTGGCCGAACATTAAGTATGCAGGAGGGTACTTGGTTACTGAATGAGGTGTGTTATTGTACTCATTAATTACTTCCTGCAGAATTTTGGGCCATGGGACGTTTGAAGGGGTAGAATTTACTTTAAGTTTTAGTCGGGTGCAAATTGACTGATTCACACGCTCATTTTTCCCATTACACTGTGGTCTATGAGAAGAAGTAAGTAATTTTTTTACATTCTGTTTATGTACCCATTTACGAAGTTTAGACGCTGTAAACGCAGGATTTCTATCCGTTAAAATTTTCTTGGGAAGTTGAATATTAAAAATCTGTTTTAGAATATTAATGTAGACTTCAGTTGTAACATTTTTAGAGGCAAAACCCCAAACATAACGAGTAGCGTGATCAATAGCTATGTGCATATACCTTTTTGATGAATTATAGTAGTTAAAACCTCCTACTGAATCTAATGAAATTATATCGAAAGGTAATTCTGCAGGTGGTAATGCCTCCAGAAGACCAAATTTTGGTTGGTGTGATTTTTTGTTCAGTTGGCAGACCTCACAATGCTTGACAAATTGTGTGATATCGTGCGTCATGCTGCTCCAGTAGTATTGTGGGGAAATTAAATTTAGCATTTTTTGGATCCCGGGATGGCCAAATTGTGAATGGGTATTTATTAGTAATTTCTCTCTCAAGGAGAATGGTACTACAATTTTTTGAAAACCCTTTTTGCGAATTATTACAATGTCATTAACTTTTTGAAATTTAGGCCCTGTTATATTATCTAATTGTTGGTGTTCTTTAATTTCATCTGACGTTAATTAATGAATATGGGGATTTACAGAAAAAGTGGGATTTCTTGAAAGCATGTCTGCTTCAAAATTGGTGGATCCTTTGTTATATTTTACAGTATAATCATACATACTTAATTTTAATGACCATCTGAATAACCTACCTGTTAAATGCTTCACCTTCTTAAGCCATACTAAGGAGGCATGGTCAGTATGTATTGTAAAAGGTTTTCCGTGAAGATAATAATGGAATTTGTCAAGGGCATCGATTATTGCTAGACATTCCAGTTCTGTGATAGCGTAATTTTGCTCGTAGGGCCTTAATTGTCTCGAGTGGAACGCAATGGGATGCAAGTTCCCTTTTTCATCCATTTGTTTTAAGACAGCACCTACGGCTTCCTTTGAGGCATCAGTATAGACATGGCATGGGAGGTTAGGATTGAATAATTTTAAAATAGGCCTAGAAATTAATGCGTTTTTAAGCAATTCAAATGATTGTTGACAGGCATCTGACCATTCCCAAGGAGCATCTTTCTTTAACAATTTATTTAGAGGGGCTCTAATTTTAGCGTACTTGTTTATGAATTTGTGGTATACGTTTACAGAACCAAGGAACCTTTGCAATTCTTTAACGTTTTTTGGAGGGATTAATTTTTTAATAGTTTCGGTGTTAGCATTGTCTGGTTTTATTTGGCCGTTACTAATTTCATAACCGAGGAAGTCAATTTGAGATTTAGCAAAGTTACATTTGGAAAATTTTAATTTTAAATTTTCTTGACGGCAAATGTTAAATATAGTTTTAAGGTGATCCATATGCTCGGCATAGGAATCAGAATAAACTATAAAATCATCAAAATAATTGGTAGCAAAATTAACTTTATGTTTATCTAGGATTCTTCGAAGAGCTCTTGCAAATTGGGCAGGGGCATTTTTATAACCAAAAGGAAGAACCAACCACTCATAAAGACCTTGATTGGTTGCAAAGGCCAACTTCTCTGTGTCTGAAGGATGAAGTGGTATATGCCAGTAGCCAGAGGCTAAATCTAGCGTGGAAAAATATTTGGCATTGACAAGTCTGTCCAAAAGCTAATCTATACGGGGCAATGGTTCCGAGTCAGTCTTACAAATGGCATTGATTTTTCTGTAATCAATACAGAGACGCGTTTTACCTTCTCCCTTTTTATATGCCAGAGTGACGGGAGAGGAATAAGGACTGCAGGACTCTTTAATAAGTCTAGCTTCCAGTAATTCTTGTATTTGTTTTTGAATTTCTTCATTGTCCCTAGGAGATGCACGGTAAGGTCGAAGCGAGATAGGAAGTTCCGAGGTGAGAGTTACCCGCTGAGGTTCCCATCTGACTCTACCTACGTCATATCTATTGCGCGCAAAAATATCCTTGAAGTCGCTTAGAAGCCCTTCCAACTGTGATTTCTCTTCAGTAGTACAATGACTAAAACTTTTGTCATCATAATCCGAGAGAATTTGAGTATCAAGATAACATTGTCCTTGTTGCGACAAACTTTCTTGATTTGATTTGGAAGGAGAACGAAGCGGCTTCTTGCAATTCATATCATCCGTTAAAGTTAAAGTATGGTTAAATGAGTTTTCCTGAGAAATTTGATTGAAAATATTTTGATCATGCTTAAGAATGACTCCATCCTGAGTCAGAATATTCGAGAAAAAGTCCATCGATATATGGAATTTTTGTAATTCTGGAGTTCCCAGTATCGCATATGGCAAGAATGACCTAACTATGTATAAGGTGCTATTTTGCCTGATATTTCCTATTTTGAGGGGTACGTGAAGTTTTTCAGAAATCTGAACTTGTCCTTGGGTTTGATTAACATTAAGAGGATGACAGCTTTGAATAGACGTCATATCCAAGGCTGCAACTAAGTTTTCTGGAATAAGGGAAATGGTACTTCCGCTATCCAATAAAAATGGTATTTGAACCTCATGACAAGTTTTTGGATACGTATGATTATCGAAATTCCTATATGTGATGTACCCCGGGACTATAAACCGTCATAAAGCATTATGGGGTATTCCTTGATCAGGGGAATACCCATGGGCATTTTGTGATTGAAATTGATTGCTGTGGGTTGTCAAGTTGGGGTTCATTGTTGTCCCTGTATTGCCCTGAACATCATATTTATGGAGTAAAGTATGATGTCTTCGATGGCAATTTTTACAATTCATCTTGGAGGGACATTTATTTGAAAAGTGGCCACCACGCAAACAATTGATACATAGTTTGTTTAGTTGGACAGTTCTCCAACGGTTATCTAAGGGCATATTTGTTAATTTTCTACAGGCATGGGTGGCATGCGATTCAAGGCAAACACCGCATTTAGCAATTTCTTGATTTTTGGGGAATTTATATCTATCGGAAGAATCTCGGGAATAATTTGCATTTCTTACATCTGTTTTAGTTGGATTCTCCAACGCTAGCATACTTTTGGCATGAGTCTCTAAAAATTTTAAAAATTCCGTGAGACTAGGCATATCATTATGAGTAAGAGAGAGCTCCCATCGTTCTTTTAGGTTATCACTTAGTTTTTGAATTATAGTATAAATTATCATGTTATCCACCAAAGCATTTTGAGTCAAATTCAAAGACTCTAGAATTCGAAGTGACTCATTACAAGTATCTATTATGTCAAAAATAGCTTTAGAGGAAGAGGGGCAATTTTTCATGTTTTTTAAATTGTATAACTTACTTATTTGTGCTATTGCTAAATCCCTAGTTTTATCGTAGCGAGCGCAGAGAGTGTCCCATGCATTTTTATAATTGGCTTCCGAGAGAGGAAATCCAGAAATTAATTTATGAGCAGGACCCTTTACACTAGCCAGTAGATATTGCAATTTTGAGACGCCCCCCAACTCCAAATTTTGATCTATAGTTGTAAGAAAAATCTCTTTAAAAGAAAGCCATTGATCAGCTTCTCCGTGAAAAGGTTTTAATTCAAATTTTGGAAGATTAACAGTTTTTACACAAACATTACCTGTAGTTTTATTTAGACTTTCTGAACCACCCTCGCGAATGTTTAAACTTTTAGTTAACTTATTACGTGATGTATTTATTGCTATGTTTAAATTGTCTAATTTAAGTGCAATCTCATTATATTCATCAATTATAGGATCAGTTTCCGATGCATCGCTCTGAAGAATGGCATTTTCATGGAGTTTATTTAATTCGGTTTCAATATCCTGAACCTGTTTACCATATAAATCTAACTCTTCAAGAGTTACAGTTTCATTATCAATTTTGGGATTTATAATATTTTTTATGCGAGTGATTTTTCCCTTAAGAACAGTTTTTTGTTTTTTAATAGCTTCCATTTTAAATTAATTTTATGACAACTTCCTAAAAATCTAAATATAAACAAATTCTAAATGACCTTCAAAAAATAATAATAATATCAACATAATACAAGCATCTGCATAGAATTGTGAAATGAAATAAATAAAAAGAATTATTTATATAAAATAATTTGACGTAAATATGGATATCCATTTTTTCTTTCAATTTAAAATATAATTACACCTTAAAACCATGGTTTGTAGAAGTAATAAAAACAATAACACTAGAGATATATTACTTACCTTAATCAATTAGTTTTATAATCAAGGAATTAGGGGGAAAAAAAAACGTGCACTAATATAAACAAATAAATAAATAAATAAATAAATAAAATAGTGTACACTTGTGAGCTCACATATTATAAATTAAACATTCCTTTAATCATAAATCACTGTACCACCCCTTGAGTATACTCATGTAATAGATGTCGAATAAATTCACGCAACTCGAGTTTTTCTTTCAATAAATAACGAAGCGATTACAGGAACACTATTTGAAGATTATTGATGAATCACTAGAAAGCGAACAGAACTGTTGAAATCGAAAAGATTTACGCGTTTCATGATGACTCGATGACTGCATTCAAAACTTTATTGGAAATAAAACACAAAGTACCCGACATTTTTGCTGATAACATTGCTCTCATTATTACCATAGAAGAATAAACACATACGGCACCACACTTCGATGAAACCAGATGAACACAAACAAAAATAAATCACAAATTCGGAGAGACCGGCCGAAGTAATTCATGGCACGACAGCAGGCAGGAGGGGGGACGAACGGCGATAGTTGAAGTCCCGCTCAAGAAGAAATCCAGTGTCCAGGATGCGGCAAAGCCCGGCCGAGTAGAAAATAGCATCTAAGTATTCCAATATGGAATACGTTTGCTGGATGATAACTCATGACGAGACATTAGCTCCTTTTCAGGGCCTCTTTCGATGTTTGGAGTCAGAATGACCACTGTCTTTGCTTTCCTTTGTGGGTCTGGTATTTTTAATGATGTTCATATTTCGTCGATTATTTTCCCGCACTAGGTATCATACTGCCGACTATGAAGAACTGTCGCATTTTCAGGAAACGACAGACTTCAAGGGGATGAGTTTTAATTACGATTTATTTAAAACATAGAAAAATCTTTTCGCAAGTCTTTACATCATGAGTTCTGGAGACCAAGTGCGTAGATGTATAATGGAAATCTCTCATCTCCCGCGGGTTGCCAGTTAAAAAGGCCATGTGTTTTACTTAAATTAATACGATAAACTTAGGTTTCTTGTTGCCCTGTAAAACCCGTGATTATTAGTCATGGGGCCCGTATCCACATTGAGGGGCGATTTATTAAAAAACTAATAAATAGGTCTGATTTTTTGTATTTTCTTACATATATATATATATATATATATATATATATATATATAGAGTATCTTTCTGCTACAAAATTCTTGTTTTTTTCTGCTACAATTTTTTTTCTCTTTTTTTAAAAACTGATTTTCCTGTCCCAGAATTGTTTTCTTTCCAAAAATGGATTTTTCTGTACCAAAATTCGTTTTTTGAGCACAAATTAGCACTGCAAATTTTAACAAAATTTTAGATACACATGCAGGGTATTTAAAAAAATTATTCAGAATTTCTATTTCCTTTCCATAATATTTACTTGGTATTTCAAGGTATCACTGTTATAAATAAAACTATAAAATATATACTTTATGGTAAAGAAATAGTGACTTTAAATTTCCAATGCAACATATTTTAATAATTCTTAAGGTTTTGATATTTTAAGGGATTTTTGTCTCCTTTTTTGAAAAAAAATTTAGCATATTTCAACATTTTATTATAACACATTTTATTTTAATGTTTTATTAAGATTTAACAAGTAAACAAATGTTTTGAGAGTTTAAGGAAGCAATATAGCATCTACTGTTCTGTGGAATAGGAATTGTTTTTTTCCTTTTATCACTATTTCACATGTGACAATATAAATGACTTTTTTTTTTCTTTAATATCAATCATTGTATTTATTTCTTCTGTAGATTTGAATACTTAGGCAATGTAAGAAACTATAAATTGTTTTCAATAAATGTGCATTACATATAAATTTAATTTTAAATAGATTTTATTTAGCCTTTACTTCAAACTTAAAGAACTACTTTATATATTCATTAATAATCTAATTCTTCAAAAAATATTAATTTTACTATTTACTTATTCAGATTATATTATAATTGGAATATAATTGTCTTTTTATAATATCAATCAGTAAGAACTATACCGTAAAATACCATTACCCCCCCCCCAAACGTGACGAAAAATCGTAAAATAATTAGAGGGGGTGCTTACACGGGATTTTTTCACGATCATTTTATGGGGATGAATCATGATGAAATGAATTAATCACGAATCTTTGAGTGAGTCATGCATTTTGATACTTGAAGCAATACTTGAAAAAAGTTGCGTTTTCTTTAAAAAATGTAAATTCTGTTGAAAAAATGCAGAAAAAAGACAAAAAAATACGAAATCTATTAAAAAATCTCGAAAAAAAAAAAAAAAACACCAATTTCATTAAAGATTCATGATTCATCAAATTCAGAGATTTTTTTTTTTTTTTTGAGGAGGAGGGGGGGGGGGGGGCGCTTTCTCGGGATTTTTTGAAAATTTCAAATTTTTTATAAAGTGGGGAGGGGGCGTTTGATCGGGAAGAGTGGAGTAACGGGATTTTACGGTATTTATAGTGTACACAAGAAAATTATAGCACGCCTTCCTGCGGACAATTTTCATCCTGCTGCATTGCTGTCGTAGACACAACCGTAACATTCTGTTACCGGGATAACTATATACAGTATGGAACCATTTATCCAGAAATCAGTTAACCGGAAAATCAGTTATCCAGAATGATATTTTTAATAGACTGATGTTAGAATCTTTGTAGAAAAAAAGTCATACACTGCCAGTTTGACATATACATCGCTTTAAACCAGGGTTGGAAAAAAACCAGGTTTTTTCGAAAAAAACCAAAAAAACCAGTTTTTTTGGTTTAAACCGGGTTTTTTTAAAACATCCTTTCTTATTACATATACATGCATATTTACTGATAAAAACAGACATTATTGGTTTTTAAGCAATGTAACTTCATTTAAAATAATTTAAAGTTAATAATTATAGTGAATTTATGCTGAAAATTGAAAAAATTCATTTTTCAATTTAAACAGTTTTACCAAACAGACTTATGTTGAAAGTTCTACACAATGAACCATTGATGCCCTGTAAATCTTTATAAACAATCTTTTGATTACTAATAATAAACATTTGGATGTAGTTTGATAAGTATTCTTTTCCACAATTATTCAAATAATAAATTACAAATACTACTTAGGATTTTTCCTTTCTGAGTGACAATTTGAAGTTATTTTATCAATTTGAAGTTATTATTTAGTTTTATATCATTTTTAGTCGTTAGATTCAGAAGATAGCAGAGGGAAAAAAAATTATTATTACAATGCTATAACTAGCAACCAGTCTTTGCTTTTAATTCTTCAAGATAATCTCCCAAAAGAAAAATTTCTTTTACAGCTTGTGCAAAATCTTAAAAGATCACTGTGTTACATTATTAAATGCATTAAACAATCTGCATTATTAAAAAAATTAAAATATTTTATACTAAATATTGAATCTATTTTATCTTTGATCAATTCCCATGTTTGAAGTTTTTTCTTTAGAGCAATAGATATGTTCACCAATGTGTACTGATTTTAATCCTATGCATAAAAAAATGACGTAAACCCCAATATATCTAATGCTTATTGCTGAAATAAAGAGTTAAAAGTAGAAATTATTTATATCCAATAACCTGAAACCCATAAATTATAAATAAAGAAAATGTCATTAAATTTCTTCTAAAAAATGATAGAAATTATTTATATCTAATAATCTGAAACTCGTAAATTATAAAGAAAAAACAGGAAATGTCA
Source organism: Maratus speculifer (assembly GCA_964019185.1). Lineage (NCBI taxonomy): Eukaryota > Metazoa > Arthropoda > Arachnida > Araneae > Salticidae > Maratus > Maratus speculifer. Next base: position 185,137,802 of record OZ025298.1, on the reverse strand, counting down.
TTAGATTTCTCCTAAAAAACGATAGAAATTATTTATATCTAATAATCTGAAACTCGTAAATTATAAAGAAAAAATAAAATGTCATTAGATTTCTTCTAATTTTTTTTTTTTTTTTTTTTTTTTTTTTTTTTTTTTATAGAAAAAACCAATTGGTTTAATTATATGAATAAAAAGACCTAAACCCACTATATATAATACTTATTACTGAAATAAAGTGTTAAAAGTAGAAATTATTTATGTCCAATAATTTGAAACACGTAAATTATAAAGAAAAAAAAGAAAATGTTATTAAATTTCCTCTAAAAAAAACCAATTGGTTTTTTTGAGAAAAAAACCATTTGGTTTAAACCGTGGTTAAAACCAATTGGTTTAAACCGTGCCAACCCTGCTTTAAACAATTGTATAGTTTGATAACAGCATCTAATATTCGAAATATAGTTATATTATAGATTAAAGGTCAAAATTCATGGTCGCCACCGGCCACAGGGCGACTAAATGTAAAAAATTGGCGACGTTATGTTATGCATCTGATCGCCAAAATGGCGATCAATCATTTCCGAAAAAAAATCTGTCATAAATCTGAAAATTAAGACATAAAATACATTGCGAATTTCGACAAATGGTCGCCGAAAATAATCAATTTCGCCAATCGTTTGAAGAACAATCGCTAATTTCGTCAAAGGAGTGTGGGAAAACGCAAATTTAATCAAAGGATTTCGACAAATTTTGGTAAAAAAATCACGAAAAAAGTAAATTTCGTCAAGAAATGATGAAAATGCAGCAAATTTCATCAAAATAACGCAAAAATATGACAAATTTCATCAAAATATCCCGAAAAACTGGCAAAAGATCATGAAAAAATGGCAAAACTTCTCCAAAAGATCGCGAAGAAAATGGCAGATTTCGTCGAAAGATCGCGAAAAAAGGCAGTTCTCTTCAAAAAAAATTGCAAAAAAACGGCAAATTCTGTCAAAAAATGCAGAAAAATGGCAGTTTTGTCAAAAAATCGCTAATAAACAGCAAATTTCGTTCAAAAATCGCGAAAAAAACGACAAACTCTCCAAAAGATCACGGAAAAAAAAGCAAACTTCTCTGATAGATCGCGAAAGAACGGCAAACTTCTCCAAACAATCACGAAAAAACGGCAGATTTCGTCGAAAGATCGCAGAAAAAGGCAGTTTTCTTCAAAAAAATTGCGAAAAACGGCAAATTCTGTCAGAAAATGCAAAAAATGGCAATTTTGTCAAAAAATCGCTAATAAACAGCAAATTTTGTTCAAAAATTGTGAAAAAACGGCAAACTTCTCCAAAAGAATTTCGGATCAGGATCGCAAAAAAAACGGCAAATTCTCCAAGAGATTGCGGAAAGAGGCAAACTTTTCCGAAAGATCGCGAAAAAACAACAAAAGATCGCAAAAAAACTGCAGATCTCTTCAAAAAATGGCAAAAAACTGCAAATTCCATCCAAAAAAAAAAAAGCGAAAAATACAGTGTATTTATTAAAGAAAATGCTATAAAACATTTTAAAGGGACACCAGTCTTTTGAAACAATTCAACAAACTCTCTTTTTTTTTTTTTTTTTTTTTTTATAACTATAAACTTGAATGTTAAATCCATATACAAAAATATTAAATACACCACGGAAAACAAGTAAAAAAAAAAAAAAAAAAAAAAAAAAAACTTCTATCTTAGGAAGAAAAAAAGCCTTAATATTTTTCAAATAAGCAAAATATAAAAATCAGTTTAAGACTTTTATTTATATGGGTCATTGTGCTGGATCTATTAACATAACTTACAATGATAATATAATTGTCGTGTGGATAAAAATGAGGTGTCGAAACATTCACAATTAGAGAAGCTTTCAGTTAATATTAAAAAAAAAAAAAAAAAAAAAAAAAAAAAGAAAGTCTATATTTTGATCAATTTCTAGGCACTGTGATCCCTTAACATAAGAAATATGTCAATGCAATATCCAATACAATGTAATTCACAAAATTTGAGCATAAATGTTGTGAAAAATGTCGTAAATTTTTCCTTTACACGATAATTACTTCTCAGTGGCATCCCTGATAGTAATTAGTAGCCACTAACTTGACAATAGTGGCTGCTAAACATTCAGCCTCTACTGGCCACTGGCTACTAATACAAATATTGAATTTTAACCTTTATTATAGATGTTTTCATTTTTATGCTGAAAAAAACAGAATTGTTGTTCTCAAGGAATTCCCATAAATTACCTTCTTTCAAACTAACATTTGATTTTACTTGAATTGGATTCTTAGTTCAAGTAATCTAATAATTAATTTAAAAACAGAAGTAATACTACAACCACATATATACCATAAAACTTATCAAATGGATGCTGCTTTAATGCCCAACCAATTAACCGGAAAAACCAGTTATCCAGAATATATCTGACGCCAACCATTCTGGATAAATGGTTTTTTACTCTAGTACTATAACTTATATTAACTATATTTATTATTCTAAGTTTCTTTTTACCTGGTTTTAACTGGTGGCAACACTTTTTCACTTCAGCTTCAGTCGGGTTTTGTCCAAGAGCTCTCAAAACATCCCCTAATTGAGAGATACTTATTTTGTTGTCACCCCGACTATCAAAAAGAGAGAAAGCATCCTGGAATTCTGAAATAAAAGAACAAATTTAATCAGTACGTAAAAAAAATAACAATGATTAAACTAAATATGCAAATATACCATGGGCGTAGGAACTGGGGGAGCTGGGGGAGCTCTGGCTCCCCCTGGGATTTCTCAGACGGGCTCAGCTCCCTCAAGAGAAATTGAAAAATAAAGTTTACTTTTTCTAGAAAATTCAAGGGGAAAGGACGAGTATCTCCAAACAAATGATTGTGTTAATAAGATAAGAACAGAGAAGCTATCCTTCCGCTCCAGCACAATAAGAAAAATCGAGTTTTCAGCGAAGCACTTGATCTTACTAATGCATAAAAAAAACGTTTTAATCAAAAACTTTTGACTCTCACATACAGATCGAATCCATATTCACGAATACAGCTTCAACCACGCCAGAAGATATCAAACAAAAGCTTTGAATACATGCTGATGATTTTGATTTGCCAAATCTTTCTGCAAAGTTGACACTTCTACCAACACTAGTCCGGAACAGAATTGCAGAAATACGTTGTCGATCACAATTAAAATGATGTCATCAAAGGAATTAGTTAACAAATTATTTTCTAAAGTTTACCTTTTGAAAGAATTTATTTTTTTATTCCGATATCATTATAGTGACAGCTGAGAGCTTTCAATGCTCTTTTTCATACAGTCACACCGCCGAACAACAATGTATAAACAGAGTTTCCCCCAGGTTTGAAAAGGGCAGGGCGCTACTGTTATGAAAAGGGCACTTTTTACATTCTTCATGACACTTTTTTGATTTTTAAGGGCACTTTTATAGAGTTGAATCTAGAATCTAGCGATTCAAGGAATCATGGAAAACAGAAATTTCGTCAAAGAATCGTGAAAAAAAAATCCAAAATTTCGTCAAAAAATTGAAAAAAAGAAAAAAAAAGGTAAAAGTTTGTTTCGAAAAAACGGCCGATTTTGTTAAAAGATCGCAAAAAGGCAAAATTTGCAAAAAAAATGACAAATTTCGTGAAAAGTTTGCAAAAATTTGGCAAATTTTGTTAAAAAATCACGAAAATGGCAAATTTCGCCAAAGATTGCGAAAAAACCGCGTTTTTTCTGTGGCATTTAGGTGAAATTCGCGCTTATTGTCTGTTCTACTCTGATGAAATTTGCGTTTCTTCAGCGGCCCTTTGGATAAAAAAAGTCACATTTTTTGAGGTCATTTGACAATATTCGCTTTTTGTCGGCTTACATTTAACAAAATTCGCGTTTTTTTTCCACGGCCCTTTGACAAAATTTGCGTCCTTTCGATGAAGTTTTTACGATCGTTTCTGTGACTCTTTGACAAAATTCGCATTTTTTCTTAGTACTTTGACAATTTTTACGTTTTTATCTGCAATTAACAGTTGCTTCCGCAATCCTTTGTCAAAATTACAGTTTATTTGCGATTCGTAAGCTTTTTTCCGCTATTCTTTAACGAAATGCGCCTTTTCTCGCGATCCTTTGATGAAACCAATATTAATTTTTTAAAACTATTAAGAGAAATTTTCTTTACTTTTTTTAAAATAAATGTGCACGATGCAAATTTAATTAGGAAATAATGCTTAGTTGAGTGTAGAAGATAACGATATCACTATTGTTCGCATTTCTTTTAAAAAGGGGCAAGACGGATTTATTGAAAAAGACAATACAAAAAAAGAATACATTTGTTGAATAAAGTGTTCTTTTTGTTTAATAAACGGGTGCTTTCAGGAGTCACATTTAGAAAGTTTTCGACAGTCAAAAGCGGATTGTGAACAGAAAAGGAGTGGGGGCGAACGCCCTGCGCGCGAAAATTTAGGGGGCGCCAAAGTTATTCTACAAACGTCATTTTTGAACTGTCACAAGAAAAAGTTGGGAGAAGGGTAGGAGGGGGGGGCGTCAAATTCTAATTACGCCTTGAGTGCAATTTTCTCTTCGCACGCCCCTGATTCTGAATGAGGAAAATTCCCTTTTTAAGCATTAAAAACACAATTTTAAAGCAGGAAAATTAGTATTTAGAACATAAAAATTCACTTCTGGCATTAACTTTTTTTGTGCCACTTTGACGAAAATACATATTTTCGCGATCTTCCGTTGACAAAATCTGCCGTTTTCTTCGGGATATTTTGACGAATTTTGCGTTTTTTATCGAATTTTTGGTGAATTTTGTCGTTTTTTGCGAATTTTTTGACAGAATTTAACATTTCATTGCGATTTTGGGGCGAAATTCCCCGCTTTTTTGCAAATCTTTTGACGAAATCTGCCGTTTTATCACGATGTTTTGACAAAAATTGCCGTTTTTAGTAATCTTTTGGCAAAATTTACCGTTTTTCGCGAATCTCTTGGCAAAATTTTCCGTTTTATCGCGATTTTTTTTGGACGAAATTTGTCGTCGTTTCATAATCTTTTGAGGAAATATTGCAACGAAACTTTTTCGAAATATTGCAATGAAATTAGCCATTTTTTCGCGAATTTTGCCGGAAATTGGTCGTTATTTCGCGATTTTTCGACGAAAGTACGCGTCCCGTGAGACGCGTAAGGGCTATTTTTTGCTTTCCGTCACCAATTTTTTACATAAGTTACGCGCTATAGTCCGTCGTCATTGTCGCTAAAGGGAAGAGTTTTTTCAAATGTGGGGCAAGAAGGGCGCTATTTTTTTGAATGAGCAACAAGAGGGGCGCTAATTGTTCGGATGAGCGGCAAGAGGGGCACTGTTTTTTAAACTAAAGGGCAGGAGGTGCGGAGCCCCACCCCCCCCTGAAACCCTCTGGGGAAACTCTGGTATCAATAAAGACTCAATCACTTGATGCTATTGCATATTTATAAATAAGAAGCCTTTAAAATTGATTTGGAAGAGATTGTAAAGAATTTGTAAGCCAAATAACAGAAGTATAACTTTAATTTTTGGTAAATGGGAGTGGAAGAAGCCTGAAATTTGAATATTTTATTTTGTATCGTCCATAAATCGTCCATTGTCATCAAGTATATCGAATATAAATTATTTAAACTAGATTAAAAAGTCGGTGATCTTTTGAAATGCTTCAATTTTATGCTCTTGTTTGTGAAAAGTGCAACACAAGAAACCCTCCGAAATGAATGAAATTATGCATGAAAGGATCTTCGCCACTAGCTTTTAACAATATGCTCTGCAGGGGCGTGCGAAGAGAAAACTGCACTTAGGGCAAAGTTTCAATTTGGAGCTGCTTTCCCCCAACTTTTTCTTCTGACAGGCTAAAAAAATGGCGTTGGTAGTATAAATTTGGGGCCTTTTAAAATTCCACGCCCGGGGCGGCTGCCCTATCCGACGTCCTACTTTCGCACGGCGCTGATGCTCCAGCTCCCCCTGTTTTTTCAAAGTTCCTACGCCACTGAAATATACTATTTCTTTTATACCTAAAGTAGGAAAAATTCGATATCATAAAACAATTATTAATAAAGTCACAGAACTTTTTTTTTTAGATTTTAGTAATAAGTTATACTAAATTTTATTTACAAATAGCAAAATTTTGTCTCATAGATAGATGTAATTCATATACATTTTATTTAAAATAGGAACCTCATTAAATTTTTACTGTTCAATTATTTTAATTTTAAAAAACTTATTCTTATGCAAAACATGAAGAATTTATATTTTAACCTTCCCTATACTGGCACTCTAATACAGCGTTAGAAATAGGGAATTTTAAGAAAGCCGCCAAATAATGCTTACAAATTTTTTCTAGGTGCCAAACAGCATTTCATGGTTGCAATTTTACATTGCATCATATTTTCTCACAAGGAAGGTCTCCATACTGGGCATACTCAGAACTTTATGAAAAAAATACTAATTAAAGCACTTATGTATGTAATAAAGGATCAGTCAAAATTTAGCGGCGGAATCACATTAGAAATTATGTAAAAAAATAAAATAGTTTCGAATATTTGGCGTGAAAATACGAAAGAGTCACTCGATTTGGCGAGCAGCTCTTTTCCTCGCCAAAAGCAAACGATTATTATGCAACTCAATACTGTTGGATATTTAGAATGCGTGTAAATCGTATTTAATGAATTTAAACATAAACAAGGAGATACTTTAATACATATTATATTGCATATATATATTACTTGTTGAAGTAGCTATTTAATTAATCACTGAAAAAAAATGTTTTCATAGATAAAAAAAATCAGAGAAAAATTATCTTCATAAATTTAAGCGTATTCAAAAATAAAAGCTATATGTTTCCATAGCAACAAAATCTAATCGACAATTCTCAATTGGACTTTGAGCAGGAAATAAATTTATTTATTTTAAATTATAAATTTCGTGTTAAATCTCAAATTTTGATGATTGAATTTGAATATAAATACCTATAAATATCGATATAGCAAAAATATACTTAAAACAAATTAAAACTTATAAAACTAAAGTTATTTAAATTAAATTTATCAAAACAAGTTCAACATGAAACTTTTTTTTTCTTGAAGTATATTTAACGCAAAGTATTTTTTGAAATTACATTCCTTCGCCAACCGGCGATAAATCGCCAAATAACGAAATTTTCATTATTTTTTTACAGATACTGAATTGAGGTTCCGCCGAATTTTTTTTATAAACGTATATATGCACACGAGAAGAACATTCTGTAATTTTTTCAGATTTTTTGGGGTATGCCCATATGGAGACCTTCCTTGTCAGTTCTTTTTTTCGACCATTCGGTTTCAAACTTTTGCCTAATATAGTACATTTTATTCTCTACATTTTTGATTTTTTAAAGACTTTTCGCTTTCTTCGGTGATTTTTTTCCCTGCTTTAAAAAAAAAAAAAAATCGGTGTCAATGATATTCAGGGCTTACGATAATAAATGTTGCCCTCTGCATTTTTTAAATTTTTAATGAGATTTTTAGCGTTTTTTAGAATTCTGCAATGATTTTTCTCTGTTAGTAAGAAAAATCCAGATTTAATCTTTTAGCTCAATAACATAAATTTTGTTCTCTTTTCAATAAAGTTTATTCGTAGCATTTTTTTTTTTTTCACTTTTTAGAGTTTTTGCGTGGTATGCGATTATTTTTTAACATTTTAAAAATAATTGTAATTAAAATCAACTGTTTTAATCTGTCTCCCCAATTTAGTAAATTTTGTTTTTTGACTTTTGAAATAAATTTTCCCTTCTTTGATCTTTTTTTTTTTCTTTTTTCATAATTTTTAAACATTAGTAAAAGGAATCCCATTTCTGTCTTGAAGCCCATTATAGTATATTTTAGAAATATTCGAAATCTATACAACGGTTTTTAAAGGGGTTTTTTTTCCACGCCCGGACAACGATGGATGAATCAGCTAGTAGAGAAATATTTTATAAACTATTTTAATATACAACTTCAAAAATTATAATATTTTAACCGCATTTTTCCTTTTATTTTAAACTATATTAATTTTTTAGAGTCTTTATATCTGAAAGTAATAGTCTAAGAATCTGCCGCTATTCTTTAATCTATGGGTTGAAGGGGTATAATTTGAAAATATTAAACTTGCACGTGCGATCCTGAAGTCCTGCATGCAGTGCTTCACAAAATATTTTAATTAATTCGTTTGAAAATAATAAAATTGGGATTTTTATGTCTGTCAGTTGGTTTTATGTAAATTCTTTGAAAACAAGGATCAAATTTAAGTGACTGAAAGGTTTTTCGGGTATAAACCAAATAATTTGTAAACTACAGTTGCCCCTGTCCCTCTGATTTTATTGCTGTTCGAAGATAATTCCAAGAAAAGTATTGTACAATTGCAGGTCACTCCCTTGCTCTGCCCCGCTGTGAGACTTTTTCTGAATCACAGAGATAAAAGTACTAAAATGAAAGAGAGAGAGATGTTGAAAACTTTCCGCATTGGTAAATGACGTCTGTTTATCAGTGACATTTACGACCAATTTGAGGCAACAGAAAAAGTAGAAATGTGCTTGTTTTCAGTCTTTTTAGAATATTTAAAGGCATGAAGGAATTGCTCCCCTTTATTTTTAAGGGGGGGGGGGGGGGCATACCCATTTTTTATTGGACCAAAAGCAATTGGTGGAAATTTCCCCAGCTTCAGTAAAAACAGTTCTAGTATCAGAATTGTAGAGTTGGTTTCAAAATTAGTTGAGTGTGTTAATTTTTAAAAAGGTTTTTTAAGTGCTTATTCAGCACTAATTCCTTCGGAAAAAAATGAGGGATATTAATATGAGACAATTAGGTGAGAAAAAATAAAGTCATCCTATCACCCAGGAAAATGTAGGTAAGTGTTTTGTTTTCTTTTTAAGTTGCAACGTTATCAAAATTAATGAAATGAACAAAACTTTTGGGAGAAATAAAAATTCCAGTAAACAGAAAAAAAGAGTAATTTTAAAAAGATGAACACTGAATATTAAAAGTGTTAAACTATTTTTACTCTTTTATTTACGAGGGATCGAACCCCAACCTCGGATTTTAGAACACAAGGGCAAACTATTTTTTAATATCAACGCCTTGGGGACGATCGACACATATACATGCCGCAAAAAGGCTTAAGAATTCTTGTTTATCCTCACCAGTAAAATTTTACTGCAAAATTTGCCTTATTAAATCATAGCATTTTCTCGATTCAATAAGGCACATATTTCTGTTTTTAAAAACCGGTGACAAAACGTTAAACATTTCGTAAAAGGCTCTCGTCGCGAAGGGGTTAAAATATATTTATTTAATTGGATATTAACAAAACCAATTTTTTTTTCTAAATTATCAATTTCACATTCAAATTAAGTTTTGAAATTTATTAAAAGCTATACTTTCGTATAAGTTAATGTATAAAAACACCGAAGATTTCGTTATTTACAGCAGTCTTTTTCAGATTCTTTCAATTGTTTGGGCGCGTAATTTGATTACATGTCTGTTATGTTACTGTTGTACTTATTTTATTGTCTCATGAATTTTAAAAATAATTATGAAATATCTGCCAGAAACAAATGCTGAGCTGGATATACTTACCCTTTTCCGACAAGTGTCTTTTACAGAATTTTTAATCTTTTATCATTGGTTTTTAAAAACAAATTTTTGCCTCATCTAATCGGGAAAATGCCCCTAATGCTTATGCTGTAAAATAAATTTATAAAGATATTTCGTTTGCATTTCAATATGCTTATTTATTTATTTTCATTGGATAGTTGATATCAATCTGTAAGGCCGTTTGTTGCTTTTTTCAATTTTGATGATTGCAGATTTTTTATAAGAATGCTTTCATTTTTCGAAACTGGTTATGAAAATGAAAGTGTCCTCATTAAAAAAAATCTGCAAACACAATCAAAAAAGTAAAAAAGGGTCTTTGTATAGATCGATGTCACATATCCAATGAAAAAAAATCTTTTAAAAATATTGAAATGCAACCGAGATATCTTTATAAAATTCTTCAATAGGATTAGCAATAGTGAACCAGGTCTTTTTAGTTTATTAAACTAGCCTCTTGACTTAAATGCAAACGGATTTATCCTTCATAATCTCTCTGCACGGTGGATTTTTAAAAATTCATGCTTGAAAATTATTTTAAAAATATTAAATTGCGATATAATTTTCAAACTAATTGCAGTACAGTTTTGAAAATAATTGTATTTGTAAGTGCATTTTTTTCTCTATTTGTTGAGGTAAAAATTGATAATATGCTATGCTTAGAAATTTAAAAAATGCAGTGAAAGCGAAATTTAACCGCGTGCTGTTACCAACATCAAATGACGTCAACATTACGGACGAACACCTTTGTCCTTTATTATTTTTGTAATTTTATTTCCATCCAGGTAATATTCAAATAGTCTGCAGCGCCATGCGAAGTCGGCGGTCGCGGATATTTAGGGGGCGCAAAATTTATAGTAGCAACGCCATTTTTAGTTTGTTATAAGAAACAGTTGGATGGTAGTGGTGGTGGTGGGGGGGTGCCAAATTGATACTTCGAGTGCCCTTTGTTGTATGTGTTGTATAAAGATCGATCAGACACTCTTTCAACTTGAATTTTTAATAACGGGAATCGCAAAATTTAGTGAAAAATGCGTTCAGTTGCAGAAAAAAAAAAAATTGCCGCAGCATTAATGCAAAAAATAAATAACCTAAAAACGTGTAAAAAGTATGATCTGGGCCAATATAAAATTCTAGAAAGGGAAATTAAGAGGATTATTTTATATCGTCACTGTAAAATATTACGGGGGTAGGGGGGGGGTTAAAAGGGAAGAAGCAAATACTTCTGGGGGGATGAAGTAGGGGGGAGAGATTAATTAGTTGATTATTTATAATTGCATTAATGTGTCCTTTTATAGCAAAGCGTGCCCTGCCTGCCCTTAATCCTTGCTCTACAATATTATAATGAAATTTAATTTTTTTTTCACAGTAGATTGATGAAATTTACATTTCTCCCCATGATCTTTTGATGAAATTCTGGCTTTTTCTCTGATGCTTTGATGTGTCCTGTCCCATCTCTGACTTTTTGTGTAATTTAAGTGGGTACTACTCTATTATCCCGTTGACCAATTTTGCCAAATTATACAAATGGCCAAACTAATAGCCAAATTATCTTGACATAATTTTTATTTTAAATAACATAAAAACAAATAATTAGTAGAATATTAAAAATAATATAAATAAAAAGTTAAAATAAAAATCACTTAATGACATTTTAAACACGTGAATCATATTTAATGTCATTGAATGTGACATTCACGATCATCCATTATTGGCATTTAATCTTATAGTTTGGTGATAATTTTTTGGTCGACAGGATAACCTAGAAGTACCTTTAAGTGCTATAGCACGTTATTTCTGCGATCCTTTGAAAAATTTGCATTTTTTCTCTGAACCCTTGAAGAAATTTGCATTTTCCCCCCATACAATCATTCAAAAAATTACTTTTTTTCTGAAAAAATATGCAATTTTCTCAGGATTTTTTGATAAAATGTGTGCTTTTTCTCCAATTTCTTAACAAAATTTGCATGTTTTTTTTTTTTTTTTTTTTTTACAACTCTTTGACAAAATTAGCATCTTTCCTGTGATCCTTGAACAAAATTGGCAATTTTTTTTTCTGCAAATGATTGGTAAAATTGCCTTTTTTTACGACGACCATTTGCCAAAATTTGAAATTTTGAATGTCCAAATTTTCAGAACAGAAATAAACCTGAATTATTACCATGGGAGAAAGCTAAAAAAAGTTAGGTCTTATTGCATTTATTACATTATGAATTTACAGCCATATCTTTTTTCAATCAATTTATGAATGTCTCAATCTTTTTTTTTTTTTTTTTTTTTTTTTTTTTTTTTTTTTTTCCCGTGACTGAATAAGGTTAAGGTAACTCGGGAAAACCCGGAATTCAGCAGTTGGGAAGAAAAAAATACAGAATTCCAGTATATAACTAACACAATCACTCATGTATTACAATTTAAAAATTATTTTTTCTGATACAATGTAACTTTATTCAAATTTCTCTCTGTTTCAAATTCAGGATTTCTATTTTCTCTTAAAATTTTAAAATAATGACTTTTTCAAAATAACCAATTCAATTACAATGAGAAAGCAACTGACTTGAAATTTGAAGAATCTTTATCATAATAGTTATTAATTAGTTGTATTTATTTGTCAATGTTTCCTTTGAAATAATATTTAAGCTTAACTACGATGTTTATTTAAGTCTAAAAACTTGTAAAGTTTTATTTAATTAAGAACTATTAATATAATTACTTAAGGATTATTGACAGTGAGAACCTATCATTATTATAAACAAATATTCGTAAACGTATACAAAAATAATACCCATTCAGCTAAATCTGATTATTTTTGTTATTTAAAGATTATAAATGCATTAGAGCAGAAATAATAGGCCTTTTTTGGCGATAAACTAAATGTGGAACTTAATTTCTTACAGGCCGGACAAGCCACATTACCATTTATGGAAATGTTCACGGGTGTGACCAATAGCCAAAAATGGAAGTTCAATCTTAAGAAGACTTTGAATGCATATAAAATCAAAATAACTACAAATATCTTTAAAAAATTGATCAGTAGGCAGTAACATAAAAATTATTATTGCAACTTTACGTTATTTTTAAAAAAATAAAAATTATATATTTGCTTACCCGTCATCTGATCTTCGCTGAATGCAGCCTACAGAAAAATAAATAGTGTATGTTATCAAATATTAAATCCAACTTTTAAAAATTAAATTAAATATAAATATATACATATATTACCATTATATTTCGTTTTTACAAGAAGACGGCTAATTAAATAAACAGATGAGCACGATTCCCAACGACTTCACAGCAAGACCCAAACTTCAACAATGAACGAATACTCCTGAATCAATACGAGTTGTATACGAGTGTTGCATACCGATGATGTCACGTGATGCATATTGACCGCTTTTGCGGCTTTTGCTGGTTTTGAGCGAGGTTTTGAGCATGAAACATTGCTAACAGCTTTCGCTGTCGTACATTTTTACTTTTATTTTGCAGCTGAAGCATAATCAGTGTATTTATATGAAATAAAACATTTGCTATTTTTTTCACATACAATATTTTTACGGTGGCAACAACCTGGAAACGAAAGAGTTTCGCTTTCAGTTTGGCTTCTCTTCTCCGTCTTTTCGAAATTTGTTGACATTTTATTGAGGCATGTTTATTCTTGACAGATAGAGATGTCTACCGACGAAAATTTCAAAGAGTAGGATTTTGTTTTTACTCATACCTTTAAAGTTAAATAATTTTTTAAAGTAAAATAATGTTAATCTGTTTCATTTCAGGGAATCCTACATAAGTAATGCTGGTTATGCTGCAGCAGAAACATCGAAAAATGAAAATTGGGCACTCTGTCATAAGTTCGTTTACATATTTATTATTCAAATTTTAATTCCTTTGAAATACAGTAGAAATCAAATTCGCAACTCTCTAACATCCGCACATAATTTACAGATGTAAACAATGAAACTTTCAGTACATATGTAGGGACAAAATTTGACTTTTTTTATATATCTATATATTTTTTTAATTTGTAATTTTCGTTAATATTACTGAATTAATACTTTTTTATGAATAAAGAATAAATTTATTTCATTTCTGAAAAAATTTCAAGATATTGCTTGTATCACTTCACTGGTAATCACAATCTTTTGCCAAATATGTTTATGCATTAATCAAGCTTATTTGATTATTAAATCTGGCTAAACCTGAAATAAAACCTCCTCATTTTATGAATTTGATGTGAATTAGTACATTAGTTCTTTTATGCAGCAATTTTCATTGAATAATTTAGAAAAAATGCATTTCATCTTTATACAGTGGCGCAGCCAGAATTTGTTCTAAGGGGGGGGTTTGAGTTTCTGATAAAGGTGATTGCCGGTTATTTGAATCGCCGGTTAATAGAATCACTACTAATTAGAATATTTACTGTATAATACTTAAACTCAAAGAGCGTCTGTGTGGCCGGAAATCATCATTTTTTTTTAGCATGAAGCATCTAAGAAAAGTAATTTAGTTCAAATAACCCATTTTTACTTAACTGATTCATGTAATATGCACTTTCACAATTTTAAGTAGAATTTTCGCCATTTAATTGAATTACTTTATTAAATGAAATCTGATTCAATAAAGTGGCGGATTCCGAAATGCGCCAAAACATTTAAATATTAAGTTTGGATTTCATTCATATAAGCAGCAATTATAGCAATCTTTCTCAGCTCTGGGAGGGTTGGTTTTAGGGTTAAAACAACCCTAAAACCACCCCCTTGGCTGCGCCACTGCTCTATAACAGGGCTGTAGCTAGAAGTGAACAATAGGGGGAGGGCTCAAGAAAATGTAAAGGGGGCTCATAATTTTTTTTTCTCTCTCATTAACACAGAAAGATAAAGTAACGGATATTCACACTGTAGGTACTATGTTTCTTATTAAAAATTGTTCTAATATTTATGCTAAGAAAATTATATGATGATGAAAATTTTGAGCGTATAGCTGGTTAAAATTAAACATCTAAGCTTCATATGTACGAAGAGGATGAGAGAGTATTGAAACAGTTATTTTAGATACAATTTAGTAATTCTGCAAAACTGAAAGGTTCTCAAAACTAAATTAGATGTTTGGACAGAATTTAATTTGAATTTTCGGAACAGAAATTCATTTAGTGACCTTGGAATCTTTTCCAGGGGGGGCTGAGCCGTCCATAGCACCCTTTTAGCTACGGCCCTGCTTTATAATGAATATTTAACTATAGATTATTGATTATTTACTTCACCTTTGCTTTTAATATGTTAATAATTTTAAACAATTATCTAAATTTTTATTAGTTTGTTACCTTACTTAATTATTTTAATATTTATCTATATTCTAAGCATTCATTATAATTTCAGTTGCATTATTATTTACACTCAGATTACTGTTTAAAAAATGTAAACAAACCTATGATCAGAAATCCACAAAATTCTAAAATCCACACAACCACTGGTCTTAAACTGTGCGGATTTAAGAGAGTCTACTTGTGCATTTATTTTTACATTTGACTAAATTACATAAATGGTTGTCTTTTAAAATGTAACATATATCATGCAACATCACTGTGATCGTGAATTTTAGAACCACAATCGATGAATAGAATTCATTAATTATTGTTCTAAAATTCTTTTCTTTAATATGCTTTTTCTAAAAGAATGTTCAGGCATAGTCCTGGTTTTTCTGTAAAAAAATTCCCATTTTATTGTTGAAATCCATAAATATTGACTCCCATTAGTACACAGCAGAGATGAGACGGGCTCAGCCCGAGCCTGGGTTCGATGCAGGCTCAGGCTCTATTTTAATTTTAGTCTTCGGGCTCAGGCTCATTCTTTCTAAAACAGGAAAATTATTTATTCGAGTGTAGAAAACAGTGAAAGAACTCCCCCCCCCCCTCTTGATAGCCCTAATTGTTTTTCATATCACTTCAATGCTATTTTATCAAAACAAAAGGGGAACAGAAGCCATGTTTTTGTATTTTAATAGTCAGGGCCGTAGCCAATGGAAGGATAACCAGGGTTTCATCCCCCTCTGAAATTTTTGTGGGGATGACTATAAATAGCCCATTAACTATGAATGAGGTCATGATTAAAAGTTCATATCTTTGTTGTTTTATTTCGTTAGTATGTTGAAAATATGCATGTAGTTTTTAAGAAATCTTTTATATTCACTCGAATTTTCTGGAATGGAATTCTAAAAATTGAATGATTTGATAACGCAATTAAAATACTGTATATATTCGCATATACTTTGCATATAAGTCAACCCCCTAACTTATGTTATTAAAAATAAGGAAAAATTCAAAACCCGCATATAAGTCAACTTCTCTAAAAAAAAAAAAAAACCACTATTTTTTTTTTTTTTTTTTTTTCTTTTAAGCGAGAAATAAAATTTATTTATACATACAAGCAAACAAACAGAATTTCTACATAACAAGTGCTGCCATTGAAACAGAAAAAATTATGTAAAACGCTATTGGTTGAAAAGTACTGAATGCATGTCATGCACAGTGACGTCAAACTTCCCTTCAACTGCTGTGAATAGCAAAATAACCGGTGATCTGAAGATCACAGGTCAGGAACATTACGAAGTCACATGTTTTGAAATATTGGCCTGCTGGCAGCAAGAAATAATGATGCTCGAACACAGTTTGCTCTTGATTTGGAGAGGGTAAGAACAGCATTATAACGTGTAATTTATTTTAAACTTACTTTTTGCTGAATAAGTCATTTTAACGTTAACTTTAATCAGTTTTTTAGTAGAGATGTGTCATTTGTTGAATACGATTTAAAAAGAGCGATTCCGGCAGTGATAAAAAAAGAATCCATCCTTTTCGAAATGATTCTGAAAAGGAATGTATTCGCGGAATCTATCCTTTTTGGAATGGTTCCCAAAAGGACCGAATCCTCAGAATTGATCCGAAATGTACCAACTTCGAAAAGGACCGATTCCTCAGACTTATTCCGAAATGAAAAAACTCTGATAAGGAATTATTCCTCAGACTTGTTTCGAAGTGAAATGACTCCGAAAAGGAGCAATTCCTCAGACTCGTTCCAAATTGAAACGACTCTGAAAAGGAACGATTCCTCAGAATCGTTCTGAAAAAGACAGACTCCTCTGAATCGTTGCGAAATGACATAAATCACACACTTTTCTTTTGTTCTTTGCAACAGGGTAGGGTAGATTATTTTTTTGAAAAATAAACTAAAAATGATCTTAAGTTCAGAATCGTCGAGGTTGGAAGGGTTCTGAATTTTGGATTTTGTACTATACAAACACAATGGGATGCTGCAGCAC
This sequence comes from Maratus speculifer, assembly GCA_964019185.1. Classification (NCBI taxonomy): domain Eukaryota; kingdom Metazoa; phylum Arthropoda; class Arachnida; order Araneae; family Salticidae; genus Maratus; species Maratus speculifer. Next base: position 185,120,886 of record OZ025298.1, on the reverse strand, counting down.
CGATTCGCTAGCAAACTATTTTCCAATATTTTATTTATAGATTTTTTTTTTAGGTCTTGCATATAAGTCGACCCCCTCCCCCTCCCACTTTGAAGTTCTTTTTTTGTCTAAAATTTCTTGATTTATAGACGAGTATATACGGTAACTACGACAGCCTGGTACAGATTGTCAGATTTGTTTAACCCAAATTTTTAAAAATTGCAATGGAAATTATTTAAAATATCATGAAAACTAGCTGATCTAATGTAATTCACTGTGAAGACTTTTTTGGTAATAATTTTTTAAAAATCAAAAATAAGCATAAAAAATATCAAACGGTAGTTTGGTTAGAACTAAAGTCAGTTTGTAGCAAAAAATTATCTAAATAAGGCTAATTTTATTTGAAATGAAATACAGTACAGAACCATTTATCCGGAATGGTTGGGGTCAGATGTATTCTAAATAACTGGTTTTTCCAGTTAACTGCTTGGGCATTAAAAAAGCATCCATTTGATAAGTTTTATGGAATATATGTGGTTGTATATTACTTCTAATTTTAAATTAATTATTAGATTACTTGAACTAAGAATTAGATGCAAGCAGTGTTCTCGCTGTCGCTCGCCTTTGCGCCAAATTGCGACTAAATTGTTCATTTGGCGAGTAAACAAGCAATTAAATTCGCCAAATTGCTAGTTCTCAATTTTTGCCTTTCCTTTCTTTTCTTTTTCGTTTTTCATACATATGCATATATTTAATATACAGCGGATAGTTGAAACTAGATTAATAACAATAGTTGTAGTAGTTATAAAAAAATTATGTTATTTTAAAAAGAACATTTTGAAAAAAAGGGGACACATTAAAGGATTAAAGATAAATTTTTTAGTGATACACGGCGAATCTATTTGGCTAATATTTTTTTTTATTTGGCGAATGTTTTTTAGTTTTAATTAGCCAAATTACTAACGTTGGTCAAATGTCAGCGAGAACACTGGATGCAAGTTAGATTAAATGTTAGTTTGAAAGAAGGTATTTATGGAAATTCCTTGGGAACAAAAATTCTGTTTTCTCTGCTTAAAAATGAAAACATCTATAATATAACTACAGCTCATATTCAAAATATTAGAATAATTGAGAAAAAGTAATAAGAAAAAATTATTTGTCATTTATTTATTTTTTATACTAAATAAATGCAATTAAATTTCTTATAAATTAAATCTGGGATGTTTAGATAAGATTTTAACATTTATAAAATATAAAATACAGCACAATAAATTAGGTATACAGCTTTCTTAAACACACCAGAATATTAGAATAAAATTTAGATTGGTTCAAAATATTAGAATATTTTATTTTACGCAACAATATTACCTTATGAATATGAAGTAAATGGTAGTTAATATTTTGTAGCATCCCCTTTAGCTTTCATAACAGTGTACAATCGATTTTGCATACTATATACAAGGTGTTTACAAATATTTCTATCAATATTAGCCCAAATAGACTTTATACGTTCCGCTAACTCAGTTTTACTAGAAGGAGGATTTTCTTGAAGTTTTTTCTTCATTATACACCATAAGTTTTCGATGGGATTAAGATCTGGTGAATTTGGTGGCCAAGGAAGTACCTTAATGTTGCGTTGGCGGAACCAATTCTTAATTGACACCGAGGTATGCGGGCAGGGTTGGGTTTCTGACGTCAGAAACTGGTTTTTGACATGACAAGTGTCAAAAACTGGTTTAAACCGTCAAAAACGTGTAATGCTCTTTAAACATTTTAAGAACAAGAGAGAAACATTGAGTAATTTTTTGTTTAAAATTAATTTACTGTAATTTAATAATTACAAAAAAATTAAATTACCTTTTAATTGTAATAAAACATTGTTTTTAGAATATTCAAACAGAAGAAAATGATTTTGTACAGTTAATAATCTGGATCAATTTTACCCCACAGCATCCTATACCACTTAACCAATTTAGCATATTTATTTACACCCAAATGGTTTATGAGTTTAGAATGTATGAAGCCAAAGTTACAAAATACTCTCTCAATTGGTGCTGAGCTAGCAGGGCTTGATAGCAGAAGCATTGCTAGTTGAGCAAGTTTGGAGGCAGGCCAAATTTTCAGATTTATGACATTTTTTTTTTTTTTTTTTTTTTTTTCCGGAAATGATAATATACAATACAGTAAAAGTGAATTTTTAATATTACATCTAATATTGTATATTTGTGACAGATGTTTAATGTGAAATTTTAAAGATCAGTGTAGTATTTGAGGTTTTTGACAAGAGGTTTTAGCCATGACGGTTTAAACCACGGTTTTAACCGGATAAAACCGTACACTGTCAAAAACTTGCCAACCTTGTATGCGGGGACGCTAAATCTTGTTGAAAGATGAAATCATCTTCAAATAAATCTTCTGATGATGGAATCATGTAATATTCTAAAATTTCTTGATATATCAGAGAGTTAACCTTTTCGTAGACGATGCATAACTTTCCAGGTCCTTCTGCACTCATACAACCCCAAACCATGACACTAGCAGCAAATTTTACGGAACGTTTAAGGCATTCTTTATCAAATGCTTCTTGCTTCATTCTCCAAACTCGAATACCTTGATTACCATATGAAACACAAAACATACTTTCATCACTAAATAATATATTTTTCGAATCTTCATTGCTCCATAAACGTCTTGATTTACACCAATTCAATCTTATACGCTTTTGTCTTGCAGTCATGAGAGGTTTTGTTTTCGGTACACGAGATTCAAATTTAAATTTATGGAGATGTCTTAATGTTGTTGATGTAGAAACTTCAACTCCTTCTTCTTTCCATTTTCGGTGCAAGAATCGCACACTTTTAAAACGGTTTTTCTTAACTATACGCTTCCGTTTCCTGTCATCTCTAGCAGATGTTTTTGGTTTTCGGCCACCATTTCGGCGATTATTTTGAAATTTTCCAATTTTTGAATATTGTGTTAGTATTTTACTAATGCTCGATTGCAAACAATGTAAATAATTCGCTATAAAACATTGATTTTTACCGTGCCGATACAAATCAACCATACGAAGTTTAGTAGATTCAGGAATATCACTCACACGGCCCATTTTAAGACGAAAAAGAAACAAACTGCAAAAAAGAATACTGATTTTAAATAAAATAGTCTGAATTTAATCAATGATGCCACCAGTTAAGAATTGGTAATAATTAAAGGAGAATTAATGTGAAATATTCTAATATTTTGAACCACTTGAATAAATATTCTAATATTTTGACTTTTCAAAATAATTTTTTTTGCAATTAATCTTTTCAAAAATGATATTAAATTTAAGATAACAAGTAAGTTTAATCAACAATAAGTTCTTAATAAAAATATCGTTTGCATATTTTCATTAAAAGACATTAAATTACCAAACGATATTTTCAATTTCTAAAAAAAAGGTAATTATTCTAATATTTTGAATATGAGCTGTATATATGCTTCCATTTCAAATACTAGATGCTGTTATCAAACTATAGAATTGCTTCAAGCAATGTATATGTCAAATTGGCAGTCTGTGACACTTTTTTCTACAAAGATTCTAACATCATTTTATTAGAAATGTCATTCCGGATAAATGGTTCCATACTGTATACTTCTTTTTTTCTTTTAATTATATCAAATTGAATTCATAAAAATATCTTAATGAGACTGTTAATACTCATTCCCATTCAGTTAATGAAAAAAATAATCTAAAATCAGAACGATAAAAATTATGATCTCAAATCCCCCTCCAAAATATTTTTCTGGCTACAGTCTTGTTAATAGTTGATTGCTGTTTCAAAAGAAAATTTGTGAAGATTGGAGATTTATGTCTACTGCATTTCCTGGGATGATCTATTATTGATATGGCATCAATCAAAACAATTACAAACAATAAATTGGCTTCTGGCTGAATTTTCTTTTGTAACAGAGGATACATTTTTTAATTCAGTTGTTTATTTATTTAGTTAATCAGTTATATAAATCTCAGAAAATGATTTCTTCGTTTTTTTATGTAGACCAAAAGCTTGAGAATTGCAAATTATTTAATTATGCGAGTTATAATCGTTCTTCATATGAAAATAACATAGTTGTTTATCTTTCTGTTTTTCACCATGAACTCTACTTATGCTGAGAATTTCCTATTGTAAGTAAACGTATTTTCCACTATTTAATAGAAAACCGATAGAAAATAATAGATCAGTGTTTCTTCTTTTCTTATAAAAACATTAGGCCTTTGAGATAACTGTATCAATGTTTTAATTTGCATTGATTTTCACGTTCATGTCAATCACGGGGAATTGTTATGATAAAGATGTACATATTTTATAGGAAATTAAAATCGTTGTTCGATTCTTCAGCATACAAATAGTAATTTCTGCAAACTTCATATATTTATTCATTATACTTCTTTAATGTGTTCATCAGATTTTCTCATTAAAGGCCAAAAAAATATGAGAATCCTTGTAATACGTTCAAGCCGGCGCATACCACCGGTGGCTGACAAAAAAAGCTTAAGAATCCCTATTTACCCCCACCAGTAAAATTTTACTGAAAAATTTGCCTTATTTAATTGGAGAATTTTGCCAATTAAATAAGACACAACATGGACGTAATCTGGCGGGGGCAAGGGGGGGGGGGGCATTTGCCCCCCTAGTTTTCCAGGAGCAGGGGCAAGACTTATTTTTTGCCCCTCCAGTTTTTTGTGTTATTCTGTGGTTACAGGCCAATTTTATTTCAATTTTCTCTTCTTTTTTATTTAACCACTTATGTAGAAATGGGAATGCTCGGAAAAACCCCAGAAAAATTGGGAAAAAAAACATTTTTTTTCGGTTTTTTTCCAAAAGCTTATTTTTAAATTTTTCCGAACTGGAAAAATTGAAATTTCATTTATGAAATAATATAGTGAAAATTTTGTAATAGCTACATTCTCATACTTTTTATTTTATTTATTTTTATGTTGAGTGTCCCACATGAAAACTTTAATGTAGGTAATCTGATCTCTGAGCAGAAATCTGTTTGAGAAGACTTGAAAGGATCCTTCACATTTTTTCTTGTTTGAAACACAAGATCCTTTGCAAAATTTCTCTTGAAAATAGACATTTCAGAAAAAAGTTTAATTACAAATTGAATCTTACGCAAATGCAGTGATTGAAGAAAAAAAAAAATCTCATGCCATATAGCAGCTGAATCTTATCAAGTTGTATATATGCATAAATAACCTTATTAAAAATGTCTAAATAGGACTCTAAAAATAGTAATAATTTCTTATTCACAAATTCCAAATGTAACTTGTATAAGTATATATACAAGAAATTCACAATTTCACGAAAACAGGATTACATTTTAAAAAAATCTAGATATATAATTAAAGGTAACTTCTCTTTTTAAAAATTAATTCATGTGCAAAATTATTTCAATAATATGCCGATTAATAGAAATGGTAAAATTAAAAATTTAACATAAAATTTGAAGCATGTATTTATTACTTTTTCTATCTTTTCAAGAAGTAAGTATTGAATATGTGAAAATTTTTACTTCCAGTTTTTGGTGCATTTAACCGTTTTAGAAGGTCCTGAACACGATTTGATAGTTTTTGGAAAATATCTGTCACTCTGTGAGTCTGTATGGGACAAAAATTTTATGGGCACACGATCTCAAGAACTGATGCACATAATTTCATAAAACTTTAGATTCAGTTACACCCTGATATAAACTCAAGATGTTTAGTTATTAGTGTATATCGTCCAACTGATGGTGTTGCTATGCTGCATTATTCATAATTTCTACAATAGTTCTATCTCAAGAATTAATGTATGTATTTTCATAAAACTTCAGATTAAGTTAATCTTTGATATAACTTCGTGCACATTACTTTTTGGTGTAAATCGCTCAACAGATGACACTGCTATGCTGCATTATTCATGATTATCGCAATAGCTCTATCTCAAGGACTGAAGGACGATTTTTTATCAAACTAAAGATTCAGACAGCTCCTGATATATATTAATGTTGTTTAGTTTTTGGTGTAAATCGCCCTATAGGTGGAACTACTGTGCTGCATTTTTCAAGCTTTCATTATAGCTGATAAATTGAATGTTTTTTCAAGGCATTGAATCTAAAATTGACCTCCATTTTACCTCCATAATGTACAGTAATGTTGCAAACACATGGGCAGTTTGTATTAGAAAGGTACAACTGCGATGAAAAAAAACCCCATATTTTATTACAAGTAACTATGTTCCAAATTATACATTCCCTCTTGATTAAACTTTGAATTTTTGTAGTTTTTTAAAGCACACAAGTTTATCTCTGTATGTAACTGCTTTTGTTAATTTCTCAAATAGCGAGCATTTTCTATTTGTAGCATTCTGTTTTCATAACTTTTGAGTTCCATTCTTAGAAATATGAAATTACCATATAGAAACATTATTGAATATGGTTTCTTACTCAAGAATAGAATACTAGATTTCAGGATAAAAAGAAAAAAATTACATTTAATTAAACTTTTAAAAAAAATATTTTTCTGGTTTCAGTGAGTAAAAATCTAACAATCAATAAATTCTACGCTATTTTTTAGTTGCAGACTTGAGTAAGCCAAACTAAAACTTAGTTTTGTTTGAATTTAGATTATAAAACTAAATCGAAACTTTGAGTTGAGATTGGAAAGCTATACCAAAACTAAACATATTTTTTAAAGGAAATAAAAGTATAATTGAAAGAAAAAAATGTAATAATGTAAAAATATACATTTTTTTAAACAAACAATGGAATTTTTTGAATACTGATATTGATAAGGACAAAACTGCAACAATTTCTTTAAACTAGTATCATTTACTTAAAAACTATACTTATGTAAATGGAATTCATAATTTATTTCATTCCAAACTGCAGACATATTGGCTCAGATTCTTACATTAGGTCAATTGATAGTTAAACATGTAACTGAAAAATCATTTCAACAGAGATATGATATAACAAACAATAGTGTTTTAAAATTCTTAGGCTGTGGAAAAAAACTAAACTTTTAAAAGCAGGTTTTGCTACTGTCTTTTTATTTTGTAATATAAAGTGAAAATAATTTTCATTTAATACAAATAAATGTGAAAAAATGTTTATTATTTAATATTCTCTAAGAAAATATAATTTATTTGGGAGAAACAGTCATGAAAAATCAATTTTTCCGTTTTTTTCCAAAAAAAAATGGTAAAAAACCAGTTTTTTCCCGCCACATATATTTTTCCGGAAATTTTACATCTCTACACTTATGTGCTATATTTTGAGTGCAAACTAGAATAAATATTGGTTAATTCGAAATACCCAGCAACAACATCTTTATGTTCCTATCAGTAATTTCTGACATGTATCATAGTAAGCTTTGTAATGCCACACTCTATGCTCAATAAGAAATATATTTTTTGCTCTTTTTCTCCCCTCCAGAAATGCTGAACCTATGAGCCTTCTTTCATTTTAGAAATGTTTGTATGCATGTGTGGGGTAGACGTGTAAAATGGAATTAAGTAGCGATAGAGTAGTTACTTTAAAGAGAAATAGAAAAATCTGCTATCCTATTCAGTTTTTCAATGTTTGTTTAGATTTGTGTCATTTTAAAATTCCTATAAAATAAAATTTTGCTCTGTATGTATGGGATGACTTAAAATATTTATCGCATGTAAGTCTGAAATTTTAAATCACAATATTTCAAGGCCTTCCCTGATGTACCTGAGACTCAGACTTTTAAAATTGAAAAAGTTATTAATTAAAAATAAAAAGGAACTCTCATCAAAAACTCATCTTTTTCCTTCACAGTGCTCGCAAATGCCCAGAAACCGATTCCATGGTTTGTGCGTATTGAAAAAATAGGAAAAGTATTGAAATAAAAAGTATTCATTTTCAAAGAATGAAAAATGCTGCATATTTTTCTAAAATGCAATAGAAGTTTAAGTTTAAGGTAGCAAGCTTCATCAATCGGATACGAAAAAAAAAAAAAAAATCGCAAATTTCCATGTGATTTGCTCCGAATTTTCCAAAAATTTACAGCATTTGGTGACCAAAAAAAAAAAAAAAAAATAATGGTCATCGGATGAAAAATTTGAACATAAAACAGCTTCATGGTAAAATATCACGAATTTGGATAAACAGTCGAGAGAAAAATATCAATTTTGTTTATCGTTCACATAAAAAAATCGATAATATCACCAAATAACTAAATAGCTGTGAATTTCGTCAAAAAATCGCGGAAAAATGCGAATTTCATTAAAATGCCACATGAAAAAACTCATATTTTGTCAAAGAATAGAAAAATAACGAAAATTTCATCAAAGAGTCACAAAAGAAAAGTGATTTTCATAAAAAATCGCTGAAAAACAAGAAATTCATCAAAAAATCACGTTACAAAAAACAATTTTATAGAAAAAGTATTTTGTTAGCTTCAGGTTATCATTTGTTTAACCCCTTAACACGCAGCGTTGCTGGGTCGGCAACACCTAAAGTTTCCCCTGTTTAGAGACACAAAAACTCCGTGAATATTTCAAAAACTACTCTAATGGCTACTTTAAATCTTTCTTATGATTTCTAGATGGCAGCACCACAGAGATCAAACTCGACTGTTTTTAAATAATAGGTAAAATGTTTTACTGTAATACGCGCTTCACAGCAATGCTCTTCTCACTGCGCTTATCAATGCTTTACTTATGGGAGGTTACCACTTCGGCAACAGCTGTATAATTAAAATGGTTAGTGCAATCTTTACAAAACAATACCTGTGTACTCCTCTAGGCCTAAATAGATTGCCTATTTTTTTTTTTCTTTAAATTCCAACTTTAAAGAGTAGTGCGCCGTAGAGATGGGAATGCCTGGAAAAATTGGGAAAAAAAACGTTTTCTTTTTTTTTTCCGTTGTTTTCCAAAGGCTTATTTTTCAATTTTTCTGAGCTGGAAAAATTGAAATTTCATTTATGAAATAATATATTGAAAATTTTGTAATAGCTACATTCTCATACTTTTTATTTTATTTATTTTTATGTTGAGTATCCCACATAAAAACTTTAATGTGGGTAATCTAATCTCTGAGCAGAAATGACTGTTTGAGAAGACTTGAAAGGATCCTTCACATTTTTACTTTCTTCTATCTTTACAAGAAGAAAGTATTGGATTCATGAAAATTTTCGACTTCCGGTTTTCGACGGATTTATACGTTTTAGAAGGTCCTGAACACGTTTTGACTATTTTTAGAAAATGTCTGTCTGTGAGTCTGTCCGTCTGTCTGTGAGTCTGTGTGTCTGTCTGTGAGTCTGTCTGTCTGTATGTGACAAAAAATTTGTGGGCGCTCTATCTCAAGAACTAATGCTCTAAATTTAATAAAATTTTATATTCAGTTAGACCTTGATATGAATTAGTGCCTATTGGTTTTTGGTGAAAATTGGCCAGCAGGTGGCGCTGCTGTACTACGTTTTTCATGATTTTCAAGATTGCTATATCTCAAGAACTAATGGATAGAATTTCACCAAACTTCAGATTCTGTGACTCCTTGATATACATAGACGCTGATTAAGTTTTGGTGTAAATTGGCCAGCAGGTGGCGCTGCTATGCCACGTTTTTCTTGATTTTCATGAGAGCTATATCTCAAGAACTAATGCACAGAATTTCACCAAACTTGAGATTCCGCGATACCTTGAGATACATAGCCGCTGATAAGGTTTTGTTGTGAACTGCCCTATAGGTGGCGCTGCTATGCTACATTTTGCACGATTTTTGCGATTGCTATATCTCAAGAACTAAGGCAGAGAACTTCATCAAATTTTAGATTCTGTTACACTAGAATATATAACATAATTAGACGCTGATTACATTTTGGTATTAACCTTTCAACAGGTGGTGCAGCTATGCTGCATTTTGCACGATTTTTCCAATAGCTATATCTCAACAACCAACGCACAGAATTTCATCAAACTTCAGATTTTGTTACAAAATGACGTATAACATAATTACACGATGATTACGTTTTGTTATAAATCCTTCAATTGATCGTGCTGCTGTGCTATATTTTACATGTTTTTTTTAAACTAGCTATATCTCAAGAACTAATGCACAGAATTTCATCAAACTTCAGATTCTTTTACACCATAACATAATTAGACTTTTTTTACATTTTGGCATAAATTGTCCAAGATATGCTGTTGCTGTGCTACGTTTTGCAAATTTTTTGTTATATCTCAAGAACTAATGGACGAAATTCCATCAAATTTCAGATTCTGTTAGGTCTTGACATCAATAGATGCTTATTAGGTTTTAGTATAAATAATCCAACATGAGGCACTACTAAGCTCATTTTCTCAGAATATTAATTAAATTTTGCGTTTTAGGCTTTTCGGATACCAGAATCTCATTAGGCTAGGTCAGATGTTCGAGGAAATTTGATAGTGGGTAACTTTGAAGTCACCACTTTTTTTTTTTTTTTTTTTTTTTTTTTATATATATATATATATATATTAAAATGTATTTATGAGATAGAAGAAAGTTTCGGGATTGACACATCCAACTAGTTTTTCTTGTTTGAAACATAAGACCCTTCGCAAAATTTCTCTTGAAAATAGACATTTCAGGAAAAAGTTTAATCTACAAATTGAATCTTTCACAAATGCAGCGATTGAAGGAAAAAAAAATCTCATGCCATATAGCAGCTGAATCTTATCAAGTTGTATATATGTATAAATAACCTTATTAAAAATGTCTAAATAGGAACTTAAATATAGCAATAATTTCTTATTAACAAAAACAGGATTTTATGAAAAAAAATCTAGATATATAATTATAAACGCAACTTCTCTTTTTAAAAGTTAATTCATGTGCAAAATTATTTCAATAATATGCCGATTATGCAAATGATTTATTACTTTTTTCTATCTTTTCAAGAAGTAAGTATTGAATTCATGAAATATTTGATTTCCAGTTTTTGGTGTATTTAAACGTTTTAGAAGGTCCTGAACACAATTTGATGGTTTTTGGAAAATATCTGTCACTCTGTGAGTCTGTATGTGACAAAAATTTTATGGGCACTCTATTTCAAGAACTGATGCACATAATTTCACAAAACTTTAGATTCAATTACACCTTGATATAAACTCGAGATGTTTAATTATTAATGTATATCGCCCAACCGATGGCACTGCTATGCTGCATTATTCATAATTTCCACAATAGTTCTATCTCAAGAACTAATGTATGTATTTTCATAAAACTTCAGATTAAGTTAATCTTTGATATAACTTCATGCTCATTACTTTTTGGTGTAAATCGCTCAACAGATAACGCTGCTTTGCTGCATTATTCATAATTATCGCAATAGCTCTATCTCAAGAACTGAAGGATGATTTTTCATCAAACTACAGATTATATAGTTCCTGATATATATTAATGTTGTTTAGTTTTTGGTGTAAATTGCTCTATAGGTAGCACTACTATGCTGCATTTTTCAAGATTTCGTTATAGCTGATTAATTGAATGTTTTTTCAAGGTGTTGAATCTAAAATTGACCTGCATAATATACAGTAATGTTTCAAAACATGGGCAGTTTGCATTAGAAAAATACAACTGCAATGAGAAAAAAAAATATATTTTATTACAAGTATTATATTTTAAATTATACTTTCTCTCTTGATTAAACTTTGAATTTTTGTAGTTTTCTAAAGCACAGTTGAAGTTTATCTCTGTATATAACTACTTTTGTTAATTCCTCAAAGGGTCATTCCACGTCAAATGAGCAAAAATGTAAAAAAAGCCGTGGCTGCATAGAATCCGATTTTAATAAAATTCGAGATACGTGTTCATTTCATATTCAAATGTATGTGTGCACAATATTTTCACGAAAAATTAATTATTTTATCAATTTTGGACATTTAAAAAACTTGTGATATAGAATGGCTTGCGGATAATCGTCGAAAGTTGCAAGTTTCAAGTTCTATATTTTGAAAACTATTTAAGAAAAATGAAGTTTTTTTATGATAATGAAATCTCTGGATATCAATCTTTATATTTATTGAGTAACAATAATTTGGTAATATCATAATTAATCAAAAATTGGTTGTAAATATTGAAATTTTGTAATTTTTTAAAGATTTTGAAATGTTATAAAAATTAAAGGATTTAAAAAATATCTCTGAAATTGATGCAAGATGTAGTACTATGTATGAAGATCGAATTTTCAAAGTTTCAAAGTTGTTATTTATTTCCTTCATCTTCAAAAAAACTTAGAAACTTTTAAAAAAATGACAAAATCATAATTATTCCTCCTATGTTACCTCAAAAAACAATTAAAGGACAACTCCTACTTCAACAATATTACACGTACATAAGAATTAATAAGTCCATGACACACTAAAAAAGTTTCAATACTTCCTTTTTAATTTCTAACATAACAAAAATGGGTTCAAAAAACTAATATTTGAGACATTCTAAAGACAATCTTTCTTTGAAAACACGCGCTTTTTTGGAAATTTCTTGCTAAAAATAGACGTGTGCTGCCATCTTTGTTTGTTAATTGAATTTAAGATTAAAATACAGATATTTTAAGAAAAAAATAGTTTTTCTTCTATACAAATTTAAAATATTCTTGAGGCAAAAATAAACTGAAAGCAAGAATAAAACTCCGTATACTTAAAATATACACTTTTATCTGTAATATCAAAGAGTTTAAAACTTTTAAAGCTTTTATTTGTCTCCAAAAAATGAAAAAAAAATGTTGACTTTTTAATCAGCAGTTTTCACTATTTATTTTTTTTTTTCTCATAAAGGAATGAAAAAGGCATGAATTAAATTATAGATGTATTAAATATATTCAATTAGCTATAATGGCAAAAAAAATTGAATTTGGAATAAGTGTCCTTCATTATAAAACATATAACTGAAATATTTTATTTTTTCCACGATTTTTTTTATTATTTATTTATTTTTAAATTATAAAATAAAAATACAATTACTAAATTATGCTAATCTGTTACTTATAGTTCATTCTTAAGTGTAAATAATTTTTATTACAATCTTTCCATTCCTACGGCAAATAATCAAACTTGAAATTTCAAGCATGTACACAAGACCTCGATTTCGTCTCAAATTTAATGTAATTTTTTATACTGAAATAAACTAGTCTGAACTCTACTACTTTGCGTTTCCTCATAAATGATTGTGATCTAATTATATGATGATTTTCAATAAAATCTGTGACATGTCAGCCACATCTGATTTGCTCATTTGATGTGGAATGACCCCAAATAGGGAGCATTTTCTATTTGTAGTGTTCTGTTTTCATAACTTTTGAGTTCCACTCTTAGAAACGAAACATTATTGAATATGGTTTCTTACTCAAGAATGGAATACCAGATTTCAGGATAAAAAGAAAAAAAATACGTTTAACTAAACTTTTAAAAAAATATTTTTTTGTTTTCAGTGAGTAAAAATCTGAACAGTCCTAACAATCTTAACAGTCCTTCTTAATCCTATGCTATTAATTAGTTGCAGACCTGAGTAAGCCAAACTAAAACTTATTTTTGATTGAATTTAGATTATAAAACTAAATCAAAACTTTTTTGAGTTGAGATTGGAAAGCTAAACTAAACATATTTTTTAAAGGAAATAAAATTATAATTGTAAGAAAAAAAAAGAATAATGTAAAAATTTACATTTTTTAAACAAACAATGGAATTTTTGAATAATGATATTCATAATAATGACAAAACTGCCATAATTTCTTTAAACTAATTTAGTAACATTTACTTAAAAACTATACTTATGTAAATGGAATGCATAATTTATTTCATTCCAAACTGCAGACATATTGGCTCAAGTTTTTACATTAGGTCAATTGGTAGTTAAACATGTAACTGAAAAATCATTTTAACAGAGATATTATTTAACAAACAACAGTGTTTAATAAAAATTCTTAGGCTGTGAAAAAAAAAAAAAAAAAAAAAAAAATTAAATGGTGGCTTTGCTACTTTTTTTTATTTTGTAATATAAAGTGAAAATAATTTTCTTTTAATACTAATAAATGGGAAAAAATGTTTATTATTTAACATTCTCTAAGAAAATATAATTTATTTGGCAGAAAATATCATGAAAAATCAATTTTTCCAACTTTCCCGTTTTTTGTTTTTTTTTTTCGAAAAAAAAACCCGGTAAAAAACCAGTTTTTTCCGCAACTTATATTTTTCCTGAAATTTTACATGTCTAGTGCACCAGAAAGGGTTAAGAGGTAGACATATCATATAAGGGGTATAATCGAACCATATAATCGAATGGGGGAAAAGAAAAAAAAATTCGGCTCTTACGGTCCAATTTAAAAGTTTACGCAAAGCCGATAAAATATCAGCTACATTCATTGAATGAGACTTTTGCGTGAATAGGTACAAATGTTTGACACGAACCGATGGTAGTTCGACAAAATCAATAACATGTTCGAAAAAATATAGTGTGTCTAACGTAGAGACCAGCATCATACATGGTGTCTAAAACAATTTATTTTATTTTATTTATTTTATTTTTATTTATTTATTTTTTTTTTTTTTTTGTTCATTTATTTATCTTCAGTAGACTTATGCCTTGTTGTTTGTTGACATCCGGCTTACTTGTTTTTCTACATAGTCAAGCTGAGTCAGAGTTGAACTTAATTATTCTTAAAAAATATAGGAGAAGCAGCATGTTTTGTAAAAATTAGACTAACGATAATAAACTTCTGTTAATATAATCTTTGGAAATATGCCTTAAGGTGGTTCTCAAATTCTCTGCTGAATAACGCGAAGCTTTGACAGATTTTCTGATTTATTTCTAACTGCAAAGGTTTGAAATTGAGAATTTTAACTATTGAAGGGATCTGTGATCAGTTAGCTTTTCCATTTTTGATATTTAAATTACTTGTCGACAGATAAAGGATTATTGTTATGACTTCAGGTTTTTACCCTTTCCTCTGATGTCGCTTTTAGAAATTTGATTCAAAACGCTGTCTTTATCAAAAAATGGATAACGCCATTCGATTACACAATTTCTGAACAAGAACACCTGCCAATCTTATGCGTTACCAAAAAGAATTGAATTCAGAAATGTGCCAGATAGTAGTTTTTTTTGGATTTGAGAATAGCCTTAATAAATGAAATATAACTTTATCTCTACTTTTAACTCTACTTTTGTTCTTTTGTTATAAACTACATTATTTTTTTTATATAAATCCTTATTTAAATAGGCCCCACCAGTGACTGAGAGCTTCTGCTCTTGAAACTGAAGGATAGGAGGTGCTGGGTTCGAATCCAATCGCACCCATCGGCCTAACTGCCCGGAGTTTTCGTGGTTTCTATTAATCCTTCTGCAAATGGGTACGTTGCGGGTTAGATTCCCTTGGCATAGTCCATGTCAATTCAAGCAGCCAAAGAAAAAATCTTACCTTCATAGTCTCAGAAGTTCTTAGATTGAACATATGTTAAAATTCAGAAAAAAATAAAATTCCTGTAATTTTTGGTTTTCCCCAAAAAAATTTCTGGACCGAGATACAGGGTGCCAAAGATGGCATCCCGAGCACCTTTTCCCGTTTGCGATTTTTGAAAAAAAGTTTAAAGTGCTCTATCTCTGAAATGATGCAAGATATCTCGTTGCAGTTTATTTTATTTTAAAGATAATATTTTTCTGCTTAAAAAGATATACTCTATTTTGAAATATGCATTTAATTATTTTTACCGCAGCCTTCTAAAAAAAATTTTTTTTAATCAAAAATAATTTTTTTCTCAAAAATGCCAATCTTAAAAATTTTGATTTTTTTACTATTAGTCAATACCATTGAGTACTACCTTCACTGTAAAGGAGAATTTCCACTTTTGAGTTTAATAAGTTTTAGAGTCATTTCAAGAATTTAGAGAATTTTACAGGAACTGCATGTCAAAAGTTCCAATAAAAGTCTCTCAATTTTTGTTGATTTGTATCATATGTAGCCTATTACATATCCTAAACAAGTTAGAAATCACACGTCAAACATGGTAAATGAGGTGCATTCATACTATGACTAGCTTAATAAATATTTAGATCTTGGTGCAATAAGTATTACACTCTTGTGAAAACTGGCATGAATACAAAATTTATTATGTTTCTATATATTAAATTCAGTAATACGTAAGTAATATGAATCCATCTTAAAAAGAACGTAATCGCCAGGGCAAACTGGAATCATTACCTATCATGGGATATTTAATTATGTATGATAGAATTCAATAGAATGAACAATCATCGATTAATATCATAGTGATGGGTATATTCATCTATTACTATCATAGTACCTATATTGCACAAACTTTGAATAACAAGCAAGAAGAAATTTCATTTGTCCAACCAAGATCTCTGAAACAATTGCAAAATATTCAGATTCACAATTTATAAAAAGGAACTCTTGCTGCCTGTGTATATTACTGTGAGTGGTGGATTGCAAAGGTAAATGATATCAGTTGTTTATGAAATTGTTGTTAACTTTATGCTCCCACTTGGATCGGCTGTTGGGTATAGATTTCCACCTGCAAGACAGCAACATCACCATCAGTGTTCACTTCCTATTCACAATGTTTTAAGGATTATGGAAGCCCCAGACCCTAACAGGAAGGCATCACTAAATATCAAAGAAAGATACAGATACTGTTCAACAAATTATAAAGTCTATGAATTTCTAATTTCAGTTCTAAGCAGAGTACACTGGAAGTAATATGTTTTGAAACTTATACATATACTTTGTAAACTTTAGTGCATGTTTTTTTTCTTTTGTCAGCTATTTTTAAAGCTGTCAGTTTCTTATATTTATTAAGAAATAAAATCCTATGTCAAACAAGACAAGATTTTGATTTCCTGAGACCAGTATGTGATTGTCATACAGGAACTGGTAAAATATATGGCAAAATTTTACATGTGTTTTGATAACTTGTCAAAATCAAAAGTGGAAGTTTTCCGAAATAAGGAAGGCAGTAAGTACTCAGTGGTATTAATCAACAGCAAAAAAATAAATAAATAAATTTAGGATTGACATTTCTGATTTCTTTGAATTAAAAAAAATCAAAAGGCTGCATCAGAAAATATGAATACATTTTTACAAAATTGAATGTATCATTTCAAAAAAAAAAAAAAAAAAAAAAAAAAAAAGCAACAAATGTTGTGAAAAAAGTTGTCAAATGTTATGAAAGTCAAATTAAAACTTTGAAAAAAAGACACTCATACATATTTTATTCATTCTGTTAAATCCTATCACGCATAATTATTTCAAACATATCCCATGATAGGTAATGATTCTAGGTTGCCCTGGTGATTATATTCTTTTTAAGATGGATTCATATTACTTCTGTATTACTGAATTTAATATATAGAAACATAATAAATTTTGTATTCATGCGAGTTTTCACAAGAGTGTAATACTTATTGCACCAAGATCTAAATATTTATTAAGCTAGTCATAGTATGAATGCACCTCATTTACCATGTTTGACGTGTGATTTCTAACTTGTTTAGGATATGTAATAGGCTACATATGATACAAATAGACAACAATTGAGAGACTTTTATTGGTACTTTTGACATGCAGTTCCTGTAAAATTCTCTAAATTCTTGAAATGATTCTAAAACTTGTTAAACTCAAAAGTGGAAGTTCTCCTTTACAGTGAAGGTAGTACTCAAAGATATTGACTAACAGTAAAAAAATCAAAATTTTTAAGATTGGCATTTTTGAGAAAAAAATTATTTTTGGTTAAAAAAAATTTTTTTTAGAAGGCTGCTTTAAAAATAATTAAATACATATTTCAAAATGGAGTATATCTTTTTAAGCAGAAAAATATTATCTTTAAAATAAAATAAACTGCAACGAAATATCTTGCATCGTTTCAGAGATAGAGCACTTTAAACTTTTTTTCGAAAATCGCAAACGGGAAAAGGTGCTCGGGATGCCATCTTTGGCACCCTGTATCTCGGTCCAGAAATTTTTTTGGAGAAAAACCAAAAATTACGGGAATTTTATTTTTTCCTGAATTTTAACATATATTCAATCAAAGAACTTCTGAGACTATGAAGGTAACCCCCCTGCCTGAATCGACATGGATTTGGCCCCTTAAAAAGACCCTGATGGAGGACCATTCCCCCTTGGACCTGTATCCCTCGTGCAGATAATTGGCCGTCATATATAACACCGCGAACACACTTTATTTAAATGTTGAAATGTCTTAGAATTTATGTAATCGCTATGGTTGCTATTGTGTATTGTCTGCCTTGCATATTATAATTTAAAAATATACTGGCAATTTATCCCATCAATATGTATGCAGTACTCTTTAAAAGAATCTTTATTGTGTGTTAAGTAAAATCCAAATTTTTTGTAGAAATTGTGTCAGGCCAGATCGAGCCGGGTGGGACCGGGATGGGCTGATCATTTAACTTTTATACCGGGCCGAGCCTGAATTTCCGGCCCGTGCAGATCTCTAGAAGGCTTTGACAAATGTTTATTAAATTTGTTTGAACTTTTTTCCGGTTGAACAGTACATCAAACATAAGAGATATAATGATTGTGGCATTTAGTATTTTAAAATATATTTTTAAGGACATGAAATAACAAATTTGGGATTATTTTTTCGTGTTTGGATAACATTTATTTATTTATTTATTTAATATATAATTGTATATGTGTGCACTCGATAACTGGGAAAGGGGGGTGGGGTGGAATATAATTTTCCAGAAAGGTACTTAAAAACCTTTGTCCCCCTAGTTTTAGAGCCCAAGTTACGCCTATGAGACACAAATTTCTGTTTTTGAAAACCGGTGGCATAACATTTAAGATTCTGCAAAAGAGTCCTGTTGTGAAGGGGTTAAATATGATACTATGAGTACTGTTGCTCTTTTGATAA
Source organism: Maratus speculifer (assembly GCA_964019185.1). Classification (NCBI taxonomy): domain Eukaryota; kingdom Metazoa; phylum Arthropoda; class Arachnida; order Araneae; family Salticidae; genus Maratus; species Maratus speculifer. The sequence goes on along the minus strand of OZ025298.1, from coordinate 185,101,981 downwards.
GATTGAATTTAATTTTTTTATTTAACAGTAATTTTATGTAAGAAATTTTTAAAACAAGACATCACATTTAAAACAATTTTTAAATGTCGTGAATTTATTTATTTTGTATATTTTTGGTATCTGGCTCGAACTCTCATGACAAAAAATTTTTCGGGCCCGGACTCCAAAAGGTGAGCCCAAACTCATCTCTAGTACACAATTCCTGATATTTTCCTGCATGTCTTTTTTTTTTTCCCCTTGAAATCTTGATTGGATTGATGCTATATGTTTTAATTCCTTTTCTTTGCTCTTAAACTTAAACAAACAACTTTCTGATGTCTCATGGGCTCATTTTTATACATGTAAGTCTTTCAAAGTAGACAAAAAAATAAAAAGAAAGCTGTTTGATTCAAAATTAGTTTAAGGCTATTCTCAACTTAACAAAAGCAATGACATACACAGTTTAGTAAAGCTATAAAATTGACAAATCTGACTGTGGAAACTGTTTGAAATTTGAATGTTTTTTTCCTTTGTTAAATAAATTAGGGTGGACCAGGATAATTCCTGATCAATATGTTTCCAAAGTAATTAAAGTCAACCACCTTATAATATGCTTAATCAAAAATATATATCTTTTGCTAACAATTCATTAGCATTGTAGCTTAATATACAAAATTTAAAAAATCTCCATCTCAGCTGAAAATTAATTTCAAAAATATACATTGTAAACTATTACAAAAGCGTCTTGAAAAAAGGTTGTTTCTGAAAATAGCATATTTTACAAGATCTTTAGTGGTACGACATTTTTTTTTCTTCTTTTTATGTTATTTTACAAGTATAGGATGGATGTGCCAGTAATAGGCCACCTTGCAGTTTTGCTTTTTTACCCCAGTCAACCCTACCTATCAATTATAAGCATTTTTTGATCATGTGACTAGGTGTTTTTCTCCCTTCATTGACTGGTTTTTCCTGCTTTCATTAGAAAATTCAGTTCAAAATGCCAAATTTGATAGTATTTTCTGAAAGATCTATTGTGTTTATAAAAAAGATGAAAATATATTTCAATTATATAGGGAGATGTGCCTGTAGTGAACACCTTTAAGGAAATTTTTCTTTAACTATTTTTTATTAATGGTTATAATTATTATATTCCAGTTTTCTCAATATTACAGTAAATCAATCAACAATATTTAACCATTTTAGCCTCATTTCTCAATATAAATAAAATTTTATTTTTAAATAATAGCTATATATCAAAACATCCAAAAACTCAGTAATGGACATCCCATAAAAAGTAATAGATATTAGTAAATCTGCAGATCAAGAACCTCAACATCAACTCTGCAAGTCATTGTTTTTAAACACATTTTGGATAGTATTCAACTTTCTGCAAACCGCAATTTAAAGTTTTCATATTACGTAATTATTTGTCAGAGTAAAATATACAAAGTTTTCAGACATTAGAAGAGTTAAAAACATTTTTATATAAAGATATTCTGAAATTTTCATGAAGTACTAATTTTATTTTTGTTTTAAATAATAAAGTATAGTAGTAAGTGTGAAATGATTTGCTTAATTAATGCACTTTGCATTTGCACTTAGTGCATTAATGGTTCTCCTCCCCCCCCCCCCCCCCCCCCTGTGGTCATATTTAATTTACATCTATAACTTTCTATTGATTGTGCTAATAGTTAACATAAATCTTAGATTTCTTTTACACTTTGATTTATAAGGATAAGCACCACTTTGGACAAACATTTTACATTATGCTAACAGAGTTTCCCCCAGGTTTAAAAAGGGCAGGGTGCTACTGTTTTAAAAAGGGCACTTTTTTGATTTTTAAGTGCACTTTTATAGAATTGAGTCTAGAATCTTACTACCTTTTTTGATGCGGCCATTCAATTCATTTCTTTTTCTAGTAGCAAGAGAAAAAAAAAAATTACAAAATACCTCTATTTATCATGGAAAAATCATTATTTGATTTTATTTGGGAAATCTTGAAATTTTTTCAATCAGTGCTAAAATCGTCAATCTGCAAAAGAATCGTGGTTCAAAAAATCTTGGGAAAAGAAAAATTTCGTTAAAGAATTGAGAAAAAATCCAAAAATTTCATAAAAAGATTGAAAAAAGGGGGGGTTAAATGTAGTGATTGACCGAATCAAAAATTTTGCTGAATACTGAATATTCGGTTAAAGTGTACACCAAATATTCCGTATCCGGCAACCGAATACTTAAATTTTTTTAATAAATATTTTTGCATATGATAAAAAGCATTCTTAGGCTTCTTCAACTTTTCAAAAAAACAGAATTGGACTGGCCCGCCGGGCCATCTGCCCAAGGGCCAGTGCGCGCTTGTCTACAAAAAATTTTGCGCCCTTAAGTATCTGAGCCATTCCAATATTTTTTTACTCTTATGCACTTATACATTCTGGTTAGTGTACTAAATTCTAAGAATTTATTTATGAACAATCCTCATTTAATATACAGACAGCACAAAAGAGGCATTTTTTATTTTCACAATGAAATTAAAAATGTATCGTAACAATTTGAGGATTGGAAACCAAAAGGGACATCTTTGCATGTAATTTACTATGCAAGAGAAAACATTCATCCAAAGAGAAGTTTAGAAGTCATGATGCCCTGGCATTTTTTTTTTTTCATTGTTTCATTGAATGATATCTTTTAGTTTTTTAACCAATATTTTGCATATTTTAAGTCTTTTTACAAATCCTTCCCTTCCCTTGTAGCCGTACCTGAATGCACTTATAATCGTGATTTTTGAAAAACAACTTCAGAAAAAAACTAGTTGAATGCGTCAATCCGAAAACTCGTTTCTATTACATACATTTTAATTTAAAAAAAGTGTTAAAAATTCAATTTTATTAATTCATCACCATACGTCTTAAATTTCTCCTTCAGTCAGTTAATCGGGGTAAAAATGAAATAATCTAGATTATTCAGTTCTCACCAGTTGTTCACAAAGAACTCTTTTAGCAGGATGCGTTTTAATGTGTTATACGAGCCGCCAGTAGACAATAAAACTACAAAAAATCGAGAAAATTTGCAAAAATTGCAATCACAGTGCCTCTTTTCCACGGAATGATTTCCAAATTCCAGGACAAACTGCTGCCTATAGCTAAAAGCATGCACAAAAAATTTGGAACTATTCTAAGCATAGCTTTATACAGTTTTCAGTGGTCAATAATGATAATCTCACAGACATTGCTGTAAAAGTGCTCTCTTCTGGCAGAATTTTTTTCAAATTCAGAGAGGATTTGCTTATGATAGTCAAAAAGATACATAAAAAATTGGTTTTATTACATATGCATAACTTCATAATGCATTTCTCGATAATTCAATAAGGAAAATAACCCCTTCCGGTCGAATATTTTCAAATTAAACCAAAAACATACACAAAAAAGTTGGTTCAATTTTATGCATAATTTTATACACTTTTCGATAGTACAATAATGAAAATAGCACAAAAATTGCTATTACAGAGCCTCCTTCTTACAGATTTTTTTCGAATTGAGGGATGATCTGCTTCCCAAAGCCAAAACCATGCACAAAAAATTTCTTCAAGTCTATACATAACTTCATACATTTTTTGATGGTACAATAATGTAACGATGTCTCATTCATTGCAAGTATAGCGCACCTTTCCGGCGATTTTTTTTTTTTTTTTTTTTTTTTCCAAATTCATTGAAGACCTGCCAGCCTTAACCAAAAATATACACTTTAAATTTGGTTCAATTCTATGCATAAGTTCATACACTTTTCGGTCATACAATATTGAACATGGCATAAAAATCTTTATTATAGCGCCCTTTTCTGACGGAATATTTTTAAACTGAAGGAGGACCTGTTTGCCACAACCAAAAGCATTCACAAAAAATTTGGTTCAACTCTTTGCATAACTTCATACACTTTTTGGGTAGTACAATGGCGAAAGACACATGAACAGAAAGACATTTTGCATAAACATGTTTTTTGGGATCTTTGACCGCAAAACATATAAATCCGTCAAAAGCCGAAAGTCGAAAATTTTTTCGATTACAATACTTTCTTCTTTAAAAGACAGAAGAAAATAACTAGTCGGATGTAGTAATCCTAAAACCTTCATTTATCTCATACATATTGTGCTTCAAAATTCGCTATTACAAGGCTGGCACAGGTGATTATTTTTACATAGTGTCCGCACCAGTATTTTTCTAACAACAATTTTGAAATATATTTCTCTTACAAAAGTTGTCATATTTTGTATTAAGAATTGTTTGAGCACGTGACGGCAGTTAGAATTAACCCGAGAGTATTTGCGACTTATTTTAAAACGTCATTAGTCGTGCTTGGTCTTTTCGCCGCTGATCCCCCCCCCCCCCCATAATAAATATATTCTCTCAAACTGAAATTACTGAGCCAAATCAATCACGAAGTTTCGATAAAAAGGATTCCTTCTCACAAACTGTGCATTCATCATTTTGGGAGTGCTTTGTTGAAATTGCTACGAGTAAAAAAACAGAGAGTGAAAATCCTTCTACTGAAAATGATGGCTTCACATCAGACATTAAAGCTTCAGATGAATTGGCTACATACAGAGTATTACCATTTATATCAAGGGAAGACAACCCGTTAATTTGGTGGGAAAAAACCATAACATTATCCAAGTTAGTTAAGAAATACTTATCTGCGCTACCAACAGTGTTTACAGTGAACGTTTATTTTCTGAAGCAGGCAGTGCTGTAGTTTGAAAAAAATATTTGTGAAACTCATTTTCTCAGAGTTGATGCTAATGGATTTTGCTAAGGCAAAAACTAATTTAGAACATTTAGCCAAAATTCAACTTTTTAAAGTTAACAGTTATAGTTAATAATAGTTAAATAAAAAAGTTTAGTGCTTCTACACAATATATATTTTTTACACAACAAATCAAATATTTCTGGGAACGGCATTCTCACCCAATTACAGTACTGGAAGCAGGAAAGATTTATAAATAGAAAAGAAACAGATTATAACCAGATAATGCCAAACAGCTTTTTTTACATCATATTTTGTCCATATTAAATTTCAATTACAAATAATGATGTATCCCTTTATAAATTATCACTTATATTTTAACTGAGGTATAGTATTAAAATAAATAACATTAAATGAGCATTAGCCATCATGTATTTTTAGAGCAATACCTTACTTATTATTTTTCATAAATTATTCTAAAAATTCAGCCGAATACTTAAAAGTATTCGGCCGAAACCAAATATTTGGTTTACATGCCGAATCACCGAATACCAAATCAACTATTCGGTCAATCCCTAGTTATATTGTGTTAAAAGATCATGAAAAATGAAAAATTTTGGTAAAAGATCACGAAAAAAACTTCGAATTTGTTAAATAATCATGAAAAAAATCAAATTTTGTTAAAAAATTGCAAAAAAGGCAAAATTTGTTGAAAGTTAGTGAATCAGTGATACCTATAATTCACAATTTTTTATAATTTGCACTGCTTAGTAAATGTTGAACAGATTTACATATTTTGGATCCAAAAATCATTTTTAAAAGAAATATCTGAAAAACTTAAATATCTAAGTAAATATAATCAATTTTTTTATAAAAGAATTTGAAAAATGCATTTTTTGAGGTAGCATTCATCACTTTCAGGAAATATTTTGAAATTCTTTATTTCTTCTGAATTACAAACAATATGTGACATGTTATCATTATCACTTAAAATTTCATAACATTCCAAATTCAAATCTTTTTTTAAATCTATTTTTGCACTGTTTACTCTTCAACAGTTTCAGAATAGTTTAATTTTCTCAAATCTTCTAAGATTTTTTTCTGCAAATCTATACTGCCGTCGTTCATTTTCTTTATCTGATAAAAATGCCCTCCGCGATTTCTTAACCATGGTGCTTTTTACTAATTTCCATGCAACAATATTAAATTGCATCCAAAACTGTGATGTTTTTACCATCCCAGTTAATCTGCAACCCAGATAATCCAATCCCAGTTGATCGAGATTCTACTATTACACTAGACTCCCACAAATCACAAAGCTTGGGACCAGGGGTTATGCAGATTTCTGGTCATTGATTTGTTTACATTTTTGAAACATTAATTTCATTGGTAGTTAAGCATTGTAATCAATGCATGTAATAAATTGAAACATTAAAATAATTAAGTAAAATATTTAAATAAATAAATAGTTAAAAATCAAGTTATTATTACAAAAAAAAAAATTAAGTAAAATAAAATTTTAGAAAAATATTAAAATAAAGTAAATAATTAAGTTGCAATACTAAATATAAATACTGATGAGGAAAAATCAATCTTTTTTATAAAGAAAAATATTTTCCTTTGTTAACAAACAAAAAAAGCTTGATTAATTAAAAAATATTCATTTTATACAGCAAAAATTATCCTGCCCCTCGATTTATAAAACTACCAAATGGTCATTGAAAGTTTATATTACACTGCAACTACGATACGATAATGATTATTTTGATTAAATATTGATCAACGTAATTAGTAAGCAAGATGTAGATCTCAAATTCGTTTCGTAATTAGCAGGGATACGAAAATAGTAATAGAACTATTAAAATAATAATTTTATATAGCAAAAATTATCCTGCCACGTGAATTATAAACACTACCAAATGGCCATTGAAAGTTATATTACGCTGCAACTACGATACGATAATGATTAATTTGATTAAATATCGATCATCGTACATCTAAGAAACATATTATTTAACTCTGCAGAGTTTAAATTGAAAGACATTAAAAGCAAGGAAGAAGTTGAAAAGGATTTTTAAAAATATATATTTAAAGAATTATTTTACAGTAAAACCTCCATAACGGACACTCCCAAATAGCAGACACCTCTATTTAATGGACAGTTTACTGATCCCCACTCCCAAAATCTAAATTTTTGTATGTTTAACCTCTGAATAACGGCCATTCCGAATAGAAGACAGTAATTTTTGTGATAAAGCATGAGAAATTGTTTTTTAACGAAGAAAAAAAGTAAAAAACCCTCTAAATTTGTCAGGGCAATGTGATCACAGATAAATGTAAGAGAGTGGAGACTTCTCTCCCATGTCCAGTATTAAATTCAGGGGGTGGTCCGAGGGACATTACCTCCCGAAGCATCCCAATGCCCCCTCCTCCCCACTCCCCTCTGGAAAATTAGAGATTTTATGCTTTTATGAAATGGTAAAGTACAGTCAGCAGTGACACTTTTTTAAGATGATTGAGGAAAATTAAAACTATTGACATGGTTAAAACTTCACATTGAAAAAAAAAAAAAAAACATTGTAATCTTTAAATGCTAAAGGAAACTTTTTAAATACATTTTTTTGTATGAATGTAATAAACAGTGTATAAACCAATGTACCATGTTATTTCAATTTTACTGCTTAAAAAATAATTTTAATTTTTGATTAATCATATATTAGAATTTTAGAACATATAAAAGTCAATTAATAAAACTTTAAGCATTTCTTAGCAATTTTTGAATCTCCGAAGTTTTTCCCAATAGCAGACACCTCCGAAAAGCGGACAGTTTCCACGCTCCCAAGGTGTCCGTTTTTTAGAGGTTTTATTGTATTGCATTAGCTGCTGATTTCAGCGCCATCTTTAATTATGTTGTTTACATCTGAAAAAATGCGCAGATTTCTGGCTTTCGCGGATTTGAGGAGACTTGTATATAAGATAAATCTGAATTTTTAAATTGCATCATTCTTTTGATGATAATGTTAATCAGTTATTATTTTTTCTTTTTTTTCAGATCTAATGACAATGATGAAATTAATAAGAGCTTGACAGATTCTAGTTCAAATGTTAATGCTGATGAGCCCTGTAGTGCTCCAGTTGAAATCCTATCTGAAGTAAGAAACTCTGACCTTGCTGTCTTTTAAATCAGGAAGATACTGACATTTAGGGCATTCATTCACTTAAACTGAATCAAGTGCATAAATAATTATTTAAAAATGTGGTCAAATTTTCAATCTGGGACATGATTTGTTTTGCATTGAGTAAATTGCCTATGGTGTAAGAATTCATCTAAAATTCAGTTGAATATATATTGCTTTTGGTTCTGAATTCTGTGCATTTTATTTAAGGATGATCTTAGTTTTATTTTTATTTTATGTGAACAACAACATTTCTGATACATAAAATTTATGTATCAGAAATGCATAGTTTTATCCCTACAGCTGTTGGGACTTTAAAGTAAAATATCGTGAAATGATATAAATAAATAACTTTCTAAAAAAACAGTTTTTTATTAAATTTTAAGTAGAGAATGATTTGAAGCTAAAATTAAAGTTTCAATCTCAATGCTTACTCTGTCATTGATGCAGAATGTTGCATTAGCTTTTGAACACTTTCTTTTAACACATTCCTCAATAAACCTATTTGGTTTACTTTGTAAAAGGATTTGATAACTCCACTAATATTACTATTACTGATTACAGTGAGTATATTTTGTATCAAAGTTCATTTTTTCTCCTTTTCCCATGACAGTGTTAAATACATTGGGTGGCCCAAGGAAGGGGCATCCTTTTTTCCTGGAAGGTTTGAGATTTTTATGTTTTTAATGGTTAGAAGTGCAATTCCTTTGCTCCTTCCCTGGAAACTTGAAATGTGCCCTCCCCGATTTTTTCGAAGCTGCAGAAAACCTTCTCAGAGAAAAACATCTTGATTGAATGATTATGCAAAAAATTCTGATGTACCTATCTAATCTACATATTAGATGGATCACAAAAAAGATGAAGGAACTGGTTGCAAAATTGGTTTCAATTCTCGAAACGCATTTTAAAGGAACATTTCTTTCTCCTGAAAAAAAATTAAGTCCAGATGCACTAACTAGCCACCACATGTGTTAGTACATCATTATATTTTCAAAGCAACAATAACCCGATCTTACTCAGGATGAATGGAAACAGACACATATGCTGCTCAAGTTGGCTGAAAATTAGTCAAGCAATGGTCAAAGTCTTGACTAAAAAAACATATGCTTCATGCATATGTTAGTCATTAAAGACCTTTACTTCTAAATTTTAATGGTTTGCCTGTTGACAATGCATACTTGTCAGTAGATTTAGCTAATGATGAAATATTACTTGGAAACAAGAATATTTGAAAATTAGAAAGATGAAAAATGTCAGTTTATACATGTTGAATAAGAAAAATAATTGTTTGAAAGCCAGTAATGGTTTCATGTTTTTGGGTTGGCAGGGGTATATTAGGAAAGTAGGAGAAGGTTTTACTTTTTGTTGTTGTTGTTAGGTTTTTGAATTTTCATCTTACTTTTAAATCCGCTACATTCTAACACATTTGCAGAATAATTTTTATTAATAAAGACATAAAATTAACAGATATGGTTATTCAGTCTCAAAGAATAAAACTGTGTAATTGTGTTTTATAAGATTGCTTTCCAATCTAAAAAAGCTACTTTTTGACACATTCGCTAAATAATTTTACTTTTAAAGATATTTGCAGTATGTAGACTATAAGGAATCAAACAGCATTTTACGTTTTCCTGTAATAGAAAAATAATCTGTGAAAAATTGATGGCAGATTTGACATTGTCTGTTGATTTTCATGCCATTTAAAGACAAGATACTAGTCATACTAGTCGTCGAGTAGCAAATGATTATAACTCATGTATATGGCATTTATTGGAAAATGGGAAACAGTATTAAATTCTTAGAGATTGGAATATAAGAAGATAAAATTTTTAAACAATTGGAAAGAAAATTCCATTTTGAATAATGCATCATGAAAACTTTCGCTATTGAGTGAAAAAAAAAAATTAAGTTTAAATATTTTTTTAAGGGAAAACACCTAATAATAAAATGTTGCCTTACATTTAATGAAAGTTGTTCATGTGTTTAAAAAATGGATGCTCATGGTCCTTGCGCTTTTTAAAAAAAAAAATTGTGTGTGTGTGTGACATTGGACGAATTTTAGGAAACACGTGTAAAACCTATGCGAAAAAAAAAAGCATTAAAGAATATAAAATTAAAATAACAATCTATTTTTTTTCTTTTTTTTAACAAAACCATTATTAATTCCTTGGAGACGAGCGACCCATGTACGAGCCGCAAAAACTGCTCAGAACTCTTCTTTATCTCCACCAGTAAATTTTACTGTAAAATTTACCTTATTAAATCAGAGCAATTTCTCGCATTTGTTCTAAAAGGAGAAAATCCTCTCCCAACACTTCTTTTCTTTGCCCCTTTGACAAAATTTGAGGGTTTTTCGCGATCTTTTGGGGAAATTAGACGTTTTTTCCGAACTTTTGACCAAATCTGCCGTTTTTTCGCGATCTTTTGAAGAAATTTCCCTTTTTTCCATGACTTTTCGACGAAATATGCCGTTTTTCAACGTTCTTTTGACAAAATTCACGTATTTCTTGTGATCTATGACGAAACTGATTTTTTTCGAAAACCATTTGTCTAAATTTGCGATACATTTTACGTCCAAAGTTTTGGATTTAAGACCGAAATTTTTTAATTTTTGGAAATGATTGTTTTAATTTTTCGGAAAATTTGGAACAGAATCCTCTCTGATTTATAGTTTAACGGGATCAGAGCTTTGTTAATCGCATGTGGCACGGGCCATATTACGATGACACATAGAAAATAATTTCTGGCAAACATTTTTTTTTTCTAAATTTTTAACAGTTGAAAAATAGTCTGCAGACCTTCCCATGAGGCTGCGACGTGTGTCGCAGTGTTGCACGGATTCTGCTTCCGGGCAATTCCATTTTCAGTCGGTCAAACTCTGACACAGAAACTCATATTTTAAAATTGCTTATTGAAATCCCATTATTTAAAATGTTTGGTTGCTTTTTGTTTCTTTAATGGCCAATATAAATGCACTATTTTATATTAAGCATACTTATAGCTGCTAATCTTACTTGAAAATATACATTTATAACATGAGATAAAATATTACAAAATGGTAAGATTAAATTTTTTAAACTAATTAAATCTTTAAAAATCTCATAGATAATTGGATGTGTATCTACTGGATATTTACATTGAACTTGGCTTGACTTGTATAGACATAAAAAAGAAATGTACATAAAAATAAATATAATAATATGCTTGACAAATATACCTATTTATCATGAGTATTATTATATTTATTATATATATGTTCCTAATTTAATTTCTTATTAATTATTACATAAACATACTTTTTTACTTTGCAATAGTTTTTGAAATTTTTTTTTATTTTTGATTTAAAAAAAAGAAAAAAATATTTTATATTTATTTTCTGATGATCATGAAGTACTTTTCATTTAATAATTCTCTCATAGAAACGTTCCGTTACAGAGAGGTTACGCTTTAGACGGGTTCCTCTATAGGCAGGTCCATTTTATCAGGTTTTGCTATATTTAGTTTCCTTAAGGTATAGATTGTTAAAAGGTGTTAGCCCTCCAGAAAAATTTCAGAGCCTCCCTGGCATGACTCTCTGGTTACGGCCCTGTTGTTCACTCCTAGCTACGGCCCTGGTTTTAATATTCTATTTGCATTTTTTAAATAAAACGTAGAAACTTCTTCAATAAATGTAACTTTTACGGATAGATGGCAACACTATAACTAATACAAATTCTTTCAAAGATTCTTCTATACGATATATGTCGTATGTTTGATGGCTGCGAATACTCAATTTCTGAACAGTAACAAATAACCAAATGAATACTTTCTAACGGGTAGATAATTCAAAATCAATGTTATCATACGTGTATTAATTTTGTTGTTATTTTTACAGCACTACTCAGTACCGAGTTAAGTTCTTTATACATAGATAAGGATAAGAATTTTTTTTTAAAAAAAGAGCTATACAGAATAGTAATATTTGATATTACATAGGCTTCATATCTCTGTGAACTTTTATGGTATACCCATTTATACTTTTCTAGTACTATATACAGCTATAATCATTCCTACTTTGTACATTTTTTACAAAGTCTTACTATTCTTTCAGCAACCATTTTCTTTTTGATAATACAGTTAACTTTTTCGCAATGAGAGCATTTTGCTTAATTTTTAATCTTTAACTACCAATTTTTCAAAGCAGAAAATTTTGTATATTTGAATTATGAAAATGCTTGAATTAACTAACAAGGAAGGTCTCCATTGGGGGCATACTCAGAATTTTTTGAAAAAAAATACGAATTAAACTACACATGTAGGTAATAAAGGATCAGTGAAAATTAGCGGCGGAATTACATTATTAGATATGTAAAAAAATAAAATAGTTTGGAATTACTGGCGTGAAAAGCTGAAAGCGATGCGGGATTTGGCGAGCAGTGCATTTCCTCGCCAAAAGCAGACGATTTTAACGAATCTGAAAATTGATTTTAATTGACTTCACTGTTAAAAATCTGCAGCATTTACTGCAACGTCACTCCACTACTTTTATAGAATATCTCTCTTCTGACCAATGAGAATGCTCCATAGCACGGTGAATTGACCGTGTCATACACTGTTCAAAATCTGCTGCATTTTGTTGCAACGCACTCCACCGCTTGTATATAATATCTCTATTCCAACCAATGAAAAAGCTCCATTTCACGGCCAAGTAACCGTTTTCTATACAAGCAAGGGAGTGCGTTGCAACAAAATGCAGCAGATTTTTAACAGTGTATTTTTCAATTTGGAACAATTTTAATCAATTTAAATTGTGTTTTAAATGATAAAATATATTAATTTCATTTTGTTATAAGTACATATAAACGTATATGACAAAATTACCCTTAAAGTAAAGTAAAATAAATAAACTAAAATTACTTAAACTAAACTTATTTAAATAAATTGAACATAGAAAGTTTTTTCTTTAAAAAGTACTCGAAGCGTAAAAGCGTATTTTTCAAAATTTCGTTTTTTCATCAACCGGAGATAAATCGCCAAATAAACGAAATTTTTATATTTTTTTTTACGGACGTTATAAGGAGGTTCCGCCGAATTTTTTTTAATAAACATATATAACTATATGAGAAGAACATTCTGTAATTCTTTCAGATTTTTAGCTCACAGGCTATCATAGCCTGAGAGCTTATGTGCCCGTCCGTTCTGTATGTATGTGCGTATGTGCGTAACGCGATAACTCATGATAAAAATATCGGATCCACTTGAAATTTTGTATATAGGTATATCCTGATAAGGCGCTTCCCTGATTAGTTTTTGGAGTTCATTCGATATGTATAAGAGGGGGAACGGGGGGCTCATGCCCCCCGTTAGTTGATATAAATGGGATTTTCATGCAGAATTAAGTTTTCAAAATTTAGATTAGGATCATTCTGATGAGGCGATTCCGTGACTGTTATTAGGTGTTCATTGAATAAGTATAAATAGGGGGAACAGGGGTTCTAATCCCCCCCCCCCCCGTTAGTTGATATAAATGGGATTTTCATGCAGAATTAAGTTTTCGTTCAAAATTTAGATTAGGATCATTCTGATGAGGCGATTCCGTGGCTGTTATTAGGTGTTCATTGAATAAGTATAAATAGGGGGAACAGGGGTTCTAATGCCCCCCCCCCCCCCCCCCCCCCGTTAGTTGATATAAATGGGATTTTCATGCAGAATTAAGTTTTCGTTCAAAATTTAGATTAGGATCATTCTGATGAGGCGATTCCGTGACTGTTATTAGTTGTTCATTGAATAAGTATAAATAGGGGGAACAGGGGTTCTAATGCCCCCCCCCCCCCCCGTTAGTTGATATAAATGGGATTTTAATTGAGAATTAAGTTTTCGTTCAAAATTTAGATTAGGATCATTCTGATGAGGCGATTCCGTGACTGTTATTAGGTGTTCATTGAATAAGTATAAATAGGGGGAACAGGGGTTCTAATCCCCCCCCCCCCCCGTTAGTTGATATAAATGGGATTTTCATGCAGAATTAAGTTTTCGTTCAAAATTTAGATTAGGATCATTCTGATGAGGCGATTCCGTGACTGTTATTAGGTGTTCATTGAATAAGTATAAATAGGGGGAACAGGGGCTCTAATGCCCCCCCCCCCCCCCGTTAGTTGATATAAATGGGATTTTCATGCAGAATTAATTTTCGTTCAAAATTTAGATTAGGATCATTCTGATGAGGCGATTCCGTGACTGTTATTAGGTGTTCATTGAATAAGTATAAATAAGGGGAACAGGGGTTCTAATGCCCCCCCCCCTTAATTTATATAAATGGGTTTTTCAAGCAGAATTGTCAGATTTCGTTCAAATCTCTGAATAGTTTTGGAAGTTTAATGGTTAAGTATAAAAGAGGGGGATAACTCCTTTTAAATTATATAAATGCTAAATGGGTTTTTATTAAGAATTATCTAATTTGCTCTGAATTTTGGATATAGATTTTTTATATGATAAAGCATGTCTTTGATAGTATAGGAGGTTCAATGATTAAGTATAAAAAAAAGAGGAAAGGGGAGAGCTGTTTCCCCTTCTTAATTTTTTTTTCGAACGGAATTAACCCTTGAAAATATAAGGCTTTAATGTGCAATTAGTATTTGTAGCCTGTGAGCTCAATGCCATCAGTTTAACTGGGCAGTATTCTTTTTATTCTGAGTATGCCCGTATGGAGACGTTCCTTGTAAGGTAAATTTTACAATAAAAAATAACTGGTGGGAATAAAGGAGGATTCTGAGAATTTTAAATAACACATAATCGCTCATCCCAAAAGGGTTAATAATATGTATGTTTATGGTATGGTACATGAGTAATACTCACACTTGACAGTTTATTTATTTTTTTATTATTATTAATTTATTTATTTTTTTTCATCAAGGGCAGACATGGATTTTGTTGCTACTTCCCTCTCTCCCATCTTTGCCACAAAGTATATTTACCAAAGAAAATTATAATAATTTCTAATAACTGAAAATTGAAAATATGTAATACTGAACTACATAATTTACTTTGCCAAACATTGATTTATTAAAATCTTGAAAACAGAATTTAAAAAAAAATTCTGTTTTACACAGGATCCCTGGAGTAGTAATTAATCTTCTTTTCCATATAATCCTTGATTCAACTATGCTTTTGCTTTAGCATGTCCCAAACAGAACAATTTTAACAATACTGTACTAAACATACACAAGAAAAATCAACAAATAAAATCTTTGTTCTGGGACTTGGGGCATATGTCCCCTTTGTTACTCCTTAGTTTCAGCCCTGGTTGTTATGCAAAGCACAGTTAATATACCTTGTAATATAATCTGTTTTTCCATCATAAAAATCAAAAGTTGTATCAATAGTTATAGATGTAAAATTTCTTTTACAGAAAATTTTAATATGTAGTTATAACAATTGTAAACTGAGAAATAAATATTACCAAAAGGACTTTACACCGTTTTATAGTAAATAAATAATAAATTTGGCTCATGGGTGTATATAATAGATGTTAAAAACTTTAATAAAAATTACATATTACTCTACTCACAATACAAAGTAGAATAATTTTCCAACAGTTTCAAACTATAATACTTGTTCATCATGTGAAAAAATAAGGATAAATCTTTACCTTTAATAAACTTTGTTTTTTAGCACTTTCCAACAAAGTTGAAAAGTGCTTATACATTCGGTTTATCTGGCTGTCTGTCCGTGCTCTAACTCACGTAAATATACTCGGATTGCCATGAAATTTTAGGACATTATTGACGTTTACCCTAGCATAAACCCTATTGAAAATGAAGTTTGTATCATGATTAGTTTATCTACAGAGAGAATCAAAAGTTTCCCCATTACATTACGGCCTATGGGGAAAAATCGTTTCAAAGGAATTTTAAAGATGTTATACACTGTCAAACATATTAAAATTTATTTGCTTTTACGAGGTGCATTAAAATATGCATTCTTTAAAATATAAGGTGAAAACGTAGCTATTATTCATTTACAGGTCCACACAAGAGAATTCCATTAGATAATGGTAAAAGGGCGAATTGCGCGTGACATATTTTAAATATATTAAACTGCTTCATGTATAATAAAATTGATGTATGTCAATGAGGCTTAGTATAAATTATACGATACTGCCTTCCCTAATATAAAGTACATAGTATTTACAGTGGCACACAAAAGATTTCAAATATAGTACATTCTTTCTGAAGTACTGTATATGTTGGTTTAGTTCATACACTTTTTGGTTCATACACACAAACGGTATAATGACTTTAGCAGACTTTGGTTAGTGTGGTCAAAAATGGCCTCTTTTGGAGATCTGTATTAATGGGAGTGCACTTTATGCTATGAAATATGAAACTTTAATGAAGAAAATTCCTGTACTAATATGCTTTGATTCTTAAATTTTTGACAGCAAAGTTTTTTTTTCGGGTCATTATTTTGTAATGACTATTTCTCTTTACTTTTTAGTTTTTGTCAACCTTTATGTCTCGTGATTATAAGAGTGCCTTATATTACTGCAAATTGAGTAAGTATTTTTTTTAAATGAGTTTGTGTAATGATTATTTATCAAAAGTATTTTGAAACAATTGACATTTTCTATTTAATAAATAAAGATTTTTCCATTTTCTTTTTAAACACAAGAAACCAATATCCAATTATTTAATATATTTAATGTACTACTATAAAACAGCAGCTCTTAATCTCTGATAGACTTGCAGACAGTGGCGCAGACAGAGGGGGGGTTTTAGGGTTAAAACCCCTCCCAGAGCTAAGAAAGATCGCTTTAATTGCCGCTTACATGAATCAAAAACCAAACTTAATATTTAAACATTTTGGCTTATTTCGGAATCCGCTGCATTATTGAATCAGATTTCATTAAATAAAGTGATTCAATTAAATGGCAAAAATTATACTTAAAACTCTGAAAGAGCTCATTACGTGGATTAGTTAAATAAAAATTGGGTATTTGAACAAAATCTCTTTTCTGAGACGTATTATGCTAAAAGAATGATGATTTCCTGCCACACAGATGCTCTTCTAGTTTAAGTATTTTACAGTGAATATTCTAATTTATATTGATTCTATTGGCCGGTGATTCAAATAACCTGCGAAAACCTTTATCAGAAACTCAAAACCCCCCCTAGAACCGAATTCTGATTGCGCCACTGCTTGCAGAGATTCTGGCTTCCTTGGATACCAGTATCTTAGTACTTAAAATTTGTTTTATTTAATCTGAGGTTTCTGTAATTTAAAATGACAACATTTTCAATTAAAAAATAAATACCAGTGTCCAAAAAGCCAGACACTTCACAACTCTGCTCTTATTTACCACCATTTTCCTATTTCCTTTGTTTTTTTTTTTTTTTTTTTTTTAACTGGAACATCAATATAGTACATGGGGCAATTTGACCTGAACAACTCTACAATTAAAAAAAAAAAAAAAAACTAGTTGGAAATGTAAATTCCAAAACTTTCTTCTATCTGATATGTACATTTTAATATTTCAAAAAATAGATATACTTGTTAAAACACTAGAGCATTGTTTATACGACATTGAAGGAACTACCGAAAAACATCCTATCACATCCATCCTATAATATCCATCCTTTCACCCTTAAAGATGCTAAAAAATTACATCAAAGGATTTCTAAAAAATAGAAAATATGTCAAAGAATTGTGGAAAAAAAAGGAAATTATCTAATGACTGCTGAAAAATGTGAATTTTGTCAAACAATCGTTGAAAAATGCAAATTTCTTGAAAAGGGCACAAAAAGTCATGAATTTTATCGAATCATTGCCCAAAAACAAACATTTTGTTAAGAAATTGCTGAAAAACACACAAATTATGTCAGATCTAAAAAAAAATACAACCAAAGGATTTTTAAAAAACATAAACTATGTAAAAAAAAAAAAAACTGAAAAAAATTTAAATTACGTCAAAAGATCATGGAAAAATCATTAATTTTTTGAAGGATCTCCAAAAAGTGCACATTTTGTCAAAAGATTGCATGATAAAACATGAGTATATCACATCTACAAGGAAAACACAGCTAAAGGATTGCAAAAAAAAGCACAGATTTCGTTGAAGGATCACCATAAAAAAAGGCCAATGTTGTCAAAAATTCTTAGTAAAAATGCAAATTAAGTCAAATGATCACAGAAAAACATGAATTTCATCTAAAAATTGTTGAAAAAAGCTAATTCCATTAAAAAAAAATCATGAAAAAAGCATGAATTTCGTCAAGAAACATTTTAAAAGAAAAAATCTAAAAAAACTCAAGTTCCATTTAAAAAAATTGCAAAAAAATGTCCATGTCATCAAAGGATCATGAAAGAAATGTGTATATTGGAAAAGAATTGTATAAAAAAACATGAATTTCATCAAAAGATTGTGATAAAAAAATGTGATTTTCGTTAAGAAATTGCAAAAAAAAGGCAAATTTTTTCAAATATCACGAAAAAACCCCCACAAACATCTCAATATAAAACACAGGTTTTGCGAAAAAATTGTGGGAAAATCCCATGTAAGGCCCCCCCCCCCCCTCTGGATTTTTTGTCATGTTTGTGGGGGGGGGGGGGGGATTTATGATATTTTATGGTATACAAAAAATTTAGTTCAGTTCAATGTTAGTTTAGTTCATACACTTTTTATGGTATAATAACGAAAATGACACAGACATCTCGACTGTAGCACCCCCTTCTGGCAGATTTTTTTCAAATTCATGGAGGGCCTGCTGATTATAGTCAAACATTTACACAAAAATTTTGGTTCAATTCTGTGCATAACTTCATACACTTTTCAGTAGTACAATATTGGAGATGGCACAAAAATCATTATTGCAGAACCTCTTATGGCAATTTTTTTTTTTTTTTTTTTTTTTTCAAGGGGGCACCAGCTAACATATCCAGACACTTACACAAATATATGTGGTTGAATTTTATGCATAACTTCATGCACTTTTCGATGGTACGATATTGAAAATCCCATATAAATCGCTAAATACATATGCATATCTTCATACACTTTTCGATGTTACAATGGTTACATATGGACACACAAACACGTGGTCACAGTCACGCATGGACAGGCAGACATTTTGCAAAAATGTGTTTTTTTCAATCTCTGACCACTAAAACATGTAAATCCGTCCAAAACCAGAAGTAAAAAAAGATTTGATTGCAATACTTTGTTCTATTGGAGATAGAACAAAGTAATAATTTCTGTTATTTGAAGAAATTTGTGTCTTTTGACTGGAGATTTTCAGAAAATTTTGAGCTTAAGTTCATGAATCTTTTGTCTTTTAAAAAGCATCCTTTAAATTTTTTTAATTTATTTTATTTTTATTTTATTTATTTATTTTTTTTTTAATGTACAAAACAGTAGAATCCATGTTTTCAACCATTTATCAATTTTTTTGGAACACAATACAATAGAGTTCCATTCGAAATTATTGAGATTGAACTGAACACTGTTTGGTTTAGCCAGAATTTGGACTCAATAGAATTCAATAATCAATGTATTGACTTCTTAAGGGGTAAATTAAGTTCTGGAAATCTGCTAGTGTCAGCTCTATACAGAGTTGATCGGCTCATGGTGCATAAGTTCTGTTATTTTTAATATCTTAATTTAAAATTCACTATTAATACATAACACTCTTCAAATAAAAACTACAACTATGGCATCATAGGAATAAATGCCCTTTTTCTCCACACATAGATCTGAATCAAAATGACAAAAAATAAGTTATTTAATTGATTCAGTACTCTTCATCAGAAAAAAATCACTAACTTTCTTAAGTGTGTAAGTTAGATACTTTTGTGTTTAGCAGATATTAAAAATGATATCATAGAATACAGTCAAATCTGCAATCCTAAAATCTGCAACTCTCTCAAATCTGCACATAATTTATGGATGCAGTGGTGTATGTAGACATTATTTCGGAGGGGGCTGAGATACACTAAGTAAAAATATCTCAGAGGAAATAGCAAAAATGCTAGCATTTTTGCTTTAAACAGGTTTTTATCATTGCAGATAACACATACATTATACAACTGAGCCTAATAAGGTGGAATTTCATAGGACTGGATTTTTGTTTAATCAGTCTTTCGTCTTAACTAGTTTATTTTTATGGTGTGTAAAGAGAGCCTGCATATATCGATAACTTGGCTAAATTTTTTTTTGTCTCTGCAAAAAAACATTTTTTTTAACTGGAAATCTGCCTAAAACGGAATATTTTTCTAGTTCTTTTTAAATTCTATCTTACATTTTGATAAACTTTCGCAATTAAATTTCTTTCTGTAGAAATTTCGGAGGGGACTGCAACCCCATCAGCCCACCCCCTGAATACGCTACTGTATGGATGTATACAATCAAACACTCAGTTGATATATAGAAATAAAATTTACTTTTTTAGTTTTATGTGAATTCTATACATATTTTAATTTGTAATTTTTGTTAATATTAGTGAATTCATGTTCTTTCATGAAGGTAGAATAAATTTATTTCTAAAAAAGTTCAAGTAATTGCTGATATCACTAGCAATCACAATCTCCTTGCCAAATATATTCATGCATTAATCAAGCTTTTTTGGTTATTAAGTCTAGTTAGACCTGAACTGAAACTTCCTTATTTTATGATTTTTATGTGAATTAGTACTGTATCTTTATGAGACAAGTTTCATTGGATAATTTAAAAAAAATACATTTAATCTTTATAAAGAATATTTAATCATACATCATTGATTATTAACTTGACCTTTGTTTTTAATATTTAAATAATTTTTTTAATTATCTAAATTTTTAATTTTTTAGTTTATTACTTGTTTTAATATTTTATTATATTGTAAACATTTATTATAATTTCTATTGAATTATTAATTACATTCAAATTATTGTTTAAAAATTGCAAACAAAGCAATGACCAGAAATCTGCAAAATTCTAAAATCCGCACAACCTCTGGTCCCAAGCTGTGAGAATTTAAGGGAGTCTACTGTAGTATAAATGGAATCGACATGTATAGAAGTAACCAGCTTTCATTCCAATTTAGTTTCAGAAGTTTCCATCAAGCTTAGGCTTTATGTATGTCTGTATTTAATTTCTTTGTATAAAATACATGTACGTTTTTCCATGAATGTCTTTTTAAATTTGAAAAAATATGTTTTTTTTTTTCCTGAACTGTTCAAAATAGACAAATATTCAGAATAGCGGGACTCTATTGTATCAACATAAAGTCTCTCAAAACATTTTAAATATTAGCTGAAGATTTTAAATTAAGCATTCATAAAGATGGAATAAAGCTACTCTCATTAATACTCATTAATGAGTTTACCATAAAATCTCGTTAATCCGCCCTTCCCAATCAAACACTCCCTTCTCACTTAATAAAAAATTTGAAATTTTCAAAAAATCAAGAGAAAGTGCCTCCCTCCAACCTCCAAAGAAATATCGCTGAAAAAACGGAATTTACATTAAAAAAAATCATGAAAAAAAAGGAAATTTTTATCTAATGATTGCTGAAAAAAAAAGCTCATTTAGTCAAAAAATCACGAAAAATAATTGCTCAAAGGATTGCAAAAAAATCGTGAATTTCATCAAAGGATCGCCAAAAAACCCACATTTCGTTGAAAGATTGCAATAAAAATATGAATTATGTCAGATCTTAAAACTGCAATCATAAAATCATTTTAAAATGTGGATTACATCAAAAAAATCCCTAAAAAACACAAATTATATCAAAAGATCATGAAAAAATCCTGAATTTCTCAAAGGATCACCAAAAAAACACACATTTTGTCAAAAAATTGTAAGAAAAAACGTAAATATATCTTATCTATTAATAAATTGTCAAAAAATCGCAGAAAAAAAAACAAGAAATTTAGAAAAAAAAAAAGAGTAAAAAAAAGTGTGAATTCCATTAAAAAAAATCTCGAAAAACTGCACATTCCATTAAAGAATCATGAAAGAAACGTACATCTCCGCAAAGAATTGCATTAGAAAAGTGCAATCAAAAGATTGCAGGAAAAAGTTTATTTTCATTAGAATCGCGAAAAAATGGAAGTTTTGTATAATATCATGAAAAAACTCTGCAAAATTGTCAAATATCATGATAAAACCTTACAAATTTCATCAAATATCGCAAAGAAATCCCACAGATATCTTGCAAAAAATACAAATTTTGTGAAAAGATCATCGAAAAATCCTCTGTAAGTGCCCCTTCTGATTATTTTACAATTTTTTGTCACTTTGGGGGGCGGGGGGGGGGGGGTTTAATGGTATTTTACAGTATACTAACTAATGTCCAGAAAACCATCTTTCAAATGGAAGTTTAATGAAATTATCAAAACCAGAGGCCCCAATATTATTGTGATTAATGTTCTATCTAGATGTTTTCAGAATTATTTGTAAATATAAAATTAGCTGTTTTGTTTTTGTTTTCATTTCAACTTTTATTTTTTGTGTTTTCTATTATTTACTAAATTTTTATGTATCTCCAACTGGTCCACCATGCACCCACAGTGTATATATACCCAGATTAGAAACCTTTGATTTTAAAAGAAATCATATGATATATATATTATGAATGTTTTACTAGTTCTTATATAAAAGATTAAACACCTTTTTCCCTTTTATGTCAAAAGTCATACGATCTTTCAAAATGTGCTGACATATAGATATTTTAAGCCAAATAATTTCAGAAATAATGAGTGTAAAAGTCATGTTTTTGTATATGAAAATAATACTGTTTGCCAGAAAGTGCAAGGCTGTGGAAAATTGTCATTTTGGGGACCAAAAAAACTTAATGTATTATAAAACTTCCCTTTCTTTTTATGGGTAGGTGTTTTGTGCT
Source organism: Maratus speculifer (assembly GCA_964019185.1). Classification (NCBI taxonomy): domain Eukaryota; kingdom Metazoa; phylum Arthropoda; class Arachnida; order Araneae; family Salticidae; genus Maratus; species Maratus speculifer. The sequence goes on along the minus strand of OZ025298.1, from coordinate 185,079,237 downwards.
TTGGAATTTCAAGTCCTCTTGTTAGAAAGGCTTGAAATTTTAAAAATCAAAATGCCTGTCCTTGATTTAAACTTAAATTTGTTTTTTCTATTTGAAATTAAAAGTATAAATAAATTTTTGTTTTAACAAATAAAATAAATACTTGTATTTAGTTTTGCAGTATGAACCTGATAATGAAGTAGTACGAGACTTTTATCCACTTCTGATGGAAAAAATTGATTTCAGTAAGTTTATTATTTTATTGTGAGTTGTTTTAAAAATAGTTATTTTCTTAAAATGTATGGGAAAAAACATTTTATTTAGCCAAACATTAATATACAGTAAAACCTGTGAAAAACAAAATCATGTCTTTAATGGAAAAATAACATATTTTCAGCCAAGATAAGCATAATCTATTTGTACCTTATTAGGATTAACTAGCAGGCTCTGCCTGCTATGAGTTGTGCTTGCCAACCAAGTTTCAGATATGGCAGACTCTAAAAACATACTACAGTGAAATCTAAGGCAGAGTCTCTTGGGACTGAAATAAAATTCCGCCTTAGACAGAAAAACTTTACAGACACCCTGTTCACAGAGTATTAAACATTTCTTTGGCTAAAAGTTAAAACTAATGTATCTTTATAATTTTTTTTTTTTAATTAAATAGACATGAAATCTTTACAAATTTTTATATATTTATAGTAATAATAATTTACATTATAAATTGACAGTACACATACACACTAGTATCAATCAAAATTACAGATTTTAGTGAAAATAAATTATATTTACCTTAATAAATTCCTTAAAAGTATGTTGTCTTAAACTTATTTTTAAAAATAATCAAATACTGTTGTTTATTTTTTCTTCTTAATGGCTTCTTTTTCTGTAGCACAGTGTATTTCAGTTAACACTGGTATCATTTCATAATTGTTTTGCTCTATGTAAAAATTCTGTAAAAGCTTTAGATTTGTAAGAGCTTCTTCATATGACTTAATGCTTATCAGTTCATCTTTGACTTCATATTCATCAGTGCTACTGCTACTGTTGTCCTCTAGCTTTTGCACTATGAGAAAATACACTAAATCGTTATAATCACTTATAGTAACAGGGCTTGAATTTGAGGACGGGGTGGCGGGATTTGCGCCCAAAATTTTAAAATCCCATCCAAAAAAATTCACCATTTTTAAAAAAAAAAATTGGTTGCCTGTAAAGTCGGTATACGGGCGAAAGTTTTACGTGACAACGACTTTGAGTTGTAAAATAATTTTAATGTGAATATTCATTCGTATAGTAGGAAGAAGGATGAAATAATAGTAACAATTTAAAACATTTATTTATACAAAGAATTATATTTAAAACATTAATTTATACAAAGAATCTCGCACTGAATTTCATATTAACAAAATTTTATTTTTACCTTTACACATACATACGTATTTATATACAAATATACATACAATAACTTGCAATACACTGTGTTTGTTAAACACATTTTACTTCATGTTTATTGATGTCAAATGTTGAATTTTGTAAACAGCATATTAAAGAATTTTTCAATGAGCAGAATATAACTAAAGTAAAATGGCTTTCACTAATCACATATCATTAGTTTTCCATAATATACCACCGAATTACGAAATAAACTACACTTATTTTCTTTGTACTTTATACTAATAACTAATACATAACGTATTTTGTCTTAGTTTGATACTATCTAAAATTCCTATTAAGCACCGCCCCTTCCTTGCAGCGAATTCACATTCACGTTCAGAAAATGGTCCCACAAGTGACCGGAAAAAGTTAAGAGAAAAGTGAGCGCGTATCGTGAGCGGAGCGTAACGCAGTTTCTTGAAGTGTCTCCCGGCAAACCAATTTACAAGACGTTGTCACGTCAAAAAAAACGCAAATTTTGTCAACGGATCGAGAAAAAAAATGCAAATTTCTTTTAAAAGATCATGTGAAAAAATGCCAAATTCGTCAAATAGTCGCTTCAGGGGTGATTCTTAATAAGAAAAAAAATCTAAAATTTACAGCATTTTTTGAAAGGTTTTAGCAGTGTGTGTGTGTGGACGGAGATAGTCTGGAGGGGGTTTTAGGCACTATGTGTTTTTTCCGTGGTCCTTTGGCGTTCTTTTGAAGAAATTTGCAAGTTTTTCACAATTTTTTGACAAAATTTCCAGATTTTTAGCAATTTTTGCTGAATTTGCAGATTTATCATGATCACTGAGTAACTGAGGAGTCAGTGATGAACTTAATTATTTAAAAGCTATTGCTGTTGATTGTGGTTATTCCCCGAATATTATAGATTCAATACATAGAAAATTGACAAAATCCACCCTTTCTGAAAGAAAAAACTTTAATTCAAACTCCAATTCTTTGGTTGTTTTGCCTTTTTTCCCCAAAATCAGTCAGCAAGTTGCTAGAATTTTAAAAAGGTTCGATTTCAATGTTATTTTTTTCTCCTGTTAATAAAATTGCTTTTTCAAATCTTAAGCACCCCATTGATCGCTTAGATAACTGGGGTATTTACCAAATTTCTTGCCAATGTAGTCGTTCTTATATTGGTCAGACTAAATGTGCTCTTAGATTTCGTTTAATGGAACATAAAAGGTATGTCAAAAATCAAGAGCTTAAACGTTCCTCTATTGCTCAACATTGTTGGTCTTCACAACATAAGTTTAACTTTTCTTCAGCCACCATCATCCATAAATGTCCTTTCATTCTTGATCTTGATTTTTGGGAAGCTTATCACATCATAAAAAAATTCTCACTCCTTAGTCAATGACTTATCTAGTACTCCTTATTTTCCAAGTATTTGGAAATCTTTAATTTAATATTTTTTTTTTTCACTCGCTTTTTAGTTTTTGTTTTGCTTGTTCTCCGATAGATGCCGCTACTTGTCCACCCGGTTGTTTTGACTGCTTTCTTCTCATTGGTTGCTTTTCTTTAGGCGGGATTGTTCCCATAGCGGGTATATAAGCCTGCGTCTCGCTGTCTCTTTGCTCAATTTTGCTATTTTTTAGCTCGCTGAGTTTTGCACTGATGAAGAATCTCAATAGTAGATTCAAAATAGCTATTTGCTACCCTCTCATACTTTATTTGTGCATTTATAATCGTTGGTTTTCTATCTTTAAACATTTGTGCACAAAGGCTTTATTTGCTATTTTAATGTATTTGGCGTCAACGGGCCTTGATTCCACTATTGCTGTTTTTATTTTTCTTCTCTTTGCTATGTCTCAAATCAATAGATTTTGTAATTTACGGCTGAAAAAGTATAGGTTTTTGAAGCACTTACATTTTCTACATGACTGTAGACGCAAAAAAGTGATTCCTAGATTCATTTCAATACGTTGTAATTTATTTAATTCAAGTAGGATAGATAAGGTCTTATTGCGATCTAAATTAGCTCTTTTAAGGGCTTTGATTCCAGAGACTCGCCAGAAAATTGCTCATATAGAGCGCGAGTTATATTACTTACATATCTCTCTTGGTAATTCTTTTCCTGATTTTGATTCTATAGACAGAATTTCATGGAATAGAGTCCTCAAAGCTTCTTCGATTCATTGCACAGTTCTAAAAAGAAAATTCAATACGCTTTGTAATAATTCTTACGCCAACAACTCTATAAATTTACCTACTGTTAACAAAAATGCTGTTGTCAATCTTTCTAGTGTCGCTTTAAGTAATAATCAGCTAAATGCTCTAAAATTAAACAACAATTTCTCTGTTTCGGCCCCTCCTTCAATACCCTGTCTGATTGCTCCTATTGAAAGAGCCTTTAAGCATAGCACTATTTCTCCTTCTCAAAAAGAGTCTATTAGGCATCTCATTGCCAACACTGTTGATTTCAATTCGAATGTTTATAAGCCAAATCTTAATAGTTCAGTTAAATATTGTATAAAAAGTTTGTGTTCTGATCCGAATTTGATCATAACTAAGGCTGACAAAGGTGGTCAGATTGTTGTTCGTGACAAGTCTTCATATTTAGAAAAATCCCATAAATTAATTAATGATGGTCCCTATGTGGATATCCACAAAGACCCTTCCTCTAATGAAATTGATGCTATCAAATCTGCAATTAAGTCTTCACAAATTATTCCTGATAAATTAAAAAGGTCTCTTATTCCTTCAATTGCACATTGTGCCAGGTTTTATGCTTTACCTAAGGTCCATAAAGCTGACATTCCTTTTAGACCCATTGTTTCCAGTATCGGTACAGCTTCTTATAAACTTGCAAAATATCTTGTTTCCATATTTTCTCCTCTCTCAAGTAGTAATTCTTTCACTGTTAAGAATTCTTTTGAATTTGCTAAGAAACTCTACAGTTTTAAGCCACAAGGCCACATGATGGTTTCTTTTGATGTTAAATCATTATTTACTAATGTTCCTGTCGAAGGTGCTTTAGATTGCCTCAAGAAAAGGCTCTGCGAATTTCATTTTTCCTTTTTCGAAATCAAGGAGCTCATTCATCTAACTCGCGCTTGCTTATCTCAAAATAATTTTGTATTTAACGGGAATTTCTTTCGTATGATTGACGGTTTGGCTATGGGTAATCCTCTTAGTCCGACTTTATGCGATTTGTACATGCATTATTTTGAAATAAAATTGTTGTAGTGAAATCTAATATAAATTATATTCTCTCTGTCATGAATTCTATTGATTCTTGTATTCAATTTACTTTTGAAACTGAATCAAACAATTACCTGTCTTTTCTGGATGTTCTTGTTATTCGCAATGAAGATAATTTTCAGACTACTGTCTTTCGCAAACCTTTTGCGGTCAGTCTTCCACCTCACAGATAATCTTCTCATCCTCCTAACCAGAAAGTTGCGGCTTTTAAAACTTTTGTTTTCCGGGCTTCCAATATTTGTTCAACTCCTCAGTTACTCAGTGATGAACTTAATTATCTAAAAGCTATTGCTGTTGATCGTGGTTATTCTCCTAATATTATAGATTCAATACATAGAAAATTGACAAAATCCACCCTTTCTGAAAGAAAAAACTTTAATTCGAACTCCAATTCTTTGGTTGTTTTGCCTTTTTTCCCCAAAATCAGTCAGCAAGTTGCTAAAATTTTAAAAAGGTTCGATTTCAATGTTATTTTTTTCTCCTGTTAATAAAATTGCTTTTTCAAATCTTAAGCACCCCATTTATTGCTTAGATAACTGGGGTATTTACCAAATTTCTTGCCAATGTGGTCTTTCTTATATTGGTCAGACTAAACGTGCTCTTAGATTTCGTTTAATGGAACATAAAAGGTATGTCAAAAATCAAGAGCTTAAACGTTCCTCTATTGCTCAGCATTGTTGGTCTTCACAACATAAGTTTAACTTTTCTTCAGCCACCATCATCCATAAATGTCCTTCCATCCTTGATCTTGATTTTTGGGAAGCTTATCACATCATAAAAAATTCTCACTCCTTAGTCAATGACTTATCTAGTACTCTTTATTTTCCAAGTATTTGGAAATCTTTAATTTAATACTTTTTTTTTCACTCGCTTTTTAGTTTTTGTTTTGCTTGTTCTCCGATAGATGTCGCTACTTGTCCACCCGGTTGTTTTGACTGCTTTCTTCTCATTGGTTTGCTCATTTTGTTTCTTTAGGCGGGATTGTTCCCGTAGCGGGTATATAAGCCTCGTCTCGCTGTCTCTTTGCTCACTTTTGCTATTTTTTAGCTCACTGAGTTTTGCACTGATGAAGAATCTCGATAGTAGATTCGAAATAGCTATTTGCTACCTTCTCATACTTTATTTGTGCATTTATAATCGTTGGTTTTCTATCTTTAAAAACAAATGTATAGTAATAATTAAATATTGAAATTTAATATTATTTTACCTTTTCAATTTTACTTATAAAACTTCTAATTTTACATGCATATTTTTTCTATCTTTTCTTTAGTCTGTATCACCAGATTTAGGTAATGTCTTTGATGTTTTTGAGGTGCATTGTATCAATTAACAGACAGAAAAAAAAATGTTTTTACCCTGTTGACACATAATTAACAAAAATGGGATAGTTATGTATGTTACTCCTCTTGACTCTGAGTAAGAGTTACGGTTTTCTTATTAAGCTCTTTTTGCATTGTAGAGCAAGTCTCAAAATGAACTTTATTTAAAAGGTCACTTGTAATTTTAGCATGACTGGGTGACTTATAATAAAGCGTAATTCAATTGCTTTGGAAATTTTTACTAAAATATGTTTTTAAAAAATGCAATTTGTATTTAATGATTTTTTTTTTCTTTTTTTTTTTTACCACAATTTTTTTTCTGTTGACTGTTTAACTTGTGCAATTGATGTTCCAGGAAAATTTGAATGGTTTCTTTAATATCAGCACCATTTTGTTAACTTTTGTTAAATGATTTTCTAAACAAACACACTTTGAATCTGGAGTATGAATATTCATAAATAAACTCTTTAGTTTGCTGGAAACTTTATTTTTCTACATGGTTTTTTAATCCTCAATACTTCAGCACTTACAAGATGGCCCCATTGTACACATTTCTGACTCAAAATTTTTGATGTACTAACAGCAACTTCATAAAATTTTCAGATAAGATATTTATACCTTCCTCTTTTGTTGATATTCATAATTCAAATTAATAATAAAGTTATTAACAAAAACACTTGAGAAGAACTATAAAAGTCAACAACTTCATACTTAAATTTCCATGTGAACTTGTTTGTCTGTTAGTACTATGATTTTTGACTACCAGTATTTATATGGGAAAAATGTGAGTTATTTTATCAAAGATATCTCAACAATTGAGTAAAAGGAAACAAATAAAAAAAAAAAACGTTGGCCAACAAGCATAGACATTTTTAGCTGTGTAGCAAACAAACAAATTTGCATGGAAATAGGCTAGTAGCTGATATTCTAGTTTTGGTGTTACAATTGCAGTTAAATTTTGTCAGAGAAAATTACAATAAAACTTTTGAGCGGGGTAAAATTACTTCATTACTGAAATTTAAGAATAATTAAGAGAAGTAATATTTAAAGTTTTAGTACATATTCTAGTTTTGGTTTTACAATTGCTGTTATAGGTTATGACAAAATATTGTCATATTTTAAATATATCTTCATTTACATATAAACATTATAATTTCATAATTGTGAAAATATATAAGTATTTATTTTTGTTAACATTGCTTTTTAATAAAATAAGATTGGCAAGGAGAATTTTTTTTTTTTTTTTTTTTTTTTTTTTTTTAAATGTAAAAAACAGAATTTAAAAAATGTTTCACTGTCCGGCAACCGGATAATAAAATATTCGGCCGGAACGAATATCCGGTTTGAGTGCCGAATAAACAGGATATCCGGCAGGAACCGGATATCCAGTGCATACTTACTTTTGACATAATTTTGTCATGATTTTTTGACGAAATTTGCAGTTTTTCGCGATTTTTTGAGAAATTAGCGGGTTTTTCGCGATTGTTTTTATTTTCCCACGATTCTTTAAAGATTTTTGCATTTTTTCTGTGCCCCCTGAATGTTTTTTTTTTTTTCTCGATTCTTTGCTGAAATTTGCGATTTTTTTCATTATTCTTTGGCGAAATTTGCCTTTTTACCACGATCTTCTGATGAAATTGTATCCATTTTTTCATGAATGTTTTCGTTTTTCCACATTTTTAAAGATTTTTCCATTTTTTTCTGATCCCCAAATGAAATTCTCGTTTTTTCTCGATCCTTTGATGAAATTTAGGTCCTTTGCATTATTCATTGACGAAATTTGTGTTTTTTCCATGATCTTCTGACAAAATGTGCGTTTTTTCTGCGGTCTTCAGACGAAATTTGCACTTTTTTCCCGATCTTCAGACAAAATGTGTTTTTTTTTTTCCCCACGGCATTCTGACAAAATTTGTGTTTTTTCAGTGATCATCTGAAGAAATTCGTGATTTTTCTGCAAGCGATTTACAAAATTGATTTTTTTCGGCGACCATTTGTGTGAAAAAAAATGCAAATTTTGTCAAAAAAATGAAAAAAAAGTGACTTTTGTCAGAAAGTTGGGGAAAATGCAGCCGTCTCCTTAGAAAAGAGCAGACACACAAACATATGTGTGTATTGTTATCTTTATAGTTTTTAATCTGAAATAATATTGCACTAATTTTTGTAAAATTGGGTTTAACATAAACCCAACTTGCAGGATTCTACACTCAATCTAAAATTGAGCTGTACCAAAAACAGAGTTTACTAGAGCTGTAAGAAAAATAGTTACCACCGTGAGGGAATTTACCACCTGTAAAGACTAGACAGTACAAAAATTTGCCCTTCTTTAGCACATTTTACATAATTATTCTGAGTTGTTGATAAAAATTGCTTCAATAGTATTTTGTCATGTCTGTATTAAAATTCTTTAAATAGCGCATAAAATAAAGTGTGTTTTAAAGATTTATTTTTCTCCCTTCCTTTGAAAATTTGAATTTCAAGCCCTGAGTAAGTCTATCATCGCCATGTATGTATTCGGTATATCCTTGTCCATCTGGACCGTGGCACAGCCAGAATTCGGTTTTAGGGGGGGGGGATTTTGAATTTATGATAAAGGTGTTTGCCTTTTATTTGAATCAATGATTAATAAAATCAGTATATCTGCGTCAAATCATAATGCATTTTTTTCGCAGTTGCATTGATCATTTTTTACTTAAACAGCATTTACAATATTAGGGTTGGGAAACATAAAAGCCAGGAAAAGACAATAATGAACTTACGTGTCAACCACTAAAATCGGTATTTCAGGGGTTTTTCACTACATGACATTACATGACATCGAATTTGGTATTAAGTAATGTAAATTTGTTGAAAATTTCATTAAAATATCTTTGTTATTGTTAAAGCTCTCTAAAAATATCTGGGTTCGAATTGAACAGGAAATCACCATTGTTTTAGCCTAAGACATCTCGAAAAAGTGACTTAGTTCAAATAATTAATTTTTACTTAACTAATGCATGTAATATGCACTTTCAAAGTTTTAAGTAGAATTTTTGCCATTTAATTAAATCACTTTGTTAAATAGAATCTGATTCAACAAAGCGGCATATTCAGAAATATGCTAAAGTTTATATATTAAATTTAGTTTTGATTCATATAAGCGGCAATTATAGCGATTTTTCTTAGCTCTGGGAGGGGTTTTAACCCCAAAACCTCCCCCCTACTGTGCCGCTGCATCTGGAATGAAACCGTTGATGTTATTCCTCAGGTCTTGAAGCTCTTCTTTTTCAACATAATCTTTATCGCTATCTGAAATTTCTTCTGTGTCAAAACTGAACTCAGATTTCTTAAAGCACTTTATCAGCTTTTATTGCATCAGGTGTGATTTCTTTAGAGACTCTGTCAATCCACATAATTGCATCCAAAACGGTTATGGTCTTAGCTACTTCAAATGTAGACTTTGCTGTTCCCATTGCAGCTAAAATTGATCAAAGGAAATATTTTTTGTAGACAGCTTTGAGAGTTTTGATTATCCTTTGATCCAAAGGCTGAGTTCTAGATGTGGTATTTGCCAGAAGAAACTGTAGTTTCACATTTGTTAACTCTATCTCGGGATGGTAAGGTGTATTATCTAAAAATAATAACACATGGTGGTTATCTCTGTGCAGTTTTCTGTTAAACAATTTCAATCATTCTTGCATGATTACTGCTGTATTCCACGCTTTCCCTTGAGATTTCCAGATTACAGGTAACATCTTGGTTTCCGTAATTTTCCGATTACTAATGACTTTTCCATTTCTCCTTTCATATTGCAGCAAAGAAGCAAAGTCAGGCGTTCCTTAGAGTGCTTTCCACCAAAACATGCTTTTACTTTTTCAACCAAAGTTTTCGTAGGCAAAAGTAAAATTCCTGATATAGAATAATTTTTTGCTCTGGTATTGGAAAACCGTTTAGATGTTAGTTTATCAATGCCTTCATTTTCAACTTGACTTTTACATTTGCAGGTGCAATCTCCCACAAAGTTGCATACATATCAAGCGTTCAAAGACAATGCTGGAATCTTTATTGCAAAATATTTTTGTTACAGTTTGTTTTGATAAAATTATGAACACTTAATAAAAGTAATCACACTATCATTTTAATTCTGGGAGAAAAAGCACTAATGCTACGAAAAATATTGTCTTTTACCTGAAATTAAAATGACAATTTGATTTTTTTTTAAATACACACATTTTTAATCAAAAAAATCTGTAACAAAAATATTTTGCTACAATAAATCTGGTAAACAGGATTCTGACTGTTTAAAAAAGAGAGAGAGAGAGTCTAATCTACAATTTTAGGAAAATTGTCTAGAATCGCAAAATATTTAAAAAAATAAATGAACAGTACTTGTTTGTTTAATAAAACAACATTTAATACATGCATTTAAAATTAAAGTTATTCCAAATATATAATGAAATGAGTTTTAAATTCAAAGAATTACCGTATTTTCCTGCATATAGTCCGAGGATTATCTGTTAAAAAAAACTTTGAAAATTTCAAGTGTGGATTATCTGCCGGTGTGTATAATCTGATGAAATTCTTTTCAAGCAGATCTGATTTTTCATTTCTACGGGCAATTATGAAATGTAAACATATCAAATGTTTGTCTGTTTCTTCTTGTGATTGGTTCATATATGAAGTGTACATTCTAGTAGGAGTGGCCTCTGATTTTTAAAGCTGAAAAGCTAAGCTTTAAAGCTAAATTTGATCTATTCTTTTTAGCATCATTCTTCTATGAAGAATATAGTTTCTCAATTCAACTCGATCAAAAATTGCAATCTAATCATTTGTTAGCTGAATCTTCCTTGATTTGTCACATGGAATACATATAAGTTAAAGAATCATGTCTAAAAAAAAACATGTAAGTTACACGATTGAATTTATGCTGGATGTAATAGAAAAGGCAGAAGAAGTTGTAATAGATCGAATATAATCAATTGCCATAATTGAACATTCGATTATGGCAAAAGAACAAGGAAAAAATTATTATTAACAGAGTAAGAATCTCTTAATCTGTGTTATTATTAAACTATTGTCAAATATTACTGATAATGATCGAATATAATCGAATGTTCAATTATAGCAGAACAACAAGGAAAAATTATTAAACTATTGTCAAATATTATTGATACTATCGATTATTATTTTAACTTGTAGTTACCCTATAATTATTTTATTTACAATTATCATTTAAATAGGAAAACTAAATCAAAAGAAACTTTATTTATTAGTATTTTGGAATGTCAAAACGATGAACAATCATCGTATAACCCGCGGATTATACACTGATGCAGATTATCTGCTGAATTTTTTTTTTTAAGACTAAAATTTACAACTGCAGATTATACGCAGGAAAATACGGTAAATGTTTGCAGTTAAATAATAAAAGTGCAATATGACCAAGAAAACATTGGATCCTTATCGTCTGCAATCGGTAAGTGTAAAAAAAAGGTAGCTAAAATTGAATATTTTATTTAGTATTAAATTCTATACATATTCTAAACATTGATAAATGTTGTATTCTCCATTTTGTACCATGTTATACCATTTTGTATAACTTAGCTCATTAAGAATTTAGTAAAATATGAAACTACTACAAAATTCTACCTTTACATATTAACTACTTACTAATTTTTATGAGTCATCGTTCATTACATTAAAAAATATAATTAAAATCGAACCTATTTAAGTCAACAATATTTGTATTGCATTATTAAAATAATATTTCATCTTAGTATGTTTTGTTTTAATATTTATCGTACTACACTTATTTATTCTATATTTATTTACAATATTTCAAACCTAAAATTTATTCTACGTAGCATTTTATAGAAACAAAAAAGTTTTGTTGCCATTCACACAAAAGAAACTGCAATCTCCGTTCTTAGTAATTCTCTTGTGGTTTACCCCTCCCGATTGGTGGCATATGACCTTGATTGATGTGACCCCGCCTTTAATCTTGTGGACACCTCTCCCATTCATCATAGGATGCTTTACTACAGCTTTGATCTCTCCCTTTTTCAAATTCTTTACGAAGTTCATCTTTCTTTTTTGATAGCATCATAGACTTGAGTCTTTCCACATTTGAATGAGTTATAAATAACCTATTTAATTATAAGAAAATCATAAATTCATATTTAATAATGAAAAAAGCATTAAAGGTTGTTTAATTTGTAACACAATTTTAAAAGTAAGTTTAACTATTTCAAAATAGTTTATGCTTATTTAAGTATCATACATGTTTAATGTCTTATTTATTTTTGTTTATTTAAAAGAAATTTCTTGGATGCTTGGTTTTAATAATATTTCTGCAAGATGGAGGCCATTTTTATTGCAAGCTAAGATTGGTTGTAGAGTTTTAATTTTTATGACACATAAAAATATGTTTTCCTGACAATTAGCTCTTAAAAACTAATTTTTTTTTTCATGTAATAGTAAAAAATTTTCATAAACAAAATATTTTTTATAATATTAATTTTGCAGTATTATTAAAAACACTAAAAATGCATAGTGTTCAGTTTTTCTGTGAGACTGCCAAAATTTTTCTGTAGATAATGGTGTCCCATGAACTACTGTTTGCCAATTGTTACTCTATTAGATCTGGCATATACCCATTGCCCATTATGTGTGTCCTTTTCTTTTATGAGTCCAACCTTACAAATGAGTTACTATATTATGTAAATAAAAACTTGTCAAACTGTTTAGGATTAAAAAATTTTACCAACTCACAATAATGATATTTTAAGTATAATTTAGGGGCATTTTTTATTGTACTGTTATTTACTTTAAAAATGCTTACATTTCTGAAATAATACATATTTTAAATGCTTTAGATGCAAATGAATCAGATGAGTTTACTGACAATGATGCAAGTAGTTTCAGCAAGACTGAAAGTTCTACTGAGTACTTTTCAAGTGCTTCTGGTGGCACTGAAAATACATCAGCTTGTTCTTCATTAAGCAGGTAATTTCTTCCATTGATTTACATGAAATTTTGATGATGGAGATTTTAAGATAATTAAATGTAAATGTAATTAAATTTCAAGCCCCCCCCCCCTTTTTTTAATATGTTCATAGCTTGATTGATAAAAACTACTAAGTTTATTTAATATTCAACTTTTATCTCTATGGAAATTTGTTAAGTTTAAAACTGGAATTGTTTTGACTTTTGTAAGTTTTGAATTTGAAGATTTGTTTGTAGAATTATTTACTTATGAATAGAATTCTTGTATAAATATTTTTGCTTTGGATAGTAATAGTTTCATTACCTTTTTTAATTCCACAGTTTGTTTAATTTTTGAGACCATTAAAAGTATTTATCTTTTATTATTAAAGTGAAACCTCCAAAAACGGGACACTTGATTTAAAGGGCACTTAAAAAAAGAGTTTAAAAAAGCTTGTTTTTGCATTTCAGATACCGAAGTAATCTGTAGTGAAAATGAAAATGCAGATTTTTGTGAACTTATCCAACAGACTGGCAGTCATGTTGATACGGAAGCATACAACACAATTGACAAACTCAATTCAAATGAAGACATCAGTGTGTTTATTCCTATTGAAAGGAATGCTGAAATTGTAAGGATGACTCTGAAAGGAGCGAATAACTTAAAATTAACATAAACAATAGCAAAATATTAAAGGTGTGCATGATGGCTTTAAATTATGTTAATAAAACACAAAAGGAATAAAAAAATAATTATATTTTCAGTTGATTTCTACATTAAATGATTTGTAGAATTATTGATTTGTATATTTTACAGAAACATTTGTGTACATGCAAAAAGTACAATAATATTTAAAACAATTTTAATTGAAATAATATATCAACAGTTTTGCACACTTCAAGTGTTCATTTACCTTACTAATAAATTTTACACCTTCATTATCAGTAGTACAGCAAGTGATCAGTTAACAAACTTAATCCATTTCAAAACAGTGTTTGCTGTAACTAGTCATAGATTTTGTATTTATTTGCATGGGAATTCAATTAATTTATTCTTAAAAGCTAAATAATATATAGAAAACAATATAAATGCTCCCTTTATAATAGGGTTAATGTACGTCATCATTTATTGGACAGATCATATAATTTGATGATTTTGTGCATGTTGTGGTGTATTTAAAAAAAAACAAATGACAATCCTAGAGTCCTCAGTTCTGTAAAAGATAGTATTTATTGAAGAGGTTAATAAAGTTCAAGTTGTGCCTGAGCCTGCTTAGAAATTGTGAACTAAATTTTAATTAAAATAATTGATTTGCAATTAAAAATATTTCTTTAGAAAGGGCACAAAACGTAACTAGTTGGATGTGCCAATCCCAAAACTTTCTTCTATCTCATATGTACATTTTAATATTTAAAAAAATAATTTCTCTTTTTAATGATTTAATAATTTTAATTCAACATCATACCAACTTTGATTTACATCTTCAATTACTGCTTCAGTCAATTAATCGGAGTAAAAACAAATTTCGTCTCTGCAGGAGTCGATGGACAATAGAATGATAGGCAGATTTTTTTTTTTTTTTTTCAAATTCAGGGAGGACCTACTTGCTTTACCAAAAAATAATCATATACAAAAATTTTAGTTCAGTTCTAGGACTAACTTCATACACTTTTAGGTGGCGCAATATTGAAAATGCCATAAAATTCGCTATTGTAGCACTCTCTTCCGGTGGATTTCTTTCAAATTTAGGGAGGACCAACTAGCCATAGCCATAGACCTTTACAAAAAAAATTGGTTGAATTCAATGCATAACTTCATATACCTTTGGTCAGTACAATATTGAAAATGGCACAAAAAACGTGATTGCAGCGCCCCCTTCTGGCGGATTTTTTTTCAAATTCAGGAAGGACCAACTAGCCATAGTTGTACACTTACACAAAAAATTTGGTTCAATTCGATGCATAACTTCATATACTTTTGGTTGGTACAATATTGAAAATGGCACAAGCATCGTGATTGCAGCGCCCCCTTCTGGCGTAATATTTCAAAACTGAAGGAGGACCTGCTTGCCACAGCCAAAAATATTCACAAAAAATTTGGTTCAATTATGGTCATATCTTCATACACTTTTTTTATGGTAGAATAGCGACATACGGGTACACACACACACGCATATGCACGGACAGGCAGACATTTTGTAAAAACATGTTTTTTGGAATCTCTGACCCCTAAAATGTGACCGGAAGTCGAAAAAAATTTCGATTACAATACTGTCTTCTATTGAAGATAGAAGAAAGTAAAAATGAATGTTTCTGATAACTTCATTCTAATATGGGAGCCCTAAAATGTGCGACCCAAAGACAAGATAAATCATAAATAATTTAGGGCTGTATATATACAACTGTTAAAATGTTCTTTAAGTCGACAATCTGTGCAATTAAATGCAGTTCGGCAAATCTGAAAAACACGATAGCTTCATGGCTTTGTTTTGTGAGGTGTTTAACTCTTAACAGTTCATTTATTGATCAAAAACTGTATTTACAAAAAATAGTTTTCAATTGATTTAAGTATTTAAAGGATCTGTAATATACTTTATTTCACAATTTTATTTCTTCTCTGCTTCCCGGGAGCAGAATCGGCACAACGCTGCAATGCACATTGCAGACTTTTGGCAAGATCTGCAGAGTATTTTTCAACTGTTAAAAATTTTAAAATTTCAATCCTAAATCTAAAAATTTGGACATAAAATGTATCGTGAATTTCGACAAATAGTCTTAAAAAAAATCAATTTCATCATAGGTCACGAAAAACACACGAATTTCATCCAAAAATCGCAAAAAAACGGCAAATTTCGTCTACAAATCACAAAAAAAAAAGCAGTTTTTGTCAAAAAATCACAAGAAAATGACAAATTTTCTGAATAAATGGAGAAAATTCATGATTTTTCTTTTCACTTTTATATTGAAGAGCAGAAAAAATCAAGAAAATTTACACTATTTTTATGTATATTTGAAGCTTTAATGAGTCACTAAATGAATTTTAAAACTGCAGTTTTTCTCTTGGTGCGAAAACGCTGCATTGCAGACGAAATCGGCTGTGATGTCATTTACCATGTAAACACCGTAGTACTGCATTGCTAGCTTAAGCATTTGACATATTTCTTATATGTTTTTAAATTTTCTGTATTAAAAATGAGTAGCAAAGTGTGTTCTAAATTTGTATAGTGCCATGTTGCACAAATAGTACAGCACATTCGCCTGATAAGCACTTTTTTTAGTGTTCGTAACTATTATGATAACAATAATTTATTCTGATGTTAACTTGATAGAAATGTTTTTGTAAACTTATAATCTGCTATTCTTCATTTGTATGTGTATGTATTGATTGAACCTAAATATAACTTTATTTAATAAATGTCTTTTTTTTTTTTTTTTTTTTTTTTTTTAATATGAATGGGAATAATCAGATATGGAACAGAAAAAAATATTTATGTATCATACATATAGTCATTCATTTTTATTTGTGAATATTAAGAAGTGCCTTCAAGTAATCAACAGCTTATGTTTGAAACATATATATATGTTCATTATCCAATAATCATAATGCAATTTTTTGGAAAACTCTAATTTTGATATCCATCTTTAGTGCATAAAATAAACATTAACATAAAACATAAAAAAAATTAAAAAAAATACAGTCACTTATAAAAACAAATTTTCATTGAAACATACATTCTCAACGGAGCATATTCAGACTTTTTAATAAGTATTTTTAAATTAGTAGCATATTCAGAAAAAAAAAATGAGGAAAGGGAGGTGGGGGAGATAAGAAAAGGTTTGTTCTACATTAATGTACAGAAGCCTTAATAAACTGGAGAATTCAAAGTTTGGGGGATTTTTAAGGCAGATTCTAACCCCCTAAATAACACTTTTGGCTAGAGAAATGTATTTTGAGGGGGAAAAAAGTTCAATATCATGTTTATGTTGTGTGTATAGAATTAAGCTGCTTTTATCAACATAATAAATCAGAATAAATAATTTTTTTATTTATATCTTTTATTTTCTTTTGAAGGTAAATACTAGCTAAGAAGTTATGCTCTGTATAGGAAATTTTTCCAAGTTAATATACTGTTCTGAATATTTTTGATATATGTCACCGATTAACTGTACATTAGCAAGTTTCAGAGTCAGTAATAATAAATATTTTTTATTTCATTATTTGACATATATTAATATTTAAAACAAACTAAATATTTGAATAGTATTAATTTTGTTACGCTTTTTTAAAATAATAATATGCAAACTATAAAAAAGTGAACAGTCTTATGAAAAAAAAAAAAAAAAAAAAAAATCTTCACAAATTAAACACAAAGTAACCTGTAATTCTGCTAACAGAAATATCACTTTAAAAATAAAACAAAAAGTTTTCTTTAAAGAAAAAAAAAAAATGTTTTATTTGTGAAATGAAAAAAAATGAAAATATGAAAAAATATGAAAATTATTTGCAAATTATAAGCAAACTAGCTAAAGAAAACTAAATTGTTTAAACTTAAACAAAACACACTTGGTTCTATGTTTGTTAATTCGAAAATTGAATAAATCTGAAAATTTAGATTGATTTCCTGTTCATTATTCAATATTATATTAAAAAGCTGTGCAGTAGTTTTTAGAAAATGATCCATATCACAATCTGTTGTCCCAACTTGAGCTTATTTTTTTCCTTGTAGTATGTTTTTAATAAAAGTTTTAAATAATACTTTATACGAAAAAAAAATATATATATATATATATATATATATATATATATATATATATATATATATATTACTCTTATAGAGTTATTATGAACTTTTTTTTTTAGAGTTTGTGTGAGAGGGAGGAGTGAAAATAAAAATATTTTTTTAAAACTTTCTATAGGACGCATTTTACTGTAACGGTCTTCAGTTTCTCAGATATTGTTATAGTCTTCTCTTTTCAGCTTGGATACAAAAGTTTTTAATTTACCGAGAAAATTTTTACTCAGAAGTCAGAAAATATATATTATTATATAAATAAAAAAGCCTGACTTATTTCTCATTATTTTATTTTATATCAAATATACTTTATCAGTATTGTAAAATAATTAAAATTTCATTTAAATTAAAATATACTGAAATAAGAAAATAACTCATTTCAAGAACAACAATCAAGTATCACAAACTACTATTTTAGCTTTTAATCTTTCATTTCATTTTAATCCAGTGGCGTAGCTAGGATGTGTGACACCCGGGGCAGTGTCACCTCCTACCACCATGGTGTCACCCCCTCCTCCGACCTATCATATTTTGTCAATCACAATTCCACATTATTATAACAAATAACCTTACCATTCTTTATTTACCTTTTATCCTTCTGCACATATATATATATATATAGAGGATAGATTGGATAGGTTGGTTTTTGTTCCTGGTGTATATCTCATTTAGACACACCAATCTGTATAAAACTTCACATTCCCGAAGGAAATAAAATTAACTCTATAACGTCGTGCACTAGAAAATTCACTTTAACTCAGAATTCTTTTCTAAAATTTTTTAAGATTATTTGTAAAAAAAGATTGGGTGTCACCCCTTAGAGGGTGACACCCGGGGCAGACCGCCCCCTCTGCCCCCTGCTAGCTACGCCACTGTTTTAATCATAATTGTTATTATTACTTAGTAAATAAAAATAAATGTAGAATTGAAATACATATCCTTTAGATTTTACTCGTTGTATTTCTGCGCCGATGAAATCAGAATTCTTTTCTAAAAAAACTAACATGGAAAGAGAATAGATTTTCGGGAGGATATCATCCAATTGCCCTTACAAATCTGGCCGAAATCCACATTTTCAAATTAAAATTTTAATGAAAATAAAAATTAAACGATGTATTTTACAGTAAGATAAGTTAAATCTTACTTTTTTATAAAATTTTAAGTTGCTAACGTTAAATAAATATTTAGAAACAGATGAAACAAGGTTGTAAAATAGGAAAAGCAATGGGAAAAAGTATGCGAGCAAAACTTAAACATTTCAACTTCGTGGCGAATGACGTCACAACCAATCACGTCATATTTTTGTATCACGTGGTTTTGTTTACATTTTTGCATTGTTAAAAACAGTAATTAAAAATTATTTAGAATAATTTTAAAGATTCTGAGTGTATTTTTGAGAATTTCAAGATAAACTTTATCAGTTATACACAAAAGAAAACGCATTCCTCCCGGGTGAAATTACTCGATTGCAAAAAAACGGCAAATTTCTTCAAAAGGTCAAGAAAAAACAGCAGTTTTCGTCGAAAAATCATGAAAAAGCGGCAAATTTTCTCAATAAATTGCAAAAAAAAAAACGGCAAATTTCTTCAAAAAATCGCAAAAAAAGCAAATTTAAAAAAAAAAAAAAAAAAAGACAAATTTCTTCAAAAGATCACGGAAAAATGACAGTCTTAGTCAAAAAATCGCAAAAAAAGCAAGTTTCTTCTTTTTCTTCAAAAAAAAAAAAAATTCAAAAATCATTTTTGTCAAAAAATTGTGAAAAAAAACGACAAATTTCTTCAAAATATCGCAAAAAAATGAGTTTTTGTGAAAAGATCACGAGAAAACGGCAGTTTTCGTAAAAAGATCAAGTAACAATGGTAAAATTCAGCAAAAAAACGGCAAATTTCGTCAAAAAATCACGATAAAACGGAATGTATCTTCAAAAGATCGTGAAAAAACGACAGTTTTCGTTAAAGTATCACCAAAAAATGGCTAATTTCTTCAAAAGGGCACGAAAAAACAGCAAATTTCTTCAAGATATCATGAAAAAACGGCAGCTTTCTTCAACAGATCACGATAAATTGGCAAATGCCTTCAAAAGATAGCGAAAAAAAAAGCAAATTTATTCAAAAGATCACGAAAAAACAACTGCAGTTTTCATCAAAAGATCAGAAAGAACGTCAAATTTTGTCAAAAAAGTGCAAAAATAAAGCAAGTTTTGTCAAAAGATCGTAAAAAAGCCATCTCACCAAGTGATCATGAAAATCCCGCAAATTTTGTCAAAAGGGAGCCCTATCCCCCCAATCTTTTGGACAATGTATGAAGTTTTAAAAATTCTGAGAACAAAGGCAACTTTTTTTTAAAAGGATACTTTTCTTTTATGTCTATCACGAATACTTGGGAGGTTGGAGTGCATAAATGTAATGCGAGGGATTCGTCTGCAGACTATTTTTTAAGTCTGTACTTGTGTTGCAGACTGCAGAAAAAAATTCTGTTGCTGGGCTCTGCTTTCATGGTCATCCTCATAATTTTCAGCATTACTTTCAATGGGGATAATAGCACTGTTGTTTTTATCTGAATTGTGGGTAAATGCATTCTCATCAATTGTGTTATATGCTTCTGTATCAACATGACTGCCTGTCTGTCTGATAAGTTCACAAAAAATCTGTATTTTTATTTTCATCATGGATTATTTTGTTATCTGAAATGCAAAAACCATCATTCTTTAATCTCATTTTTAAGTGTCTCTTATTTCGAAGTAAGTACATTGTATGTCCTATATAAGAGGACTGGGACTGAAAATTTTGTCTTGTATTGGGATGTTTCATTGTTTATAAAAAATAATCTGTATGAATAAAATGTTTTTAGATATATAAATATTTATATGAATAAGCATAAAACTTTATTGGGTTTGTTTTCAGAATTGTTTACATCATTTGCCAGCAAATCTTAATTTCTAAAACCAAGCTTTAAAAAAAAAAAAAAAAAAAAAAGGACAAAGATTCTAAAGATCTGCATGGGCCAAAATTTAAAAAGAAAAAAAAAAAAAAAAAATTGGCCCGACCCTGTCCCAACAAAAAAAATATTGACCCGTCCCATTATTAAAGTTAAAATTTAGCCCGGGCCTATAGAGAAAATTTAGTGGCCCGACCTGGAAAAAATTTTAAAATTTACCCAAACTCGGCCCAGCCCGAGTGAATTTCTACAGAACATTGATCTGTACTCTTATGGAAGAGTTCAAACCAAGAACACTTACCTTAGTCTTTTTTTTTTTTTTTTTCATGTTTATAATCTATGTTTCAGTCATTATCATAGCAAACGCGGTAGCGTTTGATATAATATGTTTAAGAAATAGAAAGTGCGAACGTCTTTTTGAAATTTCTGGCGAACCAGTTGACGCACGACAGTGATTTTTTTTTAAACAATAGAACTCGACGAGACGAAGAAAATGATAGCATTCAAAAAATTATTACAGTTTACTGTAATTTTTTATTTAACTTTTAACGAAAAAATTAAGACGAAAAGTTCAACAAGCGATAGCTAGCGATCTTATGGATGGATTAACTTCGTTTTTGGCTTATTTTTATCGTCTTGATAAAACTTAGAACAGTTTTTTTTTTCATCTTTGTATTTTTGACGGTACCTGAGAAAATCGAATTTTTGTCTTAAACCTCCAGTTGAATATTACTTTTTGCTGTTGCGATTGTAGTTTTTTTTATTCATTGCCACTAAATTTAACATAAAAATTGTAATGTATGTATCATAATTCATTGAAATTAAACAAATCACGTGAAAAACATGGTTATTTGTTTTTATTGCGAAGCCTTCAATTTCAGTTCTTTAAATAATAAAATTGTAAACGCACTGTCATTTTTTTTTTTTTTTTTTTTTTTGTTCGACTCCATGATTATTTTTCAAATAGCATACATTTTACATGACAATGGAATGATTTTATCGAGTACCCTAACATTTTGAATTTTATTAGCAGGAAAAAAAATGGAAAAAACACAAACACATCGGAAAAAACTACCTAGGAGAACCAAAATTTCTATTCAGGAACTAAATGTAAGGTTTTTGAATTAGTAAATCAAAAACTTCACATTCTGTCCGGATATCTTAAATACCATTCAATTGATTTTAAATAACGATATGATGTCAAATACGCATCAGGGTACCTAACTGATATGATAGCCGGGCTATTGTTGTTTATTAAAAAATAACTTTTATTTACCTTTATTTAATAGTGTTAAATTTTATAAATTATTTCATTCTATAGTTATTACTTAAACTTTTCAGTACCACTTGATTATCCCGTAGACCAATTTCACCAAATTGTACAAATCATCCATTTAATCACCAAGTTATGTATATTGGCATAATTTTTATTTTAATTAACGAAAGAAGAAATAAATTAGTAAAACATCAATAAAAGTACAAATAAAAAGTCGAATTCAAAATCACATTGTGACATAACACACATGGGTAACCTATTTAATGTAAACTGAATGCAACATTTATGATAATCCGTTATTGGCATTTAATTTTATAATCTGGCGATAATATTTTGGTCGACAGGATAATCAATTAGTACCCGCTTTTATTCATTATTATTTACTTTTTAAAATAATAGAAAATAGTTGATATATGTACTACTTGGTTATCCCGTCCACCAAAAAACCATCGCCAAACTATAAGATTAAATGCCGATAATGGACGATTGTGAATATCGCATCCAATGACATTAAATACGATGCACGTGTTTAAAACGCAATTAAGGGATTTTTATTTTGACTTTTTATTTGTATGTTTTATTAATATTCTACTAATTATTCGTTTTTATTTGCGTTCGTTATTATGTAAATACGTAGCACCTACAGTTGTCGTTCAGGCCGTCCATCTATCCGCATATAACAACGCAAAAACTACCAAACCGAATCTTTTGAAATTTAAAAAATATATCTATTGCATAATTTTGTCGAGTCATTTCAAAGTTTATGAAAATCGGATGCATAGATCAATTACAGGGACAATCAAAAGTATTCTGTTACATTATGGTCAATGGGGAAAAAAGTTTCAAATAAATTTTAATCGTTTGAAATTTTAAATATATAATTTTTAGATTATTTTGTCGTGTCATTTCAAATTTTATGAAAATCGGATACATAGATCAATTACAGGGACAATCAAAAGTATTCCATTACATGACGGTTAATAGGAAAAAATAGTTTCAAGTACATTTTAATGCTGTTAAACTCTTTCGAAGATAATGGAACTGACATGAACCTATGAAGTATATATATATATCATAGCAAATGCGGTAGCGTTTGGTATAATATGTTTAAGAAATAGAAAATGCGGAAGTCTTTTTGAAATTTCTGGCGAACCAGTTGACGTACGACAGTGATTTTGTTTTTAAAAGATAGAACTCGACGAGACGAATAAAATGTTAGCATTAAAAAAAAATATCGTAGTTTACTGTAGTTTTTTATTTAACTTTTAACGTAAAAATGAAGACGAAAAATTCAACAAGCAATAGTTAACGTTATTATGGATGGATTAACTTCGTTTTTGGTTTTTTTTTATCGTCTTGATAAAACTTAGAACAGTTTTTTTTTTTCATCTTTGTATGTTTGATGGTTTCTGAGAAAATTGAATTTATGTCTTTAACCTCCAGTTGGATATTGTCTTTTGCTGTTGCGATTGTAGTTTTTTGTTATTCATTGCCACCAAATTTAATGTAAAAAGTGTCATGTATGTATAATAATTCATTCAAATTAAACAAATCACGTGAAAAACATGGTTATTTGTTTTTATTGCGAAGCTTTTAGTTTCAGTTCTTTAAATAATAAAGTTGTAAACGCAGTATTTTTTTTTTTTTTTTTGAATTCATGGTTAATTTTACAAATGGTTAATGGTTTCATGGTTAATTTTTATATGCCCATGGGGTAATTTTCTCGAGTGTCCTAACATTTTGAATTTTAGTAGTAGAAAAAAATGGGAAAAAACAAGTACATCGGAAAAAAAGTATCTGGGAAAACCAAAATTTCTTTTCAGGAATTAAATGTAAGATTTTTTAATTATAATTATATAACGTCCTAATTTACATAAGGAAAAGATATAGAGTAAAAAAAAAAATTCACATTCTGTCCATATCTTAAATAGCATTCAATTGATTTTAAATTGGGATGTGATGTCAAATACGCATTAGGGTACCTATTCGGCAAGAAAATTTTGTTATTTTGTCTGATATGATAACCGGGCTAATGTTTATTAAAAATATATATTTATTTACCTTTATTTAATTTTGTTAAATTTTATAAATCATTTCATTCTGTTGTTATTAATTAAACTTTTCAATACTACTTGATTATCCTGTCAACCAATTTCGCCAAATTGTACAAATCATCAATTTATTCACCATGTAATTCATTTTGGCATAAGTTTTATTATAAATAACGAAAGAAGAAATAAATTAGTAAAACATCAATAACAGTACAAATAAAAAGTTGAATTCAAAATCACATTATGGCATAACAAACACGGGTAACCTATTTAATGTAAACTGAATGTAACATTTATGATAATCCGTTATTGGCATTTAATTTTATAATTTGGCGAAAATTTTTTGGTCGAAGGGTAAACAATTATCACCAGTTTTTAGTCATTATTATTTTCTTCTGATAATAATAGAAAATAGTTAATAGAGGTACTACTTGGTTATCCCGTGGACCAAAAAACCATCGCCAAACTATATTATTATATGCCAATAATGGAAGATCGTGAATGTCGCATCCAATGATATTAAATACGACGCACGTGTTTAAAACGCCATTAAGAGATTTTTATTTCGACTTTTTATTTGTATTTTTTATTAAGATTCTACAAATTATTTTTTGTGTTATTTAAAATGAAAATTATGTCTATATGTATAATTTCGCTATGAGTTTGACAATTTGTATAGTTTGGCGAAATTGGTCGACGGGCTAACTAAGTAGTACCTTAATATATATGCATGCAATTGAAGTTTGAAAACTAAGCTTTTGCGAAATTGGCGTCAGAAGAATATCGCACAATGTCGTGCATGTATGGCATCTGTGCCAAGAAAGCATCAAATGAAAAAACACATGGTGATGCAAAAAACTTTTGTGATGGTGTGAAGTGAATGTAACATTTACGATCAGCAATTATTAGCATTTAAAAGTATTTTGCTTGAGATATTGTCGAAAAAGCATTGAAAAGATATACTTTCCCCCTCCCTTCCATTTCCAAATGTACTAAATTAAAAATTATGGAAAAAAAATCAGAGTTTACTTAAAACTGTGCATACAAATTATAGTACTTATCCAAATTTTTCTAATAGAAATTCTCAATTTTCCGATTTTAACAAACGCTATTTTAAAATTAAAATTTAATCGGCTAAATCGCCAAGTTGCATAATGATCATCGCCACTGAATATATAAATAATGCTATACTTGAAAATTTATCGGTCAAAAAACAGTGGAACCTTGGTTTACGGCCGCCTCTGTTTTTGAGAAGTTCGGTTTATGACCAACTTCAGTGTTCAAAATGTTACTCTTTCGGGGTAGGATAACTCGATTCGCGACCAAAGCTGTCGAATAGCTCAGTTGGCAACCCTCACATAACTCTTGTTATAAGTCAAGTTTGGAGTAAAGTGCGCGTATTAGAGTGCTTTGTGACCTTCAGTACAGAAAAAAATTTAACTTATTGTTTTAATTTTAATCAGTTTTGCGAAATTTTAGCCTTTATTATGACTTCTAAGAAGGAAAAAGCATTTAGTGATAGCAGTAGTAAGAAGCTTAAGCGAATTACTGATCAATTATGAAAAGAAATAGTGAAAAAACTTAAGAACGATGATAGTGTAATCAAAATAGCTAAAGAATACGGTGTAGATGAACCAGCGATTACTCCGATTATAAAGAACTAGTCGGATGTGGCAACCCCAAAACTATTCTCTATCTCATGCATTAAATGAGTCAAAATTCATTATTACAGAGCCAAAATCAAATGACAATCATATGCTCACCGTGAGGATTCTAAAGGCATGAAATTCCAAACATTAGTTTTTGAAATTTGGAATAGGACTGTTGCGGATATCGGGAAAAATACAGCATATATGCGACACTTGTTGGAAGATTTACCCAAAACACGCAATCAGCAATAATATAAATCAAAGTGTGCCTAAATCTCAAGTTTGATGAAAATTTGTGCATTTATTCCTGAGATAGAGATATTGTGGTAATCGACACAATTCAGCATAGTAGCGCCGTGTTTGGTTATTGAAACCAAAACGTAAACAAAGCCAATTCATATAAAGATTAACTGATTTGAAGTTTGATGAAAATCCGTGCGTTAATTCTCGAGATAGAACTATTGCGAAAATAATGAAAAATGCAACACGGTTAAGCCATCTGTTGAACGATTTGAATCAAAATGTAAACAGCAAACAGCATCAATTTATATCAGAGATTACCTGAATATAATTTTTTTAATCCCATGCATTAGTTCCTGGATAGAGCGCCCAAAAAATTTATATCACATACAGAAAGTCAGGTACAAGAATGGATTATGATCGTGAACTGAGGTTCCACTGTATATTATATAAAAATTTAATTACAGCTGGTGATTTCAATGTCAATTTTACAAATAATACTAAAAATGAATTTTCAGTATATTTTCATCCTTGGTTTGGCGCAAATCTATTAAGTCTGTATTTCGAGCGACTTTCTCCAAAGAAGATAATTTAACCAATAATTTTTCTGAAAATGTCCAAATAATGTCCTGAATAATGTTTTGAAAATGTTTTTCTACAAAATATGTATTATCTAAAATTAATTGAATCTGTCAATTTCTGTACGAACAAATTAAAATTAATATTTATCAAAAAATTTAAATGACTAGTATTAAAAAATGCTCTGACGAGCACCAAAAAAGGTTAATATGTTTTAAAGTATGAAAAAGTGTTTGACAAGAGCTTCTAATTGAGAATGAGAAAGGACAAGGGGTCCCTTCTTGGCTGCAATTCACTGTCAATGCCAAATTTGAAAAAATCATATTTGCGCTTTTTCCATATAAAAGAAATCAGTCACTGTTACGATAAAATTGTGTAGTGTAAAGGCATAATTAGAAAAGACACCACGTGATTAAACATGAATATAAAGCAAAATAGGGCCAAAAACCATAGTTCCCGCAGCCAGTGTTGAATTCAGACACTTTTCTCCGGGAGGGTCTTCTGTGGTTTCGGGGGAGGAGACACAATAGAGTTCTAAGGAAATTAAGGCATTCAACACTGCCTACAGCGTATCACATTCAGGCAGTCCCACCACAAACTGTCGCAGTTTAAAACAGCACAGAAATCTGATTTGTAGTGCAGTTGCAGTGCAGAGTCAACAATGCAGTTAACATGTAAAGCACGATTGAAAGTTTTACTAAAAAGTAAAGATAGAAAGTTTTACGCAAATTTCTTTTATATGGAAAAAGCGCAAATATGATTTTTTCAAATTTGGCATTGACAGTGAATTGCAGCCAAGAAGGGACCCCTTGTCCTTTCTCATTCTCAATTAGAAGCTCTTGTCAAACACTTTTTCATACTTTAAATCATATTAACCTTTTTTGGTGCTCGTCAGAGCATTTTTTAATACTAGTTAGTATTATTAATCCATATTCCATGTAATGGAGATATAAAAATTTCAAAAATGGTATATGGTAAAAGTAAAATCTTATAAGACGGAATCACATTGGAAAGAACAGAAATATGTTCCCTTCTTAGCAGGTGTAGATGTTTAATATATTTTTCTCGCATATTATTGTATTAATTTTGCATGGATGAATAGTTTAAAAGAAGTTTAAAAGAAATTTGCAGTTTTCAGTTTAAAAGAAAATACTGTCATAATCAGGTTTTTTTTTTCCATGTGTTTAACTATATTTTAATAAGCTTAGTAATCTACGATTCTGGAAAAGAAAAAATTCTAATGTTTAGTTGTATAACAATGATGACTTAAAAGTATATGCCTTTTTTGGGAAACTTTTTGGACCAAGCCAAATTTTACTGATTTATGAACAAACTTGGCCATGTCGAGAAAAGAATTTTCATATATGATGATTCAACAGGAACTGATTATTTTAGTCCGTGAAGTCTAGGAAGAATGACATCAGTCTCGGCTTCATACGGAAAAAATTAGTTAGCTCCGTCCTGATATTCCAAGAAAAAAAATTAAGGCCCGAGCCTAGCCTAACCCAAATGCCGTTATGGAAATCAGCCCGAACACAGCTTGAGCTGAGGCACGGCCTGTGTAAATCTCTAGAAGACCCTATACAAAAGTCGAAAGTGCAGAATCCTTGGAACTTTTCCAAGTCCAAACTTTAGGTCATCAAACATATTCCTTTTCCAATAAATAGAAACATAAATTTCACTACTAAAAAAGCAAAATATGACATTCATATACTAAAAATTGCATATAACAATATAACAACTATTAATACCAAGGTTATATATATGTTCTGGAATTTCCAGACCATGAAATTCTTTGATACCAGGATTTTTCCTATAGAAAATCTCTCCTAATAGTCCAAGAGCCGACTGCACAAAATCCTCAGTCATCGAGCACAAAAAAAATTCCTTTATTTTATGGAAGAGTAGTCATAGAGAAATCTAATGACCCATGTCTGCCGGAAGCGAAGTGATGCATAAGCCAAAAATTAATACCACTAATGGTTGATTCGTGGCTTATAATTAAGTTTTCCATGTTTTCATACTTTTGATTGTGTGGCAAACACAGTGCTATGCCTATGAGCCAACCACTAGCGGTATTAATTTTTGGCTTATCCACCACTTCACTTCTGTCAGATATGGATCATTAGATTCCTCTATTGCTACTCTTTCATTTGAAAAAAAAAAGGGAATTTTTCTTGTGCTCGATGACTTAGGATTTTGTGCAGTCGACTCCTGGACAAGTAAGGAAAATTTTCACTCGTTTTAACAAAATATATTTTTTATAAAAAAAAAATACTAATATTTTACTTTGAGAATAACTCTACCTGCAGGAGCCCTGAATCCTAAATTAAACAATCATTTCATTAAATTAATAACAACAAAATGCATAATAAGTAAAATAGTTATTGCATAATAAGTTAATTGCATAATAAGTTAAAAAGTAAAGCAAAAATTTTTATTTAAGAGAACATATAATTAAAGAAAAAATTTTAACTTAATTATTGAACATTTCAGTTAATGTGTGCTGCGCTGCTTTATTAATGTAGATTTATCATTAAAAAAGTTTTCTTTTATAAGTGCTTTACTCTAGACCTTGTTTTTTTTCCCCCAACAGTATTGTATTTATCCCCTCCTTTCTTGAATACTGGCACTTAAAAGTCCAAACTTTAGACTTTGTACTGTTCTAGAGAAATACATATATGTATAGAAATATACATATAATAATACATATACTAGAAATATACATATTCACATATATGCATTACAATATTTATATTCATTTGCATTGTAGTTTTTTTTTATTAGCCATATCTAAAACTAAATTTCATTTGATAAAGAAAAGTCATAATAGAGTTAATCATTGATTAGACGTCATGCACATATCTAAAGTCTGTGGTGGGATTCAAATAATTTAATAACTGGTTTGCTGCCTGGATGATTTTTGAAGTATAAACATGAAAGAAAAATGAAGCATATAGATTATGAAACATGTTCTAATATTATAAGAATATTGTTAAAGTCTTTTATCGTTCAGTATAGTAGAAAAGAAAATTCTAAAACATGTTTGCATATAAAAAGGATGTAATTTAGTTAATAAATATGCGGCAGTCATCAAACCCCAATCAAGATTTCTTCAAAAAATTCATCAAAATAATCTAACACAATAGGGACAATAACAGCGTTATATTTAGAAAGCTCTGTTCTGCGGATAAACATTTAAAAAGCATAAATTAATGTAAGTGTGAGTTTCATTTAACAAATAATTCTACTGAACTGATACGAGTTGGCTGAATTTAGCCACTGGGTAAAGTGTTAATTCAGGTGTTCAAAGCTTTGTACTTGGAACAATTAATTCTCTCTCAGCTTTTCTCTTTCTCTCTCTCTCTCTCTTTTTTTTAACTATTTGGAAAATAGTTGTTCTCTGAAGAGAACTGGGAAATCGGAAGTACATCTGAATCTTTTTATTGATTGAATTTCGCAAATTTTTTATTTTATTTGTTTTCTTATTGGTCCATGTTTAATGGTCTAAATATGCAATACTTCTGTTTTTTATTTTATTCGTTTTCTAATTGCTCCATGTTTAATGTCAAAAAATGGAATACTTCTGTTGCCATGTTGACAGAAAAAGTAATAAAAACTTTAATAATAATTTGAAAACATTGTGATAAACAGATTTCAAAAATTTAAAAGTGCATTTTTTTCCTCTCTGCAGCGGTGTAAAAATTAAAAATGTGCAATATTTAGAAGTTTAAAGATTTGCAGCTCAGAAAATTGTAAAACTGAAATTTAATTTAAATTTTGTTTATGATGGGTCCAGGAATATTAATATTTAATCCATGTCATACATAATATGAGACATTCATAAGTCATTCTGATTAACTCCATCAAATAAATTACACATTTTAAACAGTTAAAGTTGTATATCTATTAACTACTGTTTAATACCATTGGTCTAGGAATATTTATGTTTAAAGCATGGCATATGTAATATATGACTTGCAATGATCATCATAAAAATGATGTTAATTATTATTATTAATTTGGATGTAGAATTTTATTTATAAGTCTTTAAAATTTGAGTCTTTGAAAATATCATTTTCCAAATAGTCATTGTAATTTTTTAAATTACAATTTTGTTATATACTGTAGATTCCCTTAAATCCGCACTCCTACAATCTGCCACTCTCTAAAATCTGCACATAATTAATGGATGTAAACAATGAAACATTCAGTTCAGATACAGGTGCAAAATTTGACTCTTTTTTAGTTTTAGATCACTTCCATATATTTTTTAGTTTGTAATTTTTGTTAAGGTTATTGAATTCATAATTTTTCATGAAGAAAGAATAATTTATTGCTGAAAAAAATCAAGATATTGCTGATATCATTGGTAATCACAATCATACCAAATATATTTATGTATTAATCAAACTTTTTTTAGTTATTAAGTCTGGCTAAACCTGAAACAAATCACTATTTTAACATAAACATCTTTTAATTTAAGAAGAAATTGAAAACATTTTCCCTATACAACTACTGGTTTAATAATTAGCTATTGGTCAATGATAAACAGCAGTAATTAAATAAAAATATGTACTTGATTTTTATAATTTCTTTAATATCTTACATTTGGGGTTTTGTAGAGAGTAAACTTCCACTGGGCTGAGTTCAAAAAGATAAAGAGCAATTCATCTGGTACCACTTAAGAAATTTGAAAAAAATGTCTGAATTGAAAGTTCATTTGTTTTTCTCAAAATGTCCCAAATAATTTGCACACTATTATATGTTTTAAAAATATATTAAAGCATTATTGCATTCTTTGTTTTTTAAATATTTAAAATTCTTCATTTTAGCTAGCTTCTTTTCTTTT
This sequence comes from Maratus speculifer, assembly GCA_964019185.1. Taxonomy (NCBI): domain Eukaryota; kingdom Metazoa; phylum Arthropoda; class Arachnida; order Araneae; family Salticidae; genus Maratus; species Maratus speculifer. Next base: position 185,047,970 of record OZ025298.1, on the reverse strand, counting down.
ACAGTGATGATGAATGAGCAGAATCTCTACAGTAGAATCTCATCTGCACTCTGATTTTATGTGCAAATAATTTCAGTTTTGGAAATATATATTGGCAGAAGCATGAATGTAATCGTTTATTCTAGTCAGACTTCATTCTTTTTTCATTGTCCATGTATAAAGCAATTTTTTTTTATTATTACCTATGTACAAATATGAACAAATTATTACATATTTCTCTTTTATAATCAAGAACAAATTGTTATTTTTTTACATTTGGTTAAGTTTTATCTATTTTTATTTATTGTAAAAAAAGTAGCTGGCTCAAGCTTTGCCTTATTGTGGCATTATTAATAATCTGTGATATTTAATATGTTGATGAAAAAATTGTATTTTTGTATAAATTACATGCTTTTAAAAATATTTTGCACTGTATTATAGACGATTCTTAAGTAGTTTCATTGACTCATTACATAATGATGTCATTTTTGTGTTTGCCTCTTGTCCATGTGTATGTTGTGCATATTCTACATCTGTGTGTATTTAATATCTATTGATTACTGTCCTCAAAGGATTTTAGTTGTATTTGAAATTAGTGTATTTTTGTTAGCTAACTTTTTGTATTATTTCTAATTCACAAATAAGGCATGTAATTTTCATATTTGTTAAATTAATATTATGAATGCAAAATTTACCAGCATCAGCAGTTAAATGTAAAATGTCATTTGTGGACTTATTTGAACAAAAAATGATGTTAGTAGGTGATATGGTAATTAGTAAACCATAACATTAAGGAATAAAGAAGAAATTGGAAATAATTTAGCTATTTATTTGTTTAAAACAAAACAAAAATGCTATTATATTTTAATTAGCAAGAAAAAGCAAAGAATAAAAGTGATGTTGCGAGAACTTAGCTAAAAATAGCTATTTAAACTATTATTCAAGGTTGGCCTTCTTTTTAAAAGGTTTCAAAAAACTTTTGAACCCCCCCCCCCCCCTTTTATCTCTTTCTCTCTCTCAAAAGGGAAAATAAATTTAGTTTTTTCTGGATTTCTTCAGAAGAAGGTCTTGTTATAATTCAGATGCAGTTATTGTAAAACTATTTTTTTTTTTAATTTTTTTTTTTTTTTTTCAAAAAATCTCGTATCAAAATCTCAATTGTATCTCAATTGTATTGTAAAATCTCAATTGACTCTTGTAAGTTCTGCACCTGAGATTACTGCACCTGCTGCATGTCCTTTAATGTTCTTAATAGAATGGATTTTGTTTTTCAATTACTTTTCTAACTGAATTTGTTCCTAAACCATGCTGTCAAAGTATTAAAATTGTGTTTTAAGCTGTTCATCTATAAATTTGCTTGGTGTTAATTTTTAATTAAAAATGTATACTATTTTCGCTACATTATATTTTATAGTTTTGTATTAACATGTTTTTTTTAAGCTAGTTATTTTAACATGGTCAATTATGTATATATAAATTCACTGTTAAGTATTAATTGTTTGCACAAAGTAAAGCAATTTTATAAACAGAATGAACATTTGAAACAATCTTTTTATCTTATGAATATCATATATACTTGCATTCATTTTTGTATCTCCCACTTTTGAAAAAAATATATAAAAAATTCACATCAAAATAAAAATTGCACCCCCTAGTTAAAAAAAGGGGAGGGGAGGGGATATGTGCATATCTTTCAATTGAGAAATTTTGATAATTTGAGTTAAAATAGTAGAATCTCTAATTGATCTAACCACATGTATCTCTATCCACAGGAGCATATTCAATACTTAGCTTTCTGTCATTTTTATGTTTCACTTGGTTCAGAAGTGTAGGTAGTTTTATGAACATTAATGCAACATCATCAGTCATCTGGCCTATTATCATTTTATGTTAAGTAATATTTACTCTAAATTAAGTTTTGTTTGCATCTGCATGTTCTAAAAATTTATAATATCTGTGGAAAATAAGTGCAAATTTTTTCACTTAAGATGTGTCTGCATTGCTTAAAAAATAATTATAAGGGGCTTAAAAGGGGAAGGCTGTTTGATAGAACTGAGACATTCCTTCAACTGGAGACTAACTAAAAAATGCATTTAGCAAAGTAAATAAAAACATGAAAAAGCAGTGTGTTCTGTTTAAACTATAATTCATTAATTGGGAGTATTCTTAAGTTCTAAAAACAATTTAATAGTTTTTAATACTTAAGAAAAAGGATTCATCTATTTCTCAGATACAGTTTTGGCATTTATTAAGTATGGGAAAATGTATGCAACTAAATATGGTAATTTGTGCCTATGCATATGGATTAGCATTTATCATAATGCATAAATATTGTACTCTTTGGTTAAGTTTCAATCATCCATGTATTTTTTTTTTCAATGTAAGTTATGACATATTTGATAAGAAGCGTTTGTGATATCAATGATAACTGAGAGATTCTGCCAATATTTCTAGATAAAATTTTAATGCTGAAACATGTCCACAATTAACCTTATTGCTTGTCTGTGATCATAATGAAATTGCCATTACAAGACTTTTATAGATTCTTATTATTAGCTTCTAAGATTCATAATTAACAATGAAACACTTAACTAACAATGAAAAACTTAACTAACAATGAAACATTTAAAACTCATAAATTAAAAAAAAGATAAGTAGGGATCATGGAAGTGTGTAATTAACAATTATTTTTTGTTGCCCAATTTCACTTTGATGTGATAAATAAACCAGAATATTTTCAACATTATGTTATTACTCATTAATGATAACAGATGGAGAAAAACCTTTGAGTTAAATATTACTTCTTATTATTATTTCTGTTGAAAGCTAAAAAAAATGTCAATAACATATAAAAATTAAAGGAAATTATAATGTACTTTTATAAACTACCCAACAATTCTTATTTTATTTTAGCAAAAATGCAATCTTTATTTATTGTGTAATTAAGGATTTTACACTACAATGTAATATTTTTTAGGTGCAGTTTTAAACTTCTATAAGATTTTAACGATGAAAATATCGAAACAACTTTTGTCAAGCGAAAATACCATCTCATTTATTCCATCAAAGGTGCAATAAAACCTGATCGAATATAGCGAAAAGGCTTTTATAATGTTATGAAATTTCTTTTCATGGCAGCCTTGTAAACACAAAGTGAAGTTTGAAAGTTTACTCCTTAAGGGTGTTATAAAAAAAAAAAAAAAAAATTTTCACCGTCAACTGCTTGAAATTTTCTGCCTCATTTTTAAAAGTTAAAACATGAAAATTATTGGCGTGATTCTTAAAGAGATGTATAAGCGGCATGTTTTAATTTTTGGCTGAATTAATTAGAATTTATAAGCAATTATTTTCTCAGTATAATAATTATTTTCATTTTTTAGGGAATTCGGTTCAAAATGCTTAATTTGACTGAAAACTCTACTTCTGATCATTAACCTCTTCAGACCTGAGCATAAAATATCTCTAAAAAAATGTATTTATTGCTTTTACATAATCGAAATGACATCATAGATGACAGAAAGAGAGTTATGAAATCAGTACTTTAGAGGACTGGTAATTTAGGTTTACAACTAGGGACATAAAAGTACTAATCCCCTTAAAACATCAGTTTAACTGTCAGTAATATAAATTTATGCAATAACAAAATTAAGGTCTTTAAACAAGTAAATTATCAGCAAATCCTCAAACTTTTTTATTGTAAAGCATTTAAGTTAAATAATCATGAATATTTCTTACTTTCTTGGCCACAATGTCTTGAAAGTATTTTCGACATTCGGATGAAAATATTTATTTTATGAGGTTATATTTTATGATTATTTTTATTATATTTATTATTATTATTTATTTTATTTTATTTTATCAATTCATCAGTGCTGTCATTTATTGGTTTTGTTTTAAAGCAAAAAACATTCAGCTGTATAGAAGTAAAGTAAAAATGCAAAAGATTCGAGCAGTTTAGTTTTTATGAGGAAAATAATGGAGGTACACATTTGTGTACCTCAGGTCTGAAGAGGTTAATGAGTCATACTATAAGGTTGAAAATATTTCAAGAATAAAATTTAACAGCTGAGAGTAAATTTGGGCAGAAAAAATAATTATGTATTCCATACTTCCATGAGCTCTATATATCCCTAAATTTTTGATAATGGATGTTAAGAACATTCCTTTGAAGGATATGAATTCTCTAAATCAATAATTCTCAAATTTGTATGATACCAGTTGAAGTATATCTATAGCTGTACTTTTTTTATTTGTAAAATTCATGAATAGAAAAAAGAAATGAAACAAATAAATTACAGATAAATATAATTGTTACTTTTACATTTAATGAAATCAGGTATTATCATTAGGGCAACTTTAGGCCACTTTTTCCTGGTTCCACTCACATTTCCATTATTAAAAAACATATATGATTTTTCAATATTGAAATTGAGTTGTAAACAATTAATATAGAACAATGAAGCAAACTGTATAATTTTAAAGAGAAAATGTTTTATTATTTTGTTTTTTAAATATTTTTAAAGTTTTTGAACAAAGTAGCCCCTGTTGGGAGCTTCACTAATGAATTATAACACTTCAAATTCAATACACAAATGTTATTATTATTATTATTTATTTAAAAACAATAAACCAATTGTTAATATTAAAGAAACGAGAAACAGTTTTTACTTACCCATCATACGTAGTATAGGGTAAGTCTTGCAATCGTTTTGAAAATCAAAAAATTTTTTTGACCGATTTACACGTTTTAGATAGTGGAGATTCCGAAAAACATATTTTTACAAAAAAAATTTTGCCGTCCGTCTGTCTGTCAGTCTGTAAACGCTCTATCTCCCGAACAAATTGAGATAGAGACTTGAAATTTTGTATGTAGTTAGTATGTATGAATGGGACGAACCCTATTTAATATCAGCAGCCTCGATTATCCGGAACTATTTTTTTCGGACTCTCGAAAAATTCGTTCTGATGAAAGGTATATAAAATTTTTCGAATTTTTTTGTTTTAAGGAATGGGCGTAAAAGGCAATAAAATAACGCACATTTTGCATATAGAGCAAAGTCGATCGGATTATTAGTTGCTGAGATATTTGTAATCTTGTTCTCCACATTCTTCGATTTTTCATGACCCTGTATTTCATTCAAATTTCAATTCAGAAGTATATTTTAATTGGAAATGAGATGCTTAATCCGATGCAGTTAATTGTTAGATAATAGAATTATTATTTTTGGAGTTATAGGGATGTTTCTTTTACACAGTTCGGTACTACTTGAGTAGTTTGGCGTTTTATATTACATCAGCAGTTCTTTAATATAGCATTACTATGTATATTAACAATATTTAAATTTTGTTTATGAATTGGAATGCATTGTATAAATAGTTTCAAATGTTTTATTTTCATATACATATCCATGATGGGTAAGTATTACGGTGGCCCCCAACGACTAGTTGTAATATTATTCTCTGCAACTTGAACAAAAGCAATCAGTATAACACTTTGCTATAGTAACATTGTAAAAAAAGGTTAAAACATTTTTTAAGAGATTTGGTTGTATAAAAAGCATTTCTGAGTACTTAATGCTAATTTTGGACCAAGAAAGACCTGGCACAAAGTAGTCCTTAAATATTAGTTATCATATTAGCTTTATGAAAATACAAACATTCCTGTCAAAATAAAAAGTTAAAGGAAAAATTATGATCACACACAGGCTACTAAAAATTATATTTTGACACTTACTTTATTTGTAGCTCTTATCCAGATTGTTTCACTGTAGAAAGTTTGGAGAGTTAAAATACACACACAAAAACTGTTGTTTACAAACACATCCAGTCTCCACTTAAAATAAAAAAAAGAAAAAAAAATTAAACTACCCCAAACTATTTTTTTTTTCTTACATTTAAACACTTTTCGTTTATCAGAGAAAATGTTTGCTTTAAATAAACTTATTGTTGCAAAATGTTGAGCAGGCTGTAGAAATTGATGTTGAAGGTTGCATGAAGTCCACAGGGCCCCAGTTGGAAACCCCTGCTCTAAAACTCATAGTATACCTTATTTTAAGGAACACTTATAGAGTAAAATTGTGTGTACTGCAAAGTAGTTGCACCATCTCTTAGTTATCAATGTTAATAACTGCAGGCGTCAAATATTTCATTATTAGTTTTGTGACTCAAAAGTTATGCATATTGTATAATTTTTGTATATAGGATATATTAAGAATGTTTTTAGAAAATATAAAATAATTTTTCTGGGATGTTAAATATAAATACAATACCTTCCCCCTTAACCAGAACTCCACTTTAATTAGTCACTTTTTTTCAGGAAACGTTCAAAATTCCAATGTAGAAAAATGAATTAAAAGAAGAATATAAATATTTGCATTCTGTTTTGTATAAACATGTAAAAAGCTTGAGGGATGAGAACAAAATCATCATTGGAGATGTAGAAGAGTGGTAAGTCTGACAAGACTCATGCTATAACTAGCAACTAGTTTTTCTTTTAATTCATCAAGATAATCTCCCAAAAGAAAAATTTCTTTTACAGCTAGTGCAAAATCTTAAAAGATCATTGTGTTACATTATTAATTGCATTAAATAATTTGCATTACTAAAAAAATTAAAATATTTTATACTAAATATTGAATTTATTTTATCTTTGATCAAGTCACATGTTTGAAGTTTTTCTTTAGAGCAATAGACATGTTCACCAATACTGATTTTAATCCTATGCATAAAAAATGAAGTAAACCCAATATAGCTAATGCTTATTGCTGAAATAAAGTGTTAAAAGTAGAAATTATTTATATCCAATAATCTGAAACTCATAAATTATAAAGAAAGAAAATGTCATTAGATTTCTCCTAAAAAACAATTGAAATTATTTATATCTAATAATATGAAACTCATAAATTATAAAGAAACAAGAAAATGTCATTAGATTTCATCTAAAAAAGAATTGCTTTTTTATATAGAAAAAACCAATTGGTTTAATCCTATGCATAAAAAAAGACGTAAACCCATTATATATAATACTTATTACTGAAATAAAGTGTTAAAAGTAGAAACTATTTATGTCCAATAATTTGAAACACGTAAATTATAAAGAAAAAAAAGAAAATGTCATTAGATTTCTTCTAAAAAAACCAATTGGTTTTTTTGAGAAAAAAACCATTTGGTTTAAACCGTGCCAACCCTGCCACATACCAAAAATTATTTTTCTAGTATTTACTACAAAATATGCATATAAATTACTATATAATTTGTAATTATTTCCTATTTACAAGTTTGCTGGTCCTGTATTCTTGTATTGTGATTAGTTTTTTGCTCAAGGAATCCATTTTAATAGATGCCTTAATTCAATCCAGCAAATTCCAAATTTAAATCAATGCAGTTTGCAATGGTGTTAAAATTATTTTTCATGATTATGTGTTTCTGAAATAGAAAATTTGATTCTGGAATAAGTGTCATTCTGATATTCCCGTTTTAAGGGATGAATTGTGATATTATATGTTAATTATTTTTAACATTTTCCAACCTATTTGAAAAATATTTTACACTGTTTCATCTGATTTTTATTTACATTGTAACTTTCATCAATATTCTTTGATTACTTTAAAGTCAATTGAGGTTTGCTGTAGCACATTCTCTACTGAAAAAGAGAGTGTTTAGCATTTGTAGATTGTTTACCAAAACATTGAAAAGAATTTTAATACATTATGACTTATGGACAAAAATTATTTGAAGTATATTTTAATGATGTTACGCAAAAAATTTCAAAAATTTCTACATTATTACTTTTAAAGATTACAAAATTGATATGAAGAACAAAATGGTGTGTATAACAAATGTTGTACATTTAGAGGGTCATGCAAAAGAATTTGATGGGTACTTTATTGTTTATAGGAAGTAATTTTTGTCTTTTTAAATTGATATACATTAAATTATTTATAAGGAGAGAACATCTTCCATAAATAAGGCATCTTAAATTAATGCTCTTTTATTGGACCACATAATTTTTTTAAATCATTATTGTTAATGAGCAATGATTTAAAAAATTCATTTTCAGTTCCTTAATTTTTTTTTTTTTTTTTTTAAGTGGTGTGCATAAGTTTTGCAGATCTTAAGCAGGTGTCCAAAAGAGTTCGAATAAATAAATTTATTTTGATGAAAGTTGTTAAATTTGTGTTTTCAACTGTGTTACACATTTTTCAGTTAAACTAAAATTTAATTTACTATGCAGTATAAGTGTAATGTACAATGTAAATAAATTCAAATACAGGGTTGTGTGAAATGATGCAGATAAAAAGCCATGTATAGATAGATGGTGGTTACTGAAAAGCAATTTTCAGTTGTGCCATTTTCCAACTGAATTGAGTTTGATATTCTTGTGATATGTATAAAAATCTATAGATCATACACAGGGATACACAAAAGAAATTAAACATCTTATTGTCTGTGAGCAATAATTGCCAAAAATGAGATTTCAGCTGTGTAAAATACTTTCTAAATTATTTAAACATTCTTTCATCATATGAAAATATGAAATTTTGCAATATTCCTAATATAATGCAGTGTTGGAAAGTGTTTCATATTCTGAGTGTGATGCAAAATTTTTCTTTCTTCTTAAAATGGACTTCATTTGTGTAATTTTGCTATTTGTGCTATAGTATTATTAAGAAACCATGATATGATTAAACAATATTTTACTACCACAATGTATAATTTAATTCACTATCATCTTAGCAAACTACAGTTGATTTTTTAAGCGAATGTATCAATTTTTGTTTGTTTTATTCATTGCAGTTTGAATTATTTTTCTACTACAATTATGCAATCATTTCTTCATTTTACAAAATATATATATATGTATGTAATATTTTTATTCAGATTTCAAAGTGAACAGTTGCTTTTAATTTGTATAGATATATTTTTTCATTTGCATGCATTGATAAGTCTATACATATTCTGATATTAGAGTAAAATTTATTTTAACTGTTGACTTGTATGATCTATATTTTTGGGAGAAACTGAAGCTTACACATACAAAAAAAATATTTTCATAAATATTTTCGTTTTTGAATTGTATTGGTTCTGAAAGAGAATTGTTGTGATTGTCTGTGTAACTGAATGAACAAATATAGTGATTGTAAATGAATATAATGATATTTTATTTTCATTGAAACTGAGTAGCTAAGATTTTGATGAAAAGGTTTGTAACATTTATGAAATCCCTGTAAGAAAAAATACAAAATCCTATTGAATATTATTATTTTTTTTAACTTATCTATTTTTAGAAATGAATATTCTTTAAAAGAGAAAAATTATATAGTGATTCTCCTGTTATTGCAGATCAGTAGCTAATTCCTAAATTGTTAATTTTAAAAATATACTTTCAATTGTTAAAAAAAAAAAGTTTTAAATGTGTTTCTATATTATTTTAGTATCATTCTAGATCACCATAGTCTAGCAAAAAAGAAAATGACAGCAGTTATTCACAATAGCTGTTTTTATAACAATTACAACTAGCTAAGGCATGGATAATGTTTGTTTTAAAAACATATATGACGAGGGGACTACAGAAAAATTTAAATTTTCAATTTTCGCAAAAATAATTGGATATAAATGGCTTTTAAATATATTACAGCTCAACATTTGGGGAAAAAAAATTGGTTGGAAATTGAATTTTAAGTTGGAATGGCTTTTAAATATGATGGAAAGCAACGTTTGAAACATTTTTTCAATTAGACAATATTCAATTACTTCTAAAATCAAGGATTTTGATATTAGTAAGCATTAACATAGTTTCGTATATTTATTTATAAAAAATGATTCTGTGAATGTAACTGTTGTCTCTTTGAACTCTGCTACTGTATAATCTGCAATTCTCAAAATGATACCATTTATTTTTGGATGTAAACAATGGAGACTATAATCAACATATGTTTTCATAGGTAGAATAAATTCAGTCTCATAGTAATTTTAACAATTATTAATTTTTCACAAAATTGTATTGAAATTTAAAAGATTTGATGTAATTCATTATGTTCAATTACTTAAATAATAACTTTAGTTATGAGGGAAGAAAAAAAATAAAGCAACTACATTCAAATTTTAAGAGAAGTTACATTCTTTTAATTAATCATTAACCCCTTAACTGCATGTGATACTCTAGGTAGTGTAGAGGTCTGCACGGGCTGATTTCCAATAATGGCATTCGGGCCGGGCTCAGGCCTTACTTCTGAAGACTCGGGCCGGGCCTAGTCACTAATCTTTTTGGGCCGGGCTGGGCTCGGGCCTTAATTTTTTTGCTGGAGTATCGGGCCCGGCCTAACTTTTTTTTTTTTCGTACGAAGCCGAGACTGATTCCATTCTTCCTAGTTTTCATGGACCAAAATAATCAGTTCCTATTGAATCTTCCTATATGAAAATCCTTTTCTCGACTTTTTATAAATCGGTAATATTTGGCTTTGTCCAAAAATTTCTGCAAAAAAAAGCACATACTTTTAAGCCGTCATTATTCTACAATTAAACATTAGAATTTATTCCTTTTAAAGAATCGTAGATTACTAGGCGTTTTAAAATAAAATTAAAAACACACACACACACACAAAAAAAAAAAAAACATGATTATGACGGAATTTTTTTTGAAAACTGAAAGTTTCTTTTAAAATGTTCATCCATGCAAAATGAATACAACAATATGGGAGAAAAAAATATATTAAACATTTACATCTGCTAAGAAGGGAATGCATTTTTTTTCGTTCCAAAGCGATTTCGTCTTTGGAAATTTTACCATATACCGATTTTTCGATTTTTTGTCTCCATTACAGGGAATATGGATTAATAATACTAGTGATAACTGAAACATTTACATACAACAAAGATTCATGTAAAAGCATAAATATTGCAGCCTACGGCACTTCTGCATAAATGGAGATTATAAACATGGAAAAAAAAGACTAATATAAATTTTTTTGGTCAGAACTCTTCCATAAGATTAAAGATCAATGTTCGGTAGAAATTCACTCGAGTCGGGCCGGGTTCGGGCCGAAATTTTAACTTTTGGACCGGGCCCGGGCCTGGAAATTTCGGCCCGTGCAGACCTCTAAGGTAGTGTACTTCCCCGTGCCATTGTTTTCCAGAAATGACAATAGTTAGCATAGCTGTCCTAAAAATAAAAAGTATGATCAGCATCAGATTACTGATAGGTCAATCTTCCACAAATAAAAAATAATAAAAATTTTTGCCTTATTTATTGCAGAAATTTTGCAAGAATGGGGTATTTATTTTAAGTGAAAATTTCTATTTAAATTTACTTCAAGAAGTTTTCATCTGGTAATTAGACTTAGACTGTGGAGGCAGTATGGGTAAATATTTTATCTAAAGATTACCTAATTTTGCATTTCTGCTATTGTATCATTATTACTATTGGAATCATACACACCTTCATAAGAAGAAATATCCAATTTACTATCAGACATTGTTACTCATGGCATAAATAAAAGAAAAAGACTGAATTCTGATTTTTAAAAAAATTGCATGGCACAAAAAAGAAGAGAAACTATGCATATTGAGCAAAAATGATTTGACCTTCTTACAAAAACTCGTTTTCTGAAAAAAAAAAAAAAAAAAAAAAAAAAGTTTGGTCAAATTTATTTAAAGGTAAAATTACTAATTTCACTCATCAGCTATTTCAAAGTAGAGGGCATAGTCTAACAGAAATAAAATGACAATAGTTGTTTTGAAAGCATATTACATGTATATACACTGAAGAGCCAAAACATTATAACCATCCCCACATTTTGCAATGAATTTACCTGGATGACATGGAGGGCAAGTATTAAGGTTCAAATGATATTTATTTGCTTCTAGAGAGTTTGAGGAATCATTTTTTTCACTTATTTCTGTCTGTGATGGGAAAAGCTGCTGACCTAAGCAACTTTGATAAGGGCAGAATTCAATAGCCCAACGGCTCAGAATGAGTATCTCTGAAACTGTTTGACTCATGTGATGTTTGTGACATATAATTGTTTGTGCTTATACAAAGCATATGAATGACAGTGAAATAATCAGTAGATGCCACGAGGTTGGATATTCACTAGTTATCAAAATAAAATACACTGGGGACTCTCCCGCTTGGTAAATCCAAATCAAAGCCAATGACTGGGATTGACTGACATCACTATACAATATTGTTCATAGTAGAATTGGTTCAAAGCAGACAGTTCAGACGACACTGTTGAATATGACATCGTGCAGCGAACGTCTCAATGTCCCTGTTGACCAAGTATCCTCGCCAGCTACTCTACACTACACTATGCCTGGTAACATCAAGACTTGGCCATGGATCATAGGTAGAGAGTTGCCTAGTTGAAAGAATTGTGATTCACCCTTGAACATGCTAATGGTTGAGTCAAGGCATGCCGCCTTCTTGACAAGATGTTTCTCCCCTTTTACAGCCAATTGGTCATACACAGGCATGTGGTAGCAATATTATGCTTTAGGGAATATTATTGGTGTTTCTGGAACCTGTACGATGAAAATAAGGAATTTTGCTTAGTGGCCACTGGCCGGTAGGTTGTCTTTTTTTAGTAGCCAGTTACTGGCTAGTGAGAATAATTTCTTTAGTAGCCAGTAAGTACACTTATGTTACTGAATATTTAATTACAAGATGTATACGAGCTTAGACTAAATAAGTAATATATGAACTAGTTAAAAATATTTTTATTTATTTGTTTGGAATAAACTTGAGATACTAATTTCAAATCTATTTTAAATTAACAGCAAAGTTATGCATATGTAGTTAGCCACACAAGTCCAACTATGCTTTGGTACTTGCTTAGCTAACAACCTAAATAAACCCCAACCCTTTTTTTTGTAATTATTTGTCTAGAATTAAGATGTAACACCCCCCCTCCCCTCCAAAAAAAAGTGTATCATCCACCAACTAGCAGGTTTGATTTAAAAAAAACTGAAATTCACAACAAATTTTCTAAAAAATAAAAGGGGAGAGGCTTTTATAAAACTAATATTATGCATTTTTTCCACAATCCTTTGACATAATGTGCGGGGTGGTTTTTTTTGTTTTTTTTTTTTTCGATCTTTTGACAACATTTGCATTTGTTTTCAAAACTTTTAAACGAAAATAGCGTTCGTTTTCGTGACTTTTTGACGGTTTTGGTGATCGTTATCACAACTCTTTGGACGGTATTTGCATTTGTTATTGCGATTTTTTGACGGTATTTGCATTTGACGTAATTTTTGGACGGTATTCACATTTTTTGAGTGTTTTTTGACAAAATTCACACTTTTCATTCGTTTTTATGTTTTTCAACAAAAATCGCATTTGATTTTGTTGATTTTTTGACAAAATATGCATTTTTTTTTAACGATAATTGCTTCTTTTTGCAATTCTCTAATGATATTTGCAGTTCTTTCGAGATCCTTCGACGATATTAGCGATTCTTTAATGATATTTGCGATCCTTAGACTATACTTACATGAATCTTTTTTTTGCTATCTTTTTTTGAAATTTGGGTTTTTTTCAATTTTTTTGTCAAAATTTGCAGGTTTTTTTTTCTGCGATTCTTTTTACAAAACATCTTTCGTAGAATCCAACATTTGGCCAGTATTTTCCGTAATTTTAGTCGCCAGTTTTTTACATTTAGTTGCCGAGTGGCGACTGCTTATTTTCATCTTTACTTGTGGTAGAACAGACCATGAATGATGTGGGCTATCTCAACATCACTGCAGACAAGTTGCACTCTATAATAATATCTATTTTCCCAAATGAAGATAGTCTTTGAGCAAGACAATGCTCCATGTCACAGGATGTGAATTCTGCCGGAGTGGTTCTAAGAACATAAAACTGAATTCCTGTTAAGTTCCTGACCACCTAACTCAACAAATCTTAATCCTATAGAGCACATTTGGGGTGTTATGGAATGGTAGTTGAGAGTAGAAAAACAAGCATAGTTGGATATCCTGGATTTGCAGGACCACTGTTAGAACATCTGGTACAATCTGTCTTCGGCAATCGACCAAAGACTTGTTATATCAGTACCAAGCTGAGTTGTGGTTGTTTTATGGGCCAAACTTGGACCAACATGTTATTTAGTAGATGGTCATAATGTTTTGGCTCTTCAATGTATGTCAGGAGCAGTTAACACATTGATAGCATTCAGTGTACATTTACATCTGGGGTAGTTAAAGGGTTAAGGAAAATAATAGGTTGTTCAAGAAATAAATTATGACAATAATTTAATTTCAATTTGTCTACAGATGATTTTATTTGCATTTTATATCAGAACATGAAATAATGATTATTCACAGGATAAAAAAGAAAGAAAATGCCCTTCTGACTATGTAAAAAAAAAATTAAATAACCACTAAAATTTTAATATAATTTTCTTGTAAAATAAATACATTTAAAATGTTAAGCTACTTCAGCACCATACTTATTTTAGCATTAAAATTTTTATACAAATATTTCTGATTATTGTCAGATTAAAAGGAAAAACTATAAATTAAACAATAATCTATAATCTGTAAGTTTCTATAATATGGATTTATCGGTTCTAAATCATTTGAATTTCACAGAATCAATAATATTTGGATTTGAAAATTGCCTTAACTCATTCACATAATATCTCTAGAGAATACTCTTCAATCAAATAGCCGTTCATGTTCTCCTAGAAAAAGAAAGGATCGTTTATAAAATGTTCTGCAGTTTGTCATCTTAATCGGATTTTCAAGACATGACAGTCTTGGTATCATCATCATCATCAAAAAACATACAGCAAAATTTACAATGTATTCCATTTAGAAAAAAAATGAAAATATTCTATTTTTTGGTACTTGATATGAATGCCTGGAACTTTGTGCATTTGCAAATGAAACTTACTTTGGAAAAAGTTGCATTTTCGAGAAGATCACTTTAAGGATAGAAAAAACATCCTTATACAATGTAGACACTTATTATACATTGCAAAATAATATGTTAATGAATATAGTAGCTAGCACACTATTATACAATATATATTTTTTTAAATAAACATTTTAGCTTTTTTTCTCATTGCACTGCTCTTAAAGTGTTCTGAAATGAAAGTTAATGATAATTGATTATTAAACTTTTATTTTGCTGTTTCCAAATAAATAAATTTATTTTTAAGTGGATTTTCACTGCAAAGTTATTTCCTACACATTTCATCTAAAATATTATAATGCTTTTTTTTTAGTACAAATATGTATTAGAAAATTATATTAGGTGATTTCCTTTTTTCTGAATTTAATAAAATTGTTTCAATTTTTTAAAATTTGTTTTAGCTCTGTGCATTTTTTCTATTGGTTATATTAATCATAAATAAAGTTGTATTAAGCTAAATCATTCTGTACTCAAAGTTCTGTTAAAATACATAATTATGCTATGTGCCAATAAAATAAATTTGAAAAATACAAAGTTTTTTGTGTCTTATAAAATGTTTTTACATTTATCATTTCTTTTAACTTAATACAGTGATTTCTGTGGAATCGGAACAGTTTGTGATTGAAGTTTATGCAAATCAAAGATGACTGCTTTATTTTTGTTTCTTAGCTTGTTTTACAAACTATATGCTTGAGCCTTTGAATACTGTATGGAGAAACTCAAATTATTATGTATTTAAAAATATGCTAAACTTTAAACTCCAGTATCTTGAAAACTAAGATCCATTTGAAGACCTTTCACTTGTATTTTTAAGGCTCTGAACTTGCATAATTTTATTATTATTGTGATTATTCCTTTTAGAAATACCTATTATTTTTGAACAAAAGTTTGCTGTTTTCTAGGATAGGTTATACTAAAACCTCTCAATAAGGATTGGAGAAAACCTTGAACTTTAAAGTGGTTCACAAAATAATAATGTTTGAAACTATTAAATTAGACCAACCATTCCAGTATAACAATCTTTTCTAACTTTTCTGTGAACAGTTGTATAATATATATACAGTAGACTCCCTTAAATCCGCACATAATTTACGGATGTAAACAATGAAACATCCAGTTCATATGTAGGGACAAAATGCTACGTTTTAAATTTCATATCAATTCCATATATATTTTATTTGTAATTATCATTTATATTACTGAATTCATGTGTTTTCATGAAGGAAGAATAAATTGATTGCTAAAAAAATGTAAGATATTGCTGTTATTACTGGTAATCGTTATCTTGTTATCAAATATATTTATGTATTAACTAAACTTTTTTGGTTATTAACTGTCCTTATTTTATGATTTTGATGTGAATTACTAATGTATCTTTATAAAGCAAATTTCACGTGAAAAATCCATCTTATCATTATAATAAATATTTAGTCATACATTATTTATTAACTTGACCTTTGCAATAAATATTTTAATCATGTTAAAAACTGTCTAAATTTTTATTATTTTAATATTTTATTATATTGTAAGCCTTTATAATAGTTTCAATTTCATTGTTAATTACATTCAAATTACTGTTTAAAAAATGTAAATAAAATAATGACCAGAAATCCGCAAAATTCTAAAATCCGCAAAACCTCTGGTCCCAAGCTGTGCAGATTTGAGGGAGTCTACTGTATATATATATTTTTTTGGTAAACTTTGAAAACGTTTCTTATGAAAAGAGAAAACATTCACTTTTTCTTCTGAAATTAATCAATTCTTTTTCTTTTATGGATGAAATACAGTGGTACCTCTGTTTTCACCAATAATCTGTGCAAAAATAATCTTTGAAATCCAAAACTGACGAAAACCAAAACAATTATTTCCAAATACAAAAGATATATCCAAATTTGTTCTAAGTAATCCAAAAAAACTACCAAAAACTCATTTTATAGGGAATAAGTATATCATTTAATACTTAAAACAATAAGAAACTGATATAATTTCCTTCAGCTATGATATCATCAAGGTCTTGATATCGCTGTGATTATTTTCTAACATGGTTGAAAAGTGTTTAGAAATTCTATTTGTCTATCTGTCTGAGCTTGAACTAGCATTAATACACTCTGATTTCCATATAATTATATATGTTATTTAAATTTACCATGGCATGTTCAATATTGAAAATGAAATATGTAGCTTTTACAATTCATTAATAGGATCATTCAAAAGATTTCCATTACATTATGGCCTAGAAAAATCCTTCCTGTTTTGTTTTAATGGACAGTAGAACCTTGATTTACCTAAATAGAGACTAACCGGGCAAGTCTCGATCAACCTTCAACTCGCGAATCAACTCACAGTTGAGAAACCTCAGGTTAACAATTCTAACCGCCGGTTAATCTGAAATTCATCGCTAACTTTACAGCCGAGATTAGTCGACCTTGGGTTAGTGAACTTCAGGTTGAAATGTGATGGTCATGATGTATCTGATTGGCTAAAGTTATCACATGACATACTTATCGCGTTCATGAGTTCGATCCTCGCGTACCACCAATTTTTAATTGCAAAGCAAAACCAAAATTTCAAATACATACTTGTGTTTAATTTTTAGATCGATAAATTTCGAATTAAGTTGTGATTTGGTAGTTTTGTTTGTTCACAAAATTAGATTCAAATATTAGAAATACCAATACAGTTATAAGATTTTTATTTTTTAAAAGATTTTGCGTTACAGTATCATTTTTTCATAAAAGTTACTTGATTTAAAAAAATTATATTTTTTCATTAATAATTAAATTTAATAACCGATTTTCTAACCAGGCTAGCAATAGTAATAGTAGTTAGGATAAAAGAAACTAACGAGCTAGTTTATTTATTTTTCAACGAAAATTAAAATATTGAAAATGCATCTATTTTTTCATATATTTTTTCTAACGTAAATATTATGTATTAATTAATTTAACTAATGTAATTGATGTGCAAATTTTTAAATGCGAAACATTTCAAGAAAAATGCTTTTTTCTAAACAAAAGTAATTATTTAAAACAAGAAAGAAAATTAATTATTACTGTATTACAGTTTAACGTCTTTTTATTTTGTCGTCACAAAATTCCTGTTTTTGCGATTGCATGCTTTTAACAAACATAAAAAAGCAGAAACTGAAATATAAGAAAAAACTGCTTTTCTTTATTATTATTATTAAAAAAAAAATCTAAATTATTAGCCAAAATTTTTCATATCAAAACTTTCTTTCTATTCATATTCAACAGATGGCGCTACCTGATAAAAAAAAATGCTAGACAAACCTTCAAAGCCTAGAGACTCATCACAAATCAATATAATTTTCGTTAATAGAGGTAAAAAAACCCTCAAAAATTTAAAGCAACTCATTCTTTTATAACATCTTTTATAATTAACATTTCGTTTACCTAGTGAGTTACAAATAGATCTCTGTGAAAAAAATCCACCAATGTTCAATTCAAAACAGCCGCCATCTTTGCTTGGATTGAGCATGCGCGGTTGAATAACCTCTGTTCCATATCAAGGTTGAGTAACTCAACTTTTGTTTCGGTTTCTCCTCAGAAATCGACAGGTTGAGTTGACGGTGAATTAGAATTTACATTCAACGGAGAGTTAAGCGCTGAACTCGCGGTTCAAGTTGATGGAGACTTACCCGGTAAATATCTTTTGGAAAATCAAAATTTTCGGATAAACCAGTATGTTCCCATTTTATGATTCAGACCTTAACCACCAAGCAAAAGGTCAGAATTACAAAGTTTTCTTTGCAGTTGTAGAATTAATTTTAAAAATGCTTCTACTGCAGTGAAACCTACAGCTTAGTGAATGGATATATCAGTTTGCAGCAGTGAGAAGTTTAAGAAAATAGTAAAAAGTGCTTAATAAAAATAAAGCAATAGAAAAATAGAAAGAAGAATAAATTACCTGAATTTTAACTTTGAAATTAAATACAGTAGACCCCCCTCAAATCTGCACAGCTTGGGACCAGATGTTGTGCAGATTTTAGAATTTTGCAGATTTCTGGTCATTGCTTTGTTTACAGTTTTAAAACCGTAATTTGAATGTCATGAGTAACTAAATCGAAATTATAATGAATGCTTACAATATAGTAAAACATTAAAAAAAGTAATAAACTAGAATGATAAAAACTTAGATATTTTTAAAATGATTTAAATAAACAAAAGTCTAAATAATAATGTATGATTAAGTGTTCATTATAAAGATGAAATGTATTTTTCCTAAATTATTCAATGAAACTTTCCTCATAAATAATGTGCAATTCTAATTCACATCAAAATAATAAAATAAGGAAGTTTTATTCAGGTTTAGCCAGACTCAATAACCAAAAAAGCTTGATTAATACATAAATATATTCAGTAAGAAGACTATGATTATAAGCAATATCTTGAATTTTTTTTCAAAAATAAATTTATTTTTCCTTCAAGAAAAAACATGAAATCAGTAATTAAAAAAAATCACAAATTAAAATATGTTTGGAATTGATATAAAACTAAAAAAAGAGTCAATTTTTGTCCCTATATCTGAACTGAATGTTTCATTGTTTACATCCATAAATTATGTGCAGATTTAAGGGAGTCTACTGTACCAGTTTTCCACATTTATTCCATCAGTATGTTACAGTTTTGGTTGCCTTTGCTTTGAAGCTCTATCATGGTGTTTTTTAACCCCTTCGGGACGAGCGACCAGTATATGTGCTGGTGTCATTTGCACTTACATCCCGCACAAGTGGTATACAATACGGAGCTTTTGGCACTTAGATCCCGAGCGACCGGTATTCAAGCCATCAGACAAGAATGTTTTCTTTTTTTTTTTTTTTTGCTGTTATACTATTTCATATTGATCGTATATGATTTTATATTAGAGAAGAACATATCCCTTTCTAACTTAGCAAGCAAATGGAATCAATTAATATTTTTTTTCCATCCATATGATTTTAGCTTTTCAAAAAATTACTGTAATGAAAAGAAAATGTGTTTTATTTCTTTATCAATTTATGTTTCTGGTTGATGCTTCTGAAATATTTCTTTTTGATCATAAACCTTTTGCCTGTCTAACAAAACATTATTTTTTATTTATCTCAAATTTTTCTGACGTACTTAGAAGTGTGAAAGTATGTTTGAGCTTTAAATGTAATAATAAATATATCGCTTATACGAGTACGTCTGACTAACAGAATGTGTTTTCTATTGCTTTATCTCAGTGCGAAAGATCGATGAGTGCATTTTAATATTAATGTTAAATTCTGTTAAAAATTAGGGTAAATTTTGTAATTAAAAAGAACAAAAAAGAAAAGAAAATGCTGAAAAAGAAAGTTTTCAATTTTAGGACAGTTTATTATTTTGGTTTCATTTTTACCTTCAATAATGTTAAATATCGTTTCAAACTAATTCATTTTCAATTGATGTATTTCTGTTTAAGTATCGTGTTTATCAAACTCTTTGAAATGTCCAAAAAAAAAAAAATAACTGCAGTCTTTCATAAAATTATTTTCACTTTCAGAACCAGTTCAGAAAGTGAAAGTATATTTATAGAAAATACCTGCAACCAAAATCGAAAAAGTAATCAAGGAGCAATCTTGAAAGGGACCTCTGCTATACAATGCAAAAAAATATATTTAAAAATGTCAAAATGTGAAAAAGTTATTAGAAAAATGCCTCAACATAGGAATAACATTAGCTCACGAGTATCTTTGCGGGCAGGGAAGGACCCTTAAGGGTGTATTAAAAAAAAAGCTTTTCCGCCTTTAACAGCTCAAATTTCTGATACAATTTCAGACGCATTTTTAAAAGTAGAAACAAGAAACTTGCTGAGGGGATTTTTGAAGAGACGTAAAAGGTGCCGTGTGATGTCATTTTAAGCTGAATTCATTAGAATTTAATTCAGGAACAATTACCTTCTCAGTATGACTCCTTTTTTGTTCACAAATCTCCTGCTTTGGAAAAATTGGTTAAAAATGCCATTTTTGAAATATTTTCTGCATTTATCAAACAATCGATAATCACGGCACATTGTGTACTTCCTAAATAAGACAATTTGCCAGTTTGATGCATTTGACAGCAAAAATAAATCTGAAAATAAGCAGTTTGAATCGAAATACACCCTTATGAGGCTACTTCATTCAATTGAAAAGACCTGTTCGCTAATACTAATCCTAGGGGAAAAAATTATGAAGATATCTCGGTTGCATTTCAATATTTTTTAATTATTTTTGCATTGGATAGCTAATATCGATCTGTATACAGGCTGGGTTTTTTTTTTTTTTAACTTTTTTGATTTTGTTCACAGATATTCTTTTATGAGGTCACTTTCATTTTCGGAACTGGTTTGAAAAGCAAAAACACCATAAAAAAATATTTGCAACCAAAATCGAAAAAATAAAAAATGGCCTGCTCTTAGATCAATCTCAGCTATCCAATTGGGGGGGGGGGGGGGGGGGGAGTAAAAATATCGAAATGCAACCAAGATATCTTTATAAATTTCTTCTATAGGATTAGTATAAGCGAGCATGTATTTTCATTTGACTAAAGTAGAGGATGTTCCTTTACTGCTTAATATAGAAAATTTCAAATACACACTTAATTGTTAAAATGGGATTTACTACACAGCTTCACTAAAATTTTATTGCTTGAAAAAATAAGTAAAAATATTTTATCAATTGAGCAAAAAAACATTTTTTAAAAAAGTATTAAAAAAAATTGCAATTCAGTTGATAACTAGTATAAAATATATTTTTTAAACAGTTTGTCAACATAGTTCCTCGTTCAAAAGTGTTTATGAATTTTATTTATCTGCTCGTGCTGTAATTCATGTAAATAAGTTTGGACATGCAACTTTGATATGTTAATGAGGCTCATTGTATAATCTATGTAATATTGAGAATGAAATGTGTAGCATTTATACTTAGATTACAAGGTTACAAATGAATTCTGCTACATTATGGTGTATAGAAGAAAAATCATTTGTGTATTTTATTTAAAATTTCTCATTTGAGTTATTTCATTGTATGAAAAAAAAAAAAAAAAAAAAAAAAAAAAAAAGCAATATTCTGTTAATGTTGAAAAGATAATATCTATGTTTCATGAATTTTTCTGAAAATATTCAATAACATTAAGAAAAAAAAAAAAAAAATTTTCTTTTAAAGCAAATTTTCATAGTATTTTTTCCTATTGTTATTGCAGTTGTATTTAAATTGTATTATATTATTTTTATATAAAGTTTCATTTTATTTCCTTCAACATTTAACCCTTAAACAAGTATTTCCATTTATTATTAGTGGTAATAATTTTGTTACATTTTTTTTTAAAACCCTACCTATAACATGTATGCCAACCTCCAGCTTTTTTTAAATGAGAAAATTATATTTTGAACCAGAAAAATTACCTATTTAAAATGTGCCTAACATTAAATATGGTAGGCAATTGAAAACTGCATATTTCCCCTCATTAAGTAAATTTCTGGTTTGAAGTATAGTTAAGGGTGTTCTCAACTGCTCCACTCAACAAGCCCACAAAGTCATTTTTTAACAAAAAGTTATAAAATTGGAATGCCTGACTATGGAAGCGATTTCGAATAGAACTGAATTTTTCATTTTATGATCATTAAATTATCTATCCAGTTCTAAGCTATTTCGATGACGCATCGCCCGTTTTTCTGCTTCCGTCGGGAAAAGTGTCCAAAAACTTAATTTTTGAAGGCTTGTTATGAAAAATCTATTGTGTTTTTTAAAAAAAACAAAAACTTGAGTGCAATTAGTTTCTGAATAAGAATACCTGCTATTTTCATGCATTTTCGAACAGAAATTAAAGCATGTGTCACAAAGTTGTCCTTTTTTATTTAAGAACATCCTTAACAGATTAAAAAAAAAAAAAAGCCAAAAGTTGGCATGTGTGCTATAATTAAAATTTAAGTAATGTTATATAATTTAAAAATATTTTTCCAACTTCTATCTAAAACAAGTCTTATGTTGAAGCAACAATTTTACTTTTAGCTTTATCCAATAACATTATTTGAGTTTTAAATCTTGTGCATGCATGAACTAGAATAGAAAAGACATGAATTCACACAGTTTTTCCTGTTTATTTACAAAACTATTTACAAATTCAATAAAGATGAACATATTTTAAAAAATTAATGAATAATGAAAAGATGACAAAATAATGAAAATGAAGATTGAAATTTTGTACATGGTTTTGGAATCGGAACCAGCCCAATTCCAAATCTGTTTCTTAGCAGATTTCTAATAGCTTTCAACATAGTTGCCTGATAAATTAAACTAAACTAACATCAGTTAAATTAAAATGTCAGATTGATTCAAGAATGACATTGTAAGATATTCTAGATTGATGCATTAAATTTGTAATAAGCTGCCAAAGTTAATATTTTCGCTACTATATACATATATACAGTAGACTCCCTTAAATCCACACAGCTTGGGACCAGAGGTTTTGCGGATTTTAGAATTTTGCGGATTTCTGGTCATTGCTTTAATTATATTTTTTAAAAAGCAATTTGAATGTAATTAATAATGAAATCAAAAGTATAATGAATGCTTACAATATACTAAAATATTAAAATAAGTAATTAACTCAAATAATAAAAATTTAGATAATTTTTAAAATGATTAAATTACTAAAAGCAAAGTTCAAGTTAATAATAAATAATGTACAACTAAATATTTATTATAAAGATTAAATGTGTTTTCCCTAAATTATTCAATGAAACTTTCCTTATAATTTCCTCTACATCACTAATTCACATCAAGATCATAAAGTAACGAAGCTTTATTTCAGGTTTAGCCAGACTTAACTAAACAAGCTTGATTAATACATAAATATATTCGGTAAGATTGTGATTACCAATGATATCAGCAATATCTTGATTTTTTCAGAAATAAATTCTTCACGAAAAAACATGAATTAAATAACAGTAACAAAAATTACAAATTAAAAAATATATAGAATTGATATAAAATGAAAAAAGTCAAATTTTGCACCTACATCTGAGCTGAAAGTTTCATTGTTTACATCAGTAAATTATGTGCTGATTTTAGAGAAATGCGGATTTGAGGGAATCTACTGTATATATATAAACATATATAATACTGTAAATACTTAGCTCAACCAATATATTACATAATCATTAAATACTAAATAAAAAAGGTAAAGAAGTTTATAAAATTGTTTTAATAAAAGCAAAATATACACCAATCTAGAATAACTCATGGCTTGCAGCACTTTCTAGAATTCTTTTTAAATTATGCATATACAAACATATGCATTAAAAAATATTTCTGCAATTAAAATTTACTTTTAATATTCTTTATATTTTATGAATCCATAGTATAAAATAGTGGGTGAAATAAAACCACCTGAAATTTAAGTAAATTAGAAAATACAAAACCTTTATTCAGAACAGAAATTTAATAAGATCACTTATAAAATGTATAAACATGTGTCTTTCTTGGATAAAAAATAAAATTTCTTTAGAATACATTCTTAAAAATTGACCAATTCTTCAGATTTTTTTTTTTTTTTTTTTGGGGGGGGGGGGGGTATTATGTTTGTTTTAAATGTTATGGCTTGAAACTGAAATTAACATTTTAAAAAATTAAATAAGACATGGTTCATAAATTAATAAAATTGAGCAAATAAATTTTTTCAGCTTTTTGATAATTCATTAAGTCTGAAATTTCACAAAAGTTTGGTACATTTACAAAACCATTATACATTACGGCCTCATACAATCGGCCTCATTATGCTCGCTATTTTATTTCTAAGGGCACCAGTCATGAGTTCAAGAGCGTGAATTGCTTTGTGCAAGTTTTCTTGTTCTTTTGTTAACTCAGTAACTCTGTTTTCCATTTCTTTTTGCTTCTCTTTACGAGTCTTGCGACTTGTTTTGGAAGCAGCATTGTTTTTCCTTCTCATTTCTGCAAAACGACCATTGGGTGATTCACTGATGCGTTTTGGAGAGTTCACAGTTCCAAAAAGGTCATCATCTAGGGATGCTGCAGATCTTTTAAAACCAGTAGTTGACCTCTCTGAAAAACTACTGTCCTGACTATTGTTACTGATCATGGAAATGTTGCTCAAAACTGAATAGTCCAAATTATCACTTAATGGAGAGTTAGCAGATGATATCGATGAAGAAGTTGTGTCTGTATTGTGCAAATCTGGTCCCTATAAAAGAGAAATAAAAAAACTTTAGGTTTTCCTCAACGTACACATACATGAAATAAATAATGCTACATTAAAAATTTTATATTTATTTTCTTTAGTTTTATAGAGCCTCCAAAACATAAAACTTCACCAAAAACAACAACTTTTGATAATTTTCACTTTAAATCATCAAAAATTGAATTAGCAAAAACGTATGACTCTACATTGGTTTATACATTGAGAAAATGATTAATAAAAAAGACAAAATAATTTTGCAGAAAGGAGATTTTAGTATTTCAGATTTTAAAAGAACTTCAACAGTGTTTTATTTTGAAAAATAAAAGTTGTTCCAAACACTTGTGTCAAAGTCTGTTTTAACGGTGTTCTTAAATCAAAAAGGGCAACTTTGTGACACATGCATTAATTTATTTTTGTTCGGAAATGCATGAAAATGGAAGGTCTTGTTATTCAGAAACTGTCTAGTTGCACTCATTCTTTTGTTTTTTAAAAAACAATAGATTTTTCATAACAAGAATTCAAAGTTGACACTTTTGGGCATATTTCCTGACAAAAGAAAAACCAGTCGAAAAGGAAGAGAAAAATGGGTGATTGCGTCATTGAAATAGCTTATAACTCGATAAGTAATTTAATTATCATAAAATGAAAAAATTAGTTCAATTCGAAATCACTTTCATAGTCAGGCATTAAAATTTTATAACTTTCTGTTAAAAAATGAATTTGTAAATGTGTCAAAACGTTTTTCACTTGTTGAGCGGATCAGTTAAGAACACCCTTAATTAACAATGGAATGTTAGTAGATAACAACCAACTGTAAATTTAGATTTAAAAGAAAAAAAAAAAAAATGGAAAATTAATTTTGATACCTGTACTTTGAAATTCCCATGCAAATAGGTTTAAAATTAAGTTTTGAATGTGTCAAAATAGTTATACTAAGTGGGAAAAATAAATTTTAGAATATCCCTAATGAAATTTTATTAGCTTCTCTTGATATACAGGGATTTGTTAACCAGAAAAAAAAGTGGCTACTTTGAAACTGCATGTGCTTAAAAAAGTTACATTAAAATATAAACTCTATGATAGTTATATTTGAGTATCTCCACCCCAATCTACAACAAATAAAGATATTTACAAGCTTCATACAATTATGAATGAATTTTTACCTCATACATAATATTTGTCAAACTATTTCATAGCTGTTATACTCCAACAATCAAAGTGCAAAATTTTATAGAATTTTGAAAAAAAAAATTGCAAGAAAAGTCAAAACATTTTTTAATTAGAGTGTCTGCAAATATTTATCAATTTCGAAATAAAAATTATTTTATCAGTGTCAAGAAGATGTTTGGTTTGGAAAAAAGCTTTAGAATGTTCTGTGAAATGAACAGTCTCCCAAAAGAATATAGAAAAGTGCTGCTGCTGAAGCTGAGGGGAAGGAGGGAAAGGGGCAAGGATGTAGTGGAGAGTATAAGTCGTATACCTTCTGGATTTTTATAAGGAATGCTGTATACCCTGTTCCTCAAGAAAGCTATAGACACTCCTTACTATCTTCTGAATAGCGCCCTCAGTTTTTTCTACAACTACACCACTGGATGGGGGGGCACTTTTTAAATTTGGAAGGATTTTAATATTTATTATTTTTTTTTTTATTTAAAAAATGAGCATTCTGTTTTAAGATACAGCAATGATTCTGATTTTGCTTTGTTGCAAACAAAGCATTTGTACAAAAAGCAGTAAAAAAAATGAATTATCGATTTAGGGACAAGAAAGATAAAAAAATTAAACTAAAAGAGGGGGTGCAGCACTTCTAAAACTGCTGAAAAAAAGCCTTGAATTTGAAATTAGGCTTTATAATACATTTAACACATTTTCAAACAATATTATACTTAACAAGCACTTAAATTCTTCTCTATCCTCCCCCCCTACATATACACTACATCTCCCAACAATATTTTGTATTCTCTCTTTTAGTTTATACAATAACTATGGATGGGGAATTTCTAGAAAATCTTATTAGCCAAGGATATATTTCACCTGTCAGAAAAATAAAAGCACATAGTTGAAAATTGTTTTTTGCAAAATTTAAGCAACTGCAAAAATTGTTCATTACAGTTATTTCAATGCATTTTTTTTTCCCGAGAAAATTAAGAAATATGTATTTCTTAAATAAGAGGAGGAAATTTAATATAGCATGGAACTGAGAACCATGTTTACACTGCAATAATTCGGAAAGTTTAAAAATATAGCTAGCTAGTAAAAAAAGAAAGTTTCCAGCATATATATGCAATTTCCAATGACTACATACAAATTCATTCGCCCTGTCAGAAAATGAACGGCAAAATGATATTTCCCCACTTCGGATAATAGCACAAAAATATCAGATAAGTCAGGTAATGTTTATTTCCGTGTAAAAGAGTACATTTTATTCCTTAATGTCATGCAAACTAAGTAAAGTACATATTTTAAAATATGAATTTACTATCAAGTTTTAAATATCAATCAGAGTTTCCCCCAGAGGGTTTCAGGGGGGCGCTCCGCCCCTCTTGCCTTAATCAAAAAACTAGCGCCCCTCTTGTCGCTCACTGAAAAAAAATATCGCCCTTCTTGCCCCGTATTTGAGAAAACACAGAATTTCAGCGATGATGCAGACGCGCTATAACGCATAAATTGCATAAAAAAAACGGCGTCGGAACGCAAAAAAAATAGCTCTTACGAGTCCCACAGAACGTGTAATTTCGTCAAAAAATTGCGAAAAAAACACGTCAAATTTCACTAAAAAAAAATCACGAAATAGACTCATTTCTAGCAAAATTCACGACAAACTAGCTAATTTTGTCACAAAATCTTACGAAAACGGCAGTTTTCCTTAAAAGATCGTAAAAAAAAAGCAAATTTTACATACAAAAAGCGCGATAAAACGGAAAAATTTGTCAAACAATTTACGAAAAACGGCAATATTTTTAAAAAAAATTGCGATAAAACGGCAGATGTCGTCAAACAATTTGCATAAAAAGGCAAATTTTCGTCAAAAAATCGCAATAAAGCGGAAAATTCTGTCTAAAAATTTCCGAAAAACAGCTAATTTTGTCAAAAGTTCGCGAAAAAACGCAAAATATCTCGAAAAGACAGCAGATTTTGTCAAAAGATTGTAAAAAAAAATGCAAATTTCCTCATAGAGACACACACACAAAAAAAGTTAATGCCAGAAGTGAATTTTTCTGTTCTACAAACTAATTTTCCTGCTTTCAAAATTGTGTTTTTAATGCTCAAAAAGAGGATTTTCCTACTTCACGATCTAGGCGTGTGAAGGGAAAATTACTCCTGGGGCATAATTAGAATTTGAGGCCTCCCAACTTTTTCTTGTGACAGTCCAAAAATGACGTTTGTAGCATAAATTTGGCACCTCCTAAATTTCCGAGCCCGAGGCGACCTTCTCCTCCACCCCCCCCCCCCCCCCCCCCCCCCCTCTGTTCACAATCCTCTTTTGACTGTACAAAACTTTCTAAATGTGAATCCTGAAAGCTCCCGTTTATGAAACAAAAAGAACCCTTATTGAACAAAAATTTTCTTTTTCTCAAAAAAAAAAAAAAAAAAAAAAAAATGTCTTTTTCAATAAATCAGGCCTTTCCCTTAACAATCTTTTAACAAAATCGGCCGTTTTTCACGATCTTTTAACAAAATTTGCTTTTTTTCGTGATCTTTAATAAAATTTGTCGTTTTTTCGTGATTTTTTAGCAAAATCTGCTGTTTTTCGCAATCTTTTACCAAAATTTATGGGTTTTTTTCTTTTGCACAATTTTTTGGCGAAATTTTTGTTCTTTTTCTTTTTTTTGACAGAATTTCTGTTTTTTTCACGATTTTTTGAACCGCTAAATTCTAGATTCGACTGTATAAAAAGTGCCCTTAAAAATCAAAAAAGTGCCCTGAAGAATGTAAAAAGTGCCCTTTTCAGAATAGTAGTGCCCTGCCCCCTTTTTAAATCTGGGGGAAACTCTGTATCAATCTTTGTACAATAAAATGTAATAATTACACTCATTTATTTTAAGATTTGTAAATGTTTATGAACTTTAACTTTTATTATTTAGAAGCATATATAACAAAATTTCATAATTATTTTACCAGTCTAACTAATTATTTAAGACTGATATTTTAGTGCAAAATATACAGTGCATACACTACAGGTGTGGATGCAGGTTTCTCTTGTGGCACATTTTGGTGAAATATAAAAAATTATTTGTAATTTTTTTTTAAAGAATTCATTTTATAAATAAAGATTAAATCCAGTTATTGAAATTTTAAGAAAGAATAATAGTGTCTTCAAGTTCTCTTGGTAAAGTTTTGCCTTCTGGAGAAACTTTGCTTACAAAATGCACATTTTAAAATCTAACAAATAAAAGTAATCTATAAAAAGGATGTTTTTATAAAATTTAATTTTGTGATGGGGCTATTTTATTATGAATAATTTTGTGAATGGGTCTGTCTCATTATTTTTGTGAAGAGGCTTGAAACAGGCCCTCAATTTTGCCTGGATCCACTCTTATGACTATTTTTTTAAATATATAAGAAATATGTGATAATATTAAAATAAATTTTCTATAATTCCTTTATTCTCTTAATGGAAGTAATTTCTGATTTGTCTTTTATAAAAATAAACAATACATATTTTTAATTAATAATGAAATAAATATAAGCTATTTATAAAATATCTAAAAATTGAACAATTCACTTGGGATGAACACCTAATTTTTGTATCAAGGAAATAATCAAATTTAATAAAACTGAATAAAACAAATAATATGCAAAGTCAATCTACCTGAGACAACAGTGGGTGAAGATTCTGAAATGTCTCCTCAGCTTCCAAGTCTTTAAATACAGATGGGTCGAAACCAACATAAGAATGATCCGATGATATGCAGGTAGATCCAGAATCCACACACACAGTACTGAAAGTCTTTACTCCCAAACTATTATAACCGTAGCTCTTGTCATCCATACTCGATGTGACTGATGAAATAGATTCACTCCTTGGCCTCTGTTCTTCACCTGGAACTAGTCTGTCCTCGTGAGACTGGCTGACCTCGACATTCACAAGGTTGGGCTCATTAAAGGTCAAATAAGCATCATAATCTGGCATATCATTCCACTGGGCTCCTTCTGGACAGATGCTAACTAAGCGTTTAAATTTACCAGTCTCAATATTAGAAAATTCTGGAGAAATAAACAAAAAAAAAATCGACATTACTTAGCAACTAACTATGGACATGAAATGCAAGCTTAGTAAAAAATTAAATTTAAAAAATAAAAAATTAAATCTCTAACTCTAAAAATTATTCAATTGAATTTACCTTCCTTACTGCCTTTAACGTTTTGTATAAGCTGGTTGTACTGGAAAGGGTTTTGCATGTAGTTTATCTCTTCAACAGTAGATGGCAGCACTACCGACATGTTTTGTTCGGAAACAAGGATGCTGCAATAAATTATTTTAAATTTACTTTTCATTCATTAAATAAATAAAAATCTATAAAACTATAAATAAATATTTAATGATCGATTATCATATTGCTAATTAAGAGTAGAACTAACAAAATGAAAATGATTATCACTTATATAGTGTAATATAGCAATGAGATAATTTTATTAAATATTCAATAATAATTTCGTGTGTAATTTCATTGATAACTGAAGTATTAATTATAATAATATAAAATTGATTATTTTATATTTATTAATTATTACGTTAAACTAAACAGTAAAACTACAAATCTACTTAAGATAAATTACGAACTAAACCCTTATGTACCCAAAAGCATGCAAACACGTTTTTTAATTAATGTGTTAAAAATAAATAAAACAGTACATAAATATTTATAGCAACGATTTTAATTAATAAAGTTTGCGAATTGAGAAGATATTTTAATTAAAAGTATTGCGTATCGAATAAAAAATTACATTAGACATAGTAAATCGAAATACAAATTTTTGAAGATTAACTTTTACTTAACAGTACTTAATTACTAAAGTACAAGATAGTAAAAAATTAAAAAAGCATACTGATATTCTTCTCAATTTAAAAGAAAATAGTAATTACAATGAAATAACTAATGGAAAAAAATATTAAGATATAGATCAGAAAATATATTTGTTTGCAAACTTACTTCGAAGAACAAATTTACACTTGAGTATCCAAAACTATAATCATAAATTTTAATATTGAATTTATGTAGATGTTTGTAAAATAGACAAAAATATCCAAGATGTCGAGATGTACACTCACACACCCAGTATGAACACTTCCGAACCACAAGACAACAATTCGACAACTAACCGGGAAGATCAAATAACATAGACTTACCGTATTGATATTTTTAGTCCTTACCTCATTCGTTCGGACCAATGAGAAGCGAGCTTGTTCCTGATGTCATTTTGAACCAATCGCATGACTTAAAAGTGACATCACTATATTCACGAGTTCCTCCCCCGAATTTGCTCTCTGATGCTATGACGAAACTGTTTGGGAAGTGATACGCGTCCATTGGGGAAAAAGAATAAATAAATAAAGTAAAAAGGTATCTAAAGGCTTAAAGCCAACGCAGGAAAGAAAAAAAAATCCCGCGTGGTTTGTATTCATTTCTCAGAAATAATCTTTTATTAATGTTTCATAGCGACGCCGAGGCAAGTATGAATTTTAAAGAGACTGGATATCCTGTTCATGCTGCTTTCCTGATAAAAGTTAAAATAAAATTCATAATACAGCATGTTAATATGCTGCGATGAATTTAAAGGGTGGGGGTGGCCCTTTTCTCCGGGAAACTTAATATTGTTTTTTTGATAATGGTTTAAAACGAGAAAAATGCTTGAATTCGTCAACACATTGTTTTGTTATCATGAGCAGTGTAAATTCAGACCCTTTTCTCCGGGAGAGACACAATAGAGTTCCGGGGGGTTACATTTTTTACCATAGAAAACACAAAATCTAAAGTATTCCGGGGGGGGGGAACATTTGATAGCTCTGGGGGGAATATCCCCCCCCTCCTGAATTCAACACTGATCATGAGGCTCCAACAAAGGAGAAAAGAAGGGAGGGGGGACCTTAAGCCTCCCTGTATTTTGAAATTTAGTTATCTAAATTTTCTATTTCATTAATAATTGTGAAAAAAACTAATATTTATTCTAGGAATTTTTCACAGATACCCGCCAAAATCAATTTTTAGTTTTTTTTTCTGTTTTACATTTATGCGTTTAATTGCTAAGTACTTGAAGCAGAGTTTCTGAATTTCTTTCTCTCCCTACCTTGACAAAAAATTACTAGCATTTGAATCCTCTTTTTAACCATGTTGAAGAAAATTGTTGTTTTTGGCGGTGTTGTAGTCGTAAAAATGTCAGAAGGTATACGCTATAGTATAGGCAGAGGGTATACGCTAGAGTCATAAACATTTATGAAACAGTACACGCCAATGCTTCATTTGAAAAACAGAGAGTATACGGAACTTCTCAAAAAATACAGACGGCATACGGCGTATACCTTCGTATACCCTCCACTACAGCCCTGGTTCTTGGTCGGGAATAGATATCTGAGACATACCCGAATCTTTGTGGTGTTCGTATTTTTGGAATACTTCTACTTCTACTGAACTACAAATAAAATTAATATATCAAGAATAAATTGAGATACAATTTTCAAACAAATTGCAGCTAAAAGTACATATTTTTCCCTATATAACTGTGTAAAAAATGGAAATGTGCTATGTTTAGAAATTTAAAAATTTGCAATATCAAAAATTGTAAAACTGATTTTTTTTTTTTTTTTTTTTTTTTTTAATTTGAAAGTGTTGCTATTCGCAGAAGGACGTAGAAGGATTCATTACGCACAGATATGTTTGACCTTTATAATATAGACAGATACAACTATAAAAGAAATTAGAAAGGAAGAAACACTATCACCTCTTTATTATTATTATTATTTTAATAATAAATCCTTTAAAAGGAAAATGATTGTATAAATGATAATCTCTTTGAGATGCTTCTCTTTTATTTAACTTTAAAACTGTAAAATAAACATTTATTATTTACAAAAAGTGAAGAAATGTGGAATAAGACAGATATACAGTAATAGAAAGCTATTCATTAGGCCCTAAGAACGGTTCAAACAACAACAACAACAATGAAAAAAAATAATATAGAATTTATTTATAAGTCTTAAAGTCTTCGAAAAAATCATTTTCTAAATGGTTGTTGTAATTTGTTAAATTACTTTTTTTTTTTTTTTCAATTTAATGCTGGTAAAAACTTATTTTTGAGTATTTGATATTTTTTAACCGTTAACTTAAAATTTATTGTCTAAGTTTATGTGTGTTACACGAGGGATTCTGACATAAAATTATTAGTTTAGTGTATTTCAGGTTTATATTCTCAATTTTAAAAAAGGGCAGTGCACTGAACTAGACATAGATCTGTTTTAAAATCTTGCCCTTCTTGAATTTTGGACTGATGGCGCCTGTGTACCAAAGATATGATATACAAAAAGTAACAGAATATTATTTTATTCAAAGGATGAGTTTAGAAATTTTAGTTTGATTATTTTAAGATGTCAATCTTCAGATATTTTTAAAAAGGGTAATTAAAATGATGCCATGGTAACTTATATTTAAAACAATTTACTGCGGTATATTTAGTAATATAACACTGAAAAATATTCAATTGCAAAATTAACATGATTTGTCAATGAAACCTATCTAAGGGTCAATTTGAATGAAAATTACCTAAAAAATGATACACTTTATATATGATAACTTACATTCCTTTTCAGTAACGGCAGTTACCATAGTAAATAAAACTACCAAAATTTAAGAAATAGACATTAAAATTAAATAATTTTCATCTCAATTGGGCTTTGAATAAGTTTAATTAGCAAATTATGTCAAATTTACATTTTGAATAATTTTTTTGTGTGTCTTATATTAATAAAATTACTGAAGATGGTTCAAAATGTGATGGAAGATACCATGGAATGACCCAAAACTTAATTAAAGAGCATTTTTTTTTTAGCATTAAAAAACTGAAAAAAAAATCCCATAATAGCTATAAGTAAATATATATAATAAGTCTTCTCGGTAAACAACGGGTAAAAAAAAAAAAAAAAAAAAAAAAAAAATCTTTACAATTATTTATTTACTTTGGAGTCTGACTCAAATTAAACGTGTTGAACCAGAAATTTTATTTAAAAGATCAAAAGATGCCGTGTCTACATTGCTGAGATTGGGGGCAGGTGGGAGGTAAGGACGAGAGATTGCCAGCGCATAAACATACGAATAAATTTCGTACATTTTTTATAGACTACGAATGTTTGGTTGTGAGTAAATATGTGGTAAGTGGTTTTTTTTTTTTTTTTTTTTTTTTTTTTTTTTTTTTTTATGCGTATAAAAATTGACTCATTTGATCAGAAAATTCACTTTCCAATCCCAATAGCGAGTAGATTTATGTAATTCCTCATTCCCTGGTGGTCGGTATATTCTTTTTAATACTTGGTGCTAAATTTATCCTATATTCAGGGGGTAATTACAATAATAATGCTGAAACGGAGAATACAAATGTATAATGTTGTTGTACATCAAATGTACAATGCTTATTTAGTGTCAATGGCGGGTCCAAGGGGAAGGTCACGGGGATTATGATTCCTTCCTCCCCCCCCCCCCCCTGAACAAAGAAAATTTCTAAAGAACATTTTAAAAAGGAAATATAACATTAAATTCTTTCAAATTTATCCCTTGCTCTACAAGGAAAAACTTTCCGAGTCTTCGAAGTTCTACTTAATTTTAAAACAGATAATTTCTGACGCATCCTTGAATTCATTTGCAAATGGAGATGAGAGACTTTTGCAGAATAAATGTGATTGATTAGTATTTTCCACTTTTCGATAAAGGCAAAGAATCTTTCGGTAAACATCAGCGAAATGTGTGGGTTTAAACTGAATATCAGGCCACGAAAGTGGCTGAGCATGTATAAGGTTATCATTTTAGGGGGGGGGGAGGGGGCTCTGGCTCATGATATCATAAGCTATCTCTAGGGGGAGGAGTGGGGTTGCTTTTTGATATCGATATCATTTTTAATCCAATCAAAATTCTCTTTTTATTTGCAACATGGTCTTTGATTCAAAATAGTATGTTATCTTTTTATGGGCGATGGGGCGATCGCCCCCCCCCCCCCTTGAGCCCAATGAAGGGCTTCAGAACGACATCAGATGCCCGCACGGAAAAGTTGTTGATCTTAAACTTGAGACCGGCGCGACCCGACCCGGGTCGCGCCGGTCGTTATACTGGGACTTCTTAGGTCTTTAACAATTTCAAAACCGGGTCAGGTCGGGTCTTATTTTTTTTCTGCAGAGCTGGACCGAGCCACATTGTTTTTTCCAGCTCGGGTCTGACTTGGACTCCCCTCCTGTTAGAGGTATACACGGACCAAAATTTTCGAGCCCAGGCTCTGTCCGGTACAATGGCGGATCTAAAGCGGGGGCGAAGGGGCGATCGCCCCCCTTTTGGGCTAACAAGTTTCCCAAAAAGACATGCATCCTTGCAGGAAATCAATTGAATCCTAACTCGAGTCCGGTGCGGCGCGGTTTGCCCCGGGTCGCTCCTTTTTAAATTCGCGAAACTCGGGCTCTGTCAGGTCTTCTCGCTTTCAGACCCGGGCCGTATCGTGATCATTATTTTTCTTCAGATTTGGGTCGGGGCCAATGGCGGGTCTAATGAGGGGGGGGGCGAAGGTGTGATTGTCCTCCCCTCCTGGGCTAAAAAAAGTTTCCCAAAAAGACATGCACCCTCGCTGGAAATGAGTTAGATCCTAACTTGAATTCTACGTGAACCACCCCGAGGCGCGCCTTTTTAATTTCGCGGGGCTCGGGCTGTGTCTGGTTATGGAGTCATTCTTTTTAGATGTCTGCATTAGAGAGGAGACAGGTTCAGACTGAGCTCGTGTGCGATTCGAGTGCGGGCACTATTTTTATTCTGGTCGACGGGCTCGGAGTCATTTTTTCTGAAACCTGAAAATTTTATCTATCGATGAATAGAAAAAAGTAAAAGAACATTTTTCCCCTTAAAAATATCTTATTCCTTTTCAAATCAATGTCTAGCTATTTTGATCAAAATGAAATTGAAGCACATTTTTTTTTCTATTTTAATATTTAATGCTACTAAAAAAAAAGTCATATCTACGTCTATAGATGTATGTTCAAGCATTGCCGATGACCGACGCGACGTCCGGGCGCCTATGAAAAAAGGCGGGAGTAATGAATTTGTCTTTAGTAAGTTCTATTTTTGTTTGTGCCAGAGATTATTTTGCGATTGCATCGTTTATAATTATTATTGTTCAGACATCTAACGCGAAAAAAATATTTTGTTTCTGATTTTAGTTTGCGATTACCGAATAATTTAAATTTCTAGTGTATACAACGTATACAAGTCGTAATCGCTCTTCATATGAAAGTAACTGTACTAATTATCATTTATTTTTGGATCTCTGCTGATGCCGTAGCTGTAAGTAAATGTATTTACCATATTCTTCCCATCGAGAAGTGTTTCCTCTGTTCCTGTAAAAGTATTGAACTTTAAAATTTTTAATTTAACGTTATTTTCTGGATCCTGGGTCATGCCTATAACGAAGGCTTGTTATGAAGAATGAAATGAATATAGTTAAACATGGGCATTTTTTGCAGAAAATTTAAAAATGTTGTTCGATTTGTGACAGTATTTTCTAGTTCCATGCATTTATTCATGAAACGCTCTTCATCAATATGTCTATAATATTTTCTTATTAAAACAGAGACAAAATATGAGAATCCTTTTATATGTAAAGTACATTTTTATTTTATACCAAACTGTTCTTTTGGTAATATTAAATTTAAATTTTCGTAACAGCCATTTTTATGTAAAAAATAGTTTTAAAATGGTAATTACTTTTGGAAATTTTTTTATATTATGTAATTTTTTCCTACTGTATAATTTCATTATTGGGCTTTTGCTCTGGATGCCGCGAAATGTTTCTGGCTCAGGCGTGAACGGGCTGTGGAATAAGAGCGCGAATTTATCTCTAGTCCGCACTGAAGAAAATTTCATGGTCGGGGTTCGGCTCGGAATAAAAGCGAAATATAGCTTAAATAGCTTCCGAATAAAAGCGGAATAAGATTAAAAGCTAAATTTCGGTCCTTGTCCGACTCAGCCTAGAAGTATGCACGGGTCCGGGCCTGGCCTAGCTGGCGAAATGGTACCGAATTTTCTTACGGGCCAGCAAAATCCAACGGACCGGGCCAACAAACAAAATAAACGGGCAGAGTCGGCAAAAAAAAAAAAAAAAAAAAAAAAAAAAAAAAAAAAAAAAAAAAAAATTAAACAGGCTATATGGGCCGGGCCGGTAAAAAAATTTAGCGGGCCTACTGACCCTTTATAAAGATTTAAGCAGGAACGTTAAAATATGAGCTATTTTCAATGATTATGGGTTTAACGAAAATAAGTATAAATGTGCGTCATCAGCCGATACTAGTTTGACAACATCAATACAATACCTGCATCAGTGTTGAATTCAGGGGTTATTCCCCATCCGGAAAATTTGAAATTTTGTGTTTTCAATCGTAAAAAAAGTGCAATCCCCCCCCCCCCACACACACACACACACACCCGGAGCCACAAAGTTCCTCCCGGAGAAAAATGTCTGAATTCAACACTGCACTTGCTAATCCTGTTAATGCGATCCATAGTATAACCATTAGTTAACCCGACCAACAACGAAAAAAAAAGTCAACCGGACCCAAACCCGACCTACACAAAAAATAGAGGTCAACCGGACCCAGACACGACCCGCATCAAAAAATATAAGCAACATGACCCGCAGTGACAAAATTAGCCCCGACCCACGCATTAAAGTCGAATCTCCAAATTTCTAAAATCGCCCCCCCCCCCCTTGAGGACTCTCCAGATCCGCCCTTGTATCTAATTCTAAAATATGGCATATCCCAACAAGTTCAAATCGAGTTAAATTTTCAAATTAAGTTTACCAAATGCCATAAAATTTTGACTAATTGATTTATCATCGTTTATTTTTTATGATTTTGTTAATATAATAGAAGATCATATCATCGAATAAGTCTGGAATAAATGATGATAGAATGATCACAATAAATGGTGTATTTACTACCAAAAGATATAGAAAGGTCGCATTCACTGATTATTCATTAATCCTACAATCAAAATAGAATATATATTAAACCTCAATAAGGACCACTCCTGAATAGCGGACACTGTTTCTATCCCCAAGACTTATATCTGTACATTTTTATCACTCAATAGCGGACACTGCCGAATAGCAGACAACTTCCGTAGTACGGAGGTGTTCGTTATTCAAAAGTAGTTTTACTGTAGTAAAGAATTTTTAAAAAAAATCTAATCAAAATATTCTTGCTTAACCTTTTCTGTTTGATAATACTCAGTGTTGAATTCGGGGGATGGCCTGGGAGGGACATATCCCCAACCCCCCCTTCCCCCGGAACAATGAAATGTCTCTCCCGGAAATTTTGATATTTTGGGTTTTCCATGGTCAAAAAGTGCAATTTCCCCCCTGGAACTCTATCATGTTACCCCCCGGATCAACAGAAGTCCCTCCCGCAGAAAAATGTCTGAATTCAACACTGATAATACTTACTATGTCATCTTAACTAAATTATGTAATCACTGCTTGATATAACAATTCCTGAATTAAAAGCAAAATCAAAAACAGTCAATCTCTTTTAGCTGTTACTAGACTGAATTCGTTTAAAAATTATTTTTCTTTCTCATTCGCCCCTATCCTACGTTTTGCATTTGTGACTATTTTTGAAATGGTTTCAGGATATACAGTCTGCGTTTGGATCGGCGCCAACATTGAGGTAAAAATCAGTGTATGTTTCTTTTATTTTTATTATTACTATTACATTTTTATCCTTATCACAGTGTTTACATAGTAATAAAAAAACCACCTCTTGTTCCGAATAATAAAAACAGCACAAAATCTTAAAATTTAGCTGTTTCGAAGAATGCAGTTATAAAGAATGATAAGAGTCCCTGGATATATCAGAAGTGAAGCATCTGATATGTTAATATTTGTAACAAAGTACAACGTTCGTAAATAATGTACCGGCTGATTAAAAAAAAAAAAAATTGGAAAAAAGTTTGATAGTGCAGATTAGAGATCAACTGAAAATTCGGTTTCGTTTTCGGTCAAAAATATCAGTTTCGCTGAAAATTAGTTTTCGGCGAAAAAAATCTCGTTTCGAATCCAAAAATCTCGTTCCTTTTTTCGAAAATGTCCAACATTACTCATCAATTCGAGCTGTATCCGCCCAAATGAGTCTAATTATACCTATGAAATTCATTGTTTATAATTATCAATCATGAATGACTAGATGTGGGTGCAGGTAAACGGAAAAAAAGTGACCGGAAAAAAAGTTATCGGAAAAAAAGTGACAAACTACAAAAGCGGAAAAAAAGTGACACGGAAAAAAGTGACGCGGAAAAAAAGTGACAAGGAAAAAAAGTTACCGGAAAAAAAGTGACAAGGAATTGATTTTTGGGATTTATTATTGATTTTGGGGATTCATTGGTTAAGTATGAAAGGGGGATCGGGGAGGGGCTCATAGTTTAGGTAAATGGGTTTTTCATGCTGAATTAACTGTTTTGGTTCAATTTTTGGATATATGTTCATCCTGAAAAGACGCTTGCCTGATTAGTTTTGGGAAGGTACGATTACTCCCCCCCCCCCCATCCGTCCTCAATTAGATGAATGGGTTTTTATGCAGAATTGTCCAACATGTGTCAAATTTGCATATAGGTTATTTTCGATAAGGCTTATGTATAGTATAAAATGCCTGAAGAGATTCTAGGAATTTAAGGGTTAAGTATAGAGGGGGAATGGGGGATAATCTTTCTTAAATTAAATTAATGGCTTTTTACGCATAATTATCCGATTTGATTAAAATTTTGGACATAAGTTCATTATGATAAGACGTATCTTAGATTAGTTATGGGTTCTTCTGCTTATTATAAAGGGGGGGGGGAACGAGCAATTCTCCCCCTCAAACTAAGTAAATATGTTTATGCAGAATTATCCCATGTATTTCAATTTTAAATATAGGTTCTTTCTGGTAAGGTGAATTCCGGAATAGTTTTAAGGATTTAATGGCTAAGTATAAAGGGGAGATGGAGGAAACCCCTCTTAAATTAAATAAATGGCTTTTTAAGCAGAATTATCCGATTTGCTTCAAATTTTGGACATGGGTTCATTATGATAAGACGTATTTCTGATTAGTTATGGGGTTCTATTGGTAATTAAAAAGGAGGGCGGGTGATTACTATACCCACCTTAAATTAGAATAAAAAAAAATTATGCACACTTATCCGATGTATTTCAAATTTTGGATATAGGATCTTTCTCATAAAGTGAATTCCTGAATAGTTTTATGGGTTTAATGGCTATGTATAGAAGGAGAACGGGGGATACACCCCCTTAAATTAAATAAATGGCTTTTTCACGCAGAATCATCCGATTTGCTTCAAATTTTGGATTTATATTCATTATAAGAAGGCGAATCTCTGATTAATTATGGGGTTCTTTTGATAATTAAATAGGAGAAGCGGGCGATTAATCCTCCACTCTTTAATTAAAATAAATTGTTTTTTTTTCTTTCACAATTATTCAACAAATTCAAATCTATATCCAAATTCAAACCTATATCCAAAATTTTCAAATTTTGGATATAGGTTCTTCCTGATAAAGTGAATCCCTGAATAGTTTTAAGGGTTTAATGGCTAAGTATAGAGCGATGAACGGGGGATAACCCACAATTAATCAGGACTTCGCCTTATCATAATGAACGCCCAATCAAAATTTGAATCAAATCAGATAATTCTGCGTAAAAAGCCATTTATTAATTTAAGGGGGAGGGGGGTATCAACCGTTCCCCCAGTGTTTACTTAACCATTAAACCTTTAAAATTATTCCTTTATGAGAATATATATTATATCCTTTATGAGAAAGAACATATATCCAAAATATGAAATATATCGGATAAGTGAGCATAAAAAACAATTTATCTAATTTAAGGGGGGGGGGGGAATAATCACTCGCCCCAATTTTTAATTGGCAAAATAACCCCATATGTAATCAAGGATACGCCTTATCATAATGGTTCTATAATCCAAAATTTGAAGCAAATCTGATAATTCTGCGTAACAAGTAATTTAATTTAAGTTGGGTTATATTCTATTCCCCTTCTTTACTTAGATATTAAATCCTTAAAACTATTCAGAGATCCACCTTATCAGAAAGAACCTATATTTAAAATTTGAAATACATGGGATAATTCTGCATAAAAACCTATTTTTCTAGTTTAAGGGGAATATATTTGCTCGCCCCCCTTTATAATAAGTAGAAGAACCCCATAACTAATCAGAGATACGTCTTATCATAATGAACCTATGTCCAAAATTCTAAACAAACCGGATAATTATGCGTAAAAAGTTATTAGTTTAATTTTAGAAAGGTTATCCCCCGTTCCCTGTCTATACTTAACCATTAGAACTCCTATATCTCTTCAGGCATTATATACTATATATAAGCCTTATCGAAAATAACCTATATGCAAATTTGACACACGTTGGACAATTCTGCATAAAAACCCATTCATCTAATTGAAGACGGATGGGGGGGAGAGTAATCGTACCTTACCAAAACTAATCAGGCAAGCGTCTTTTCAGGATGAACATACAGGGTGAGTCATAAATATCGAAACAATAGGCTATCTCCTTAAATATTGCCCATAGACCCATACTTCCAGTTGCAAAAATTCATAAAAAAGGGTGAAATTTTTGATAAGATAAATTGCGACTTCATGGGGGGTCTAGTAGAAAAAATACGAAAATTAAATTTTTATACGGCCCCCGTAGGATAAAATTTCCAATTAGAAAAATTTTCCTTATTCAGTCCTGAATAAGACACAAAAAGTTGCATCTTCTTATCTTTAAAACTCGCTAAGTTATAGCCGTTTAAAAAATTCATCAGGTTTTAAGGGATTAGACACAAATTGAAATGTGCGCAATTCAAAAAACAAAGTTACATTAACAGTTCTAGGAAACGAGCAAAAATCTATTTTTTGAGTTCGAATTTTGATTTTTTTTCTTTTTTTGTGATGGTTAGTCTTATAGTTTGCTAAGAAAATCACATTCTAACATTTCTCATATAATTTATAAAAATTTCATGTGGTTAGTACTGGTTTAATTAAAAATGGGATAATGAAATATCGTAATAACTCGTAACATTATTTATCGAATTTCAGTTTCTTTCCATTTAATTAAAGATGAAAATCTTATTTTAGTTTTGTTCCAGAGTTTTTGTTTTTTAATATTAATTTTAAAAATATTAAAAATATTTATTGAAAAAGTAATATAACTTTTTAAAAAATCAAATTTTCAAAAGTAAATATTTTTTCAAATTTGGCGAAAGAAAACTAATCTAAAAAAAATCAAAAATGACGTGTTTCAAGTTCTTTTTTCTTTAAAAATTCGTACCATTTAATTATTTAAAGACAATAATTAATGGGGGGAAAATTCATTATGCAGAAAAACGAAGTGTACTGTTTAAATGTTTGTCATTTATTTAAAAGAATGCTTTTTCTAAGATGCAGATGAAGTCTTTTTTATAAATTTAGCTCTCACAACTTCAGGCTTTTTATCGTCCTGGAGAGGCTGTTAAAAAATCTGTATTCTGGGCCCAGGCCGGGCCAGGACCGAGAGCTTCCTTTTTTCTGAAGACATGCCAGGCCGTATCTAACGTACTTTTCATAAAGGAGGAGACTGCTATCTTCTTTCTAGGTGTACATTGGACGATATTTTCAATCCCGGTCTCGACAAAACCCGTATTAAACTTAATACGTGCTTAAAATAAATAAAATTCGGTTCAATCGAAATTTTCTCAAAAAAACACATAGATTTTTAAATCTTTTTTTTTTTTTTTTTACAAAATAAATAAATAAATAAATAAATAAAATTCATTTTTTTAAAGAATAGTATATTCAAAGGCCGAAAAATTAAATACAATAAAACCAGTGAAAAAAAGTCTGCCT
This sequence comes from Maratus speculifer, assembly GCA_964019185.1. Lineage (NCBI taxonomy): Eukaryota > Metazoa > Arthropoda > Arachnida > Araneae > Salticidae > Maratus > Maratus speculifer. The sequence goes on along the minus strand of OZ025298.1, from coordinate 185,004,736 downwards.
ATGACGGAATTCTGTCATAAACGGAAAATATGTTGATCCATGCAAAATAAATACAATGTTACCCGAGGAAAAGATTAAACTCTAATTACACCTTCTAGGGAGGGCATCCTTCTATAACGTATTTTTTCTTTTCTGTGTGATTCCGTCTTAAAAGGTTTTACTGTATAATATTTTTCAAAGTCTCCAACGCATGGGATGCGTTGGATATTAACTATGTTCAGATGTAAGTGATACATTTATACATAAATAGAGATTCATTGATAAAATATAAATATTATAGCCTTTTGCACTTCTTTAATAATAAAAAGTATAAATATAAAAAACTAAAAGCTATAAAAGAAATTTTTGGTCAGAAATCTTCCATACAAAATAATTTTTTCCCACACCGAAATAAAAAATTATGTAGAAATTTGCGGCTGAACCGGGCTATGATTTAAACTATTTTCCAGACCGGTCCGGGTTACGATTTTAATATTTTTCAGGCATTTCATTTTTCAGGCATTTATCAGGCCGGGCCGAACTTTTCCCCTATGGGTCGGTTTGGGACCGGATCAAGATATTTCGATCCATGCAGACTTCAAGTGTAGACTACCAACATATTTTGAAAAAAGTTTAGATTTAATTCAATACACTGCTTTGTTATGTCCAAATGAGAGGCACCGTCTTAAATCGATATTTAAAAATGGACAATATATAGATGACCCCTTACTTGCTTTGAAAATTAGCGAGAAATGTTTTGTTTCTAGGCATGGTAAAGTGGTGTAAGTCACGGATTTTTGAGAAATTCAGTTTTAATATCTATGTCAGATTTTTAGATATTTAGATGAAAATTTTTTTGTTCATTTTAGGATTGGATAAGGAATAATTTCCTAATTGGGAATTTTGTCCTACGGGGGCCGTATAAAAACTTAATTTTCGTAATTTTTCAAATAGACCCCCCATGGAGTTGCAACTTATCTTATCTGAAACTTCATCTTTTTTTATGAATTTTTTGCAATTGGAAGTAAGGGTCTAGGAGCAATATTTAAGGAGATAGCCTATTGTTTCGATATTTATGACTCACCCTGTATATCCAAAAATTGAACCAAAACAGTTAATTCAGCATGAAAAACCCATTTACCTAAACTATGAGCCCCCCTCCCCGATCCCCCTTTCATACTTAAGCAATGAATCCCCAAAATCAATAATAAATCCCCAAAATCAATTCTTTGTCACTTTTTTCCCGGTAACTTTTTTTCCTTGTCACTTTTTTCCGCGTCACTTTTTTCCGTGTCACTTTTTCCGCTTTTGTAGTTTATGTCACTTTTTTTCCGATAACTTTTTTTCCGGTCACTTTTTTTCCTAGATTCGTGGGTGCAAACTATAAAGCAAGTAATGCAAGCTATAAAGCTAGTAAATGACTAAACTTTTTCACGTTCTCATTAAACGCTGCACACTTAATGGTAATAGAATACTTTTAGTTTAAAACCGCAGAAGTATTCCGAATATTTTTTGAGAAAGTTCTAAAACATTAAAAAAATTAAACGAGGAGTGTATGTCTAATAAATTATATACATGTAATTGGGAAATCTTTCTGTGTCGTTGGTGAATTAATTATGTTTCATATTACGTGAGAATGAAAAGTTTTGAGCAAAGCCAACTCGGCTCACATGTATAATTAATTAATTATTATGTACTACATTTAATAAAAGCGTACAGTTAAGTAATAATCACGCATATTTAATAAATATAATTAATTAATATTTAAGTATATAATATTTATCTATGTATTAATTAATTTAAAAAATATTTGGGCATTTTCGATTTCGGCCGAAAATAGAAAGATCATCAAAATTTGGTTTCGGTTTCTGTTTCGGTCGATCCTTAGTGCGGACTACAACAAACAATTTTTTTATGGCAGACTTTTCATAAAGCTGTTAAAAGTGGTGTAAAAGCCGAAAGTTCCGATGGTGCTCGGTCCAATCAAAAATCAAGATTTCTCCCCACCATTACTAAACTTCGTATAAAAATCGTGGCTGAACTTATTTCGGGCTTAGACTCTAATAAAAGAAAATTAATCATGAAACAACTTTCAAATGCTATTAACAAATTTCTACTGCGTATTGATTAGATTAGATTACTTGATTGGTATAAAAATAAAGACTGAATCTGATTCGACCTTTGATTTTCAGAGAGAAAATTCATCTTGAAACAGATTTTTACTGCGGACTCGGAACCGAAATACACTTCTTGTGCTTAGTTATTAAACACACACGATGGGAATGTATTATGCCTTTACCTTTTCTAAAAATAGAAAAATTCCCTTACCTTTGAATTCCTAAATAAGCATTGTACTTAGCAGGTGCTAATCCTTTTTGACACCATTGTCCTGTTTGAACTTGATGTTGACACAGTCTTATGGCTTTGGCACCTGCAGTACCAGTACCAAAGGGGCAGTGTGTTTGACCTCTGTCTGTCTGCCATGAAGATAGATATAGTAGTCTATTATTCTATCTTCATGCTGTCTGCATTCTAGTCTGCAAGTTACCCAAAGTATAAACCTAGCACGAACTAGCCATATTCATATTGCTTAGGTTTAAAGTATTATATCATGTAACAGGGCCGTCGCTAGAAGTGAATAATAGGAAGGGTGGGGACTCATATTCTCTCTCTCTGACGCAGAACGATAAATTAGTGAATATTCACACTGTCGGTACTATTTTTTCTAATTAAACTGTTGTAATAACTTCATTTTATGCTAAAAAAAGAATAGGATGATAAAAAATTCGAGCGTATAACTAGTGCAATATTAAACATCATGTTAGCTCCTTATGTGCAAATAGGACGAGTAAGTGTTGAAACACTTATTTTAGTTACAATTTAATATTTTTGCAAAACTATGAAAGGGCCACAAAACTAAGTTAGATTTTTGAACAGAATTTCATTTGGATTTCCGGAACGTAAATTAATTTAGTGGCCTTGGATTTCTTTCCAGGGCAGGTTCAAAATGTTTAGGGGGCGCTGAGTCCCCCCCCCCTCGTTTCTAGCACACTCTTAGTCACGCCCTGTCATGTAAACTAAAACGTTATTACTTAATACCTCAGGAGAAAGTTATGTTTTCATGGATGGAAAATAAATTCCATATTCACATCAGTTGATAAGCAGTTAAAAAATTATGAAAAAGTCTCAATAATTGTTTTCAATAAATTAAGAATTAGGATGATCCATATTTAATAATACGTTTATCAGAATAATTAGTCGGAAAACTAATTATCAATGCGACTGTCACAAAATTAATAATTTAATTATTCTAGAAGGTTTAAAATCCCGAATTTTGCAGTATTATAGGTTTGAAATCAATGAGACAAAACAATGTGCGATTCAAGGCAGGTAGTGAAAATAAAGTGTTTTATATAATAATACATTTCATACGAAAAAAAAAAAAAAAAAAAAAAAAAAAAAAAAAAAAAAAAAACCTTGAAATAACAGCAGATGCAATGGTAATATTTACAGTTAATATCATTATAATCCCACATTCATTCTAATTCATCAGAGTAAAATCTCGTGAAAATCCTTTAAATTTGCTTGCAGTAATCTATTTTAACCCTTTCGGGTCCGAATTTTTTTTTTCAATTTTTAGAAAAAATTACTTTTACGATAATAACATAAACACTAGCTTATTAAAATAGATAAATTAGTGTTTAACGAATATTTCATTGTCTGAAAGATAACGAAAGATGTTAGTAGTAAGGAAAGGAGAGTACGGGGACATGCGGAGGGACAGAGGGACCGTCCCTCCGCATCCCTCCGCGCCCCGCCGCAGCAAACCGTCCCTCCTGATCCCCCACCATACACCCCCCTCCACAAACGCCCCCTAGTGGAAAAAAGGAACATTCTATTATAACAGAGAGGTGAACAACTTTCCCTAATTAAAAATATTATCAATCACATCTCAACTCGGAATCATACTATATGATGAAGATTAAATTTATATTTGAATTTTGAACAACCATAATTTTAATGAGTATTATTAATTAAGCGAAACAATTAAAATCTCAGTTTTTAGCCATTTTATTTAGATTTCTTCAACTACATGATGAGATTATCAATTTAACACAAGAAAGTTAAACATATATTTGAATTTTGCTTCATAGACATCTTAATGAGTAGTATTAATTAAGTAAAAACAATAGAAAATATTCAGTTTTATAGAAAAAGACTGATTTCTTACGATTTTTATCAACTATATGATCAATGTAACGACTTAAAAGTTGAAAGTTAAACATGTATCCTAGTTTTTCAACAGCTATAGCCTTAATGAGTATCGTTAATTAAGTAAAAAAAAACAATGGAAAATATCAAGTTTTATGGAAAAAGACTGATCTCTTACGATTTTTATCAACTTAAGAGAGAAAACTTAAACATACATTTCAGTTTTTCAACAGCTATAACCTTAATGAGCATTCATAATTAAGTAAAAAACAATGGAAAATATCGATTTTTATAGAAAAAGACTGATTTCTTACGATTTTTATCAACTGCAACATCAGTGTATCGACTTACAAGTTGAAAGTTAAACATGCATTCTAGTTTTTCAACAGCTATAATCTTAAAGAGTATCGTTAATTAAGTAAAAAACAATGGAAAATATCAAGTTTTATAGAAAAAGACTGATTTCTTACGATTTTTTCAACTCAAACTTCAGAATATCAATTTGATAGAAAGAAATTTAAGCATGCATTCCAGTTTTGGACAACCATTTCCTTCACGAACATTAATAATTAAGCAAAACAACGGAAAATATTAAATTTTTAACTGATTTCTTCATATTTTTTTATTTATTTATTTGTTTTTTAATATAAAATCAGAATACACAACTTAAAATAGAAATTTAAACATATTTTTTAGTTTTTGAACAGTCGTTACCTCAAAGAATTTCGATAATTGAACAATTAACAAAGGAAACTAATGATTTTTTAACGAAAAAAGACGAATTAAACGAATTTGGTTAACTTTTACTCTAATTGGAAATTTCATCGTACTTTATATATATACCAACTAAGTAGAATTATAATACATAAACGAATAATTTAAAGAAATCCTCAACACATAAATGTGAACCTGCAGAGCATTTCTTATTACGTCATATCCAAACTAAAACTTTTTTCTACAACCCCTCCACCCATGTACTCCAAGTAGGGGAAACACACAATAGAGTTCTGACGTCACAACTTACAAAGGTATACAACAACATGTTTACGTTGTAGAAAAAGTATCACATACAGAGAAAAAAAGAAGAGATTTAAGCTATTTATCCATTCTAGTTTTATAACAGTTACCACAACATCTCCAAATTAAAATTTGGAAGTCATAATGAGTGTAATTAATTAAGCAAAATAATAGAAATATTAGTTTTTCAGAGGGGAAAAGACGAATTTAAACAAATTTTATTAGTTTTACACTAGTTTAATAATAATTTTAAGAGGAAAAAGACGAATTTGAACTTTTTTTTTTAGTTTTACACTATTTTTTCTCATCTCAACACGGATATATCAATTTTAACAGAAGAATTAAACGTATAATTTAGTTTTTAACAACAAAATCTTAACAAGCATCATTAATTAAACAAAAATAAATATCAGTTTTAAAGAAAAGACGAATTTGAATAATTTTACACTAGTATTTTCAAAAGCAACATGGAAATATCAATACTTATTCACATATTTCACTTATTCACTGTATTCAATACTATATTTAATAAATTTGGATACACTTTAAGAATTTCCTAATCTATAATTAAATATTAGCTGTATATTTAATGTTACCCATGTTTTCAACATTAGTTCATAATCGTGAATTTTGTACTTTAACTACCATGTATTCAGGTTCAGATTATTTTCACTTGAAATCATACAGAATTTTTTAACAGAGTTTGTTTTTGAAATCATTGAAGCAACTGTATTTAATATTTTTAACACCAATTTTCTAAGATTTTCTAACATTTTCCGATTATACATTCTTCAGAAGTACATTTCTAAATGCTACAATCACTTTACATATCGAAAAGATATCATTGAAGCAACTGTATTTAATATTTTTAACACCAATTTTCTAAGATTTTCTAACATTTTCCGATTATACATTCTTCAGAAGTACATTTCTAAATGCTACAATCACTTTACATATCGAAAAGATATCATTGAAGCAACTGTATTTAATATTTCTAATACCAATTTTCTAAGATTTTTTAAAATTTTCCGGTTATACATTCCTCAAAAGTTATTATTACGTATTCTAAACAATAGCGAATATTAATTTTAAGAATAAAAAGACGAATTTAAACAAATTTTATTAGTTTTACACTATTTTTTCTCACCTCCAACACGGATATATCAATTTTAACAGAAGAATTAAACGTATATTTTAGTTTTTAACAACAAAAATGTAATAAGTATCATTAATTAAACAAAAATAAATATCAATTTTCAAGAAAAGACAATTTTTTACACAAATTTTCAACTTTGAAATACATTGCTTACATATATTGTTACAGTATATTACTAAACTTAAACTTTTTAAAAAGTTTGAATGTCTTTACAAAGGGTTCATACTTATATTTTTCACGTCTTGACTGCATTCGGAATCTTACAACAAAAGTATACTTTTATTATTATTATTATTATTATTATTATTCTAGAAAACCTAAAAAATCGTTTCTTTCTGCTTTAGACACTTGACATATTAAAACTACTCTACCCATATAATTAATCAAATTAGGACATGATTCATCTTACACTTCAAAATTTCTGAATTTTTACAATACTTATTTTCATTCTTGATCCTATATATTTTAATAGCACAGAATTTTCACATCTGTTTTTATCTACTTATCAGAAAATTATTAAAACACCCAACAACATTTTTCAAATATGAATATTATCTTTACAATTTAATGATGCAAAACATACACGAATACAAAGTTTAATTTTTACAAACATTTCATATTTCAAACCAAACTATTCGAAATTTTCACAACATAAGAGCAAACATTAGACGAACTTTTTAACATTAATATTGCTTAGATCTTTTCATCATAACTTTTAACTATGATAATTATCCATTTTTAGGTTGATTGTCGAAAAACTGTAACTGAAATTACATAAACTTAATGTAAAAAACCATGTTCTCACACAATTTCTTGAAATTCAACAAAGAATTGACTATTACTCCAATACTTATCTACTTCAATCTCGACTCTCGATAGTATATAGATATTGCATCATTACATACTTAAACTCTTTTCAAACGTTTATCAGAAAATCAAGTCAATCAAAGTCTAGTAGTTATCACACCTGTTCCTCAGAAATATTACTATCATATGAAACAGTAAAGAAAATTAATAGATATTTAATATTTAATAACTTCATACGTGAAATTACTGCCGAATGAGAATACTAATAATCAATAAAATCAACTGTTGGACAAAAAATAGTACAGATTACCGAAAATTCAAATCATTTTTTCTACAAAAATTACAAAAATTAACAAATGAATGACCAGTTAGAGAAATAATTAAAAAAAATAATGAACATATTTACAAATTTATTAAAATCACACCTTTTTCTGGATTACAAACCACAATTTCTTGAAAAATTTAACACCGAATTTGTAAGATTTTAATCCTAGTATTACATACACTCAATAAATATTCAAAATTAACAAAAAAATAATTTTTTAGTCTCATCAATAAGCAGAAATTCTATATTAAAAGAATATTTTCATAGTAGTACTTATAAAAATGAGAGTTTAAAAACTGATTTTCATAATTTTATCACATTTAAACTTAATTTTTATACATAAAACATTATTTAATCAAATTTTATACTTTCTAATTCAGCAAAATTCAATACTTTTTTAATTTTTAAACCAATACCACAATATTTATTTACATCAAACTTGATTCTTCACCTTTTATATTTCCACATTACACACGTGAGATAAATACTAACTTGGATCAGGAGTTGAAGTCAATTGATTCAATTCGATTTTCATCGTATACGCATTTTCCCTACACGAAATTTCTTACTTCTATAATCATCTAATGTATTAAAACTAATCTACTCATATTTTTAATCAATTCATCAGATGTTTCATCTCGCACTTCTGAATTATCATCCACCAAGTTGCTTAAAATATAAATACTATCTTTATAGTTTTAATGTAGTATACATGACTAATCTTGAGTTTCCATCTATACTATTAATCAAATTATCATATGTTTCATCTTACAGTTCAACGATTTCTGAATTATCGTCCATCTAGTTGTTTAAAATATTAATAAAATGTTTATAGTTTTTGATTATACATAGTATGTATGAATACAATCTTTAATTTTTAACAGTTCATATTTCAAATAACCTATTTTCGAAACCAAACTATGTGAATTTTACCACAATACTTACCATCATACAGAGATTTGTGTTTCATACTTTTTCTAAAAATTATCAGATATGTACTCCTCAGAGGAATTTCTATCATATGAATAAATGAAAAAAAAAATTAATTTATATTAAACGTACAGCGAAATTTGATTGCAATATATATGTATTTAATAAAAATCAGAGCCCGATCAAGCTGAAGTTGGGCCCAGGGCCTGTTAAAAAGTTGGGCCCCCCTATCTACGGATTTTTGGCAACACCTTCATAAAAAAAAGAAGGTTTATTTGAAGAGTTGACAAAGTTGTTTGGGTGAAAAATACCTAGGTTAAAAGCTTCTAAAAATTTTATTGAAACATTTAGAATATTTAAATTTTACGTTTCATATTTTATAAAACAAAATTATTTGAGAAGTATTTGATTAAGGAAAAAAATCTGCCACATAATTTGTGGGCCCCTGAAATTATTGGGCCTAGGGCCAAGGCCCCGGAGGCCCGTGCATTAATCAGGCCCTGATAAAAATAAATAAATAAGCGATTATTTATACATTAAACCTTTACTAAATATATATTTCTTGCGTTATAAAGATGTTTCAACAAGATGAAGCAAAACAGCAGCAAACTTCAGAAATTAATGATCTGAATGATTCATCCCTAGCACATGTAGCGTTAATGAATAATACATATGTAAGTACTTATATGAAAAATACTAGAATTCGTATATGAATCGTAATTAGAGTAAATATAAAATGATTTGTCTTACTGCCTACACTTTAACAAATGCCTTTTTACCTATATTGTTGAAAAGAATCCTAATTGTTTGTATTTATTTCTATTACAGATGTGTTCTATTTGCTACAAACACTTCTTAAGTAAATGGAATTTAACAGAACTTACAAAAATCCATACAGGTGAAAAACCTTACACTTGGGAAGATTCCCAAATGCTGTTTTCAAGAAGGCATGAATCAAAAGTGCACACATCATCATATAAAGCATCGTCAGTTATATGTAAACTTAGTGAGGATATTCAAAAATTATTCAGACGTTTGAAGAATTTAGACATAAAGGAAGATATTTAGACTATATATCCATCATATTTTCATAACACTTACCACAATATCTCAAACTTAAAATTTGGAAGACATACACACTGCTGAAAAGTAATTTTGTTACCCGTGATTCTTCTAGCCAGCATGAATGTATAGATATTATTTTGCAATGTATTCTTTAAATGCCCACAATAAATATTCTTTTATATGCATATATCGTTGTGTTTATTTTTTTAAAACCTATTACATTAATAAAATAGGTTACACATACATACACATAACATTTTAAGTGAAACAACACTCTCACAACTTAAAAAATGCATAAGAACATACAAAAATAAGCAGATGTATGAAAAAATATACAAGTTTACAGAATAATTTCAAAGTTTTCTAGAAATACAAACAAAAAATATTTATAATATTAAAAAATTACAAAAGTGAAAAGAAAAAACACAAATGTAAAACAAAAACATCAAAAAGTGAAAAACTCAAAACAAAGTTTTTGAAAAAAAAATTTTACAACAAAAATTTTTTTTACAAAAACCAAAACTTCAAAAAATATTTTTTCAAAAAAATTTTTTTTTCAAAAACATTTTTTACAAAAAAATTTTTTTTCAAAATAAGTTTTTACAAAAGTAAAAAAAAAGAAAATCACAACGTTAAAAAAATGAAAATTTTTTGTTAAAAAAAGTGTAAAAAAATTGCAAAAAAAGTTGCAAAAATTTCAAAAATGTTATGAAAAAAAGTCTCAAAAATTTTGTTGTTTTTAATAGCAAATGCAATGGTTTCGCCATTGCATACTGCATTAAAACCAACGAAATTTTTGAAGCTTTTTTCATAACATTTTTGAAATTTTTGCAACTTTTTTTTGCAATTTTTTTTACACTTTTTTTAACAAAAAATTTTCATTTTTTTAACGTTGTGATTTTCTTTTTTTTACTTTTGTAAAACTTATTTTGAAAAAAAAATTTTTTGTAAAAAATGTTTTTGAAAAAAAAATTTTTTTGAAAAAATATTTTTTGAAGTTTTGGTTTTTGTAAAAAAAATTTTTGTTGTAAAATTTTTTTTTCAAAAACTTTGTTTTGAGTTTTTCACTTTTTGATGTTTTTGTTTTACATTTGTGTTTTTTCTTTTCACTTTTGTAATTTTTTAGTATTATAAATATTTTTTGTTTGTATTTCTAGAAAACTTTGAAATTATTCTGTAAACTTGTATATTTTTTCATACATCTGCTTATTTTTGTATGTTCTTATGCATTTTTTAAGTTGTGAGAGTGTTGTTTCACTTAAAATGTTATGTGTATGTATGTGTAACCTATTTTATTAATGTAATAGGTTTTAAAAAAATAAACACAACGATATATGCATATAAAAGAATATTTATTGTGGGCATTTAAAGAATACATTGCAAAATAATATCTATACATTCATGCTGGCTAGAAGAATCACGGGTAACAAAATTACTTTTCAGCAGTGTGTATGTCTTCCAAATTTTAAGTTTGAGATATTGTGGTAAGTGTTATGAAAATATGATGGATATATAGTCTAAATATCTTCCTTTATGTCTAAATTCTTCAAACGTCTGAATAATTTTTGAATATCCTCACTAAGTTTACATATAACTGACGATGCTTTATATGATGATGTGTGCACTTTTGATTCATGCCTTCTTGAAAACAGCATTTGGGAATCTTCCCAAGTGTAAGGTTTTTCACCTGTATGGATTTTTGTAAGTTCTGTTAAATTCCATTTACTTAAGAAGTGTTTGTAGCAAATAGAACACATCTGTAATAGAAATAAATACAAACAATTAGGATTCTTTTCAACAATATAGGTAAAAAGGCATTTGTTAAAGTGTAGGCAGTAAGACAAATCATTTTATATTTACTCTAATTACGATTCATATACGAATTCTAGTATTTTTCATATAAGTACTTACATATGTATTATTCATTAACGCTACATGTGCTAGGGATGAATCATTCAGATCATTAATTTCTGAAGTTTGCTGCTGTTTTGCTTCATCTTGTTGAAACATCTTTATAACGCAAGAAATATATATTTAGTAAAGGTTTAATGTATAAATAATCGCTTATTTATTTATTTTTATTAAATACATATATATTGCAATCAAATTTCGCTGTACGTTTAATATAAATTAATTTTTTTTTTCATTTATTCATATGATAGAAATTCCTCTGAGGAGTACATATCTGATAATTTTTAGAAAAAGTATGAAACACAAATCTCTGTATGATGATAAGTATTGTGGTAAAATTCACATAGTTTGGTTTCGAAAATAGGTTATTTGAAATATGAACTGTTAAAAATTAAAGATTGTATTCATACATACTATGTATAATCAAAAACTATAAACATTTTATTAATATTTTAAACAACTAGATGGACGATAATTCAGAAATCGTTGAACTGTAAGATGAAACATATGATAATTTGATTAATAGTATAGATGGAAACTCAAGATTAGTCATGTATACTACATTAAAACTATAAAGATAGTATTTATATTTTAAGCAACTTGGTGGATGATAATTCAGAAGTGCGAGATGAAACATCTGATGAATTGATTAAAAATATGAGTAGATTAGTTTTAATACATTAGATGATTATAGAAGTAAGAAATTTCGTGTAGGGAAAATGCGTATACGATGAAAATCGAATTGAATCAATTGACTTCAACTCCCGTTCCAAGTTAGTATTTAACTCACTTGTGTAATGTGGAAATATAAAAGGTAAAGAATCAAGTTTGATGTAAATAAATATTGTGGTATTGGTTTAAAAATTAAAAAAGTATTGAATTTTGCTGAATTAGAACGTATAAAATTTGATTAAATAATGTTTTATGTATAAAAATTAAGTTTAAATGTGATAAAATTATGAAAATCAGTTTTTAAACTCTCATTTTTATAAGTACTACTATGAAAATATTCTTTTAATATAGAATTTCTGCTTATTGATGAGACTAAAAAATTATTTTTTTGTTAATTTTGAATATTTATTGAGTGTATGTAATACTAGGATTAAAATCTTACAAATTCGGTGTTAAATTTTTCAAGAAATTGTGGTTTGTAATCCAGAAAAAGGTGTGATTTTAATAAATTTGTAAATATGTTCATTATTTTTTTTAATTATTTCTCTAACTGGTCATTCATTTGTTAATTTTTGTAATTTTTGTAGAAAAAATGATTTGAATTTTCGGTAATCTGTACTATTTTTTTGTCCAACAGTTGATTTTATTGATTATTAGTATTCTCATTCGGCAGTAATTTCACGTATGAAGTTATTAAATATTAAATATCTATTAATTTTCTTTACTGTTTCATATGATAGTAATATTTCTGAGGAACAGGTGTGATAACTACTAGACTTTGATTGACTTGATTTTCTGATAAACGTTTGAAAAGAGTTTAAGTATGTAATGATGCAATATCTATATACTATCGAGAGTCGAGATTGAAGTAGATAAGTATTGGAGTAATAGTCAATTCTTTGTTGAATTTCAAGAAATTGTGTGAGAACATGGTTTTTTACATTAAGTTTATGTAATTTCAGTTACAGTTTTTCGACAATCAACCTAAAAATGGATAATTATCATAGTTAAAAGTTATGATGAAAAGATCTAAGCAATATTAATGTTAAAAAGTTCGTCTAATGTTTGCTCTTATGTTGTGAAAATTTCGAATAGTTTGGTTTGAAATATGAAATGTTTGTAAAAATTAAACTTTGTATTCGTGTATGTTTTGCATCATTAAATTGTAAAGATAATATTCATATTTGAAAAATGTTGTTGGGTGTTTTAATAATTTTCTGATAAGTAGATAAAAACAGATGTGAAAATTCTGTGCTATTAAAATATATAGGATCAAGAATGAAAATAAGTATTGTAAAAATTCCGAAATTTTGAAGTGTAAGATGAATCATGTCCTAATTTGATTAATTATATGGGTAGAGTAGTTTTAATATGTCAAGTGTCTAAAGCAGAAAGAAACGATTTTTTAGGTTTTCTAGAATAATAATAATAATAATAATAATAATAATAATAAAAGTATACTTTTGTTGTAAGATTCCGAATGCAGTCAAGACGTGAAAAATATAAGTATGAACCCTTTGTAAAGACATTCAAACTTTTTAAAAAGTTTAAGTTTAGTAATATACTGTAACAATATATGTAAGCAATGTATTTCAAAGTTGAAAATTTGTGTAAAAAATTGTCTTTTCTTGAAAATTGATATTTATTTTTGTTTAATTAATGATACTTATTACATTTTTGTTGTTAAAAACTAAAATATACGTTTAATTCTTCTGTTAAAATTGATATATCCGTGTTGGAGGTGAGAAAAAATAGTGTAAAACTAATAAAATTTGTTTAAATTCGTCTTTTTATTCTTAAAATTAATATTCGCTATTGTTTAGAATACGTAATAATAACTTTTGAGGAATGTATAACCGGAAAATTTTAAAAAATCTTAGAAAATTGGTATTAGAAATATTAAATACAGTTGCTTCAATGATATCTTTTCGATATGTAAAGTGATTGTAGCATTTAGAAATGTACTTCTGAAGAATGTATAATCGGAAAATGTTAGAAAATCTTAGAAAATTGGTGTTAAAAATATTAAATACAGTTGCTTCAATGATATCTTTTCGATATGTAAAGTGATTGTAGCATTTAGAAATGTACTTCTGAAGAATGTATAATCGGAAAATGTTAGAAAATCTTAGAAAATTGGTGTTAAAAATATTAAATACAGTTGCTTCAATGATTTCAAAAACAAACTCTGTTAAAAAATTCTGTATGATTTCAAGTGAAAATAATCTGAACCTGAATACATGGTAGTTAAAGTACAAAATTCACGATTATGAACTAATGTTGAAAACATGGGTAACATTAAATATACAGCTAATATTTAATTATAGATTAGGAAATTCTTAAAGTGTATCCAAATTTATTAAATATATTATTGAATACAGTGAATAAGTGAAATATGTGAATAAGTATTGATATTTCCATGTTGCTTTTGAAAATACTAGTGTAAAATTATTCAAATTCGTCTTTTCTTTAAAACTGATATTTATTTTTGTTTAATTAATGATGCTTGTTAAGATTTTGTTGTTAAAAACTAAATTATACGTTTAATTCTTCTGTTAAAATTGATATATCCGTGTTGAGATGAGAAAAAATAGTGTAAAACTAAAAAAAAAAGTTCAAATTCGTCTTTTTCCTCTTAAAATTATTATTAAACTAGTGTAAAACTAATAAAATTTGTTTAAATTCGTCTTTTCCCCTCTGAAAAACTAATATTTCTATTATTTTGCTTAATTAATTACACTCATTATGACTTCCAAATTTTAATTTGGAGATGTTGTGGTAACTGTTATAAAACTAGAATGGATAAATAGCTTAAATCTCTTCTTTTTTTCTCTGTATGTGATACTTTTTCTTCAACGTAAACATGTTGTTGTATACCTTTGTAAGTTGTGACGTCAGAACTCTATTGTGTGTTTCCCCTACTTGGAGTACATGGGTGGAGGGGTTGTAGAAAAAAGTATTAGTTTGGATATGACGTAATAAGAAATGCTCTGCAGGTTCACATTTATGTGTTGAGGATTTCTTTAAATTATTCGTTTATGTATTATAATTCTACTTAGTTGGTATATATATAAAGTACGATGAAATTTCCAATTAGAGTAAAAGTTAACCAAATTCGTTTAATTCGTCTTTTTTCGTTAAAAAATCATTAGTTTCCTTTGTTAATTGTTCAATTATCGAAATTCTTTGAGGTAACGACTGTTCAAAAACTAAAAAATATGTTTAAATTTCTATTTTAAGTTGTGTATTCTGATTTTATATTAAAAAACAAATAAATAAATAAAAAAATATGAAGAAATCAGTTAAAAATTTAATATTTTCCGTTGTTTTGCTTAATTATTAATGTTCGTGAAGGAAATGGTTGTCCAAAACTCGAATGCATGCTTAAATTTCTTTCTATCAAATTGATATTCTGAAGTTTGAGTTGAAAAAATCGTAAGAAATCAGTCTTTTTCTATAAAACTTGATATTTTCCATTGTTTTTTACTTAATTAACGATACTCTTTAAGATTATAGCTGTTGAAAAACTAGAATGCATGTTTAACTTTCAACTTGTAAGTCGATACACTGATGTTGCAGTTGATAAAAATCGTAAGAAATCAGTCTTTTTCTATAAAAATCGATATTTTCCATTGTTTTTTACTTAATTATGAATGCTCATTAAGGTTATAGCTGTTGAAAAACTGAAATGTATGTTTAAGTTTTCTCTCTTAAGTTGATAAAAATCGTAAGAGATCAGTCTTTTTCCATAAAACTTGATATTTTCCATTGTTTTTTTTTACTTAATTAACGATACTCATTAAGGCTATAGCTGTTGAAAAACTAGGATACATGTTTAACTTTCAACTTTTAAGTCGTTACATTGATCATATAGTTGATAAAAATCGTAAGAAATCAGTCTTTTTCTATAAAACTGAATATTTTCTATTGTTTTTACTTAATTAATACTACTCATTAAGATGTCTATGAAGCAAAATTCAAATATATGTTTAACTTTCTTGTGTTAAATTGATAATCTCATCATGTAGTTGAAGAAATCTAAATAAAATGGCTAAAAACTGAGATTTTAATTGTTTCGCTTAATTAATAATACTCATTAAAATTATGGTTGTTCAAAATTCAAATATAAATTTAATCTTCATCATATAGTATGATTCCGAGTTGAGATGTGATTGATAATATTTTTAATTAGGGAAAGTTGTTCACCTCTCTGTTATAATAGAATGTTCCTTTTTTCCACTAGGGGGCGTTTGTGGAGGGGGGTGTATGGTGGGGGATCAGGAGGGACGGTTTGCTGCGGCGGGGCGGCGGGGCGCGGAGGGATGCGGAGGGGGCGGCGGGGCGCGGAGGGATGCGGAGGGACGGTCCCTCTGTCCCTCCGCATGTCCCCGTACTCTCCTTTCCTTACTACTGATGTTGTTTTGCATCCTATTCAATTAATTATTTATATGACAATAGGGTAAGGAAGAAATTTTCTATATGTTTAAAAAAAATGTATTACAATAAGATTTAACTTATATTACAACTTTCTAATACTTTTTGCGCTTTATTACACATAATTCTTTCAGTAAAATATCTTTTATTTTAAATTTTAAGAGTGAAATATGTGTTTAAAATAAAAGAAAAGAGCAAACAGAATTAAGAAAATAATAATAATTTTTATTATTATTGAATGCCTAAACGTAAACAAAGTCATATAGTAAATACATAGACATATACTAACATTACTACATGTAAATAGTAGCAAAAGTATTTTTTAAAACAAAATAATACTCCATTAAAAGACAGACCCAAAAGGGTTAAAAAGGAAAACAAACGTCCGCGAGTAACATTGACGTCGTATTACGATGACAACTACCTGATAAATTTGACTTTTGCTATAATTTTTATTTTATTTCTAAACATCGCACAAATTTAATTTTGACACGGTTGTTTTTTGTTAAGTATAAAATTATTTGCAATTTTCTTGAATACTGTTTTTCAGAATGATTTTAACAATAATTTTCATGCATGAATTTTTAAAAATCTGCAAGCAGCCCAAATAGGAAGGATTAACCCGTTTGTTCTTAACCCCTTGGGGACGAGTGACACGTATACGTGCCGCAAAAAGGCTTAAGAATCCTTTCCTTGTTTATCTCCTCCAGTAAAATTTTACTATAAAATTTGCATATTATAATCGGAGCATTTTCTCGATTTAATAAGGCACATATTTATGTTTTTAAAAACCGGTAACAAAACATAAAAAAATTTCGTAAAAGGCTCCCGTCGCGAAGGGGAAGACAATGTAAATAATTAAGCTGTGTTCTTTTCCCCGTGCAATAGCAATGTTTTATAATTTATGTAGTATCTGGTATCAAACCGTTACAATGAGTATCCTTATTTTCATTACATCATTAATAGAAAATGATATCTGAAATTGGTTATATATATTTCTAACCTGTAGTCCGGAACGCAAAATTCTATTTTTTTTTCTTTTTTTTTTTTTTAAATATATATAAAAACTTTTATTCGTTTTTATTTCCCCATGAAATGTGATTTTCTGCATACACTCATTTTTATACTGAAAGTTTTGAAGTTTTTTTTTTTTCCGTTTTACTAAACCATCTGACAATTTATTTACAGCTTTCAGCACACAGGCGTTTACATAAATGGTATAAACCATGATAAAGTACGTTTTTTTTTTTTTTTTTTTTCCAAAAATTACGACATACTTTCCAAACATAACTTAATCAATTTCCCCCCTTCCCCTTCCAAACAGCTTACATTATTAGTGAACGGCACAAAAAAATTCCTAAACTAGAGCCTTTGCGGTCATCGAACTTTATTCACAGTAGCTAAATTTATTCGATAAATAAATAAATATTTTGTATACAATTTTATATATTTTATGTATTTTATACAACTTCTTCTGTGATTTTTTTTTTTTTTTTTTTTTTTTTTTTTTTTTTTTTTACATATATAAATAAAAAATATGGTTTAAATGGTGAACTCAAAGATACTCAATGTGAACTTAATGAATTCAATGTTCAACAAAAAATAAATTTTGCCAAATAAATAAATAAATATATATATATATATATATATATATATATATATATACATATATATAAAGTTTAAAAAAATGGAATTTTTTTAAAAATCTATAATAGTTTTTTTTAATGTTTATATTTTTGCCCAATTATTATTATTATTATTGATGTTGTTGTATTTTCAAATGTGTATTACACAAGACTGCAAATGGATTTTTAGATTAATCTAATATTACATTTAATATACTTTTTTTACTCATATATATAGTGTAAAACGATGAAATCTAACACATCGTCATATATTTTTATAAAAATAATAATAACCTGAAGGCCAATTCCATGCGCAGATTGATCACATAATAATGAATAAACATGTACAAAAATTTTTACACCACTATCTAAAATACAAAAAAAAAAAAAAAAAGGTCTTAACAGTTTAAAAGCATGAAAGTGAAAAAAATATGAACATGGAGAAAAAGCCATTTAAAGTTTTTATTTGTCTGGGGAATTGCGATGGATGTATTAGCAAAATTTACACTATCTCGCGATATAAATGCCGTATGGGTAAAAATGAGGTGTCAAAATATTCACAATCAAACAGTCTTTCATTTAATTTTTTAAAACTAAAATCGATTTTTTGACTACTCACTTTGAAACATCTGTTCACAAATGTTAAACTTATGAGCAGGTTGTTATGAAATTTCTTGTTTAAATTTAAACATTTTTAAATGCCTTTTATTTTTTTTCTTCATCGGATAGCTGAGGTGGATTTCTAATAAGGCTACTTTTTACTTTTTCGATTTCGATTGCAAATTATTTAAATAAAGGTACTTTCACTTTCGGAAGAGGTTTCAAATGTAAAAGTACCTTTATTTTTAAAAAAATCTTCAGCAAAAATCGATAAAATACGAAATGATCTTATTAGAGATCGAACTCAGCTATTCTATAGAAAAAAAGAGAAAAAAAAATCGTTAAAAAAATATTCAAATTTAAACAAAAAATTCGAAAACAAATTGCCCATAAGTTAATTTTATTAGGGGCTGTTCAAATGTAACGTTATCATTTTAGGGGGATGTCTTTTGATATCAATATCATTTTTAATCCAATCAAAATTTTCCTTTTATTTATAACATGGTGTTTGGGACAAAATAGCATGTTACTTTTTTTAGGTTACTATCTATTTTTTATAAAATATACAATGTTATTAAAATCACTAAATTATCCTCAGTTTTTTTTTAATTCTAAAATATTTAATACCTTGACATTCCTATTCTTCATATGTGTATGTATATATAATTACGGTTCGAGAAAGCATACGTGAAGTATATTTGTAATGAAGCTTGTGTTAGAAAAAGTGAAGGAATATTGTCCACTTGTTTTGTTGAAAAGAATTTCTGTCTGCCCACCATCCTTTCTCCGTTCAGGGCAAGTGCAACAGGACTTGATTACTGTTGAATGCATTATGTAACGAAAAGCTATTATAAAATACTTTTAAATATTAACTTTTTCTTTTAAGTGATATTTTATATAATTTTTTTTAATATCCAAACTTATATACTTATATTTTATTGACTTCTCTTCATTAAAGTATGCAAAAAATAAATGTTACCAGCTTTGTATATCACTTCGATCAGAATAAATAAATTCTAAAAATCGATTTTTTTTTTAACACTTTAATAACGATATTATTACCAGTGGTGGTGGTGGTGGTGGGGGGGGGGGATCGAGGGATGATAACGCATGATATCGGAAGAGGGGGGAGCAAGTCCAAAATTATCAAAAAGTTGATAATGTTATATTTGCACACCCCTAGCCGAATAAGCCTATTAACAAACGGGTGTTTTCAAGTGAGAAGATGAACTTGCATAATAATTTCCCCTAAACCACTCATCCGATCAAACACAGTTTTTTTTTTTTTTTTTTTTTTTTTTTTATAACATTATTGAACATGCTATATTTATCAAATGAATAAAGGATTTTTTTTTTAAAAGAATAAATGCTTGCATTTTATTGCAATTTTAGGAGAAAAAGCACTTTTGAACTATTATTCAGTTAAAATAATAATAATGATAATAGATAGATGTTTGTTTGAAATTTCTACAATTCATATGATAACCAATGAGACAAGCTAAAAGAGAAAAAGGCTATTATGGTTTAGAGAGAGAGTTGCAAATTGCAATTAAAAATTAACATTATCCTTCATATCAACATCCTTTTCATTTTTCGAACAAAGTAACTAAATAGTAACCTTTATTCCTCAAGCATTTAAAGTTTCTCTCTTTCTAAAATAATAATATTATTAACTATCGCTGTCGCCGCCGCCGTAAATGAATATGTTGTGGCTGAAGGTCTTTCTTTGCTAATATTAAGAAAATTTTTGTATACAAAATATAGAAAGGTTAACACGTGAAGAAAACAATGTAAGAGTTATTTAATGAAGTCTGTCGAAATCGTTTTATTAAAAAAGTTTTATAGAAACAAAAATTACACATACAAATTCAATCATCTTTTTTATTTTCAAGGGATATATTTTTACAATCTAGCAATGTGTAAACTGCACTTTTTTTTTATTATTTCTCTAATTTTTTAGGATTTTGTTTTTTTAATTTTTTAGTCAAATTTTTATGATTTCAAGAGTTTTTTCATATTAAAAACAAATCCTTTTTTCTATATTGATGTTAATTTCTAAAACAACGTCAATAATTATATTTCTCCTCAAATAAAAAATGTATTTAGACGCGATTATTATAAAAAGATAAATGAAATTTTAAAAGCAGGGATTGGGGAAAATTAGATCATAAATAGTAGGTATGTATACGTGAATATTAAAAAGGTAACAAAATCTTATTTAAAAATAATTAAATTACCTACTATACGAGAAATGTATACATAATTATGTCATATCTAAAATGTCCGAATATTAAATATTTGTTACAGGTAAAATGTCTATAATAATTAAATTATTACATGTGAAATACCTTTAATGGTCAAAATTAGGTCAAAAGCTGAAATAATTATAGTCCCAAATGCATTTAGAATCAATTATATATTTACACGTGATTCTTAAAAGAGATAAAAACACTTGAAAGTAATTAAATTACATATTACACGATAAATCAATTAATGGTAAAAATTACGCCATATATTAAAACTATGCATCTAAAATGATTTTTTATGACCGATATTCATGTGACATCATGTTGAGAATTAGATGATGTAAAAGTACCGCGGCTAGGAAATTTGTTTATATATTTCATCATTTGATGCAGCATAAATATAGGTAACTATATCCTTAAAATGCTTCCAATTTATTTAATACGAATTACTTTTCGATAAATACACAATTAGAAAATTCGTATATACTTACTAATTAAACGACTTGCATTTTAAAAATAACATTAAAATATGCATAATGGCGCATTAAAAAAAAAAAAAAAATCATGCATAAGCTATACTTGTTCCTGAAAATATTTAAAATTCTATCAAAACATGAAATATAAGCATAAAATTTCAAAACAGTGTTTTTCAATTCCGTAACCGAGATCTTTTAACCTCTAACCCAAAGGAAGAATATTGTCCTTTGTATCGTTACAAAAGTCCGATAGATACCAACACTTTTTTTTCTTTTTTTTTAACCAAACCATTTTATACAAGATGATTTTAAAATGTGTAATTGATCTTACTTATCAATCCCCAAAACAGTCGTAAGCTGTCGCAACAACGGTGGATTCTGAACTCCGTAGTAATCGAAAAATATCCCATTCAAACGGAAAAGCACAGGAATCCGCTTACAGAAAGAAATCGCCGTTCGGGATATTATCATTCAATCTTCCATAACTTGGTAATAGTTTTGAAACAGGGCATGTTATCATGTTTTTAGAGGCTGCGAAATCTAAACGGGGGTTGACGAGTGTACCTCGCGGGGACAAAGCCCCTTAGTAATTTTATATAATACTAGAAAATGACTTATTGGAGATCATGTAATTCATAGAAATGAAATACAAGGTACCGTATTTACTCGTATATAACGCGCACCCCATACTTTACAAGAAAATATGCAATTTTTAAAAATCTCGTATAAAACGCGCACCATAAATTTGGTATGCAAGAATGCAAGTGAATGAATGACCAAATAAATTTCACTAAAGAAAGTCGAAATAAACATTACATCATGCCAGAAAAGAAAAGAAGGCAAAAATACATTTTTAGACTTGTGAATAACGGGAGAGCAGGGGGGGGGGGGGGGTTGGAGTGGAGCGACTACAACGAGAATTGCTAATTAGCAATACAGTAAAACCTCTAAATAACGGACACCTGGGGAACTTAGAAATTGTCCGCTATTCGGAGGTGTCCGCTATTGGGAAAACCTCGGAGATTCAAAAATCGTTATGAAATGCTTAATGTTGTATTAATTTACTTTTATATGTCCGAAAACCTCTATTATACAATTAATCAGAAATTAGAATTAATTTTTGAGCAATAAAATTCAAATAAAATTGTGTTCACTTTTATCCACTGTTTATTATATTATCGTGAAAAAAAATCTGTTCAAAAGTTTACTTATGCTTGCGATTACATGTAATTTGTTTTTCTATGTGACGTTATTGGACATTGTAGAGTTCTGGGCGGAAGGGAAGGATTGTACTTTTTGACCTTTAAAAACATAAAATCTCAAAATATTATTGGATTACATTTCAATGCTCTGGGAGATATTCCTCCCGGGCAATCCCCTGAATTTAGCACTGAACGTATGAGGAGAGGTTTCCCTGCTCTTTGTCTACACTTATCTGTGATCACAAAATTTGTGACATATTGTCCTGATAAATTCAGAGGCCTTTTCGCTATTTTTTTTCTTTTTTTTTTTCTCTTTTAAAAATACTTTTTTACCCTTTATCGCCGGATAACGTGTCCGCTATTCGGAGTGTCCGTTATTCAGAGGTTAAGCATACAAAAATTTAGGTTTTGGGAGTGGGGATTGGAAAACTGTCCGTTAAATAGAGGTGTCCGCTATTCGGGAGTGTCCGTTATGGAGGTTTTACTGTAATTAAATAATGTTACTAGCTCTGTTGTATAAAAATGTGCAAGAAGTGAAACAAAGATGCAGTAATATTTCAGTTAAGTAAGATTTTCCAAGTGTTTATGTTTTCTTTGAATACATTTCTCGAATCTTATACATATCGAGTGATTACATCCATTAATAAAAAAAATATTTCGTGTATAACGCGCACTTAGGAATTTTGTTCTAATTTTTTAGGGAAAAAAAAATGCGCGTTATACACGAGTAAATACGGTATCAGATAACACGATTCCCGAAAGAAAAAAAAATATCAGTCAACATCTTATTATTTTTATTTGTTTTTTTAATCGGCAAAAACGGAAACACCACTCTATTTTCATTTCATTATAACTCTTTCGATACCTACGTGCAGATCAGCACGTGCACTCAAAAAAGACGTTTTACGTCATTGTATCAGTTAATAACTTCACAACTATCGAAATATATCCGTTATCCCTTCACTTCCCACACGTTTCCCGATAAGATATCAACGACATCATAACATAATACACACATGATTATGATTACAAATAAAGAAACGGGAGGGGGTGGGATGAGAAGAATGAATAAATTTGCAGGCATAAAAGAGTTTACACGTTTTTTTTTTTTTTTTTTTTTTTTTTTTTTTTTTTTGTCTCCTTCTTAGAATCGGAGAGGAGATTAGCTTTTTGCTACAGATAAATAATATCAATAATTAAAAAAAAAGAAGAAAAAAAACATTGTTTTATTTCAAGCGCGGAATGTTGAATGATAACTTTTTGCTTATCTGAGGAAAGAGGGATAAAAAAATAGCCTTTCTATATTTTAAAAATACTTTTATCATTTAAATTGGCATGTTTCATCATCTAACGAAGATAATAGCTAACTAAATAAATCAGTGGTTCCCAACCTTTTCTGGTAATGTACAGTCGTGGGAGGGGGAAAAAAGTAAACTCCCCCTATTAACCCCTCAACAAATTATCGTAGAAGCAAGATACTGGTACCGAACGATTGGAAATAGTCTTCTTTTAAATAATGTATATAAAATTTTTAGGGGGCCATCTACGTATTTTTTTTTTTTTTTTTCAATGGCAATATTTAATTTTTATAAGATATTTCCAAATTTTGGTTCAACCTATGCTCATAAACCGAATTTCAAACTATTTGAAATATAAACATTCAAAATTTAGTGCTTCTAACGTCAAATTACATTTTTTTTTTTTTTTTTTTTTTATTAATCTAGCAATAATATTAAAATACTCAAACATAAATATATTGAATTTGCAATTTTTGTAATTTTATGGTATAAAATTTGAAATTACTTTTCGAAAAAATATAAAAATTGCAATATACAATTTTTTTGATGAATTTAGATTTATTAAGTTCTGCTTTAGTGAAAGAAACGAATATCATAGATATATCTGCACCTGCAAAAGCAAAAACCGATCCAAACATCCCACTTCCGGTTTCTTCTAGCGAATTCATTGTTCCGATACTGTTTATGTGTCAGATCAGTTCAGTAAAACCGGCGAAGACGGAATATGAAAGACGTGAAAAAATTCCGTGAATGACAGGTCACTGTCCAAATAGATATAATCATGTTTTTTTTTTTTTTTTTTTTTTTTCTCCTTGTTCCCACGAAAATTTTCCGTTATGGGTAGAATTTCTTTAAAACAGGTTCCATTTTTCCAAGGTTCTACTATTTGTGTTAGTTTGTTTTCAAAAATTACTTTATTCATTAATTCAAAGTATCCTTTACACGATAACAATATTTGCTTGAGTTACAATTTCAAAGGCAATATTTAAAATTTAGAGACAGAATTTTGGAAAAATGCATTACGAGTACGTCAATATTGAGCGCCAACTTTCTAAAGTTGAAATATATATATATTTTTTAAATGCTTTAAATTAGAAATTGAAATTGTGAAAATCCCCATAGGTTGATATGGTATTGGAGATGTCTGAAAAATAGCTGAGGCATCGCTTTATTGCATTATATATTATTAAAAATAAATCTAATTGCTGTTAAAATTTAAGGTTATTTTTAATATTATTTGTAAGTAATGCGTGTATCGGAGGGGGAAGATGTTCAAAATTTAAGATTCAGAAACGCGCTAAGAACCGGAAGCGTTTTCTATTTTCATTTTACAAACAATGCGATCTCGAATGCGTTTTGATTCTCATTTAAAATTTATTTTAAGGCTATTCCCTACTACTCTGCTCAACAAGCAAAAAACATTTTGACACATTTACAATTTTTAATGGAAATATAAGTAGTATAGTAATGAGAGTTCCACCTCACCGGGTGCAGGGTGCTGACCTCTAAGAGGGGTTGAAGGTCATCGGGTGCTCGAGCTGTAAGACAGAGGTGGGGTGAAGGTCATCGGGCGTCACGCAAGGTTAAGATGACGTCATCTTAGAGGACGAGTGTGCTTTAGATAAGAATTTTTTTTTTTTAATTTTAAGCGGGAATTTTAGGGAGTTAGAATTTTTTTTCGGCGTACTATAGTACGAGGATTTTATTTAAATTTTAATGCGGGGACTTTAAAATTTTCGGTGCACTTTAGTTTTAGATAAGAATTTTTTTTTTAATTTTAAGCGGGAATTTTAGGGAGTTAGAATTTTTTTTTTGGGGATACTATAGTACGATGATTTTTTTTTTAATTTTAATGCGGGGACTTTAAAATTTTCGGCGTGTTACAGTACGTGGGGTATGCTTTTCGATTAAATTTTGCTGTTATTCATTTAAAAAAGGTAATTAAAAAGTAATTAAAAATAAGGAATGAAGCGACTTTTTTTTTTTTTTTTTTTTTTTTTTTTTCACTCTGCCCTGATTCGAGAGCTAATTTTTGATTTTAAGCGGGAGATGATTATTATTTTTTTGCACTCATGTATAAGAGGTATTTATTTATTTTATTTATTAATATTAATTAATTTTTGAGTGAATTTTGTGAAGATAGAAATTTTGGGGAGATTGATTTTTTTTTTTTTTTTTTTTTTTTTTTTCACCGTGTTTTAAATAAGGGGTTAAGCGGATGTTTTGGGGACATAGAATGTTTTTTTCTATACTATTGTACGAGTGGTTTTTAATTTTAATGTGGCGACTTAAAAATTTTCAGTGAACTTTAGTTTAAGGATTTATTTTTAGATTTTAAGCGGGAATTTTAGGGAGATTGATTTTTTTTTTTTTTTTTTTTTTTTTTTTTTTTTTTTACCGTGTTTTAAATAAGGGGTTAAGCGGGTATTTTGGGCACATAGAATTTTGCTTTCTATACTAATGTACAAGTGGTTTTTAATTTTAATGTGGCGACTTAAAAATTTTCAGTTTGGTGTAATTTAAGAGTTTATTTTTTTGATTTTAAGCAGAAATTTTGGGGAGATTGATTTTTTTTTTCCACTGTGCTCTTACATGATGAGTTAAGCGTGTATTTTGGGGGAAATTATTATTTTACCCTAATCATACGCGAAGGATATATTTTTTTTTTCGGGGGTTGATATTTTAGTGAAGAATTAATTAAGGAGGGAGCATTCATGGTGAATTAATTAATTATTTTTTTAGGAGTAATTTTGTTAAGATTGAATTATTTTTTCATTTTTTGGAGTTTTACGCGGATATTAATGTTTAATAGGGGGACTTTAATTTTTTTTTTTTTTTTTTTGCAATGAAATTGACGTGCGCTCGTCGATCTAACCGTTCGGAGTTTATAGTTTTCTTCAAATCATGTATGAATATTGGTTTAGAATTTCTTAGAATGACTTCCACCACTTTTATATCTATCCATTATCATAAATAACACATGCTGGTGATGGGAATTTGGGAAGAACAATTTTGAATATTTATTGAATGAAGGAACTTTAAAATTATTTCGAGTACTATTTTTAGTCAACTTTGTTATACACTTGATATTTTAGAATAGTTAAAAAATAACTTTAAAATTTGAATGAAAAAATATGTTTCAAAATGGGATTTTACGTGCTAGCATTGAATCGCCCTCGTCGCCCTAACGGTTTAGAATATGTGGTTTCCTTCGAACCTTGGTGAAAATTTAATTGAATTGATTATTATTATTATTTTGTATGTGTTGTATATATGTGTGCGTATGTATGTTTGTGTGTTGTATGCATGTATGTGTGTGAATATGTGTTTGTGTGTTGTATGCATGTGCGTGTGTTGTATGTATGTACGTATGTATGTGTGTTGTATGCGTGTATTTGTTGTATGTATGTGCGTGTAATTTTTTGCCGATAGGTGTGATCTTTAGCTGAAAGTGACCTAGGGTCAAAACTTTTACCCAGGAATCGCCACGGGGAGGCAGATCACTTGATTCCCGTATTGCACACATTCACATACATTATTTCGAGCGATATTTTTAGTGAAACATAATATGCAAATGAATTTGTAAAATAATTAAAAAATAACTTTAAAATTTAAATGAAAGAATGTTTTAAAATGTAATTTTACGTACTAACATTTAATCGCGCTCGTTGGTTTTTACTGTTTGGAGTCTGTCATTTTCCTTTAACCTTGGAAAACCTTGCGTAAATAAGGATATTTCAGAAAGACCCCCACTTTGGGTACTCTTTTAAACTAATATTTGTAATGAGATGTGTTCGCGCGCGTCGGCCTAACTGTTTGGAGTATCAACATAAAATCATCAAATTAATACAAAATATTTACCCATGTAAAGAAAAATCAAAGTACAATGATTCACCATTTGTTTGATAAATCTTAAAGCATAATATCTATCATACAAACATCATGTTATGTAAAAAATATAAGTAAATATTATTAGTTTTAAAATCATTTATATTCGAATGGGTAGTTCGATGAATTAAGAACATTAGAATTTTATGGATTAAGAAGTAACAATTGAGAAAATAATCATTTCAAAATATTTTTTTTTAAACCAACTTTCATGCAATTCAAAAACTTTTAGTATGAAAATTAAATTGTTTTTTCTTAAGAGAAATATTTTATGCGAGTGAAAAAAGTGAGAGTCAGTTAATTTATGAATCACTTTAAAATATTACCACGCAATAAATTGTTTTGAAACTATATTCTTAAACATATTAATATTTAAAAGTTAAGTCATTTTATACATTTTATATTCAAATTATACTTACCAACATATGAATTCGCCTTCATTCCGCATTTTCTTGAAGAATAATGTTTAATAAACTCTTATCAACACAGCATGTTGTTGTGAATCACTAGCAAGTTAAGACAGGTATGATATGAGTAATCGTTGGGATTTCCCCAAAGAGGTGAAGTCATTCTTATCAAATCCTATTCTGAATGAGAAATATTTCAATTGCAATTAACTTCAGATTTTGTTATTTAATAATTATTTTTTTAATTTGACAATTTTAATTAATGTTTTAGTGAAATTACCTTTAAGATTTTAATTTTTTTTAATGCTTATACTATTTCACACATGTACATTCCTATTTGTAAATAGAAAATCATAAAAAAACATATTTGAATGATTTTATTATTATTATTGTTAGACATTATATTTGAAAATCATTTAAACTTTTAGCTTTTATTATTATTATTATTTAGATATTAAGAAGTGACGAAGACCTGTAGAATTAATCTCATCTTAAAACTGATTAATATTCGAAGAAAAATTTATTCTGTTATCTTTTAATTTACCAAACATATATTTTAATATTCATTAACACACTTCTTATTTAATGAATAATATATTTGATGAATAATATATTTTATAATATATATGAGATTTTAATCTTTTTTTTAAAAAATTGGGTTATGTTATTTCATACACATACGTTCTTATTCGAAAATACAAAACCATAAAAAACATCGTTGGTTGATTTTTTATTTTTAATTAGACATTGTATTGGAAAAGCATTAAAACCTTTCATTTTTATCTCATTTAGACTTCAAAAAGTGTCGAAGATCTAACTGCTTTGCAAAGACTTAAAACTAGTGATTTGATGAGTCATACTTTCTGTGGGTTGTTTTCAATTTTGGAATTATCTTAATTAATTACCAAACTTCTCATTTTTTTAAACACCACACTAATAATTGCCCCCATTACTTAATCATGTAAATATAATTTATATAGTTTATAATTATCAGTTTTATACTAACATTTGAGACCTATACGTATGTGTTGTATTAATTCTTTTAGTTTACTTCATACAAATTTTAACTAAAGCATCCTGTGCTAGTTTTCATACATTTATTATCACATCACGTGATCCAATTTCTTGCGATGTTTTAGAAATAATAGATATTTAATTTTTTTTAAATTAGTTAATAACATGAAAAAAATTTAATTGCTTTTTAACCTGAATCTTTTAAGAAAAACATATTTTATTCTGAAACATTAAATTTAAAAACTAACTCTTAAGAATATGACTTGATGCAATTTACTCATTTTAAACAAGTTAACTTTACTAATTATCGTTAAAATTATTCATTTACCAATGATTCATTTACCATGTGTATGGTAAAACTTGGAAAATTTCATTTAATGCACAAATTTAAAGTTAACAGGCAAGGTCTTCACACATCTTTTAGTATTTTACTAACATTTTACCAAATATCTTCAGAAAACAACAGAATTTTAAATAATTATTTTAATAAAAATTCTCTTTTGTAAGTGGCATTACTAAACTTACTTGACAAATTAACTTGGCAAAGCAGGTTTTCACTGTTTCAACTTAGTAATATTCATAAGTTTTATATCAAAATCAACTTGTTTGGTTATGTCCCAGCATGGTTTTACAAAATGTATCGAAAAAGACCTTTAATATTAATGTTTAAAAATATGCAGTTAGTCTTTTAAAGATAAATATTTTCACTTCTTTTATTTAAAAACATTTTTAAATAAAATTTATTACAGATGCCAATTTTTCTCAGTGTTATGAAATATGCATGCAAAACTTTTAATTATAACTTTCACATTTTAGTATTTCAAATTATTGTTTTCAAGGTGTACTAAAAATTTGAAAAAATAAAAAAATATTTTATTTTCATGCATAATTAAATTAAAATAGTTTAATAATAAAGACACATTTAACATTCTGTACTCACCTAATCCATCACCATCGCAAAACTACGTCCAACACACTCCAGGGTTTAGGAAGAAATGAAAAAAAATTCAAAGTCCTTATCAGAAAATGTTATCAGATAATTTTATCTTAAGATATGTGACGTCACAGAACATGTGTCAAATGATCACGCTATGTATACCACGTGACTAGCGCTTTGTATTCTAGATTGGTTCTTATAAAAATTCATTTATCAAGTAATTTAATCATTCTTATTATTATTAATTAACTAATTAATTAAACTAATTAATAAAATTAATTAATTAAATTAGTTTAATTAATTAATTAAACTAATTAATAAGATTAATTAATCTTATTAATTAATTTAATTAATTAATCTTATTAATTTAATTAATTAATCTTATTAATTAGTGAGTTAGTAATTAGTTAAATGAATTTTTATAAGAACCAATCTAGAATACAAAGCGCTAGTCACGTGGTATACATCACGTGATCATTTGACACATGTTCTGTGACGTCACATATCTTAAGATAAGATTATCTGATAACATTTTCTGATAAGGACTTTGAATTTTTTTCATTTCTTCCTAAACCCTGGAGTGTGTTGGACGTAGTTTTGCGATGGTGATGGATTAGGTGAGTACAGAATGTTAAATGTGTCTTTATTATTAAACTATTTTAATTTAATTATGCATGAAAATAAAATATTTTTTTATTTTTTCAAATTTTTAGTACACCTTGAAAACAATAATTTGAAATACTAAAATGTGAAAGTTATAATTAAAAGTTTTGCATGCATGTTTCATAACACTGAGAAAAATTGGCATCTGTAATAAATTTTATTTAAAAATGTTTTTAAATAAAAGAAGTGAAAATATTTATCTTTAAAAGACTAACTGCATATTTTTAAACATTAATATTAAAGGTCTTTTTCGATACATTTTGTAAAACCATGCTGGGACATAACCAAACAAGTTGATTTTGATATAAAACTTATGAATATTACTAAGTTGAAACAGTGAAAACCTGCTTTGCCAAGTTAATTTGTCAAGTAAGTTTAGTAATGCCACTTACAAAAGAGAATTTTTATTAAAATAATTATTTAAAATTTTGTTGTTTTCTGAAGATATTTGGTAAAATGTTAGTAAAATACTAAAAGATGTGTGAAGACCTTGCCTGTTAACTTTAAATTTGTGCATTAAATGAAATTTTCCAAGTTTTACCATACACATGCGAAGGTTTCATTTAAGTAAGGAAAAAATTTATTACACAAGTCATTGTTTTTTCGATTAAAAATGACAAGTCTTTCATCTTAAAAATTTTGTTCATGTGACGATAAAAGCTTTTTGGTTGCTAGGATAAATAAATAGTTGGTTGTTAGGGTAAATAAATAGTTGATTACGAAAAAAAAAGTTGGGTGGTTGGTTGTTGAAAACATATCAGTGAGATGTACTTGAAGGGGGAATCTAATAACTTAACAGTTAAAACAGAAAACCTAAGTCAAATAAATGATTATCGACATTAAAATTTGACGATTACTAAATATTAGTGAAACATTTTTAAATAATTTGAAAAGTTTTGTAAAATTATTTTAATAATTTGTTCAAACCTTTAATAGTGACTTGTATTTTTTTTTAATTAATTATTAATATTTGATTTTTTTAATTTTTTTTAATAACGTTAAAATTATTAACAAGTAATCACACTATCACTGATAAACTAAAATATAATACATTTCATATAAGCAAGTCTTTGAAAATTTAAGCATAAGTAGTGATTCATAAGAAGTGGATATGTCTATTTAACTGATGAAGTGACTCATAAAATCTCAAAGTATTCCAAAACATATGTGATTTTTTCTTTTCTTCGTGATTTTTAACTGATAAGTCACAATAAAAATTATTTTTGCATGTGTGAAGTTATCACTTTCGATGATCTTTCTTACTTTTTAGTTACTAAATTACGGGCTTTAATGGCCCAATGGTTAGCGTAACGTGTTAAAAATGAGAAGTATGATCAGATGTTTGTGGTTTCGAAACCTGCGAGTAAAATTACCAAGAAAATGTTATGTTAATACATCTTTCCTGCAAATAACGCTTATTATCGAAAGGGCATAGGCTAATCTTATTCTGTGTTAACGTGTGCAGACGTTGTGCATCATAACTTTTCAAACTGTCGAAAAACTTCGGTTATAATATTGTGTTAATGAAAATTCAAATTATATACAACATAAACAGCTTCTCTATACTCTTCAGTGATGTGATCGTGATCACGTGTGCGTTTCGAATATAAAGAATGCTTTCAAATATAACACAACTTTGTTTCTTGAAATGCCAATTCTTGCACGGGTATAAACTTTAAAGACTCTATATTTAATAACTTCTGTCCTAATATATCCTTCTCTCACACCATTTGAGTTAAAAACCGTTCAACACAAACTTTTCATCAATATACTAAGTAATGATTGTTCAGAATAAACACCTATTTGATAAACACTAGTATATATAAAACATTGAAAATGAGAAGTTTGAATTGTATTGTGATTCATTTAATGAAATCGTGTGGTATACATTATATATTTCTCGATAAAGTTATGAAGAGAAAGCTAAATATTCAACTGTGATAGTCTTTCATTGAAAAAAAAATTTAAGAAGACATGCTTAAAAATC
Organism: Maratus speculifer; assembly: GCA_964019185.1. Lineage (NCBI taxonomy): Eukaryota > Metazoa > Arthropoda > Arachnida > Araneae > Salticidae > Maratus > Maratus speculifer. The sequence continues at coordinate 184,971,885 of OZ025298.1, read as the reverse complement.
ATTACATTTGGTTACTAATTACATTGTAAGATGTGAGTGTAAAAAGTGCATATCCATTATTCGATATTTAATACTCAATTTTCTTTGTTGATTTGGAAACGCTTATAATCTTTTTGAAAACTTTAGTGTTATATTTTTACTAACATACGTGTGAATGTTCAAGGGAAGAATTTTTATGAATGATTAAGTATTTCTTTTTATTATTGTGTGATTCATACATTTATATTTATTCATCTCTTAATTATAAGTTTGTTGTTGTTGTTGTTTAATATTTTTAAATGGTGTTATAATTTTTTTTAAAGTATAAATTTAATTTTATTCAGAATTTTTAATAAAATTAAACCTATTATAATTAAATGTTAGTATATTATATAAATAACTTTAAAATGTGAAGTTTAAATCATTGGTAAATGAATAATTTTAACGATAATTAGTAAAGTTAACTTGTTTAAAATGAGTAAATTGCATCAAGTCATATTCTTAAGAGTTAGTTTTTAAATTTAATGTTTCAGAATAAAATATGTTTTTCTTAAAAGATTCATGTTAAAAAGCAATTAAATTTTTTTCATGTTATTAACTAATTTAAAAAAAAAATTAAATATCTAGTATTTCTAAAACATCGCAAGAAATTCGATCACGTGATGTGATAATAAATGTATGAAAACTAGCACAGGATGCTTTAGTTAAAATTTGTATGAATTAAACTAAAAGAATTAATACAACACATACGTATAGGTCTCAAATGTTAGTATAAAACTGATAATTATAAACTATATAAATTATATTTACATGATTAAGTAATGGGGGCAATTATTAGTGTGGTGTTTAAAAAAATGAGAAGTTTGGTAATTAATTAAGATAATTCCAAAATTGAAAACAACCCACAGAAAATATGACTCATCAAATCACTAGTTTTAAGTCTTTGCAAAGCAGTTAGATCTTCGACACTTTTTGAAGTCTAAATGAGATAAAAATGAAAGGTTTTAATGCTTTTCCAATACAATGTCTAATTAAAAATAAAAAATGAACCAACGATGTTTTTTATGGTTTTGTATTTTCGAATAAGAACGTATGTGTATGAAATAACATAACCCAATTTTTTTAAAAAAAGATTAAAATCTCATATATATTATAAAATATATTATTCATCAAATATATTATTCATTAAATAAGAAGTGTGTTAATGAATATTAAAATATATGTTTGGTAAATTAAAAGATAACAGAATAAATTTTTCTTCGAATATTAATCAGTTTTAAGATGAGATTAATTCTACAGGTCTTCGTCACTTCTTAATATCTAAATAATAATAATAATAAAAGCTAAAAGTTTAAACGATTTTCAAATATAATGTCTAACAATAATAATAATAAAATCATTCAAATATGTTTTTTATGATTTTCTATTTACAAATAGGAATGTACATGTGTGAAATAGTATAAGCATTAAAAAAAAATTAAAATCTTAAAGGTAATTTCACTAAAACATTAATTAAAATTTTAATTAATTAAAAAAATAATTATTAAATAACAAAATCTGAAGTTCATTGCAATTAAAATATTTCTCATTCAGAATAGGATTTGATAAGAATGACTTCACCTCTTTGGGGAAATCCCAACGATTACTCATATCATACCTGTCTTAACTTGCTAGTGATTCACAACAACATGCTGTGTTGATAAGAGTTTATTAAACATTATTCTTCAAGAAAATGCGGAATGAAGGCGAATTCATATGTTGGTAAGTATAATTTGAATATAAAATGTATAAAATGACTTAACTTTTAAATATTAATATGTTTAAGAATATAGTTTCAAAACAATTTATTGCGTGGTAATATTTTAAAGTGATTCATAAATTAACTGACTCTCACTTTTTTCACTCGCATAAAATATTTCTCTTAAGAAAAAACAATTTAATTTTCATACTAAAAGTTTTTGAATTGCATGAAAGTTGGTTTAAAAAAAATATTTTGAAATGATTATTTTCTCAATTGTTACTTCTTAATCCATAAAATTCTAATGTTCTTAATTCATCGAACTACCCATTCGAATATAAATGATTTTAAAACTAATAATATTTACTTATATTTTTTACATAACATGTTTGTATGATAGATATTATGCTTTAAGATTTATCAAACAAATGGTGAATCATTGTACTTTGATTTTTCTTTACATGGGTAAATATTTTGTATTAATTTGATGATTTTATGTTGATACTCCAAACAGTTAGGCCGACGCGCGCGAACACATCTCATTACAAATATTAGTTTAAAAGAGTACCCAAAGTGGGGGTCTTTCTGAAATATCCTTATTTACGCAAGGTTTTCCAAGGTTAAAGGAAAATGACAGACTCCAAACAGTAAAAACCAACGAGCGCGATTAAATGTTAGTACGTAAAATTACATTTTAAAACATTCTTTCATTTAAATTTTAAAGTTATTTTTTAATTATTTTACAAATTCATTTGCATATTATGTTTCACTAAAAATATCGCTCGAAATAATGTATGTGAATGTGTGCAATACGGGAATCAAGTGATCTGCCTCCCCGTGGCGATTCCTGGGTAAAAGTTTTGACCCTAGGTCACTTTCAGCTAAAGATCACACCTATCGGCAAAAAATTACACGCACATACATACAACAAATACACGCATACAACACACATACATACGTACATACATACAACACACGCACATGCATACAACACACAAACACATATTCACACACATGCATGCATACAACACACAAACATACATACGCACACATATATACAACACATACAAAATAATAATAATTATCAATTCAATTAAATTTTCACCAAGGTTCGAAGGAAACCACATATTCTAAACCGTTAGGGCGACGAGTGCGATTCAATGCTAGCACGTAAAATCCCATTTTGAAACATATTTTTTCATTCAAATTTTAAAGTTATTTTTTAACTATTCTAAAATATCAAGTGTATAACAAAGTTGACTAAAAATAGTACTCGAAATAATTTTAAAGTTCCTTCATTCAATAAATATTCAAAATTGTTCTTCCCAAATTCCCATCACCAGCATGTGTTATTTATGATAATGGATAGATATAAAAGTGGTGGAAGTCATTCTAAGAAATTCTAAACCAATATTCATACATGATTTGAAGAAAACTATAAACTCCGAACGGTTAGATCGACGAGCGCACGTCAATTTCATTGCAAAAAAAAAAAAAAAAAATAAAGTCCCCCTATTAAACATTAATATCCGCGTAAAACTCCAAAAAATGAAAAAATAATTCAATCTTAACAAAATTACTCCTAAAAAAATAATTCATTAATTCACCATGAATGCTCCCTCCTTAATTAATTCTTCACTAAAATATCAACCCCCGAAAAAAAAAATATATCCTTCGCGTATGATTAGGCTAAAATAATAATTTCCCGCAAAATACCCGCTTAACTCATCATGTAAGAGCACAGTGGAAAAAAAAAAATCAATCTCCCCAAAATTTCTGCTTAAAATCAAAAAAATAAACTCTTAAATTACACCAAACTGAAAATTTTTAAGTCGCCACATTAAAATTAAAAACCACTTGTACATTAGTATAGAAAGCAAAATTCTATGTGCCCAAAATACCCGCTTAACCCCTTATTTAAAACACGGTGAAAAAAAAAAAAAATCAATCTCCCTAAAATTCCCGCTTAAAATCTAAAAATAAATCCTTAAACTAAAGTTCACTGAAAATTTTTAAGTCGCCACATTAAAATTAAAAACCACTCGTACAATAGTATAGAAAAAAACATTCTATGTCCCCAAAACATCCGCTTAACCCCTTATTTAAAACACGGTGAAAAAAAAAAAAAAAAAAAAAAAAAAATCAATTTCCCCAAAATTTCTATCTTCACAAAATTCACTCAAAAATTAATTAATATTAATAAATAAATTAAATAAATACCTCTTATACATGAGTGCAACAAAATAATAATCATCTCCCGCTTAAAATCAAAAATTAGCTCTCGAATCAGGGCAGAGTGAAAAAAAAAAAAAAAAAAAAAAAAAAAAAAAAAAAGTCGCTTCATTCCTTATTTTTAATTACTTTTTAATTACCTTTTTTAAAGGAATAACAGCAAAATTTAATCGAAAAACATACCCCACGTAGTGTAACACTCCGAAAATTTTAAAGTCCCCGCATTAAAATTAAAAAAAAAAATCATCGTACTATAGTATCCCAAAAAAAAAAATTCTAACTCCCTAAAATTCCCGCTTAAAATTAAAAAAAAAAATTCTTATCTAAAACTAAAGTGCACCGAAAATTTTAAAGTCCCCGCATTAAAATTTAAATAACATCCTCGTACTATAGTACGCCGAAAAAAAATTCTAACTCCCTAAAATTCCCGCTTAAAATTAAAAAAAAAAAAATTCTTATCTAAAGCACACTCATCCTCTAAGATGACGTCATCTTAACCTTGCGTGACGCCCGATGACCTTCACCCCACCCCCGTCTTACAGCTCGAGCACCCGATGACCTTCAACCCCTCTTAGAGGTCAGCACCCTGCACCCGGTGAGGTGGAACTCTCATTACTATACTACTAATATATAAAAATGAAGCGTTTTGGAATCGAACTTTGCCTTCCCTTTTTTGATAAATAAATTATCTATTAAATTATAAGCGATTTTGATCACGTGATAAAGTCTTTTTCACCCTTCCTTAAGGGATTATTCGTCTTTGGCACGGAAATTCGGGTCAAAATGCTTACTTTAACACTATTTTCTGAAAAATATATTGCGCCCCCCCCCCTCCCCCCCCCCAAAAAAAAAAAATCGGAAAATACAGTTTGGTTAGATAATTTCTGAGCAACACCTGCTAATTTCATGCATTTCCGAACAAAAATAAATTAGAACTTATGTCATAAAATGTCCTTTTGGATTTAAGAACTGCCTTAAAACTTGTCTTGTGTACATACAGAAAATTATAATCTTTTTTATTAAAATTCTCGAATTTTCACTCAGGGGAAGGACTCTCAAAATCTGAGGATATAATCAGGCAATGGTAGATGCATTTACTCATGAGAAATGGTTTCGTTAATGAGATTGACCACCAGTTCATTTTAAGCAAATTACATGCAGCCGGCTTACAGGGCCGGCGCAACCATTTGGGCAAAAGGGGCAACTACCCAGGGTCCTGTGCGTCTTTATATACAATTCGAAATAATATTTCCTCTGTATAAAATAACATTTTTGTTCTAGATTTGTTTTTAAAATGTATATTGGTGGAAAAAAAAAGCGTATTTGCATTTTCTTACGGGTAAAATTAATATAATTGTCGGGGGATGTAAAAGTACTGTAAACGCAGAAAATAAATATGTAAAATGTCGTAAAAGATAGAAAATTTTGCAAAATTAAACATAATTATTCGTATTAAATATTTGAAAGATGTATGTTTCATACTCTTCAACATTTACGTGCGTTTTATGCATTCTGTGATATGAGCAATTTTAAAATATTTTTTTAGTCGAGTATTACGCTATACTTGGATCCCATTAATTACTTTCAGATAAATCGGTGATTTTTTTCTTATTTAAGATGGGGGAGGACTTAAATTTGCCAAGACAAAATTCAGTATTTGCCTACTTAGTACTAGTATTTGGCAAAATTATATTTTGCCAAATTACCAGAATTAGAAAATGTTATTTTTGTGTGTTGTTTATAACGACAGATTTTATCCACAAGGGATTTAGGCCCGAGGGGAAGGGATTACCCTCCTTGGGAGTCTTTCAAGAGGATCCTAACCCGTATTTGTGAAAGGTTCGAAAAAACCATGGAGAACTCCAAACGATTAGGCCAACGGGATGGATTGTACTCGTACTCAGTGCTTCCCGTCTACTGCCTTTGAGAGCAGAGTGGGCAGTTAGAAGACGGATAATCTAGGTTATAGTTTTTATTTCTATAACGTTTTATATATAATATTCCCAATTAGATATGTGCCAAGTCAATTAGAAATAGAAAGTGTACTATCTATAGTTTTTATTAAAGCTTTAATCAAATTTTAACTATGTTTGTAAATTTACCAACTGCAATAGCATTCGTGAACGTTTTGGAAGGGCAGGCTTCCCCTTCCTCTCTTAGCGAGGGCTCCAATTGCTTTGCCAGGATCCCGCGCGATGTTACGCCGGCGGCGCCGGGCCTATCTAGAATGGCTTAACAAACATGCACATTCACATTTTCTTTTCTGAATAATATGATATAAATAATTCTGTCACGGATTAAATCGAGCATAATTGAGCGGCGAACTTCCGATTAATCAGAACTGTTTTCATCAAGCAGACCGCGACACGATGAACTCAGCTGGCAAAACAAGAGGCTGGGAACTCTTTTCATTTTCTCGGAAGAGAGAACTGGGTAAGGGGTGTTTCTTTTCTTCCACATACCTGTTTCGTGATGTGTGATACAATAGATATTCTGTGAGGTGTCATGTAAAAGCTTTCTCCCTCGCAGATTGTGGAATGCGTGTTCCTGGAGGCAGGCCTCTTCCGTACAGGGATCGAAATTCAAAAAATAGTTTCGAACCTTACATTTTCCTCCCCGAACTGCAGCAGGAAAAATCATCGTCTTACTGAACTGTCCCCTCCCCATAAGCGGCTGTACTATAAATAAACAACGTTATAAATTTTTTGGTAATTTTGTACCCCTTTTTACGATATCAAACGCTATCATTCGTCGAACACCTACCACTCTCCCTCCAATGATATCGTTAACTGCGTCTTTTTTTTAAACATTATATATGTACGTGTATGTGTTTGCGATGATATATACCGATATATGGTTTACATTTATTATTCGCATACTTAACTGATTTAAATAAAGAAAAGAAGTTAAATTTTTTTTTTTTTTATGTGAAATAATTTTAAAGAAATACTTGCTATTTAAAAGCATTTAATAATAGAATTTTGTTACATAATGTATTCAACAGTAATATTGTCTTCATGCACTTGAGATAAGCAGAACGTCTGATATATACAAAACAGGAAGACAACATTCTTCCCCATTTTTTTACTAGTGAAAATTAAAATCGCACATGATGGAACAACAGAAGTGACGATTGTCAGGGTATTTTGGAATCAAATAATCATTTAATGGTTTTAATAATTTCTTTGTATTTTCATAAAAATAGATAATATAATAAAGACTATTCAGATGTGGCAATCCCAAAACTTTCTTCTATCGCATGTGTGTTAATACTTTCTGAAAACCGAAGCATAGTAGCGCAACCGGTTAGATGATTTACACTTAAAATATAATCATGAACGACTTATGTTTAAGGCTTTTGGTCACTCACTGTCTAAATGTCCCTCCACGATGTTTTTCAATAATTTCTTCTTTCGGTATTATCTTCTTAAAGGATGTTACTTTTTTACTTAGTTTTCAAATATTTCTAAAATCTATGCTTAATTTAATATTTTAAGGTGTTAAAAACTGACGAACTGAAAGTAAAATTTTAATACTTCATATAAAATTAAACATAGATTTTAGAAATATTTTGAAAACTAAATAAGAAAGTGACATCCATTAAGAAGAGATTACCGAAAGAAGACGTTAAAAATACAGTCGAACCTCGATTTAACGAATTGATTGGGACCCACAAATCCGTTCGTTAAATCGAATACCAATTTTTGTAAAGAGTATGGTATAAAAATATCAATACAAAATACCTTTAGATATACAGATTTAAAAAAAAGAATGATAATTGTTTACTACGAGCTTAAAAATTATAAGTTAGGAGATCAACTTTTAAATTATCTAAATTCTTTAATGTCATTTGCTTTTGAAATTTAATGCATCATACATATATACTTATTGGTACTTTGGAAATAAATAATTGACAGTGCTTTGTTTCGGCTTTATCGATAGTTCTTTGTCGATATTTTCTAACTCCGTAAGAACAACACCATTAACCACGTGAGACAAAAAATAATTTTTAAAAGTGTTCAAGCTATAAATTGATTCTTGGAATATCACCTTTTTTAATTGAATTTCCGTTTCTTCATCATCTTGACTACTTTTAGAATTTTCATTCTCTTTCTGTTCAATATCGCAGGTACTTAGCTCTACATATTTGTCTGCGTCTTTGTCATGTTTCTAGTTGAAAAAGGGAAAAGATTGTCTTTTGAATCCACCCAGAAATGAGGGGAAAAAAATTTAACATTTAGATTTAGATGTGTAAGATTCAAAGTTTTATGTGCAAAAAATTCAAATTTTTAATTTTATCTGCGAATGCGAATTTTTTTTTTCAGCTATTCTTGTTCATTAAATCAAAGCTAAAAATTTGTTAAATCAGAGCATTTTAGCATCCTTTTTGTCGGGACAGAAAAAATATTCGTTAAATTGGAGAATTCGCTAAATCAAAGTACGTTAAATCGAGGCTCGACTGTATTTTGAAAACTAAGAAAAAAGTGATATCCATTAAGAAGGGATCATTGAAAGAAGAAGTTAAAAATATTAATTTCCTTCCGAGATATTTTAAATATAAGAATGCATGAAACGCCCATAGGCTTTACATTACGGTGGGGAATTCGGAAAGTGAGTGACCAGCAGCCTTAAGTTTTAACTGAATTTGAAGTTTGATGAAAATCCGTGCGTAGTTTTTGGCATAGAACCATTGCGGAAACCATAAAAAAATCTGGACAGAAGCACCATTTGTTGAGCGATTTATTTCAAAAACTTAACACCACTAATTTATATCATGGACTAACTGCATGTAAAGTTTCTTGAAAATTCGTGCATTAGTTCTTGAACATTGCGATAATCATGGATAATGTCGCATAGCAGCGCCAATTGTTGGGCGATTTACGCCAAAAAGTTATCAGCGCCATATTATATCAAGAACTTACGAAATTTAATGGCTTATGAAAATCCGTCCATTAGTTCTTTAGATATAACTATTGCGGAAATCGTGAAAAATAGCAACGCCAGCTGTTGGCGATCTACACCAAAAATTAATCAGTCCCAACTTATATCAGAAACTGATTGAATCTAAAAATTTATTGAATTCCTTTCAGTTCTTGTGATAGAGCGCCCACAAAATTTGTGTCACATACAGACAGACAATCATTTTGTAAAAATATGCTTTTTTTGGTTCTCTGACCCCTGAAACGTGTAAATCCGTCGAAAACCGAAATTCGGAAATTTTCACGAATCCAGTACTTTCTTCTTCTAAAGATAGAAAAAAGAAAAAAAAGAAAAAAGACAATAAGAAAAGAAAATTTTTGTTGGGTAAACGAATAATTCCCCAGAGATATCTTACGATATAAAGACCCCCCCCCCCTTTTCCTCAAAAATGTTAACGCTATATATACATTATACGGCCAAAGGTGACTGACCATTTTCAATTTTAGACGGTTTGTTAAATATCTAGAAAAATACACGAGGAATTATCCTGAAACTCTAAGTGTGTAAACATAATAGTAGAGGTCATACATTTCCGTGGAGAATTTCCTTCCGAAACTCCATAGGGCACTGTCAACAAATTAAATAAGAACGGATATCTTTTGGATAACCCTGTCAGAACTAATGTAGGAAAAGCGTCCAAACTGTAGATTATGATTAAGTGGCTCATTCTAATAAATAGTGTTCATTTTTATATGGATAGCATGTATATTCGTAGAAAAACTAAGGTTTTTATAAAAACAATCGCAATTTTTTCCAAGTTTTTTGCTTATAATTTGTAGAGTTCTTAATATAAAATAATGTTCTTTTCAGAAAATATGACAAACAACAGTGTTTATAATACAATGTAATCAGAATTAAAAAATATATAAAAAAAATCTATGAACAATAAGTAGATTTTTAAAATAACGCCTCATTGCGAATGCGTGAATGCAATCAAAATATAATTTGCATAATTTATTTGTTAAATGTATAGAGCAACTTGAAATATCTGAAAGTGATCGTCGATAGAATAAGCTTCAAATATTGCATGAAAGTCTAAAAAACATAGCTCGAAATTCGAAATATCTAAAAGTGATCGTCGATAGAATAAGCTTCAATTTTTTTGTTTCCAAAATGAAGCAAAAAGGTGAAGGGCTGCATCCACATACCCATTGATTAATGTCAATATAGAATGCACATTATAACACGTAATACAGTCGAATCTCTATGTAACGAAATCCACCGTTCCAGAAAAAAAAATCGTTACATAGAGAAATTCGATGTATAGAGAATGATGTTAAAAATCGTATTTAATGTGTGAAATTTGAACAAATATTATTTTTGATCTTTTGAATTAAGAATTTGAAATATTTAAAAGTAAATATTAACCTAACATTTTATTTCTTAATTATTTTAGCTGTTTCAAAAAAGAGAACAGACATTTATTTGAAAGCTTAATGAAAATCAAATACGGAAGACTTGCATTAATTTCAGACGAAGAAATCTGTAATTTTTTGTTGTTTTGATTTTAAAATTGTTTCGCTCTCAAAAAATGCTCAAATTTACATGTCTTACATGTGCATCAATCCAATTGACTCTGTTTTGAGAAGGATGTGGAAAGGTGCGTGGGAGATGCGATGAATTCATTGGATAAGTAAGTATTGGAAGTAATACCCATTGGAAGTAATATATATATATATATATATACATATATATATATATATATATATATATATATATATATATATATATATATATATATATATATATATATATATATATATATATATATGTAGTAACAATGTGAGCATTGTGCTGAGATGTTAACTGGATAAGTTTGTGGATTATTATGTATGTGATTTTTTCACTTTTAAATGAGTCGATTTTGTGATTTTGCATTTATTGTATTGTGAGTACTATGATTCTTATTATATGTGGTGTGGGATGGTAGTATTAATGGTCGTGTATTGTTTCCTTTTGGAGGTTTGAGTACTGCTTTAAAGCTTTGTACATATTGTATCTATTTTCATTTTATAGTTGTATTATTCTAGATCCTTTTCTTTAGTAAATTATATTAGTCCAGATACTCGATTATTTAATTGTAATTTTTCTATTTTTATTTTTTTATTATATTTGTATTATCTCTTATATTATGGCAGTACTTAGTAAGAATCTCGATCCTGGCAAGATACACAATGCTTCTTTGCAGTGTAGTGCCCGGTACAGGAGCAATAATAGGGTTACTCCTGGACCGTCATCCAGTTTCCATATACATGCTCCTCCTCCTCAATTATATTTTCAGAAATGTTCTGATATCCGATGTAAAACTTGTCCATCTGCTTCTCAGTCACAAATCGTATCAGATCCTCATATTTCTATTTTTGTAAGGCTTTTAATGTAATTTATAGTATAAAGTGTAACATTTGCAATTTGAAATATATTGGTGAAACTTCTGGTCCTCTTCATATACGCATGAATCAACATCGGTCAGATTCTGATAAAAATTTAGCAAAAAATATACAGTCTACAGCTGAAATACAGCATTTTCATAAACATAAATTTAAAAATACTACTATTGAAATAATACAAATTCAGAAAAATAAATCTGAGCGTCTGTATTTAGAGTCTTCATGTATGAAATATTATAATACAATTTATTCTTATGGTCTTAATAGTGAGGTTTTTAAAAGATCTGTTAAAGTTTTTTCATCTATAAATGATACTACAGATTATTCTCCCATTTATCATAGTTTAAATCATCTTATAAATCCTAAAACTACACGTAACAAAAGAGGAAAAGGTTCATCTTCTAGTATTACTCCTAAAAACCTTATAATTCAACAAATTAATAATCTGCATCGTAATTATTTAAAAAATTACAATTGGTTTCTAATACGTAAATATATTTTTGGAATAAAAAAGAAACATATAGTACAATATTTAAATATTTTTCTCAGTAAAACTTACTCTAAACATTTTTCAGATATTTTTTATGATCTCATTATGACTCGTGTCAACCTGTACAATATAAATTTACTCAAAAAACCTAAAAATCTACAAACTAATACTCAAATGGTAATTACTTTTTCTAATCCAATATTTAATAAAATCAATATTAATTCCATATTAAATGATAAAAACTGTCAATTTCCTATTAATAATATTCATATTTCTAAAACCTTTAAGTATCCCATATCTATCGGCAGAACGATTTTTAACTATAATTCTTTCGCTAAATCTTCTTTTGATGCTAGTACTTTACCCTGTAAATGCAATGACCCCTCTCTACAAAAATATATAAATAAAGATCATGGACATATTATTACTGGTAATCTTAATCTTGTAGATGATTTACCACTTAGAAGAATTATGGGTTATGGGACCAAGTACAGAATTCCATCCAAATTAAACATTAAATCTATCATAAAACTATTTTCATATGATATAGATATATTTATTTATAAACTTGCAATTTATTATAATAAACCCATTGAATATTTTAATCAATGGAAAATATTAGTTATCGATAAATTAACCAAGTCCTTAAAATATAATATTTCACACCTAGAATATGTAAATACACAGCATCTGTTTAAGCAAATCAATAAATTACAACAAAACTTTGTAATAACTTATGTTGATAAATCTCCTAATAATTATGCCATTATTTGTAAATCTTATTATCATCAACTGCTTAAATCTAGTATATCTAATAATAACACATTCCAAAAAATTAATGATAACTTACTTGCCAATAATCGTAAAATTAAAGGATTCTATAAATTATTAGACATTAACCCTACTAACTTTAAATATCCTTATCTAGTCCTTATACCCAAATTTCATAAGCATCCTGTTAAATTCAGAACTGTTACAATTGGTTGCAATACTTATAATAATGCTGCTAACAAACTTCTATTAGTAATTCTTAATCAAATATATAATATCACAAAAAAAAAGTGATAATACACATTGCATAAAAAATAGTTATGAACTGGTCCATATTATGAAAAATCTTAAATGTATAAAAAATATCACTACCTATGATTTTAAAGATTTATTTAATAATATCGATTTATCGGATTTACATAATATCATAAATGAGCTTTTTAAAAAATATCAACACGAGTTGGATATATCACATAATATCGATTCTGATTATTTTCATACCTTAACTAATTTCATTATCTATAATAATTTTATCATGCATGATAACAATATATATATTCAAAATGTTGGTATACCACAAGGTGGTAGTACATCTAGTGTATTATCTGACTTATACTTATATTACTATGAACGTCATTATTTAAATAATACAATACATTTATATCGATATATAGATGATGTAATTTTAATTGATACTGATAACACCTGTATATCTCAATTCCCTGTTGATTATCCTTCTAATCTAGAACTTTCAAAAAACCTACTTTTTAATAATACGATCAATTTCTTAGATATTAAAATTATATTAAAAGAGAACAAATTTATAACTGATATTTATGACAAAAGGAAAGAATTTAATTTTAAAGTTAATACTTTTACTAATTTTAAATCATGTCTTCATAATTCTGTATATCGTAATATAATACTTAACCATTTATATAGAATAAAATGTCTATGTTCTTCCCATTTAATTAATACTAATATTAAAAAGCTTGTATATGATGCTATAAATAATGGTTATCCTAAAAAATTCATATATTCTTTAATTTATAATTAGATATTACATGATCTTATAATTAATTCTTTGCATAAAAAATGTAAAAAAAAATTATAAAACATAAAAATAATAATAAAAAATTAAAAATGTTAAAAAGTAATAAAAAAATATATATATAGGTTGGTTGGGTGGGTAGATGTTAGAGTACGGAGGAGGGTGGTGTTGTCTGGATAAAAACGCAAAGGTTAATTATTTATTTAAAAAAAACTGAGAGTGGGTTATTTATTTTAACATAATTTTTAAACTGTTTAATTTACACCAATATATGGATATTCGTCTAGTTATATCTATAGTTAAATAGCTATATTTTAAATATCAAATTATTTTTAATGTTATTGATATAATTTTTGGTATTATTATTAATAATATTATTACTATTATTATTTTTTTATTTATTATTATTATTATTATTATTATTTTATTATTATTATCCTATATTAAGATAATGAGTTTTTACCATGTAAAGTCACAATAAATGTTACTGATTAAAGTAACAATAATGTATTTTAAGTTATATGTTAATATGAATGTTATCTCTTAATTCTAATTTTAATCATTTTATTAATTTAATTTTATGTTAATATCGATTATTATTTTTTCCGGTTCAATTATATTTCCATTCAGCTTTATCTTTTTTGTTTGTTATGGATAACTATTATTTTTACTTACTTTCAACTCCTTTTTGTAAAATATCTTTGTTCCTTGTTTAATAATTTGGTTTTTGTGTGATGGTAGTCCCAAATTCGTATTGTTTTGCTTTTTCATGGCAAATACGAAGATGAAACCACACACTCCATTTGTAGTTCCAAAGTATTTGGGACCTGAAGATTCTGCTTTGGTTCTACAAATTTCAATTGTATTCATATTATTATTTTTTTCCTTCCATGTTCAATGTGCTATAAGTTATTAAATTCAATGGTTAATTTCAAATGGGTAATATTGTTTACTATAATTCAATTTAATTCTTCGTTTTGGTTTATTGTTTTATTGATAAAATCCGTTGGTGAATCTTGTCTACTTTTAATGGTATTATATATATATATATATATATATATATATAACTCAGCACTGACGATAAATCAAAAATAAAGGAATGGAAAATTGATTCCCTATGATTTCGAAGCTTTTTAAAACTGAATAAATTAAGACCAATTTATGAAAAAATTCGTTATATGGAGATAGATATTTCGCTATATAGAGACTGTTTTTAACATGCAAAAAGGGGACCGTTCCTACTAAAAATTCGTTATATAGAGAAAGTCGATGTATGGAGTTTCGTTATAGAGAGACTCGACTGTACTATATTTTGATACATCCCCTCTTTTTTTTTTCTTTTCTTTTTATTTGGGGAACAACGGATTTTGAGCTTATTCTATTATCGTCGATAATTTTCTGAATTTTCAAGCTATGTTTTTGAGATTTTTACAAAAATTGTTCTATACTTTTAGTTAAGGCCCCTGTCCTCGCTCGAGGAAACGCTCGCGAGCTAATGCTATTCTTATGGGGAAGCATTTTTCTAATAACTCTTTCGCATTTTGACATTTTTGAATAATTTTTTTTGCATTGGATAGCTGAGGTGCATGCCGAGAGCGCACCTTTTTTTACTTTTTCGATTTTGGTTGCAGATATTTTTTTAAAAAGCACTTTCAGTTTCGAAACCGGTTTTGAAAGTGAAACTATCTTTGTAAAAAATATCTGCAACCAAAATCGAAAAAATAAAAAAGGTGCGCTGTCGGCATGCACCTCAGCTATCCAATGCAAAAAAAAAAAAAAAAAAAAAATGTCAAAATGCGAAAGAGTTATTAGAAAAATGCTTCCCCATAGGAATATCATTAGCTCACGAAGGTTTCCTCGAGCGAGGACAGGGGTTTTAACACAATGTGCAAATGAACTTTTGATAGCGTTAACGCGTGAGTAGTGAAAAATTATTTAGTAAACCTGCTCATTTTTTATACAATTTTATTATTTTTTTAAATTTTATTACAGGATATTGTGTACAATATTTTTGTCATATTTTTTTAAAAGAACATTTTTTTTATATTAAGAACTCTACAAATTAAAAGCCAAACACTTGGCAAAATTTGGGTCTGCTTTTATAAAAATCTTATTTTCTTTTACCAATCTACATGCTACACTACATGGCCAAAGATGACTATCCACTTGCGATTTTAGACATTTTGTTAAATATCTAGAAAAAAAAAAAAAAAAAAAACCTGAAAAATTATCTTGAAACTCTGAGCGTGTAAATATAATGGTACAGGTCATACGTTTCCTTAAAGATTTTTTCCCGAAACTCTATAGGGGACCGTCAATAAATTGAAAAAGAACGAATATCTTTTGGATAATCCTGTTAAAACTAATGTAGCAAAAGCGCTCAAATTGTAGATTATGATTAAATGGCTTATTATAATATACCGTGTTTATTTTTATGTGGATAGCATGTATACTCGTAGAAAAATTAAGGTTTTTATAAAAATAGTCCTAATTTTTTCCAAGTTTTTTGCTTATAATTTGAAGAGTTCTTAATATAAAATAAAGTTCTTTTCTGAAAATATGACAAACAACATTGTTCACGATACTCTGTCAACAGAATTAAAAAATAATAAAAAGTGTACGAAAAATGAATAGGTTCAGTAAATAATTTTTCACTGCGCATGCGTCTATGATATCAAAATTTCATTTGCATATTATGTTAGCTAAATGTATAGGGCAATTTCTGTAAAAGTTTCAAAAACATAGCTTGAAAATTCTGAAAATGGTCGTCTATAGAATCAACTCAAAATCCGTTACTCCCAAAATAAAGCAAAGAAATCAGAGGTTTTATCCAAATGTGCCATATTGTGTACTCTATATTACCATTAATCAATGGATATATGGATACAACCCCTCATCTTTTTGCTTCACTTTGGGAATAGCGGATTTTGAGCTGATTCTATAGGCGATCATCTTCAGGATTTTCAAGCTTTGTTTTTGAAACTTTTACAGAAGTTGCCCTATACATTTAGCTACATAATATGCAAATGAAATTTTGATATTTTTGACGCATGCGCAATGAAAAATTATTTACTAAACCTACTCATTTTTCATACATTTATTATTATTTTTTAATTCTGATGACAGGGTATTATGTACAATGTTGTTTGTCATATTTTCAGAAATAACTTTATTTTATATTAAGAACTCTGCAAATTATAAGCAAAAACTTCAAAAGATTTGGGACTGTTTTTATAAAAACCTTAATTTCTCTACGAGTATACATACTATCCACATAAAAATAAACACAGTATATTACAATAAGTCATTTAATCATAATCTACAATTTGAGCGCTTTTGCTACATTAGTTTTGACAGGGTTATCCGAAAGATATTCGTTCTTTTTCACTTTATTGACGGTCTCCTATAGAGTTTCGGGAAAAAATCTTTACGGAAACGTATGACCTGTACTATTATATTTACATGCTTAGAGTTTCAGGATAATTCTTCAAGTATTTTTCTAGATATTTAACAATATGTCTAAAATCGCAAATGGACGGTCATCTTTGGCCACGTTGTGTATCCACATAAAAATGAACACAGTTATCACAATAAACCACTTAATCATAATCTACTGTTTGAAAGCTTTTGCTACATTACTTTTGACAGGGTTATACAAAAGATATTCGTTCTTGTATTCTTGACGGTCCTCTATGAAGTTTCGGGAAAAAATGGTCAGGGTAATATATGATCTGTACTATTATGTTTACATACTGTTGTTTCAAAATAATTATATATTTCTAGATATTTAACAAAATGTCTAAAATCGCATGTGACCGGCCACCTTTGGAATACCTTCTTTAGGCATTTACGGGTTTCGCGACCCCGGGTTCCCGAGCGATCGTTCTCCTATCCTTTTTTCTTCTCTTTTTTAGTTGTCTATCCTTTTTTCTTTGTTTCACACTTTTTAATCTTCTCTTTTCAGTTTGTTATCCCTCTTTGTTCTTGTTCATGTTTGCTATTTATACTAATTATTTTGTTTTCATTGTTCTTTGTTATACTAACTTTGTTATCGTTCTTTTGTTTGAAAAAAAAAAAAAAAAGAAAAGAAAAGAAAAAAAAAATAAAAATGTTTAAAGACAAAAAAGACACCATTTTTTTTAAGCTCCCTCTTACATTACTTTTTATACAATAGTGGTTTTTTTTTATACACGTGAGACACTCTGGGTGTTGAGGTTTCTTTTAACCTCATCGCCTCGGATCTTCCTTTTTAGGTTGATCTCGAGTCCCAGGGTGCAGGGCATCTCTGAACTCTGGTTCCAAGTACGGGGGGCGCCATGCTTGCATGGTGGTTGTTAGGAGGGGCTATTGCTACCAGAAGACTGGTTCCTTTCGACGTAAGGGCCGGCTGTAGGTTGGACAGAGCTGTAAAGGCTTACCTACGGCTACCCATTTTCCTTGGAAAAGAACCGGAGCTTCGGAGATGCTATTGAGTTTAACCCAATGTTCGAAAAACGTGGGGGTCTGTTGAAAATAGTTTTCGCCCTTTTGAGACCTGCACCAGACATAACGGTAAGAAGAAGGGTCGGTGACCAGGCCCGATGCCTGGCGTTTTTTTATTCTCTCTCTCAAATATGGCTGCAATTTTAGGAAATCAAATATGCGAAGTGGAGGCCCCACACTAAAAGGAGAATTGTGAATCAAATCAAAGTAATTATGAAGAGCACATAAAATCATGGGCAGATAGAGTTGAGGACTTTACTTTCAATAAGGAATATAAAAATATCAACTCTAACGCAAGCACAACTCATGAAAGGTTTTTTGTGGTAAAACGTCAAGAAGGGACATTTGACAAAACTTCCCCCTTTTTAATTACTAAAGCTATCCAAGGACTGATTGGTGAGCCGAAAATGATTAAAAAAACTCGTACTGGTGAACTGTTAATTGAAGTAAACAATAATCAACAAGCAATGAACTTTAAAAAATGTACACACTTTGCCAACATTGCTGTCACCGTATCACCACATAGAACTTTGAATACATGCCGTGGAGTTATCTCAGAATCAGATCTTTTATATGTCACTGAAGCTGAACTCTTAGAAAACCTGAAAGACCAAAACGTTATTGAAGCTAAAAGAATAAAAATTTTCCGTCGAGATGAACAGATACCTTCTAATCAAACCCATATACCTACCAAACACATTATACTAACCTTTAAAACAACCACACTACCTAGATACATAAAGGCTGGATATTTGTCATGTTCTGTTCGACCATACATCCCAAACCCACTGCGCTGCTTTAAATGTCAACGCTTTGGGCATGCTAAAATCTCATGCCGAGGTCAACTCACATGTGGTCGGTGTGGCACGGTTGGCCATGAAAGTGTACTATGCACTGAACAACCCTCCTGTGTAAATTGCAAAAAAGACCACCCATCCTATGCTAAATCCTGTGAACAATGGAGAAAGGAAAAAGAAATACAGACAATACGTACGAAAGAAAATATACCATACCCTGAAGCAAGGAAAATAGTAGACTCTAGAACACCGAAAGTTGGTGTATCATATTCCGCTGCTGTATCTAAAACAACAAATAAAACTTATCAAACAGTTGCAACTCAGACTGATCTTTCTACAAATACCAAATCCCAAACAAAGCAAAAAGAAACCATCCTCTCTAATAATTCTGGAAAATCTTCAAAATCGACACAATCGCCTTCAACTAAAATATTAAATCCTGTTGCTTCCAATTCACTACAAAATGCCTCTCAAAAGGCATCGCATACCCTTATTTCTAAACCACCACTTCATAAAAGAACCACTCAAAATATATCAAGATCAGCACCCTCAAAACCAAACAATAGATCTGAAGCTCCTGAAAATAAAGCAAAAAAGAAAAAAACTATAACACCTAAAAATGAAAATCGTCAAAAACAGACAAATAAGATAGATGAAACACACATGGATGATGATGCTATAACCATTCATCCTTAACGAGATGCAGAATTAGACGATGGAGATAGTAGCATGCCTACTACCTCCGAACAAAATGACATAGATACATATATCTAATACCCTCATTTATGACTAAAATTATCTCATGGAACTGACGTGGCTTTCATAATAAATACGACGAAATCCGAAACATTCTTCATGACAATCAACCCATATGTTTAGCTCTACAAGAGACCCATCTTAAGCCTACTGACAAAGCAAAATTGCGCACTTACACTATATATAGAAACGATTTTTCTGGCAATGATAAAGCTACTGGTGGAGTGGCTCTTATCATCTATAATAATTTACCTCAAACTCATATCAGTCTAAATACAAATTTGCGAGCTGTTGCAGTCCGTATACATTCAAACCGTCTAATAGCAATATGTACACTCTACTTACCACCAAGTCAATCTATTCAGTCTTCAGACCTTGACAATCTCCTTCTCCAACTCCCCACTCCGTATATCATTCTGGGAGATTTCAATGCACATAGCCAGATGTGGGACAACCAAGACTCTAATCACCGTGGAGAAATAATAGAAAAACTGATCTCTGACAATGGTCTATGCTTGCTCAATAATGGCGACCATACTTATTTTCATGAACCTACCCGTACTTTCCATGTTATTGACCTTATAATCTGCTCCCCATCTATCTACCCTCATTGGAACTTTTGGGTATCAAACGCTTTGCACGGCAGTGACCATTTTCCTACTTTCATCACACAGACTACTCCTAACATGGACTCTAATAATTACTCTAAACGTTATATTTATGGACAGAGCCAACTGGCCAACTTTCACGGACCTTGCTAAAATAACAAATGATATGATAGATGGTGACATTGACGATGCGCTTGATAATATCACCCAGTGTATTATCAATGCTGCAGATAATAATATCCCAAATTCACTTTTTATACCACGACACAGGAAACCATGGTGGAATGATGAATGCAAAAAGGCAAAGAAAAATCAACAGAAAGCTTGTGGCATTTTCAGACGTTACCTTACTAACAATAATTATATTGCTTTCAAAAAAGCAAAGGCGGATGCTAGAAGGGTGCAACGTAAGAGCCAGCGTGAATCCTGGATGCAATATGTCTACACAATTGACTCCAATACATCAAGTAAAGTGCTTTGGAAAAAAGTGAAAAACTGTATGGGACTGTATTCAGAAAACCACATCCCAATCCTAAATACAAATGGACAAACTATAGCATCTCCCAAAAATATTGCTGAAACAATAGCGAGTACACTGGCATCCAACTCTAACTCAGACTCATACCCTGAACCCTTCTTATCTTACAAAAGACAAATGGAATCTACCAGCATAAATTTTAATTCACGACAGTCCTATGACTATAATCTACCATTCACTAAACCAGAGCTTTTAAGATGTTTACAAAATAGCCGTTTATCTGCTCCAGGACACGATGGCATTACTTACACCATGATAAAATACCTTTCTACTACCTCTCTCAACAATTTACTCACTTTCTACAATAGAATCTGGACTGAGCATACTTTCCCTAAAGCCTGGTGTAAAGCTATTATCATTCCTTTCCCGAAACCAGGTAAAGATTCCAGTGACCCAAATAACTACAGGCCTATCGCACTCTCTAGTAGCGTTTGTAAACTCTTGGAAAAAATGGTTAATTGCCGCCTAGTGCATGTTCTTGAATCAAATAATTGCCTTGCTGCATTTCAAAGCGGATTTCGTCGGAGTAGATCTACTATTGATAACCTCATTCTTTTAGAAACTCATATACGGATTGCTTTTCTAAAACGCAACCATCTGACAGTATTTTTCGATATGATGAAAGCTTATGATAAAACCTGGAGGTATGGCATCCTTCGTGATCTTTTTAACTTGGACTTTCATGGTAATCTACCCATTTTTATTTAGAATTTCCTTGCGGTTCGAATTTTTCAAGTTCGAATTGGGGGGGATTCTCTCCAGCTTTTATGTACAAGAAGAGGGTGTACCACAGGGCTGTGTCCTGAGTGTCACCCTCTTCGCTATCAAGATTAATGACATACTGAACCAAGTGTTCAGGGTACACTTTATGTTGACGATTTTAAAATTTCATGTAAAGGACAAGATATGCGTTTTATCGAGAGACAATTACAAATTGCTATCAACCATATTATTCAATGGACAAACAGAAATGGCTTTATTATATCCCAAGACAAAACCTCTTGTGTGCACTTCTGTAGACGCAGGGATCTTCACACTGATCCTGAGATTTTTATTGGAACTTATCAAATAGCTGTTGTTGACAGTGTCCGCTTTTTGGGCCTACATTTTGACAAAAAACTCACTTTCCTGCCTCATGTTTTGCAGTTACGCAAAAAGTGTGAGCGATCACTTAATTTAATAAAGGTGCTCTCAAAACACATCTTGGGGAGCAGACCGTACCTCTCTCCTGAAAATTTATCGATCCATAATCCGCTCTAAAATTGACTATGCCTGTCAGATCTATGGTTCTGCACGTAATTCTGTTCTTAAAAAATTAGACAATGTGCATCATGGCGCACTCCGCTTTTGTTCTGGTGCATTTCGTACATCTCCAGTTTTAAGCCTATATGTTGAGTGTAATGAACCAGCATTACACCACATTCGCGAAAAGCTTTCATTGGACCTATACTATCGTATTCTTTCACATCATGGCCATCCACTTCATACGTATATTTTAAATTCTGGCAATGATATTCTTTATCAACATCGACCATCTTGCATCCCTTCATTTGGTGTCAGAATAAGGAGCATTGTTAGAAATAGCCATTTAAACAATATTGAGGTAAGCTCATGATCGTTACACAAGTTCCCACCTTGGATAATTCCTAGCATTGCCACCCTCCATCCCTTTAAAGGGTATGACAACAAGAATCTTGCACCTGTTATCTTTCAAAACTTGTTTGCTGCACATCGATCCAGTTTCAGAAATCATACAGATATTTACACTGATGGTTCTAAGAGTAGTAGTGTTGTTGGATGTGGTGTTTTCTTTTATAACACCAGTTTCAGCTACCGGCTTCATCCTTCAACTTCGGTATTTACAGCCGAGTTGATTGCAGTCGAGAGAGCCATGTTGCACATATCTCACCATCATAAGACTTCTTTCATCATTTATACAGACTCAAATAGTGCTATTGACGCAATAAAATCATTTAATAAACATCCTTATGTCTCAGCAATCTTGGAACTTTATAATAATTTGACAAATCGAGGTTATAGTATCTTATTTTGCTGGGTACTTGGACACGTGGGTATCTTTGGAAATGAAAAAGCGGGCAAGGCAGCAAAACTTGCCCTTAGCCCTTTAAATCATAAGATTCCATTCTCAGACGTTAAACTAATTATAACACACTACATTCATAATAAATGGCAGGAAAATTGGAATTTAGAATACAATAATAAACTGCACCACATCAAACCAACGATCATAACCTGGCCTCCTAACTTTCCAAGAAAAACAGATGTTCTTCTGACCCGTCTGAGAATTGGACATTCTAGGATCACTCATAAACATTTGTTATTTAGGGAGGATGCACCCATGTGTCCTCATTGTCATTTTGATTGCCTAACCATCCATCATCTTTTAACTGACTGTCCGGGCCTCCGGCACTTGTATAGAATATATTTTAACTCATCATCACCTATTTTGACAAACCTCATTGGAGAAACACCTCATGGGGCACTTTTTACTTTTTTAAAACATGCAGGATTTTATTTTGAAATATGAATTTTTTATCTCTATTTCTGTTCCTATGACTTGACCTTGTTCTTATGACTTTGAAGTGTTAGCGACATTTGGATGGGAACCCTACCCAAATGAGTCTTCTTACTGCATTAACTTTACCTTTTATTATATGCTGTAATATTATTTTAAATTTAAAATCGTTTACCCTATATCTGGATGGGGTGCCCCATCCAGACATCCTGATCTTGTTCCTTTTAGATTTTGGGTTTTTTTTTTTTTTTTTTTTTTTTGTCTTTGTTTTGGCGCAGCATGTCCCTCAAGGGATTTTGTGCCACTAAACCCTATTCAACCAACCAACCAACCGGCCACCTTTGGCCATATAGTTTATGTACAGCCCCTAGTACAATAAGGAGTAAGTTGGAAGCGAACTGCTTTTTGGCCCCAATTGCGGAAGACTTTCAAAAAAGTAACCTGTCTAAGGAGGATCCCCCCAAAAATGTAAAAGAAATGTTTATTAAATAAAAATATAATATCGAAGGCAGGATAAGGAGGGTTTAGTCATTTTTCACACACATAAAACTTTAAGCGGCTTCGAGCCCTTTCATTGTTCTCATTTGATTGGAACAGATTGGAACTGTTGAATGAGTGTACTGTATAAAATTAAATAAAAATTAACATAAAATTTCACAATTTAAATAAAAATTTTACAAAACGGCTTCGAAACGATTAAACAGATACAAAGTCGATGAACGCAAGGCCAGTTTTTAATTTTCCACAAGGCTCAGTAAATTCAATTTATTATGTCTTGAGTTTTTATATTCGATTGTTCTCTGATGATGACATTTCCTTGAAAATACAGTGGACTCTTTCTATCTGAACACTCTCTAATGTGAACACCCCGGTATTATGAACACATTCCAATGGTCCCGGCGAAACTCCATAGACTTAACAAAAGATGAACTCTCTGTATTCTGAACACTCTCTAATCTGAGCACTTCACTATTATGAACGCTATTTTTGGTCCCCATTTCTACTCCGCCTCTCTAAAAACTGAACACGCGTTTGCAATCTGAATTTGAATTCCCATCATAGAAGTTCGAACAAACTGTTACAGAAGAATAAAAATATTCAACGAATTCAATTAAAAAATAAACAGACATAATCAATGCTTAGATTTTAAGCATGTACTTGAATTTGTAATTTGTTTGAATACTTCAGATAAAATCTTCAGTTCAATGTTGTGAGCATCTGTTTAACATTGTTGTCTGTATCTTGCTGATGATTTTTTTTTCTTTAGAAATGTATAGATTTAGTTTTTGATTAGTTGAAGACAATTACGGTAAATTAAAAAAATACACACCCATGTTGCATATTTCAAATAATAGTTTAATATGAATTATTGTTAATCCCAGTCCTATTATGATATTTTAAAGATTAATTTTTGAATTTTCGACTGATTTCTTCGATTGATAAACTACTGGGTAAGTGGCAATTAAACACACCATTTGCTTATAATTTTGTTGCTATTTAATTTCAACAGATTTAATTTTTGCTCATGATAGGACATTCATTAATGTTTTTTTAGCAATCAAGATAGTTTAGTTGCAAAACTTAAAAGGAAGGAAATGTAATAAACTCTTTAGTACCGACCTTTAATTGATTAACTACTGATTCGACCACCATACATAATAGTAGTTGTAATGCATGTCCAATCTCCCACTATAATGAACATAATAATATGGACATTTTTCGTCGGTCCCATGCGTGTTCAGAATAGAGAGAGTCCACTGTATAATTTTCCAAATAGTTATAATTTGTTAAATTACAATTTTTCTTTATTTGTTTTTATTATTATTATTATTGTGTGTGTGCGTGTAGAGGTCCAAAATAGGCCCTATATTTTGCCTGTATGGACACCTGATTCGATTCTTATGTTAAATATCTTATTAGTATCAAAATAAGAATAAGAATGCTTACAAATTTTGTGGCGTGCATTTAAAATGATAAGTGTCAAAGATAAGTTTGAATTTGAATAATAGCTTAACAGCAAGCTGCCGAATTACCACTTTATTTTTAAGGCATTTTAAGTTTTCTTTTCTTTAGTTGTTTAAAAAATAGCCCAAAAAGTATTTTTGGTTTTATTGAATATATTAAATCTTCTCTTAAATATGCGAATACTTTCAAAAGAAAATGATGAAATTTTAATCGATATAAACTTCTCGAATGTTTACGTTTTTTTTTTTTTTTTTTTTTTTTTTTTAACCATTTGAAAAATGGTTGTTGTTTTCGGGAGAATGGACCCGATGATGTTACCACTTTTGAATGATGTTACCACTTTTGAATGATGTGGTCACTTTTGAATTTAAATTAATTTCTTTACTTTTAGAAGAGTTTTTATTTGAATTTAAATTAAATTCTTTACTTTTAGAAGAATTTTTATTTGAATAGTAAATTAAAATGGTTAAAATCATTGTAATAAAGGAGAAAACTAACAAATTTAAAAATGGGTAGACGGAAATTAACAGATACGGAAAAAGCCGAAGCCAAAGAAATGAATGAACGTGAATATCGCATTCAATGATATTAAACACAATACGCGTACTTAAACAATCATAAAGTGATTTTTATTTCTTCTTTTGCTATTTAAAATAAAAATTTAGTCAACATGTATAAGTTGCTTATTAGTTTGGCGATTCGTATCATTTGGCGAAATTGGTCGACGGGATAACTGAGTAATACTGTATTTGGTTTGGCGCAAAAACGTCTTTCAATGCAGAAAATGATAAAATCAAAAGATTATTGAGCCGCTGAAAACCAATTACGTGTTGAAAGGCGATCACGAAAAAGGAAGCAATTTAATGCCGAACCGATTAATTGTAAAACATCATGTCGCCAGGGCGACCAATCCACTAGCCATGGCGTTTTACTATCGGTCGGTTCTAACCAGGAAAATTTGAGTGCCAATAGTGATTCTAACAAGCCGGAAAATGTTATAGCTATTACTCTTGATTTTCCACCACCTAAAAAGAAAACTAAAAAGCAATCGGCTTGGGAAAAACTGGGAAAAAACTTTTTTGATTCGATGTCTGATGGACCCATTCACAGATGCATGTGCTGCGATCGATTTTGGTTTAAAACCTCCATCACCAAAATTCTGCTCTGTAAAATCAAACAATATATGCCAAAGTCTTACAAGTATAACAGTATATGCCAAAGCTGTATTTTAATAATGATTACTTTTGCACCAACAATGTTAAATAGTTTGAAATGTTTCTTTCGTCGCCAACTTTTATGCTTGGCGACAATAGAGTGATATAACTTAAACGAACCGTACCTTCAAATTGCAGCATGTATAAAGTCATTTATAGCAGTGGCACGGATAATACACAATAAAACAACTGGTATTTAGCTTAAAATGATAGATGAATGTATCGAGTGAAACATTTTTCAAATGGTTGGGGTAATTTCTTAAATTACAATTTTTTTTTATTTTATTTTTTTTTTTTTCTGCGTGCACAGTCAATTGCTGTAAGGGGATCGCTTTCTTAACAATCTACAGAAAAATAATTTAACAAAGATAAATTTATATTTCGAAAAATGGCGGCTGTTTGATGTTTGAAATGAATTTTTTACACCACGTTTCCATATTTGGAACTTTAAAATCCAAAAACATTAAAATTTATTATTATTATTTTTTAAGTTTGCTTCTTATTTAAAATAGACCAGTTTTATTTTCATAAAATGAAATGTTGTTAACTTGAACGGTTTAAACATAAGAATATATTGGTTTTTAAACGTTCTTAATTAATAAAAAAAAAAATTACATGATTAAAATTTTTGATAAGCCCTTTTATCAACTGTGGATGTGATACCGGCCTGTTAAACTGGTTGTGTCGAGCTTAATTTTTATAGAAAACAAGGGGAAAAACAGGAGAGGGGGGGAGGACATCTTCAAGACAATTTAAGAATTTTTAAAAATTCACTAAACAAAATTTTAGTCTTTTGAGAGAATTTCCTCTTAAATAAAAGTAGGACTACGGGATCAGGGCCAAAACTAAATTTTTCTTGTTGTAATCCGGTGCAAGTACTACTTTTGCTCTCCTCCTCCTCCTCACCAAAATAAAGTAATAAGCAGAGTTGCATAATATAGACGCACGCGCGCACGCCGTGCGCAGAAACTTTTATGAACTTTGCAGAAAATTTTAGAAAATAAACTTTTTTTTGTAATTTTTTTAGTACCAAAAAATAAAAATATTCTTTCAATTTCATGTACGAATTATTTACTGTTAACACAAATTTTGTCAAAAGACCTCGAAAAAAACCACAAATTTCAACAAGGAATCGCATTAAAACATGCACTTCGACAAAGAAACGCGTAAAAAAACGTGCAATTCAACCAAAAATTGTGTTAAAAACGATTATTTTGACAAAGGACCGAGCGAAAAACGTTAAATTTTTCCAAAGACAGCATAAAAAACACGAATTTGTCTAGAGACCGCGACAAAAACGTGAATTCCATCCATGAATCGCGTGAAATACGCGAATTTCGAACATAATTTGCGTAAAAAACGCGAAATTGCTGCATAATTTGCGTAAAAAACGCAAATTTCGTGCATGAATCGCGAAAAAAGCGCAAATTTCTTTCACGAATCTCGTTAAAAACGCGAATTTCGTGCATGAATCGCGTAAAAAAACGCGAATTACATGCATGAATCGCTCAAAAAACGTGAATTACGTCCATGAATTGCTCAAAAAAGGAATTGAGTCCATAAATTGCGTAAAAAAAAAACAAATTACGTCCATGAATCGCGTAAAAAAACACGAATTACGTACATGAAATACGTAAAAGACGCGAATTGCGTTCAAAAATTGCATAAATAAAACGCGAATTACGTTCATAAATCGCATAAAAATGCGAATTATGTCCATAAATCGCTCAAAAAACGCAAATTTCGTCGACAAAAAGCTAAAAAATGCAAATTACGTCCATGAATTGTATAAAAAACGAGAATTACGATCATGAATCGTACAAAAAACGCGAATTTCGTCGAGAGATTGCTCAAAAAACACGAATTACGTTCATGAATCGCTCCAAAAACGCGAATTTCGTCGAGGGATTGCTTAGAAAACGCAAATTACGTCCATGAATCTCATTAAAAAAAACGAACTATTTCCATAAATCGCGTAAAAAACGCGAATTTCGTTGATAGATCGCTAAAAAAAACGAGAATTTCGTCAACAGATCGCTAAAAAACGAGAATTTCGTCAATAGATCGCTCAAAAAACGAATATTTCGTCAACAGATCGCTCAAAAAACGAAAATTTCGTCGACAGAAAGCTCAAAAAATGCAAAATACGTCCATGAGTTGCATAAAAATAGCGAATTACGTTCATAAATCGCTTAAGAAATGCGAATTACGTTCATGAATCGCATAACAAAGCGCAAATTACGTTCATGAATCGCTCAAAAAACGCAAATTTCGTCGACAGATCGCTAAAAAACGCGAATTTCGTCGACCAGCCGCTTAAAAAACGCAAATTACAAAAAATAAAAAAAAATAAAAAAAATAAAAAAGCGAATTACGTCCATAAGTCGCGTAAAAAACGCGAATAACAACCATGAATTGCATAATAAAAGCAAATTTCATAATATAATGCGTAAAATTCAAAATAATATAATGCGCCACTTTATTAAACATTAAATTATTTTGCAGAAAGTCTTTGACCCAATATTACGTGCGCAGAAAGTTTTTGGTTTTATACAAGTCTGGTAATAAGCAGAAATTTCCTACTCACAGTTTTTATTATTAATTTTTTCTAATGTGAAACAACTGTTCAAAATTATATTAATCCTAATACTTTTACCTTTATTTTTTTAAACCGATTTATTGAAATCATTTCGTTTAACATGAATCTAAAGGGGAATCTAAATTTTGTTGAATAAAACCTGCTAAGTTGGCCATCCTTGTTTGTTATACAGCTGTTGGAGTTACATAATTTTGCTTGCGCAACAAGGCGGAATTTCTGACAAATTTACGGATTTATTTTTGCACATAAAAACATGAAACTAGCAGCCATACTATTTAAATGATTAGGAATCGAACAGCGTTTTTTCATATTTTCGATAAATGCTTACATTTTTAGTTAAGGACTTTTGCTGTCTCATGACGATCATATTCCAAAAACCGCTTCTAAACATCAACTTTGACAGCATTTTCTGAAAAATCCCTCGTTTTTATCGGAAAAGGAAAAAAAAAAAAAAAAAAAAAAAAAAAAAAACGAATTTATAGTTAGGACCAGTGTTCTCGCTGACATTTGATCAACGTTAGTAATTCGGCTAATTAAAAATAAAAAACATTCGCCAAATGCGAAAAGTATTAGCAAAATAGATTTGCCGTGTAGCACACACACACACAAAAAAAAAAAAAAAAAAAAAAAAAAACCTTTAATTCTTTAATGTATTTCTTTTTATTAATATGTCCTAAAATAACCCAAGTTTTTGTAACTGTGACAGCGATTGTTATTAATTTAATTTCAACTATCTGCTACAAATATAAAAAACATGTATACATTAAATATATATGCATAAGTGTGAAAAACGAAAAAGAAAAAGCGAAAATTGAGCACTAGCAATTTGGCGAATCTAATCGCTTGTTTACTCGCCAAATGAAGAATTTAGTCGTAATTTGGCGCATTGGCGAGCGACAGCGAGAACACTGGTTCAGACTTCGAGTAATCGTAATCGTGTAATCGTAATCGATTATAATCGACTACAAAAACGGCGTAATCGCATTGTAATCGTAATCGCAAATTTTAATTTTGAAATAATCATGAAATAATCATAATCAAAAGATTTCACTTTGATTACAATCATAATCTAATCGTAATCGCAATGCAGATAATCGCAATGTAATCTGCATCAAAAAGCTATATAATCGTAATCGAGCACAAAAGTACGATTACGTTCTTCGATTACACCTTTTTTTCCCCGTTCTTCGTTTCGCCATATCCGTAAAATACTCGGTCGGTGAGTTAAACAGTTAAACATTACACGAAGGAAAGAGTAGGTCGACGTGTGGAGCTCGTTAAATCGCCCCTAGTTAAAAGTCAGAAGAGGTCATAGGTCAGGGAGCCGATCGGGGTGAAACAGAATCCATACTTTACACTGTATGTAGTCAACGCTATAAAGGGCTGTCCCTGATATATAGTATAAAAACATAGAAATGGTCATCATTCGAGGGGTCTTCTTTCGGGGGTTTTTGAGTGGGAGTGATAAGGATAGAAAAGAAAAAAAGAAAGAAAAATATTTTATTTATGGTTTTATTATGGGCACTTAGCAATTGGACAGGCATCATCTTCTTTCAAATGTGGGAATGGGAAAATAAGAAAAAAAAAAAGATGCTTTAATTACATGTGACAATTCATCTAACAGCTCATTCGCATTTTGGATTTCTTAGTGGTTGGTTATATCTAAGTAGTTGTTTACAAGGTTAGAGATGGCTAAGAAAAATAACAAAAAATCGAAGATTATTTCACGGAAAAGTATCGGATTTAAATGAAAAAAGCATGAAAATTTTAAAATATAAATGTAAATTGTGCTCGTCAGATGTCAGGGTCTCCATACAAACTAAGTCCAATTTGAACACCCACATGCAGGTAATTTTTTAATAGATATATACATATTGTATAGATTTATTTTAGAAACATTGCATAGTTATATCTTGTCTTTTTCTTTAAAAATGTAGTGAAAGGAATTTTTTATATTAAATTAACTATATAGTGTTTTTAATCATAAAGTCTGTTTATTCAAAATTTGTATTTTAATATATCTGGATAAGTTAAACATATAGATCAGTTTTCTTACAAAAGCTCTTATAATAAAAGATTGTTTTTTATTTTTATTTATTTATTTATTTTAAATACGTTTATTTTATCAGAATCCCCTCAAAAAAAAAAAAAAAAAAAAAAAAAAAAAACAGAAAGTAAGACAGGTTTGTCAATAAATATACGGGTGTAAGATTTCTTTAAGGGTGAAAGACAATGTTAATGATACCTAGTTGTTAGTAAATTTCTTTAGCTTATGTGCCGGCAAATTCAATGACGAACCCCTGAATTTTGGAAATGTAGCCACCAAATTTTCTTTTTGTTTTCCCCCCTCCCCTCCCCTCCCCTCCCCTAATACGTTCCTACCAAAAGACAGTATTTTATATTATTATTATTATTATTATTATTATTATTTGCCTGTTAACGTTCATAGCCTCAATTTTGTTTTAAATATGTGGTTCAAGGAGACAGAGGCATGCAAATGAAAGATAAAAGAATGAATTGTTTTAATTCTCCCATTTCGAAAATTTTGGTAGAAGTTTATTTTTAAATATTTAATTTTTCTTCATTTTACTTACCCATCATACGTAGTATAGGGTAAGTCTTGCAATCGTTTTGAAAATCGAAAAAAAAAATTGACGGATTTACACGTTTTAGATAGTGGAGATTCCGAAAAACATATTTTTAGAAAAAAAAAATTGCCGTCCGTCTGTCTGTCTGTAAACGCTCTATCTCCCGAACAAATTGAGATAGAGACTTGAAATTTTGTATGTAGTTAGTATGTAAGAATGGGACAAAGCCTATTTAATATGAGCAACCTCGATTATCCAGAACTATTTTTTTCGGACTCTCGAAAAATTCGTTCTGATGAAAGGTATATAAAAATTTTCGAATGTTTTTGTTCTAAGGAATGGACGTAAAAGGCAATAAAATAACATGCATTTTGCATATAGAACGAAGTCGATCGGATTATTAGTTGCCGAGATATTTGTAATCCTGTTTTCCACATTCTTTAATTTTTCATGACCCTGTATTTCATTCAAATTTCAATTCAGAGGTATATTTTAATTTAAAATGAGACGCTTAATCCAACACAGTAAACTGTTAGTTTATATTATAATTATTTTTGGAGTTATAAGGATGTTTCTTTTTCGCAGTTCGGTGTTACTTGAGTAGTTTGGCGTTTTATATAATTTGTTGAAATTGGTACATCAACAATTCATTAATAGAGCATTACTATGCATATTAACAATATTTACATTTTGTTTTGGAATTGCAATGCATTGTATAAATAGTTTTCAGATGTTTTATTTTCATATGTCTATCCATGATGGGTAAGTATTACGGTGGCCCCCAACGACTAGTTTTAAATTTTGTTTTGCTTTTATCCTTAAATGTCTTGCAACGAAAGTTCTAAGGAAAAATAATCTTAGTTAAACTCATTTCATGTTTAAATTTTGGGTTAAAAAAAAAAAAAAGGTTGTGAAACACAGGTCCCCCCCCCCCCCCCAAATTTTAGTGTGTGTGTTAGAGGAGGGGGGTTCATTCTACGTACACTGGTATTCGTGAATTTCAAATCAGAGTTTCGTATGTTACATATACCTATTCTATCAATCAAACATCCTTAGAAATGCTCATAATTTCAAAATAAATTTATAATAATGAAACCAGTTCTAAAATATTGAAAAGGAAAACATATATTATTTATATAGAAAAGAATAGCTCTTTAAATATAAATGATTTATTTTTCCTTTAAAAATAAATAAATAAAAGGAAACGCATATTTTGTAAATTTGTAACTGTTTTTTAATTTTAAGTCCGTTTTTAAAAAAATACAATAAAACCTGTTAAAACAAAACGTGATCATTTCTAAAATTCTGTCTAAAACAAAATAATTTTTGTAAAATATCTCGGTGAAAACAATACAATACAGTAAGAATAGACAGTACACTTGCTCAAATGGAAAATTTCCGCTGCCCCTTGTATTTCCGTAATACTAGGTTTTACTGTATTTTAATAAATATATTTTTTACTATATTCTCAAAAAAAAAAAAAAAAAAAAAAAAAAGTGATTAATTATTCGGTTAATAAAAAATTAATGAAGCACAATATGCTGATGCCAAACCGCTAAATGACTCGGAAATTTTCAATTATGTTTCATTTTCCGTTTTAACAGGTTCATTTTCTGTTATAATTTTTCTACATTCTATTCATCTCAATTTCGAATTTTTTTGTTACAGACAGATGTTGTTTTGATAGTCTTTACTTTATATGTGTAGAAATGTATATGTTTACCAAGTTGTCTATCACAAAATAAGTACAATTTTTTACAACTTTATTATTATTTATCATTTTTTTACCAATGAAATGAAATTAATTTTATTTACTTAAGTCAATGATTTTATTAATTCATCGTTCATTGATGTAATTCCCCCCCCCCTCTCAAATATTTTATTTTTATTGCATGTATGTGCTTCGTGTTTTAAAATTGCCTTTTAAAATAAATATGTCATATTAATAATAAAATAATATACAAAATTATGCATTTTGTGAATTATATTACATTTGTTATACCTAATATTAGTTTTTATCATTGTCATTACAATTATTTTTATCATCCAGGGCTTGAAATTTAATTTTTCGAAGGAGGGGAGTCTCCCTACCAACATTTATAAATGGAGGGGAGTTTGGCTGTTTGGAAGGGAGAAAAAATGTTTAAAACCCGCCATTATTTTATGTGCTATTTAAGGAATTACCAGAATACAGACATAAAAAAATATCACTGTAGCAATTTTTATCAATAATTCAGAATAATTATGCGATATGTGTAAAAAAACTTTTATATTGTCTAGTTTTTACTGGTGGTACATTCCCTCCCAGTGCTAATTATTTTTGTCACAGGTCTAATTATTGTTTTAATAATAATTAATAAAACTTCTAATTTAATAAATTTATATTTATAATTAATTGTTATAACCAATGTTATTTTTCTGTATATTAAATGTGCAAGATACAAATTTAATCATAAAATAATACTTAATTGAGTACAGAAAATAAGAATTATCATTATTGTTTGCATTTCTTTAAAAAAAGGGCAAGTCAAATTCATCGAAAAAGACTTTCTCAAAAAATGAATACTTTGTTGAGTAAAGGGCTTCTTATTCTTTAATGAATGGCTGTTTTCGGGAATTGCACTCACTCAGAAAGATTGGGAACTGTCAGAAACTGATTTTAGAGCAGCAAAGAAAAAATAATAATATATTGACGCAGGAAAATTAGTTTGTTGAACAGAAAAATAAACTCCCCGTAATATTATTTTGAGGGGGAGGAAGGGGGGAGAGGTTCCCTTTGATGAAAGTTGCATTTTTTGCTATCTTTTGATGAAATCTGCCGTTTTTTCGTGAATTTTCTGAAGAAATTTGCCTTTTTTGGCGATCTTTTAATAAGTCTGATGTTTTAACATGATTTTTTTTTACGAAAATTGCCGTTTTTCGCTATATTTTCAGGAAATTTGTTGTTTATAGTGAATCTTATGTCGAAATTTGTCGTTTTTTTTTGCGATTTTTGGACGAAATTTGACGTTTTTTCGTGAATTTTCTGAGGAAATTTGACGTTTTTTGGCGATCTTTTGATGAAATCTGATGTTTATCGCGTTTTTTTTTTTTATGAAAATTGCTGTTTTTCGTGATATTTTGGGGAAATTTGTCGTTTATAGTGAATTTTTTGTCAAAATTTATCATTTTTCGCGAGTTTTGGATGAAATTTGACGTTTTTTCGTGAATTTTCTGAGGAAATTTGCCGTTTTTTCGCGATTTTTTTATGAAGTTTGATGTTTTATCGTGATTTTTTAAAGAAAATTACAATTTGTCGCGATTTTGGACGAAATCTGACATTTTTTCGCGACCTTTTTGAAGAAAACTGCTGTTTTACAGAATTCTGTGATGAAATTAGGCATTCTTTCGTGAATCTTTTGACGAAATTTGCCGGAAATTAGTCATTTTTTCGTGATCTTTTAACAATATTTGTAGTTTTTTAGTAAACTTTTACGAAATCACGCGTCTTGTGAAACATGTAATAGCTGTTTCTTTTGTGTGTCATCTCCGATGTTTTACGTAATTTACGCGGAATATCGCGTCCGCGGCATCACTGTTTCATAATTTTTGGAATTGAATGCGTTATTTTTTTTTGTGTGGGGAGGGGGGGGAGGCGAAATTCCGAACACAATCACCCCTATTTCGTCGCGGAGAATAGAATGAAACTCGTCTATCGATTGCAGGAAAAAATTGCAAAATTTGCCAATCGGTCGCGGAAAAAATCGTGATTTTCAATGATTTTTCGCTGTAAAAAAACTCGCAAAATGTGTCGATTACTCTCACGAAAATATCATAAAATTCGCAAAACGGTCGTGGGAGTTGATCAATGTTTCAAAATGCAAAATTATTTGGGCGGGAGCCTCCCGTCCACGTAATTCTTTTGGGCGGGATTTCAAAATTTTGGGCGCGAATCCCGCCATCCCGCCCTGAAATTCAAGCCCTGTATCTCAAATTTTAACAGTTTTATATCGAAATGTAACACTACCTTTTTTCGGCCTTACTGATATAGCCATGCTACCTAATCTGTTTTCACTTTTATTTCAACTCAAATTGTATGTTTTGCAAAAAGTGTTATGCGAGCGAGCAAGATTTTTTTTTTTTTCTGTTACTCTTTTGTTTGTTCTTCTCAAAGCTGAAGATTTGAAATAAGATGAAAAAATGCTTTGAACTAACTTTAATTAATGTTTAATATATTTTTCATAACTTTTTATGTGTCTTTTGAAAATAATAAAATTATATTTTCTTATAATGTGCCTGGTACAGTGAAATGTGTTAAAACGGAATTTCAAAGTAGCAAAAATAAATAAACAAGTATATATATACTATATACATTTTGATTTATTTTTTCCACTTTTCAGTATGGTAATTTAATATTAAATTTAATGGTTTATGTATTATTTTTCAATTAATTGATATATATATATATATATATATATATATATATATATATATAACCATTATTTATATCACAATATATGAACAATTGAATTTAATAACTTATACCACATTGAACACAGAGTGAAAAAATAAATAATTAAAAAGAATACAAATGGAATTTGTAGATCCAAAGCAGAATCTTCGGTCCCCAAACACTTTGGAATTACAAATGAAGTGTGTGGTTTCATCTTCGTATTTGCACGAAAAAGAAAAATAATACGAATTTGGGGCTACCAACAATATATATATGTATATAATTCATTTTAGGTAAGTTTCCGTATTTACAGGTTACTCTTGTTCTTGCAAGTTCCATAAACATTTATTAATGTAAGAATGGATTTTGTTGTACTGTATAATCTTGGTTAAAAATCAAAATACTGCAAATATTACAAAATAATTGAGAGCTATTTAATTTTTTATTTGTAAATCATAGAATATAAATCAGTTTACAATGAATATTTTCAGAAAATTGAAACCTTTCGTTTTTATTTATCATATTTGTCTTTTCGGTAATTGGTGTACCATTTTAATGCACTTTAAAAATCTATTAAACTCAATTTATTTTTGTGCCATCAACTGTAGAATATATATTTATAACTAAATTCTAATAACAAAGAAATAAAGTATTGGCATCAACAGTTTTTTTTTTTTAAATAAACTTAGTTTTTTCGGTCTAAAAAATATCAGGCTCAATAATACATTGTCATATATATGTATATGACAAAATGTTATTTTCTTAGTTATTGAGAATTTCAAAAGGTAAATGATAAAAATTCAAGAGAACAAGAAGAATTAGATTCGGGAGATTTTTTTTTTTTTTTTTTTCAGAATAGTTTAATTACTTTTGAACTGTGAGCACAATTAAAAAATTGTAAAAAGAGAAAAGTATTGCATATATATAGCAAAATAACGAATCCAAATTCCAAAGTAAGAGGGATTCATAATAGAATCCTGCAGAAGTAGGTTATACTAAATCTTAATCTTAAAATTTAATAAACCCGAAATGCGGCTCGAACCCGATGTACTCCAACCTAAACCCGAAAATTATGAAAATTAGTCCTTATTGTAATGCATTTAATGAATATTAGTTTTAATCATATCTTTAATATCAATTTTTATCTTTTTCATAAAAGATTTATATATATATAGATATTCTATTTTATTGAAATTAGCTTTAACCCGACATGAACTTAGTATCAGGTTAGGTTTGGATAAAATCAATTAACAGGACACGGTACCAGACTCTAGTTTGTAACATGCAGACTACGGAGTTACTGTAATCAAACTGTAATCGTAATCGACTAGTTCGGTAATCGTAATCCAACAAAAAAATATTAATCGTAATCCAAACGTAATCGTAATCTACAAATAAAAAAATGGATAATCAATTATGTAATCGTAATCAGACTTGCATAAATAGAGACATAATCGTAATCTATTTTTTGAAATTGGAAATAATCGTAATCTTAATCGATTACAGCCGTCTGTAATCGACTCGAAGTCTGCACTGGTTATAGGACGTATCAGGATTACCAGATCCTAATGCCTTTTAGGCCTTATTCGTAATTCCCTGTATTACTTTCTTTGCAGTAATAGTCTTGCGTCAAGATCTTATTTGAAAATTTTCATATAGTAACAAAGTAAAAGGAGATTATGTAATAATATTTTCAAAACCTCTGTTT
The DNA here is from genome assembly GCA_964019185.1 of Maratus speculifer. Taxonomy (NCBI): domain Eukaryota; kingdom Metazoa; phylum Arthropoda; class Arachnida; order Araneae; family Salticidae; genus Maratus; species Maratus speculifer. The sequence continues at coordinate 184,934,034 of OZ025298.1, read as the reverse complement.
ATACTCAATCACTTCTCTCTCTTTATGAAAACTAATATACAATTTGATATGTTTTTCTCGTATTTCAGAAATGTTTTGAAACAGCACTTCACAACCATTTGTCGCAATATAAAAGCGTCTTTGGAATACAAGTGATTGTGTGCATCACTTGATTGCAGTGAATATTGTAACTCTGGGGGTAGACTTGGGTAAGGTAAGATATGAAGAAATAACAGGGCCCTATTCAGCTAGCATGATTTTATCTTTAAAACCATCTCTTATATTTTGAATAATTTAGTAATATATGAGGTGGTGAAATGCTTAATACTGAAAATTAAATAAAATTTAAAAGAAAAATTGTTAAATAGCCTATTTTGCTAAAATTTAATTAAAAAAATTAATTTTAAAAAATCTTACTACTTTTATAAATATAAATATTTTGGCTTCGATTTTTTTTCCCACATTCATTAGAATATACTACATAAAACTGGGCATGGAATTTATATTTAATATGAATGTTTGTCTATCGTGTATATCAAACTAGTCGTTGGGGGCCACCGTAATACTTACCCATCATGAATATGCATAATATAATATAGAAAAATAAAACATGTGAAAACAATTTATACAATGCTTCGCAATTCCAAAACAAAATTTAAACGTATATTTAAATATTGTTAATATACTTAGTAATGCTCTGTTAATAAACTGCTGATAAACCCATTTCGACAAATTATATAAAATGCGAAACTACTCAAGTAGTACCGAACTGCGTAAAAGAAACATCCTTATAGCCCCAAAAATAATAATCGTATTAACTAACAGTTTACTGCGTCGGATTAAGCGTCTCATTTCCAATTTAAATATATCTCTGAATTGAAATTTGGATGAAATACAGGGTCACGAAAAATCGAAGAATGTGGAAAACAGGATTACAAATATCTCGGCTACTAATAATCCGATCTACTTTGTTCATTATGCAAAATGTGTGTTATTTTATTGCCTTTTAAGTCCACTCCTTAAAATACAAAATTTCGAAAAAATTTATATACCTTTCATCAGAACGAATTTTTTGAGAGTCCGAAAAAAATAGTTCCAGATAATCGAGGTTACTGATATTAAATAGGCTTCGTCCCATTCTTACATACTAAGTACATACAAAATTTCAAGTGTCTATCTCAATTTCTTTGTGAGATAGAGCGTTTACAGACAGACAGACGGCAATTTTTTTTTTCTAAAAACTAGGGGGGGGGGCCCGCCCCCCTGCTCGCTATGCTCGCCAACCCCCCGCGTAATCTCTTCGCGATTTCAAATTATTGGCTACCCCTGCTTGCTGCGCTCGTCAATACCCCATGGTATGAATAAGCAGTTGCAGACCTTTCAAATGATGTGTCACACGACTGGTGTTGTAAAGAAATTAAAAATGTGCCCCCCTGGGAGGCAGAGTGGGGGGCGACACAAAAGTCATCCATAATATGAATAAGCAGCTGCAGACCTCTCAAATGATATGTCACACGACTGGTGTTGTAAAGAAATTAAAAATGTGCCCTCCTGGGGGGCAGAGTGGGGGTGACACACAAGACATCCATAAAATGAATAAACAGTTGCAGACCTTTCAAATGATGTGTCACACAATTGGTGTTGTAAAGAAATTACAAAATGCGCCCCCTCTGAGGGCAGAGGGGGGGTTACACACAAGATATCCATAATATGAATAAGCAGTTGCAGACCCCTCAAATGATGTGTCACACAATTGGTGTTGTAAAGAAATTAAAAATGTGCCCCGCTGGGGGGCAGAGTGGGGGATGACACACAACACATCCATAGTATGAATAAGCAGTTTCAGACCTTTCAAATGATGTGTCACACAACTGGTGTTGTAAAGAAATTAAAAATGTGACCCCCCCAGGGGAGAGCAGAGTGTGGGGGGGGGGACACACAAGACATCCATAATATGAATAAGCAGCTGCAGACCTTTCAAATCTTGTGTAACACGACTGGTGTTGTAAAGAAATTAAAAATGTGTCCCCCCTGGGGAGCAGAATGGGGGATAACACACAAGACATCCATTATATGAATAAGCAGTTGCAAACCTCTCAAATGATGTATCAAACGACTGGTGTTGTAAAGAAATTAAAAATTTGGCGAAATATTACAGTTATCGCCAAGTTGGCGTCACTTTAGACAACTAATTTTGGTCGCCAAATTTGGCGATATATCGCCAAGTTGGCGACAAACTTGGTGATTGTTGGCGATGGTAACCTTTCCTCTCTTTATGGTAACCCATACGGCGATGCATAGACGGAGCCGTTTCCTGATTGGTGTATTCGACTCATGGAAGGAGTGGACAACCCGGATTCGTTAGTTCCGGAAATCTTCCACATCAGCATCATTCCAGGAGTCATTCCTTTTAAGGCTAGTTTTTTTTTACTATAGAAGGATATGTTTTTCGGAATCTCCACTATCTGAAACGTGTAAATCCGTCAATTTTTTTTTTTTTTTCGATTTTCAAAACGATTGCAAGACTTACCCTATACTACGTATGATGGGTAAGTAAAAATGAAGAAAATTCAATAATCTCTCAATTTAATTTTTTTTTTTTAAATAATTATAAACTTTGAATGTTTAATACGTACACAAAAATATTAAATACCATTAAATGTTAAAAATAAATAAATAAATAAATAAAATAAAAAAAATTAATCAATCCTCTATCTGAATTAGCGAAAAAGCCTTAGTGTTTATCGAACAAGCAAGTTATAAAAACATGAACACACGGTGAAAAATCAGTTTAAAGTTTTTATTTGTATGGGTCATTGTGCTGGATCTATTAACAAAATTTACAATATCTTGCGATATAACTGTCGTATAGATAAAAAGGCGGTATCGAAATATTCATAATTAAAGAAACTTTAAGTTAATATTAAAAAAAAATGATTTAATGTTACAGATTCTAATTGTTTTACATCCTGGAAAATTTTGTCAATAACAATATTAAAATAAAACAGATTAACACGATTTTTTCTGGTTTTCAGAACATTTTAAGTGTATTTCTATTAAGGCTCTTAGTCACTCAGTTTTCTAATTTTCCTTGATAATGTTAAGTCTATGGTTGTTTGATGTATTCTTATACTTAATATATCTCTTCGAGAAATTAACATTTTTAACTTTTACTTACCCATCATATGTAGTATAGGGTAAATATTGCAATCGTTTTGAAAATCGAAAATTTTTTTTGACGGATTTACACGTTTCAGTTAGTGGAGATTCCGAAAAACATATTTTTAGAAAAAAAAAATTTGCCGTTCGTCTGTCTGTCTGTCTGTCTGTAAACGCTCTATCTCACGAAGAAATTGAGATAGACACTTGAAATTTAGTATGTACTTAGTATGTAAGAATGGGACGAAGCCTATTTAATATCAGTAACCTCGATTATCTGGAACTTTTTTTTTCGGACTCTCAAAAAATTCGTTCTGATGAAAGATATATAAAATTTTTCGAAATTTTGTATTTTAAGGAGTGGACTTAAAAGGCAATAAAATAACACACATTTTGCATAATGAACAAAGTCGATCGGATTATTTGTAGCCGAGATATTTGTAATTCTGTTTTCCACATTCTTCGATTTTTCGTGAACCTGTATTTCATTCAAATTTCAATTCAGAGATATATTTAAATTGGAAATGAGACGCTTAATCCGACGCAGTAAACTGTTAGCTAATACGATTATTATTTTGGGGGTTATAAGGATGTTTCTTTTACGCAGTTCGGTACTACTTGAGTAGTTTCGCATTTTATATAATTTGTCGAAATGGGTTCATCAGCAGTTTATTAATAGAGCATTACTATGTATATTAACAATATTTAAATATACTCTTAAATTTTGTTTTGGAATTGCGAAGCATTGTATAAATAGTTTTCACATGTTTTATTTTCCTATATTATATTATGCATATCCATGATGGGTAAGTATTACGGTGGTCCCCAACGACTAGTTTTTTATTCTGTGTACTTTTCTTAAAGATATCTTTCTCTCTCTTTTTTCCCTTAGTTATCAAACGATTTCTAAAATCTATACTTAATTTAATATTATGTATTTTAAAAATTGACAAAATGGGCGTAAAATTTTACACTTCATATAAAGTTAACTGTATAATTTAGACATATTTTTGAAAACCAAGATAAAAAAAGAGACGTATTTTAAGTAGTGTACACAGGGAAAAAAAGTCCTGAAGAGATATTTTAAATATAAATAAGGCATCAACTATCCGTAGACTTAACATTACCAAAGAGAATTCGGAGATTACATGACTAGCAACCTTAACGATCCGATCTTCAGGAGTGTTTAGAATCAAGAATTTTTTTTCCGCGTTTATTTAATGCATGATAACTAAACAGAAAGATAATGAGATTTAGAGGGGTCTCAGCTCAATCTGCCCTAGAGGTCTGTACGGACCCGGCAGAATTAGAATATTTTTTTCAACAAGCCAAGCCGACAATTAAAAAAAAAAAAAAAAAGAAAGAACGGGCCCTCTAAATTAACGCGCTAGGGGCTACCGCCCTCTTCGCACTGCGATGCAAAAATAGGCCCAACTCCGACTCCAACTCCGCAGGCCTGTTTAAAACTTTTTTTTTTTTTTTTTTCCAATTGAAAATACGTGTGTTTAATGCCTAACGGTTTAGGAATAAGCCATTGGAAGCACACCTTTGAGAATGGACACCCTGTATTCTTAGACCTCCATTATGTTAAGACTGTGAATAAAAATAATAGAGATATAATTGACTTGTTCATAATATCTACAAATTTGGCAGATTTTAAACATTTTTATTAAATAATAATAATAGTATTTCCGATTCAAAACCTATACCACAGATCATAAAATTGAAATATTGACGTAAAAATGAATGTCTTATATACTAAAGCGACGACCTACTGCCTGAAAAAAATGTCTAGCCTCTCTCGCTAGTAACTAAATAAATTAAGAAAATAATACAAATGAATAAAATAGAAATGTAAACACCAATCAAAGTTCCATGATTATTTTACATAAATATACTTTTTTAGTTTGAGAAATTTATTCCCATATCTTCTGTAATACATCATTTGCTTATTATTTTCATTAAAATTACATATTCATTTAAACTATGCACATTTAAAAAAGTAATAAAGAAAGCAAAAAAAGAAGAAAAAAAATATTAATAAGCTTTGTTTCTTCAATTTTGAATTTAAAGACAATCGACACGTAATTATAGATATAATTCCATCGCAAATTTGCAACAGCATCCCATGCATAATATCGTATATTACATCACTTATTTATCTGTTTAATTGAAATAACATTCATTAAAAATTATCACAAGAAACAATAATATCGAATATTATAAAGTAGCTTCCCCAACTTTGAATGAAAAACAATCAACATAATAATCACAGATATAAAACACCTTCGAGTTTATTTTTGTAAGAACACAAGAAATCGGTCTAAACCAGGCTATTGCAGGCGATAAAAGGTGGGAGTCATCATTCTTTTATGGTTTAACTTTGAAGTGCTGGAACTAGAACTTTGAACGTGTGACGATGTTATTACGACACGCACAGAAGGTATTTTTGCACTCGCGTCCTGATATCATTTGATTAATAACAATAACCTAATGTCAATTCCATATCTGTCATATCTGTGGGGCTTGAAATGGAAAAATACACAAATTGGAACGCTGTTTCAAAAATATGCCTAACCATGAAATTTTTTTAAGCATAGGAGCAATGCTTATAATAATGAAAAAAAAAATCGTCATTTGCTTTAGTTTTTTTATTCCAAATTTTTATAATATCTTTTTTCCTTGTCTTTTAACCTTTAGATTACGGGACAGTAGTGGGGACTATTTTTGTATTTACTGGCATCACAATTTATAAAATAATATTTTTATGGTAGAGTTCTGTGGAACGTATTCTAATGTAAGAGTAATGAAGGGATATTTTTTCAAAAAGTGGTGCGAATAGAATAAATAAATAGTAGTTGGGACGGCATATGTCCCAACCCCGTAATCAAAGGGTTAATAATATCTTAACATATTTATTATATTTTAATCGCATACCTTTAATCAACGCATTCTTTATTTCTTATTCTAAAAAACCTTAATCTGTTGAAAACAATATCTGTTAACAGAAAGATATTTAACAAAAACACTAAAATCGCGAGTGATCGGTCATCTTTGCCGATATAGAATAGACGCAACAATCTTATACAGCAGGGCTGTCCAACGCGGCGTCCGCGGGCAACATGACGCCCTTTGCAGGTTTTATTGGCGCCCATTTGAAGGTTTTCTGTTACTAGTATTTTTTTTTTAAATACAATTTCGTTGTAAAAGGTACTTTATTTAAAATCCTTGATATTTTCATGAGAGATGTTTTATAAATCCCTAAAAGTGTATTTCACTCATGAATAATTATAATGTATGCAGTGTACTAAAGGAAAAGCAACAGCCAGGGACGTAGCTTTAGGGGGGAGAGGGGGGGGAGCCTCCCCCCCAATATGTTCATGCAATAGGGCGCCAAAGAAGGTTTAAGGGCGCCGCTAGGCGCCCGTAAAAAAGACTTTGTTAGTGGTTAAAAGTAATTATAAAATAACTTAATTTTAAATGTAAAATTACAAAGTAAGTTATTTTTCACTTACAAAACATAAATAAGGCATTTAATTTTAGACTTGTTACTACATTTATCTCCCACTCCTATCCCGAAGAAAATTTATGCATCTGAAATAAAAATTTCGAAAACAGACTTGTAATCTATTCCGGGATAGATATACACTTTAGAGCCGAAACTAGACGGAGGCAGAGGGGGCACGTACCCCGGGCGCCAACAGAACAGAAGGTGAAGAGGGTGCCAAATTGAGATTTTCTTTGGTGTGTTAGTTATTAAGAATGCATATATGTGAAGGGTGGGGGGGGGGGGGGGGTCGCCAAAATCCATGTTTGCCCCGGGCGCAAAAAAGGCTAGTTTCGGCACTGATACAGTTATTTTTTTCTTATAGTAGTTGTTGGTCACTCTTAGAAATAGATAGAAAGGGAAAATAAGCGTGGAAGCGACTGTAGTGCGTTTGAATGATTGTATAATATGTTTTAGTAGTAGGGCGCCTCAGTAGGTTAGGGGCGCAGTCAGGCACCTAAAATAAGGGGTTTCAAAAAGGGCGCGATGGAATGTTTATATAATATGTTTTAGTAGTAGGGCGCCTCAGTAGGTTTAGGGGCGCAGTCAGGCACCTAAAATAAGGGGTTTCAAAAAGGGGGCGATGGAATGTTTAAGGGCGCCGTTAGGCACCTAAAATTTTTGTTAATGTGACATTCTTATTTACACAGAAAAAAAAATCAGATAACAGAAACATGATTTGGAACTAATATTACAGTAAATTTATAAGAAAATAAATTATGGTTTCAAAAAATATATAGGAGATCCATTACATTTGAGACATTTTAAGATTACTACCAGGCGCTATCCCTAGTGCGAAAACAAGAACACATTCCGGAAATGGGCATTGTTCGATCACTACATGTAACTTGATCTTTCGGAGAAAAGCTCTCCCCTCCAATCCAAGGTTGGTGGGCCTCGAGAGGGTCATCTGACCTTTAGACTGTTTTAACTCCCTTCTTATGCCCTTCCGTGTGTAGGTTAGATAATTTCAGGGCGTCACCTACACACATCTTGGTTTTCCAGCATCCTCTATTGTCAGATTGTCATACTGAAGCTGATTGCGCGACTTTTTAAAACTAGAGATTTATTTCGTTCAATTTTTAAAATAAAAATAAAAAGCTGTCTTTCGTAGCCGTCCAGAGAGTAGAAATTCAGTCATGAGTGATCTGACTGAAATAAAACATAAAAACAAAAAGCCAGGATCTTACTACAGACAATAAAACAGAAAAAGGAGTTATAAAGCGGATAAAGGATGGAAATTTATGAAAAAGGTGGATGAAAAATGATGATGCAGTGGAAGGTAAAAAATATACATATTTACCTTTAGTTGAGCATGTTCTTAAAGTACAATGTTTATATTTCTGACGCAGTTGTGAGTTCATTTATTATCATTTCTATTATTAGTGGAAAAAATCGAATAGCATTCTCAGTTTTCCGTTAAATTTAATTTTGGCACAGATGTCATATACGCACCACATTTGCGTGAGTGCAACAAAATGGCGATTTTTTCCTCATATGGTAACCTGGCCATTGTTGTTTATTTATTAATAAACTGTTTATTTACTTTACATTTTCTTTTATAAATCGATATAAATTATTTTGCTTAAAAATTATTATTTAAACTTTTGTAGTTTACTAGCATTTCCTTTTTAAAATAATTGAAAATAATAAAAAATATGTATGTAGCTGATATTTAAAAACGAATTTTTTTCCAAACTGGCTTTAGAAAAAAGATCGCGCCAATGTGGTGCGTATATGACATCTGTGTCTTAAGTTTTAATGGTTTTTATTATTTATTTCCTAAACAGATCGCTATTTTTTGATAAATGGGGATTTTTGAAACTTTTACATTATTAATACATACATTTTACCGAAAAGAATTCAAATGCGTTTTGGATACTTTAATTATGCAATTAAAGTGTAATATAACAGCAGTTGTTGATTCCGCCACACCCATATTCGATATTTTTAACTTTCCACTCTCAAAAACAAATTTCTAATGTCGAAGCTCTGATTTTCATGATGCCTCCATCTGTTTTAAAACCAGATAAATGTACCTTACAGGCTGAAATGGAAATTTTATTTGACCGATGTAGAACCTCCAATACATTAAATGAAGTTATTGAGGAATCTAAAAAATTACGTTCAGTACTCAAAGAAAATTTTCGCATAATAAAATTTATAATAACAGCTGGTTCAAATGAACGTTCTTTCAGTCAACTTAAGCTCATTAAACATTCCTTACGGACAACAATGACAGATGAACGGTTGAATAATTTAATGATACTAAAATGTGAAAAATCATTGGCAGAAACAATGGACCTAACCTCAGCTGTGACGAAATGGAATGCTTTAAAAAATAGAAAAATTAAAACAATCTGCGACAATTAGCATTTTGTAATATTATTATATATTCATTTTAAATTGTATTTTTTCTTACTTGTGTTATATTAAATTTAATTGCAAAAAAATATCTTAAAAATCTATATTTTGATGGAATAGGAAATGAGTATGACATAAATGCTTAATCCAAATTGCACATTCAGTGATTTGTTGTATGTTTTATTTACAGGGGCGGATCCAGAGAATCGTTTTGGGAGGGGCGATTCCGAGATTTTCGTTTGACGAAATCCCTGCTTTTTTCGCTATCGTTTGATGAAATTCGCTCTTTTTTCGGGATGCTTTGACAAAATTACCGCTTCTTTTGCAGCCCTTTGACAAAAATAGCGCTTTTCCAGCAATCCTATGTCGAAATACGTGCTTTTCAGCGATTCTACGTCAGAATTCGCGTTTTTTCTCAACCCTTTGACGAAATTCGCGCTTTTTCCGTGATCATTTGACGAAATTCACGCTTTTTCGCGATACTTTAACAAAATTAGCGCTTTTCCAGCAATCCTATGTCGAAGTTCACGGTTTTTCAGTGATCCTATGTCGAAATTCGCACTTTTTCCGAGTTCCTTTGCCTTCCCTTTTCGCAAGCTTTTGAAAAAAGTAGCTCTCTTTCCGCGACATTTTGACGAAATTCGACATTTTTCCATGACACTTTGACAAAAATCGCGCCTTTTCAGCAATCCTATGTCGAAGTTCGCGCTTTTTACTCAATCCTCTCTCAAAATTCGCATTTTTTCCGCGACCCTTTGACGAAATTCGCCCTTTTCCGCGGTACTTTGACAAAATTACCAGTTTTTTTGCAAGCCTTTGAAAAAGTAGCGCTTTTTCCTCGACCTTTTGACGAAATTCAAACTTTTTGCGCAACACTTTGACAAAAATCGCGCTTTTTCAGCGATCCTATGTCAAATTTCGCGTTTTTTACGCGATCCACTGTCGAAATTCACGTTTTTCCGCGACCCTGTCATGAAATTCACGCTTCTTCAGTGATCATTTGACGAAATTCGCGCTTTTTCACGATACTTTGACAAAATTAGTGCTTTTTCAGCGATCCTATGTCAAAGAGTGCGTTTTTTACGCGAATTTCTGTTGAAATTCGCATTTTTTCTGCCACCATATGGTGAAATTCGCGCTTTTTCCGTATTAATTTCACGAAATTCGCGCTTTTTCGCGGTACTTTGCCAAAAATAGCTCTTTTTCAGCAATCCTATGTCGAAGTTTGCGCTTTTTCAGCTATCCTATGTCAAAATTAGCACTTTTTCCGCTATACTTTGCCTTCCTTTTTTCCAACCCTTTGACAAAATTAGCGCTTTTTCCACGACATTTTGGCGAAATTTGCTCTTTTTCTGCGATACTTTGAATTAACGTTTTTTTTGCAAACATTTGACAAAATTCGTGCTTTTCTTCGACCTTTTCACGAAATTCGAGCTTTTTCCTCGACACTTTGATAAAACTCGCGCTGTCAGCGATCTTGTGTCAAAATTCGCGTTTTTTAGCAATCCTTTGTCAACAATTTTTTTTTTTTTTTTTTTTTTTTTTTTTTTTTGCGCAACCTTCGACAAAATTCATGCTTTTTTCGCGATCTTTGGTAAAATTCGCTCTTTTTCCGCTACACTTTGACAAAATTAGCGCTTTTTAGCGACATTTTAATAAAATTCGCGTTTTTTCCGGAACAAAAGACTGTCTCCGACGAAGTCGCAGAAATCCCTTCCGGGAAAAAGTCTGAATTCAACACTGGTTTGGGGGGGGGGGGGGCGATCGGGGCGATCGCCCTCCCCCGTGGATCCGCGCCTGTTTATTTATTTAAATCATAAATATTCGAATATTTAAATCATAAATATTCATAAGTATTCGATTTCTCTATAAACATTCCACATTGCCTTTTTAGCTTTGAAAAAACAAGAGCTGGGAGAGATATTTTAGCCGCACAGTGGCAAGCACTCTTAAAATCTAAATCCAACCATGGCTGCATCACTTACATCACCTAAATAGATGTCATTACCATGAATAAGTAACTAAAGATAAAAAGTAGCATAACTACCCCCCCCCTCTCCTAAAATGTTTACGAATAATTCAAGGGCGGCAAAACATTAAAAGGCGCCAAATTTTGGTCTCCCCCCCCCAACAAAAATTTCAAGCTACGCCCCTGGCAACAGCACATAATTAGTTTTGTTTAAATTAATCATGTGCTGTTGTATTTCTTTACTAATTTATAGTTATGCTTTATAAGTCTTTTTATGAAAATAATGTTGATAGGAATTAACAAATGTCGGCAGTATATATTTAATACGTTAAGAAGTAAAATGTAGGGAAATATATGGGATCCTCTTTTTCTTTCGTGCATGAAAGTTCAGCATTTTTGTTATTGTTATTAACGTTGTTTCACTTGCCATTTGGGTGCTTTATAAGACGGGATAAAGGCTGTCTTTTTCTCCCCCAGACCTTTGAAAATTTAGGCAATTTTGTTTCTTAAAAAAAATCTATAAAATAATGCGAAAGGTATACTCAATGAAAGCTCTTTCAGGCTCTCTCTTTGGAACCACCCATGACTTTGTTTCTGTACTTTTTATAATGGCAAAATTACACCTCCAAAAAAATGTACCCCAAAAAATTGTACTCATTGCAAAGTATTTACGTTCCCGAAAAACATAACAATATCTGTGATTATCATTTTATTTTAATAATGAAAGATATTTCATTTTCTGGCTCTTTCCAATTCAAAATTATTTCAGATAACTCCTCACAGAAACATGCATTATTCAAAATTTATTACGATTTACTTTTTTTTTTTCTACATGGTGTTTTATATCTATAGGGGCATTATGTTTCATTTGCATATATATATATTGCTACTAATATTGAAAAATGATTTTCTTGTTTGTTTTGAGCCATGTTAATAATGGCACCCTTCATTGCTTGCCAAAAGCTGAGATGCGCCCAGCGCCCCTGATTAGTTAAAGGTTGGACAGATCTGTTATACAGTATAAGCTGTGAAAGCAAAATCGCTAGCGACTGAAATAAAATTACAATTTAGTAAATGCAAGCAAAATTGTATGGAATTCCTAATGTAACGGCAATGAATAGTTTACTTTAGAAACATAATTCGACTATAAACATGTTCCGTTGACACAGCGTTTATTGTATAAAATACAATAAAATTTGCAAAAACAAAATCGGTTGAAACCAGAAAAAAATTCGTTTTAGAGAAGTTTATGTGCAGGCAGAAATGTATGTCAATGTGTAGATAAATGTAAAGTATTCTCTTTGAAGGACAGTAACATTTTCCGTTTTAGACAGGTTCAGTCTCAACAGGCTTTTGTGTTTTAAGTTTCTTTCGATGCAGACTAACGAGTAGCATGGTAGTAAAAGAATTTCAAAAGAAACCGTGCATGGTTAAAAGAACTTTTGGCTCCCCGCGCAGTAGCTACGAATTACGATGCCACTGGAAATTGGGACATCCAGAGTAAATCGGGACATCTGGTGACACTACTTCTAGGGAAGCCATTTTTTCCCCACATTAAACCTTAAATGCATAGTGTAATTCAACTGTTACATGATTTTTTTTTTCCATTTAGCGCTTTTTTTCAAGTTGGTCTTGGTGAATTATTATGTGTTATTTACTTGTGATAAAATGCATTTAACTTATTTTTTCAAAGTTAACAAAGTTACATTTAAGTTGCTTTTGGGGAAAAAAAAAAAAAAAAAAATCAAAAGTAGTCTTGATTATGATCGGCCAGTTTGTAAAAAAAATGTTCGCATTATCCGATGAGTACGCTGTCACCCATGCCTTTAAAATTATTTGCAAATAAGAAAATGCTGGGGGAAGAAGAAATGAGTTATATTAACCGGTTCACAGTGTGAAATGCTAATAAACGGTCGATCCTAGGGGAAAGTCACGGGGTCTTGACCCTAGACCGTTCGAATTCAAATAATTTCTATACATTTACAGCAATACATTTTTAAAAAAAATTATATACATTAAAGTTATTTTTAGAAAATAATAAAAACAAAAACTTTCCCGCTAACAATACAATTTTTTCTTAATTCAAGAAAACATTTAAAACGGAAATACGTGAAATTTGCAGAAAAAAATAGATAAATAAATAATATTTTTTTTAAGAGCAAAAATATCAAAATAATTTTCTATGTTTTCTTATGCATATGATGCATTTTGAATTATTTTCTTTAGACTTGATGTTTCTTATAAAAAAAAATTTTCGCCTATATAAATAATGTTAAATGAAAGAGAAATTGGTGTTAATGGAGCCTCCAGGTAGCAAAACTAAACAAAACAGAAATTTGCTTCTTATAGCACTTTTTTTTAGCGACCTACGTGTTACATAAAAATGGCTTGTAACAGAAATGTACGAAAATGAATACGTAAATAATTTTACTGTGTGTTTAGATACCATTTGTAGAGTTCATTAGTAATAAAACGTAACATTGTTTTTGCAGTATAAAAAAGTAAAATAAAGAAAGATCCTAAGAAATTTTCGAAAATCTATACTTTTTGAGTTCCCATGTATCATCTAATTTTATGTACAAAAAAAACAAAATTACATTTTTTTCGCTGTTCAGTCTTTCTTAGTTATCAGTTTGCTGTGGTATATCATTAAATTTATTACATATGATAGGATTTAATAGAAGGCAGAAAACTTTTATTTAAATCTTTTTAAGTTTTGATTCGATTTTTATAAATGTCTACATGGCGCGACAAAATTCTGCAACGATTGTGTATATTGAATTTTAAACCATTCGTTTGAATAGTTTTTGCGCTATTATATGCAGGAAAAGAAACAAACGGACGGACCAGGCGACGACTACAGGTGTTATGTTTGTATTTGTATAGTTACGAACGTACCTAAAAATGGGACATGACCCACTTTCTAAACGGACAACTGGATCTAATCCCTAGTTCGTAGCATTTACTTTTCATTTACAGAGACTTAGAAAAGAAGCCTGATAACTGCTGAAAGTACATTTTTCACTATATTATACATTTTAAAAATCAGTTTTCAGTGCATTACAAGCTATGGATAAATTCTGTAGATAGTGTACAGAGTTGCTAAATAAATAAATAAATTAAGAATGCGCACATTATCAGGTATTCCGCAGCAATTGCTGAAAATAGATTTTTTTTTTTTTTTTTTTTTTTTTTTTTTTTTTTTTTACTGCGTAATGTATTTTTTTTAATTGCTTCTTTAGACATCCCACGTTATTTAAGGGGCTAAATCAATCATCTGCAAAGACTCGCTAATGCTAATCCCATAAAAGATTTTTAAGATAATATCTCATTAGCATTTTAATGTTTTCATTTTTTCCATTGGATAGCTGGGGTTTATCTGTACATCTGTTTCTTTTGTACTTTTTAAAATTTGCTTGCAAATTATTATTATTTTCAAGAGGATGTTTTTATTTTCAAAACCGGTTCCGAAAACGAAAATGTCTTCATTAAAAATATGTGTAAACAAAATCGAAAAAGTATGAAACAGCCTTTGTACATATTGATCTCAGTTACCCAATGTAAAATTCATATTTTAAAAATAATGAAATGCGAACGAGGTACATTTCAAAATTTCTTCCGTAGAATCAGCATCAGTGAGCTTGTCTTCTCAAGTTACAGTAGCCTTTTAATAAAAGAAGTAAAAAAAAAAAAAAAAAAAAAAAAAAAAAAAAAAAGAACAATGTTTTGTTAGTGTTGGAAAGTTTTTAATAATCTATACCTGATTTTTCTTTCTTATTTTAAAAGAATGAGACTTTTTTTCTGTAAAGATAAAAAAAAAAAAAAAAAAAAATGAAAGTAAGAAGGAAAGAAAATCTTGTAGGTTATTAGTCACTTTCACTTCCAACATATCCCCAGGTAAAAAAAAGTTTCTAAATTTTTCCCGCGAAGGAATATTATCGGGATAATGGAATCGATTCGCGATCTCCCACCTGCTGTTTTCACTTGCAGTTTCGCAACTGTGCTCACCTTGAGTTCAGTGCCAGGACGCCTTATAGATGACCATAAGGTGGGTCAGTGGCCGACCGGGGGAAAAATCCTTGATAAATTCCCAGTCTTTGCCCTTCGTGTTCCTTTACATGTAACAGAAGGCTTAAGACAGATAAATTCGAATAATTGTAAATTTTGTTTTAATAATTCTTTGTCTATGGGAATTTACTTCTATAAATGCACCGATCAAGATTTTATGATAAGAGTTTAGACAACAATAAGTAATTAACTGCTGCTTAATAATAATTAGGATGAGCGAAGCGAATCCTCTACTAGTCCACTCAAATTACAATTTATCGTACGCTTTACAAAAAAACTATTCAATATTTTAACTTCAAATTAAACACAAAAATAAATTATGATCTGTAGATTTGCAGAATATAATTTTTTTTACAGTAAAACGTTAAAAAAATTATTATTTTAATTAATTTATTTTACATGCATTTCCAATACGGACGCATTTTAGCAAATAAATAAAGAATACTGCCCAGTTAAACTGATGGCATTGAGCTCACAGGCTACAAATACTAATTGTACATTAAAGCCTTATATTTTCAAGGGTTAATTCCGTTAAAAAATTAAGAAAGGGAAACAGCTCTCTTCTTTCCTCTTTTTTTATACTTAATCATTGAACCTCCTATACTATCAAAGACATGCTTTATCATATAAAAAATCTATATCCAAAATTCAGAGCAAATTAGATAATTCTTAATAAAAACCCATTTAGCATTTATATAATTTAAAAGGAGTTATCCCCCTCTTTTATACTTAACCATTAAACTTCCAAAACTATTCAGAGATTTGAACGAAATCTGAAAATTCTGCTTGAAAAACCCATTTATATAAATTAAGGGGGGCGGGGCATTAGAACCCCTGTTCCCCCTATTTATACTTATACAATGAACACCTAATAACAGTCACTGAATCGCCTCATCTGAATGATCCTAATCTAAATTTTGAACGAAAACTTAATTCTGCATGAAAATCCCATTTATATCAACTAACGGGGGGGGGGGGGATTAGAACCCCTGTTCCCCCTATTTATACTTATTCAATGAACACCTAATAACAGTCACGGAATCGTCTCATCAGAATGATCCTAATCTAAATTTTGAACGAAAACTTAATTCTACATGAAAATCCCATTTATATCAACTAACCGGGGGGGGGATTAGAGCCCCTGTTCCCCCTATTTATACTTATTCAATAAACACCTAATAACAGTCACGGAATCGCCTTATCAGAATGATCCTAATCTAAATTTTGAACGAAAACTTAATTCTGCATGAAAATCCCATTTATATCAACTAACGGGGGGGGGGGGGGATTAGAACCCCTGTTCCCCCTATTTATACTTATTCAATGAACACCTAATAACAGTCACGGAATCGCCTTATCAGAATTATCCTAATCTAAATTTTAAACGAAAACTTAATTCTGCATGAAAATCCCATTTATATCAACTAACGGGGGGGGGGCATTAGAACCCCTGTTCCCCCTATTTATACTTATTCAATGAACACCTAATAACGGTCACGGAATCGCCTCATCAGAATGATCCTAATCTAAATTTTGAACGAAAACTTAATTCTGCATGAAAATCCCATTTCTATAAATTAAGGGGGGGGGGGCATTAGAACCCCTGTCCCCCTATTTATACTTATTCAATGAACACCTAATAACAGTCACGGAATCGCCTCATCAGAATGATCCTAATCTAAATTTTGAACGAAAACTTAATTCTGCATGAAAATCCCATTTATATCAACTAACGGGGGGCATGAGCCCCCCGTTCCCCCTCTTATACATATCGAATGAACTCCAAAAACTAATCAGGGAAGCGCCTTGTCAGGATATACCTACATACAAAATTTCAAGTGGATCCGATATTTTTATCATGAGTTATCGCGTTACGCACATACGCACATACATACAGAACGGACGGGCACATAAGCTCTCAGGCTATGATAGCCTGTGAGCTAATAAAAAATGAAACGCGTATATTTTCAGAAAAAAAAGTTTAAATCATGGAGTAAATAATTATAGATAGAATCATGATTAATTTATTAAATAAAACATGTTTTCATTATCCCGCAAAATCGTTTGCACAGATGACACTTAAACATTTTAAAAAAATTGTATTATGGATTTTTTTTTTTTTTTTTGTAAACTGGCAACAAAATAATTGTAAACAAATAAAATTAATTCTTAAATTTGTTATAAAAGGCTAATGACAGACGACCGATTTTTTCGACGCTTTGGCTTTCGAACGAAAAATAAACATCTGCGCTGCCTCATTCACACGGACGTGACCTTTCCGTCAAAATAAGCAGACGATATTGTCTCTAGGCATAATAGAAATCTTTTGATTCGATGTATATTAGATGGATATTTTGAAGGAAATAAAATATTCTGTAATTTTTATGAATTATTCAAGAAAATTGAAAAAATATATATACACAGACGGTACTGGATGCATCCTGTGAGAAGTGATAGATTATTTACCGGATCCAAAATTAAATTACAGGAAATACTCTTTAATACATCTGATGTTAAATGAAAAATACAGATGACTGCGAATATTATTAAATGATTATAATTGTTGTTCAACTTTCATTTAGATAATATTTCTTATTATTATTAAATAAATTTAAAAAAAAAACTAAATTGATTTAAAAAATGTTGCTACAGTACATGGTAGCAAAACAAGCATCTTAGTTCTATAAATGAAATGTAGGACCGAAAAATTTTCAAAGTGTGAAATTTTCGTTACATTAATCAAGAAACATATGCTATCGTATTATGAGCAAAAGGTAGATTCTTTTTCTCCTTTTAGGGCTGTACATCCATATAAAAGTTAGTCACTTTTTTTTTGGTAATTTTGGATCCTCTCCCCTCTTACGATATTATATACTATCATTCCCCGAACACCCTCTCCCTCAGTAATGGTATCTTCAATAATGTGTAAAAATTTCTTTGATTTTTTGGATTGTTTTTCTTTGGTTTGGAATGATGGTTGCATTTATTTTTCGCATAATTTACTGATTTAGATGTAGAGAAAGCTATAAAATTTCACTTTATATATGAAATAACTGCATATCAAACAACACTTAAAAGAAATAGTTAATATTTAAAAGTGTTTTAAAATAGCTTTAAAGCTTTTTGTTACATACCTTCAACAGTAATAGTAGTGTCTTTTTATAATTGTTCTCGGACAAGGTGAGGCCGGCAGAACTTCGAAAGGCGGACATAACAAAACAGACGGAGAAGTTTTTCTTTAACTTTTAAACACAAGTATCGTTTAAAACATAACATCGTGTACAGTTTGTTGAACAGCGAATCAATATATACATACACATATGACAGCATAATAGTAATGCTAAACGTTGGGGTATTCCATATTTTGCAATTATATAAATTTATAATCATTTAATTATTTTAATAACATTGCATTTGCATAAAAATAGACAACAGTTTAATAAAAGATAAAATACTATTTTGATGTGAAGACCAAGTTACAAATAAAAAAAGAATTCTTTTTTCTTATTGGGTCAAAAATGATAACGATATCAAAAGACAAACCAAAACCTGTTAGCCCTGTTTCTGTTGTTCTGTTCTGTTAGCACTGCTTCTGTGCTAGAGCGCATTTTAATCTAGCGAAAAAGTTTCACATTTTTTATTATTTTTCATTTTTAAAATACATTTAAAATTTAATAAATATAATTGTTATTAATGTAGTGTAAAGTTCATCAAGGCTGATAAACATACAATATTAAAAACTAAAAAGAAATTTCTTCCCATAGTATTTACGAAAACTAGTTGGATGTGCCAATCCCAAAACTTTCTTCTATCTCGTACATGCATTTTAATATTTAAAAAAAAAGTTACTCATTTTAATGCTTTAATAATTTTAATTCAACACCCTACCAACTTTGATTTTCATCTTAAATTTCTGCTTCAATCAATTAATCGGAGTAAAAACGAATTTCCGTCTCTGCACGAGTCGATGGACAATAGAATGATAGGCAGATTTTTTTTCAAATTCAGGGAGGACCTACTTGCCTTACCAAAAAATAATCATATACAAAATGTTTAGTTCAGTTCTAGAACTAACTTCATACACAATATTGAAAATGGCATAAAATTCGGTATTGCAGCGCCCCCTTCCTGCGGATATTTTTCAAATTCAGGGAGGACCAACTAGCCATAGTCATACACATACACAAAAAATTTGGGTCAATTCGATGCATAACTCCATATACTTTTGGTCGGTACAATATTGAAAATGTCACAAACATCGCAATTGCAGCGCCCCCTTCCGGTGGAATATTTCAAAACTGAAGGAGGACCTGCTTGCCACAGCCAAAAACACTCACAAAAAATTTGGTTCAATTCTATACATAACTTCATACACTTTTTGATGGTAGAATGGTGACATACAGACAGACACACGGACAGACAGACATTTTGTAAAAACAGGTTTTTTGAAATCTCTGACTCCTAAAACGTGTAAATCCGTCGAAAACCGGAAGTCGAAAAAAATTTCGATTACAATACTTTCTTCTATTGAAGATAGAAGAAAGTAGAAAGAAAAACGTTCAAAAATTATATATTGACAATTTTGAAAAGTGAAATATTTCCAAATTTGTCGCCATACGTAAATAGCCTTTTAACATTTTACTAGATTATATTAACTTAGTTGCCACTCAAAATTTAGCAAAAAAAAAAAAAAAAAAAAAAAACTATGATAATAATCTATATATATATTTATTACGCTATCGTATGAGACACAAAAATCGTGATTATTCGTTAATTGCTTAATGGCAACGTCCAAATTAAACCCATCTTATTGGTTACTGTGCAAAAGTCCTTTGTTAAGACTTAGGCTGTGGTAAATTAGATTTGTATATGTTTTGTTCCTTCGCTGCAATTATGAAGCTTCAAAATATCATTATTTTTATTTTTTCTGTTCTTTTTCACTTAAAAAAATAAATAAAAGTCATGAATTTTAAAGTTTTCAGTTTCAAATTAAAGTTATATATTGTAAATGAAATGAGTGGAATTATTATATTATTATATTATATTATATAATATACGATATATTATTATATAATATAATACAATATATAAATAATTAATGAAATACGAAAAAATGCCACGGGTACAATATTTGTCGATTTATTATCTGCGCCAGGCTAGCATAAAAATACTGAGCTCTTGATTTATCAGCACAGATGTCATATATGCAGCACATTGCGCGTTATTTTTCTGACGCCAATTTGACGAAAATTTCGTTTTCAAATACCAGCTACATACATATTTTTAACTAATTTCTATTATTTTAAAAAGGAAATAATAATAAATAAAGTTTAGATAATAATAATAGAATAAAACAATTTGTATCATTAAAAAAAAAGAAAATAAAAGTAAACAAGCAGTTTATTAATAAATAAATAACAATAGCCGGGTTACCGTCTGAGGCGCATATAATTGCTACTTTGTTGCAGTCGCGCCTGTGCATATGATATCTGTATCTATTTCTCAGGGCGAAATCTTCTAATTTGGCAAAAAAATTGAGCAATTTAAAATAAATTATGTATAAAAGCAATATGATTTAATGCTTAATATACATTTATGGGAGACCAAACTGGTCGCCAAGAGCAGCTACTAAAAAAAGAAAGAAGGGGAAAAAAGAAAAGGAAAAATCTATTTTTACCAAACTTAAATGTATTTGCTTCAAAAATATAAATGAAGCTTCTTAAAACTGGTACTTTCACAAAATTGTGTTCCATGAAAACATACTAATCATAAATTATTCTAATGTTGTTAGATTTAAAAATTTGTAATTTAAAAAGCAAACAAATTCCTCAGAAAGAAAAAAAAAATAGAAGAAGAATTTAAAGAAGTTATTATTGAAAAAATGCTTGTTTCGAATTAATATAAATAGGTTTCATATCGTTACAAAGTGTTACTTTTTACAAACATAAAATAAATCCCCCCAAAATATAATAAATTTCACAAAAATACTTTTTGTTTTTCTCAAAATGCTTCCCTTCCCCCCAAAACCTGCATCGATTCTTGACTACGCTATCACAACAAAAGCTCGCGAATCTCGGAAAGAAAATAAAAAAATCACCGTTAAAAACAACTCTCGTCTGAACAAGATCTAATAAACAGAAGCCACCAGACACAAGCAGCTGGCCAACGGCTTGGGGGAAACGCGTGGCTTCGACGTGAGTCTTTGCGTATGTTTGAACGCAATAGTACCGCGTCGTCCGTCTGACAAGAAGAGGAGATAGTAATGCTCTCAATAGCGGGCGTCGTTTTGTCTGTTTTTGGAAATCGTCCGTGTGACATTACCCTAAATGAAAAATTAAAAGATCTGCGTGAAGTTGTTGGTTTAAGCTCTTTATAAATATTTTTGCGAAGGTCGTATTGTGGCTAAATAATATCGACTCATTAATCAGAAGGATTTTATAGAAAAATAAGACTTTAATAAGTTCGCAAACACAACAATAATTATTCGTGAAAAAGTCACTGCGAGAATGAGAGAGCGTTTCGTTAAGGTAATTCCATTAATTGAGTTGCCATTCGCAGAAAGTAAAAAGTTCTCCCACGCGGAGAGAATTACAGCAATTCTCATACGCTAACATGTATAAAAACGAAGAAATTAAAATAAAATGTTTTACAGTTAAAAATTCATAGTATCAACGAAAGCAGATTTCAAATGTTTTTTCCAGAAAATAGGATTTTGAAGAAGTAACTTTCTTCAAGCTTTCTTCAAATATATTATTCTAAAATAGCTATCAAAGATTATCGGATGTTGATTACAAAGATTGGAAACATGCATATTTCAAACAATTAAAAAACACCAGTGGCTACTTGAAATTGTAAAAACATCTTTAAAAGAGCTTTTAGTTGAAAATTTAAAAAAAAATTGTAAAAGTTTGCTTCGAAAATATCTTATTATGCCAGTTTTACATCATAAATAAAAAATTAAAATGCGCCAAAACATAAAATAACGTTTTTGTTTAATAAAGATGCAAAAATAATAATAAAAAAAAAATATTGTTACTTTCAAATATCTGTTTTATAAAATAATGCTTCGCGAATCCAAACAAAGCATGGCTTTTGCTAGTAATAATAATAATAATAAAATAAATGCGTACACTACAGTGGTATACAAAATTAAGGTCCCAAAAAACACAGATTGATATCTGTTAAAATAAATTCAGTTTATTTCTATGAAATTCGTTATCTAGTAACTTCATTTTGATGCATCAAACTATAACGCGGCACGCCAGAAAACATGTACAGTCGAACCTCGATTTAACGAATTGATTGGGACCCACAAATCCGTTCGTTAAATCGAAGCAATTCGTTAAATCGAATATCCATTTTTGTAAAGAGTATGGTATAAAAATATCAATACAAAATACCCTTAGATATACAGATTTAAAGAAAGAATGATTATTGTTAGCTACGAATTTGAAAATTATAAGTTACGAGATCAATTTTTAAATTATCTAAATTCTTTAATGCTATTTACCTTTGAAACTTAATACATAATGCATACATATTTACTGGCACTTTGGAAAGGAATTCTTGATAGTGCTTTGTTTTGACTTTCCTAAGTTTTTTGTCGATATCTTCTAACTTCATAAGAACAACATCATTAACCTCGTGAGACAAAAAATATTTTTTAAAGTGTTCAAGCTGCAAATTGATTCTTGGAATGTCACCTTTTTTAATTGAATTTCCGTTTCTTCATCATCTTGACTACTTTCAGAATTTTCATCCTCTTTCTGTTCAATATCGCAGGCACTTAGCTTTGCATATTTGTTTATATCTTTGTCATGTTTCTAGTTCAAAAAGGGAAAAGACTGTCTTTTGAATCAACCAGAAATAAGAAAAAAATGTAACACTTGGATTGGGATGTCAAAGATTTAAAGTTTTATGTGCAAAAAATTCAAAGTTTAAAATTTATCTGCGAATGCGATTTTTTTTTTCATCGATTGTTGTTCGTTAAATCAAAGCTAAAAATTCGTTAAATCACAGCATTTTAGCATCCTTTTTGTCGGGACAGAAAAAATATTCGTTAAATCGGAGAATTCGTTAAATCAAAGTACGTTAAATCGAGGTTCGACTGTATATGCCTCGCATACGCATGCTCGTTGATGCACATTCATGGGATATGCACACTTGCTTCACATATACTGAGCGGTAGTATAGGAGTCCTCAAAGAAGGGAGTGGGGAATCCCATACAGTTTTAAACCAGCTGTCTCATATATTTTTCTATAATTACTCCTTTTTTTCTTTAACTATTCGGAAAATGGTTGTTGTTTTCGATCGAGAATTGACTCTGTATTGTATTTTATTATTACTTTTTTATGATTGGCCCAGGAATATTTATGCTTAATCCATGGAGTACGTAATATATAACTCTGTTATTACGTAAGCCAAATTTTATCATCATAAAAATGATGTTTTTTTCCGATTTTTATTAGCACAATGGTAAATATTCAAACATTTTGCTTTGGGCAATGGATGTCAGTATTTTATTTTTTTAAGAAATTCTTTCTTTTAGAGGAATTTTTATTTGAATAGGAAAGCGAAATATCGTTATTAACAAAAAAGTTATAAAGTGGGTAGACGCAAATTATCAGATATGAAAAAAAAAAAAAAAAAAAAAAAAAGAATCTAAAGAAAGACATCGTATGAAAGATCGTCTTTCAAAGCAAAGATTTAAAAAAAAAAAAAAAAGTCTGATTATTGGTATTGAACCCACCGATTACGAAATGTGCGACGATCACGAAAAAGGAAACAATCTAATGTTGAACCGATTGGTTGTAAAAGATAATGTTTTTAAATATATAATTTATTTATAAGTATTAAATTTTAGTCTTTGAAAAAATCATTTTCCAAGTGATTATTATAATTTGTTAAATAATTATTATTATTTATTTTATTTTATTTTATTTGTAAACCAAAACAGTTTTTTTTTAAATCATCATTTAAAAAACCTTTTTAAGACAAGCGTGTATACATAACTTTTAATTTTTATAATACATAAAACAAAAATTTTTACACAGAAATTCTGTGATAAGTAAGGTAAAAATTGTTTTTTAAAATTACTGATTTGAAAAAAAAGCAACGATTGTAACGCGTGTTATACGTCTTGTATGTGCGGCGTTCTTTTCAAAGTTATTAAAGAGAGATATGATTTATAGTAGGAAATGCAATAGATTGAAGTTACTTGGATTACCGTTTTAAATAAAGAGGCTACTTGAAACAAGCGAAAAGACCCGTTCGCTAATGCTGGAAGAAATTTATAAAGATATCTCGGTTGTCTTTCAATATTTTTAATTTTTTTTTTTTTTTGTTCAATGGCTAGCTTAGATCGATCTGTACAAAGACCGTATTTATTTATGTATTTATTTTTGTACGATTTTGTTTATGAATATTTTTCTATGAAGACACTTTCACTTTTGGAACCGGTTTCGCACGAGAAAACATCTTCATAAGAAATATCTGTAAACAAAATCGGAAAAGTAAAAAAAGTCCCTGCCTCACATGAAGAAAGAAATGGACATTTTCGTGTTAATATAATTGGTTTATTATTATCATCAATTAATTTTATCATCAATTAGTTTTAATTATTATCATCAAATTAATAATTTTTAAGTATATTAAAATTTTTCAAGATGTTATTCTGAAAATTTCTGTTTTGTACTAGTGAAACATAATTAGTAAAAAAATGTTTTTGTAAAAATTGTCTCATCCTTTCCTATTCTCCCCTATATAACCAGAACCGGATAAAGTGAGTATGAATTTATATTACACAAAGAAGAATATAAAATTATACAAATGTTCCCAGAATCTGATTATATTAAACATTCCGTATGGCTTAAATAATTTTTACTTTTTTCACATTCGGGCAATTTTCTTTTATAATGTGTTATGTTGACTAAGGCACATCAGACACTGGGTCGACAGGGGAGAAATGAAGCGATACATCGGAGAAAAAACCGGTCCAAACAAAGAAGAAGGTTCTTTCAAACCTGTTTTAAACCAATTTTTCCCGGATTCAAGCGACATGTTTTACGCGTCGCCTTAATGTGCCTAAGGCGGCAGATAAGACAATCAACTTACATTTGAAAATAAAATCCTTTTCCTATACGTTTAAACCTAATACCTAATCTTTATATATAAAAATCTTCTGTGCGTGTGTATGTAACTGAACTCCTCCTAAACGACTAGACCGATTTTAATGAAATTTTGTGTGTGCGTTCCAGTGGATTCGAGAATGGTTTAGATTCACATTTCATCGAAATTGATTCAGTACTTTTTTAGTAATTAGGCAAAAACTAATAGTTAGTGATTTTTCGCTAATTAAAAGTGTTGAATAAGTTCGATGAATAGAGTGCGGACGGAATGCCCGAGCGGTCTAAGGCGCCAGATATAAGCTCTGCTTCTCGAAGAAATAGATCGCGTGTTCGAACTCCGCTCCTGTCAAACGTATATGCTTTCCAATAATATAGCCTGTATTATAATTTTGATTAACTGACTTCAGAAAATCGTTAACTTTTAACAAAAAAGAGAAAAATAAACTTTTCTATCAAAAATTGAACCGATTTCAAAAAATACTGAAGAGTGAAAAATAATTTCCTTATATAATTGTAGTAAGAAACTAAATTAAGAGCGTAGTGTTTATCGTGCGTATTACTATATTTAAGTACATTTATTTGATTTACTGGTGTCGGTGCCAGGAAGGATAACGTCTGTCGGTGACAGGACAACGTCTGTCGGGTCCGCTAGTCCTATATATTTTTCCTAAGATATTTTGTGAGAAAGTAATAGAAGCAAAACGGAATTTGGGTATGTAAGCATTTTCATTTTCTTAATGTTCTTAAAAAAGAATTAACGGAAATTAAACACATATTTGCATTTTGAAACTAATCTTACACATTTAATTTAGTCACATTTTTCAGTAACATAGTATTAATGAATAACAAGTATCCGCTGTATTCATGTTACATTTTTAAGCTCTTTTTTTATGTTTTTCACTTAGGGGTCATCGGTCATCCATAAATGAGGTCACGCTTGGAGGGGGGGGGGGGTCATGAAATTGTGACAGTTTGTGATAAGGGTGTAGGAAGGGGGGGGGGAAGAAATGTGACATCACACATTTTGGTTAACATAAAAACATTAAGAATCATCAGATTACAAATTTTGTTGTAAACCTTAATCTTATTTCACTCAAAATAAGTACACAAATGATTAAAACACACAGTTAAAATTAATTTTTTTTTTTTTTTTTTTTGAAATATGATCTATAACATAGTGTTTTGTTTCTCAACTGCAAGTATATGTTGTATGTAATATGGCGTGACAAGGGGGAGGAGACGGGGTATGATAAAATGTGACATGATGTGGGGGGGGGGGTCAAAAATATTGAAAAAAAAATGACATTATTTATGGACAGTCCCTTATGTGCGTCTTTCACTTCCGCTCGTTTTTTTTTTTTTTTTTCGCTGTTTTTTGAGACCGCGTTTATGGATCCTGTCCCTGCCCGCGAGTACACTCGCGAGCTATTGGTATTCCTATGGGGAGGCATTATTCTAATAACTCTTTCACATTTTGACATTTTTAAATAATTTATTTTTTTCATTGGATAGCCGAGGTCCCTCACCCCCTCTCAAGATCGGTCCTTGATTACTGTTTCGATTTTAGTCGCAGGTATTTTCTATAAAAGTATTTTCACTTTTTTTCATTTTCTGCCTCTCCAATAGCGTTAGCTCGCGAGTGTCTTCGCGGGCAGGGACAGACAGGATCCTTAAGTGAGAGATCACTGTAATTCAGCAAAAAGAAAAAAGAAAACACCAAGTTTACGTTGACATTCATTCCATCAGTTTCTTGACACTCGTTTCAGTCGGTTAACAGCACGACATATAATAACACCGCAATGATTCGCTATCAACATCTTTTTTCCCCACAATTACCTACTCTGGAAGTTCAGTGAACACGCGCCCTTGACCGAATACCGTATTGGCGACCTCTCATTTAAGAATAAAATTGCCCAAAAAATGAACTTGATAGTAGCATTAAAATGTTTAATTTGTTTCATACTTCTTTTTTTTTATCAGTGTTTTGTTGTGCAACTTATCTTCAACTTATCTTCGTCTTTTATTTCAAGAGTTCAGTGTCAACGTGCCTCCTTTGATTGTAAAATGTATTTGCGACATTTCCTCTCAGAATAACAATTACTGTATATACGAAGAATGTTAATAGGAAAATATTTAATTTTCCTTAATAAATATTATATTATTATTTTGTTTGACTTACCTTCACCATTTTCAAAAGAAAAAAAAAAGTTCTTTTTTTCTAAAAAAGTTCAATGGCCATGCGATTTTGACAGATAAATGCATTTGTGACACGTCTTTTCTGGATAAAATTGCAGAATGTAAAAAATACTCTCAGAAAAATATTTATTTTCCTGGGACGGGTTTTATAATATTTTATTAATGTTTTATTTGGGTTACTTTCAACATTTTCTCAAACAATTCATCTCCTCTGAAAAGTTCAATGGCCATGCTTCTTTAACAGACAAACGTATATTTGCAAAAAATCATATCAGAATAAAATAGCAAAAATGCAATGAATATTCGCCAGAAAATATTTAATATTCGTCTATAGTATTGTTTTAATACTTTATTTGACTTACCTTCAACATCCTCCCAAACAATTCGCATTCTCTAAACAATCCAATGGCCACGCGACTTTGACGTCTGAACGTATTTGCGACAGATCATTTCAGAATAAAATTGTAAAATGCGACTAATTCACAGGAAAATACTTATTTTCGTTTATAATATTAATGTTTCATTTGGCTTGCATTTAACATTTTCTTAAACAATTCGCCCTCTATAAAAAGTTCAATGGCCATTCTTTAACAGATAAACGTAATCGCAACAGATCATTTCAGCATATAATTGCGAAAACACAGCGAATATTCACAAGAAAAATATTTAATTTTCGTTTATAACATTATAGCAATATTTTCCTTTTTGACTTTTGTTTAATGTACTCTCAAGCAATTCTTTTGATTTCATGAATTCGTTCTCTTTACGGATTAACGTGTTTGTGAATTGCGACATCTTATTTCAGTATAAAACAGCTCAAAACGCAACGAGTATTCACTGGAAAATACTTAACAAATTTTTCATAGTATTGTATTCGATGTTTTCTGTGACTTGCCTTCAACTTTCTCTCAAACAATTCGCCTCCTCAAAAAAGTTCAGCGGCCACGCGACCTTGACAGATTAACACAGCCGCAGGGTTTCTCAACATTTTTGGATTAGCGGCGCACCTCCGGCTTTAATAACCCTTTCAAGTCCGATTTTTTTTCTTTTTTTTCAATTTTTAGAAAAAATTACTTTTACTTTAATAACATTAACACTAGCTATCCAAATAGATTAATTAGCGTTTAACGAATATTTCACTGTCTGAAAGATGACAAGTGCTGTTGTTTTGCGGACTATTCAATTAATACTCACACGGCAATAGGCTGAGGAAGAATTTTTGGAGATACAGTCGATTCTCGTTAATTCGAAATCGGATAATTCGAATCCTCGCTTAATTCGAACTAAACATGAAGTCCCAAAATTTTCAATGGCAGAATAACGTTAAAAATTTTCATTAATTCGAACTCATTTTCTCTTGACTTCGGTTAATTCGAACTAACGAGAATTCCGATTTTTCATTTTTTGCTTCTTTCTCACGAATTTCAGATCATTCGGATAACTTTCTTTCTTTGATTTTTTGCGAAAATTGTTCCGAACAAGTATACATATAATCCAATACATTTGATATCCACTTTTTTAGTACCCCGTCTGTCCATCAGTGACGCTTTAAATTTTTCTTCCATTGTGCTTGTGTCTAATCTTTTATTTAGTTTATGTATTTATACATTCTAATTTAATATTAAGTCATATTCTAATGATAACAGACGAAATAAATTTAAAAAACACTATAACATTAATTCTTTTGTAATAGTACCATATTAAGCATGTTCTCATTTCAGATTTTCCATAATTGAACTTTATAATACCTTTTGCGCTTTATTACACATAATTCTTTCAGGAAAGTAATATTTGTTTTAAATCTAATGAGTGAAATACATGTTTAAAGTAAAGGAATTGCAAACGTCGTAAAGATAATTAAGCAAATTATAACAATTATTATTTATTACTATATGCCTAAAACATAAATGAAGTCCTGTAGTAAACGCATAGACATAAACATAATACTAACATTACTGCATGGAAATAGTAGCAAAAGTATTTTTTAAAACAAAATAATATTCAATTAAAAGACATGCATTACTAATAGTACAAAAGACCCGAAAGGATTAAGACATGTGTCGCATACAATATACATAAATATTAACACCTTACAATAAAGTTGAAAAGTGTTTAATAATTCGATTTGTCCATCCGTCTGTCCACGTTCGAACTCCTGTAAATGTACTCGGATTTTTATTGCAATTGATAAAAGTTATTTAGGGTCACGTCATCAGGAATGTTTGGTATTGTATATGAGGTATGTGGTATTAATATTTTATTTACACGGGCTCTCAAAAAAAAAAAAAAAAATACCATTACATTATGGTATATGGGGGGAAATCGTTTGCAGAATATTTTAATGAGATTGCGCTTTTTCAAATGTATTGAAACTGGTATATAATTCACTGAATATTTCTCTACAAGATAATTACGATAGAATAGGTCATTCATAGCATTTGTCGTTCATTTACAGGGACACACTAACAAATTGGTTACAGTATTGTCTTTGTGTAATAATTGCTAGAAGTGCGTTTTAAAATTTGGCGTGGGCTTTTAAATTTAACCTTTTTTTGGGGGGGGGGGGGTACGATATTTGGTGTATAAAATTCTATACCTCACATACAGGGCTGCACAAATGCATTCACGGGCCCTTATCTTTATTAGCGGAAATTTCTGAAGGGGAATTTTCCACTGAAGCATATGTATTTCTTTACTGATCTAAATTTTGGCATGTGTGTAATTAAAAGATTTAAATCTATATAACATTTACAAGGCTGCTCAAAGAATTAGGATAATCTTTCAGTTGTAGATTGGGAACAGTTAAAATCGGGTTTTCAAATGTGTTGTGCGTTTCCCATGATTTGAATTAGACATAATAACTTATTAAATGTGCAGTTTTGTTACGTTATTCGGGATGTGTTGGAAAGTGTTTCATAATCTATGCTTGGCACAGGATTTTTTTTCTTCCTTGTTTTTTATTTGAAATTACCAGAATATATGAGCGTGTGTGAGAATTTTTTTTTATTAAAGAAGATGTATAATAAATATAACAGAATGGTTAATTAACAGAATCATTTGTTGACTATTATGCCAATTGTGAAGTAGTACATAGAAATATTTAAGAACCAATGATTTGGATTACAGATTTATTTAAAATTTCTTAAAAATTACTCTTTTTAATATTAAGTTGTCTTTTGAGCCTTTCGTGTTGTATGTCCTAAAACGTTGATTTGGATTCAAATAGTAAGTAAGAAATTCCTAAATAATATTTTCTAACTATAGATAACACAGACCTGCGAAATTGAAGTTTTTTAAAAAAATAAAAGATTCGCTTAGATTAGAAAAGCA
Organism: Maratus speculifer; assembly: GCA_964019185.1. Classification (NCBI taxonomy): domain Eukaryota; kingdom Metazoa; phylum Arthropoda; class Arachnida; order Araneae; family Salticidae; genus Maratus; species Maratus speculifer. The sequence goes on along the minus strand of OZ025298.1, from coordinate 184,903,294 downwards.
AAATTTTATGTTAAAAAAAATCTGCCTATGTATAATATGAAACATCACTTTAAAATATCAAATTACTTATATTATGCTACAAGTGATGCATTAAAATATCTTTTAATGTTTTTTCTGTTTACTTTTTTTCAATTTGAAACTATTATAGCGATTTTTTTTTATCGTTTTTTTTTTTTTTTTTTTTTTTTTTGAAAAAGTTGCCGTTAGAGCGAAACATGTAAAATAAAAGGTATTTTAATGTATTATTTGTAACATAGTATAAGTAATTTGAGAAATCTGCCTTGAAGTCTCGTTAAAATTAAACTACTAATATATCACTGCCTTTCAAAAAGCTAAAAGAAAACAATATAAAATCCTTCTTATTCATGGTTCTCTTCTATTTAAAAAAAGAAAAAAAAAAAAGAAAGAAAAGAAAGTGAAAGTAGATGCTTATCTCACTTTCGCCCGCCATCCTTTATTCACGTGTTTCCGCCGCTTTAAACTGATGCCAAAACGGTTACTGAAGGGATCACCTTCCTGTTTTAATCAACGTTAGTTATAAACTGTAAACAGAAAAGTGAGTCCAAGTGTCACATACACTGCTGAAATCTTATGAAAGAACGAATTTCCCAGAAATTGAGACATCCTTCTACGAAAAACTACATTAATTTTATATTTGTGTAATTTGTTAAGAGTTTAATGTTACTATGCAGAGAAAAAAACAGAACTTTTCTTTTGCATCATAAAGTTATGGATGTAGAATGAAAAGTGAGAATAAGAACACGACATGAACCTGGGCTCGAACCCGGAACTGGACCATAACGCAAATCCCGAAATGACAGAAATGCTACTCAATAGCCTGCAACCGTGTCTAGAATTAGTTTTATATTTTATTAAAAAATATATTATGCATTTATTCATATTAATTTATTCATAAAATATATTTGAATGAAAAATTATTTTACAAGTTCGTATTGCGATGTTAACCAACATTCTAAATGAAAAAGGAATGTAAAAATATAATACATTAACACGTTCGCTGCCGCTTACGTGAAGATGTGATGATAGTTAATTCCGCACTGTAGAAGAGGGTTTTTCCCAGAAGCCGATTTACTTTTTATAACAAAGAATCAGTAAAAGATTTTCCCGCGCCAGCGCGTGACTGGCTATTGGACATCATCCCACATCACGCTGGCGCGTGAGTCACCTCTTAACGCTGGCGCCATATCACGCGCTGGCGCGTGATCGGCAGCGAATGTCTTAACATCGTTATAAAATAGTTTATAATAAAGCTAATCGACATACAGAACCCACTAAGAAGCCGACAGTTTGAATAATATTAATAGAACGTAGATTTAGTAGTTAAACAAATTTACATGTTTTTTAATTATAATTATTCAAATAAACTAATTAAAGTGTCATTTATCATGTTTGCAATATGTGAGTAATATTTTTGTTGTTATTTTAATATTAATAATTTAATTAATAAAATATTTATTAATATCATTATTAATAACAAAATGTTAACAATATTTTTATTAAAATGTAACAAAATAATGTAAAATAATAACTTATATTATTGCTTTATACTTTAATTTAATTTTTGTTAATTATTAATACGCTTTAATTTATATTGTATTTTATTATTAAATTTTGTAATTAATTTCATTCTTTTAATGTTATTAAAATATAAAATAACAATTTATAGCATTATACTTAATTTAAATTATTTATTTTAATTATAATATATTTTTTTAGTTATTAATACGTTTATATATGAAATTCAATTTTTATTATTAAACTTTCTAATTAATTTCATTCTTTCAACTTAATTTTTGATGGGGGTTGGATAAAGTTAAAAAGAAAACATTTCTTCTACTCGCTAGGTTAGAAAACTCGATGAACTTGAAGCAGTTGATTCCAAAATTTAGTAACACTTCTCGCCTCCTCCTTTTGTTTGTTTATTTGTTTAATCTTGAACTGAGCCAAAACTTTGAGCAGACGATGTTTTAAGAATCGTAAAACTTGTCGACGCGTCGCTAAGTGAAAGGAAAATTTCCATTGGCTAAAAGCCAGTGAAGCACTCTTTATTTTAATATAGTTCCTCCATTATAATGCATTCTCGGTTTTCAGTTTTACACCACTGCAACGCAAGAAATTTTTTAACAATGCCAAATTTAATTTCATTTTGGGAGGGGGAGTGGGGGTATCAAATTGTTTATGGATTTACTGAATTAAAGGGAAATTTTAAACTGACTCCGCATTTTTCTCTTCTTTTTTTCTGTTTTTTCTCACCCACTCTTTTTCGCAATTTATCAGGATATCTGCCACTCAATTTTAACAGAACTGGATTTCTTCCTTTCGTGTCCGTGTATTTTATTCCATATATATACATAAAGACATTACAAATTATCATCTATATTAAAAATAAATTATAATTTAAATTTTAAAACAAGATCTAAAAATTATGAATTTTAAATTTGAAACAATAAATTATTAAATTGAAGTAATTATCAATGAAGATTTAAGACAAGATCCAAACATATATAAATGAAGTTTTAAATAAAATTCAAACATTATAAATTTTAAATTTGGAAAAATGAGTACTAAAGGTATATGGATAATTAATTATACACTGAAAAAAAAAAAAAAAAAAAAAACATTAAATTTGCAATAAACATCGCAGTAAAATTAGATGTAAATTTTTTATTACGTCTAATTTTACTGCAATATTTACGGCAAAAACTGCTGGCAGCATCACTGCCTAAAGTTTTTGCAATAAATTTAACGGTTTTTAGCTCACAGGCTATCATAGCCTGAGAGCTTATGTGCCCGTCCGCTCTGTATGTACGTTCGTACGTTCGTGCGTAACGCGATAACTCATGATAAAAATATCGGATCCACTTGAAATTTTGTATATAGGTATATCCTGATAAGGCGCTTCCCTTAGTTTTTGGAGTTCATTCGATATGTATAAGAGGGGGAACGGGGGGTTCATGCCCCTCCCCTTAATTGATATAAACGGGATTTTCATACAGAATTAACAGTTTTCATTCAAAATTTAGATATAGGATCATTCTGATGAGGCGATTCCGTGGCTGTTATAGGTGTTCATTGAATAAGTATAAACAGGGGGAACGGGGGTTCTAATGCCCCTCCCCTTAATTGATATAAACGGGATTTTCATGCAGAATTAACAGTTTTCGTTCAAAATTCAGATATAGTATCATTCTGATGAGGAGATACCGTGGCTGTTATTAGGTTTTCATTGAATAAGTATAAACAGGGGGAACGGGGGGGGGGGCTCATGCCCCTCCCCTTAATTAATATAAACGGGATTTTCATGCAGAATTAACAGTTTTCGTTCAAAATTTAGATATAGGATCATTCTGATGAGGCGAGTCCGTGGCTGTTATTAGGTGTTCATTTGAATAAGTATAAACAGGGGGAACGGGGGTTCTAATGCCCCTCTCCTTAACTTGTATAAATGGATTTTTCAAGCAGAATTGTCTGATTTCGTTCAAATCTCTGAATAGTTTTGGAAGTTTAATGGTTAAGTATAAAAGAGGGGAATAACTCCTCTTAAATTATATAAATGCTAAATGGGTTTTTATTAAGAATTATCCGATTTGCTCTGAATTTTGGATATAACTTTTTTATATGATAAAGCATGTACTTGATAGTTTAGGAGGTTCAATGATTAATTATAAAAAAGGAGAAAGGGGAGAGCTGTTTCCCTTTCTAATTTTTTTTTCGAACGGAATTAACGAAAATACAAGGCTGTAATGTACAATTAGTATGCGTAGCCTTTGAGCCCAATGCCATCAGTTTAACTGGGCAATATTCTTTTTATTTTATTTTATTTTATTTTTTGCTAGATTTACGGCAGGACATTCGGATCACGGGCCCAGCGCCTCTGAATTTCAGGGCCCCCTACTGAAGGTTTTTCAATTATTGTTCAAAATCGTGTATAGTTTTAATATACAACTAAATTTTACATTTCATTCTGCATTCTATTATGTTCATATTGTACTTTTATAACGTTGTACATTTTGTCTGAAACATCCCTTTATTACTTTATTATAGTGAATGTTTTTTTTTTTTTTTTTTTTTTTTTTTTCCTAAATCTTTATCACTTTAAGAATACAGTCGAGCCTCTATATAACGAAATCCATCGTTCCAGTAAAAAATTCGTTGTATAGAGAAATTCGATGTATAGAGTATGATGTTAAAAATAGTATTTAATGTGTAAATTTTGAACAAATATTATTTTTGATCTTTTTAATTAAGAATTTGAAATGTTTAAAAGTATATATTAACCTAACATTTTATTTCTTACTTATTTAAGCAGTTTCAAAAAAGAGAAAAGACATTTATTTGAAAGCTTAATGAAAATCAAATAAGGAAGACTTACATAAATTTCAGAGGAAGAAATCTGTAATTTTTTGTTGTTTTGATTTTAAAATTACAATTGTTACGCTCTAAAAAAAAATTCTCAAATTTTAGCAAGGAATGAAAAATTGTAGTTGATATTTTCCTCCATTTGAAGGTGTCTCTTATGTGCTCTCATTGATTCCTCTTTTATATGTGTAACAATTCAATTGACTGTGTTTTGAGAAGGATGTTGAAAGGTGTGTGGGAGGTGGGATGAACTTGTTAGATTTAAAGAATAAGGAGAGAAGTAATATTTATATTAAAAAAAAAAAAAAAAAAAAAAAAAAAAACCTCTCCACTGAACGATAAATTGAAAATAAGTGATGGAAAATTGATTCCATATGATTTCGAAGCTTTTTTAAAACTGAATAAATTAAGATCAATTTATGAAAAAATTCGTTATATGGAGATAGATATTTCGCTATATAGAGTCTGTTTTTAATGTAATCATGCGAAAAGGGGACCGTTCTTACTAAAAATTCGTTATATGGAGAAATTCGATGTATGGAGTTTCGTTATATAGAGGTTCGACTGTATATTGTATTTTTAATTTTTTTTTAAAGCTTTTCCTATTATCGTCAGATTATTCCAGTATTGGTCGTGCAGTGTGTATCATCAGATTATTCCATCTTGTAAGCTGTAGAGTCCACTAATATTTTAAATTAATTGTAGCTTGATGTTGTCGAAAATTTATTATTAATTGTTAAGGGTCCTGTCCCTGCCCGCGAAGACACTCTCGAGCTAATGCTATTCCTATGGGGAGGCATTTTTCTAATAACTCTTTTGCATTTTGACTTTTTTTTTTTTTTTTTTTTTTTTTTCATTTTATAGCTGAGGTCTCTCTCAAGATCGCTCCTTGATTACTTTTTCGATTTTGGTCGCAGATATTTTTTATAAAGTTACTTTCACTTTCAGAACCGGTTCAGAAAGTGAAAGTAACTTATTAGTATTTAATAAGGTTCAAATTTCTGTTTTAAAAACAGGTGACAAAACATTTGAAATTTCGTAAAAGGCTTCCGTCGCGAAGGGATACTTTAAAGTCAATAATGGTTACTTTGGTAACTATCTTTTTTCTTTTCCTTCCTTTCTTTCTTTTCTTTTCTTTTCTTTTCTTTTTTTTTCTTTTTTGTCAATCTCATTATAAGTATGGGTGCCAGGTAGCCCCTATAAGCATTTCTGCCCAGGTCCCCAAGTTTGTAAATCGGTTTCCAGTTATTATAGGTTTTGGGCATTCAAGATCAAGGCAGTTTAAAACGATGTATTTTAATTCTAAAAATGAAATTAGTCTCTTATAGAATCCTGACTTAAAAGAAAAAAAAAAACCAAAATCCTGGCAAGAAACCCGTCGACCAAAAAATTATCGCTAAACTATAGGATTAAATGCTAATAATAGATGATCGTGAATGTCGCATTCAATGACATTAAATACGATTCACGTATTTAAAATGTCATTAAATGATTTTTATTTCGTTTTTTTATTTGAATTTTTATTAATATTCTATTAATTATTTGTTTTTTCGTTATTTAAAATAAAAACTATGTCAATATGTATAATTTGGCTATTAGTTTTTGCGATTTGTATAATTTGGCGAAATTGGTCGACGGGATAACAGTAGTACCCAAAGAACTAACTGAATAAAACAAAACCTGTCCAAAGCGGAATTTCTCAACTGCATTTGTGAATTCATCTTAGTAGGTTTTGCTACATTTTGATAGACCTTTGCTGATGTTTTCGAAACTATTCCTTGGGAATTTCGTGATTTTCTAATATAATTCGTTTTTCTTATGAGACTGAAAAATAAAAAGTAGTAGTTAATTTTTATGTAGGCGATTTTATCGCTCACGCAGTCCCGCATTATCTTGCTATAAATTAAATCTGGCAAATATCCAATTGTACTAACCGGATGTTATCTCTGCAAAAAATAATCATAATAATACCAATGAACCAAGTGAACTCGAATTTTCAGACATGATTTCAAAATGTGTTTAGCAGACTTTAACCCTTTCAGGGACAAGTAGTTGTGTTTTTGTAATGTTGAATAAATTTCGTTTAAACATTTTTTTTTTCGTTTTTAGAAATTAAAAATAATATTTATATCTCCGCTAATTTTTTTTAAATTTTGGATTTTCAAAAAATTTGGAATTTTTTATTTTATTTAAATAATTTGATTTGAACATTTTTAATTCGGTTTTAAATAAATAACTTCCTTTTATAATTATTTTTAAATTAAATTTATTGGTATTACCATCTGCGTAAGAATTTAGTAATTATAAATTAACAATTTTGATTTATTAATTAAAGGATAAATTGTCTTGAAAGAAATATTAAACGAAACCGTCTGTGCGATCTGCAATCACAGTTATCCACTTGTTAACTTAGTTAACATGCAATAATAATAAAACATTAATGTGAAAGAAAATTAAAAACAGTAATATTTTGGAAATTAAAATGGAATTTAATACATTTGGTTTTAAATCTTATCTTTACTTTGTGAATCAAAATTTCATAATTTAATCTGCTGTCTTTTAATGATTTTATTTTAATGAAAATGTGCAATGTCACACTTCTTCCTACCCCCTTCCCACCCCCATCTCACAAACTGTGACAATTACACGAGCCCCCTCCTGTTATATTTCCGTTTTTTATTCCAACTTGTTGCATCAGTCTGATTTCTCAAGAAAAAAAGTAAAATTTCGCTGCAAACGACTTCGGGGTAACGATTCTAGGAAGACCCCATTTACTGTTCTTTTTAAATGTATACAATGTTGTTGAAGTGATTCCAAAAACTACGTTCAAGGTTAGATTTTCATGTCTGTTGGCGGAGGCACACACATTAAGGAGTAAATAATGCTTAAGAAAAAAAAAAAAAAAAAAAAAAAAAAAAGAAAGAAAAAAAAAAAAAAAAAGCTATGCCACTACAACATAGTTAAATGCTAATAGATGAGATTTTTTTTTTTTTTTTTCAAATAAATTGCAATTTTTTAAAACAGCATATATGCAGACAAGACACTCGTATGCCAACGCATATATTTTTATTTTCAATTTTTATTAAATTAATAAATTTAATGAAAATCTTTGCGGTTGGTATTAAGGTAAAGTTGTGTTATTTTTCTGTCATTTAATATTACCATTTTGCGCATAATATTTTAATTGTTAGAGCATCGTTTATACGACGCCGAAGGGACTACCGAAAAACGTCGTATAAACGATAACGACGTATAATCGATTTTCACTTCCAAAACTAGAATTAATTTTGTTTTCACTTAATTTTAATGTTTAACGTGATGATTTGGATGAATTTGTAAATTAAACAAACCAAAATAAGCAAATAACCAAAAAACGGGGGAGGGGGGAAGCAATTTAAATATGCAGACCTTTATTTATGTTTCACCGAAAGGTTCCTCATTTGCAGTACATCATTTCCTTTCCATTTAAAGTCAACGATCAAAAACCCTGCGTGGCCAACTAAAAATCGCCAATACTGATAACAGTTAGAAGGACAGTCTATTTGCAACTTAAAACAGGTCGGGAAAGCTGACCATCCCCAAAAAAAGAATGATCCCTCCCACATTGTAATCTGTTACACGTAAGCTGATTTTTCAGACTGATCGAACTTCGAACCCCAGCCCACATTTTTATAATTTAGAGTGTATTTAAACACGCTCTTTGGTGTCATTCATAGCTGACAAACTCCGTTCGTTCATAAAATATACAAGAAAAATAAGCAAAAATAAACCTATACAAAATTGAAAAATCGACGTATAACCGATTTTGGGCGTCGTATAAAAGATATATTTTTACATTAAAATGAATAGGAATGAATCGGGACCACATTAAAACATCGTATAAATGTAAACGTCGTATAAGTGATCGTCGTATAAACGATGCTTTACTGTATTGCAAACTGACCTGCTCGGTCTTTTGCGTGATCTTTTGAGTAACATTAAATATACCTAAAATTAGTGTTGAATGATTTTATGTTTTTAAATGAAAATCTAGAATTGCCTAGAGCTAGAGTTAAGGGTCTCACTGCCTGAATAAATTTGCGTTTTTAACGAAATTCTATTCAATCGTAACTGGAGTTAGTGGCTCACTTCTTTCTGCAGCCTAACCATGGCGTGCTAAATATGCTAATGTCTGTTTTGATTTTATTTTTTCAAAGCTTTCCAAAAGAACCTACTGCAGAGGGTCTACTAACAAATTTACATCACGGATTTTGTATAATTTTATATTTTTAAACGAAAATCTAACAAAACAAACATGAAGTTTGGGACTCTCACTGCCTTCGGCAGCGTACCTTGGGCTTAGTGTACAGACTGTTTTTACATTTGTAAGGGAAAGACCGGAGTAGTCCAGGCTCGTGATAAAATGATTAATTATTTTTTTTAATGTGTCCGATCATATTATGTAAAAAATTGCTGTTAAAATATGAAATGTTTTTCTACTTGTTCATTTATTTATTTAACTATTGGGTACGTTTAGTATTATATATACTAGCAGGAGTGACCGAGCTAAGCTCGGTCAAAATTAATTTTGTGTTCAACTGGATATAGTATTATCACAGTATCATTCACTCTGTATTATAACTGTAAAGCATGTTATTTATAATAGTAGTATTTTCAAAAATAATCAATAAGAAAACTATGCTTGTATGCACGTGTTCATAAATTTTACTTTATTTTAAAATTTACAACGAAAGGATATCGATCCAATTCAGTTTTTTAGCTCGACTCTGATTGGTTTAACCATGCATCTCGAATGTATAAAAAATTTCTTCACATTCTGAAAGACAATATTTTTTTGCCAGATATAGCCAAATATGGAGACATTTTTTAATTTGGCGAGAAATACGTGTTTTAGCTTTCGTAATCTTAATAGTCGATTTTTCGCCCAAATGTCGCCAATATTTTGTCAAATATCGCCAACTTATTGACTGTTGCCATATTCTCGTAACTCTAACCCGTATTACCCAGAATGACCCACGAATCAAATTTGATCAAACATGTGACTTAGCTCAATGGTCTTCAGGTAATTAAAAACAATAGAATGTAAAATTGAATCAAAATCGTTTAAGCCATTTCTTAGGTAAAATTAGCTTGACAGCATTCAGCAATAAAGCGAAATGACCCACTAATATAATTATGTTTAACGTGAGACTCAGCCCAATAGTCTTCTCGTGACAAAAAACGTTTCGTTACAAAATTTAGGTATAATTGATTGAGTCGTTATTATATATATAATTAGAATGACCCTAACCCATTATGACCCAAAATGACCCACTAATCGAATTTTCGCGAACATGTGTCATAGTCCAATGGTTTTCTCTTTCCCGAAAATGATATAATACAAACTATAGTCAAAATGGTACGAGCCATTTTGTACATAAAATTAGCATGATCCATAATGACCACAAATTACCCTTATAATCGAAATCTCTCGAACATGTGACTTAGCTCATTAGTTTTCTCGTGTCTAAAAATTGTTACACACAAAATTTCTTTAAAATCGATCCAGCTGTTCTCTATATATAAATAGCTTGACTCAGACCCTTTATGACCCATTAATCGAAATTTCTCGAACGTGTGACCTAGCCCAATGATTTTCTCGTGAAAAAAATGTGTTATATACAAAATTTCATTAAAATCGATCCACCTGTTCTTTAGACATAGCTTGACATGATCCATTATGACCCATCATGACTCACAAATGATCCTTATAGTCGAAATCTCTCAAACATGTGAGCCCATTAGTTTTTTCATGTCAAAAACTGTTACATACAAAATTTCGTTAAAATCGATCCAGCCGCTCTTTAAATATAAATAACTTGACCCAGACCCTTTATGACCCATTAATCGAAATTTCTCGAACGTGTGTCCTAGTCCAATGGTTTTCTCCTGCCAAAAAAAAAAAAAAAAAAAAAAAAAATGTTTCATACAAAATTTCGTTAAAATCGATCCACCTGTTCTTTAGATATAGCTTGACATGATCCATTATGACACATCATGACCCACAAAAGACCCTTATAGTCTAAATCTCTCAAACATGTGATTTAGCCCATTAGTTTTCTCATGTCAAAAAACTGTTACATACAAAATTTCGTTATAATCGATCACGCCGTTCTTTAAATATAAATAGCTTGACCCAGACCCTTAATGACCCAGTATGACCCATTAAAATTTTTTCTCGAACATGTAACCTAGCCCAATGTTTTTCTCGTGTCCGAAAACCATAGAATGCAATTTTTGGTCAAAATTGCGTGAGAAAATCTCTAGATAAGAATAGAATGACCCACCATGACCCCAAAAATGACCCACTAACCGAATTTTCTCGAACACGTTACCTAACCCAGTGGGCTTCTTGTAATCCAAAACGATACAATATAAAAATTTGGTCAAAATCGTTAGAGCCGTTTTTTAGATAAAAATGGCTTGACCCATAATGACCCAAAAATGACCCACTAATAAAAAAATTTCGAACATGTGACCCAGCCCAATAGTTTTCTCTATAGTTATAAATTTTCTTAAAATCGATCCAGCCGTTCTCTAGATATAAATAACTTGATCCTGACCCATTATGACCCAAAATGACCCAATAATCGAATTTTCTCGAACATGTGAGCTAGCCCAATGGTCTTCTCGTGCCCGAAAATGGTAAAAACCAAATTTTTGCGAAAATCGTTCGAGCCGTTTTTGAGATAAAATTTACACAGACACACACACACACACAATTTTTGCTCGTATTATAGCATACAATAAATATATGGTTTCCGATAAGATGTTATAAATATTATGTTGCCTGCGCATAATTTTCATGCCAAAATATTGAAATTTAGAATTATCGTTTGAATCTTCTGCACTCTTTTGAAAACAAAGCAAATTAATGTGTTTTTAGAGCCTGCGATGTCTGAACAGGGATGGGCAAGCATAGTTCGTTGGCACATCGACCCCCCCCCCTAGTAATTAGAAAAAATAATAACTTGATAAAAAAAATTAATAATTTAAGTGCGGCCTCAGTTATGTGTCAGAATATTTGAAGAATGTATTTATCCTTTTCCTAACCAAAATAGTGCTTACTTCCCATTAAAAAGTATTCATATAATATCTATTAAATCTTAAAGCTGTTCTCAACTGCTTTGCTCAACAAGCACAAAACGTTTTGACACATTTAAAAATTAATTTTCTAACGAAAAGATAGGAAATCGGTAAGTCTGTATGGAAGCGATATGGAATGAACTGAATTTTCTTTCTTTCTTCCTTTTTGTTTATCAATAAATTACACTGATAAACAAATTTTAACGAATTTTTATTTCTCTGTATACATTGGGTGTTTCTTATACATTTCAAGCTGCTGAAAAAGAATATGTTTGTAAAAATTTTCTATCACCCTCCAATTTTGAGAAATTTCATTTATATGTTTCGGAGTATGTGGGCATCATATAGGCATTATAATTATATTATATTATTCTCTTACATGCGTTTGATTCATATAAACATTCTTTTTTATTATTACAACGATAGAAAATACAACAAGAGTCTAAAAACAGATGTCCCCCTCATGAATTTTATGTTAGCAACCTTCAACAGACAGCCCTAGTTGCCCCCACAGTACTTGGTTTTAACACAAAATCCGTGACAGTTGAAACTTATCTTTCGAGGGGAATGTACTGCTATTTTTTTTTTTTTTTTTTTTTTTTTTTTTTTTTTTTTTGTTCTGTAAGACTTTTTACTTAAATTTTTATAATAATTATCCCATTTTCCTGTAAAATATATGAAAAATGTCTAGAGGTTGCGTTAATGAACCCGATTTTTTTGCTATGTGTGCGGGGAGCTTTGAAATGCATCGATGCGCTTTCAAGCCGCTAATAAAGATTGCCTATCATATGTACTTAGAATGTAAAGTAGGTGAACAAGATAAGAAATGGACACCTCATTCTTGTTGTACACGATGTGCGACAAACCTCCGGGCGTGGATGAAAGGTACAAGAATGAGTATGCCCTATGTTATACCCATGATATGGTGCGAACCGAAGGATCATATAACTTACTGCTACTTTTGTATTACAAAAATTAAAGGATTCTCTGCAAGAAGTACACATAAAATTAAGCACACAAACTTAGATTCAACAATTCAACCAGCATTACATAATGATGATTTACCAATACCGAAGCCTCCAGAGAATTTTACATATGAGATGCAGCGGTAGAATGTAGAAATGGAAACTGATGAAACTGAAACTTTCTCTACATCTGATATAAACTGTTCTCCTGACGTAAATGAAGAACCACATCTAATTACTCAAGAAAAATTAAATAATCTTGTGAGAGACTTAAATTTATCAAAGAAAAACTCAAAATTATTGGATCAAGATTGCAAGGTTGGAATCTCCTGAAAAACAATACAAAGATATCTATTTTTTTTAGGATATTTCTGCAATGGAAACCCGATATCTAGAAATGTGGATCCCTAATATGCTCGGAGATTACTGGTGGAACCTTATTAGGGAAGCTAGTGATTATACCTATAGGAGAGCATCCAAAGATAAGACATTTACCGCTACATAATCTATGAAATTTCTTATTAATATTATTTCTTTTCACAAAAATTCTTCTATGTTTTCCTGAAAATTTATAAACAATGCACATTTTTAGTTTTATAAATATTAATTTTAAACTTTATAAGAGTTTATTTAAAAGTTTGTCATAACTAAAATACCAAATGATAAATTTCATAATGTATATGTGTTGAATAAATACTACAAAATTCAGATTTTCAAGATTTTGAATTTTTTAAAAATCTTACGGGGGATGGAAACTTTTCAATGGCATATTCTTTCACAGCACCACAGGGGCGTGCCGACCCAGTGTGCAAAGTGTGTGGCACACACAGGCGCCGAAGTAGTAAAGGCGCCAAAAAATTTCAATTGAGGAGCAAATATTTAAAAAAAAAATAACCCTTAATTTAATTATACTAAATTTTATTTTATTTTTTTTGGCATCTGAATTATCTTTTGAAGATTGTCTTTATACAAACTTATATTACTACTTTATGTAATTTAATTTATAAATATTCAGTTTTTTGTTTAAAAATTTATTTCATTTTATTCTACTTATGAGTCCTCTAATAAGTCATTTAGACAGGACCTGTCCAACCTTTATAAACAGAGGCGCACCTCATATGGTTGTAAACATTGAAAGGCGCCATTCACACAGCTGAAAATATGCAACACTACTATGTCACAGGGCTCGAAAAATCTACATGCCCGACATCAGTGTTGTTAGACGGCGATTTTTTAAAAATTCAGATTGGCACCACTTCTTTGGATTGGTAAAATTACGTTTAGTTTAATGACATATTAATAAAGAGGAATTTTATCCTTTAATAAAAGTGGTGCCAATCAAATTTTTAAAAAGTCGCCGTCTAACAACACTGATGTCGGGCATGTAGATTTTTCGGAAAAACATAATACACAATTTTATTACCATAAGGACTAAATTGCACCTGTTTTTTTAATTTTTAAATAGCAATTATCACCTTACTTCAAAATTAGTTATAAATAAGAAGAAAATTACAGTTCGAAAATACTATTAAAAATCCCCCCCCCCCCCCTATAGTATTAGGCCATGTAATAGAGGTAGACTTACACGTTAGAAACGTCTTATATGATGCATCTATATCTCACGGTGATAGCTATAAGTCCCCTGTGATTCAGAAATTATTTTAAAATAATTTGCAGCAATAATTTAATTTAGAATAAATTTTAAAATTAGATTTTCAGAGGGGCAATCTATCTTTAAAAGTTTTGCAGATGAAGAAGCTAGAAAACTTAATCATTGAATAACAACTACCTAAATAGCATTATATAATTAAAACTTATTTAAGGTTACTAAGTATTAAAAAAAACCTATTCAAATATTTTTTATTTTTAAAAATGTACCCTTTAAAATGGATTTTTTATTTAAAAAATAGCTAATAAAAGGAAACATTCGAATGGGCACCAAGAAAACCTTCTAAGGGCGCAATTATGGCGTCCGTGGGGGACGCGCTTCGCTTTTTGCTTAAAAGATTTTGTCATACTAGGAAATTTTATATCAAAGTATTTTAGTACTTCATGAGGAATGCAGTAACAACATCACCCAACAAGTATTGAAATTTGTTGCTATTATTATAAACGCATACCGCCACTTACTTTTCTATATGATGGAATCGCTCAAATGCACGCAGAATGCTAAAAATAATTGCACTTACGTTTTAACAACTTACATTTATCTTTATACATCTATAACCGAAAAAAAAAAATGTATTCTATAGTTTCCTATAGTTATCTTTCTTATGCTGTTCCGTGTATAGATGTGAATAATACCTGTTTGAAATTTATTGTATACGTACAATAAGTATGTATACAATAAGTAAGAAGTTAAGTTTGAGTCACTTCCGCATAATTTAGGAAAATTTTCAAAATATAGAAGGGTACCCTACTGTCTAAGGCGGGTTCTGCCCCTCCCTCTAGCCCCTTTCTCGTGCACAGAGGCAAGTGCAAGAAGGCATTATTATTTTTTAATTCTTTATGTGGCAAAAACTTGTTGCCTTTTAAATAGTAACTATTTCAAGTTTGTTTGTTTTTTAAATATAAAGTTGTTTCATGTATAATAATGATATTTTAATGACTTCTCTTCATTTGTATCAATGAATGAAGCATGCAAATAATAAATATATAAACATATCTGTATATTTCTGCAAATTAAAAATATAAAGAATTTATAGACATTGATAACAATATCATTAAAGCGCGGATTGAGGAATGATAACGTATGACATCGTGAAGGAGAGCGGGGGTCCGAAATTGCCAAAAAGTTAATAACGCTCATTATATTTGTATAGCAATTGTATATTAGTGTTCTGTTCAATGTACGTATTTTAGATTGGAGATACTGGCTTCATCTATGGACAAATTTTAATTGGTAAAAATGAAGCATCAGGCATTTGTGAAGTTGTTGGCCTTCCGTGCCGTAGGTTTAACACTGTGATTTTCCCACTTAAAGAGTAAAGTTTACTTTAGGCAGCCAAAGCAATAATTTTGTTCAGTACTTCTACAAATGATCATTTCTGTGGAAACTATTATCGTAAACAAAACTTTTTCTTTTAAGTTTTTTTTTTTATCCCACACCATAGATTTCTGAGCTAAATAAATACCTTTTGTCTATATTAATTGGTACTTTGGACTTACCATGGTGGTGAAAAAGGGTGAGAATAGACTAAATTGGCCATAGATGACCAAATATTCTTATTTTTTTTTTGAAGATTGAAGGGTAAGCCTTTAAGTGCACTCTGTTTATGTCTTTTCAAATGCTGCATAAAAAATTGTAATGATTGTAAGATTTGTACATTTCATTTCAGAACATAAAATTGAATTTTTGAAATATGAGCACTTATTAGCATTACGCATAACCATATACGTTACAGAGATTAAAATGACGAAAAAAAAAAAAGAAAGTTCAATTTAGACATAAATATATTAGGAGCTACAATGACAACTGTAATGCGAATGGAAAAATATAGATTTATGAAAAAAGAGTTTTTAATTTCGTGTACTTTATGTTTTACTAACCAACCATCTTGGATCGCCTAAGCCAATTATAATAACCTTAAATATCCTAAATTCAAATATTTAATGGCATTTTTTCCAAACGAATCTACAGATACAGGGGGGGGGGGGGGGCAATGGCTTCAGCAGCATATTGATCTTATTTTATAATTTTTAAGGAAAATCTTTCCGAACGAAACTAATATTGTTAGCAATGTACAATGTTGAATCTGTATGATTTTTCTTTTTTAAATGAAAATCCATCCAACCGAAGCTCGAGTTGATTTCCCACCGCCTTCGGTAACTTACACCGGGGGTGCTATTCACGTTTTGGTCTAATTTTTCAAGCTAACCGTCAATTTGTATTTAATTTCTGATATTTAGATATAAAACTTTCAATTTTCACCAAAATTTTTTGATAAAACAAATAATGAAAAGTGCACAATCCCTCATTAAAAAAAAAAAAAAAAAAAAAAAAAAAAAAAAAAAAAAAAAAGCGAAATGATATTTAAATTACGCATTTCTTAATTGGTAAACGATATTTTGAGATATTTGCACCGGAAGAAAAACATGTTTGGCGAATCCTTGAAATGACTTCAAAAAAAATTTTTTTAACCGTAAATATTAAAATATTTTCACTCCAGATATATCATTAAAATCTGGAAAATACCGAGAATGTATAAATAGGTAGTGTTTTACTGTTGTTAGTGTTTGTTTGTTATTGTTTTTTACGTTTGAAACTTCATAGAAGTGGAAAATTTGAAAACTGGCGCGAATCGCGGCCAAATGAAAAGGTTTTTTGAACTAGTAATGAAAGATACCATTGAAATCAAAAATGTAAAGAAATGTCCTTTATTTATTTACATTTTCTTATTTATTTATTTATTATTTATTTATTTACTTGTAACTCTACAGCGATCCAACTATCACAATTTCAAAATGCAGAAAAAAAATCGAACGTTACGCTTTTGGTCAGTGTGAAGGAGTACTGCTTAAAGTTTGGGCAACGCACAAACATGATCTCTTTAAGGAATGAAAGCTCGTCATTTTGCGATGATCATTAAGGGTTTTTATTTAATATTTTGGCCAATTAATAAAAAATAAAAAATCTGAGTCTCAGGTGCACCTACCATCATCTATCCTTATCCAAATCTTCAGATCTCTATGTGCGGTAGATTTTCTTAGCCATCGCCAATACATGCAAAGTAAGAATAAACTACTTTCTTTTAGATGCAATCTATTGTTATTGCATTGAACTATTTTCTCTGGGATAATGAATTTTACCTTCTGATACAGGATTCTGACAGAGAGTGATTTCATTTTCACAGATTTTATTGTGTTACAAATTTTATTTACATAGCTGCCTTTCTCCTTTATTTTTTAAGTAATTTAAACACGTTTAGAACCAGAAATTTTATTTAATAAATGAATTAAAGTACGAACTGTAAAGAAAGAAGACACATTTTATTAAATAAATTTTCTGGTTCAAAAACTTTATTTGACCTGGTAAAAAACTTCAAAAGGATGACAACTATGCATTTATAGGCATTTTTTTGTGGGGGGGGGGGAGGATAGGAGATAACGCTTTATTTTCAGTGCGGAGGGGGGGGGGTTGTAGGGCGCCAAATGAAGTTCTGCACACAGGCGCCGAATAACTGCTGGCGCGCCCCTGCAGCACCACCTGAAATATAATATTCACCACATACTTAGAAACAGAAACCTTGTTTATCAGTGTTATCTATTGAGTTGTAAATGAGTTCGATCACGTGACAAACATGTTTTTCACGCAGTTTGAGTCGTTTGATTTCTTTAACGCAGAAATTCGGTTCAAAATGCCTAGTTTTATACTATTTTATAAAAAATCTATTGAGTTAAAAAAAAAAAATAGGAAAATGAGTGTGGTTAGATAGTTTTTGAACAATAACAACTGCTAATTTCATGCATTTCCGATAATAAATAAATTAAAACATATGTCAATGTGACAAAATAAATAAATTAAAACATATGTCAATGTGACAAAATAAATAAATTAAAACATATGTCAACGTGACAAAATAAATAAATTAAAACATATGTTGCCCTGTTTGATTTTTGAACAGCCTTAATGCACCCAAAAGTATGAAAACATAGCAGATCTGAAGCAGGAAAACATAATGGTAAACCTATGAGTCAACCACTAAAATTGTGTTTTATGATGTTTTTCACCAAGATATGACTTGGCAGACCGATTCCATTTCATCATGCAAATCGAGATCTAATTAATCCTAGATTTTCGTCCGTGAACTTGATGAGGTGATTGCCTCTTCTGCCGCCTCCCGGTCTAAGGTCTAACATCATATAAAACGGATAATTTGACGAACTAATTTCGCCATTTGGAGTTAAAATTAAGTGTTCAAATTTCAAAATTTCTTTGTACTCGTTTTAATCAGCAAAATGCATAGGGCCTTCTTGCTTGGGTTACACTGTGAGGAACATTCCCTCAAGATTGTATTTAGTCAAATTCATTGTCAGCTTTCTAGACAAACTTGTTTTTGGAACAGTAACGCTGTTGTCAGTAAGGCTGTAGTAAGGCTGTTGTCAACTGGTCTGCTCAAGAAGCGCAAAGCGTTTTGACACATTTACAAATTCATTTTTAACGAAAGATATAAAATTGCAGAGCCTGGCAATGCAAGCGATTTGGAATCTAACTGGAATTTTCCATTTTTTTTCAGCAATAAATTACCTATTGATTATAAACGATTTTGGTCACGTGGAAAGTACGTTTTTCACCCCTGTTTGAGTGATTATTCTTCTTTCGCGTTTAATTTATGTTCAAAATCTCACTTTGACACTATTTTCTAAAAAAATCTGTTGCGATTGAGGGAAAAAAAAAAAAAAAAAAAAGAGAGAGAGAGAGCGAGAAAGAGAGAGAGAATGAACTTTATTCGATATTTTCTGAATGTTAGTTTTTACAGTTTTATTCCGAAATGATCGGTCACAAACACATTTATCTGCCAAAGACGCATAGGCATTGAACTTTTTATAGAAGGCGAATTGTTTAAGGCTGTTTCGAGTCAAAAAGGGTAACTTTATGACATAAGTTTTAATTTAATTTTGCTTAGAAATGGATGAAACTAGCAGATGTTGTTCAGAAACTATCAAATTAAAATATTTTTTGGGGGGCAAACGCAATACATTTATCAGAAAACATTGTGAAAGTGGGCATTCTGAAGCGAATTTCCACGCGAAAGAAGATCAGCCGCTTAAGAAAGGGTAAAAAACGTGTTTATCAAGTTATCGAAATCGCTTATAACGTAGTAGGTAATTTATTCATGGCAAAATTGAAAATAAAAATCACTTCCATAGTCAGGTATTTCAATTTTACGTCTTTAAAGTCACAAAAGCTGTTCCCAAAACTGCTATTTTCGGAAAATTCTTTGTGATATTCATCTTGATAATTCATCTCTGAAAAAGCAACTTTAATGATAAGAAGCATTTTATTTTAATTATCTTTCTAAATTGTACATATGCATATCTGAAGCATTAAGGTCATCTATGAAAGCTACATTTTTATTTTGAAGCTGTTTCATTTAATATTTAAAACTTTCAACTGACAGTCTTTTTTTTTTTTCCATAGTAGTATTATTAGGTAATTTAAATAGCAATAAATAGAGTGAGTAATTGTGAAAACTACATATTTTATACCAAGTCCCTATAGTTCCATCATTAGGAGTTTTACTTACAATGCCTGATATTTTTCTTTTTGATATTCTCCCAAGGTTCTCTTAATTCGATAATTTATTGAGGATCAAATTGAAATAATTTAAAAAAATCAATTTGTTGCTTTCTAAATCAAAAAGAAAGGAAAGAAAAGCCCAATTTGTATAAATTTACGTATTTTGTTTAACTCAATTATATTTTGTTGTAGGATCTCAATCAACGTAGTACCGAAAATATGCTATCGTGTGCCAAATTTAGCACACATGCCATAGGTTCGCCAATGATGTCGGAGTTAACGTAAAATTAACGCAGAATGAATTACAATTACTTATAGTTATTTTCTTATTCAGTTATTTCATAACAAAGTAAAAAAAGTTTTTTTTTTATTCTTTTATAAGTATTCAATGGTCATCTTGAATTTTTTTTATTGCAATTCATGTTTTCTTATTAAAAATTCCTGTTACACAATACATTAATATGCTGTAGTCAGTGAATTAGATTATGAAAAATTCACACACATTTTTCACAGTTGTAGAAAGTTCAAGCAAATAAATTTAGACTTTTTTTTTTTTTTTTTTTTTTTTTTTTTTAAGGAAAGGAACTGAAAAAAAAAAAAAAAAAAAAAAAAAAAAAAAAAAAAAACCTAAAGCAATATTTAACATATCATTTTAGGATATCTAAATTGATTTATCAATGTATAATTGTAAATATTAAACTATTATTTGATGAAAGTGATTTTTTTTTCTGAAGTTTTTGTATTTATTTGTAATTTCTTTTCCTTATTTAAGTTTTTACAATGTTGCATTGTTGCATTTCACAGCATTTTGGCCAATTTTAATGAGCATTTATTGACACATAATGTATTGTTGTTTCAAGCCCTATACTGTTGTATGAGTTAAAGAAATTATTTGTCGATTTGTCACCTGTGGCGGACTAATTAAACATAATTTTACATAGTCCACTTTCATAAGTAACAGGGAGTGGGATAAAATTCGATTGCTAAATTAAATCTTTCCATGCAAAAATCAACTTGAATTAAATAAAAAAGTATGAAAACTGTTGTTTATGTGGATATATTTATTTCTTAAAGCTGTGACAGAAAAAAGAGCAATATATTCGAATGAGCGATACAAAGACGCGATACTGTAATTTTCTTGGGATATCTGACAGGCAAATGTAATGTGAAAATAATCAATTAATAATATGTAGTAAATTCCTTTCCGCCTTGTTGAACATGATAAAATGTCTTAGCCGCTGTAAAAATCGAAGCATATATCAGTGTTTTTTAGACAGAATATAATTAAAATTAAAACAAATCATACAAATTAAAAGGTTAAATTTTATTTTTTGACATTAAAAACGATGTTTTAATATTTTCTTAATACTTCAAATTAATGATATGGATATGATAGTAATTTAAAGCCATTTATTTTATCAATTGATTTGCTCAGGTCAGCTGAGATCGTCAGAATCATGTGACTAC
Organism: Maratus speculifer; assembly: GCA_964019185.1. Lineage (NCBI taxonomy): Eukaryota > Metazoa > Arthropoda > Arachnida > Araneae > Salticidae > Maratus > Maratus speculifer. The sequence goes on along the minus strand of OZ025298.1, from coordinate 184,882,117 downwards.
TCTAAATTGGAGAAATACGGTAGCCTGTCTTTTTCGTTAGTCCCATGTTAGAGATCAGCACGGGCCGGGTTCGGGCTGATTTCCATTCACGGCATTCGGGCCGGGCCGGGCTGGGCTCGAGCCTTACTTATAAAGACTCGGGCCGGGCTCGGGCTTAATTTTTTTTTTTCTGGAGTATCGGGTCGAGCAGAGCCTAACTTATTTTTTCCGTGTCCCAGGACCAAAATAATCAGTTTCTGTTGAATCTTCCCGTATGAAAATCCTTTTCTCGACTTGGAAAAATCTGTTCATAAATCAGTAAAGTTTGGCTTGGCCCAAAAATTTTTGCAAAATAGACATATGCTTTTAAGTCGTCATTATTCTACAATTAAACTTTAGAATTTATTCTTTTTAAAGAATCGTAGATCACTAGGCGTCTTAAAATAGAATTAAACACATAATAATAATAATAATATTATAATAATAATAATAATAAAAACATGATTATGACGGAATTTTTGTTTAAACTGAAAACTGCAAATTTCTTTTAAACTGTTCATTCATGCAAAATGAATACAACAATATGCGAGAAAAAAAAAATATATATATTAAACATTTACGTCTGCTAAGAAGGAAACGTATTTTTTTCTTTCCAATTTCTTAGAAGTTTTTACTTTTACCATATACCATTTTTTAGATTTTTTTATGTATTAATAATACTAATGATAACTGAAACATTTACATACAACAAACAAAGGTTCATTAAAAGCGTAAATATCGTAGCCTATGGCACTTCTGCATAAATAGAGATTATAAACATGAAAGGGAAAAAAAAGGACTAAAATAAGTTTTTTTTTTTTTTTTTGGTCTGAACGCTTACGTTAGAGTAAAGATCAATGTTCTGTAGAAATTCACCCGAGTCGGGCTGAGTTCGGGCCGAATTTTTAACTTTTTTCCGGGCCGGGCCGAGCCGAGCTCGGGCCGAAATTTTAACTTTCGGGTCGGTACAAGTCGGGCCAATATTTCTTTCGTTCGAGCCGGGCCGGGCTCGGGCCAAAATTTTAACTTTCGGGCCGGGCTCGGACCTGGAAATTTTGGCTCGTGCAGACCTCTATCCCGTGTTGATGTTTAATAACGTAGATGTAGAATAGTCTGCGGTTGGCTGTTTAGTCTAGAAAATTTGAAAATTTTACCACATTAACGTTATCGAATAAAAATGGGTATTTACAAAACAAACTAGTAAAAATAATTGCAAGAAACTTTGCTTTCATCATTCTCATATATCTTTTTACGTTATTGATGCAATGCAATTTGTTTTCTGGTGGCTTTTGATGATGTACGTCATCAAGTACAAATTATCCTTACTATCAATCATAAAGTAACCTAATTTGCAATTCAAACATCAAAATAGCTATTGTAAAAACCACAAGTGTTATTGTCAAAAATATTAATGATATGCAGGACACCTTATTTATTTCTAAAGTCAAAGGGAAAATTTATTTTTAATCCATTGGTTAAGTTGACTTTATTCCGTGCAATGAATGATCAATCCCTAAATATTCCGTTAGGCTTACTTACATCGGCTTTTACGAAAAAAACGCACACCTTTTATTATAATTCCCGGTAAAATCTCGTTCTCCGACGCACCATGAGACCTTGAGATGGGCTGTAGAAAAAGAGAACTATTAACCCTTTGTAACCTTCGCGTCGTTCCCTTTGACGTCAGTGGACGGCCTTCTTAAAACAGTTGTGAAATTTCCCCAGATGTAAATTTGTAACGCAAATCTATTTCGGGAAGATGGATTATTGACTGCCTTTTAACAACCATTTTTCACTTCTTTGTTTGTTTGCAGATCGATCTTCGGATACGCTCTGTTGCCAGAGTGTGTGAAGAAGTAATTGACAATATACGAGATAATGTTTGTTCTTCAGCAGGATGTCGAATCTAAAAGAGCAATTTGCAGTTGTTGACCTACACAGCATTATTTATTATGCTGCTTCATGCAAATTGCATATGAGAATGCATAATGCAAAATGCATTTATAACAAAATGCATGGGAAAACTTGAAAACAGCGCTAATCACGAAACTTCATTGAATACGAAAACTGTTAATGTCTTCCAAACATTAGGTTGCAAACGATTTTTGTGTATTCGTAAATACATAAAAGCACATATCAAATCATTATTAAGATGAGTTTCCTCAAGCAAGATTCGACAATTCAAATAAGAAAATAAAATAATTTGCATTAAAAAAGGAAAAAAAAAAAAGTACAAGACGATTTTTGCGTATCCACAAGAATCTACATACAGTTTTAGCAAGAATCCACATACAGACATAGATTAGAAGCGTTTTTTCTTAAATTCAAGCGCTTAAAACTCAAACAACAACTTACATTAAAGAATGAAAAATATGACTAAATTCATAGAAACATTTTGTTGACCTTTTTAGGAGAGAAATGTATCGTATTTTCTCTGTAGTTCTCAACAAATAAAAAGGTAGGAACGAAATCCGATTTAAGCTTTTGGGTCTATAATATATCATTTAACTTTTTTTAGTCTAATTAGTAAACACTTAAAAGCTGTGGTTAATTTCAGGAGGTGTAGAGATCACTTCCAAGAACATTAAAATATCCCCTTCCGGAAGTTTTGACATTTTATGCTTAAAAAGCAAAAAATGACAAAAATGCAATGAACAATAATACAATTTCCCCAGTGGAATTCTAATAAATATTACCACCGGAGTCGCAGAAGTCCTTCCCGAAGAAAAATGTTTGAATTCAACACTGCTTACAAGTGTTTGGCTCATGAGCAATGCCATTGCCTTTATCTACTCTAGATGACAGAAAAAAAAAAAGGTCGAAACTGCAATTTTCCCCAGCGGAATTATAATAAATATTATCGATCGCACGTTGTCCATTGTCATCACTATATATACCAAGATAAAGCATCCTATCCACACACGGTGTTTTCAATTTAATGGATATTTTTATTCATATAGCCACCAAAATTTTCGAAGAATTTCACATGATTTTTTCGCCCCCTTTTTTAAAATGTTAGTGGCAAAGTGGTTCTAACATAGGAAAAATACCTCATGTGAAAATTTCTATGTTAATTTTAATCAACTTGATTTCAATCGTTATTTAAATCAGCTGTTTATAAAAAAAAAAAAAAAAAAAAAAAAAAAAAAAAAAATCATTAATTTTAAACAGTTTCTATTTATTCTTTTTTTTATTTCAAAATTAGGTCAAAAAATTTTGTATTAAATATTATTTCTGTCAAAAATGCACAATAAATGTGAGTCGGCATCGGTGTCTAGGGATAATGAATAATTACTCACAATCACAATCCTTTGTCAAGACGAACACATTTAATAGAAAAAAACCGCACACACAGACAAATTAAAAAGATACAATAACTACAAGATCTCATACTCATGACACGCGCCTTCTGCATGTCGTTCAGAACAGCAAACATTTTAAAGAACTTAAAATGGGTTGCATCCTCACATTAAGGCCCTACATCAGTAACGCTCCGAGATAGAACGGCTAATGTTATTTCAATGGAAGAAATTTATCACTTTCCTTCCTTTGCATTTTACTCAAATTTAATAATTTTTGTTGTTTTGAAAACCTGTAGGTTTAAACTATGCACGTCATTTTGAAATTTTATTTCTTTTTTCAATTTTAAGGCAATACAAGTACGTTATTTTATAATCTTTAAAACTCACCTTTAATGTCTTATTACGAAAAATCTGTTTGACCTTTTAAAATTTGGTAAAACAGCATGCAGAGTTTAATTATTTAGCTTTCAGAAAATGTTTTTTATTTTGATTTTTAAGAAAATTTAATCTATGCTATTTGTATAAAAAGTTGAAACATTTTGATTTAAAAAGTTGAAAAGGCCGTAAAACTCCACCTCCAAAAGGGAAACACCCTAAAACCCATTAGCGTGTAAGGTGATAAGAGTTTACTCTACGGGGGGTCTTGCAGGGAAGTGGGTGAAATTTCTTGCCTCTGGCTATTAGTAAAACGCTGTTTGTTACTTGTAGGCTAAGAAGCAAAATAAAAAAAAAATCCTTCATGATATTTCACGCAAGAAATTGGATCAGAAATGATGTAAATAAATGTTGATTACAAAAAGTTTGTTTAACTAGCCATGCAATCTCAAATGTACTTTAAAAGCATTATTCATTTCGAATAAAAACACATTTACAATTTTTATTATTTTTCTTTCATATATTTGAAGTTTAATTTCTAAAAAGATTCTTTAATTGCACCGAAAGATCTCAGCCATCCCATGACAAAAAAATCATTTAAAAATATTAAAATGTAGAAGAGATATTTTTATAATTTTCTACTTTTGGATTTCACTTGACTGAAGTAGCTTTTTAAAAATTCCCCTAAACAAAGTCAAAAAAGCACAAAACGGTCTTTGTACCAAAATATCTCAGCTATCCCATGACAAAAAAAAAAAAAAAAAAAAAAAAATTAAAAATATTAAAATGTAGAAGAGATATTTTTATAAATTTCTACCAATGGATTTCACTTGACTGAAGTAGCCTCATCAAAACACCTGTAAACAAAATCAAAAAAATACAAAACGGTCTTTGCACCGAAAGATCTCAGCTATCCAATGACAAAAAAATCATTTAAAAATATTAAAACGTAGGAGAGATATTTTTATAAATTTCTACCAATGGATTTCACTTGACTGAAGTAGCTTTTTTAAAATTCCCCTAAACAAAGTCGAAAAAGAATAAAACGCTCTTTGTACCGAAAGATCTCAGCTATCCAATTACAAAAAAATCATTTAAAAATATTAAAATATAGAGCAGATATTTTTATAAATTTCTACCATTGGATTTCAGTTCACTGAAGTAGTTTTTTTTTTTAAATTCCCATAAACAAAGTCGAAAAAGTACAAAACTTTGTACCGAAAGATCTCAGATATTCCATGACAAAAAAATCATTTAAAAATATTAAAATGTAGGAGAGATATTTTTATAAATTTCTAGCAATGGATTTCACTTGATTGAAGTAGCTTTTTTAAAATTCCCCTAAAAAAGTCGAAAAAAAACAAAACGGTCTTTGTACCAAAAGATCACAGCTATCCCAAGACAATAAAAACATTTAAAAATTTTGAAATGTAGAAGAGATATTTTTATAAATTTCTAGCAATGGATTTCACTTAACTGAAGTAGCCTCATCAAAACACCTGTAAAAAAAAAAAAAAATAAAAAAAGTATAAAACGGTCTTTTCACCGATAGATCTCAGCTATCCAATGCCAAAAAATCATTTAAAAATATTAAAATGTAGGAGAGATATTTTTATAAATTTCTAACATGGATTTCACTTGACTGATGTAGCTTTTTTAAAATTTCCCTAAAGAAAGTCGAAAAAGAACAAAACGGTCTTTGTACCGAAAGATCTCAGCTATCGAATTACAAAAAAATCATTTAAAAATATTAAAATGTAGAGGAGATATTTTTATAAATTTCTACCATTGGATTTCACTTGACTGAAGTAGCTTTTTTAAAATTTCCCTAAACAAAGTTGAAAAAGTACAAAACGATCTTTGTATCAAAAGATCTCAGCTATTCCATGACAAAAAAATCATTTAAAAATATTAAAATGTAGGAGAGATATTTTTATAAATTTCTACCATTTAATTTCACTTGACTGAAGTAGCTTTTTTAAAATTTCCCTAAAGAAAGTCGAAAAAGTACAAAACGATCTTTGTACCGAAAGATATCAGATATTCCATGATAAAAAAATCATTTAAAAATATTCAAATGTAGGAGGGATTTTTTTTATAAATTGCTATCATTGAATTTCACTTGACTGACGTAGCTTTTTTAAAATTTCCCTAAACGAAGTCGAAAAAGTACGAAACGACCTTTGTACCGAAAGATACCAGCTATTCCATGACGAAAAAATCATTTAAAAATATTAAAATGTAGGAGAGCTTTTTTTTATATAAATTTCTACCAATGGATTTCACTTGACTGAAGTAGCTTTTTTAAAATTCCCCTGAACAAAGTTGAAAAAGTACAAAACGATCTTTGTACCGAAAGATATCAGCTATCCAATGATAAAAAAATCATTTAAAAATATTAAAATATAGGAGAGATATTTATATAAATTTCTACCATTGGATTTCACTTGACTGAAGTAGCTTTTTTAAAATTCCCCTGAACAAAATCGAAAAAGTACAAAACGATCTTTGTACCGAAAGATATCAGCTTTCCAATGATAAAAAAAAAACCTTTAAAAATATTAAAATGTAGGAGAGATATTTTCATAAATTTCTACCAATGGATTTCACTTGACTGAAGTAGTTTCTTTAAAATTTCCCTAAACAAAGTCGAAAAAGAAGAAAACGGTCTATGTACCGAAAGATCTCAGCTATCGAATTACAAAAAAATCATTTGAAAATATTAAAATGTAGAGGAGATATTTTTATAAATTTCTACCATTGGATTTCACTTGACTGAAGTAGCTTTTTTAAAATTTCCCTAAACAAAGTTGAAAAAGTACAAAACGATCTTTGTATCGAAAGATCTCAGCTATTCCATGACAAAAAAATCATTTAAAAATATTAAAATGTAGGAGAGAGATTTTTATAAATTTCTACCATTGGATTTCACTTGACTGAAGTAGCTTTTTAAAAATTCCCCTGAACAAAGTCGAAAAAGTACAAAACGATCTTTGTACCGAAAGATATCAGCTATCCAATGATAAAAAAAAATCATTTAAAAATATTAAAATGTAGGAGAGAGATTTTTATAAATTACTACCATTGGATATCACTTGACTGAAGTAGCTTTTTTAAAATTCCCCTGAACAAAGTCGAAAAAGTACAAAACGATCTTTGTACCGAAAGATATCAGCTATTCCATGAAAAAAAAAATCATTTAAAAATATTAAAATGTAGGAGAGCTTTTTTTATAAATTTCTACCATGGATTTCACTCTACTGAAGTAGCTTTTTTAAAATTCCCCTGAACAAAGTCGAAAAAGTACAAAACGATCTTTGTACCGAAAAATATCAGCTATTCCATGACAAAAAATCAATTAAAAATATTAAAATGTAGAAGAGATATTTTTATAAATATCTACAATTGTATTTCACTCGACTGAAATAGCTTTTTTAAAATTCCCCTAAACAAAGACGAAAAAGTACAAAACGGTCTTTGTACCGAAAGATCTGAGACATCGAATGCCAAAAAATCATTTAAAAATCTTTAAAAGTAAAAAGACATATTTATAAAATTCTACTATAGGATTTCACTTGACTGAAGTAGCTTTTTTAAAATTCCCTTAAACAAAGTCGAAAAAGTACAAAACGGTCTTTGTACCGAAAGATCTGAGATATCGAATGCCAAAAAATATTTTAAAAATATTAAAATGTAGAAGAGATATTTTTATAAATTCCTACCATTCGATTTCACTTGACTGAAGTATCTTTTTTAAAACATCTGTAAACAAAATTAAAAAAGTACAAAACGGTATTTGTACCGAAAGATCTAAGCTATCCAATGACGAAAAAAAAAAGTCATTTAAAAATATTAAAATGTAGAAGATATATTTTTATAAATTTCTACCATTGGATTTCACTTGACTGATGTAGCCTCTTTAAAATACCTGTAAACAAAATAAAAAAATACAAAACGGTATTTGTACCTAAAGATCTCAGCTATTCCATGACAAAAAAATCATTTAAAAATCTTTAAATGTCGAAAAGACATATTTATAAAATTTTACTATAGGATTTCGCTTAACTGAAGTAGCCTCTTTAAAACAGCTGTAACCAAAAAAAAATGTCTTTGTACCGAAAGATCTCAGCTATTCAATGACAAAAAAAAAAAAAAAAAATCATTTAAAAATATTAAAATGTAGAAGAGATATTTTTATAAATTTCTACCATTGGATTTCATTTGACTGAAGTAGCCTCTTTAAAACAACTGTAAACAAAATCAAAAAAGTACAAAACGGTCTTTGTACCAAAAGATCTGAGATATCGAATGCCAAATAATGATTTACAAATAGTAAAATGTAGAAGAGATATTTTTATAAATTTCTACCACTGGATTTCATTTGACTGAAGTAGCCTCTTTAAAACAACTGTAAACAAAATCAAAAAAGTACAAAACGGTCTTTGTACCAAAAGATCTGAGATATCGAATGCCAAATAATGATTTACAAATAGTAAAATGTAGAAGAGATATTTTTATAAATTTCTACCACTGGATTTCATTTGACTGAAGTAGCCTCTTTAAAATAACTGTAAACAAAATCAAAAAAGTACAAAACGGTCTTTGTACCAAAAGATCTGAGATATCGAATGCCAAATAATGATTTACAAATAGTGAAATGTAGAAGAGATATTTTTATAAATTTCTACCATTGGATTTCACTTCACTGAAGTAGCTTTTTTAAAATTCCCCTAGAGAAAGTCGAAAATATAAAAAACGGTCTTTGTACAGAAAGATCTCAGCCATCCCATGACATAAAAATCATTTAAAAATATTAAAATGTAGAAGACATATTTTTATAAATTTCTACCAATGGATTTTACTTGACTGAAGTAGCTTTTTTAAAATTTCCCTAAACAAAGTCGAAAAAGAAGAAAACGGTCTATGTACCGAAAGATCTCAGCTATCGAATTACAAAAAAATCATTTAAAAATATTAAAATGTAGAGGAGATATTTTTATAAATTTCTACCATTGGATTTCACTTGACTGAAGTAGCTTTTTTAAAATTCCCCTAAACAAAGTCGAAAAAGTACAAAACGGTCTTTGTAGAGAAAGATCTAAGCTATACAATGACAAAAAAATCATTTAAAAATATTAAAATGTAGAAGAGATATTTTTATAAATTTCTACCATTGGATTTCACTTGACTGAAATAGCTTTTTTAAAATTCCCCTAAACAAAGTCGAAAAAGTACAAAACGATCTTTGTACCGAAAGATCTGAGATATCGAATTCCAAAAAATAATTTAAAAATATAAAAATGTAGAAGAGATATTTTTATAAATTTCTTCCATTGGATTTTACTTGACTGAAGTAGCCTCTATAAAAACACCTGTAAACAAAATCAAAAAAAGTACAAAACGGTCTTTATACCGAAAAATCTCAGCTGTTCTATGCTAAAAAATCATTTAAAAATATTAAAATACAAACGAGATATCTTAAAAATTTCTATCTTGGAATTTCGCTCTATTGATGTAAGCCACTATAAAATACTCGTAACAAAATCGAAAAAATATAAAACGGTCTTTGTACAGTTCAATGATCTCATCTATTCAATGCTAAAAAAATCATTTAAAAATATTAAAATGTAGAGGAGATTCTTTGGAAAATGTTTAATGTGCAATCTCTGACATAATAATTGTCTTTTAAAATTACATATAAAGGATTCAATTTCACTTGAAACTATCTAACAAAAAAAATCAATGTCGACTTGTTTTAAAACGAATCCGAGTGTTTTGGTCAGAAATTATCTCGAAAAAACTATCCAAATGCACATATCCCTCGGGCTATCAGTATTGAAAAGGTGCGAGAGTTTTTAGCATTTGCTAATGACTTTTTTCTTCCTGGGGTATCTTATCCCCTTTTTATCGCCTGGAGGTAAAGGGTGGCGTGAGATGACCATTTTCTTATTAATTACAAGCTTGGAAAATATCATTGGTCTTTTAAAGTGTCAATCTTTGGGTTCGGGATACGCCTTCCTGGTGGCAACACGCATAGGTTTGTGATAGGATTTTGAGGCCCCCCCTCCCCCCCAGTTATTTAATGTTTCTAGTGTGATCGTAGCAGTGCAGTTCTTTTCCTCTGTGTCCCGCAGTTATTAAGTTTTTCTGCATCTTGAATTCATCCAAGTGCATTCGAAAAGTATATTTATATACTGCTTTTAGTAATTAGATGCTTTTAATTAATTAATTACAATGTCAACATTAATGTAAAAAACATTTCTTCGTAAAATTATATGTTTTTACAAACTTCTTTGAAGGGAGAAACATAAGCGCAAATCGTAAAAATAATTAATTTCCAAAAATAAACTACGTTAGCGATTGTAAAAGCGTCTACAGTCTATTCAAGAGTCGCGATGAAATTGTATGCAAAATTGGAGGTCGAGAATGAAAATAATTTGCGCACTACTGTTCTAGAAGATTTCGCACCCTGCATTTAATTTCATTTCACATTTTATCATACTATTTTTCACAACTTCAACAACATATTCTACAGTATGTGGTCAACCGGATGTATCAATATTATCTAATAAACAATTTTCATCTTAGTGGTTCAGGGCTCGAAATGTACCGGAGCAAACCTGGGTGATGTTCCGGTTGGTGAAATTATGGCCAATATTGTTCCAGTTCGTAATATTATGGTAAATATAGTTCCAGTTCATGAAATTGTAAAAACATATTATTAGAGTTTTATGTATATAGTTTTATTGCTATTTCTGTTGATGTACAATAAAAAAGCAAAAAAATATTGATTTTAATAAATAGCATGATAGAAATTAACTTCTTTTTTATTCTGATTAATTGATTGAAGCAGAAATTTAAGATGAAAATAAAAGTTGGTATAGTATTGAACTAATAATTTTGAAATACTGAATTAATAATATTGAAGTATTAAAATTTGTAACTAATTTTTGAAACATTAAGGTGTATGAGATAAGAAAGTTTTGTTATTTGCGCATCTAACTAACTCTAAATTGTTTTTGTATAGTTATATATACATATACATATATGTCAGGTTCTGAGACCACCTCTGATAAAGATTGGAATTTCCGCTATTTCTCTATCTTAATATTTTGTATTGTTCTGGCTGTGTACTAGAATCTCCAAGGTGACATTCTTTCTTTGTTGAAGGGAGAATTGACAGGTAATCCTCTGTGCAGGTGTTGTGTCAGAAAGAGGAGATTGCTGAGAGGCGTGTTCATCCGTCGGTGAAGTATGTGGATGATGAGCGGACAAGCCACATGTCCCTAATCAAAAAAGGAATGTGGAATGTGTCCAATGAATGAGCTCTAAAGGGGGTGACATTGGGGAAACACAGTGATTTGAGAAGAGCAAGTCTTGTCTCAAGTTAGTTCCGTTCGTAGCTGGGTTTCGTACCTAGAAGGTGTGCAGGATAGAGGTCCTGATGGAGAGTGCTCTGTGTTGTAGAGCGTGAGCAATGCGTACCTGGAGAGCAAAGGACACAGACGTCCTGGTGTTTAGTGCTCTGGGCCGAGAAGTGCAGGCCGAGTATACATGTGTTGGGAGATTCGAGATTGATCTCCAGTAAAGTGAATCTAACGTGCATTGAGTGTGAGGAAGAAGGTGTAATTTGAACAGTACACAGCCAACCTTTACTGTATTTAATTTAATGTTGAACCGGATCATCTATATCCGAGTTGTAATTGTATATAATTGTAAATAGCGTATTTAGTGTGTACATATATTCTAAATAAACTGTTAATTCAGTTAATTGACAGCGTCAGTGTTTATTTACACAATCCTCACAGTGAGTGACCGATATCACCTAATAATATCGGTGGTGGCAGCTATAACTACCACGGACTTTCTTCAAAGTTGTGCGGGCTGAGAGGAACGTCCGACAATATATATGCCTCTATGCAATATATAATGCCTCTAGATATGTTTTACATATCGTAGAGGAAAATAGGATAATTATAATCAAAATTTAATTTAAAAGTCTTACAGAACAAAGAAATAGTAGTACACTCGCCCCGAAAATTCAACTGTGATGGATTTGCGTTAAAGTCAAATACTGTGGGGGTGGCTAGAGCTGTCTGTTCAAAGTCGTTAACATAAAATTTATTAGGAGGACATCTGTTTCTACTCTCTTGCTGTATCTTCTATTATTGTAATAAGAAAAAGGAATGTTTGTGTGAATCAGATACATGAAAGAAAATAATGTAATATAATTATAACGCCTATACGATGCCTACATACTCCAAAACGTATAAACGAAATTTCTCAAAATTGGAGGGTGATAGAAAATTTTTACAAACATATTCTTTTTCAGCAGCTTGAAATCTATAAGAAACACCCAACGTATATAGAGAAACAGAAAATTCGTTAAAATTTGTTTATCAGTGTTATTATATTTATTTTTAAAACCGGATATATATAACATTATTATATATATCCGGTTTTAAAAATAAATAGTAACATTAACAATGTAACATTATTACTTTGTAACTGTTCTAAGACACATTAATCCTGGACCGTAGTCTCCAAAGGAAGAAATCTAAGGATTTAAAATTTTTTTATAAATTCGGTGTTTAAATACAACGCTTTTTTAAATGTCCAGTAACCTTATGCTTTGTTTCTTTATTTATTTTAATGAGGTGCTAGTTTCGCTGTGGAACACTACCTGAAAGGAAAAGTTTATTTATTTATTTAATTATTTATTTTTGTGTGTGTGTTTGCGTGTTGACGGGTTTATTCTCGGGAAATGGGCTGTATGCTATTTGGCGTATTTATACATCATCAATAATGAAAGTACCGTAGATACATTGTGGCATTTACAAACAAAATGCTCTTACAAAACAATGACAGGAAAAATAAACTTTTTTCGTTGTAGCCGTTGCCAACAATTTTAAAAAACACAATGTAGTTTTTACTGCAACAATAACTTTACTGCTGCAAAATTTGCATGTGAAAATAAAAAAAAAAGAGTTTGACGAATTTAAGATAAGTTTAATATTACTTCATAACATTTAGGCCTGTAGGCCGAGCCGGAAAACCATAGACATGAGTAGTAGGAAAAGGAGAGTACGGGGACAAGCGCAGGCGGGGCTGCGGTGCCGTCCCGCCTGCGGTGCCTCCTGCGGTACCTCCATGCCTCCTGCGGTCCCTCCTGCGCCCACCGTGACACCGCCACTCTCCTGCCCCCACTATGCATCCCCCTCCACGAACGCCCCCTAGTGGAAAAAAGGAACATTCTATTATAGCAGAGAGGTCATCAACCTTCCCTAATTAAAAATATTATCAATCACATCTCAACTCGGAATCATACTATATGATGAAGATTAAATTTATATTTGAATTTTGAACAACCATAATTTTAATGAGTATTATTAATTAAGCGAAACAATTAAAATCTCAGTTTTAACCATTTTATTTAGATTTCTTCAACTACAAGATGAGATTATCAATTTAACACAAGAAAGTTAAACATATATTTGAATTTTGCTTGATAGACATCTTAATGAGTATCGTTTATTAAGTAAAAACAATAGAAAATATCCAGTTTTATAGAAAAATACTGATTTCTTACGATTTTTATCAACTACATGATCAATGTAACGACTTAAAAGTTGAAAGTTAAAGGTACATCCTAGTTTTTCAACTGCTATAACCTTAAAGAGTATCGTTAATTAAGTAAAAACAATTGAAAATATCAAGTTTTATAGAAAAAGATTGATTTCTTGCGATTTTTATCAACTGCAACATCAGTGTATCGACTTACAAGTTGAAAGTTAAACATGCATTCTAGTTTTTCAACAGCTATAATCTTAATGAGTATCGTTAATTAAGTAAAAAACAATGGAAAATATCAAGTTTTATAGAAAAAGACTGATTTCTTACGATTTTTTCAACTCAAACTTCAGACTATCAATTTGGTAGAAAGAAATTTAAGCATGCATTCGAGTTTTGGACAACCATTTCCTTCATGAACATTATTAATTAAGCAAAACAACAGAAAATATTAAATTTTTAACTGATTTCTTCATATTTATTTATTTTTTTTTATATATATATATAAAATCAGAATACACAGCTTAAAATAGAAATTTAAACATATTTTTTAATTTTTGAACAGTCGTTACCTCAAAGAATTTCAATAATTGAACAATTAACAAAGGAAACTAATGATTTTTTAACGAAAAAAGACGAATTAAACGAATTTGGTTAACTTTTACTCTAAATGGAAATTTCATCATACTTTTATATACTAACTAAGTAGAATTTTAATGCATAAACGAACACATTTCAGTAAATATTCAACGCACACGCAAATATGAAAACAACACCTGCTTCTTGTGACGTCATATTGAAACCAAAAGTTATTCCTCCGAAGTCCCTCACCATACCTTTTCACCCCCATCTCCCCCAATTTTTTACCTTAGGTAGGGAAATGGACAATGCAATGACCTCTCATTCTTGTATATTTAGAAGTCTGGGAGAAAAAAAGAGACATTTTATACACTCCAATTTCATAACAGTTACCGCAATATCCCAAAATTTGAATTTTGGAAGACATAATCAGTATAATTAATTAAACAAAATAATAAAAATATTATTTTTTTAAGGTGAAAAGGTGAATTTAAGCGAATTTGATTAGTTTTACAATAGTCTTTTGAACAACAACTTGGAAATATAGATTTCTAACAGAAGAATTAAACGTATATTTTAATTTTAACAACAAAAACTTAACAAGTATCATTAATTCAACAAAAATAAATATCAATTTTAAAGAAAAGACGAATTTGAATAATTTTACACTAGTATTTTCAAAAGCAACATAGAAATATCAATACTTATTCACATATTTCACTTATTCACTGTATTCAGTACTATATTTAATAAATATGGATACAATTTAAGAATTTTCTAATCTATAATTAAATATTAGCCGTATATTTAATGTTACCCATGTTTTCAACATTAGTTCATAATCGTGAATTTTGTATTTTAAATACCATGTATTCAGGTTCAGATTATTTTCACTTGAAATCATACAGAATTTTTTAACAGAGTTTGTTTTTGAAATCATTGAAGCAACTGTATTTAATATTTTTAACACCAATTTTCTAAGATTTTCTAACATTTTCCGATTATACATTCTTCAGAAGTACATTTCTAAATGTTACAATCACTTTACATATCGAAAAGATATCATTGAAGCAACTGTATTTAATATTTTTAATACCAATTTTCTAAGATTTTTTAACATTTTCCGGTTATACATTCCTCAAAAGTTATTATTACGTATTCTAAACAATAGAAAATATTAATTTTAAGAATAAAAAGACGAATTTAAACAAATTTTATTAGTTTTACACTATTTTTTCTCACCTCCAACACGGATATATCAATTTTAACAGAAGAATTAAACGTATATTTTAGTTTTTAACAACAAAAATGTAATAAGTATCATTAATTAAACAAAAATAAATATCAATTTTCAAGAAAAGACAATTTTTTACACAAATTTTCAACTTTGAAATACATTTGCTTACATATATTGTTACAGTATATTACTAAACTTAAACTTTTTAAAAAGTTTGAATGTCTTTACAAAGGTTCATACTTATATTTTTCACGTCTTGACTGCATTCGAAATCTTACAACAAAAGTATACTTTTATTATTATTATTATTATTATTCTAGAAAACCTAAAAAATCGTTTCTTGCTGCTTTAGACACTTGACATATTAAAACTACTCTACCCATATAATTAATCAAATTAGGACATGATTCATCTTACACTTCAAAATTTCTGAATTTTTACAATACTTATTTTCATCAAACTTTATTCTTGATCCTATATATTTTAATAGCACAGAATTTTAACATCTGTTTTTATCTACTTATCAAAAAATTATTAAAACACCCAACAACATTTTCCAAATATGAATATTATCTTTACAATTTAATAATGCAAAACATACACGAATACAAAGTTTAATTTTTACAAACATTTCATATTTCAAATCAAACTATTCGAAATTTTCACAACATAAGAGCAAACATTAAACGAACTTTTTAACATTAATATTGCTTACATCTTTTCATCATAACTTTTAACTATGATAATTATCCATTTTTAGGTTGATTGTCGAAAAACTGTAACTGAAATTACATAAACTTAATGTAAAAAACCATGTTCTCACACAATTTCTTGAAATTCAACAAAGAATTGACTATTACTCCAATACTTATCTACTTCAATCTCGACTCTCGATAGTATATAGATATTGCATCATTACATGCTTACAACTCTTTTCAAACGTTTATCAGAAAATCAAGTCAATCAAAGTCTAGTAGTTATTACATACCTGTTCCTCAGAAATATTACTATCATATGAAACAGTAAAGAAAATTAATAGATATTTAATATTTAATAATTTCATACGTGAAATTACTGCTGAATAAGAATACTAATAATCAAAAAAATCAACTGTTGGACAAAAAAATAGTACAGATTACCGAAAATTCAAATCATTTTTTCTACAAAAATTACAAAAATTAACAAATGAATGACAAGTTAGAGAAATAACTAAAAAAAAAAAAAATAATGAACATATTTACAAATTTATTAAAATCACACCTTTTTCTGGATTACAAACCACAATTTCTTGAAAAATTTAACACCGAATTTGTAAGATTTTAATCCTAGTATTACATACACTCAATAAATATTCAAAATTAACAAAAAATAATTTTTTAGTCTCATTAATAAGCAGAAATTCTATATTAAAAGAATATTTTCATAGTAGTACTTATAAAAATGAGAGTTTACAAACTGATTTTCATAATTTTATCACATTTAAACTTAATATTTTACATAAAACATTATTTAATCAAATTTTATGCTTTCTAATTCAGTAAAATTCAATACTTTTTTAGTTTTTAAACCAATACCACAATATTTATTTACATCAAACTTGATTCTTCACCTTTTATATTTCCACATTACACACGTGAGATAAATACTAACTTGGATCAGGAGTTGAAGTCAATTGATTCCATTCGATTTTCATCATGTACGCATTGCTCCTACACGAAATTTCTTACTGCTATAATCATCTAATGTATTAAAACTAATCTACTCATATTTTTAATCAATTCATCAGATGTTTCATCTCGCACTTCTGAATTATCGTGCATCAAGTTGCTTAAAATATAAATACTATCTTTATAGTTTTAATGATATATAGTATACATGGTTTATCTTGAGTTAGCACTTCCATAGTATTAATCAAATTATATGTTTCATCTTGCACTTGATCTTAATGTTTTCATCTTGCATCTGAATTATCGTCCATCGAGTTTTTTAAATAATAATATATTTATAGTTTTTGATTATACATACCATGTACAAATACAATCTTTAATTTTAACATTTCATATTTCAAATAACCTATTTCCGAAACCAAGCTATGTGAATTTTACCACAATGCTTATTATCATAGAATAATTTGTGTTTCACACTTTTCTAAAAATTATCAGATATGTACCCCTCAGAGAAATTACTATCATATGAATAAATGAAGAAAATTTAATTTATATTAAATGTACACGAAATTGATTGCAATATACATGTATTTAATAAAAATAAATAGGCGATTATTTATACATTAAACCTTTACTAAATATATATTTCTTTCATTATACAGATGTTTCAACAAGATGAATCAAAACAGCAGCAAACTTCAGAAATTAATGACCCGAATGATTCATCCCTAGCACATGTAGCGTTAACGAATAACACATATGTGAGTACTTATATGAGAAATACTAGAATTCGTATATGAAACGTAATTAGAGTAAATACAAAATGATTTGTCTTACTACCTACACTTTAACAAGTGCTTTTTACCTATATTATTGAAGAGAATCCTAACTGTGTCCATTTATTTCTACTACAGATGTGCTCTATTTGCTACAAACACTTCTTAAGTAAATGGAATTTAACAGAACATACAAAAATCTATACAGGTGAAAAACCTTACACTTGGAAAGATTACCATAAATGCTGTTTTCAAGGAGACGTGAATCAAAAATGCACACATCATCATATAAAGCATCATCAGATATATGTAAACTTAGCGAAGATATTCAAAAATTAGTCAGACTTTTGAAGAATTTAGAAATAAAGGAAGATATTTAGGCTATTTATCCATCATATTTTCACAACATTTACCACAATATCTCAAACTTAAAATTTGGAAGACATACACACTGCTGAAAAGTAATTTTGTGATTCCTCTAACCAGTATGAATGTATAGATGTTATTTTGCAGTGTATTCTTTAAATGCTCACATTAAATATTCTTTTATATGCATATATCGTTGTGTTTATTTTTCTAATACCTATTACATTAATGAAATACATAACATTTTAAGTGAAATAACACTCTCACAACTTAAAAAATGCATAAAAACATACAAAAATAAACAGATGTATGAAAAGATATGCAAGTTTACAAAATATTTTCATTGTTTTCTAGAAATATTAACAAAAAATATTTACAATATGAAAAAATTGTAAAAGTGAAAAGAAAAAACATAAATGTAAAAACAAAAACCACAAAGTGAAAAACTCATAACAAAGTTTTTGAAAAAAAAAATATTTACAACAAAATTTTTTTTACAAAAACCAAAACTTCCAAAAATATTTTTTTCAAAAAATTTTTTTTTCAAAAACATTTTTTACAAAAAATTTTTTTTCAAAATAAGTTTTTACAAAAGTAAAAAAAAGAAAATCACAACGTTAAAAAAATGAAAAATTTTTGTTAAAAAAAGTGTAAAAAAATTGCAAAAAAATGTTGCAAAAATTTCAAAAAAAGTTATGAAAAAAGCTTCAAAAATTTCGTTGGTTTTAATGCAGTATGCAATGGCGAAACCATTGCATTTGCTATTAAAAACAACGAAATTTTTGAGACTTTTTTCATAACTTTTTTTGAAATTTTTGCAACATTTTTTTGCAATTTTTTTACACTTTTTTTAACAAAAATTTTTCATTTTTTTAACGTTGTAATTTTCTATTTTTACTTTTGTAAAAACTTATTTTGAAAAAAAATTTTTTGTAAAAAATGTTTTTGAAAAAAAAATTTTTTGAAAAAAATATTTTTGGAAGTTTTGGTTTTTGTAAAAAAAATTTTATTGTAAATATTTTTTTTTTCAAAAACTTTGTTATGAGTTTTTCCCTTTGTTGTTTTTGTTTTTACATTTATGTTTTTTCTTTTCACTTTTACAATTTTTTCATATTGTAAATATTTTTTGTTAATATTTCTAGAAAACAATGAAAATATTTTGTAAACTTGCATATTTTTTCATACATCTGTTTATTTTTGTATGTTCTTATGCATTTTTTAAGTTGTGAGAGTGTTATTTCACTTAAAATGTTATGTATTTCATTAATGTAATAGGTATTAGAAAAATAAACACAACGATATATGCATATAAAAGAATATTTAATGTGAGCATTTAAAGAATACACTGCAAAATAACATCTATACATTCATACTGGTTAGAGGAATCACAAAATTACTTTTCAGCAGTGTGTATGTCTTCCAAATTTTAAGTTTGAGATATTGTGGTAAATGTTGTGAAAATATGATGGATAAATAGCCTAAATATCTTCCTTTATTTCTAAATTCTTCAAAAGTCTGACTAATTTTTGAATATCTTCGCTAAGTTTACATATATCTGATGATGCTTTATATGATGATGTGTGCATTTTTGATTCACGTCTCCTTGAAAACAGCATTTATGGTAATCTTTCCAAGTGTAAGGTTTTTCACCTGTATAGATTTTTGTATGTTCTGTTAAATTCCATTTACTTAAGAAGTGTTTGTAGCAAATAGAGCACATCTGTAGTAGAAATAAATGGATACAGTTAGGATTCTCTTCAATAATATAGGTAAAAAGCACTTGTTAAAGTGTATGTAGTAAGACAAATCATTTTGTATTTACTCTAATTACGTTTCATATACGAATTCTAGTATTTCTCATATAAGTACTCACATATGTGTTATTCGTTAACGCTACATGTGCTAGGGATGAATCATTCGAGTCATTAATTTCTGAAGTTTGCTGCTGTTTTGATTCATCTTGTTGAAACATCTGTATAATGAAAGAAATATATATTTAGTAAAGGTTTAATGTATAAATAATCGCCTATTTATTTTTATTAAATACATGTATATTGCAATCAATTTCGTGTACATTTAATATAAATTAAATTTTCTTCATTTATTCATATGATAGTAATTTCTCTGAGGGGTACATATCTGATAATTTTTAGAAAAGTGTGAAACACAAATTATTCTATGATAATAAGCATTGTGGTAAAATTCACATAGCTTGGTTTCGGAAATAGGTTATTTGAAATATGAAATGTTAAAATTAAAGATTGTATTTGTACATGGTATGTATAATCAAAAACTATAAATATATTATTATTTAAAAAACTCGATGGACGATAATTCAGATGCAAGATGAAAACATTAAGATCAAGTGCAAGATGAAACATATAATTTGATTAATACTATGGAAGTGCTAACTCAAGATAAACCATGTATACTATATATCATTAAAACTATAAAGATAGTATTTATATTTTAAGCAACTTGATGCACGATAATTCAGAAGTGCGAGATGAAACATCTGATGAATTGATTAAAAATATGAGTAGATTAGTTTTAATACATTAGATGATTATAGCAGTAAGAAATTTCGTGTAGGAGCAATGCGTACATGATGAAAATCGAATGGAATCAATTGACTTCAACTCCTGATCCAAGTTAGTATTTATCTCACGTGTGTAATGTGGAAATATAAAAGGTGAAGAATCAAGTTTGATGTAAATAAATATTGTGGTATTGGTTTAAAAACTAAAAAAGTATTGAATTTTACTGAATTAGAAAGCATAAAATTTGATTAAATAATGTTTTATGTAAAATATTAAGTTTAAATGTGATAAAATTATGAAAATCAGTTTGTAAACTCTCATTTTTATAAGTACTACTATGAAAATATTCTTTTAATATAGAATTTCTGCTTATTAATGAGACTAAAAAATTATTTTTTGTTAATTTTGAATATTTATTGAGTGTATGTAATACTAGGATTAAAATCTTAAAAATTCGGTGTTAAATTTTTCAAGAAATTGTGGTTTGTAATCCAGAAAAAGGTGTGATTTTAATAAATTTGTAAATATGTTCATTATTATTTTTTTTTTTTTTAGTTATTTCTCTAACTTGTCATTCATTTGTTAATTTTTGTAATTTTTGTAGAAAAAATGATTTGAATTTTCGGTAATCTGTACTATTTTTTTGTCCAACAGTTGATTTTTTTGATTATTAGTATTCTTATTCAGCAGTAATTTCACGTATGAAATTATTAAATATTAAATATCTATTAATTTTCTTTACTGTTTCATATGATAGTAATATTTCTGAGGAACAGGTATGTAATAACTACTAGACTTTGATTGACTTGATTTTCTGATAAACGTTTGAAAAGAGTTGTAAGCATGTAATGATGCAATATCTATATACTATCGAGAGTCGAGATTGAAGTAGATAAGTATTGGAGTAATAGTCAATTCTTTGTTGAATTTCAAGAAATTGTGTGAGAACATGGTTTTTTACATTAAGTTTATGTAATTTCAGTTACAGTTTTTCGACAATCAACCTAAAAATGGATAATTATCATAGTTAAAAGTTATGATGAAAAGATGTAAGCAATATTAATGTTAAAAAGTTCGTTTAATGTTTGCTCTTATGTTGTGAAAATTTCGAATAGTTTGATTTGAAATATGAAATGTTTGTAAAAATTAAACTTTGTATTCGTGTATGTTTTGCATTATTAAATTGTAAAGATAATATTCATATTTGGAAAATGTTGTTGGGTGTTTTAATAATTTTTTGATAAGTAGATAAAAACAGATGTTAAAATTCTGTGCTATTAAAATATATAGGATCAAGAATAAAGTTTGATGAAAATAAGTATTGTAAAAATTCAGAAATTTTGAAGTGTAAGATGAATCATGTCCTAATTTGATTAATTATATGGGTAGAGTAGTTTTAATATGTCAAGTGTCTAAAGCAGCAAGAAACGATTTTTTAGGTTTTCTAGAATAATAATAATAATAATAATAAAAGTATACTTTTGTTGTAAGATTTCGAATGCAGTCAAGACGTGAAAAATATAAGTATGAACCTTTGTAAAGACATTCAAACTTTTTAAAAAGTTTAAGTTTAGTAATATACTGTAACAATATATGTAAGCAAATGTATTTCAAAGTTGAAAATTTGTGTAAAAAATTGTCTTTTCTTGAAAATTGATATTTATTTTTGTTTAATTAATGATACTTATTACATTTTTGTTGTTAAAAACTAAAATATACGTTTAATTCTTCTGTTAAAATTGATATATCCGTGTTGGAGGTGAGAAAAAATAGTGTAAAACTAATAAAATTTGTTTAAATTCGTCTTTTTATTCTTAAAATTAATATTTTCTATTGTTTAGAATACGTAATAATAACTTTTGAGGAATGTATAACCGGAAAATGTTAAAAAATCTTAGAAAATTGGTATCAAAAATATTAAATACAGTTGCTTCAATGATATCTTTTCGATATGTAAAGTGATTGTAACATTTAGAAATGTACTTCTGAAGAATGTATAATCGGAAAATGTTAGAAAATCTTAGAAAATTGGTGTTAAAAATATTAAATACAGTTGCTTCAATGATTTCAAAAACAAACTCTGTTAAAAAATTCTGTATGATTTCAAGTGAAAATAATCTGAACCTGAATACATGGTATTTAAAATACAAAATTCACGATTATGAACTAATGTTGAAAACATGGGTAACATTAAATATACGGCTAATATTTAATTATAGATTAGAAAATTCTTAAATTGTATCCATATTTATTAAATATAGTACTGAATACAGTGAATAAGTGAAATATGTGAATAAGTATTGATATTTCTATGTTGCTTTTGAAAATACTAGTGTAAAATTATTCAAATTCGTCTTTTCTTTAAAATTGATATTTATTTTTGTTGAATTAATGATACTTGTTAAGTTTTTGTTGTTAAAATTAAAATATACGTTTAATTCTTCTGTTAGAAATCTATATTTCCAAGTTGTTGTTCAAAAGACTATTGTAAAACTAATCAAATTCGCTTAAATTCACCTTTTCACCTTAAAAAAATAATATTTTTATTATTTTGTTTAATTAATTATACTGATTATGTCTTCCAAAATTCAAATTTTGGGATATTGCGGTAACTGTTATGAAATTGGAGTGTATAAAATGTCTCTTTTTTTCTCCCAGACTTCTAAATATACAAGAATGAGAGGTCATTGCATTGTCCATTTCCCTACCTAAGGTAAAAAATTGGGGGAGATGGGGGTGAAAAGGTATGGTGAGGGACTTCGGAGGAATAACTTTTGGTTTCAATATGACGTCACAAGAAGCAGGTGTTGTTTTCATATTTGCGTGTGCGTTGAATATTTACTGAAATGTGTTCGTTTATGCATTAAAATTCTACTTAGTATATAAAAGTATGATGAAATTTCCATTTAGAGTAAAAGTTAACCAAATTCGTTTAATTCGTCTTTTTTCGTTAAAAAATCATTAGTTTCCTTTGTTAATTGTTCAATTATTGAAATTCTTTGAGGTAACGACTGTTCAAAAATTAAAAAATATGTTTAAATTTCTATTTTAAGCTGTGTATTCTGATTTTATATATATATATAAAAAAAAATAAATAAATATGAAGAAATCAGTTAAAAATTTAATATTTTCTGTTGTTTTGCTTAATTAATAATGTTCATGAAGGAAATGGTTGTCCAAAACTCGAATGCATGCTTAAATTTCTTTCTACCAAATTGATAGTCTGAAGTTTGAGTTGAAAAAATCGTAAGAAATCAGTCTTTTTCTATAAAACTTGATATTTTCCATTGTTTTTTACTTAATTAACGATACTCATTAAGATTATAGCTGTTGAAAACTAGAATGCATGTTTAACTTTCAACTTGTAAGTCGATACACTGATGTTGCAGTTGATAAAAATCGCAAGAAATCAATCTTTTTCTATAAAACTTGATATTTTCAATTGTTTTTACTTAATTAACGATACTCTTTAAGGTTATAGCAGTTGAAAAACTAGGATGTACCTTTAACTTTCAACTTTTAAGTCGTTACATTGATCATGTAGTTGATAAAAATCGTAAGAAATCAGTATTTTTCTATAAAACTGGATATTTTCTATTGTTTTTACTTAATAAACGATACTCATTAAGATGTCTATCAAGCAAAATTCAAATATATGTTTAACTTTCTTGTGTTAAATTGATAATCTCATCTTGTAGTTGAAGAAATCTAAATAAAATGGTTAAAACTGAGATTTTAATTGTTTCGCTTAATTAATAATACTCATTAAAATTATGGTTGTTCAAAATTCAAATATAAATTTAATCTTCATCATATAGTATGATTCCGAGTTGAGATGTGATTGATAATATTTTTAATTAGGGAAGGTTGATGACCTCTCTGCTATAATAGAATGTTCCTTTTTTCCACTAGGGGGCGTTCGTGGAGGGGGATGCATAGTGGGGGCAGGAGAGTGGCGGTGTCACGGTGGGCGCAGGAGGGACCGCAGGCGGGGCAGCCGGAGGCATGGAGGTACCGCAGGAGGCACCGCAGGCGGGACGGCCCCGCAGCCCCGCCTGCGCTTGTCCCCGTACTCTCCTTTTCCTACTACTGACATGGAGTAAAATGTGTCTCAATCGCAATATTGTCTACTATAGAAAATTTTACCGGTCCCGATTGATTTGTAGCTTAGACCAGCGGTTCCCAAACTTCCTTGGTATGCAACCCACCTTTCAGTGAAAAAAAAAAAATTTCGCGACCCATCTTTCAGGAATTTTTTTTTTTTTGCGACCCACCCAAGAAAATGTTGTATATCAGAATAGCAATTTTTGTACGATCTCTATACACTCGAGTATCTTATCCTACGAAAAATGCAAATTTTCATACGAAAAATACATTATCAACAAAAACAAGACTCGGTAATCTCAATGTGAGTAAGTGAATAGTAATTAAAACAATGCACAAACTACAATGATAATTTAAAAAACGTTAAATTATTATGAAAACATAACTTTATAATCAATGAAATTTCTGGTACTGGTGTTTACCTATGTCGAAACTACATTAACGCACAGTTTGTCTTAGTACTTGTTTTTCAAAACAGCAAAGTAGAAAAAGCATGTTCTCATAAGCACGAAGTGTTGAATTTCATCAAAAAACTCAAAGCTGATTTAGATATTTCTCGATATTCTGTTCGTATATTAATCAAGAAGGAATTAAGAATTTCCCCTTGAAATATTATTTCCTATTTAAACTGTCATTTATTTTGAAACAGATGGAATAACAGATATATTTTGATTAAAAAAACCTCGATTTTTCCGCGGCCCACCAGTGGATCGCGATCCATAGATTGGGAACCACTGGCTTAGACAAAGTTTACGGTATTTTGATTGCTTAGTCCTTGGACTGATACTTAGGAGTCAGTTACAATTTTTTTTTTTTTTTTTTTTTTTTTACCAATAATTTTTGAACTTGTAGATAAAAACGAATTTTTATTTACATGCCATTTTTTTTAGCACTTCCCAACAAAGTTGAAAAGTGCTCATGCATTCAGTTTGTCTGCTAGTCTGTTCGTCTGTCAGCGCTCTAACTCACGTAAATATGCTCGGATTGCCATGAAATTTTAAGACGTTATTAAAGTTTACCCTAGCCCGAACCCTATGGAAAATGAAGTTACTACCATGATAAGTTTATCTACAGGGAGAATCAAAATGTTCCCATTACATTACGGCCTAGGTTAAAAATCGTTTCTAAGGAATTTTAACGATGTTATACCCTGTCAAACATATTAAAATTTGTATGCTTTTACGAGGTGCATTAAAATATTCATTCTATAAAATATAAGGTAAAAACTGTAGCTATTATCCACTTACAGGGCCGCACAAAAGAATTCCTTTAGGTAATGGTAAAAGGGGGAATTGTGTGTGACATATTTTAAATATATTAAACTGTTTCATGTGTAACAAAATTGGTGTATGTCAATGAGGCTTAGTATAAATTATACGATACTGCCTTTCCTAATATAAAGTACATAGTATTTACAGAGACACACAAAAGATTTCAAATAGTACACTCTTTCCGAAGTGCTGTATATGTATCTTATGATAGCTGATGGATGTATGAAATGCATTTTAATTATGATATGCGTGTATAAGTTTCACTAAATATATGCATTTTATATGGTGTGTATAAATCCTATAGTTAATTACAGGGCTACCCAAAACGGCTCGCTAACGTTACTGAATATGAGCATAAATTACTAAAAGGTTATTCTTTTTATGCTTTTTTGTGCTGATTCTTTTTTTTATGCTTGATGCATTTTTACGCTGAACTGCATTAAATTTACTAAGAAATGTTTGCAGAAAATAGATAAAATTATATACAGGGCCACGCAAAGAATTGGGTACAGGGAGCCTATGAATGATAATTTATGAGAAAATGATTTCAATTGTTTTAAGAATATTTTAGGTTAAAATAAATTTTATTTTAATACTGATTGTAATAATAAAGGTACCAGGCAAACTACAAGGCTGAATAAAATATTCAAGTATGTTTTGATCTATTAGTATAAATTGCTGAAATAGAAATTTCAAGCTACTGGGAATTTTTTAATTTAAAAAAAATCCCTATTATATAGTATGTATATTAATTGACAGATTAAATACATGGCTGTTCAATAGTACTGGAATAGATATTTGGCTGTATTTGGCTTTATATCTTTATTTACATAAATAACGAAGTTTTCTTAAGATTTCATGAAGCGTGCTTGTTATGAAACAGCATATAAAAATATCTCCGATGTCTAAATTTTAAAATTTCGGTATTTAATTTATGACACATAATACTTTTAAAATTTACATAAATTATGCATCAAATTACTACATGTATTAAAGTTTTTGTGTTCTTCTGCAAACAAGTATAAATACTACAAGTACAACCTTCTTTCTTAATAGGAAATAGGTTAGGTGGATACAAAAAAAATCGTCTTTATTTTGAGTTCGCGAGAGTTTTGGAATAAAATTTTGTGAATTAGAAAATACAACGAAATCGTTTTAGCTTATGATTCTATGTCACGAAATTGACTAAACAGAAAATGTATTTCAGGTTTTCCTATGAGACTCTACAGACACTTTTCACTTAAAAAAATAATAAAAATTTAATGCTAAGATATTAAAATTTCACAGATGTCTATTCTTTATAAATGAATTCTAGTTAGATAAACCGACAGAAAAAAAAATATTTGTTGAGAAGTTTGATGAATAATGCGCTCTCTGGAATCATTTTTCAAAAAAACTTTTTTCAAATAATCCTAATAAATAAATAAATAAATAAATAAATAAAAACTTTAATTTAACAAATTACAACGAGTTTTTGGAAAATGATATTTTAAAAGAGTAAAATTTTAAAGACTTATAAATAAATTCTATATTTAAATTAATAATAATAATAAACATCATTTCTATGATGATCATAACGAGTCGTATATTGCGTACGCCTTGCATTGAACATTAATATTCCTAAATCAATGATTAAAAAAAGTAGTTTATCGATATACAATTTTAATTGTTTAAAATGTGCATTTTTATTGAATGGAGTGAATCAGACTGACTTCTCAACGCTATAAATTATATACGACAGGGACTGAACATTAATATTCCTGGGCTCATCATAAGCAAAATTTAAATGAAGTTTAAGTTTCACAATTTTCGGAATTGAAAATTTTTAAATTTCTAAACATCGCATATTTTAAATTTATAGAAGTTTGCTTAGATACAAAAGGAAACTTATAAGTGGAATTTGTTTGAAATCTTTATTACAATGTGTTTTCAAATTATTATTTTTTGAAGATTTTATTTAAGTTATTATTACTTTTTTTGTCATCATGGCAATAGAAATATTCCATTTTTGTACATTTAACATGAACAAATCAGAAAGCGTATAAAATAAAATTAGTTGTGGAATACAACTAATAAAAAGATTCCGATATAGTTCAGATTTCCCAGTTTTTTTTCCGAGGAGAACAATTATTTTCCAAACAGTTAACAAAAATTGTGTAATAAAATCTTTCCTAAGGAATTTCAAATTGTTCTCTAAAAATAATTAAATTAAAGTAATGCTATTTTGCATGAAAAATTTTTAAATAGTGATTACATATATGTCACTAATTTTTGATTTTAGCAGCTAATTTTTAGTTTATAACAAAAGACCAAATCACTAAAGCTACACTGTCTAAAAATTATTTTTGAGTTTCGTATAAAATTAAAACAATATTTTTTATTTTTTATTGCATTTTTTAAACATATACTCTAGTAAATGGGGGATATCTTTAAAGGAATGTTTAAAATGTTTTATTTCCTTTAAGTTTCTTGGAGATTTTTAAAAAATTTTCTGGCGATGTAATTGAAGATTTTCATTTTTAAATATTGAAACATATATCTTAAAATAAGTTATTTATCAATGCTTCAAAGATTAAAAAATGTCAAAGAATTTTCTTCTATAAACGATTCTTTTACATAACATATAATTTTCGCTTAATCGTAACTCACTTAAATGAGAAATTGTCAATTATTGGAAATGTCTTTACAAGTATGTGACCCACAATACCTCAAAAGTGCGAAAACAAGTTCTATTTCAAGATATAATAAATTGTCGCATTGTATATATGAAAGGTGATAAAGCCCGTTCCCTTTAATACTTTTAAGTGATCTATGATAACTTCATCAAGTGATGCTTACGTAAATGAGCGTTTTCTAATTACACAACAGCGTAGGAAAGGTCTCAGATGTTATTTAGTTTTCTTGAGCAGCGAATGGAGTCGCTTTCATCAGTTTCACAGCTATTAGCTGCGACCTTTTTACTTTATATTGGCAAATGGTAGCTTATTATTCGGAAATTGTTTTAACAATAATTGAATTAAATATTCGAACGACCTCATCTAGGTTATTTTATTAAAACATCATACAGCAGTCTTTATAGCCAAACGGTAAGAGTACTACAAGTTTCTATTTGATTACGATAAAAGAGGAATACTTCTGAAACGGTTTCTATCGCAAAAGTTATATTATTTACGTAAGCGACTTCCACATTCGGGTATTCCTGAATTGAGGTCATAGATGTAAAAATATTAAATCGTTGTCAAATGTGCTTTTATAATTAAATCATATTAGCAATAACCTTTGTAGATAAATCGTGAAAGCGTGTTACAATAAGAGGAGCATTAATAACGCTATTTAGAAAGGTCACCTAAAATTGACAATAACTTACAGTTACATATAATATAAAACATCAAGTTATTTATATATGATGTAAGTGATCCATTAAAATAAAATAAAAATGGCAAAAAATATTTTTTTATTTTACATGTTCGTGTGCTCTGAGGGCAATTTTTTCAAAAACAAAAAACGATAAAAGAAAATTTTCACTAAAATAGCTTCGAATTAAAAATAAATAGAAAAACACAAATCACGTTAACATAAGCATAGTGAAATAAACTGGAAAAATTAAAAATGAATAAAAGTTTTGTGAAACGTTCAATAATACACATCTCTGTTTTAAAATCCTTTGAAGCATTTCCTACGAAATTTGGTTTTAAAACAGTAGTGTGTAATAGTTTAGGTTCATAAAACTTTTATTCAATTTTTTACCTGTTTATTTCACTATGCTTAAGTTCACGTGATTTATGTTTTTCTGTTTATTTTTAATTTGAAGCTATTTTAGTGAAAATTTTCTTTTATCGATTTTTGTTTTTGAAAAAGTTGCTGTCAGAGCACACGAAACATGTAAAATTAAAAGGTATTTTTTGACATTTTATTTTACCTTAATGGATCACTTAGAGCAAAAATAATTTGAACTTAAAATTAAAATAATAAAACTTTGTAAAAAATCATCACGAATTTTTATGAAGCTTTATTATTTTAATTAACCCTATGTAATTTATTTTTTAATTTTATTCTCTAAAATTTCGGATTTTTTAAAATCAAATTTACACTTAGTATTTAGACAAAAGATATTTTATTAAAATGTCATTGCAATTATAGAATTTGAATGTGTTTTTTAATTAACAGATATATGATGAACAAATGTACGCCTTTAGTCAATTGAACGGTAAATAAGAAATTCCCAAAAGTTACTTTGAATCTCTTTTTTTTTCAAATGGATAATACTCGCACGAACTATTATTTTAACCCTTTCCGGCACACTGTTCCCAGTCTGAGATACCTAATTTTAATTTCAAACTTGCAATCGGCACCAATAATATTTAAAAAAAAAAAAAAATTCCTTTTATAATAAAAGCTTATATTAAGGATTTCAAAATATTTAAAATATTTGTTTATGAATTCTGGTGTTAGTCGATAATTTCTCAATTTACTTGCAGATTTTGTCCGTGCCGGAAAGGGTTAACGAAATGTACCGCGTTGAATAGTAAATGAAGATAAATGTTTTTGGTTTAATTATTTTTATTTACTTATTCATTTTGTGCGTGTGTTTAAGGAGAGGAGGCTGTTCTTGATTTATTGAGACAACTCGTAGTTTTCAAAGTATGGTTGAAAAAAGAGACGCTGGACGGTCGTCATACTTATAAATATAGTAGGAATATAAAGGAACAGTCGATATTGTCTACACTCTTTGAAATTTTGATGCCTAAAGATATTATATATTAAAAAAATTCAAGAAAAAAATTCATAATTATTGGTAAAAGCCGTTTATAAGAAAACATTTATTTTAACTTACCCATCATACGTCGTAAAGGATAAGTCTTGCAATCGTTTTCAAATTCGGAAAAAATATTTTGACGGATTTACACGATTCAGACACTGGAAATTCGGAAAAACATATTTTTAGGGGGGAAAAATACCGCCCGTCTGTAAATGCTCTATCTCCCGAGCAAATTGAGATAGAGACATGAAATTTGGTGTGTATTTAGTAATGTATGTAATAATGAAGAGAAGCCTATTTAATATCAGTAACCTCGATTATAATCTAACTATTTCTTTAGACTTTCCAAATATTCGTTTTGATGAAACGTATATACAAATTTTTGAAAGTTTGCATTTTAAGGAATTTATGTAAAAGAAACAATATAACTCAAATTTTGCATTAAAAACGAAATCAATTGGATATTTAGTTACCGAGATATTTATAATATATTTCTTGCATTCTTCGATTCTTTATGACTCTGTATTTCATTAAAATTTCAAGTTAAAAATATATTTTAATTGGATTTAAGACGCTTAATCCTTCGTAGTAAAATATTAGTTAATATGATGATTATTTGTGGATTTATAAGGATGCTTTATTTACGGAATTCGGTACTACTTGAGACGTTTTAAGTAATTTGTCGAAATTGGTTCGTCAGCAATTCATTAATAGAGTATTACTATGCCTAAAACATATTTAAATATAAGTTTAAATTTTATTTTGAAATTTCGATGCATTTTATAAATAGTTTACACGTGTCTTATTTTCATTTTTTATAACATGCATATCCATGGTGGGAAAGTATTATAGTGCCCCTAAGACTCTTATGTGTTGTTTGATATTTTTAAAAATAGCTCTTATTGTGAACATTTTAAAATAATATATCATACATATTTTTAATTTTTCTATGTTGTAGAGGCTAAGGGAACGAAGGGAGATTTAATTTGTACTGTGTCAGAGGAGGAAGTGAAATTTAAATAATTATTTTGCTTATTTAAGCCTTTTGTTGATTCCTTAGATCTTTTGTTGTTGCTTTGCAATAACGTCATTTGAAAGAAAGAAAGTAAGATTTTAAACTTTATATTTTGAAAAACGGTGAGAGGAGCAAAGAACGTCCGATTTGAATGAATTAGAGGAACCATATTCAAAAGCGGAGAAACCAAATTCTTGTTATTTTAAAAATAGATGTAATAAAAATAAAATAAAATAAAAAACTGCAAAAAAGAAAGTCAAAATTTAATAAAAACATACCCTACATGGAAGCCCCCAATTTACTTTAGTTTATATTCACATTGTAATTAATTTCATTTAGAATATCCAAAATGAATCATACACGACGCTAGAAAAAACAGAAATGATTTTTGGCCACGTGATAGCTATTTGGAATCACTCTGCGTCGCTACGAAAAATGCGAAATGTAATCGAGTACAAACTGTTCAACAGTTCCTATATCAACAGGTGGGCGATTATTGATCGCAGTGTAAAATCGATTGTCATGGTTTGCGAAGAATTATGCATGAATTTATAAAAGTAAGAAAGCAACGGATGAAACAAATCATCATGATAATGTTTTTTATTGAGAAAACTTTACATTCACATTTATGTGTGGCACCATTTTTTTTATAATAACTCTTCGTTATAAATTTAAAACACTCTTCCTAACCTTTAAAAGCTATTAGAATGTGTTGTTGAAATATACATCTTAGAGAGACGATAATATTTTCAATATTAGTTATGTATCAAATGTTTTTGCTCTTATAAAAACACGAGCACTAAATCAATGGACTACTAAACTTTAATTATCCCCCCATACTCCTTTTATAAAGATTGAAAAATGCAGTTCATCAAAATCTTCCTAGATGCTCACAATTCTGTTTAAAAAAAAAGCGTTTAAGGGGACGGTGGACGTTAAAAATTTATTTTATTCATTTTTATCATAGCAATATGAAATTTTGTATATATATATATATATATATATATATATGCATTTCACCAAAAGCATATAGAATACCTTAAAAAAATTTCCAACCTTATTAAAATTTGTAATTTTTTTTACAAAAATTTAAATTTTTAAACGAAATTTTAAAATGCTCCTCGTGTCTTAATTTTTGAAATATTTTCTTGCTTTTGCATTTTTATCACTTAAAACTATATTATAAACAAATTTGTGTAAGATTTTTTAAATCTCTTGAATAGATAATATTTTGCAGATTTTTTTTCTAAATTCCTTATCGATTTTCATCAAAATTTTGACTTTTAATAAGTAAAAAATAAAATTTGACTCTCTTAATGAAGACGAATTTTAAAAAGCTTACACAGTTTCTTTGTAAATAATATCAGGATACTTCCTTATCTATTTTATAAATATTGATCAAAAATTAAGACGCAAGGAGCAATTCAAAAATCTAAAAACGCTAAAAAATTAGTTTTGAGAAAAACAGATTTAAAGTATATAAATAAATTTATCTTTATTATTTACTCCTTAAAACCTTCATAAATGATATTTTAATAAGAAAAAAACTGTTTAAGTACTATTATACTCCAGAAATAGACCTTTTTTCTGACGCTTTTGCTATAGGTGATTTTGCTCAAATAAAGGTCTACTGTCCCCTTAATAAACACGGGGACGAACTATCCATAAAACTTTATTGTTTCATTTCAAAGAGAGCGTAGAGACCCCACAATAGTTACTAAAAAATACTAGATAATAACGTTCTTTTCAAATAGCTTTCTCAAATTTTAATATTTTTACATCATTTTGTTTCCATAGGATAGCTGAGGACGATCTACAAACGGCCTAGTTTTTACTTTTTTGATTTTGCTCATATATTTTTTATATTACGATAGTTACTATTTCAGAACCGGTTTAAACCGGTTTTGAAAAGTAAATTATTATTATTATCATTATTTTTTAATATGAAACTAAAAGTGAAAAAGTAAAAACTAGTCTGGTTGTAGATTTTTATCAGCTATCCCATACACACACACGCAAAAAAAAAAAAAGAAAAAAAAAAAAAAAAAAAATGTAAAATCATTAAAATTTGAGCGAGATTAAAGAGAGCTCCCATAGACTTTACAAATTATTATTATTATCATTATTTTTTAATATGAAACTAAAAGCGAAAACGTAAAAACCAGTCTGGTTGTAGATTTTTATCAGCTATCCTATATAAAAAATAAAATAAAATAAATAAATAAATAAATAAACCCACAAAATGTAAAAGTATTAAAATTTGAGCGAGATAAAAGAGCGCTACCATAGGCTTAATGTGTAAGAATTAGGTTACCATTTTACGTGGTATTCATTCCTCTATCTATCTCCTGAAGTAGAAGTTTGTGCAGTTACAATCCAGTAACCAGTGGGGTCCAACTAACTCTATATGGGCCTACGGGACAAGCATCATTCTGGGGGGGGAGGGAAGCTTTTTTTATGAATAATGTATAATTGGTAACTACTAATCAACGTACTGCATGCATAAATTTTATATCCGGTATAGTCAACATCTGTATACAGAATTCATAAAATGTTAGTCACAACTTTAATAAAAAACGTTAATAGGTTGATTGAAGATTTAAAAAAAAAAAAAAAAAAAAAAAAAAAAAATGACATATTGAAAAAGTATTTCTATGCAAACTTTTACTTTGCTTATCTACTTACGCTGTCAGATGTCAAAAAGAAAATGTGCCAAATCGGTCAGTTTGTTTGTTTGTTTGTTTGTATGTATGTCGGCCAATTATCTACGCTGTGGGATATAGGCCCTAAGGGGTGGGGTGCCCTCCGTGGGGGTCTTTCTAAGGGTACCTAACCCGTATTTACGCAAGGTTCGAAGAAAACCACGGAAAGCTCCGAACGGTTAGGCCGACGGTCGGGATTGGGTTCGAATCCAGCACCTACCGTCTACCAGTTTGAGGTCAGAACCTCTCGGCCACTGGTGGGGCCTACCAAATCGGTCAGAATTAATTGTTTTAATTTGACAAGTTGGAAGAGAAACGTTAATAAAGATTTTTTTCGAAAACAACATAATACTAAATTGTTATAATAAAACTTTAATTATTAGTTTGCAAATAATACAGTTTATTTTTTAAATAAATGGATGGGATACTGGAAACAAAGAGGAGAAAAATTGCACTCATTCCCTAAATGTTTAAAAATCGATGAATTTTGGTCACTTTTATAGCATTTATTAATTATTTGACACCTTTTACGGAAAATCCCAATTAGTCTCATGGAGGGCCTGAAAAGGGGCGACCGAAGCAATTGTCCTATATCCCCTGCATATGTAAGGCTCTGACAATGTGGCAGTATTTGTGTTTGCAAAACGTCCTTTGAACCGACCAAAGCCTGAAACATTTTCTGCAAATCCTGCAAAAAGAAGTTTCTTGTGTTATGAGGCTTTTTAATAAAAAAAAATCGCGATATGTATAATTAATCAAGACCGTATTAAATTATATTCAAGATCCAGTGACCACATAACTCTTCAACTTCAGTAGTTAGAGTTATTTAAATATTTATTTATAAAAAAAAAAAAAAAAAAAAAAAATTTACTTAAAGAACACTATATCGAAACGCTTGTATTTCAGAATTCTTTGACAACAAAAGCTTTTTCAAACACCAATTCGAGTTAAAAACAAAATCAGTGCAGAATTCACCTAGTTTACTAATTTAAAACGGAAAAATACATGTAACTCTGTGTACATTACTTATAATTCAAAATAGTTTTTAGTCAACAGTAATTCTGAAATAGTGTTCCAGTTCGTGAATTTTTCCATTTCGAACCTTTTAGTGTTTACAATAGCACATAATATTAATTCATTGGTTCACTATGAGAGTTTGATTATCCATCTATAATTAAATTTACTGCTTGTCCTTTTAAGGAGTGAGTACTTTTTTCTTTCGTTAAATATATAGATTGTCAAGTAATGATCAAGAAGTCTGGTGGGATATTAATGGCTGACTGTGTACCTGCATATTTAAAAGAATGGCCAATTCTTATTTAATTTTGAGAAGAAAACCGCACTGATATTGATATCATGTTGGCACTTCTATAAAAAGGAAAAAAAAAAAAAAAGATTAAGATAAATATATTTGGTCAGAATTCCTCATATGGGGCACATTTTTTAACCAAATGGATGTAGAAATCATTTTTTGTAGAAATTCACTCGGGTCGGGCCGGTCTCGGGCCGAGATTTAAATTTTTTTTCTGGGTCGAGCTCGGGCTGAACTTTTAATTTCTGTATCGGGCCGGGCCGAATTTTTATTTCTACTAGTTGGGCCGGGGCCTGAAAATTTCGGCTCGTGCAGACCTCTAATTGCCGCATCCGTGTGAAACGCTACTTTTGCTACTGTCAACGCTACTGTCACAAGACCGAACGTTTTTTACAGTTTACTGGACAGTATAGGTGGTAGCCTCCTTTCTAATAACTTAAGATGTCTACAATTTTACTTAAAATATTTAAATCAGGTTTTAAATATTTTATTTTTTGAATTTTTATTTTATCTCAATTTTATGCGCGCAAAATAAAATAATCATAAACGCAGCATATAAAAAAACTAACTTTGAAACTCGCATGCGCGTCGGCGTCTCTTCCCATAAAATACAGTAATTGCTTAGAAACTGATAAAGTTGGAAAATGGATATTTTTTTCAAACATTTTAAAGAGGACCATTTTTTAAGATCCATTGTAATGTAGGGGAGAGTGGGGATGAATGGGACAACAGAAATTTATATATGTTCCCCAAACATAAATAATTTGATAATTTACCTGACTGATGGCAATACTGAGGTCATTCAACAGACATAGTTTCAAAGCAATATCCATAACAGAAGATTAGCTATTGTACAAAGTGTATTTTTCAAGAACCAAATTAAGTTTTTCTGTTTATTCTTTTTACTATTTAATTGATAGTTAACCTTCTCAAAACCTTATAATTTTTTTTCCTGTTAAAAAGATATAATCTCTTGTTATATTTATGATGCAAATGAACAATACAGAAAGCGCTTACTAAGCCTAATCACTGTTATATAATCATGTGGCTATGGGGATGAATGGGACAGTGTTTATGGGGATGAATGGGACTGTCTCATTCATCCCCAGGGCTATTCCATAATAAATAAAATTACATTTTGCTATTACCTAGAAACCATATTTTAAGAGGAGAAAACGAGGCCACTGTCGTGTCCTAACCGATACACCAGAAAAACAATATTTGGGAAAGGAAAGTGTAAAAAAGCAGAAACCAAGAAAAATGAATTGCCTGCCTTCAAGAAATATTTTTAGTAAAGATATTTACTGATGAATCTGTCAATTTATCACTTAATGATGAAGATGAAAATGATTTGAACATGATTTCAAGTGATATAGACCACCAAGTTTGCAGCTTGGATAATATAATAGAAGATGACTTTCTCCTAACAGAGATATTTAGCATTACGTTGCTAGGGTTTTAAAGAACAATAATTATAACTTTCAAATACAATTCATGAAAAATAGGAATAACAATTTCTTATTTTACCATACTGATCCATCAGAAATTTATTTTGTTAATCTGGAGGATATTGTTATGAAACTACCAAAGCCTAGACCTCTGGGAACTGCCAGAACAAAAGGATTGTTGTCATTTGATATTAGGTTCAATCAATATGTAGTAAAATAAAATGTACCACTCAGTTTTCAAATAAAATGTGTTTAAAATATTTTTTTTAACTTGCCCCATTCTTCCCATGGGTATGAATGGGACAGTATGCATGCATGTTAAAAAAGATTTATTAAAAATTTAAAAAACAATTGTTTATTGAAATTAGTATGTCAATAAGTTGCTAAAAGTATTTTTCAAGTAATATTTTTTTAATTAGCAACTGCATACAGCTTAAGTTATTAGTAAAAATGTATTAGTAAAAATGTCTCGTCTTTATTCTGTGTGTAATATATGCTTCAAATCCAATAAATGAGTATTTTGTATATTCCAGAATCCAGAGTATCGTTTATAATCCGAAATAGATATGTTTAAAAGAATATACTGCATGTAAACTGACAAACATCCGGTTCCAGGATGTTTAAAATTTCTTTCACAATTTATTTTTATCTGACTAAAATGCTTACTTTGTATTCCATGTTTTAAGATTTTTAACAAAGAAATTTGGTGAAAACAAAAGATTTTGGGTTTTAATGATGAAGTATGCGCCTGTAATTTTTACTCTATCAAATCGCCAAGTTAAGCCAATGTACAGGATATTTGTTAAATTGAAGTTATAAGGTGGTGAGTG
The DNA here is from genome assembly GCA_964019185.1 of Maratus speculifer. Classification (NCBI taxonomy): domain Eukaryota; kingdom Metazoa; phylum Arthropoda; class Arachnida; order Araneae; family Salticidae; genus Maratus; species Maratus speculifer. Next base: position 184,844,246 of record OZ025298.1, on the reverse strand, counting down.
GTCAGGGAAAAACAGAGTCAAAAGGAGAAATTCGTCTTCCTTAATCTTTTTATATTATTTCAAGTATTTTTTTTATAAGAAAATATTGATAATTTTCTCATTTTCTGATTGTATTTTTCCCTGTTCACTCGCCATCCTGAGTTAGTATAGGTAAGTAACCATACAACGTAAGTCAATTTGTTTTATTTATTTATTTATTTATTTTTTTTCAAATTTAAAAGAGAATTCACATTCTCAAATTAAATCTCTGGTTACATTGATCTATATTTCATTTATACAGGGCAAGGGCGGCGCCAGAATTTGACCGACGGGGGGGGGGCACTGTACCCCCGACAGGGGGGCCAAGTTCGTAATATATATTAGAGGTCCCGCGTACTGGTCTGGGGCCTAAAAACCTGCGTGGGCAAAAATTTTAGCACCAGGGCCTAATCCGATTTTCACAAAATAGATTAATGGTCCGGTCGATGTAAAATTTAAAAAGTCGGCCTGATTATACTGTCTGGGAAATACAAATACCTACATATATAATTATTAGCCTGACAAAAAAAAAAAAAATAAATAAATAAATAAATAAATAAATAAATAAATAAAATAAAATAAAATCTTGGCCTGTCCGACTCTATGTTTATAAAACGTGAATTTTTACTTCGATATGGTTAAAAAGTGTCTTGCACAAGGAGCTCTAATAAAAAATAGCTTTTTTTTTTTTTTCTTTTTTTAATTAAGACGTGCTCTGGGCGGCAATATTTATTTATTTTGAATGAATATCTATTTGCATGTAAATGTTTCAAATATCATTCAGTTATCGTTAATCCTCATATCATGTGGGGACTTAAAAATCAGAAAAATGCCACACAAAAATCTTCTAAGACGAAATCGCAATAAAAAAGAGAGAGAGAGAGTTATAGTCAAGTTGCCCTCGTAGCAGGCGTTGATATATTATATTCTTTTTTCATGTATTATTATATTAATTTTGAATCAACAGATTTTGCGTTTAAAGAAACTCTTCACTCACTTGAAAACACCCGCTGAGTCATGTTAAACACAGATTATTTTTGAATTTCTCGTTTTAATTACAATATTTTTAAACAATTTTTTTTCTTGCATAGGACAGCTGAGCTTGTTCTTTAACATGGCTATTTTTCACTTTTTATATTTCAATTGCAGATTTTTTTTTTTTACTTTCGGAAACGGTTTTGAAACTGAAAGTACTTTTTGTGTCATAGGCAGATTTACTTCACAGGTTTTACTGTATTTAAATTTTATTGCCTAAATATCTACTATTCTTTAAAAATAGTAAATTTTAAAGTTTAATTATAGAATAATGGCGTGTTAAACTTATAAAAATACATGCATTTTTTGTAAAACTATTTGGAAAGGGCCAAATTTTACTGATTTTTGCACGGCCCAAGTCGCCGAAAGGGTGATTTTCATACGGGCTGGATCGAAAAACCGGGACTGAAAATTTCGACCCGCGCAGTCCTAGGAAGAATGAAATCAGTCCCAGCTCGGTATCGAAAAACTAAGTTAAGTCATGAAAAGAGTAAAAACCAGGCATGGACCGGCCCCAGTGTCGTAAAGGAAAATAGTCCCGGATCCGGGCAATGCAGACCTTCATCGAGATTTATTCAGAAGCTGGAGCACGGTGATTTTTTTTTTCCTTAAACTTGGATTATTTCACTAGGAATAAATAATATAGCAAACCACGCTCGCTAATCACGTCAATTCATTCTAAATCTGGTAAGGATTTTTTTTTTTTTTTTTTTTTTTTTTTTTTTTTTTAAGCAATGTTTTGTGCAATTCTATATTCAATAGGTGCAGAGATAAAAAAATTTCAGAAAAAAACACAGCATAAAAAACATCATCTGTAATGCGATATGCACCAAAATGTCATCCATACTGAAATGAAGTTTACTGAGTTATAAATGAATATGATGAAGTTTGATAAAATTCTTTGTTTAACTTTTTGAGAAATAGCTCTCACGGTATATCTGTCAACTTTAGATTTTTAACAATCAAATAAATGTATTATAAAACAATATATATATATATATATATATTTAGAAAGGGAACCTTTTACGTGGTACTTATTTCAATTTGATTTGTAAAAATGATCATCTTGACCTTTGGAAAAAAAAGTTTTGCGTGCATGTCACGGTAATTATTAAAAACAAAGCATAACAAAACCACTATTGTGTGATCCATAACAAATTTTATCAGCATTAATTTATTTGGAGGTCTAAAAAAGTATGAAATTGGATTAAGTTTGTGCGTTAATTTTTTAAACATAGTTACATCGGAAATCATGAAGTTTCTATGTGTATTTATGTATAATTTTGTATCAATTCTGCAAAAAATAAAATTTAAAATTTTAATTTAAAAAAAAAAAATAAAAAACTTTCTAAATACGACATTTTCAATGTGCTAAAATATGCATTACCATAATTGCTTTCTTAAACCTGGAAAAAATGTGAAGGGAAGTTACCTAAAAACATTGCCATATGCGTTTTTTAAAGTTATCATATTTTCCGTATTTTTCATTAACCGGATTGTCCTAGGTCCCGACCGGTCCGAAGAATCCAAGTTCTACTTTATTTATTACTGAATGCAAAAATATACGTGAAAAACTTCCAAAAACATTAGTTAAATTATTACTATCAACAAAAATGGGAATTCTGGGTATAAAGCAATTTTTAAATTAAAATACTCAGGTAAAAATATCAAATCACTTATAAACGAAAATAAATAAGAAATCATTTGGACTTACTCTTATAAAAGTCTTGAAACTTTAAATCTTATTTCTGTATATTAAAATAAAAATACTAGATCAGGAAAAAAAATTAACTCCTTATATCTGTAGTCAATGGACAACTGACGAAAATAGAGTACTGCATCTATGTATGTAACTCTGAAATATCCTTTTGGTCTATCACAATATAGGTGTGTGTGTGTGTGTGTGTTTTTTTTTTCCTGTAATTCCCATTGCAGCATTGAGGTATATAAATTCATCAATCTCTTTATTCCGATTGGCGAAAAGTTTGTTTTATATTAACTTGCACATCAGAATTTGAAAACTAGACAAAACAGGCAGACAGACCCTTTTGGTAAATTGCAGCTGTTTTGTGGTTTAAACATCGTAGATTGAAATCTAAGTAAGAACACAAGTATAAAGAAACAGCATACTTACTGATAACAAAACGTGTATAAAATTGAAATTTCTTCGTATCTTTTTTCGTTGTATTTGAACACGTTTCTATGCTAAATATTAGTTTTTTTATTTGAATTGAATGTATTTGCCGGAGTGAAATTAATTAGTTGAAGTACAATTTTTGAAATATGTACCTTATACTACTTCATAAATACCGCATTTTACTTTTTTCATTATTTTCTATTTTTGTCACTTTTGAGAAAATGTAATTATTTTATACACTCTCAAAAAACATTTCGCCAAAAATAAAATGTACAGACAATAAGTTGCCGGAACGCAAATGTTATTGAAACGGATTTTTCTATTACTTGAAGAAATTCTGGTGTTTTGATTGTAGAATTAAAAAAAAAAAAATTGAGATTCGGTTCACGAAATTTTCATTATTTTGAGAGAAAATAGAGATACGTAAAAAATCAGTTTCAAATAGAAAAATCTAATGCACAGTGTTGCTGCTCAGTAAACTGAGCAATCTTTTGATTCAACAAAAATGCAACTTTAGATACTGGAGGATTTCAGGTAGTGATGGGCGATTTCGATTTTTTAAATCGATTTAATCGATACTACGGCCAACTCGATTTAATCGATACTTTAAAATTTTTAATCGATTTATCTGAAGGTAATATAATTTTCAATTTCCTTCAAAAGTCGAAGATAAAATAGTCGGATGTGCCAATTCCAAAATTTCAGTGTATTAGTTTCTAAGATAGAAGGATTAAAGAAACCTCTGAACCCCCCCCCCTCCCCCCTGCAAAATAGCGTTTTTTGTTGAGTGATGTACACCAAAAATTGATCAGGATCAATTTTTATTAAGTACCAGCTGAATCTGAATTTTGATGAAAATCTATGAAAGTGCGAGATACAGCTATTGCGAAATCATAAAAAATGCAGCATATCAGCGCCACCTGTTGGACAAATCACACCAAGAACTAAATAACACTATTCTATGTCAGAGATTTACTGAATCTGAATTTTGATGAAAATTCGTTCTTGAGATAACGCTATTGCGTTAATCATGAATAATGCAGCGCCATCTCTTAAGCGATTTCCACCAAAATGTAATTAGCATAAAATAATATCAAGGACTAATTGAATCTAAATTTTTATGAAAGTCCGTGCATTAGTTCTTGAGATAAAGCTAAAATGGAATCAGGGGCGTACGAAAAGAGAACTGCGCCCGGTTCAAAGTTCCAATTTAGCCCCCCCCCCCTATTAACTTTTTCTTGTGATAGGCTAGAAGTGATGTTAGTAGTAAAAATTTGGCGCCCCCTAAATTTCCGTGCTCGGAACGACCGCTTCCTTTCGCCCCCTCCCCCCCCCTTTCATATGGCGCTGAGTGGAAATTGTGAAAAATTCAGTATAGCACCGCCATCTGAGAAGCTATATACATCAAAATGCAAAAAACATCAATTCATGTCAAGGACTAACTGGATCTAAAATGTGATGAAAATCCGTTCATTCGTTATTCAGATATAGCTGTTGCGCAAATCGCAAAAAATGCAGCATAGCAGCGCCACCTGTTAGGCTATCTGCACCAAAAATTAATTAGATTCAGTTTATATCAAGGTCAAACTAAATCTAAAGTTTTGTGGAATTCTGTTCATTTGTTCTTGAGATAGAACGGTCAGAAATTTTTGTCGTATACAGACTCACAGAGTGACAGACACACCCACAGACAGATATTTCTTAAAAACCATGAAATCGTGTTAAGGACCTTCTAAAATATATAAATCCATCAAAAACGGAAAGTCAAAATTTTTCACGAATCTAATACTCTCTTCTTGTAAAGTTACAAAAGAAAGTAAAAATGTAAAATCGATTCTGCCCGTAAGATCGATCTTTAGATTCGATGTCGATCTTTAGATTCGATTTCGATCTTTAGATTCGATTTCGATCTTTAGATTCGATTTCGATCTTTAGATTCGATGTCGATCTTAGATTCGATGTCGATCTTTAGATTCGATTTCGATCTTTAGATTCGATTTCGATTTTTTTTTTTTTTTTTTCCTAGGCTAAATTAGTGTTGAATGCAGGTATTTTTCTGCGACTCCGGAAGAAGGCATCATGTTTTACAGCTCTGTAAGAGAGGGGAATCGCAATTTGTGCATTAAAAAGCATAAAATCTCATAACTTCTGGGGGGGGGGGGGCACCCCATTAATTCGACACTAGGTTAAATCGTTATATTTTTGTTTAGAAGTCCAGTTATTTGAAGTACAGTAAAACCTCCATAACGGACACTCCCGAATAGCGGACACCTCTATTTAACGGACAGTTTTCCGATCCCCACTCCCAAAACCTAAATTTTTGTATCTTTAACCTCTGAATAACGGACATTCCGAATAGCGGACACTATTTTCGGCGATAAAGAATGAAAAATTTTTTTTAACGAGAGAAAAAAAGTAAAAATGCTTCTAAATTTATCAGGGCAATGTGTCACAAATGTTGTGATCACAAATAAATGTAGATCGGGGTCTAGGGAAAATCACTCCTCAACGTTCAGTGTTGAATTCAGGGGAGTGCCCGTGTGGGACACTTTCCAGAGCATTGAAATGTCCCCCCGGAAGGTTTAGAGATTTTGTGCTTTTAATGTTCAAAAAGTTCAAACCCTATTTCCCGCCCGAAACTCTATAATGTCTAATAATGTCACACTATAAAACAAATTACATGTAATCGCAAGCAAAAGAAAACTTTTGCAACAGATTTTTTTCATAAGAATGTAATAAACAGTGGATGAAGGTGTGCACAATTTTATTTCAGTTTCATTTTTATATTGTTAAAAAAAATAATTCTAATTTTTGATTAATCATATAATAGAAGTTATAGGACAAATAAAAGTCAATTCAAGACACATTAAACATTTCTTAGTGATTTTTGTATCTTTGTGTTTTTCCCAATAGCGGACACCTCCGAATAGCGGACAATTTCTGCGTTCCCGAAGTGTCCGTTATTTAGAGGTTTTACTGTATTAGTTTATTATGTTTTATTTTTCACGCTCGTCTCTTCTAATCCCCCCTTCCACGTCAGTTTTAACTTACAGGGCGGTTCGAAATATGCATACAGTTTAAAAAATGTCCAATTCTCGGTCTATTTTATTTTAGATCCACATTTTAAATCCTTGAGAAAAGATAAATAAAGGGTCGCCCTTCCGCCCGTTTGGGGTTTATCTGCGCCCCGCCAGGGGGCATATTTTTTTGTTTCTTCAAAAGAAAAAAAAAATTGAGGGGGGGGGGCTTGCACCCTCCCCCAATATACACCTTAAAATTTCGCTCATTTAATTTTCTACCATTTTTAACTTAAAAGTTTAAACTACATGGCACCCCCAGAGCTGTGGACCCTTCCCCCCCTGTCGATCACTCACCTAATTTTGCTTATTTCTTCACTTCATTTCAATCTTTAAAAGGCTTTGCTTCTATAGGAGTTACAGTGATGAGAAAAATTCTAGTATAGCTAACCATTTCTCGCCGTTTTTTTTTTTTTTTTTGCTTTTCCAGTTTTCCGGTTTTCCCTATAGGACCTTTTTTTTGGGGGGGGGGGGGCAGAAGGGTTTTTTCTTCATACAATATACCTATTTAAAGCTTATGCTTCATGTATTACAAATCTAGCAAAAGAAATTTTCTCCCATCATTTCAGGTCACGTTACGGACCCAAAATGTGTTAAAATTTTAATTTTTCAAACTTCTTCCAAAAAAAAAAAAAAAAAGATACATATTAGCGAAACTGGGGTTCGAACCCGCAATCGTTTGATTGCACACGTAATCCCTAAGCTTATTGGCCATCGAGAACTCAGCAGCGCTATTATTTCTTTAGATTGTCATCTTTAAATTCATAATATCTTTTGAATGGAATGTCCGATTTGAATAATTCAAAAAGTAATCTATAGATATTGTAACAGGCATTAATACAAAATGATTTATTTGGATAAGGATTAAGGTATCGATAGTATGTTCTAATTTTGGTTGATGTATTTATCGCGTTTTAAAATGTAAGAAAGTAGTTATAGTGAGTTAACTACAATAGCTAGACATATGGTATCGCACGGTTTTTTTTTTTTTTTTTTTTTTTGTTGTTGTTTTATAGCCATTATTATGTTCTTTAATATTATAGAAACTTTTTTTATTCATTTCAAAGTATTTCCTGGCGATTCAAAATTATATATCTTAACGATTCAAAAATACACAAGTAATTGTTCAAGGTTTCACTTCTATCGGCACTCTCAGAGTGCCACTATTTTTTATTTATTTTTCATGTTCGTCCGTCCTACCCCCCCCCCCCCTTCCTCACCAATCTTAACTTACAGGTTCGTTCAAATTATGACTGCGATTTTTAAAAAGTCTAATCCTCGTTCTATTTTGTTATAAATCCATATTTTGAAACCTCAACAAAAGATACATTTGGGCCGGGGTCACCCTCCTGTCTGTTTGGGATTCACCTTGCCCCCCTGGGTGGGGGGCATATTTTTTGCTTCTTCCACACCATCTCATGTAACATATCGTTATAAAGCTTTTATCTCTTCGTTTTTTTCTGTTACTACCTCTCTCTCCACCTAGTTACATGCTCTTGGCACTTTTTATAGTTTCAATGAGTGCATGTACCCCGCGGGCCACCCCATGAATTCAACACTAAGTTAAAGACTATATTTTTGTTTAGAAGCTCAGTTATTTTGGGTATTAGTTAATTATGTTTTTTTTTCAAATTCGCCCGTTCTAATCCCTCAACCCCCCCCCCCCCCTTCCTCGCCAATCTTTACTAAATGGGCCGTTCAAAATATGCATGCAATTTTTAAAATGTCCAATTCTCGTTCTATTTTATTATAAATCCTCATTTTAAAACTTCGACAAAAAATACATCTGGGCTATGGTCGTCTTTCCGTCAAGAGTGGGTTTTACCTGCCCCCTTGAGAATGGGACATATTTTATGTTCTTCCAAACTATCTCGTGTAACATTTGGTTGGCATTAGAAAAAAAAAAAAGTTTTTTTTTTGTCTATGCTTCTTGTTCCCCATCCTAATTACACGCTCTTGGCACTCTTTATACTCGGTTTAATGCCAAGTTACTCAGAGTTGTTATTAGTTGAGTTATGTCTCTCAAATTTGTCAAAGTTTTTGTGTAAGTGAAAACCATAAGTGACAATAATTTTAAATTTTAAAATTCTTAATATCCGACTCTAAAATCTGCAATAGCTTAATTTTATGCCTCCCTAAATGGGCGGTAATCACGGTCTTTCTGATTGTCTAAGTTTTGGAATTAGTAACTTGCATCTTCTCTGTGTGAACCTAAATATCGAAATATCGATTCTAGTATCGATTCTAGAACTGAGAAATCGATTCTTATTATGATCGATGTTGTTTTATACGATATCGATTTTAATCGATTCTCAAAATTTCCGGAATCGCCCATCACTAATTTCAGGTGATTTTAGTATTAGATTGATGAATTTTCTGTATTTTCGAGAAAATGTGTAAATTAAAGCAGATTTTTTTTTTTTTTTATTTTTTTTTAGCTATAGTAGTAATAAAAAAAACAATGGGAAAGACATCTTTAATTTCCATTGGCGTATATTGGCGTTCCATTGGCATTTATTTTAGAGTGTATATTGATCGAATGCGGAAAGTGCGATGTTTCAAATTTTGATATGATACAAAATTTAAAGCTGAAACAAAAACCTAAATACAAAATTCCCAAATTAAAAACAAAAGACAAATATAAATGAAGTGAAAACTTGTAAAATAATTGGAAAGCTAAAAGTGCGTTATTTTAATATCAGCGAAAAGCGTCTGTCGTGACAATGCCGAAATATTCCTGTGATTTGAAGAGACTTTTCTATTATTTCAAGCAATTTCTGCCTTCTGATTGGACATTTTTCGAAAATTTTGATCTTAGATTTCTGTTTTTTACTTATATTTAGATGAAACGGATTTATAAATTCCTTTCCTAATACGAAAAAGTACTAAGCAGCATAGCTGCCAGAACACCCATGTAATTTGGCGAACATGTTGCTTTAGGTGTGAATATTTCAGGTAATTGGTATTTTTTTGTTTGTTTGTTTTTTTGCGGGGGGAGGGGGTGAAACATCAAAAATTAAAGCGCATGAAAGCAAAATTTAAAGCAAATTTTTCTGTTTTAATGGAATATAATCAAGGGAAAAAATAATTCAATTCACGGATTATTTTGCGAGCATAGAGTCCTTCGTGGAGGGGGTTATACCTGACCTGAACTTGTTAATTCAAAATCCATTCAACCTCAACCAGTATTAAAAACGTAGATGACCCGAACTTGAAAATTTTCGACCTAAAAGTAATTCAATCCCAACTCGAAATGCAAGAGAAAACTGAAAAAGAAAATTCCATCTTGTAAAGCAATAATGGAAAAATAACCTACAATAATACCTCCAATATCAATTACATATTTTATGTAGAAAAATTAATGTATCAATTTATGCACTCATTGACATTCAAATAATATAATCTTACATTTTAAAATATACTTCGGCTAAACTTTTAAGAAATGAGGTAGAATCGGACCCACTACGCTAAAACAATTAAATCTGACCCGACTTGAAAAATAGAAATCAACCCGAACCTCTTCGAAAAAAATATTAACTTTAGCCAGATCCGACTTAAATCGCCTGTCGACTTCCGTTTAATTTCTCAAGGTGATGCAGGAATTTACCCGAAATATTTCAGCCTCAAATAAATCCAAACCGTAACTGATGAAAAAATATATCCATACTGTAATGCAATTATGTAAAATTATATCTACAACTATATCTCCAGTATCAGTTTTAACTTTTAAGTAAAAAATCAGAATATATAAACTCATTAACATTCAATATATAATTTTTCAACTTAAAATAAATTTTATAAATTCTTTTGAGCGATCGATCTTGAATCAAGAACCATAAGTGTCAACATCCAAACCCGAACCTGAAACAATTAATCGAACTGGAATCCGACCAAGAACGACAAAAGATTACTCAACCCGGTCCGATCCAGATTGCTAGTCGTGTCAGGTTCAGTTTGCCCTACCCGATGCAGCATTCTACTAGTCATCCAAGACAGCCCCGACAAAACTAAGTATGAATTGTATCTTTTAAAATTTTATATATATATACATATACAGAGTCATTCATATATCATCTTGTGTAGTCATCTGTATCAATTTTTATTTTAAAAAATTCGTTTTTTTTTTTTTTTGAAAAGATTGAGTTTATCGCAACTCAATCTGCAAGAATCAAAATTCAGTCAGAAACCGATTCGTATCCAAAATAATTAGTTTAATCAATCTGAGTTTAATATAATAAAAAAAAATCTTTATATGTTGACCCAACTTGATGGGGGCGAAATTCAAAAGTCAAAATATTTTCCCCGACGATATCGAATTTTGCCCCCGATGGGGGGGCCAGGTATGCCCGACGGGGGGGGGCATATGCCCCCGCCCCCCCCCCCCCTGGCGCTGCCCTTGAAACAGGGTGAGTCATAAATATCGAAACAATAGGCTATCTCTTTAAATATTGCCCCTAGACCCATACTTCCAATTGCAAAAATTCATCAAAAAAGGTGAAATTTTTGATACTATAAGTTTTAACTCCATTGGGGGGGGGGTCTTTATGAAAAAGTACGAAAATTAACTTTTTATACGGCCCCCGTACGATAAAAATTCCAATCAGGAAAACTTTCATTATTCAGTCCTGAATAAGACACAATAAGTTGCATCTTCATATCTTAAAAGCTCGCTGAGTTATAGCCGTTTGAATAGTCATCAGGTTTTAAGGGATTAGACACAAATTGAAATGCGCACAATTCAAAAGACAATGTTACTTTAACAGTTATGGGGTCATTCCATGTCAATTCAACCAATTTTTCCCCCATTTGTAACCCGACCGACAGGGATTTGGATGAAACTTTGTGTACACACTAATTCTATCATGAAATGATTCCATCACAAATTTTTCCTTCCTAGACCTCATGGTTTGTGAGATATGGGGGGTCCCAATTCTTGGGGGTTTCTCAAATCTCGCATTACTTAGTCCGTATTCTGAGATTGCAGTTCCATCTTCAAAAAATTGTTTCTCTGGATCTAAAACATGAATCATCCTAAAAATATCACTGTAAGAAGATAAAAAGATGCAGATTTTAACAAAAAATATTTTAAAAATTTACTTGTAATATTTAGGATGAAAAAAGCCAGCCAAAGTTGAGAGTTATGGTTATTTTTCCAAATTTTTGTGACTTCACGAAAAAGGCTGTACACAAAAAGGCAAATTAAATTTCCAATTTCTTTTTGTTTTAATTAAAAGTTTACACTCTGAGCTTTCTATCTATGAAATAGAAATGATGTGTTTCGCATGGCTTATGCAAAAATATTGGGTACTTTCCAATTAGCCGGATAAGTGCTTTATTTTTACATATTACATATGCGCACAAAAAAGCAAATGAAATTTCCAATTTCTTTTTGCTTTAAATAAAAGTTTATAGTTTGGGCTTTCTATCTGTGAAATAAAAATGATGTCTTTCACATGGCTTATACAAAAATTTTGGGTACTTTCCAATTAGCCGGATGCATGTTTTATTTTTACATATGCACATATGTATAGATCTATATAAATACAGATGTATTATACACGTACATATGTATGTATATATACAGTATATTGATATATATATGTATAACACTGTTGCCCATCTAACCGAAAAGTACCAAGTTTTACCTTGTTTTGAAAATCTGCACTAATTAAGGGGAAAAAAGTTTGACTAAGTTTAGCTGTGGTACTTAAATAATTACTGGAGTTTCTATGAGTTACTGAATTTAATGATATTTGATACAAAAACAAATTGGAGATTTCATTTGCCTTTTTGTGTAGAGACTTTTTCATAAAGTCACAAAATTTGGAAAAAATAATCATAACTTTCAACTTTGGTTTACTTTTTTCAGTCGTATATAAATCTCTATTAACTGCCCTAATTGCTTTTTTCACTTGCTCTTTATGCCGCTTAAATGGATCTCCACATTTATATAATTCATATTTCATTAAGAGCGAAATTCTGTGATGCTCACATATATTAATCAAACGCGTTTCACTTAATTTTTGTTTTATAAATGCAATAGTCCTAACTAATAAAAGTTCTTTTTCTGAATCACAGAGATTATCAATGTAGAGTATTTCTCTGTTATTTCTATTGCTAGTTTTGTGACATTTTAAACCAGTTAATATTACAATACTGCAAGCCTGAAGACTAGTAGAAGGTTTAATATCAGGCTCCATATTAAAACAATAAAGCAAAAAAATATTTATACTTATCATAAACTATAAAGTATGTTACAATCAGATTATATTTTTAGTAGCATAGTAAAAGTTGGATCATTCTTCAATGATAAGAAACAACAGAATGACAATAATTTTATTAAATTGATTTCAAAACATCTGCTTTCATACTAACGAACATTACCCTGCTTTTATCAGAAGGTGTTTATACAAGGCAGGTGCAATTAAATCTTTCAGACTATAGAAACAAATTTAAGTTCTGTTAAACATTTGTGTATTTAAACTTGCCAATATAAATATTTAAACTGATTAAAATTAACGAAGGACAGGAAATACAAGGTTTTGAACATTTTTTAAACACAAATAATTAATATATAAGCATTCGAAAGAAAGAATGGAAATGTGAGGAGAAAAAATTATCTATTTTATACTGTACAAAAAAGAAAAAAAAAAAAAAAAAAAAAAAATCTGTTTTGAGTTTAATCCTTCTATAGTAAAAAAAAACTAGCCTTAAAAGGAATGACTCCTGGAATGATGCTGATGTGAAAGATTTCCGGAACTAACGAATCCGGGTTGTCCACTCCTTCCATGACTCAAATAGACCAATCAGGAAAGGACTCCATCTATGCATCGCCGTATGGGTTACCATAAAGAGAGGAAAGGTTACCATCGCCAACAATCGCCAAATTTGTCGCCAACTTGGCGATATATCGCCAAATTTGGCGACCAAAATTAGTTGTCAAAAGTGACGCCAACTTGGCGATAACTGTAATATTTCGCCAAATTTTTAATTTCTTTACAACACCAGTCGTTTGATACATCATTTGAGAGGTTTGCAACTGCTTATTCATATAATGGATGTCTTGTGTGTTATCCCCCCCCCCTCTGCCCTCAGAGGGGGCCCATTTTGTAATTTCTTTACAACACAAACTGTGTGACACATCATTTGAAAGGTCTACAACTGTTTATTCATTTTATGAATGTCTTGTGTGTCACCCCCACTCTGCCCCCCAGGGGGGCACATTTTTTATATCTTTACAACACCAGTCGTGTGACACATCATTTGAAAGGTCTGCAGCTGCTTATTCATATTATGGATGTCTTTTGTGCCGCCTCCCACTCTGCCCCCCAGGGGGGCGCATTTTTAATTTCTTTACAACACCAGTCGTGTGACACATCATTTCAAAGGTCTGCAACTGCTTATTCATATCATGGGTATTGGCGAGCGCAGCAAGCAGGGATAGCCAATAATTTGGAATCGCGAAGCGATTAAGCGGGGGGTTGGCGAGCATAGCGAGCAGGGGGCGGGGCCCCCCTAGTTATTGAAAATAAAAGTAAGAGATTCTTTAGATTAGCAAAAAATGCCCATTATTAAATAACTAGATGAAATATTTGGACCATTCACTAAATTTAATGGGGAAACATATTATAGTCAGATTTTTTTTTAATCAGAAAAAACAAAGCCTAAATTTTACTTTGCAAATTAAAAAAAAAAAAAAACATGCATAAAATAACATTAAATTCAATAACTCATAGAAATTCCAGTAATTATTTAAGTACCACAGCTAAGTTTAGTCAGATTTTTTTCCTCTTAATTGGTGCAGATTCTCAAAACAAGGCAAAATTCGGTACTTTTCGGTTAGACGGGCACCAGTGTTATACATATATATATCAATATACTGTATATATACATACATACATACATGTATATACATACATGCATTTATATAAATCTATACATATGTACATATGTAAAAATAAAGCACGCATCCAGCTAATTGGAAAGTACCCAAAATTTTTGCATAAGCCATGCGAAAGACATCATTTTTATTTCACAGATAGAAAGCCCAAAGTGTAAAATTTTATTTAAAACAAAAAGAAATTAGAAATTTCATTTGCCTTTTTGTTTGCATTTGTAATATGTAAAAATAAAACATGCATCCGGCAAATTGGAAAGTACCGAAAATTTTTGCATAAGCCATGCGAAAGACATCATTTTTATTTCACAAATCTTTTATTTAAAACAAAAAAAATTGGAAATTTCATTTGCCTTTTTGTTTGCATATGTATTTTTATGTAAAAATAAAACATGCATCCGGCTAATTGGAAAGTACCCAAAATTTTTGCATAAGCCATGGGAAACACGTCATTTTTATTTCATAGAAAGAAAGCCCAAAGTATAAACTTTTATTTAAAACAAAAAGAAATTGGAAATTTAATTTGCCTTTTTGTGTAACCATGGGAAAAATAACTATAACTCTCAACTTTGGCTAATTTTTTTTATCCTAAATATTACAAGTAAATTTTTTAAATATTTTTTTTTATTAAAATCTGCATCTTTTTGCATTCTTACAGTGATATTTTTAAGATGATTCACGTTTTAGATCCAGAGAAACAATTTTTTGAAGATGGAATTGCAATCTCAAAATACAGACTCAGAAATGTGCGATTTGAGAAAACCCCAAGGATTGGACCCCCCATATCTCACAAACTATGAGGTCTAGGAAGGAAAAATTTCTGATGGAATCATTTTATGATAAAATTAGTGTGTACACAAAGTTTCATCAAAATCCCTGTGGGTCGGGTTACAAGGTCTGGTTGAATTGACATGGAATGACCCTATAGGAAACATGGAAAAAATCTATCTTTTGAGTTAGAATTTTGATTTTTTTTTTTTTTTTGTGATGGTTAGCCATATAATCTGCTAAGAAAATCACATCCTAAAATTTATAAAAATTACATATGGTTAGTACTGGTTTAAATCGGATAATTAAAAATCGTTATAACTCGAAACATTTATCGGATTTCAATTTCTTTTTATTTAATTGAAGATGAAAATGTGATTTTTTTTTTCTTTTTCAGGGTTTTTGTTTTTCAATATTAGATTTAAAACTATTAAAAATATTTATTGAAAAATAACGTAACTTTAAAAAAAATCATTTTTTCAAAAGTAAATATTTTTTCAATTTTGCCCGAAACAAAACTAATGTAAAATAATTAAAAATGACATTTTTCAATTTTGTACTTTTTTTCTTTAACAATTCTTAACTTTTAATAATTTAAAGACAAGAAATAGTCGGGAAAAAAATTCATTATGCAGAAAAACGAAATGTACTGTTTTACTGCCCGTCAGTTATTTAAAACAATGCTTTTCTAAGTTGCAGATTAAGTCTTTTTTAGAAATTTACCTCTCACAACTTCAAGCTTTTTATCGTCCTGGAGAGGCTGTTAAAAAATCTGTATTCTGGGCCCAGGCTGGGTTAGGACCGAGACGTTACTTTTTTCTGAATACTCGCCTATCCGGGCCTAATGTATTTTTCATACCGGAGGGGAGTGATTACTTCTTCCCACGCCTGCACTGGACGAAATTTTCAATCTCGGTCTCGAACAATCCGTATTAAAATCACTGTCTATGACTGATCTAATACATGCCTGAAATAAGAAAGCCCCACCAGGGGCCGAGAGGTTCTGAAATCTCAACTGGTAGACGGCATGTGCTGGGTTCGAACCCAATCGCGGCCGTCGGTTTAACCGTTCGGAGTTTTCTTCGAGCCTGGGATTTCCTTGCGTGAATACGGGTTAAGTTCCTTCAGAAAGACCCCAACGGAGAGCATCCCACCCCTTTCGGACTGGTATCCTATCTGTTGGTAATCGGCCGTCATAAAATAAAACCTGAAATAGGTAAAATTTGGTTCAATCAAAATTTTTATGAAACCCACATAGTTTTTAAAATCGCTTTTGTTATACAAAAAAAAAAAAAAAAAGTTTATATATATATATATATATATATATATTTTTTTTTTTTAAGAATAATATATTCAAATGCTAAAAAAAATAAACAAAATAAAACCAGATGAAAAGCTCTGCCTATGACGGAATTCGGTTTTAAACGGAAAATGTGTTGATCCATGCAAATACAATAATACCTGAGAAAAAAATAAACTCCACTTAACACTCCTAAGAAGGGCATTTGTCTATAACGTATTTTTTCTTTCCTATGTGATTCCGTCTTAAAAAGATTTACTGTTTAACATTTTTCAAAGTCTCTAACGCACGGAACATGTAGTCTAAGAGCAAGCAACATCAAAAATCACGTCATTTTATCAAGGCTCATTTTTTAATATGTTTTTAGCTTTTATTGTAGAATCCATTTGCAAGCAGTCTGGCAGTCGGGAGATGTTGAGTTTACCTGTTGCAGAAGGGGTTATGCAGGTTAAAAAACTTCAAAATCACGTCATTTTATCAAGACTCATTTTTTAATATGTTTTTCCCTTTTATGGTAGAATACGTTTCAAAGCGGTCTGGCAGTCGGGACACGTTGCGTTTACATGTGGCAGAAGGGGTTATGCAGGTCAAAAAACTTCAATATCACGTCATTTTATCAAGGCTCATTTTTTAATATGTTTTTATCAAGCTTAAAAATTACAAGATATTACTCTTTGGATAGCAGACAACCTACAATTAATTTGCCTGACACAAATTCGGTTGCAAAATTAATGCCAGACGGCTTTGAATATGACAACGAAAGTGCCTGTTTTAAAAGCGGTTTATAATTTAAAAATTATAAGACCTCTTTACGTCATTTTATCAAGCTTAAAAATTACAAGATATTACTCTTTGGATAGCAGACAACCTATAATTAATTTGCCGGACAAAAATTCGGTTGCAAAATTAATGCCAAACAGCTTTAAATATGGCAATGAAAGTGCCTGTTATTAAAGTGGTTTATAATTTAAAAATTATAAGACCTCTTTACGTCATTTTATCAAGCTTAAAAATTACAAGATATTACTCTTTGGATAGCAGACAACCTACAATTAATTTGCCAGACAAAAATTCGGTTGCAAAGTTAACGCCAGACGGCTTTAAATATTTCAAAGAAAGTGCCTGTTCCAAGAGCGGTTTATAATTTAAAAATTATAAGACCTCTTTACGTCATTTTATGAAGCTTAAAAATCACAAGATATTACTCTTTGGATAGCAGACAACCTATAATTAATTTGCCAGAAAC
Organism: Maratus speculifer; assembly: GCA_964019185.1. Taxonomy (NCBI): domain Eukaryota; kingdom Metazoa; phylum Arthropoda; class Arachnida; order Araneae; family Salticidae; genus Maratus; species Maratus speculifer. Next base: position 184,826,768 of record OZ025298.1, on the reverse strand, counting down.
AAATTCGGTTGCAAAATTAATGCCAGACAGCTTTAAATATGGCAACGAAAGTGCCTGTTCCTAAAGTGGTTTATAATTTAAAAATTATAAGACCTCTTTACGTCATTTTATCATGCTTAAAAATTACAAGATATTACTCTTTGGATAGCAGACAACCTACAATTAATTTGCCAGAAACAAATTCGGTTGCAAAATTAATGCCAGACAGCTTTAAATATGGCAACGAAAGTGCCTGTTATTAAAGTGATTTATAATTTAAAAATTATAAGACCTCTTTACGTCATTTTATCAAGCTTAAAAATTACAAGATATTACTCTTTGGATAGCAGACAACCTACAATTAATTTGCCAGACAAAAATTCGGTTGCAAAGTTAACGCCAGACGGCTTTAAATATTTCAACGAAAGTGCCTGTTCCAAGAGCTTTTTATAATTTAAAAATTATAAGACCTCTTTACGTCATTTTATCAAGCTTAAAAATTACAAGATATTACTCTTTGGATAGCAGACAACCTACAATTAATTTGCCAGACACAAATTCGGTTGCAAAGTTAATGCCAGACGGCTTTAAATATGGCAACGAAAATGCCTGTTCCTAAAGTGGTTTATAATTTAAAAATTATAAGACCTCTATACGTCATTTTATCAAGATTAAAAATTACAAGCTTACTCTTTAGATAACAGACAGCCTACAGTTAATTTGCCAGACACAAATTCGGTTGAAAAGTTAATGCCAGACGGTTTTAAATATGGCAACAAAAGTGCCTGTTCCAAGAGTGGTTTATAATTTAAAAATTATAAGACCTCTTTACGTCATTTTATCAAACTTAAAAATTACAAGATATTGCTCTTTGGATAACGGACAACCTATAATTAATTAATTAATTAATTAATTTATTTATTTATTTATTTATTTATTTATTATTAATTGGTCTTATAATTTTTAAATTATAAACCGCTCTCGGAATAGGCACTTTTGTCGCCATATTTAAAGCCGTCTGGCATTAACTTTGCAACCGAATTTTTGTTCGGCAAATTAATTGTAGCTTGTCTGCTATCCAAAGAGTAATATCTTGTAAATTTTAAGTTTCATAAAATGACGTATAGAGGTTTTATAATTTTTAATTTATAAACCGTTCTTGGAACAGGCACTTTCGTTGCCATATTTAAAGCCGTCTGGCATTAACTTTGCAACTGAATTTGTGTCTGGCAAATTAATTATAGCTTGCCTGCTATCCAAAGAGTAATATTTTGTAATTTTTAAGCTTGATAAAATGACGTATAGAGGTCCTATAATTTTTAAATTATAAACCGCTCTTGGAACAGACACTTTCGTTGCCATATTTAAAGCCGTCTGGCATTAACTTTGCAACCGAATTTTTCTCTGGCAAATTAATTGTAGGTTGTCTGCTATTCAAAAAGTAATATTGTGTAATTTTTAAGCTTGATAAAATGACGTATAGAGGTCCTATAATTTTTAAATTATAAGCCGCTATTGGAACAGATACTTTTTCGTTGCCATATTTAAAGCCGTCTGGCATTAACTTTGCAACCGAATTTGTGTCTGGCAAATTAATTGTAGGTTGTCTGCTATCCAAAGAGTAATATCTTGTAATTTTTAAGCTTGATAAAATGACGTAAAGAGGTCATATAATTTTAAAATTATATTCCACTTTAGGATCAGGCACTTTCGTTGTCATATTTAAAGCCGTCTGTCATTAACTTTGCAACCGAATCCGTGTCTGGAAAATTAATTATAGGTTGTCTGCTATCCAATGAGTAATATCTTGTAATTTTTAAGCTTGATAAAAACATATTAAAAAATGAGCCTTGATAAAATGACGTGATTTTGAAGTTTTTTGACCTGCATAACCCCTTCTGCCACAGGTAAACGCAACGTCTCCCGACTGCCAGACCGCTTGCTAAAGTATTCTACCATAAAAGGGAAAAACATATTAAAAAATGAGCCTTGATAAAATGACATGATTTTGAAGTTTTTTGATCTGCATAACCCCTTCTGCCACAGGTAAACGCAACGTCTCCCGACTGCCAGACCGCTAGCAAACGTATTCTACCATAAAAGGGAGAAACATATTAAAAAATGAGCCTTGATAAAATCAGGTGACGGAAACGTTGCTAGCTCTTAGACTAATGGATTAGCGACATTAAAATATGCATGAAACTTTTACACATAAACAGAGATTCATTGATAAAATAAATATATCACAGCTTTTGACGCTTCTTTAATAATAAAAAGTATATATATATAAAACGAAAACCTGTAATAAGTATTTTTGGTCAGAACTCCTCCATACGAAAGAATTTTTAACCACACCGAAATAGAAAACTATGTAGAAATTCCGGGCTATGATTTAAACTTGTTTCTAGGCCGGTCTGGGTTATGATTTTAACATTTTCCATGCCGTGCAGAACTTTTTCCCCTATGGGTCGGTTTGGACCGGACCTAGATATTTTGATCCATGTAGACCTCTAGTGCTGACGATGAACATAATTTGAAAACAAGTTTTGATTTAAATCAATATGCTGCTTTATTACGTCCAAGTAAGGGGTACTGTCTTAAATCGATATTTAATAACGGATAATTTGTGAACGATCCCTCATTTGCTTTGAAATTGACTGACAAAAGCTTCGTTTACAAGCATGGTAAAGTGGTGTAAGTCACGAATTTTGGAGAATTTTGGATTTTAATATCTCTGTCAGGTTTTTAGATTCGGACATGAAATTTTTTTGTTCAATTTAGAAATGGATAAGGAATAATTTCCTAATTGGGAATTTTGATCTACGAGGGCCGTATAAAAATTTAATTTTCGTATTTTTTCAAATAGACCCCCCATGGAGTTTCAACTTATCTTATCATAAATTTCACCTTTTTTTATGAATTTTTGCAATTGGAAGTATGGATCTAGAGACAATATTTAAGGAGATAGCCTATTGTTTCGATATTTATGACTCACCCTGTATGTATTCAATTTTTACATCATTAAATATTTCAAGTTAACAAAGTTTTTTTATTTTTTAAGTAAACACGTTTATTTTAATATCTTGTAAAGATTAATTTACTTTAAAATGTATAGTTGTAAATTAAATTATTATTATTTTTTAAATCATAAAATCAGCTGCTGATGGGATGTTGCTACACAATTTAAACTCCCTTTCCTCGAATGAATTTGGCGTAATTTGGAAGAATTAGATTCTGTCACAGCCAAATTTATGTTTTAATAATAATAATAACAATAAATCCACTTGTTAGGATTTTTTACACTGATAATGCGTCCCGGTTGAGCCTAACTAAAATTCATTTAATTTATTATTATTATTATTCATATATTTTCTAACACACTAGAAAATTAAACTTAACCATTCACTGAACGATGTGCCACATCTGGCACATACCTAAAAATCCCATAATTCTCATTTATGTGCTATGAACTTGGCCTATAGGATCGCTGTAACTAATCAAGAATACAGTCCAAAGAATGGAATAACACTTATTATGTCCGTGTCAGGTGGCCGCATTTGACAAAAAATTAGAATTTGTTGTTCGGAAACAAAACATTTTTCGGTCAAGTTATTAAAGCAAAATTTACTTTTATTATTTTTTCTGAATACTTAAAAATATTAATGTAAAGAAAAATGCAGAGGATTAAGCATATAAAATTGATTAATTTAAGTCCATTTAATAACAAAATATATCAATACAATATTTTTAAACTCTAATTGTGTATATAAAGTATGCGCCTTAAAATATAAAATTTTAGCTGAAATTTGAATTTTATTTTAATTCAGTTATTAGACCAATACATATATTTCAATTTTTTTTCTTTTTTCATAAAATAGAAAAATCGTGCAGTGAAGGGTTAAGTAGGACAGATTTACCTCAACTCACTTTGTGCCAATGACTCTCTTTATCAAATAAATAAATAAATGTAATTTTTTAAACTGTATGACAGTCATAGAGAAGTTAGAAATAACTAAAACAGAATCAACGTAACTTTATTTTGTATTTATAGCGCTCCCCAGTGGAACCAAACAGTCTAGTTAAATGTGCTAAAAATTTGTTTGTATGTTCCACATGATTATTCAAACTCGTATTGAAATTTGAAAACATTTCACCTGAACAACAGTTTACCATGTTTTAACAAATATTCAGTTGAAATCCAAGTTAATTTTAGAGAATAAAAGTTTATTGACGTTTATGGATATTTGACCCTCATGTAGCATACTTTTTAATGAAAACTTAACAGCATTGCAATCATTTTGCAGCTCTGTATGTTGTCCGCTTATTGTTCTTTCTACTTATGTGTGAATGCGAATCATTTTGATTTTATGGTAAAAGATCGGTTTGAATTGAAAATTTCTGAATTTTTGATAAAAGCATCCAGTTTTCACACGTAAAGAATAAAAAGGAATTAAATTTGTCACATTTTATTTATTCCTTTATTCAAAAGAATTTGTCCCCATTGTTATTTTTTCCAACTGACTTCTAACGGATCTCCTTGTACTTATCTTAAAAACAATATCGACAAGAAAACGGATCTCTTGCCAGTAGCGAAAGTTCTTTTTCTTATTTCCCTAATTAACTTTTCTTTATCCGGCTTTGTTATAGGCATTTACGTCATCATTTGGCTGTTATTTTCCTATTTTTTTATTTTCTCCTCCGTTCACTGATGTGTTTCCTTGTATCTTCTTTTCTTGGTCCGATTTACCAATTTACCCTTTCTTTTATCGTTTCATTATTTATTTATTTATTTAAGTAAGGATTAAATTGTGATTGTGTTCTACTCGAATATCCGGGTTTAAAACGTGTGTTTTATTTTCGAAATCATCTTAGGGGTCGTCCATATATATAATGTCATGCTTGGATGGGGGGGGGGAGGGGGTTCGTGAAAATGTGACAGTTTGTGACAAAGGAATGGGAGGGGGTAAAAAGAAGTGTGACATGACACATTTTTATTTCAATAAAAGCATTAAAAGTCAGCAGATGAAATTATGAAATTTGTAATGATAAAGTAAAGATAACATTTAAAATCAAATATATTAAATTTCATTTTACAAAATACTAAAGTTTTCAATTTTTTTTCCAGATTAATATTTTATTATTATTGTATGTTAATTATGATTTTTGACGCAAACTTTAATCTAATATAACACAAAATAAGTACACGAATAATGTTTATTGCTATGCGTACAAATGCCATTAAAACACAGTTTAAAACTTAAAAATAAAATTTTAAATATGGTCTATAACGTAGTGCTTTGTCGCTGATCTGTAAGTACATGCTTACATAATATAGCGTGGCATGTGACAAAAGGGGAGGGGGAGGGGCTATGATGAAGTGTGACATTTTGTGACAAAGGGGGGCAGGGGGGGGATAAAAAATATTGAAAAAATATATGACATGATTTATGGATGGCCCCTAAATACATTCTTTGCTTACGGAAATTAATTCCGAGGTTCGTAGAGATAGTGGGAGATCATGGAGCTTAAGGCCCATTTAGATAAGGCTGCTAAATGATTTGTTAGTTAATTATAATGCATTATTAGTTATTAAAAACTAATAACAAACAAAATAATAAAATTAAGATGAACTGACATGTACAACTGAACTGACATAATTGTCATGAAGTGATATGGTCACAATTAGATATTGTGGACACGTAATTTAGGATTTAGCTAATGTAAATGTGGAAAAATGATTCGAATTATAACTAAGATATATTTTTTTGTTTACATTACAAATAATGATTCGATTTCTTACAAATAATTTAATAAAGTTAAGATGAACTGACAAGCATAAATAGCATTTCTTCACTTCAGTACTTTGGACATCTCATTTAGGATTTAACTTCTGTAAATGTGATAAAAATAATTTAAATGTAACAATAATTTTTTTCCGCTTCAATTAGAGATAATAATTCAATTTCTTCGAAACAGATTAGTGTTGATCAGAAAGCATAATAATCAGTTATTATATAAAAACTTTTAATAGTATTTTTTAGTTGAAAGCTTCTTATGGTGAAAAATGTTAATTCTATATTCTTGAAAATATGAGACTAATGAGAGTAAGGAAAATCTGAATAAATAAAAGAAGTCAAATGACTCGGCTTCAGTTTTATTCATTATGGAGGCTATTCAAATTTAATACCCCTTTAGTGGAAAATAACCCATATAAACTAGATCGCATCAACGCTATTATTGCTGTAATTGTTAACGATAATGATGTTTAAATTATGTAAGAAAAGCTGATAACGTGGTTTAAGATAACGTTATGTACTAGCTAAATTAATCAATATTATTTTTCTAAAATGACTATTTTTCCTTCATTTCTCAAATGGAGGAGTAAAACCTCCTAAGACTGAGATAGAATCACCAAGGGCCGAAAATAAATTTTGTTTCAAACAAATTACATTTTACATTTTAATTTCAATCCAAACTGCTTATTTTCCGATTTATTTTTGAATTCATTTTTGCTCTCAACATCAATGTTCTCATACTGGCAAATTCTCTTATTTCGAAACAACAAAATATGTGCTTTTCAATTTTCTGATAAATGCAGAATATATTGCAAAAAATTTTGTCAAAGTTAGCGTTTTGAAACGAATTTTTCGAAGCGGGAGATCTTGGGAACGAAAAAAAAAAAAAAAACACTAAGAAAATAATTGTTTATAAATCAAATTTAATGAATTGAGAGAAAAATGAAACTGCACGACCTCTTATAAATTCTTCAAATATCATCTCAGCAAGTTTCGTGTTTTTACTTTTAAAAATGAGGAAAATGTCTCAGAAAATTTCGAACATTTCACGATGGAAAAAGATTTTTTCGAATATGCGGTTTTTTTGCATTGAGTTAAGAGTCAATTGAATAATCAAACTAGATCATAAAAAAGTTTTTTGAAAAATTTTCAACCTTGAGCCCCCTTAAATTAGCAAATAGTTAAGAAAGTTTTTTCCGACGTTGGATTTCGGGACAGTCCCCGGCCGGACCCTGTAGACGTAATTGGACCGACCTATTATATTTAAGTACGACCACTTATATTTAGGATCTACCCTTCGAGTCGCGTTGTCGATTAAGAACATGAGAGATTTTTTGGTTAGATTATACATTTTTTCATTTATTAAAAAAGATTTTTTACATCTATTATAAAAACTATTCCAGGATCATAGAAAAGGGCTTTTTTTCGCCCACATATGCTTCCGTTTTTCAATTATCGTTCGAAGGGCATTTCGAACGCCTGTATTTCGAAAGTGAGTTCCTGGAAAAAAGGATTATCGACGGATTTAACGACTCTTTTCGCACCTTTGTTTAGTGGTTATGAATGGGAAGACACGCGCTGTTGCCAAAGCGTGGGAGAAAAATAATCAGGATCCCGGATGCTCGAAAGGAAAACAACTCGGCAAGTAGCCGAAGAAAGAGATAGTATCTTGATGCTGGCATGTCATTTGTGTCGTTTGAATAACAGATCATCCCAGTAATAATAACAATAACAGTTTAACATAACTAATATTTGCCTTAATCTTTCTCGCATAATAATAAGACAGAGTACAGGCTCAACAACAACAACAACAACAACAAAAAAGGGGGTTGAATTTCATGACCTCGAAATGGTAAACATTAATATTTCTTTTACGAAATATACCGCTGGTACCAAAAAAATACCCTGAATAAGTGTTTTTTTTTTTTTTTTTTTTTTTTTACTCCACGGTGATTCCGAGGATTACGATTTTAAAATGCAGAAAAAAAAGTAATTTTCCCTTCACCTACTTGAACAACCGAGGATTTACGCAGGCACGATCAGATCTGAGTTGTTTAGCTGCGCGCAATCTTAGTGACAGCGCACAAGTAAACGCCAAACTAGAACTTCAGAAAATATTCATCTCAGCGTAACATTCCTTTGTACAGTAGAATCGACTCAGAGTGCTAGGCGTGACTTTCGAAAATGGACAGTATCGTCTAATTACATATATATAATGTTAAATAGTAGTATTGTACAGGGTGGTCATAAATAAACTTTGCCGATATACGGAGCTCTAGCGGCCAGTCCGCTCAACCGATCGAAATGAAATTTCAGATATAGCTATTCAGAGGTATGAGCTCGAGATTCTGTGAACGACAACAAAATGGCGCTCACGGTTACGGTTATAGTTACAGAAACTCGAAAATTTCCAATGGCAACACCCATTTTTTTCATCGCAAAATGCTCAGCGCATGCGAAAACCCTAAAGAGCGTTGGAACCAACCGTACGTGTATCGCAAGAAACGGACATGTTCTGCACGCACAAAAAGCCGTTCTGGGAATCCTCCCCCCAACCCCCATAAAAAAAAAAAAACTCGATTGGGGCGCAATACGCAAGGAGGAAATTTGCATATGACACAGAGTCAGTACACTAATCTCTGATTACAATACAGATCGGAGAAACTAAAACTTTTATTTTGATTACGCATTTTCCACATGGGTGTCATCACAGGCAATTACACATTGCATGGTGTAATAATGTGCATGCATAAGTATATATATATATATACATATATATATATATATATATATATATATATATATATATATATATATATATATATATATATATATATATATATATATATATATACTTTTATAAATACAACCAAAGTAATTCAGATATTACCATTCAATAAACCAATGAAACTAGTATTTTTACAATCATCTTATTGAAAACATTTGAAGTTTGAAGTGAAATAGAAGGCAGATTACCAAAATAATAAAAGTTAAATGGATAAATGGACAGTAGAAGGCTTTTTCATTAAACTACTCTCAGGGGTGCATAATTTAATGAAAAAAAGCAAAAGCATTCAACCAGTTTCTGTTATGGGACGTGCTAAAAGCTAAGAAATTCGTCCCACAATGCACCCGACTGGTCGGACTTTATTTACTGTTACAAATTAGGAAAAAAGATATTCATTGAAGAAAATAAAAACAACATTAAATAATAACCATAATAAAATATTTGTTAAAAATGTATATATATACTAAAATATTTACCAATATATTATGTGCGTGTATGAGTATTATTATCATTATCATTAAACACATATTGCACGTATCATTTTAGTTTGAAAATAGAGCAATTTATTTCAAGCTGGGAAATTTTTTTATTCGCCCCTTTCCCTGAAAAAATATTTATAGCTACGCCCCTGACGAAAAAGAATTGTTTTGTATCAAGTTGCTTCTTAACCCTTTCAGGGGTAGAAGAATTATGTTCATAAAAGCATGAAATAATTGACTGACATCAGAATATTCTAACGAATTTCTTAGAAAATGAAAATCCACTATTTTGCACTTTCATTAGAAAATCATTCATTTGAAAATTTTATTAAAATATTCTTGATAAGATTTGACAGTTTTGCAATTAAAATTAGGTGGATAGACCGTTTAGCCAACGCCCTTTAAAAGGTTAATCAAACTGATGGTAATGAATCAAACTAAAACATTTTTGTGTCAGTGCATTCGTTATCGAAGCAATTTTTTGCATTGTTTTTTATAATTTCGAAAATATTCAATAGCATTACGAAAACTCCATTTTGTTAAAGGGCAGTCTTATTTCGTTTTTACTTTGTGTGCTTTTTGTATTTGTATGTGTATGTTGTGACAGTACAGCCGAGATTCTTATCTGCTTTTCTGAACGATTAATGTCGTTTTATATATTTAGTCGCACCATGCCAATTACATTGCTCTAATGATGGAGATCCGAACACTAATAAAATTAGCAACTACAAAAGATAGAAGAATTATGCGATAAACATTTCCTTTATCAGTTAATAACTATCTACATCGTAAGGTAAAAACACAAACGTAATCACTCGCATCAAGCGCCAAATAGGAGAAAGTTTTGCGAAGTTGAAATTAGCCATTTACGATCATTTTAAAATTTGTATGCATAATATCATTGACTGTTCTTCTTCTTCTTCTTTTTCTTTTCTTTTCTTTCTTTCTTTCTTTCTTTCTTTTTTTCTTTTTTTTTTTTTTATGAGCCGAAATTACATGGCAATTTTTAGCATGTATTTTCACAACAGCAAATAAAAGATAAGGTAGATGTGCCAGTAATGGACCACCTTCCAGTAATGGGCCACCTCGCACTTTTTGATTTATAAAAAAAAAATAATAAATAATAGTTAAGCTTTTATTATTTTTTTCTGAACTCCACTTTGCATGCTTTATAAGCTGGATTAATTTTTTACAATTTCCGTCAAAACAATTAGGAAGCAGAAAATAAAGTATCGCAGTTTTTCTGTTTTTCACTGAAAATCTTAATGAAAATGCTAAGAGCTGCCTTTACTTACTTAGTTTATATCTTTTTTATTTTTCTGTAAAAATGGAATATTTTTGTTTGGTTAGCAATATAAAACATTGAATTTAATATACCAATGGCCAATTACAAAATTTTATTTATTTTTAAGATTTTAGGAGGGGTGGTCCACTACTGGATTGCTTATTTCGTGATTTTCCAGTAATGGACCACCCAAGTGACCAATGCAAAAAGGGTAATTTCAGTAGCGATAAAATATTTTGATTTAACTAAAAAGATAAATAATCAAATTTAATACTTAAATTTTCCTATTAGAATTTAATAAAGGCAATTTCTTTATAAATAGTTGTTTTTAAAAAGTCATCCAAAATTGGTACAAAAAACAAGCAGAACATTTGACAAAATCAAGATGTGCCATTACAAATGAAGTTGTTTTAAGTTGGTTCAGAAATGTAAAATCATATTTTGAAGAAGACATTAATATTTTCTTCCGAATTCTAAAGCATACAGAGAGAATTTTCAATTGAGTTAAAACTGGGTTTCTTTTGTGCTCATAAAACAGGGAAAATTTTGGGACCAAAATCAATTAAAGATGCGTATTATGTAGTTCCGAATAACGAAATAGAACCAATCACTGTTATGGGATGTTTTTCAGCAAATAGTGAGACTGTTCCATTGATGATAATATATCCATATAAGCATTTCTAATGCGAAATTGTGGAATCAATCTGTGCCGAATTGATAGGCTATATGATTGTCTGAAAATGGTTGGATAGTGCAAGAACATTTATTATTTTAAATGCATTCTAAAATTCCATATTGAATAGTTTGGACTATCGGAAAGGGATGATAAAATTGAAGATTTGTTATTTATATTTCATATTTGCACAGCACATCATTTATACAATGATATTAATGAAGACTGGAGACTTTTTTTAATGCCTTATTTTAACTAAACTTGATTTCAGTAAAACATTGTTTTATCTTATAAATCCTTTAAATTTAAATATTTTGTTTTATATCTTTTCAATATAAATCCTTTAATGTGATAAACAGTTTATAATATCATTAATATTTTGTTTTATATCCACATTATAAATCCCTGATTATAATAAATTCATAACTTAAATTTAAATATTTTGTTTGTTTTTTCATTATAAATCCTTTAATGTAATGAATTTCTAACTTAAGTTTTAATATTTTGTTTTATTAGTATGCTTTCATTAAGTTCTGAGCAAAATAAGTTGAAAAAACCATTATCTGTTATTTTTTGTAGGATGGCCCATTATTGGAACATAGGCGGTCCATTACTGGAACATAGGTGGTCCATTACTGGGCTTTTGGGTGTTGAGACATATTTCTATTATTTAAAATTAAATTTTTATTTTTATTGGGAAATGTAACTATGGGATTAGTTAAATATTGTTGAAAGATTAATATAATATGAAAAAAATTGGAATACAATAATTATAACTATTAATAAAAAAAATATTTTTTAGAGTAATTCCTAAGGGGGTCCATTACTGGCACATCTACCCTAGCTATTTTTAATTTTCATTTAGACTTCTAAAAGATCGTCTGAAGTATTTACACATTTACGAGATATTTAGGATGCACTTATTTTTAATATTTTAACAGCTTATGTTGGAATTCTATTTAATGAGAGATTACGAAAAAATATAGGTTACTTTAGAAAATTTGAGAAAAATAGTTTAAATATACTTTTATCAGTGTTTCGCACCGATTAGATTTTGTTAACATTTGTTTTCATTTGGCTACTGTTTTTTTATTTGTTATTCGCCAAACCGCTAGTGCTTAATAATAACAAAAGCCTGCGAGAACCCTGGTTTTGCATATTTTACACCGCATAAAATATTTAAATTTACTCTTAGGGTCATTCCATGTCAATTCAACCAATTTTTCCCCCATTTGTAACCCGACCGACAGGGATTTGGATGAAACTTTGGGTACACACTAATTCTATCATGAAATGATTCCATCAGAAATTTTTCGTTCCTGGACCTCATGGTTTGTGAGATATGGGGGGTCCAATTCTTGGGGGTTTCTCAAATCTCACATTTCTTAGTCTGTATTCTGAGATTGCCGTTCCATATTCAAAAAAATTGTTTCTCTGGATCTAAAACATGAATTATCCTAAAAATATCACTGTAAGAAGATAAAAAGATGCAGATTTTAATAAAAAATATTTAAAAAATTTATTCGTAATATTTAGGATAAAAAAAGTCAGCCAAAGTTGAGAGTTATGGTTATTTTTCCAAATTTTTGTGACTTTACGAAAAAGGCTGTACACAAAAAGGCAAATTAAATTTCCAATTTCTTTTTGTTTTAAATAAAAGTTTATACTTTGGGCTTTCTATCTATGAAATAAAAATGATGTGTTTCGCATGGCTTATGCAAAAATTTTGGGTACTTTCCAATTAGCAGGATAAGTGCTTTATTTTTATATATTACATATGCACACAAAAAAAAAAAAACAAATGTAATTTCCCATTTCTTTTTGTTTTAAATAAAAGTTTACACTTTGGGCATTCTATCTATGAAATAAAAATGATGTCTTTCGCATGGCTTATGCGAAAATTTTGGGGACTTTCCAATTAGCCGGATAGGTGCTTTATTTTTATATATTACATATGCACACAGAAAAGCAAATGAAATTTCAAATTTCTTTTTGTTTTAAATAAAAGTTTACACTTTGGGCTTTCTATCTGTGAAATAAAAATGACGTCTTTCACATGGCTTGTACAAAAATTTTGGGTACTTTCCAATTAGCCGGATGCGTGTTTTATTTTTACATACGTACATATGTATAGATCTATATAAATACATACATGTACATATGTATATATACAGTATATTGATATATATATGTATAACACTGGTGCCCGTCTAACAGAAAAGTACCAAATTTTACCTTGTTTTGAAAATCTGCACTAATTAAGGGGAAAAATCTGACTAAGTTTAGATGTAATACTTAAATAATTACTGGAATTTCTATGAGTTACTGAATTTAATGTTATTTGATACAAAAACATTGGAAATTTCGTTTGCCTTTTTGTGTATGGAATTTTTCATAAAGTCACAAAGTTTCGGAAAAATAATCAGAACTTTCAACTTTGATTTACTTTTTCGGCCGTATATAAATCTCTATTAACTGCCCTAATTGCTTTTTTTACTTGCTTTTTCTGCCGCTTAAACGGTTCTCCCCATTTATATAATTCACATTTCATTAAGAGCAAAATTCTGTGATGCTCACATATATTAATCAAACGGTTTTCACTTAATTTTTGTTTTATAAATGCAATAGTCCTAACTAATAAAAGTTCTTTTTCTGAATCACAGAGATTATCAATGTAGTCTATTTCTCTGTTATTTCTATGGCTAGTTTTGTGACATTCTAAACCAGTTAATATTATAATACTGCAAGCCTGAAGACTAGTAGAAGGTTTAATATCAGGCTCCATATTAAAACAATAAAGCAACAAAATATTTATACATATCATAAACTATAAAGTATGTAACAATCAGATTTTTAGTAGCAAAGTAAAAGTTAGATCATTCTTCTATGATAAGAAACAACAGAATGACAATAATTTTATTAAATTGATTTCAAAACATCTGCTTTCATACTAACGAACATTACTCTGCCTTTATCAGAAGGTGTTTATACAAGGCAGGTGCAATTAAATCTTTCAGACTATAGAAACAAATTTATGTTCTGTTAAACATTTGTGTATTTAAACTTGCCAATATAAATATTTAAACTGATTAAAATTAACCAAGGACAGGAAATACAAGGTTTTGAACATTTTTTAAACACAAATAATTAATATATAAGCATTCGAAAGAAAGGATGGAAATGTGAGGAGAAAAAATTAGATATTTTATACTGTACAAAAAAAAAAAAAAAAAAAAAAAAAAAAAAAAAAAAAAAAAAAAATCTGTTTTGAGTTTAATGATTGAAAATAAAAGCAAGAGATTCTTTAGATTAGCAAAAAATGCCCATTATTAAATAAGTAAATGAAACATATGGACCATTCACTAAATTTAATTGGGAAACATATTACAGTCAGATTTTTTTTTAATCAGAAAAAACAAAGCCTAAATTTTACTCTGCAAATAAAAAAAACATGCATCAAATAACATTAAATTCAATAACTCATAGAAATTCCAGTAATTATTTAAATACCACAGCTAAACTTATTCAGATTTTTTTTTTTCCTCTTAATTGGTGCAGATTCTCAAAACAAGGCAAAATTTTGTACTTTTCGGTTAGACGGGCACCAGTGTTATACATATATATATCAATATACTGTATATATATATATATAATATGAACATGTATATTACATCTGCATTTATATAGATCTATACATATGTGCATATGTAAAAATAAAACACGCATCTGGCTAATTGGAAAGTACCCAATTTTTTTGTGTAAGCCATGCGAAAGACATAATTTTTATTTCACAAATAGAAAGCCCAAAGTGTAAACTTTTATTTAAAACAAAAAGAAATGGGAAATTTCATTTGATTTTTTGTGTGCATATGTAATATTTAAAAATAAAGCACTTATCCGGCTAATTGGAAAGTACCCAAAATTTTTGCATAAGCCATGCGAAACACATCACTTTTATTTCATAGATAGAAAGCCCAGAGTCTAAACTTTAATTTAAAACAAAAAGAAATTGGAAATTTAATTTGCCTTTTTGTGTACAGCCTTTTTGGTGAAGTCACAAAAATTTAGAAAAATAACCATAACTCTCAACTTTGGCTAATTTTTTTTATTCTAAATATTATAAGTAAATTTTTAAATATTTTTTTATTAGAATCTGCATCTTTTTATATTTTTACAGTGATATTTGTAAGATGATTCACGTTTTAGATCCAGAGAAACAATTTTTTGAAGATGGAACTGCAATCTCAAAATACAGACTCAGAAATGTGCGATTTGAGAAACCCCCAAGAATTGGACCCCCCATATCTCACAAAGTATGAGGTCTAGGGAAGAAAAAATTCTGATGGAATCATTTTATGATAGAATTAGTGTGTACACAAAGTTTCATCAAAATCCCTGAGGGTCGGGTTACAAGGTCTGGTTGAATTGACATGGAATGACCCCTTAGAAAAAGTTGCAAGTCACAATAATGAGCGACATATTTTAGTAATCGCATAAAAATAAAAATGAAATTAGAAAGCTAAATTTTTTTTTATCAAATAGTCTTAGAAAATGGAGGTATATTAGTCTCATGGGATTATCACTAAGAAAGAAAAATGACCATTTGGTTGATTTACCCTAAAGAGGGGGAAGATGAAGCAACTCTGCGAAATCTTCTGAAGTAATTTAATGCCTAAGAGTATGAAATTGCAGGCAAGACTATCGAAGTGATTTGAATCGAATAATTTAAAACATTTTTTTTTTTCGATAAATCCTGAAAAGTATTGTATTGCGGAATCTTGGAAAAAAAGTGACCGGAAAAAAAGTTATCGGAAAAAAGTGACATAAAACTACAAAAGCGGAAAAATGTGACACGGAAAAAAAGTGACGCGGAAAAAAAGTTACCGGAAAAAAAGTGACAAAGAATTGATTTTGGGGATTCATTGCTTAAATATGAAAGAGGGATCGGGGAGGGGGGCTCATAGTTTAGGTAAATGGGTTTTTCATGCTGAATTAACTGTTTTGGTTCAATTTTTGGATATACATTCATCCTGAAAAGACACTTGCCTGATTAGTTTTAAGGTACGATTACCCCCCCCCTCCCCCATCCGTCCTCAATTAGATGCAGGCCCGTAGCCAGGATTTCCTTTCGGGAGGGGCTCAATTTTGGAATTTTTTCCAATCTTACAAAAGTATTTTGCATAATTAACAACAAATAGTTTAAAAATAATCAAGGCTTAACCTAAAGTGTGTGCCTGCATAGGATTCTTGATGACATTGTGCAATATTATTATTTCGTATTTAATTTTTTCAATTTCTGACTTTTAAGAGCACTTCCGATTTCTAAACCGGTTCGGAATCCAAAAGAGTTTTTAGGAAAAAACTTTTGCGAAACTTAAAAAGCACTAATAATGTTTGAATGAATCTCAAGTAATCTATGAGAAGAACGTTAAAAAATATTGAAATGCATACAAATAATGTGAATTGATTTAAAACACGGGATTGACATTACGAGTGCAAGGTCTCGAAAATGTTGATCCATAAATGAAATTAACTACACGCATTAATTTTTCCAAAGAAGAATTAATGGCTGCAATCATATGTAATCATAAAAATTACATTTGTATGTTACATTCTTTGATTATAATATTTATAAACTCAATACTCTTGGCACAATAAATTTACTAGTTCAACAGAAGCAATCATGGTAATGATGCTGACTCATTTATTAAGATCTAGTGTCCCAATGAATGGAAATCATTACAAAGCAACCCAGTCCCTCATTGGTCATAACACTTAGAGGCAAAAATTTAATTACTTTCATTGTCGAAAGAGATTATTTCAGCATTGACTTTTGTTACTGGGGCTTCAACCAAGATCGTCAGCAAATATTTAATATTATTATAATACGTCAGATTATAGTATTAAAATTTTTAGACTTTTTGTGTTAGTGTCAACATTAGCAATTCGTTTACACTCTAATTCATATTCAGCTTTCATTTGCTACATTGACGCTTTATCCTGTAAATATTGCGGCAGATTCTCTAATTTGCTTACTTTTTCCAGTGAAGTAAATCCTAGAAGAAGTAATGAGAAATCTCTTAGAATGTCTTCATTCAAAATGAATCAATCCTTTAAATTTTGAATAAGACTTTCTACAGAGAATAAAAACCATGATATTGTAATACTCTTCAGCGGATGTTATTTGACGGTTTGTACGTGTTATCTGTCTAAATGTTAGTCTTGAGGGTCTATATTTCAGTTTGAAAAACGTCTTCCCGAAGTTTCGATGCACAATAAAATATGTCACAAAAGATTTCTATTGCATTTTTCTCTGTATTTATGTAAAACATTTAGGGCATCTTTAGCAAGATGCTTTCAGAAAACACATTTAGCTTTTTTCCAACATCTGAAGCATGTAGAAAATAGTCTTCCTAATTTTTTGTGATCTCTCTTTATCTATTCTTTCGTGAAAAAACAAAACAAAACAAAAAAGGTAACAAATATGCTTTGGAATATGTAAGAAAATTAAATACTATTACAATTATTGGAAAATTGTATGGCTTTTTGAAAAATAAAATGAAATTAAAATTGTTTCTTATCGTGGCAATATCTAAATATCTCCAGTTATATAGTAGTGTAATAAATTGAGTTGCTTGAGTCAAATCGGTTGGCTCATATCGAGTACTTGACGTACCTTCATCAGAGTCAAATTCTTCTGAACGCTAACATCAAAATAATTCTAAATTTAAATTTCAAAACAAAACTTGCTACCAGAAAAAACTGATATTATGGGAACTGGTTTCACGTAAAATAATTTAAGATTTACTGTACCCATGGTGCTTTTTTGTGAATTTTTAAATATTAAAAAAAAAACGCATGTGAAAAATAATTTTTGCCATTTCATATCATATTTTCCAATTACTTTAAAGATTCCATTAACAATCATTGCTGTTTAAATTTTTACTTTGTCTCGACACAACTCAAAATGTCCCTATATTGACTATAATAATAGCATCCCCATAGCCCGTCAGCATGTATTCCGGATTCGCCGAATGTCAATCATTCTGTCATCCTATGAATTAAGTGCTTCCGTTAGAAAAATGCCTAAATAGTTTGTTACTTTAAACCCGAAAACGATTAAGAGGGGAAAATACAAGGGGTCATACTGGAGTTGCATATTGCCAACTCACCCCCACGTTTGGTGATTCGACAAAACCCCAGGGAAGATTCGACAAAACCTCAGGAAAGAACCCTGTTTATGTATTGTATCATCTGCCCAATAAAGGCCCAACATTCGTTGTAATTTTTAAACTTTTGTTCATTCTTTATCTTAGAAATGGAAGAGTGCTTTAGGAATTCTTTAAAGAAAAAACGTTTGTGCTGTTTATGATGGTAATTTATTTCTCAAAGATAAAAAAATAAAAAAAATAAGACTTATTTGCGCTGTGTCCGATATAAATTCTTCAAGGCAAGAATTATATTAAAATATAATGACATTCTTAAAATCGGAAAATTTTCTCACAACAATGAAACAACCTCAAAAGAAAGCCAACAAACAGACTTTAAAAATCAGTTGGTAAACAAAATAAAATCCAATCCAACCGCACCAATCACAAGGATTTATTAGTAAATGAAAAATAGGTATTTTTAAGTAATTTTTAAGGACATATAGCTAAAGGAAATCTCTTAAAATATAGCACTTGAATCCAATACATGTAATCCTTGTAAAATTAAATATTAATTATTAAGTTACCTCTGTTTATATCTAAAGAAAAAATGCATTTTACTTCCTCATCATATGAGGAATTTAAAACTTAATTGTTTCTGAGTTTGTGAAAAGTTTACTGCAGTTATTTCTTAATTCACTTTCAGTGCCCTTTTCCTAGAAAGAAATACATTAACCTTATAATCAATGATTAGTTCAACTATAAAAAATGTTGTATTGAATGAAATCTATGTCAAATTACTTATTTGTACGAATTATTTTCGGAATTCTTAGTTTTCAGACATAATTAATTTACTTATTCAAAATTAAATAGTAATAATAATAATAATTAAATACGTAGAAGAGATTACACCTTCAACAGTAACAAAGTACATGTGCTACTTTTTCTGTTTCTTACATTTTTATATTATTTTCATCAAGTTTAACAATTATAAAATGTTTAAATTTTCTGCACTGTTTACTTATTTGGGTGAAACCAATTTTCTTTGTGCTTTTTCAAAAAAAAAAAAAAAAAAAAAAAAGTCTTTTTTTAGGATCTAGATTTTACTAAATAACAGTAATATTGTTTAAATATGTGTTTAAGCTGTACAAAATTAGCATCCACACAGAAAAATAAAAAGAATATTGCCCAGTTAAACTGATGGCATTTATTAAAATTATATTATAAGGAAATTAAAAAGAAGCCTATATGCTATTTCCTGTTATGAATTATATGTTATAACATAAATGATATACATATATTTTCCATTTACTTTTAAGGAAAAGTAATAGTCTAAATTACAGATTTTGATTCGATTTTCTAATGTCCATATTTTCAATTCCAGGAAAATATTAATACGCATAAATACTTATTTAACTCTGCTATCCCCTTTTTATAAGACAACTGATACATTAACAAATTTGGTATATTTAAAAAAATATTTTTGCTTTTATTTTGATTGTATATTTTTAGAAGCCAGTTTCTTCAGAAACTTTCTTCTATCTCATACATGTTAATACTTCAAAATTCGCTGTCACAGTAACAAAATTAAATAGCGATTTATACCCATTATGGAGATTTTAATTATATGAAGTTCTCTTGAGAAATGACAATAGCTAAAATCATGTAAATCATGTACAATGCAGCACAGCAACGCGAATTGCTGGATTTTTTACACCGAAACCCAAAATGCAACAACTTATATCAACATCTAAATGAATCTGAAGTTTGATGAAATTCCGTGCATTAGTTCTTAAATAGAACTATTGAAGAAATTATGAAAACTGCAGCATAGAAGTGCCATTTGTAGGGTGATGTATGCCAGAGACTAACCAGGTTCAATTTTCATCAGGTACAAACTGAAACTGAAGTATGATAAAAATCCATACATTAGTTCTTGCGATACATCTATTTCAAAATCGTAAAAAATACAGCATAGCAGCGCCACCTGTAGGGGGATGTACACCAAAAACTAAACACCAAACTAACTGAAACTAACTGAACTATCTTAACTAACTGAATCCGAAGTTTTATGAAAATCCGTGAATGAGTTCTTGAGATATAACTGTTGCGATAATCATGAGTAATGCAAAACGGCAGTGCCAATTGTTGAGCGATTTGCACCAAAAAGTAATCAACAGCAAATTGTATCAAGGACTAACTGAATCTAAAGTGTTATGGAAATCTGTACATTATTTCTTGAGATAGAGCTATTGTGGTAATTGTGAATAAGGCCAGGGCCATTGCTAAGACTTTTTATTGGTGGGGGAGAAGACCTTAAATTGCCAAGTCAAATTTTCATATTTGCCAACTCGTTTTATAATTTTGCCAAGTTACCACACTTAGAAAATGTAATACAGTTCTTATTTGTAAAAAGTTTAATAATATTTCCAATTAGAGTTGTAAATTTTGCAAATTCTATCAAAAATAGAAAATGTACTACAATTTTTATTAAAATTTTAATTAAATTTGCCAAGTGTAACAACATTTGCGAATGTTTTGGGGGGGAGACTCCCCCCCTGTCCCCCCCCCTTAGCGAGGCCCCTGAATAAGGCAGTACAGCAGTAATATACTACAAAAACTAATCAGCTTCAGCTTATCATGAAGGTCTAACTGAATCTAAAGTTTTGTGAAATTCCGTGCATTAGTTCTTGAGATACATCGGTCACAAAATTTTTGTCACATACAGACTCACAAAGTGACAGACAGACTCAAGGATAGATATTTTCTAAAAACCATCAAAACGTGTTCAGGATTTTCTAAAACGTATGAATTCATTGAAAATCGGAAGTTGAATTTTTACACGAATCCAATACTTTCTTCTTGAAAATATAGAAGAAAGTAATAAAATCTTGTAGCCCGAACACTCTGAAATTTTAACCTATTGCAAATAGAATTGTATCCAAATCCTCTTTAAACTTTTGTGAAAAAAATATACATACTTACATGAAAACATGAGATGAAGCCGCGTCGAAATACCTCGCTTTATCTGCCTACGTGCGGAGCACTTTTTTTTTTAAAAAAAGGACAGTTTTGAAAAAATATAATAATTTTTAGTTCTATTGTATTACAGAATGATAAGAAAACATAAAATTCTAGCAATATCTTTTTAATATTTTGAAAAATTGAGGTTTTTTACTGTTTTTTTTTTTTTAGCAAAATTTCACGTTTACGCCAGACAGCGTACACTCAATTCAAATAAATATATTTCAATTTCCTTTATGCTGCACACTTCTATTACACTTATCTGTGCACTGAACTAGGAGTTTTACAATATCTTCAAAAATAGCCGAAAAATTTCAAAATATGTAAAAAAAATACATTTTTTTGAGTAAAAATTGCCATTTTTTCATATTCGAGTGCCTATAAAATAATTAACTATTCACATATAGCTTAGATCCTAGTTCAGAGCATAGTGAGTGATATGGAAAGCATTCTTACAAAATTTCACTGAAATATCTTTAAAACTTCTTATGTAATGAAGTTTATCGCACATGGAAATAACGAAAAAATTGATTCTCCAGAAATCGCATTTAAAGATTTCTTTTTAGGTAAGAAACGACAATATTTAATTTTTACGCTTAGAATGCACCACATTTATATTCTAACCCTTCCTCAACTTCATTTTTATAATTTTTAAATTCTTAGTAGCTCTTTTTGTTTTCCTGGTAAGCTTTGCTGTGTATAGCGAGGGACGATTTGAATTTTTCATTCTTAGCAAAATATCATGCTTACGCCAGACAGCATACACTCAATTCAAATAAGAATATTTCAATTTCCTTTATGCTGCATACTTCTATTACACTTATCTGTGCACTGAACTAGGTTTTTTACAATATCTTCAAAAATAGCCGAAAATTTTCAAAATATGTAAAAAAGTACATATTTTTGTAAAAATTATCATTTTTTCAAATTCGGGTGCCTATAAAATAATTAAATTATCACATATAGCTTAGATCCTACTTCAGAGCATAGCAAGTGAAATTGAAAACATACTTACAAAATTTAACGGAAATATCCTAAGAACTTTTTATTGAAGCCTAATGAAGCTTATTGAACATAGAAATAACGAAAAAAATAATTTTCCAGAAATCACATACATGTATTTTCTTGTAAAAATCTGATATATTTAATTTATACACTTAAAATGTGCTCCACATTTATATTCAAACCCATTTTTAACTTCATATTTAACTATTTTTAACTTAGTAGCTCTTTTTGTTTTCCTGGTAATTTTTGCAGAGAATAGTGAGTGACTTTTGAATTTTTTATTCACTCATCATCGGTTTTATAATAGTTTGTGATCATATTTTGTTCAACTGATACTCATAATTGTTCGAATACAGGTAAAAGTCCTAAATATCCTGAAATATAAATTAAAACTGATAAATTAAAGTGATTTAGAATCGGAATAAAGTGTTCTTTCATAAAAAGCAATTAAAAAAATAGAAAATTTTCACAAAAATGGCCATTTCGATGTTTATTAAAATTGCCATAACTCCTTTTCTAATAATAGTAGGAATAAAATTAAAAGAGATTTGGAATCGTAAAAGGTTGCTCTTTCATATAAAACAATAAAAAAAAAAAATCGGAAATTTTCACCAAAACAGCCAATTTGATGTAGGCAGATACCTTAATGTATGTTTTTGTAAATCTTTTGATCATTAACCTAAAAAGTGCAATAATATAAAAATAGATTAATAGTTTCTTTCGCAGCATTTAATCTTATCACTCTACAATTTTAAAAATGGTTCTTAAAAATAATAATATCAAATCTTGAGTGATGCTATGCTATTATTTAATTTATATATTATTTATTTAATCATTTTATTTTTTCTTTATTTATAACTGCATGTGTAAAAATTTTGCTCAAGATAAAATTATGTAGGGGGAACTGGGGGACATTGATACATGGGGCACATTGATACACCCCCTGTACAGCACACAGGGTCATTACAGGAAGTTTCACAACAGCTCCAAAAGGTGATACTAGTGCACTCAACTATATACAGAAAGTTTTGGAATGATTCAGTAGTTTGTTGAAATGGGACGGGTGATAATTTGTTTTTGTAGGTCAAAAGTAAATTTGAGTTTTAGAATTGAAATGGTATTATAAAACTGTTCCAGTATTTTCAACCGAAAAGAATACTCTCTCTGGCAAGTAAAACTACTCTTTATCAGTTTCTCATTCTTTTTAGTTAGATAAATTATGAAGTATTGGATTTGAGACTCATTTTATTCAAAATGGCTGTATGGGGCACATTGATACAGTCTTTGTCGGGGCACATTGATACAACCTAAATCCTTTTCTAGTTCATTTTTTCATTACCTGTTATTATTTTTTTTACAATGCACTCCTTAATCCAACCATTTTTCGCTAAAAATTTCTAATATTAGTTTTTATTGAAGTGAAATTGCTTTAATTTCTTTATATTAGAACATTTTATAGCATTTTTGCAAAGAGAAGACATACGAACTTACCCAACATATAGTGCTAGTAGAACTAATTAAAGAAATGGACGGCAGCCTGGAATATCTCAAATTTATATCAGTTCTCCGGAGAAAAAAGTATTTTCTACATGAAAAGTGTTACGTAAGAGAAACAAGCTGACGAACAGCACAGGATAATTATATTAAAAACAGAATTTTTAATATAATTATCCTTTATTTTTTGTTTATAAACCGATTTATAAACAGAAAACTTCGTAATTTTTCATCTTTCCAAAGAAAGAAGATAATGCTGGGGTTGAAGTACCAGATACGACAAAGTTACCATAGCCAACAATGAGACAAGGAACAGCCAGAACATGAGGTCATTATACATTTCATTTTGATTGCTTTAATATTGCTTACAAATAATGTGTGGGTGATTTGAATTTTTATAAATAGTATAAAATGGTTAACTAACTTTTTTTCTATGAAAAATATGCATCGGTATTATTTTGTCTCCATTTTTCCGAGACGTATCAAAGTGTATCAATCTGCCCCGGGGATGGGGCACATTGATACAAATTACTTTTTTTGATTTTTTTAACATTACATGCAAAAATAATATATAAAACAACGATTGAACATTTTTATAACAAACTACACAGGTTTTGCTGACATCATATCGAAAAATAACTTGAAATTTCTGCTTTCTAGACACCAAAAAAAATTTTAGAAAAAAGTTGTATCAATGTACCCCAGTTCCCCCTATAAAGTTCTTTCATTAACATCTATCATAAATTGAAAATATAAGTTTTAAAAGATGTATTAAAACTCGAATAATGTCTTGATGCGACTTTAATTGACTTTTTTTTTCCGTATATTGATAAGTATATCACTAGAACTAAACCTATATTAATTCACTGAAATATTGAACAATGTCGTTTATTTTTTGCGCCATGCTACCTAAAACCTTAACAAAAAATTATGTAAATGATTTTTTAACATCATATTATCAAATTGCATACATTTAATTTAGTTTGGATACTATGGCATAAAATAATTATTTACATATTAATTACTGTTTTATATTAATTTCGTTGAAAGAAAATCTTTATTTAAAAAGTATTAATCGAAATTGTTTTTTAAACTAGGCTAAAATAGATGTTCAGCGAAAGAGTATTTTCGAGATTGCCCCCTCCTCCCCCGCCGACACACACGCACAAATATATATATATGTATATAATACAATATGCATCATTTAAACGCATGAAAAAATGAATTAAAAGGAATATAATCAAAACCAATATACATTTAATATTAGTCATAAATCATTTTATTATATCCTTATATTTTATGACATTGTATCATTATATGAAATTATTAGATAATAATATTGCAAACTTATAATGGAATTTCCTATAAAGAGGTATCAGAAACCACATAGTATAAATCTCAATGATAATACACAAGGAGATATGCAACACAGCAATTATTCTAGCTAATTATATATATACTCTAGTTTTTTTGAATTAATAAATTATTATATAATCATTTTTTATAAATCAAATCCAAAATAAGTATTAATGTTTTCAAATTATCTAAATCTGAGAAAGCAAATAATACATGTGTGCAATAAATAAAATAGCCATTGAAACATAACGACGGTCGTAAATGCATAAACTTCGAAACTGAGAAGAACACTCAGACAGGGAAACGTTGAGAGAGGGTGGGAGATAGAAAACTCCTTATCTCTGTTTCGTATTTTAATTTTTAGCGGTCCCCTTTTTTTCGGCTAAAAACTTTTCGGCTTTTAAAGGAAGTCGCACGCCATTCATTAGTAGGAACCATCAAGAAACAGCAGGAGATCATTCGGCGAAAGAGGCATGAATCGCCCGTCAGCACGTTCGTAATTGGGGTAAGTTTTATCCAAATATATTTGCCGACGGGCTAGAATGTTTTCTCGGTTGCGCTATGAAAATCTGCAAAAAATCCCCACATAGGGGTATTCATCCTTAAATTTGATAACTCTACAAAATACAAACAAAATTTTCCAGGCAACCAGCTACTTTATATGCATTTTTTTACATATGCAAACAATTCGCTGAAAAGTGTTTCAGTGAAAAGATTGGGCGATGCTGCGGTGATTTCTTTAAAGGTTTCTCGATTCTATATCGCTTTCTTTGCACCATTACTTATCAAAAATGCATTCTAATAGTGTACTTTTGATGAAAAGCGTTTTACAGTTATAACATCATTCTCGAAGATATTTTCTTTATGTTTTTTTTACATGATTTTATATTTATATTATATTGATGGCTATTAAACTTTTAGGCTCCTTTTTCTGCAAAAGATTTTAACATTGACTGATTTAAGTTTCCTTTATATGCTGGAAAATCAGAAAATTAAAGAAGATCATAACATTACAAATAAATCTTTTATATTTATCTCCTAAAATATTAATGCGTTGTATGTGTATTATACTTAAGTCAAATTAATCATACAAAATTCCACTTGATCGAATTTTTACTGCGCATAAAGAGAAGTTAAAATAGCGTTTTAAAAAGAATTTATATTTGTAGTGGTACACATCTATTTAAAAAACAATACATCCAAATAACCGAAATAATGAAAGATTTTTGTATGTGTAACTGAATAAATGAATATTTTTTCAGCTAAAATGCATTTGATTTTTATGTAATGGAAGTTAAAAACAAACAAAACTTATTTTATTTTCATAAATATAATTTTGTTAAGACTTTTCAAACTTTCGGGAGGGGCTTCAGCCCCCTTAGCCCCCTCCCTGGCTACGTGCCTATTTAGATGAATGGGTTTTTATGCAGAATTGTCCAAAGTGCCGAATTTGCATATAGGTTCTTTTCGATAAGGCTTATATATAGTATATAATGCCTCAAGAGATTTAGGAGTTTTAATGGTTAAGTATAGAGAGGGAACGGGGGATAACCTTTCTAAAATTAAATTAATAACTTTTTACGTATAATTATCCGATTTGCTTAGAATTTTAAACATAGGTTCATTATGATAAGACGTATCTCTGATTAGTTATGGGGTTCTTCTGCTTATTATAAAGGGGGGCGAGCAATTATATCCCCCTTAAACTAGAAAAATGGGTTTTTATGCAGAATTATCCCATGTATTTCAAATTTTAAATATAGGTTCTTTCTGATAAGGTGGATCTCTGAATAGTTTAAGGATGTAATATCTAATTATAGAAGGGGAATAGAATGTAACCCACCTTAAATTAAATTACTTTTTACGCAGAATTATCAGATTTGCTTCAAATTTTGGATTATAGAACCATTATGATAAGGCGTATCCCTGATTACATATGGGGTTATTTTGCCAATTAAAAATTGGGGCGGGTGATTATCCCCCCCCCTTAAATTGTTTTTTATGCCCACTTATCCGATTTATTTCATATTTTGGATATATGTTCCTTCTCATAAAGTGAATTCCGGAATAATTTTAAAGGTTTAATGGCTAAGTAAACACTGGGGGAACGGATGATACCCCCCCCCCTTAAATTAATAAATGGCTTTTTATGCAGAATTATCTGATTAGATTCAAATTTTGATTGGGCGTTCATTATGATAAGGCGAAGTCCTGATTAATTATGGGTTATCCCCCGTTCATCGCTCAATACTTAGCCATTAAACCCTTAAAACTATTCAGGTATTCACTTTATCAGGAAGAACCTATATCCAAAATTTGAAATACGTTGAATAGTTGTGAAAGAAAAAAAAAACAATTTATTTTATTTAAAGAGTGGAGGATTAATCGCCCGCTTCCCCTATTTAATTATCAAAAGAGCCCCATACTTAATCAGAGATTCGCCTTCTTGTAATGAATATACATCCAACATTTGAAGCAAATCGGATGATTCTGCGTAAAAAGCCATTTATTTAATTTAAGGGGGTTTATCCCCCGTTTCCCCTCTATACATAGCCATTAAACCCATAAAACTATTCAGGAATTCACTTTATGAGAAAGATCCTATATCCAAAATTTGAAATACATCGGATAAGTGTGCATAATTTTTTTAAAATCTCATTTAAGGTGGGTATAGTAATCACCCGCCCTCCTTTTTAATTACCAATAGAACCCCATAACTAATCAGAAATACGTCTTATCATAATGAACCCATGTCATAAATTCGAAGCAAATCGGATTAGTCTGCATAAAAAGCCATTTATTTAATTTAAGAGGGGTTTCCTCCATCTCCCCTTTATGCTTAGCCATTAAATCCTTAAAACTATTCCGGAATTCACCTTACCAGAAAGAACCTATACTTAAAATTGAAATACATGGGATAATTCTGCATAAAAACATATTTATCTAGTTTGAGGGGGAGAATTGCTCGTTCCCCCTCTTTATGATAAGCAGAAGAACCCATAACTAATATACGATACGTCTTATCATAATGAACTAATGTCCAAAATTTTAAGCAAATCGGATAATTATGCGTAAAAAGCCATTAATTTAATTTAAGAAAGGTTATCCCCCGTTCCCCCTCTATACTTAACCCTTAAACTCCTAGAATCTCTTCAGGCATTTTATACTATACATAAGCCTTATCGAAAATATCCTATATGCAAATTTGACACACGTTGGATAATTCTGCGTAAAAACCCATTCATCTAATTGAGGATGGGGGGGGGGGGGGGTAATCGTCCCTTCCCGAAACTAATCAGGCAAGCGTCTTTTCAGGATGAACGTATATCCAAAAATTGAACCAAAACAGTTAATTCAGATTGAAAAACCCATTTACCTAAACTATGAGCCCCCCCTCCCGATCCCCCTTTCATACTTAACCAATGAATCCCCAAAATCAATAATAAATCCCCAAAATCAATTCCTTGTCACTTTTTTCCGGTAATTTTTTTCCTTGTCACTTTTTTCCTTGACACTTTTTTTCCGTGTCACTTTTTTCCGCTTTTGTAGTTTATGTCACCTTTTTCCGATAACTTTTTTTCCGGTCATTTTTTTTCCGTTTACCGTACTGTGAGTTATAAGCTGTAGCTATATCATGACGATCTTTATTAAGCTGTCGCGTTTCGATCCAAAATAACTAATTCGACAGTCTTTTCTGAAACCCTGCTTTTATTAAAAAGGAAAAACCCTATTCGATTTTTTGATTGCCAACAACTAACTTTATGCGTTTAAAAATGATTCGTAAATATGTCAAAAACTAACCACTTCAGTTTAGAGCCTTGAATCGGATTGGATAACCCGATTTTACCCGTTTACAAATCATGTCGGGTCGGCACATTTTTTCTTTTTTTCTTTATCGAGCTAATTGATTCTAATTATTTTAGGCTCGGGTCAAGTTCAGGTTGAGTTTTGATTTTTGCGGATTCGCATGACAAAATGCAAACTATTTTTAACCGACTTCCAAAAAGGAGAGGAGGTTATCAATTCGACGCGTATGTATTTTTTTTTTTTTTTTTTTTATGTATGTTCACAGATTACTCCGAAACCATGCAGCCGATTAACTTGGTTTTGGTGTTAAATGAAAGACGATGCTCTCGAATTGGTACCACTTCAGTTTCATCGAAATTGGTTCAGTACTTTTTTAGTAGTTAGGCAAAAACTAATAAAATTAGTGATTTTTCGCTAATTAAAAGTGTTGAATACGTTCGCTGAATGGACTGTAGACAGCATGGCCGAGCTGTCTAAGGCGCTAGATTGAAGCTCTGTTTTGCGAAAGAGAGCGTGGGTTCGAACCCCGCTCCTGACATCTATGTAAAATTTACAATTTTTTTTTTTTTTCGTATTACAATTTTTATTTTTAACCGGCTTCAGAAAAGGAAGAGGAAGTTATCAATTCGACGCGTATGTATTTTTTTTCTATGTATGTTCACCAATTACTCTGAAACTATCCAACCGATTAATTTGGTTTTTGTATTTAATAAAAGAGGCTACTCTCCAATTGGTACCACTTCCATTTCATTGAAATTGGTTCAGTACTTTTTTAGTAATCAGGCAAAATTTAACAAAATTTGTGATTTCACGCAAATTGAAAGTAACATGGACTTTGAATAAGCTCGCAGGCTGTAGCGTTATCAGGGTGGCGGCGCGGTCTAAGGCGCCAGACTTAAGCACTTGTTCTCGGAAGAAAGCAAGGGTTCAAACCCCACTACTGACATAACTTACATCCATGTATAATTTATAATATTTTTTCCGTATTATAATATTTTTTATTAACTGACTTCAGAAAAGGAAGAGGAAGTTATCAATTCGAAACGTATGTATTTTTTTCTAAGTATGTTCACCGATTACTCCGAAACTATCCAACCGATTAATTTTGTTTTGTGTTAAATAAAAGAGGCTACTCTCGAATTGGTACCACTTCCATTTCATGGAAATTGGTTCAGTACTTTTTTAGTAATTAGGCAAAATTTAATAAAATTGGTGATTTTTCGCAAATTAAAAATAACATGGATTTTGAATAAACTCGCCGATTGGAGCGCAGTCAGGATGACCCAGCGGTTTAAGGAGCCAGATTTAAGCTCTGATGGTGGAAATAGAGCGTGCGTTCGAACCCTATTTCAAACAAAATTTACATCCATGTATAATTTACATTTTTTTTTTTTACGTATTATAATTTTTATTAACTGACTTCAAAAAATTGTTAACTTTTAAGAAAAAAGAGAAAAATAAACTTTTCTACCAAAAATTGAACCGACTTCAAAAACTACTGCAAAGTGAAAAATAATTTTTTTACATAATAGTAATAAGAAATTAAATTAAGAACATAGTATGTACCATGCGTATTATTATATTTATGTACATTAATTTGATTTTTTGGAGTCGGTGCCAGCCAAGCCAATTTCAAAATTAAAATTAAATATCCAATTCAATTCCTAAAAAAATAAAGGCTTGGCTGGCACCGATTCCAAAGAATCAAATTAATGTACATAAATATAATAATACGCATGATAAATACTAGGCTCTTAATTTAATTTCTTATTACTATTATGTAAAAAAATTATTTTTCACTTTGCAGTAGTTTTTGAAGTCGGTTCAATTTTTGGTAGAAAAGTTAATTAGATAAAAATTTTGAAGAGAATAACTTTTCCCGTGTTCATTTTTCTACGTAAAAGATAAAATTTTCATTAGATACGTGATTATTTTTCCATGATGGCATTAAATTTCGAATAAATTTTTCTATCATTAGGGGTTTTGGATTATGGTATTTTGGATTCGAGATGAGTTGCAGTTCAATGAAAATATTTTTGTTCAGTTTTCGGATTGATTTTAAATAGGATTTGCGAGTTTGACCCTGCACAAGATTTGAAAACAGATTTAAAAGTCGGAATAGTGGTATAGAAAATTCTGGAATTTTCTTCACCACTTTTCTCCCTCAACTGCGCCCGAAGCGACCCTCAAAACCCTGATATTACCCTCAAAGCATCTCGCCCCTCTTGATAATTGCGACATCCACCCAATTGGCCCCACTGACTAAAAAACCTCCCAAGAGAAACTGGTTTCGGAGTTCATTCTCGGAAATCTTTTTTTCTTTAGTGTCTGTGACGCAAACAACTACATTTCGGTCAGTAGAAGCGGTTTTATTCCTACCAGAATAATAATTATGCAGATATTCCGATGTGCATAATTTAGTGTCATTAGATTAGATCGGTAAACTGGTCATTTCGTAATATTTCAGTTCAGGCAGCATCAAACGTCCGAAATGAATGCCAGAGTAAACTGGACGATCATTAAATACGTCATAATGGAAACGTTAAACTGCTCTTACGTCAATCAGAAATATGCTGTAGCAAATTGTGCTTTTTATTCAATCTCATTGACGGGGAGACGTGAGAATTTTTTTTTACTTAAATTTTTTAATTTTTTTTTAATGTATTGGTGTGGCCGGGTTTTTTTTAACTGACTATTAGAAGTAATTATAACAAGTCAGAAATTGCATATCAAGCGTAGCAAATGAGTTAGTACTACAACAAAATATATGCTTCGTACTATAAAAAAAAATTTTAAAAATATTCAAATCTTGGTGTAATCGGATACAGTATAGTGGCCGAAATCTTTTGTGTGTTCCTGTAAATACTATGTGCTTTCTATTATTCAAGAGGTAACTTGTAGTAAACCTCAGCAACGTATATCAGTTTCATAAAATATTAAATAGTTTAATAGAATTAAAATGCATCCAAAACAACGTTTCCCTCTATTACATTATATAATGGATTATTTTCGTGTGACCCTGTAAATGAAAAACAAGTATTCTTTGCTCCACAGATTGTACAGAATGTATATATTAGTATATACTTCATAATTACATGTAAATTTTATTATGTTGGAAAGAGTGTAACATCATTAAAATTCACTTGAAAGCATTTTTTTCCATTGGCCGTAATGTAACGGAATACTTTTGATTGTCCGTGTTTGTAATTAAACTATACATCCGATGTTCATAAAATTTGAAAAAACTCGACAAAATTATGCAACAATTATATATTTTAACTTCCAAACAATTCGGTTGGATTGTTTTTGCTCAGTTATATTCGGAAAGGACGGATGGACAGAACGACAACCGTATTTACATAATTACGAACCCACCTAAAAATTCATGGTAAGACAAGATTGGGTCGCTCATTAAGTGAAGACACAATTAGGACGTACGCATATTCACATTAATTTCACTCTAACATTTTATACTCATTCATTATATGTAGTTAAGTTTTAGCTAACTATTTATGTATTTTTTAATTCATGTGTTTTATGAAACTGTGTAAGAACTTCATATATAAGTTAGAAGTGTCTAAATTTTTTAATTCTTCGAAAAATTGTACTTTTAAGATTAAAAAAAAAAACATTAAAGGGGGTGGTCACTTACTTCCGAATTTCCCTCACTAATGTAAAGTCTATGGGCATTTGATGCATTCATATATTTATAATGTCTCGTGAAGAAATTAATATTTTTAACTTTTTTTTTTTTTTTTTTTTTTTTGTATATGTTACAGGCCAAACCCGATTTTAGGCCAAACTAGATTGGCCTAGGACAAACTAGTTTATCCTAACGCCCATCGGATAGACTAGTTTTTCCTAGGCCAAACCGGTCTATCCTAACGCCCATCAGATAAACTAGTTTTTCCTAGGCTAAACCGGTCTATCCTAACGCCCATCGGATAAACTAGTTTTTCCTAGGCCAAACTAGTCTATCCTAAGGCCCATAGGACAATCTAGTTTTTCCTAGGCCAAACTAGTATGGCCTAACTCTTATAGGATAAACTAGTTTAGTCTGCTGTTTATTGGTCTGAACTAGTTTCTCCTAGACCGATCTAGTTTATCCTAGGCCAATTCAATTTGGCATGATTTTATTGAATTCAATGACCGCCACAGCGCTAACATTCTAGTTTGTCCTAGGCTGATCTAGTTTAGATCCAATTTAATTTTACGTGTTTTTAGCTCACAGGTGTCAAAGCCTGAGAAATAATGGGCTCGCAGGTTCTGTATGTATGAATGTACGTATGTATGTACGAATGTACGTATGTATGTACGAATGTACGTACGTATATACGTAACGCGATAACTCGTGATAGAAATATCCGATTTGCTTCAAATTTTAAATGTAGGTTCATTTTGATAAGGTACTTTTCTGATTAGTTTTGGGAATTCATTTGATAAGAATAAAGGGGGGCGAACGGGAGGCTAATCTCCCACCGTTACTTTAGCGAAATGGATTTTTCATGCAGAATTATCAGTTTTCATTTAAAATTTTAGATATAGGAACATTCTGACAAGGCACCTCCGTGATTAGTTGTGGATGTTTATTGTTTAAGTGTAAAAAATAGGGCAATGTAGGTAACCCCCCCTTCCCATAAGTTAGATAAATGGTTTTTGACGCAGAATTTACAGATTTGCTTCAATTTTGGATTTAGGTTCTTTCTAATAAGGCGATTTTCTGAATAGTTTTTGGGGTTTAATGTTTAAGTAGGAAGGGAAAAATGAACGATTACCCTCTTACCTGGAAAAAACTAGTTTATCCTATGGACATTTAGATAAACAAGTTTGGTGTAGAAAAAACTAGTTTATCCAATTGGCATTAGGATAAAATAGTTTGGCCGAGGCTAATCTAATTTAGCTCGAAAACGGGTTTGGCCTATAAAAACATATCTTTCACTAGAATAAGTATAAATATGTGTCAAGAGTCATTGCTTATGACATCAATACAGAAATTTAACATGTTCACCTTAGAGACATGATGCATTGGCCATGGTGTTTGCTTATTCAAGCAAATTATTATTATTTACTTTAATAATATTTACTTTTGTACAGGCAGAGCTCAGTCTGTACATCAATCAGTGAAAAAAGACTCAGTCCGGCTCGATCTGGCCATACTCAATTTCTGCAAAAAATTCAGGTTTTTCTTCACATACAATTAAGATTCCTTCAAAAAATACTGCTTATATACTTATTGGATAAATTTACAATGTATTTTTAAATTATGGTGTGTTTGCAGAATGGAAAATACACAATGTGTTAATGATTATCTATATTCTTAGACGTTTCAATATTCAAATAGGGATTCATTAAATAATCAATGTAGTTTAGAACAAAAGAAAAAAAATGAGAGTTTTAAATACCATAACTTTTGAATCCGTTCAGTAAAAAGTAGATTTGTGAATATATTTCTCTGTTATTCCTTAAGGCTTTTCTCAAATCCTAAAGAGCTACATCCTAACACATTTATGAACTACTTCCTTTTCGGAAATGCAAAAGGTTAATAGATTCAGGTAATATGTAATCGAATGGCGAAAACCATTTTTTCATAAAAGCGATGTATTTTTGAGAAAATACTAAAGATACGTTTTGAATAGAATTTCCAGTTAGGACTTCACGGAAAAGAATAACTTGACGCCGTGACAAGAATAGCTTATATGTCGACAGGTACTTAATTTCTCAAAAATGGAAAACGCTGTTCGATTCCAAATTATGTTCAGCTCCAATCTGGCTCGAATATGCAATAATAATAATAATAATAAATGTAAGTCTAATCTCTATTGGCACGAGTCTGCAGAAAAAAAAGCAAACACCATGTCCAATGCATCATGTCTCTAAGGTGGCCATGTTAAATTTATGCATTGATGTTATAAGCAATGACTCTTAACACACATTTATACTTATTCTAGTGTTAAATATGTTTTTTTACCGGCCAAACCCGATTTCAAGCCAAATTAGATTAGCATATGCCAAACTATTTTATCTTAACGCCAATTGGATTAACTAGTTTTTCCTATGCCAAACTAGTTTATTTAAATTCCCATAGGATAAACTAGTTTTTTCTAGGAAAGAGGGTAATCCTACATTTTTCCTTTCATACTTAACCATTAAACCCCAAAAACTATTTAGGCAATCCCCTTATCAGAAAGAACCTATATACAAATTTGAAGCTAATCCGTTGCGTCAAAAATCATTTATCTAAATTATGGGGGGTAACCTACATTGCCCTTTTTTTACACTTAAAAATAAACATCCACATCTAATTATGGAGGCGCCTTGTCAGAATGATCATATATCTAAAATCTTAAATGAAAACTGTTAATTCTGCATGAAAAATCCATTTCTCTAAATTAACGGTGGGGGATTAGCCTCCCGTTCGCTCCCCTTTATTCTTATCCAATGAATTTCCAAAATTAGTCAGAAAAGTACATTATATCATGAACGTACATCCAAAATTTGAACCAAATCGGATATTTCTATCACGAATTATCGCGTTACGTACATACGTACGTAAATACGTAAATACATGCGTACATGCATACATACAGAACTTGCGAGTTCCATTATTTCTCAGGCTTTGACTCCTGTGAGCTAAAAACACGTAAAATTACATTGGCCTAGGATAAACTAGATCAGCCTAGGACAAACTAGAATGTTGGCGCTGTGGCGGTCATTGAATTGAATAAAATCACGCCAAACTGAATTGGCCTAGGATAAACTAGATCGGCCTAGGACAAACTAGTTCAGACCAATAAACAGCAGGCTAAACTAGTTTATCCTATAAGAGTTAGGCCAAACTAGTTTGGCCTAGGAAAAACTAGATTGTCCTATGGGCCTTAGGATAGACTAGTTTGGCCTAGGAAAAACTAGTTTATCCGATGGGCGATAGGATAGACCGCTTTGGCCTAGGAAAAATTAGTTTATCCGATGGGCTTTAGGATAGTCCGATTTGGCCTAGGAAAAACTAGTCTATCCGATGGGCGATAGGATAAACTAGTTTGGCCTAGGCCAATCTAGTTTGGCCTAAAATCGGGTTTGGCCTGTAACATATACACTTCTTAAAAAAAGTCTCTATTTTTCTTAGTTTTCAAAATTTTTCTGAAGTATAAACTTAATTTTATAGGAAGTGTTAAAATTTTACTCACAGTTCGTCAGCTTTTAACACACAAAATATTAAATTAAGCATAGATTTTAGAAATATTTTGTGAATAAAGAAAAAAACATCATTTCATGAGAGCACCTAGAAAAAAGAAGTTAAAAATGTTAAATTCCTCACGAGATATTTTAACTATATGAATGCGCATCAAACATCCATAGCTTTAACATTAAAAAGGACAATTCCTACGTTAAGTGGCCAGCCGCCTTAACCTCTTGGCAGTAGCGTAGCTATGTTTTTTGGCGCCCGGGGCCAGCAAGAAATTTTGCGCCCCCATCCCAATGTAGATATATAATAATTTCTCTCAATTTGGCGCCCCTAGGCCTCGGCGCCCGGAGCGGACGCCCCCCTTGCCCCCCCTTAGCTACGCCACTGCCTCTTGGGGACAAGCGACACGAATACGTGCCGCAAAAAGGCTTAAGTATCCTTAGATTAATTTTAAACACGATTATTCAAATCGGTAAATTAATTATAACAGATGCAAATTTTCCATTTTTCATTTTTGGGTGAAAATATTGG
This sequence comes from Maratus speculifer, assembly GCA_964019185.1. Lineage (NCBI taxonomy): Eukaryota > Metazoa > Arthropoda > Arachnida > Araneae > Salticidae > Maratus > Maratus speculifer. Next base: position 184,790,221 of record OZ025298.1, on the reverse strand, counting down.
GAGAAGTCGTGTCCGGGATGGCTCAGTTGGTAGAGCATTGGCGGCTTCAGCCAATGCATCCCTGGTTCGTATCCTGGCCCGGACTTTTTTCACCCAAAATACATCTGTTTAAGTGCCCTTGTTTATTCCTATTAATAAAACTTTACTGTAAAAAGTGTCTTATTTAATCGGAGCACTTTCACGATTTAATAATGCACAAATTTCTGTTTTTAAAAACCGGTTCCATTCATTAAAATTTTTGTAAAAGGCTCCCGTCCCGAAGGAGTTAACTTCCAATGTACTCCAGCGACTTCGATAAAAAAAAAATATTGGTGGTAAATTATGAATATGAGGTCGTATGCAATGGACAGTGTTATAAAAAGTTAATTAGTTTAAAAGATATATATATTTCTGAATAATTGCCATTGTTTTAAAAAAAGTTTCAGTCGCAGAAAAAAAAATGGTCCGCCGTAAGTTTTGAGCATAATTTAGTGAATAAAGATTCAAAATTTCACTGAAATCGGTCTGATTAATTTCCGAGGAAACAAGTCTTAAAGCTCGCATAATTCCTCTATTATTTGCATCCCGTATTGTCCAATCTCGTTTTCGGATTTGTCATTTTGTAACACAAAATGCCAGTTCAACAAATACAAATCACTGAACAACACAACAACATTTCAACACAAAACAAAATACAAAAAGTTGGCCGTCATTTGATGAACAATAAGGTTTTAAAAATACAGTCGGCCCTCGTTAATTCGAACTCGTCGGTACCACGAAAAATGTTCGAATTACGGAAAGTATGAGAGCAAAATATGTTTAAAGAAGTACTATTACAAAGAAATTAATGTTAAAGTATTTTTTAAATATATTTCGGCTGTTATCATTAGAATATGACATAATATTAAATTAGAAGATATAAATACATAAACTAATTAAGGGATCAGGAACAAGCGCAAACGAAAATGTAGTGGAGGTGTCTTTGATGGACAGATAGGTCACTAAAAAAGCGGAAATCAAATGCATGAGATTATATGTATACTTGTTCAGAACAATTCTGACAAAAATGAAGGAAAGAAAGATATTTCAAGGATCTGAAATTCGTGAGAATGTAAGGAAAAATGAAAAATCGCAACTATATCGCTATTTCGAATTAAACGAAGTCAAGAGAAAATGAGTTCGAATAAATGAAAATTTTTAGCGTTATTCTGCTATTGAGAATTTCGGGTCTTCATATTTAGTTCGAATTAAGCGAAGATTCGATATATCCGATTTCGAATTAACGAGAGTCGACTGTATTTGAAAATATTTGATAGATAAATATCACCCTCCCAATTCGATCGAAATCAGAAAACTCGATATGCTGCAAAGAGACGATTACCACAAAGAGCGATAATTATGAATATCTAAATTTTTTGACTCTCCAAAAAAATCGAAGTTTTCAGGTAAAAATATCATTATCTCATAAAGTACTCGAGCGTTTTTTGGCATTTTTTCCTTCTTTCTTTGTGGCAGTGGCGGATCCAAGGGGGGTCATGACCCCCCCCCCCCCTGAAGCTCTTCAAAGAGTGATGCACAGTGTAAATAAAAAGTGCTAAAACAAGAACGCAAAATAACGTCTAATCGAAAGAATTTGCGCTTTTTTCGAAACTAATCAAGAAAATTCGGGAATTTTCCGCGCCTGATCGACATAATTCACAATTTTTCCGCACCCGATTGGTGAAATTCGCAATTTTTGCGAAGCCGATCCACGAGATTCACAATTTTTCGATGCCTAATCGACGAAATTCACGATTTTTTTGGGTGTGATCGACGAAATTTGAGATTTTTCCACGAATGGTCTGCGAAATTTGCGATTTTTCTTCACTTGGTTGAAAAAATTCGTTATTTTCCCGGCCTAATCCACAAAATTAGCACATTTTTCCGATCTTGTTCGATGAAATGCGAACTTTTCTGCACATGAACTTCGTCAATCAAATACGCTTTTCTTAATTGACTGACGAAATCTGTTTTTTTTTCCCGCCGTCGCGGGATTCGCGCTTTTTACGAAGTGATCGAGAAAATTGGGGATTTTCCGTACCTATTAACGAAATTTTGATTTTTTTGTACCAGATATACAAAATTCGCGATTTTTTGTGCTCGATCGACAAAATTTGAGATTTTTCGGAGACATACAGACAAAATTCAAGATTTTTCGAAGGCCGATAGACAAAACAGGCGATTTTCCAATGTCCAGTTGACGATATTTTCGATTTTTCAGCGCCCGATCAACGAAATTCGCGTTGTTTTCGCTCGGTAAACAGACAAAACAGGCGACTTTTCCGCAACCTATGAACAAAATTTGCAATTTTTTCAAGTATTATAAAAAAAAATAGATTTTTTTTTCATTGCCCGATAAACGAAATCTGAGATTTTTCGCGTCCGATCGACAAAGTTCGTGATTTTTCGGTGCCTAATCGACAAAATTCACAATTTTTTTCATGCCCGATCGGCGAAATTTGCTACTTTTTATCGTAATTCCGTTTTTCACAAGATTTACTGTATTTTAAAATTGTTTCATCAAATCATTTGACAAAAGTTGTGACCCCCCCCCCCCCCCTGGAGGTTGTGCTGGATCCGCCCTTGCTTTGTGGTAGAGCAAAATATAAGATGACTGACAGTTTTTTAAAAATGTAATCAGTTTCAGAAAAAAAAGAACATTTTCTGAAAAATGGAAAATTTCTTAAAAATTTCCATTGCGCTAAAATATTAGTAATAATAATAATAAATAGTCGAAAAGAAAAACTGTCTGCCATAAGTTTTGAGCATAATCCAGTGAATATACAATTTCACAACAACTTTAAATTTCTCTATAATGCTAACTTTCGCTTCATTCTCCGAGAGATTACTAACATGTCCCGGGAAAACTATAGATGCTTTATATCAATAAAATTGTGCACAATTTTTTTGCAAGTATGAGCAAAATAACTTCATGATGTATTACAAATGTATCAGTTTATAATTTGAAAACATTTTTACATTTCTCTATACAATGTTAAATGTGTAATAAATAGAACGGAAAACTCACTTCACTAGCTGTCTCTGGAAATTCTTTGTGATGAATTGTTAAAAAATATCCATCGATGATGAATCGTTTCATTTCACAAATTTTATGAAGTGTAATTATTATCCTAATACACTTAATGCATACCAAAAATACTGAGCAGCAACCGCTATAATAGAATGTTCAATTTTGCATGCAGATTTAGTTGGAAAAGTGTAGTACTTTCGTTTCGATAATATCTCATCTCTACTTTCACTTCCATCTATTATCTCTCTGGATAATTTTATAGTGTGATAATGTAGCCGGATATCCCGAATTTTATCCCATCAAAGATTGTGAGAACTTTCAATCTCCATCTGAAGTAACGTTGCCAAGTGTTTCGATTTTTGTCCCGACAACGATTTTAAGAACATTCAATTTTCGTCTAAAGTAATGTTGACAAGTGTTCTGATTTTTGTCACAATAACGATTTTAAGAGCATTCAGTCTCCGTCTGAAGTAGCGCTGTCAAGTATTACGATTTTTATCCCAACAACGATTTTCAGAACATTCAATTTTCGTCTCAAGTAGTGTTGACAAGTGTTCCGATTTTTGTCACAACAACAAGGGCGGCGCCCGAGAGGGGGCCGTGGGGGCATATGCCCCCCCGTCGGGCATACCTGGCCCCCCCATCGGGGTCAAAATTCAATTTCGTCGGGGAAAATATTTTGACTTTTGAATTTCAGCCCATTCAAATTGGGTCGAAATATGGAGCTTTTTTTTTTTTTTTTTTTTTTTTTGAAAGTCGGATTGACTAAACTAATTCTTTTTTGTACATCGGTTTCTGACTGAAGTTTGATTCTTACAATTTGAGTTTAGATAAACCCGAATTGTCGAAAAAAAATCTGAATTTTTAAAATAAAAATGTACATGGATGACAGCATAGGATGATGCATGAATGACTCTATGCATGTTTATTTTTCAACAAAAAGATAAAATTTATACTAAAAATCAATTTTATACTTTTTTTTTAACTACATTAAATTTGTGGATCAGTTTTCGCTTATTTTGGATTTACGATCGGCTTGGTAATGAAGAATTTTTAGTTCAGTTAAAATACGAAAACGAAAATTATTTTGTCGGGGTTGTCTTGGATAACCAGGCCCGGACTGGCTCCTTTGGGGGCCCTCGGCAAGAGATTGAAAAGGGGCCCCTTACGGAAAACTTAGCGAAAATGGAATATTTTATTTTATTTTTAAATTTAGGCTTACACGGAAAAAAAAAAGATATTTTGTCACTTGGAAAATAGTTGAGTAAAACGTAAGTGTTTTCTAATGTTGTTAACTTACTTTCACAATAAATAATTATATTACATTTTTATACACCATACCTAAACTAATTCCATGCTAGAAAAAATAATTATTATCAATTTTGAGTGGTTTATTACTTAAAAATGAGCGTGAGGTATATCTTTAGTTTTAGGCAACTAAACCCAAATCACTGTGTTGAAGTCATAATAATCTAAATCCTACTGTGATGCCTACGTAAGTATTAAAAGTGACTTCTATAAAAAGTGAATATTAAAAGTGAATATTAAAAGTGACTTCTTTGAGAAACGTACCTGTTCAGTCAGCTATAATCAATTTCAGTAACTTTTCCATGTAGCAAGTATAAATAATATTCCTTTTTGAAATGAGCTTGCACACTGTTATAATTATAATAGCCTGTCATATTGGTAGCTGTATCAAATGAACAAACAATAACATGTGAAGATGCAATGCTTCACTTGGTTAATTCTGATATTACAAGCTTGTATACAAAGCCAGTTGACAAGAATCATAGATTTCTGTTATTCCTAAAAGTCTTTCGCATACCTTTCCTTGGAGGACATAGCTAACGCAAATTGCCATCTCATTACAGCTACATCTTGAGTACTATCGACCTTCATGCTGAATATTATACCATCATAAGGGTCTTTTAAAATAATATTGCAGAACATTGAACTTATTATTTGTTGTAGAGGTCTGCACGGGCTCGAGTTTACCCCGAGCCCGCACCCAGCAGGGCCGTAACTATGAACTTGGGGGCCCCGGGGCAAAACCTCTGCCCTCCCCCCCCAGGGAGGGCAAATTGAAACTTTGCCCCGGGCATAGTTTCTTTTCTCGCACACCGTTGTTTAAATGTACATAGTATGATAAGCCCAAAAATGACTAAAAAATGTAGAATTGGACAACTCTACGCGGCAGGCACTTGGCGGCGATGCCATTTTTGCCGATCCCACTGAAGTTAGCACAGGGAAGAAAATAAGGACTTCTGTTTGGTTGAATACTTTAAAGAGCATTTTATTTAGGTTAATTTTTGAGTACATGTAACTTAATCATGCGTTTCTGTTTAAAAACCTTGTGAAAGATGGATTGTGATAATTTTTTTTTTCGATTTTATGTATTTATTAATAGACTAGTTGACCCATCCGGCATTGCCTTTGACACGTTATGATAACCTTAAGCAAACAATTAACACTTTAGATCTACAATTAGTCAAAATTAAGCATAGGATATGAATTATTCGTTAAATAATATTTTAAAGAAATGCATAAAAAAATGAGTAAATGCTTTAAAAAAGGCCTTTGGACCTCAATAAAAACATCAGGGTGTAGGTCCTGAAATAAAAAACCAAAATTGAAGTTTAAATTTATGCATTGAGAATGTTCGATAATAAGTGGGTGAAATATGCATGGAGAACAAAAATTTCAAGGTGCCTGAGCCGAGACCATAGGGAGTCTTATGCTTTTAAATGGAATGTAAGAACATGGGAATAACTAAGTGAAAAAATAGTTCCAAAAATGAAGATTGGATTAAGAGAGGGCAGTTTAATAGCAATTTATGATACAAAATCTTCAAGGGGCCAGGAACTTATTTCGCATGTAGTTGGGTATAAAATATTTTTTGTAGTTATTAAAGTAATGGGAGGACGCTAAAGCAATGTGAAAGAAAATTGCAAGCAATCCGGATCATTTTTAAAGAAATTGCACCAACGGCCCCAAGAACGCGATTAATATTCAAAATTGGTGGTAGCTAGACTGGCGATTTCTTAGTAGCTGATGGATTTAAGAAGTTGTTTAAAAAAGGAGTTAATTAAACCATTTTAAAGGAATTTATAATAAGGGCCCAAAAAGGACAACTGACAGTTAAAAAGAGGGCCCTAATAGGAAAACATGTTAAAATATCTCAGTACTTAGCTGTTCAGATCTACAATTAGTCAAAATTAATCACAGGATATGAATTATTCATTTTAATAATATTTTATCGAAATGCACAAATTTATTCGGAAAATGTTTAAAAAAAGGGTCCCAACCGTGGATGAAAATATGAGAATCTTGTCCCTGAAAGAAGAGTCCAAGACTCAAATTTAAAAATTTTGCACTGAGAAGGGAATAAATTTGAAGAGTGAACTATGTTTGCCTCACAAAATGTTCAGGGGCCCTAAGACTGAGCCCTATGACTCCCCAGGAGGCCAAAGTGTCTTATATGGAATGTCAAAACATTAAAATATCTAAATGAATAAAGAATCCTAAAAATGAAGATCGGATTGAAAGGAAACAATTTATTAACAATTTATTATTACAAAAACTTCAACGGGCCCCAAGGGGCCAGGAATTTATTTTGCATGTAGTTGGGTATAAAGATTTTTTTGTAGTTATTAAAATGATGGAAAGATGCTATAATTATGCTAAATAAAATTGAAAGCAACTTGGTTCATGTTTAAAGAAGCTGCATCAAGGGCCTCAAGAAAGCAATTGACAAACAAAATTAATGGTAGCTGAAGTCTGAGAAATTCTTTTGTCGTTCATGTAATAGGTAGAGAGAGGATATAAAAAATTGATAGAAAAAAAAAGCTAGTGAATTGGACCATTTTTAAGGGAGCTATAATATGGGGCCCTGTAGGGACCATCTGACAGTTAAAACCAGGGCCCTAATATGAAACCATGTTAAAATATTTTAGTATATAGCACTTTAGATCTTTAATTGGTCAAAATTAAGCATATAGTAGGAACTATTCTTTGGAATGATATAATTTTTTAAATGCACCAATTGATTGGGCAAATGTTTAAAAAGGGGCCTTAGGGTCCGAATAAAAACATCAGGTTTTCTGGATTGATCCTGAAAGAAGAGTCCCAGGCAACTTTAAAATTTTGCACTAAGAAGATCAGAAATATAGGAAATGAAATATGTTTAATTCACAAAATGTTGAGGGGGCCTGAGCTGGACCCTATGATTCCACAGGGGAACACAGTGTCTTGTATAGAATGTCAAAACATTAAAATATTTAAATGAATAAAGAATCCTAAAAATGAAGATCAGATTAAAAGTAAGCAATTTATTGACAATTTATTATTACAAAAACTTCAAGGGGGCCCGGAAATTATTTCGCATGTAGTTGGATATAAAAATATTTGTGTAGTTATTAAAATAATGGGAAGACGCTAAAACTATGTTGAATAAAATTGAAAGCAATTTGGATCATTTTTAAAGAAGCTGCACCAAGGGCTCCAAGAAAGCGATTAATATTCATAAATAGTGGTAGCTGAAGTCTAAAAAAATTTTTTTTTTGTTATCTCGTAGTTGGAGGACCTAAAAAGTTGTTAAAAAAAAGCTAATGAATCCGACCATTTTTAATGGAGCTATGATAGAGGCCCCATAGGGGCCAACTGACAAATACAATCAGGGCCCTAACATGAAAACATGTTAAAATGTTTTAGTACATAACGCTTTAGACCTTTAATTAGTCAAAATTAAGCATAGAGTATGAATTATTTGCAAGAATAATATTTTTTAAAAATGCACCAATTGTTTGGGTAAACGTTAAAAAAGGGCCCCAGGGCCCGAATAAAATTATCAGGGTGTTGGTCCTGATATAAGAGTCCAAGATTCAGCTTTAAAAATTTGCACTAAGAAGGTGAGAAATTTAGGGAGTGAAAAATGTTTAGCGCACAAAAAGATCAAGGGGCCCTGGGTTGGCCCTATGATTATCTAGGGGGCCCCAATGTCTTATATGGAATGTAAAAATTTGAAAATATCTAAATGGAACAGGTATCCCAAAAATGAAGATCGAAATTAATGGAAGCACTTTATTAACAATTTACTATCACAAAGACTAAAAGGGGCCCTGAAACGGGCCCCAAGAGTCCAAGGTCATAACTGAAGAGTAAAAATGCGAAAATATCTAAAAGGAGAAAGGTATCTCAAAACGGAAACGATTAGATAAAAAGGAGTCAAGCTATTAACAATTTGGCGCATAAAAATTGTAAGGGGCCCAGGGCCCTGGCCCTTAAAATATTAAAAGTCTGAGCCTCAGGTGCATCAGGACCTGTCTTGGACTATCTTCACCTACAATTTCAGACTTCTATGTGCGGTAGATTTTGCTAACCATCGCAGTCACACACTCGCACACACATACGCAGACATACACAAACAGAGCGCTTTGTTAACTTATTAGTATAGATAAGAAGAGAGATTTTCTAGAATTTTTTAGATGCTTTTTATATTATTCACTCGATTAGAAGTCCATATTTTCATCCTTATACTAGCTTCGGTGTTCAGCAAACATGCTGGCGCGACATGACACATTCAACTCCACATTTTGCTGTCTGCTGTAGAAGTCCTTTTGCATGCGAAGCGTAAGGAGTGTATTGACAGACAAGCAAAAACATCTATTATAGCACTTTGATTTTTTTTTAATTACTAACTTTTAGGTATGTACTGGGCATTTTATAGGAACTTAGACTAGAAACTAAAATCAATAGTTTTTTTAACCATCAGTTTGGGGCCCCTCAGGCTCGGGGGCCCCGGGGCAGTGCCCCGGCTGCCCAGGTGGTAGTTACGGCCCTGGCACCCAGCTCGGTCTGCGGGCCGGACAGGCAAAGAAGTTTAACGGGACTGCTATGCCGATTAAAAGAAAAATAGCGAACCCTCCTACCCGATATAAAAACTTAAATGAAGACGATAAAATCTGGTCTGTTTTCAGTGAATATGACTTTCGCGAGAATGAGTGTAAATGTACGTCACGAGCCGATGCTTGTTTGACAGCATCCATACAAAAATGTAACATATGCATCGTAGGGACTGGCATCGGACAGTTATGTGGTATCAGATGCAGGGTTTAATTTTTTCAGCAGACTCATGCTTAAGGCCGAGAACAGGTGTGCACATTTTTTCTACGTAAATAGCGATAATAAACTTCTGTTAACTGAATCTTTGGAAGTATAACTTAAGGTGGTTTGCAATTCCCTTCTCAACAACATGAAACTTTCTGACTAATTTTTAACTGTAAATGCATAAAATTGACAGGCGTAACTATTGAAGGAATTGGGAATCGGATATTTTTTCCATTTTCGGTAACTAAATTGATTATCAAAATTTAACAGATTTTTGTCACTTGATACCAGGTTTTTCCCCTTTTCAATGATATCGCTTCCAAAAGTTCAATTCAAAACGCTAACTTTTACAGTATATCTAAAAAATATAATGTCTTTATCAAAAAAATGGATAGCACCATTTGATTACATAGATTCTGAATAAGAAAAAACAGCAAGACTTACGCATTTCCGAAGAAAATGAATTTAGAAATGTTCAGAAACTATAACTCCTTTGGATTTGTGAGAAGCTCTAATAAATGACAGAGAAATATTTTCACAAATATGTTTTCTATAATACATCTTCAAAAATTAATCATGTTTTAACCGTCTTTTTCTTTCTTTAAATCTAAACTACATTAATTTTATAATGAATCTTTATTTGAATGTTGAAAAATCTAGGATTCTAAGTAATCATTAATGTTACTATTGTGTATTTTCTGTGTTACGAAAACATCGTGATCTAAAAGCATAGTTTTAAAATATAAAATATTTCATAAATGTGTATGTAGTACGTTGTAAAAAAATTCATGAGGTTACTAAAAATTTTTTAGTAAATTTGTATTCCACAGAATATTTTAGTAACCATTTCTCACAGTACAAATAGTAACCATTCCAAACTTTTTTTTTTTTTTTTTTTTTTTTTGCAAGTGAAACAAATATTTCTTTTGTAAACTGAACCAAAAAAATTTTTTGTATAACTAACTTAAAACCTTTTAGTATGAGCCACCAAGCAAATTTTAGTAACAGCTCTAATATTATTTTTAATAACCATTGCTCACATATTCTTAGTAACTATTCCAAACACAATTTTAGCAAGTGAAACAAACATTTATTTTGTAAACTGTATAAATGAATTTTTCGTACAAAAAACTTAAAACTTTTTAGCGAGAACTACCAGATGAGTTTTGTTGTTGCCGTGTGCCCGAAGGGCAGGAGCTACATTTGAACTGCATCCAGTGGGTACGAAGACAGACTTCTGCAGCGGAAGATTTTCGGCAAAGCTTCAATAGATGGAAGCATCAAACATTGCACTTACACTGCATACACTTGGTGCGTCTTTGGTGGTGCCGAGCATCGAACCTGGCATCTTTCAGCCTGGAGTTCGGTGCTATGACCACTAGGCTATCACGGCCCCACCGAGTGAGTTTTAGTAATAGCTATTAAAAATATAAAACTATTAACTCTTATTCGTTGCTAGCTTTTTTCTAGTAATTCTTACAGATTTTCTTGTAACTGAGTAAAATTACAAAAAAAAAAAAAAAAAGATTGCAAGGATTACTGAGAGAAACTAAAATTTTTTAAGTAGATCGACACTTTTTACTTACCCATCATACGTAGTATAGGGTAAGTCTTGCAATCGTTTTGAAAATCGAAAAAAAATTTTTGATGGATTTACACGTTTTAGATAGTAGAGATTCCGAAAAACATATTTTTAGAAAAAAAATTTTGCCGTCCGTCTGTCTGTCTGTCTGTCTGTCTGTCTGTCTGTCTGTAAACGCTCTATCTCCCGAACAAATTGAGATAGAGACTTGAAATTTTGTATGTAGTTAGTATGTAAGAATGGGACGAACCCTATTTAATATCAACAACCTCGATTATCCGGAACTATTTTTTTCGGACTCTCGAAAAATTCGTTCTGATGAAAGGTATATAAAAATTTTCGAATTTTTTTGTTCTAAGGAATGGACGTAAAAGGCAATAAAATAACACATATTTTGCATGTAGAACGAAGTTGATCGGATTATTAGTTGCCGAGATATTTGTAATCTTGTTTTCCGCATTCTTCGATTTTTCATGACCCTGTATTTCATTCAAATTTCAATTCAGAAGTATATTTTAATTGGAAATGAGACGCTTAATCTGACGCAGTTAATTGTTAGTTGATAGAATTATTATTTTTTGAGTTATAAGGATGTTTCTTTTACGCAGTTCGGTACTACTTGAGTAGTTTGGCGTTTTATATAATTTGTCGAAATTGGTACAACAGCAGTTCTTTAATATAGCATTACTACGTATATTAACAATATTTAAATTTTGTTTATGAATTGCAATGCATGGTAATAGTTTCACATGTTTTATTTCATATACATATCCATGATGGGTAAGTATTACGGTGGGCCCCAACGACTAGTTTACTTACCCATCATACGTAGTATAGGGTAAGTCTTGCAATCGTTTTGAAAATCGAAAATTTTTTTTTGACGGATTTACACGTTTTAGATAGTGGAGATTCCGAAAAACATATTTTTAGAAAAAAAAATTTGCCGTCCGTCTGTCTGTCTGTCTGTCTGTCTGTCTGTAAACGCTCTATCTCCCGAACAAATTGAGATAGAGATTTGAAATTTTGTATGTAGTTAGTATGTAAGAATGGGACGAACCCTATTTAATATCAGCAACCTCGATTATCCGAAACTATTTTTTTCGGACTCTCGAAAAATTCGTTCTGATGAAAGGTATATAAAAATTTTCGAATTTTTTTGTTCTAAAAAATGGACGTAAAAGGCAATAAAATAACACACATTTTGCATATAGAACGAAGTCGATCGGATTATTAATTGCCGAGATTTTTGTAATCTTGTTTTCCACATTCTTCGATTTTTCATGACCCTGTATTTCATTCAAATTTCAATTCAGAAGTATATTTTAATTGGAAATGAGACGCTTAATCCGACGCAGTTAATTGTTAGTTAATAGAATTATTATTTTTGGAGTTATAAGGATGTTTCTTTTACGCAGTTCGGTACTACTTGAGTAGTTTGGCGTTTTATATAATTTGTCGAAATTGGTACATCAACAGTTCTTTAATATAGCATTACTATGTATATTAACAATATTTAAATTTGTTTATGAATTGCAATGCATTGTATAAATAGTTTCACATGTTTTATTTTCATATACATATCCATGATGGGTAAGTATTACGGTGGCCCCCAACGACTAGTTTTACAGTGTATTCTTTAAAAAGATCTTAATTGTATGTCATTTTCTTTTTTTTTTTTTTGTGGAAATTGAGTCAGATCAGGTCGTCTTTCCCGTGATTTTTCTACGGGCCTTGGACGTGAACTGTGAAAGTATGAACGAGCCGAGACATCCCCCAGGCATGGACATTCCACCCCGTGCAGACTTCTAACTTGTTCATAAAAATTTTCAACAAAGAGCCTCTTCCAGTCGGTCCTTTAATTGACTTTCCTGTGACCTTTTTTTTGTTGTTGTTGTTATTGTTGTTAGCTATTTTCAGTCTGCTCTGTTTTGTTGTCTTCAATATACTTTTTGACATGATTTTGTAAAAACACATCCCAATTTATAATCAACATGACCAGTTCAATAAAAGTATTACGGTTATCTACAAAGTCAAGCGTATAATCTTCTTCTGCTTTATTTCCTCTGTACGCAATGCCTTGTTTTCCAATAAATAAAACTACACCAATTAACCATTGAACAACATATCTTCTAGTGCGACTGAGAATTGGAACTAGTTAACCAAGTATTAAAACTTTGTAAACATTTTTAAACGTTTAAAAATTTTCTCATTTTTTTCCCTTTTTTCTATCGTCGCTTTGGTTATATACATGCTTCATGTTGACACAACTGTGACACTGCACTAGTTACAATCATACTGTACGAGACTGGCGAATGAGCGTGGCGATGCACTCTGAATCTGATTCTATGAGCACTGCACAAAAGGCGATGTATCAGTCAGCAGTAAGTTACCATGTTACCATACCAGTATAAGTTACCATGAAAAAACTGTCAATTGCTTAACCTTTCGCCAAGCGCGCAAATTTTCATCACATGAGCAGGCGCTCGTTGTAAATTGTACAACAGGAGGAAAGAATTCAATTATTGCTGTTTTGTTTTTATTTTACAAATAATTTAACATATAAATATCATATAAGTTTTTTCTGCTTACAATTTTTGAAAGTATTCAGCAATACACTTAGATTTATTCTTCTTATAACATATTAAAGCAAGCGTGAATTTTGTTTTAAAGAAAAAAGAAAGCGAATGTTGTACTTTTTACTACGGCGAGCCCGGCCGGAAGGTTAAAATTTATTGTAAACGAATATAATTATTGGTAAATACTCATTTTTTTTTTATGTAAGTAGTAAATTGTAAAATCGTATATTCCTTTTTTCGAGTACACCTCCGGGGCCCCCTTAGGCTGGGGGCCCTCGGCGATCGCCGACCAGCCGACCTGGCCAGTCCGGGCCTGTGGATAACAAGTAGAATGCTTCATCGTGTGGGGCAAACTGCACCTGACATGACTCGCAGTCTGGACCGGATCGGGTTGAGCCTAAATTTTTGTCGTTGAGTGTCGGATTAAAGTCGGATTAACTTTGTTTCAGGTTCGGGTTGGATGTTGATACTTATGGTTCTTGATTCGAGAAGAATTGATCTCTCAAAAGAATTTACAAAACTTATTTTAAGATGAAAAACTGTATTTGAATGTCAATGAATTTATGTATACTGATTTTTTTTACTTAAAATCTGAAATTGTTACTGAATATATATTTGTAAACATATTCTTACATAACTGCATTACAGCATGGATATATTTTTTCATCAGCTACAATTAGGGTTTGGTTGGGTTGAAATATTTCGGGTTCAGGTCGAAATGTAGAGATGTCTAGCTCAAATCGGGTTTCGGGTAGAAACCCGATCCTGCATCTCCTCGGAAAATTAAACTCAACTCGACTGGTGGTTTTAGTCGGACCTGGCTAAAGTTAATTTTTTTCGGAAAGTTTAGGATTGACTTCTATTTTTCGAGTCGGGGAATTTTAATTGTTTTAGCGTATGGGCTCGATTCTATCAGATTCCTCAAAAATATCCCCAAAATATATTTTAAAATGAAAAATTACATTATTTGAATGTCAATGAATCAATATACAGATATATCGATTTTTCTACATAAAAAATATAATTGATACTAGACTACTTTTCCATTATTGCTTTACAAGATGGAATTTTGTTTTTACATGCTGAGTTGGGATTGCGTTCGGAATGAATACTATTGATTTTAGAAGTTTTGTCAAGTTCGGGTTATCTATTTTTTTAAAACTGGTTCAGGTTGAATGGATATATAATTAATTAGCTCAGGTCAGGTATAACCCATTCCGCGGAGGATTCCGTGCTCGGTAAACAATCCGTGAATTGAACTATCCCCCCTCCATTGATTAGATTCCGTAAAAACAGAAAAAATTGCACTTTAATTTTGCCATTTCTACTCCACCTCCCGCAAAAATACAGAAAAAACACCAAATACCTGAAATACTCACACCTAAACAGCATGTTCGTCAAATTACATGGGTATTCTGGCATCTGTGTTGCTTAGTACTATTCGTGTTAAAAAAGGAATTTAAATCCCTTTTATCTATAAATATGTAAAAATGAGAAATTTAAGATCAAAATTTAAAAAAAAATCTTATGTCAGAAGGCAGAAATTTATTAAAATAATAGAAAAGATGAAAATCAAAGGAATGCTTCGGCAATGTTGAGCGGGAAATTTTTCTCCTCGCAGACCTCTAACCCGCAGCTAAATCTCATGCATAACCCGCAGTTTGAATCAGCGATATATTTATAATTGCAGATCGCTTTTCGCTGATATTAAAATAATTCACTTTTAGATTCCCAACTATTTTACAATTTTTCACTTCATTTACATTTCTCTTGGAAATTTTATGTTAAAGTTTTTGTTTCAGATTTAAATTCTGATCTTATCAAAATTTGGAACATCACACTTTGTGCATTTGATCAATGTACACTCTAAAACAAAATGGAAATTGAAGATATTTTCCCCCATTGTTTTTATTATTATTTCTATAGCTAAAAAAGTCTGCTTTAATTTGAAAATTTTTTCGAAAATAAAGAAAATTAATCAATTTAATGCTAAAACTACCTGAAATCCTCCAATATCTACAGATGCATTTTTTTAATTAAAGGACTGTTTAATTAACTGTGCAACAACGCCGTGTACTAGGATTTTCTATTATTGACTGATTTTTTACTTACCTCTATTTTCTCTCAAACTATGAAAAATTCATGAATCAAATCTCAATTTTTAAAAAAATTCTACGATCAAAAGACAGAAAATTCTTCAAGGAATAGAAAAATCCGTTCCAACCACACGTGCGTTCCAGCAAATTACTGCTTGTAAGTTTTATTTTTTGCGAAATGTTTTTTTGAGAGTTTATAAAATAATTACATTTTCTCAAAAATGACTAAATTAGAAAATGATAAAAAAAAAAGTAAAACGCGGTACTTATAAACTCTTAAAATTTATATATTTCAAAAATTCTAGTTCGATTAATTACTTTCATATTAATTTCAAGGAAATTAGTATTTAGTACAGCAACGTGTTCAGATTTAACGAAAAAGGATATGAAAGAAATTTCAATTTTATACAGATTTTGTTCTAGCCAAGTATGTTGTTTCTTTATACTCGTATTCTTATTTAGATTTCAAACTAACGATGTTTAACCCTTTAATTCCCATGCCAGAACACGTTCTAGAAATTATGTAGTTCATTTCACACCAGAAAAATTCAATGGCTAATTTCGTTTTATTTAAATATGGAATGTTCTGTTATTGATTAAAGCAAATATTGTTGTTTTAATTTTCTGGTGGGAACTGAAATATACGAATTAAAGATCGGTGGTTTAAGACCTAAACCACTGGGGAGCAAAGGGTTAAACTGCAAAGAACAGCTGCGGTTCACCAAAAGGAAATGCATGACTATCTGTTTTGAGTAGTTTTCAAATTCTGTTCTGCAAGTTAATATAAAATAAACTTTTCGACTGCTAGAATGATAAAGAGATTGATGAATATGTTGTTTAGCTTCAGCAAGCGTATTCTTGCTGATTGGTTGTAAAAAGAACCTTTATACATCTCAATGTTGTTGTGGGAATTATTAGAAAAACATCTGCTCTGATAGTCTTGAAGGATATTTCAGAGTTACATAAGGTGCAGTTCCCTATTATCGACATTTGTCCATTGACCACAGATATAAGGAGTTAATTCTTTTTCCTAATCTAGTATTTTTATTTAAAAATATCGAAATCGTCTATTTAATGCTTTTTTTTTACAAAAATAATATAATTAATAATACAGTAACCGTAAGAACAATGCTACAATGACCTTTTAAAGAACGAATCTGACTATAAAACAATGAAATTTATGACTTTGCTAATTTTGCATTTGAATTATTATTTCTACTAATTATAAATACTTTATGAGTTCAATCTTTTTACGAATGTGTGAACTATAATATTTTTCTGCAGTACTTAAAAAGTTTCAAGTCTTTCATACGAGTAAGTTCAAATGATTTCTTATTTCTTTGCGTTTGTATGTAATTTGATATTTTTACCCGAGTGCTTTAATTTTAAAACTTCTTTATACGCAGAATTCGTAATTTTGTTGATAATAATAATTTAACTTTTTAAAGAAATTATGTAAGTTTTTCATTTGTATTTTTGCTTTCAGTAATACATACAGTTACGCCTCATATATTACGTACGACATGGATTAAACATTAATATTCCTGGGCCCAACATAAACAAGGTTTAAATGAAATTTCAGTTTTACAATTTTCGGAACTGCGAATTTTTAAACTTCTAAATATCGCACATTTTAAATTTTTACACAGTGACATAGAGAAAAAAATGCTCTTTTAAATGAAATTTGTTTGCAAACTTTACCACAATTTGTTTTCAAATTATTAATATTTTAAAAGTTTTTATTACATTTTTTGTCATCGTGTCAACAGAAGTATTCCATTTTGGACATTAAATATGGACCAATCACAAAACGAATAAAATAAAATAAGCTCCAGAATTCAACCAATAAAAAGATTCAGATCTGCTTCAGATTTTCCAGTTCTCCACCGAGATCCACAACTATTTTCCAAATAGTTAAAAAAAAAAAGATTAATTCTTTTTGATCAGAACTCTTCGTGTAAAACAGTTTATAACAATATCGAAGTAAAATTCATGTTTTGTAGAAATAGAGTCAAGTCGGATCGAGATTTTAACTTTTTTTTGGAGGGGGGGGGGAGGAAGGGGCTAATATATATAATACTTGCTAGACCATATAAGCAGGCCAACTTTTTAAATTTTACTCAGACCGAAACATTAATTTATTTTGTACGAACTGGGCCCTTGAAATTTTTGCCCACGCAATTTTTAGGACCTGCTCCAGCACGCGGGGACCTCTGATATATGTTATAAACTTGGCCCCCCTGTCGGGGATACAGTGCCCCCACGTCGGGCAAATTCTGGCGCCGCCCTTGCACAACAACGATTTTCAGAACATTCAATCTCCGTCTGAAGCAGCGCTGTCAAGTGTTCCATTTTTGTCACAATATCGATTTTCAGAATTTTCATTCTCCGTTTCAAACAGTGTTGCTAAGCATCCCGATAAACGTCGAAAGTCCCGTTTTTCAGGGATCGCAAGACCAGCCCCGCGGCAGATCAAAAGTCCTGATTTTGCATGATGCATGAATACTTTTAAATTTCCTTTAGCCCCATTCTATTCGTTAGTCTACATCGAATGGAAGATACAATAAAATCTAGAAAAATAGATTATCAGGGTTATCTGCAGGGTTAACCTTTTATCTACCGAATTATGAATTCATGAAAATTTTACGCTCTGAAACATTTTACGTAAATTGCTTAAACTAAATTAAAAGATTTACATACTCATTTAATAAATTTTTTGTAGGATTGGAGGATTTAGAAGAATTAATTAAATTTGAATTTACAGGGATTTTGTAAAATATTTAAGACCCTACTCAGAACTTTTATTTTAAATTGTTTTCTTAGTATTTTGAAGAATTATAAAATGTACAAATATGTTGTTCTTACAATACAAACATAGAGATATTTCTGAATTGAAAAATCCCCATCCTCCTTCCTCAGTACTAAGAAAGCTGAAAAGATACAAAGGCAAAAAGAAATCCTCGTTTTAAAAATACTTTTGCTTTGTGTAACAATTAATGCTTTTGGAACAAAATAAAGTAATGTATCTTTAACTCATTTTAAATAGTATTACAATTAATTGATGTATTAGAAGAATTTTATAATAATTAATTTTAGTGGTATTTATAAGTACCGTCGGTAGATAAAGGGGTTAAATGATTAAGACTCCGAATAAAAACTTTTCTTGCACATGAAACTCAATGTAATGTAAGTGTAATATTTCTTGATCCCTTCTAATTTACTTAGCTTGCGGTTTTATATATCTTACTAGCGAGCTACGCCCGTTAGCTGGGCCACTTTTTCCAAACGAACCTCGATATTAAGCAATATATAATAAACAAAAAAATTCATTTAATAAGCAAGTCTTGGTGTTCGAATCCTCAGCACAAAAAAAGTAAATTAAAGAGCTATGGTTGTTATTCACCCATTATCCCGTTAAAATATGTGATTTCGCACAGTGGGCGGTACGGGCTCATCGTGCGAAGCCGGCCCTCCGGCGCTACGCGCCATGGTCGCCATTGTCCCGTTAAAAATATTTGGTTTTGCACGGTTGACGCTGCACGTCCATAATACATTTTCTCGTATTTTTTGGATCATCAGAAGCAGACTTTTACGCAGATTCTGAATATGTAATCAGTTTTTTTCTACTTTAAAAACTGTCTGCATGATGGTTTAAGAAAAAACGCGCAAAAAAGTTTGTTTATTAAAAACTGCAAAAGACTGCTATTAAAAAAAAAAAAGTAATTTCATTAATATCACAAAGAACATAACTAACAAATAATTTTGGCAGCTCGTTTTCCGTTTGTACTAACAGAAATTAGTATTAATCGCGTAAATCTTAGGTTACACAATATTCGTGTATGCTACCAAAAAGAAAAAGTATGAAAATGAGCTACAACGATTAATACTCACATACAGAATAAATATATGAATAGCCAGTTACATCTGAGATCCTCAAAATATTAATTAGCAACACTATTACCTCTTAGTGAACATATCTTGCTGTGCTTAAATAGTTGTACTTATTATATTAATTAAACAATGTTTAATATTTTTTACCAATTACTTCTTTTTCTCTTATACATTCTTTGACAAATTGACGGGAAAAAATAGGTTTTCGGCTGCTTCTTCTTTTAGCCAAAGGGGAAAAGTTCATGTTCTTCACCGCAAGGTAGCGCAGTGTTCTGCCTCAGAGCTCCGTTTGAGACCTGTTTGGGAAATAAGACGTTTTCCGTTCCGATTCCCGACCGGTTTTTAATTCATAACTTTTTAAATTTTGGTCCCACGGTCTCGAAAATGCCCGAAATGACTTTCCCGGAATTTTTCGAAACGAAAGACACCTCTCGCGACTTCCAACTCGCCCGCATTGCGAACTGTAATCGGCTTCAAGCAGACAGACAGACAGAGGCGCACGGATTTTATTAGTATATATAGACTATCATTTGTTTCAGTCAGTCGTGCGGGTTCACTCCATCATGTTGAGTCGATTTGTTTTTATCGCTCTCATGAAAGGTGTAAATCTTTTCTTCGCATATTAATCAAATCCCCATAAAAATGAATTTTCAAGAATACATGTATCATCATTACCCGTGTAAAATCACGCACACCTACATGCATACAATCTAGTTTTTCTTTTTACACTATCGCAGAACATAGTAATGATAAGAAAACAAACTCGACACTGTATTCCAGGAATTTTGAGGTGGATCTAAAAAAAGAAGCAGGTAAGCAATTATCTTAGCTTTATTTACTATGAAAATGAACGAATTATTTTAGAAAAAGGATTTTCAGATCATTAAATTTGTTTTATTAAAGCATTAATCCATAAACCGAATGATTGGAGCTTGAAGCTTCCGTTGTGTGATTACTGGTGCTTCAGAGGTGAAAATTCTGGAACTTTAAGGATGTTGGTCACTCAGCTTCTACATTCTCCCCCTGTAATATTAAGTCTATTTGGAGTTTGATGCACTTTTATATTCAAAATATCTCATCAGGAAATTAATATTTTAAACTTCTTTTTTCTGTATAAGCTACCGCTAAATTTGGCTGATCCTTTATTACCTACATGAGTAGTTTGATTCGTATTTTTTTTTTTTTTTTTCAAAATATTCTGAATATGCTCACAATGGAGACCTTCCTTGTTAGAAGTTATTCGGTAAATTTACAATAGTCTCTGTAAATTAACTTCGTCGTAAAAAATGTACAAGACATGGAAATTCATTTTTAATGATGATAACTTAATTTCGTTTTCAAAATTAGTGAATCATTCAATTTTCAATATACTATAATATTGAAATCATTTGAATTGCTATATTTATTTACTTATTTATTTATTTTTATTTATTATTATTCTTTTTTGCACAATGTGTTTCTAGCCGTTCTGGAGTTTAAACTTGATCCCCTTTTCAGCGGAAGTGCTCTCTACTGACTGAGATATAGGAGCTTTTGTTATATTGTTCAAAACATGTCTTTGATGATTCAGCGGGGGGAAATCGATTAAAATTCCCATCCCCACCAACACCAAGGAGATGATTTTTCCCTTTCTAAATTATTCTAACTTAAAAATAATAAATAAATAAATAAATAAATAATTTCTTAATATTTCTAATAAAAATGCAAAATAGTTTTATAAGTGTGTATTTTGAATTATAAGTTTTAACAAAAAGACAAAAATATATTTAAATAAAGACGAAATCCCAACAGGGAATTGGATATAATATAAAGGAAATGTCGGTAAAATGATGATCGAGTTAACACGCTCGAATGCATTTAATCGAGAACTAGTGTGATTTAAAGAGAGTAGCTTTTTTTCTGTATTTTTACAGAAATTTTTAACAGTGTAGTCAGGGCTTGTTTCCGGCCCCACATTGCTATACTTGTTTCTTTATCTGTCCATCTCTTACGGTTCGTCCTTTGAGTTCGGGGACACCCTGTATATTATCATAAGCAGGCGCGGATCCACGGGGGGGGGGGGGGGCGTTCGGAGACATTCTATTGTTCCAGAAAAAACGCGAATTCCATTAAAATGTTGCTAAAGAGCGCTAATTTTTTCAAAGTGTCGCGGAAAAAAAAGCGAATTTCGACAAAAAATCGTGGAAAAAGCACGAATTCTGTCAAAGGTCGCGCAAAAAAAATTTCGACAAAAAATCGCTTAAAAACACGAATTTTGACACAAGATCGCTGAAAGCGCAAGTTTTGACAAAGTGTCGCGGAAAAGGCTCGAATTTCGTCAAAAGATCGAGAAAAAAGCACGAATTTTGTCAAATGTTTGCAAAAAAAAAAAAAAAAACGTTAATTTTGTCAAAATATCGCGGAAAAAGCTCAAATTTCGTCAAAAGGTCGTGGAAAAAGCTATAATTTTGTCAAAGGGTTGGAAAAAGGGAATTCAAAATATCGCGGAAAAAATACTAATTTCGACATAGGATCGCTGAAAAGGCGCGAACTTCGACATAAGATTGCTGAAAAAGCACTAATTTTGTCAAAGTATCGCGAAAAGCGAGAATTTCGTCAAATTATTACGGAAAAAGCGCGAATATCGTCAAAGGATCGAGAAAAAAAACGCAAATTTTGGCAGAGGATCGCGAAAAAAACTTGAACTTTGACGTAGGATCGCTGAAAAGCACGTATTTCGACATAGGATCGCTGAAAAAGCGCGATTTTTGCCAAAGTGTCACGCAAAAAGCTCAAATTTCGTCTAAAGTTAGCTAATTTTTTCAAAGGGTTGCAAAAAAGTGCTAATTTTGTCAAAGTATTGCGGAAAAGAGCGAATTTCGCCAAAAGGTCGCGGAAAAAGCGTAAATTTTGTCAAAGAGTTGGAAAAAGGGAATTCAAAGTATCGCGGAAAAAGTACTAATTTCGACATAGGATCGCTGAAAAAGAGCAAACTTCGACATAAGATTGCTGAAAAAGCGCTAATTTTGTCAAAGTACCGCGAAAAATTTTGACAGAGAATCGCGTAAAAAACGCGAACTTTGACATTGGATCGTGGAAAAAACTTCAATTTCGTCAAAAGGTCGCGGAAAAATGAGCTACTTTTCTCAAAGGGTAGCAAAAAATTGCTAATTTTGTCAAAATATCGCAGAAAAGAGCTAATTTCATCAAAGGATCGCGGAAAAACCCCGAATTTTGACAGGGTATCGCGGGAAAAAACGCGAATCCCATCAAAGAGTCGCGAAAAGAGCACGAATTTAGTCAAAAGATCGCGGAAAAAAGCGTATTTCGTCAGAAGATCGCGGAAAAGCATTTCATTTGATCATTCATTGAATAATAACTGTACAAGGAATGATTTCATGAGCAGAAATTATGACTATGTTGATTAATATCGCCCCCCCCCCAAAAAAAAAAAAAACGATCCTCTATATCCGCCCCTGATCATAAGATTACTACATCTATCCTAAATTTGACCTTAAATGTGGATATCTGTCTTACATAAAGTGTGAACTTTACAGTAACCACAAAACAAACGGTCCGTAAAGTAATGTAATAAACACGTCGGTCATTTTGATGTGTTCGAAAACAACTGCCAGAATGTTCCTTTTAGGGATTTTAATTTCGTTGAAAAGGACATCATGTGTAAAGATCATGTTTCCTGGTACACATTTCTTCTCTAATTGTTCTTTTTTTTTTTTTTTCTTATTTTGTGTTCAAAACAGATCAGGTGTATATCCTAGTTGACGACTAATTATCTCTGTTGTAGTTGCGAGAAGTGTGAAATAAAAAACGTCAAAAGACATATTGAGTAGTCTTATTTTAAAGGTCAGACGATTGTTATTGTACTCGTAGATGAAAGAAAGAGATACAATAAAGTAGCTTTATTATTTTATTTTTCTTAGAAACTCTTAAAGCAGATTTTTGAACTAATCTTGTCGATTTATAAGAAATAGATTTTTTTTTTTTTTTTTTTTTTTTTTTTAATAATTTGCTGATGTTTAGAATGAAAAAAAAAAAAAAAAAAACAGGATGTCGGATAAAAGCGAGATTTTTTTTTTCTTTATTTAAAGTGGGCGTTTCACAACAGTGTGCCGTAACACCCATATGATCATCATAGCGTGCACGATTACTAGTACTAGTATGTGTATGTGTACGAATACAAGTGCTATATTGCAATAATATAAAACTAATCAAATTTTTAAAATACTGAATTAAATTTCATATGCATTTTTAAAAACGTTTTTACAACGCAACAAACGGAAACAGAAGTATGTCACATGATTTTACTTTCTTGTTTCCCCAAAAAACTGCTTTTTAGATAATATTATTTAAATATCAAAACAAAAAATTACATAATTTAGTTACGATAAAGCAGTTAATTAGTTCATTAAAAAATGAATACATTGATATTCGATTCAATTTTAATGTTTTATTTTTTATGACTTTTATTTCCCAGTCCTTTCGAATTCAGTAAAGAAATGTTATTTTTTTTAATTATGGAACAATAAGGACAATTTCATTACTTAATGTATTTCTTTGAGAGTTTCATGGCAGAATAAAACTGATAAGCTTATTAACCGTCATTCTTAACTCGTCATCAGAGTTGAAATTCATTGCCTAAAAAAGCATAAAGACATTTAAATACTAAAAAGTTACCCGATTAAAAAAAATTCATAACTTTGTTAGTTTAGAAGTTCGATGAATAACGTGTTCTCTGGAATTATTTTTCTAATAAAACCTTCTTTAAGCGACCAGGATAAAACAGAATTTGTTCCCCCCCCCCCCCCCCCCTCTGAAAAAAATTGATTGTTCATGGAAGGAGTTCAAATGGGATTATCTCTGAATGGAAGTAAAATCATTATTGAACTTATGAAAATAAATTTCCATTCATGTAAAAAGGTCGTCCAGGGAGGTAATCACTCAATGGCACACATGATACACACAGGGTGGCCACACAGAGAGGTGTTCACTGTATATTTACACACGAATCAGCAATGGTGTTGATCTTCATTAGCGAAATAAATTCTGTATAGTATTTATTACATTATTTACTAATTCTGTACAGTACACATATGTATTTTCGTATGTAAAATGTTATATTCCAAACAGCAGATTTACACTCACCTTCTCCCATAGGCATTCTGTTATCTAAACTGAACATAATAAAAACATTTTTAAGCTTCCGCAAACACAAAAATAAAATAATAAAATAAAACATTAGAAAAAACTTCTATAGGTGGTCTTATTTACGTGTGTTATATTAAAATTAATAATTTCTCATTCTTATTATAAAAGACAAATTTTGCTTTTGAAAAAAGAAAAAAAAGCTGTGCCGACTCAGATTTTTAATGTTTTCAATCAACAACTGAAATATGTACAACTTTCATTTTGACAGGTTTTACAGAATAAATAGAAATATATTTTTAAATACCAATACGTTATATTTTTCTAAGAGAATTAAAGCTTAATAATTTTAGATTTATGCATTATTAAACTATACTAGCTTATACTAGCTATTCCGTTATTGAAAGTGCTAAAACGGAATAGCTACAGACTCTGTAAAAAATACAGTTTTTGACACGTTTCTATCTTAGCAGGTACACTATCCGTTATAACTGAATTGTATTTTTTCCTTTGAGACCATAAAAATTTCCCTTGTAGGCAGGCTCCGTTTTCAAGGTGTTCTGAGTAATTTTATAATATTATTATTTAATAATTAAATCCTTAGGAATAAATTAAAATTACGTTTTAAACAGGTTTAAGCCTTAGAAGCTATATTTATAGGATAGTCTTTATGTCAGATTCATGAAACTTTTCCGCCTAAGGCAAGATTCCATAACAGATGTTTTTCGCTATGTATCTTTTTATAATTGTTACCGATAATTATAATTAAAAAATCATTAATATTAGTTAATTGTTTATTTTTATCATTCTTGTTTTTTCTTTTTATTGCTTATTTATTATATTACACACATATTCATTTTACATGAATTACACATACAATAAATAAATAGACATCTTTTCCAAAAAGTACACTAACATGAATATAAGCTGACGCTCCCGCCATTCAATACCGTTCTGTATGTCCTTCCTCGGCCTTTGCCCTTTTCTTCAAACACCATTTAAACTTGAAAAAAGCTATCAAAACCTGATTATGAACTTAGTGCGACTTATCCCTGTGTGAAAAGCTTATACCTGCCCGTGTGTTTGCGCAATCCATGTCCTTCTGTGGACAAAAAGCAGTGCCATCGACCTGTACTGCCCCGTCCTTCCTCCTGCTATAACCCTATGCGAAATGAAAGGGTTCGGATTGTTTAC
The DNA here is from genome assembly GCA_964019185.1 of Maratus speculifer. Classification (NCBI taxonomy): domain Eukaryota; kingdom Metazoa; phylum Arthropoda; class Arachnida; order Araneae; family Salticidae; genus Maratus; species Maratus speculifer. The sequence continues at coordinate 184,764,586 of OZ025298.1, read as the reverse complement.
CTCTGACCTCGAATCCCGAATGACAAAGGAAAACAAAAGCTTCACACGTCCTTCAAAGAAAACTCTTCAATTAGCCAAAGGAAGGGAAAAAATATTAATAAATTCTGAAACACATTTGATAGCAACAGAATCTTTAATTGATAATTGAATATAGAGTTTAAGGACACGTCGGACTTTCAAACAGGGGTGTAGTGGAGGGTATACGGGGGTATACGCCATATACCCTCTGGATTTTTTAAAGGATAATCGTATACCCTCTGTTTCTCAAGAAATCTATAGAATGTGCACTCAAGGGTATACTCTCTACCTTGAGCATATACTCTCTGCTTGGAGCGTATACCCTCAGGTTTATTTACGACTACACCAGCGCTTTCAAAACTATTGATGTTTTTCATTATTAATGTTATAACAACAAAGAATTCTTTTGTACGATAAATTCAGTTATTGCATATATACGTATATAGTGAATCCTCTCTGTGCTATCACCTCCATTAAGCGATCACTTACATGAACGATCATTTTTTTCCATGGAACGAAATTTATTCCCATAGACTCAAGACTAATTTTAACTCCATTCAGTGACCATCCCAGTTTTGGACCAGACCAATTTATTTGAGGAAAATGAAACAAATTACACTTTTTTCCTGGTCGCTTGAGGAAGGTTTTATTAGAAAAATAATTCCGGAGCGAGCACCAAATTTTTAAACCAAGTTCATTTTTTTTTAAATTATTATTCCGGTAGTTTTTAAGTGTTTAAACCTATTTGTGCCTTTTTAGACAATAAATTCTGCTGACGAAATAATAACGACGGTCAAAAAATTTCCCTGCCCTAGTCTGTCAGTAAACTCTAAAAAAAAAAAAAAAAAAAAAAAACTAATGAAATTGTTATTATTTGCACCCCTCCCCCCCTCAAAAAAGTAAATAAAATAAGAAAAAAAAAATAAATAATGCATTTATACACTGAACTTTGAAAGGACTTAGAAATAAAAGTTTTAAGAGTTAAAACCGTAAAATAAAACCAAACGTCAATGTATTCAATCTTTAAACACTGCAGTAATAAACTTAAGTAATTAACTTTTGTTCTGATGCTTAAACTTTTTTTTTATATTTTTTACTATTGTGAAAAATAAATTTTAGTAACATTAATTGTAACTTTTTTTTCCAACAATTAAAATCTAGATTTAAACATGACCTCCATTAAAAGACTGATTCTCGGAGAGACTGATTTTTATTGACACGGAACGTGGTGGATTTAGAGAGGTTCTATTGAATATATAATATTTGTTTGAAAACTAACTGCTACGTCTGACGTTGCCCGGACCCGTTATAATAATCTTAAATAAACCTCTAATTTGTGTGTGACTTTATATCACGAATTTGTTTGAATTTATATTAACGGGAAAAAAAATACTGATTTTAAGAAGTAAAATCTCGCACAAGAAGATATTTTCCTGTTTCTTCATTTAAGGTCGTTTCATACATAGTTAAAAAAGAAAAAAGTTCTTGTAATCCGAACACTCTGAAATTTTTATCGATTATAAATATGATGTTTTGCAGCCAGTCTAAAAATTTCGTGTACGAAAAATTTAATCTAAAAATTTAATGTATTTTACAATTAGTTTGAAGATCTTAATAATGACCAACATTTTAAAACAAATGCGCACATTTAATGTAATGTATATCATGATTTTACCTTTTAAGATCTGTTCTGATCATATATTGAGAAAGTGGCTTTTTTTTTTTTTTTTTTTTTTTTTTTTTTTTTTTAATGTTGGGTAATTTTTATCGCGCGTCAAGTGAGGAGGGTACCTGACTTGTGTATGACCTATTCTGGGCAGTTATTTATTTATTTATTTTGTTGATTTTTCTTTTCTTTTTGCGCTTTGCTTCCACACTCTGGAGAACAATAAAGAATGTGCTACCGAACCTTTGAAAAATAAAGTAGAGAGAAATAATTTTCTCGTTGTAGAATTTGAAAACATGATCTGTATGGAAGTTTAGACAGACATAGTAAGATTTATGACAAAATCCTCCCACTCCAAAAGTCATCGACCTGCTCTGCGCCCTGTCCTTCCTCTCGCAAATATCCCTGTACGAAATAAAAGGGTTTGAATTGTGTACCTCTGATTCTGACCTCGCATCCCGAATGACTAAGGATAACAAAAGATTAACATGTCCTTCAACAGAAACAGCCATTCGAATTGAAAGTAAGCTGATGGAAGTTGAGTGCATTTGACAGCAACAATATTTTCATTCAAAGGTGTTTCATTTCATTTTATTTATTTATTCGTTTATGTATTCCGGTTTAACAACGCGAAACTTTCTGACACGCATTCACTTATCATTTGTAAATATAAAAGCACGCAAGTATGATTACTGATACAATTTAAAGTCGAAAAGAGTTTTCTTTTTTCCGAAAAAGGAACTGCGTCTTGAATTTTAAGTGATTGCTGTTCATGACGACGTTTACCGGACTGTCATGTCCAGAGATTTGATTTAAAAGGCCAAGTTCGATTGCATTTTCTAAAAGATCATTTGCATTTATTAAAAAAAGGAAAACTCCGTTTGATCTTATAGTTTTTGGATAAGAGTACCTGTCAACCCAATGCGTTTATTAATAAAAATAAATTCAGAATTTCTACTTTATTGTTCAATACGAAGCGAGTTTCGATTTGAGAACAACTGAATTAAACCTTAACAATTGAATCTAAAACAGAGTTAAAAGAAATTCGTAATGAAAGTGCTGTTGCTGTGATTATTTGTAAAATCACTGGCCTGATTGCTTCTTTCTTAACGTATTGTTCATATTTTCACATATCTTAAACGTATAAATTACCTCACAATCCACTGATGCTTCCTTAATCTAGAGGAATTAGAAACACAGTAAAAACTGCTGAGACCAAATCCCAAAGAACCGCAGAAATATTCCATTTTAAACGGTTGCTCTTCACAGCAAGTACTTCAGCTCGTATAAATTTACAGACTTACTTGCTAAAACAGTATCCCAGAGTCTTGCCTCGCCTATAAAAATCCCTCGCATTATAGATAGATCCATTTTCATAAGTTTACTGCATAATTTTTCTACATTCTACAGTTTTTAGAATGTAGAAGTTAAAACACAGCGATGGCAAAATCTGCTACGAGGCAATTCCAAGGGATTGAGAAATATCCATTTAAGATACATTCCATTTTCATCTAAGCAAATACAAAAACTCTATGTACACTGGTCATCAAAATTAAATAACGAGAAAAGTTATGTTTACTAAGTTAATGTTGCAACCAATGGTCAATGCTGCAATTATTTATATTAAATAAATACTATTGAATACAAAATTTGCACTTCCACACATACATTAGCATCGGAAATAATCAAATTAGGTGATTGACAATATGATGCGCAATGGACTTATGTTGATAGTATGGTATGTAGTGTTGTTTAAAGTGAATGCAGTGTCTGAGAGTGATCAGCATTTATTAGTTATGGTTCAAAGGCATCATTTAAGTGAAAGTTTAAAGTAGCGAATAATTAATAGAGTTGAGGGAGGTCAAACACAAATGGAGGTCGCCCAAGATTTGAATATCTCTTACAGTATCATATAAGGAGCTTCATGCCGCTTTCTAAACACTTTATCCGTTGTAGACAGCCTGGTCAAGGGAAACAATTAGCAAAAGTTGCATCTCCGAAGACCGTTTTATGTCATTATCGGCTCGAAGAAACCACGAAGCGACTACAAGAGATTTGATGTGAGACTGCCTTAGGAACTCGAATTAACCATTCCACTATTGCACAAAAGCTTAACGAGGGTGGACTGTATGCAAGTAAACCAAAATTTTGCATCCCATTCACTTCTGCTTCCAAAGGAATCCTTTGCCGTCGTCATGTTCAATAAGCCAAGAAGACTGGGCTCGAATGGGAATTTTCCCAGACAAAGGAAGGCAAGTTCCTTCCTCTCTTCACGTCTAGAATCAGCATTCAGACTATACCTGAACTTGTCAGTATACAATGCCCAGTGTTCTTGGCTCCATTGAACATGATGAGAGCAGCAGTTTAAACGGGCCCCTTTTTCAAGTTGGAGTGAATGGGACATAAACTATAGGTTTTTCGTATACAGTCAACCTTTGTTTAGCCTTCGTGCAGCAGTTGAGAGTTGAACATCTAATATGAATTCCTGTGGCAGGTCACATGCCAAATCTCTTGTAGTCGCTTCGCAGTTTGTTCGAGCCACAATGACAAGAAAGTGTCTTCCGATGTACTTGTTGCTTTTGGTCTCCCTTGAACAGTCTGTCTATCAACGGATCCTGTGCTTAAACAGCGGCTCAAAGCTCTTGATATGACATCTTGATGGCTATTCAAATTTTGGGTGACCTAAATTTGTGTTTGACCTTCTTCGATTCTACCAATTATTCGCCACTTTTGACGTTAACTTAAATGACACTTTGAGTCATAACTAATGAATGCTGATCACACTCAGATACCACATTCACTTTGAGCAACACTACAGACAAGAATTCCAACATATGTCATTTGCGCACCGCATTGTCAGTTATCTAATTAGCACATTTCCGATCTCTAACGTATGCGCGCAATTGCAGTTTTGAGTTCAATAGTATATTTAATTATCCTAAGTAATTGCAGCATTGGGCATTGGTTGCAATATTAATTTAGTGAGCATATTTTTTCTTATTATCTTTTAATTTTGATGACCAGTGCATATCGTCGCCTCAAAGCAACAGTAGAACATCTAGGAATAATAACAAAATGAGACGTCTGACTTACTGGCTATGAGAAACTTTTATATGAGTTTTCATGCAGTGGAACAACTTCTGAGGCACAACAGTTATGCTTAACACTATATCTTAGATGTGTTTTATAAAAATTACTTACTGTTTCACTAAAAGCAGTCACGGTTTTTCACAGCGGTAAGTCAGACATCTCATTTCTGATTATTACTAGATGTCCTACTGTTGCTCTGAGGCGACGATATGTGCAAAAATAACAGCAAAAACAAAAAATGCAAGGATCCAGATAAGAAAAAGATTTTTTTTATAGATTTGCATCTAAGTAAATATAGATTAATCATACTTTTCTCGCCGGTATGACCAAATGTTATATCATTTAAGACAAGATTTCGATAAATAGTTTCTGCTTTGACAGGTTTTACAGCATTCATTATCGCCAGATGCATAAAAATTTTTGTTGTTTCCGTTTTATTGTTTTTTTCTGTAATTACATAAAATGGACTTATTCATTAGTATATTAATAGATACAGTAAAACGATATAGCTTGAAACTGGAAAATTATCCAGTTTACACAGATTTCCTTGTTAGCCAGGACATTTGTATGGTCTTTCCTCTCGATGGGTCAATGAAAATTATCAGTTTACGGCATGATTTCGTCATAGATAGGTTCCGTTTTAGCAAGTGTTTTTGTATAGTAAAATCTGTAGAAGCGGAACCCGCCTATAACAGAATCCTGTTTTAACCCTTTATATACCAAATTAGGAATTAGTGAAAATTTCATCTTCTAGCGCATTTTTGGTGAATTTTTGGAGCTCCATTAGAAAATTTACACAGTTATGTTTTTTTTTTTTTTTTTTTTTTTTTTTGCCAATTAAAATTAATTAAAACTGTATTTATAGGGATTTAGCGCAATATTCATAACTCCACTGAAATCTTTTATTTAAAATATTTTTTTTTGAGTGCTTAATAGAATTAGGACACTCTGGAAAAAAAAAAGTAAACATCCCTTACTAACTCTGTCACAAATTATTGTACAATAAAGTTACTGGTAGCAAACGATTGGAAATTAAGTCTACTTTTAAATGATGTATATAAAACTTGTTTAGGAAGCCATATTATTAGGAAGAATATTCAAACAAATACTAATTTTGTATTTTCAATGGCAGTACCCAATTCCAGCGGCATACATGAAATCTACAACCTTCAATTAACCTAAAAACAAATTTTCATGCAATTTGTATGATGAGTTTCCGATAAATTAATTATTTTAAGCAAGCATATTTTCGGGGCTGTATCCAGATTGAAGTTTTCTATTCCATTGTTGACCGAGGCAGTCCACTTTTTGATCAAAGCATCTTTAGCACCACTCAAGCAGTCATTGAAGACTGCTAGATTACAGCATAGCATAACAAGTTTTAAAATATCTAGTCACTTCTATTGTAGAGGACACCAATTCGCCGTTTTTTAAGCTTAATTTGAAAACTACTTGGAAGAAAATTTTGAAATTTTGGATTTGCATAAAGCAGGACTTAATAAATCTAAATTCGCACAAACGTGCGCACACACACATAAAAGACTGCAGATTGCAATTCATAATATTTTCGAATATTAATTTCATAACTCATATCACAAAATTATAAAAATTGCAAATTCAACGTATATAAATACATTGAATTTGAGTATTTTAATATTATTGCTATTTAAAAAATTTGCATATTAGGAGCACAATTTCAGGAGATATTAAAAAAAATATGAAAATGTAATTTAACATTAGAAGCATTAGATTTTCAATGTTTATAATTCAAAAACTTATCATTCAAATAACTATAAATTTGGTGTCTAGGCATAATTTGAGCCGAAGAATTGAAACATCCTGTAAAAATTGGGTATTGCCATTGGAAAAAAAAGAAAGTTAGGGTTTGTTTTAATATATAGATGCCTCCTTCCCCCCCCCCCCCCCGAAGCAAATTTTATATGCATAATTTAAAATAGACTTTGTTTCCAATCGTTCAGTGCCAATAACTTTTTTTTGCGACAATTTGTTGAGGAGTAAATAGTGGATGTTTATTCCTCCTCCCCCCCCCCCCCCCCTGCTGTGCAAATATAATGTTCTTCCAATGGAAATAAAAGAATAATACCGAAATGAAACTATCCACAACATTTCAACGTCAAAAAAGCTGTAGAGATGCAAATAAAAAACAAATTATCCTTTTAAAAATATTCTTGTTTGTTCAGCCATTAAAGCTTTTGGAATGAGATAAAGTAAAGCATAACTCTTTCCAGACTTGTATTACTACTAATTGATGTATTAAGACTGTTCTCAACTGTTCAGCTAAACAAGCACAAAACGTTTTGACACATTTACAAATGCATTTTTTAACAGAAACATATAAAATTGGAAGGAATTACCATGAAAACGATTTGGAATCGAACTGTGTTTTTCATATTTTTTATTAATCAATTACCCATCCATGTTATAAATGTTTTTTATCACCTGACATGTCGTTTTCTCCCTTCGTTGGCTGGCTTTTCTGCTACCGTCGGAAAATTCGGTTCAAAATGACTACTATTTTCTAAAGGATCTACAGCTCATATTCAAAATATTAGAATAATTACCTTTTTTTTAGAAATTGAAAATATCGTTTGGTAATTTAATGTCTTTTAATGAAAATATGCAAACGATATTTTTATTAAGAACTTATTGTTGATTAAACTTACTTGTTATCTTAAATTTAATATCATTTTTGAAAAGTTTAATTGCAAAAAAAATTATTTTGAAAAGTCAAAATATTAGAATATTTATTCAAGTGGTTCAAAATATTAGAATATTTCACATTAATTCTCCTTTAATTATTACCAATTCTTAACTGGTGGCATCATTGATTAAATTCAGACTATTTTATTTAAAATCAGTATTCTTTTTTGCAGTTTGTTTCTTTTTCGTCTTAAAATGGGCCGTGTGAGTGATATTCCTGAATCTACTAAACTTCGTATGGTTGATTTGTATCGGCTCGGTAAAAATCAATGTTTTATAGCGAATTATTTACATTGTTCGCAATCGAGCGTTAATAAAATATTAACACAATATTCAAAAATTGAAAAATTTCAAAATAATCGCCGAAATGGTGGCCGGAAACCAAAAACATCTGCTAGAGATGACAGGAAACTGAAGCGTATAGTTAAGAAAAACCGTTTTAAAAGTGTGCGATTCTTGCACCGAAAATGGAAAGAAGAAGGAGTTGAAGTTTCTACATCGACAACATTAAGACGTCTCCATAAATTTAAATTTGGATCTCGTGTACCGAAAACAAAACCTCTCATGACTGCAAGACAAAAGCGTATAAGATTGAATTGGTGTAAATCAAGACGTTTATGGAGCAATGAAGATTGGAAAAATATATTATTTAGTGATGAAAGTATGTTTTGTGTTTCATATGGTAATCAAGGTATTCGAGTTTGGAGAATGAAGCAAGAAGCATTTGATAAAGAATGCCTTAAACGTTCCGTAAAATTTGCTGCTAGTGTCATGGTTTGGGGTTGTATGAGTGCAGAAGGACCTGGAAAGTTATGCATCGTCTACGAAAAGGTTAACTCTCCGATATATCAAGAAATTTTAGAATATTACAATATTCCATCATCAGAAGATTTATTTGAAGATGATTTCATCTTTCAACAAGATTTAGCGTCCCCGCATACCTCGGTGTCAACTAAGAATTGGTTCCGCCAACGCAACATTAAGGTACTTCCTTGGCCACCAAATTCACCAGATCTTAATCCCATCGAAAACTTATGGTGTATAATGAAGAAAAAACTTCAAGAAAATCCTCCTTCAAGTAAAACTGAGTTAGTGGCACGTATAAAGTCTGTTTGGGCTAATATTGATAGAAATGTTTGTAAACACCTTGTATATAGCATGCAAGATTGATTTATGCTGTTATGAAAGCTAAAGGGGATGCTACAAAATATTAACTAACATTTACTTCATATTCATAAGGTAATATTGTTGCGTAAAATAAAATATTCTAATATTTTGAACCAATCTAAATTTTATTCTAATATTCTGATGTGTTTAAGGAAGCTGTATACCTAATTTATTGTGCTGTATTTTATATTTTATAAATGTTAAAATCTTATCTGAACATTCCAGATTTAATTTATAAGAAATTTAATTGCATTTACTTAGTATAAAAAATAAATAAATGACAAATAATTTTTTCTTATTACTTTTTCTCAATTATTCTAATATTTTGAATATGAGCTGTACTGTGTTTCAAATAAAACGGGAAAATGAATGCGATTAGATAGTTTCTAAGCAACAACATTTGCTAATTTCACGCATTTCCAAACACAAATAAATTAAAACGTAAACCATAAGGTTACCTTTTTTCCTTAAGAAACCCTTAAATGAATTTTGTAACAAGTTATTTTAATGGTATTTCAAAATACTGTCGGGGCAAAAAGGGTTTAAAGGAAAAAGGTCTCCCTTCGTTGACTGTTTTTTCTGCTACCGTCGAAAAATTCGATTCAAAACGACTACTATTTTCTGAAGGATCTACTGTGTTTCAAATAAAATGGGAAAATGAATGAATTAGATAGTTTCTAAACAACAACATTTGCTAATTTTACGCATTTCCAAACACAAATAAATTAAGACGTAAACCATAATGTGGCCTTTTTTATTTAAGAAACCCTTAAATGAATTTTGTAACAAGTTATTTTAATGGTATTTCAAAATACCGTCGGGGCAAAAAGGGTTTAAAGGAAAAGGGTCATGACCCCTACAGCAGGATAACTATAGAAACATAAAATAAAAAAAATATACTTTTGAAATCTCCAACATTTCTTCTATTGATTTTAAAAGAAGCAAGTTGGAAATTGCACGTCAAGCGTAACAAATGAGATGCGTTCGTACTATAACGGAATTTTAAAAATATTCAAATCTTTTGTGTAAAAGTACACAGTCAGATATAATATAGAGGCCGAAGCCTTATCTGCGTCCCTGTAAAAACTATTTGCTTTCTATTATACAGGAAGTAATTTGTATTAAACCTCAGCAACGCATATATCAATTTCATAAAACGTGAAATAATTTAACTTTATTAAAACACGTCCCAAAAAATGTTTCCCCTTACCATTATGCGATGGAATACTTTTGTGTGGCCCTGTAAATTAACATCATGTATTCTTTGTGCCGCACATTATACAGAATGTATGTTTTAGTATATACTTCATAGATGCATATCAATTTTATTATGTTCAAAAGACTGTAACACCATTAAAATGTACTTGAAACTGTCTTTTTCCCCGTTGGCTATAATGTAAGGGAATACTTTTAATTACCCTGAAAGTAAACTATACATCCGATTTTCATAAAATTTGAAATGACTCGGCAAAATTGTACAACAATTATGTCTTTTAAATTTTAAACGATTCGGTTGGGTAGTTATGAGCGAACAGACGGACGTGCGGATGGACTGTACGATGACTATAAGGTGCAACATATTTACATAATTACGAGCGCACTTAAAAAGAGAAGAAAATAAAAAAATATTTCCAGGGTTACCACATTCATTTTTTTCTTTACATGTATCATTTTGTCTAGGAAACCACACAGAGAGCAATGAGCTAGCTTTCTATTACATGATAATTAGATATATGTGTAAGTCACGGCTGAGCCATCCGTGATGTAGTAGTGGTGATTCAAAACAAATCTTATCGAATGTTCGTGGTTCAGTCTGGATTCCAACTTGATTTACTTCGAAATTTCTGAAATCTGTCTTACATCATTTGATAACACAGTAAGAACCCTCCAAATTTGTACATCGCACTCATTTCAAGCTGAGAAAATATCGCTTTGTCAAATCTGTTTACACAATTCAATTTGCATTCCGTGTATGCGGGTTTTCATTCCATTACATAACTCTTGTTACACAAAATTTACATTTGCTATTGTTATTTTATGTACTAATTGTCAAAATACTTGCCAAAAAATCAAATTCCTTATTAACCAATTAATTGATCTATATTTTTGAAAAAAGCTTTCAAATAATGCCTACTTTTTTGGCGTCTTTTACACAATTTTTAATATTTTATCACCAATTTTTCAAAGCAGAAATTTTTACCTAATTGATTCAAAAAAGTGCTCGGATTAAATATTGCAAAATCTACAATAAAAATTTACTGGTGAAAATAATAAATTGTGATTAGAAAGAGGGCCGTAGCTAGAAGTGAACAAAAGGGAACCCAAGAGAATTAGGGGGGGGGGTCATAATTTTTTTTCTCACTCTCTTACGCAGAAAGATAAATTAGTGCGTATTCACACTGTAGGTACTATGTTTTTTATTAAACTATCGTAATTTCATTTTATTCTATGAAAAGTATATGATGATGAATATTTTGAATGTATAGTTGGTGCAAAATTAAACATCATGTTAGCTTCATGTGTATAAATAAGATGAGGGAGTGGTGAAACACTTATTTCAAATACAATTTAGTAATTATGCAAAACTGCGAAAGGGTCTCCAAATTAAATTAGATTTTTGAACAGAATTTCATTTGAATATTCGAAACAGAAATTCATTGAGTGACCTTGGAATCTTTTCCAGGGGGGGGGGGGGGGGGGGCTCAAAATATTTTAGGGGGGATGAGTCGCCCATAGTGCCCCATTAGCTACGGCCCTGATTAGAAATCATTTACCCGTACGTGGTACGGGCAAATCATGAAAGGTAAAAACGCATTGCCCGTATGACATAGGGGCAAATAAGGGAAACAGGTTAAAAAAACGTATTTTTCTGATTCTTATGAATAGAATACCGTCAGTGCAATTTTATCTGTTAAAATGGAAATTTTTCTAGTCTGTTGAGATTGACAAACGTGTTAATGGGTCAATCTCGTGGAACTTATTGATGACTGGAAAATTCTGGTTCGAAAAATAACTACAGTACCTTATGAAACATAAGAGAATTTTTAATAAAAGCGTTTATTAAAAGGAACTATTTATTCTTTTCCCAAGAAATGAAAATGTAGTAAAACTTGGGAAAAAATAACGTGTTTAGATCAGACTTGTGTAAACGAAAAATTTTCGCTATAAAAGGAATGCTACACAATTATACTCGGTAAGATGGAAAAATGCTTAAAATTGAATTTTTTCCGATTTTTTTTTTTTTTTTGCAATTTTTTCTTAGTTTTTTTTTTTTTTTTTTTTTGTAATCAGAGTAATGGGGACGTTTTAAATTTTCAAATTTTTATTTATCAGTTTTTGATCTGTTATACGCGGACTGGCAAAAAAAAAAATGACAGACATATCAGATCAGGCGGCGACTGTAAACTAGTGATGGGCGATTTCGATTTTTTAAATCGATTTAATCGATACTACGGTCAACTCGATTTAATCGATACTTTAAAATTTTTAATCGATTTCTCTGAAGGTAATATAATTTTCATTTTCCTTCAAAAGTCGAAGATAATATAGTCGCATGTGTCAATTCAAAAATTTCAGTGTATTAGTTTCTAAGATAAAAGAATTAAAGAAACCTCAGAAACCTCCCCTCCAAAATAGCGTTTTTTTTTTTTTTTTTTTTTTTTTTTTTTAATGATGTACACCAAAAATTGATCAGGATCAATTTTTATCAGGTACCAGCTGAATCTGAATTTTTATGAAAATCCATGAAAGCGCGAGATACAGTTATTGCGAAATCATGAAAAATGAAGCACATCAGCGCCACTTGTAGGGCAATTTACACCAAGAACTAAACAACACTAATCTATGTCAGGGAATTATTGAATCTGAATTTTCATGAAAATTATTTCTTGAGATAGCGCTATTACGTTAATCATGAATAATGCAGTATAGCAGCTTCATCTCTTAAGCGATTTTCCGATAATTAGCATCAAATAATATCAAGGACTAATTTAACCTAAATTTTTATGAAAGTCCGTGCATTAGTTCTTGAGATAAAGCTAAAATGGAAACAGGGGCGTTCGGAAAGAGAACTGCACCGAGTTCGAAGTTCCAGTTTAGCCCCCCCCTATCAACTTTTTCTTGCGATAGGCTAGAAGTGATGTTATCAGTAAAAATTTGGCGCCCCCTAAATTTCCGCGCTCGGGACACCTCCTCCTTTCGCGCCCTTTTCACATGGCGCTGAGTGGAAATTGTGAAAAATACAGCATAGCAGCGCCATCTGAGAAGCGATATATATCAAAATGTAAAAAACACCAATTCATGTCACGGACTAACTAAATCTGAAATTTGATGAAAATCCGTGCATTCGTTATTGAGATATAGCTGTTGCGCAAATCGCAAAAAATGCAGCATAACAGCACCACCTGTTAGGCTATATACACCAAAAATTAGATTCAGTTTATATCAATGTCAAACTAAATCTAAAGTTTTGTGGAATTCTGTACATTTGTTCTTGAGATAGAACGGTCAGAAATTTTTGTCATATACAGACTCACAGAGTGACAGACACACACAGAGACAGATATTTCTTAAAAGCCATGAAATCGTGTTAAAGACCTTTTAAAACATATAAATCGATCAAAAACGGGAAGTCGAATATTTTCACGAATTTAATACACTCTTCTTGTAAAGTTACAGAAAGAAAGTAAAAATGTAAAATCGATTCTGCTCGTAAGATCCGTCTTTAGATTCGATGTCGATCTTTAGATTCGATTTCGATCTTTAGATTCGATTTCGATCTTTAGATTCGATTTCGATGTTTGGAATCGATTTCATTTTGATTTATTAAAATTGAAAGCACATTTTGGAAGGTTCTTAGATACCAAGAGAATTGTAATATTTTTCAGATATTAATATTTCAGATCGAATTGATTTTTCCAATTTTATTGTTTTAATGGTAGTGTTGATGTAAAATTACGTATAAGAATGGATTTTTTTTCTAGGCTAAATCAGGTATTTTTCTGCGGCTCCTGAGGAAGGCATCATGTTTTACAGCTCTGTAAGAGAGGGGGAATCGCAATTTGTGCATTAAAAAGCATAAACTCTCATAACTTTGGGGGGGGGGGGAAAGGATTCCCTGCGGGCCACCCCATTAATTCGACGCTAGGTTAAATCGTTATATTTTTACTTAAAAGTCCAGTTATTTGAATTATTAGTTTATTAAGTTTTATTTTTCACGCTCGTCTCTTCTAACCCCCCCCCCCCCTTCCGCGTCAGTTTTAACTTACAGGGCTGTTCGAAATATGCATACAGTTTTAAAAATGTCCAATTTTCGGTCTATTTTATTTTAGATCCACATTTTAAATCCTTGACAAAAGATAAATAAGGGATCGCCCTTCCGCCCGTTTGGGGTTTATCTGCGCCCCGCCGGGGGGCATATTTTTTTGTTTCTTCAAAAGAAACAACAACAAAAAAATGTTAAGGGAGGCTTGCACCCTTCCCCAATATACAAGTTAAAATTTCGCTCATTTAATTTTGTACCATTTTTAACTTAAAAGTTTAAGCTTCATGGCACCCCCAGAGCTGTGGACTCCCCCCCCCCGCCCTGTCGATCACTCACCTAATTTTGCTTATTTCTTCATTTCATTTCAATCTTTAAAAGGCTATAACTTTGCTTCAATGGGAGTTACAGCGGGGAGGAAAATTCTAGTATAGCTAACCATTTCTCGCCGTTCTTTTTGCTATTCCAGTTTCCCAGTTTTCCCTATAGGACCCTTTTTGGGGGGACAGAGGAGGTTTTTCTCATTTCTTTATACAATATGTCTATTGAAAGCTTATGCTTCATACATTACAAATCTAGCATAAGAAATTTTCTCCCATCATTTTAGGTCACGTTACGGACCCATAATGGGTTGAAATTTTAATTTTTCAAACTTCTTCGGAAAAAAAAAAAAAAAAAAAAAAAACATTGATACATATTAGCGAAATTGGGGTTCGAACCCGCAATCTTTTGATTGCACACGTAATCCCTAAGCTTATTGGCCACCGAGTGCTCAGCAGCGCTATTATTTCTTTAGATTGTCATCTTTAAATTCTTAATATCTTTTGAATGGAATGTTCGATTTGAATAATTCAAAAAGTAATCTACAGATATTGTAACAGGCATGAATACAAAATGATTTATTTGGATAAGGATTAAGGTATCGATAGTATGGTCTAATTTTGGTTGGTGTATTTATCGCGTTTTAAAATGCAAGAAAGTAGTTATAGTGAGTTAACTACAATAGCTGGACATATGGTATCGCGCGGTTTTTTCTATAGATATTGATATATTCTTTAATGTTATAGAACCTTTTTTTTATTCATTTAAAAGTATTTCCTGACGATTCAAAATTATATATCCATAACGATTAAAAAAATACACACGTAATTGTTCCACTAAAGTGCCACTACTTTTTTTGTCATGTTCGCCCGTCCTTATCCCCCCCCCCCCTTCCTCACCAATCTTAACTTACAGGATCGTTCAAATTATGACTGCGATTTTAAAAAAGCCTAATCTTCGTTCTATTTTGTTATAAATCCATATTTTGAAATCTCAACAAAAGATACATTTGGGCCAGGGTCGCCCTTCTGTCCGTTTGGGATTTACCTTTCCCCCCTGGGTGAGGGGCATATTTTTTGTTTCTCCCACACCCTCTCATGTAACACATCGTTATAAAGCTTTTATCTCCTCGTTTTTTCTGTTACTACCCCTCTCTCCACCTAGTTACATGCTCTTGGCACTTGTTATAGTTTCAAAGAGTGCATGATCCCCGCGGGCCACCCCATGAATTCAACACTAAGTTAAACACTATATTTTTGTTTAGAAGCTCAGTTATTTGAGTTATTAGTTTATTATGTTTTTTTTTCCAAGTTCGTCCGTTCTTAATCCCTCGCCACCCCCCCCCCCTTCCTCGCCAATCTTAACTAAATGGGCCGTTCCAAGTATATATGCAATTTTTAAAATGTCCAATTCTTGTTCTATTTTATTGTAAATCCTCATTTTGAAACTTCGACAAAAGATACATTTGGGCTATGGTCGCCCTTCCGTCAAAAGTGGGGTTTACCTGCCCCCCTGGGTATGGGGTATATTTTTTATTCTTTCAAACTATCTCGTGTAACATTTGGTTGGCATTAGAAAAAAAAAGTTTTTTGTCTATACTCCTTGTTCCCCATCCTAGTTACACGCTCTTGGCATTCTTTATCCTCGGTTTAATGCCAAGTTACTCAGTGTTGTTATTAGTTGAGTTATGTCTCTCAAATTTGTCAAAGTTTTTATGTAAATGACAACCATAAGTGACAATCATTTTAAAATTTAAAATTCTTATTACCCGACTCTAAAATCTGCAATAGCTTAATTCTACGCCTCCCTAAATGGGGATGGGGGGGGGAGGCAGTAATTACGGTCCTACTGATTGTCTAAGTTTTGGAATTACTAATTTGGAGCTTCTCTGTGTGAATTTGAATATCGAAATATCGATTCTAGAACTGAGAAATCGATTCTTATTATGATGGATGTTGTTTTGTACGATGTCGATTTTAATCGATTCTCAAAATTTCCAGAATCGCCCATCACTACTGTAAACGCTACATATTTATATAATTAAGAATGCACTTAAACAGACAAAAGACTATATTGTGGTCGAGAAAAAAATAACAGAAAAGAAATTTTTGCTTTTTATCAAAAATGATAACGATATCGAAAGAGAAATCCCCTATCCCCTTTCTACGCTATGAAGTGCCGACCCCCCCTCCCCCCCCATAGTGATATTGTTATATATGTACAGCTTCTATGTTGGAAAGTGTTGAGTGGAGGAAAAAAAGAAAGTGTAACATATGTTTTTATCCTTGTCCTCTGAAAAAATGCACTTTTTTACCTTCCACCTTGGTTCCGCTTTTGTGAACAGTGTTTTGAGAGGAAAAAGTAAAAAAAAAAAAAAAAAAAAAAAAAACAATTCCTCGATTACATAAGTGGGACAAGTTCATGTTTTTACTTCCGAGTCGGAGGCATTGAAAAGGGGTACTGGGTTCAACAAACGGAGAACAATTTTTACACAGGTGTGTGTTTTCGTGTATTTTCGAGAAGTCTTTTTGGGAGTGACGAACTACTTGTGACCTTATTATTAGTCGGTTGTTATCGCAGCCCTTATATATGTGATTTTCGAAGTATTTGACCTATATAAAATGTCTTAAAATATTTAAGAGACTATCTGAGCCGCCCGGCGTTGCCCAGGCACCTGATATTAACCAAAAAATGTACCTAATATCAGTGTGGAATAATTTCGCATTTTCAGACGAGAATCTTTTCCTACGAATGTTGAGAATGACATTGCCTTATTAAGTAGCAGTTAGGGTTTGCAAATTTTTAGACTTGTATCGTGTGCGAGTTATAATGTTAATTTTAATATGAAAACAACATTAATTTTATATGAAAACCACATTAAAAGTATCGGATCTTTCAGAGTATTACTTTTTTTACTTAAGATGATTATTAGGAACACGAGAATTACAAAAGATCGTTTTGAAGAAGGAATCAATTATAATTTAAGATGTAGATCTTTTATAGTAAATAGAGCATTACAAAAATACATTAACAGTTCTTTCCATGTAACCAACTCTTTAAAAAAGAACAATTGCTTTAAAGTTGATTTAGAACAACTATTTTATTTAAGTATTATGAATTATTTTGTAGTGCATACTTTCAGTATCGGGTTCGGGCTCCGAAAAGTGAGCCTGAACTCATCTCTAGTGCGCATGTAAGCATTTGTTCTGGTACATTTTAGCGTAACTGATGCAGAATTATCATATTATTTCATCTGTGGGAATGAATAAAAGAAACCAGCAGGAATGTGGTGGAGGATATACGGGGGTATACGCCGTTTACCTTCTGGATTTTTTTAAAGAACACTTTATAGTGTATATTCACTGTTTCTCAAGAAAGGTACAGTATACGCATTTTAGGGTATATCTTCTGCCTTGAGCGTATACCCTCTCTTTAGAGTGCTTATCCTCTGTTATTTTTACGACTACATCCCTGGAAAGCAGTCAGGTAGTGATGGGCGATTCTGGAAATTTTGAGAATCGATTAAAATCGATATCGTATAAAGCAACATCGATCATAATAAGAATCGATTTCTCAGTTCTAGAATCGATACTAGAATCGATATTTCGATATTTAGGTTCACACAGAGAAGATCCAAATTACTAATTCCAAAACTTAGACAATCAGCAGGACCGTAATTACCGCCTCCCCCCCCCCATCCCCATTTAGGGAGGCATAGAATTAAGCTATTGCAGATTTTAGAGTCGGATAATAAGAATTTTAAAATTTAAAATGATTGTCACTTATGGTTTTCAGTTACGCAAAAACTTTGACAAATTTAAGAGACATAACTCAACTAATAACAACACTGAGTAACTTGGCATTAAACCGAGTATAAAGAGTGCCAAGAGCGTGTAGCTAGGATGGGGAACAAGGAGTATAGACAAAAAAAAAAACTTTTTTTTTTTTTTTTCTAATGCCAACCAAATGTTACACGAGATAGTTTGGAAGAACATAAAATATGCCCCATTCCCAAGGGGTCAGGTAACCCCCATTCTTGACGGAAAGACGACCATAGCCCAAATGTATCTTTTGTCGAAGTTTCAAAATGAGGATTTACAATAAAACAGAACGAGAATTGGACATTTTAAAAATTGCATGCATACTTTGAACGGCCCATTTAGTAAAGATTAGCGAGGAAGGGGAGGGGGGCGAGGGATTAGAACGGACGAACTTGAAAAAAAAATAATTAACTAATAACCCAAATAACTGAGCTTCTAAACAAAAATATAGTGTTTAACTTAGTGTTGAATTCATGGGGTGGACCGCGGGGAACATGCACTCTTTGAAACTATAAAAAGTGCCAAGAGCATGTAACTAGGTGGAGAGAGGGGTAGTAACAGAAAAAAACGAGGAGATAAAAGCTTTATAACGATATGTTACATGAGATGATGTGGAAGAAACAAAAAATATGCCCCCCACCCAGGGGGGTAAGGTGAATCCCAAACGGACAGAAGGGCGACCCCGGCCCAAATGTATCTTTTGTTGAGGTTTCAAAATATGGATTTATAACAAAATAGAACGAGGATTAGACTTTTTTTAAATCGCAGTCATAATTTGAACGAACCTGTAAGTTAACATTGGTGAGGAAGGGGGGGGGAGTAGAACGGGCGAACACGAAAAAAAAAAAATAGTGGCACTCTGACAGTGCCGATAGAAGTGAAACCTTGAACAATTACGTGTGTATTTTTGAATCGTTAGGATGTATAATTTTGAATCGCCAGGAAATACTTTTAAATGAATAAAAAAAGGTTCTATAATATTAAAAAAAATATTAATGTCTATAAAAAAAAAAAAAAAAAAAAAAAAAAAAAAAGCGCGATACCATATGTCCAGCTATTGTAGTTAACTCACTATAACTACTTTTCTACATTTTAAAACGCGATAAATACACCAACCAAATTTAGACCATACTATCGATACCTTAATTCTTATCCAAATAAATCATTTTGTATTAATGCCTGTTACAATATCTGTAGATTACTTTTTGAATTATTCAAATCGGACATTCCATTCAAAAGATATTACGAATTTAAAGATGACAATCTAAAGAAATAACAGCGCTGCTGAGTACTCGGTGGCCAAAAAGCTTAGGGATTATGTGTACAATCAAACGATTGCGGGTTCGTACCCCAGTTTCGCTGATATGTATCAATGTTTTTTTTTTTTTTTTGAAGAAGAAGTTTGAAAAATAAAAATTTTAATACATTATGGGTCCGTAATGTGACCTGAAATGATGGGAGAAAATTTCTTTTGCTAGATTTGTAATGTATGAAGCATAAGCTTTCAATAGACATATTGTATCAACAAAAACCCCCTCTGCCCCCCCCCCCCCCAAAAGGTCCTATAGGGAAAACCGGGAAACTGGAAAAGCAAAAAGAACAGCGAGAAATGGTTAGCTATACTAGAATTTTTCTCATCACTGTAATTCCTATATAAGCAAAGTTATAGCCTTTTAAAGATTGAAATGAAGTGAAGAAATAAGCAAAATTAGGTGAGTGATCGACAGGGGGGGGGGGGAGAATCCACAGCTCTAGGGGTGCCATGTAGCTTAAACTTTTAAGTTAAAAATGGTAGAAAATTAAATGAGCGAATTTTTAAGGTGTATATTGAGGGAGGGTGCAAGCCCATCCCCCTCAAATTTTTTTTTTGTTTCTTTTGAAGAAACAAAAAAATATGCCCCCCGGTGGGGCGCAGATAAACCCCAAACGGGCGGAAGGGCGACTTTTTATTTATCTTTTGTCAAGGATTTAAAATGTGGATCTAAAATAAAATAGACCGAGAATTGGACATTTTTAAAACTATGCATATTTCGAACGGCCCTGTAAGTTAAAACTGACGTGAAAGGGGGGATTAGAAGAGACGAACGTAAAAAAAAAAACATAATAAACTAATACTTCAAATAACTGGACTTCTAAACAAAAATATAACGATTTAACCTAGTGTCGAATTAATGGGGTGACCCGCAGGGGATTATCCCCCCCCAGAAGTTATGAGATTTTATGCTTTTTAAATGCACAAATTGCGATTCCCCAGTGGTGACCATCCCCCTCCAAACCTAATGACGCAAATCCCCCCCCCCGCAAAAAAACCCTTCATACTTTAACATCCCCCCCCCAAACATAATACAAATTGTAAATTATATTCTACCTATAATCTACTGCACATTCAAGAGATAGCGAAATGAGAATAGCAGAATGAGCTAATATTGCCCTTATCTAGAATTTAAAGAAAGAAAACATAGGAACATTTCTGGAATTAAGTTTTGAAATATTAAAAAATTAAAAATCACCCCCCCCCCCAAAAAAAAAAAACTAAATTGTATGACGCATCTTGCGCCACCAAACCCCTCTCTGGGCACCCATGCACAAATTGCGATTCCCCCTCTCTTACAGAGCTCTAAAACATGATGCCTTTCTCCGGAGTCGCAGAAAAATACTTGCATTCAACATTGATTTAGCCTAGAAAGAAAAAAAAATCGAAATCGAATCTAAAGATCGAAATCGAATCTAAAGATCGACATCGAATCTAAGATCGACATCGAATCTAAAGATCGAAATCGAATCTAAAGATCGACATCGAATCTAAGATCGACATCGAATCTAAAGATCGACATCGAATCTAAAGACCGATCTTACGGGCAGAATCGATTTTACAGTTTTACTTTCTTTTGTAACTTTACAAGAAGAGAGTATTAGATTCGTGAAAAATTTTGACTTCCCGTTTTTGATGGATTTATATATTTTAGAAGGTTTTTAACACGATTTCATGTATTTTAAGAAATATCTGTCTGTGTGTGTGTCTGTCACTCTGTGCGTCTGTATACGACAAAAATTTCTGACCGTTCTATCTGAAGAACAAATGCACGGAATTCCACAAAACTTTAGATTTAGTTTGACCTTGATATAAACTGTATCTAATTAATTTTTGGTGCATATAGCCTAACAGGTGGCGCTGCTATACTGCATTTTTTGCGATTTGCGCAACAGCTATATCTGATAAACGAATGAACGGATTTTAATCACATTTTAGATCCTGTTAGTCCTTGACATGAATTGATGTTTTCTGCATTTTGATGTGTATAGCTTCTCAGATGGCGCTGCTATACTGAATTTTTCACAATTTCCACTCAGCGCCATGTGAAAGGGGGGGGGGAGGCGAAAGGAAGCGGTCGTTCCGAGCACGGAAATTTAGGGGGCGCTAAATTTTTACTACTAACATCACTTCTAGCCTATCACAAGAAAAAGTTAATGGGGGGGGGGGGGGCTAAATTGGAACTTTGAACCGGGCGCAGTTCTCTTTTCGCACGCCCCTGTTTCCATTTTAGCTTTATCTCAAGAACTAATGCACGGACTTTCATAAAAATTTAGATTCAATTAGTCCTTGATATTATTTGATGCTAATTACATTTTGGTGGAAATCGCTTAAGAGATGGCGCTGCTATACTGCATTATTCATGATTAGCGCAATAGCGCTATCTCAAGAACGAATTTTCATCAAAATTCAGATTCAGTAAATCTCTGAGATAGATTAGTGTTATTTAGTTCTTGGTGTAAATTGCCCAGCAGGTGACGCTGATATGCTGCATTTTTTAGCTCACAGGCTATCATAGCCTGAGAGCTTATGTGCCCGTCCGTTCTGTATGTTCGTGCGTAACGCGATAACTCATGATAAAAATACGGATCCACTTGAAATGTTGTATATAGGTATATCCTGATAAGGCGCTTCCCTGATTAGTTTTTGGAGCTCATTCGATATGTATAAGAGGGAACGGGGGCTCATGCCCCTCCCCTTAATGGATATAAATGGGTTTTTCATGCAGAATTAACAGTTTTTGTCCAAAATTTAAATATAGGATCATTCTGATGAGGTGATTCCGTGACTATTATTATGTGTTCATTGAATAAGTATAAACAGGGGGAACGGGGGGCTCATGCCCCCCCCCCCTTTAATTGATATAAACGGGATTTTCATGCAGAATTAACAGTTTTCGTTCAAAATTTAGATATAAGATCATTCGGATGAGGCGATACCGTGGCTGTTATTAGGTGTTCATTGAATAAGTATAAACAGGGGGAACGGGGGGCTCATGCCCCTCCCCTTAATTGATATAAACGGGTTTTTCATGCAGAATTAACAGTTTTTGTCCAAAATTTAGATATATTATCATTCTGATGAGGCGATTCCGTGACTGTTATTAGGTGTTCATTGAATAAGTATAAACAGGGGGAACGGGGGTTCTAATGCCCCTCCCCTTAACTTGCATAAATGGATTTTTCGATCAGAATTGTCAGATTTCGTTCAAATCTCTGAATAGTTTTGGAAGTTTAATGGTTAAGTATAAAAGAGAGGAATAACTCCTCTTAAATTATATAAATGCTAAATGGGTTTTTATTAAGAATTATCCGATTTGCTCTGAATTTTGGATATAGATTTTTTAATATGATAAAGCATGTACTTGATAGTTTAGGAAGTTCAATGATTAAGTATAAAAAAGGAGAAAGGGGAGAGCTGTTTCCCCTTCTTAATTTTTTTTTTCGAACGGAATTAACGAAAATACAAGGCTGTAATGTACAATTAGTATGCGTAGCCTGTGAGCTCAATGCCATCAGTTTAACTGGGCAATATTCTTTTTATTATGATTTCGCAATAGCTGTATCTCGCGCTTTCATGGATTTTAATCAAAATTCAGATTCAGCTGGTACTTAATAAAAATTGATCCTGATCAATTTTTGGTGTACATCACTCAAAAAAAAAAAAAAAAAAAAAAACGCTATTTTGCAAGGGGGGGGGGGGGGAGGGCGGGTTCTGAGGTTTCTTTAATTCTTCTATCTTAGAAACTAATACACTGAAATTTTGGAATTGGCACATTCGTCTATTTTATCTTCGACTTTTGAAGGAAAATGAAAATTATATTACCTTCAGAGAAATCGATTAAAAATTTTAAAGTATCGATTAAATCGAGTTGGCCGTAGTATCGATTAAATCGATTTAAAAAATCGAAATCGCCCATCACTACAGTCAGGGGCTGGCGAAGAGAAAACTGCGCCAGGGGCAACGTTTCAATTTGGCGCGCCCGAACCCCAGCTTTTTCTTATGAAAGGCCAAAAATGACGTTGGTATTATAAATTTGGCGCCCCCTAAATATTCACGCCCGGGGCGACCGCCCCCTTCACCCCCCCCCCCCCCCCTTTTCGCACGGCGCTGCTGTGTACTATTACATCAAGATCTCAATATTTTTTAAGCTTCATTATAGCATGAACACACCTCATTTGCTACGCTTGACGTACATTTTCGAATTGTTTTAAGGAAATTTCGCTGTTTCTTCTAATTTCAAGCGACGTCATTTTTTTCCTTGTCACAACTTTACTTTTTTTTCACTTTGATTGTTTTTTTCTTTTTTCTTTTTCTTTTTTTTTTTTTTTTTTTTTTGTGAAAGACGCAATTATTTTTATTTTTTCCAAACATCGGAAGCAGTGGGGGGGGGGGGGATTTCAGTCGATCTTGAAAATTTATTGAATGCGAAATTTGAATCATTTTGCTGATTTCAAAATATTTCTTTGTTTAATTTTCTTGTAAGGGTTGTTCGTACATAAAATATAAAGGTACACACTGTAATGGGGCAGTCGAAATCTTAAGCTACCTCTAGAGGGAAACTGGGATTTCGTTTTTTGATATTATCAATTTATTTACCCATCATACTTATTGAAAATCGAAAAAAAAAATGACGAAGTTACACGTTTTAGACACGGGAGATTCCAGAAATTATATTATTAGAAAAAAGAACTTATCGTCCGCCTGTCTTTCTGTAAATACTCTATCTCCCGACAGTAAACTGTTAGTTAATAGGTTTATCCAGTTGGCGTGCGAAGAGAAAACTGCGCCCGGGGCAAAGCTTCAATTTGACGCACCCCCTTCCCCAACTTTTTCTTGTGACAGACCAAAAACGGCGTTGGTAGTATAAAATTGGCGCCCCCTAAATTACCGTGCTCGGGGCGACCGTCCCCTTCGCCCTTCCAATTCGCATGGCGCTGAAAGCATTGAATAAAATAAACGCTGCGTTTAATCTTAATTAATTCGAAAATAATGTCCATTAAGTAAATAAATAAATAAAGATACTGTATCCCATTCTACTTTCCACGTGCAGAACGAGAACAAGGAAGTAACCTGCCTGAAAATCACATTACGCAAAAAGTTCTGAGAGCCAATCAGAAAGCAGCGGAAAACTCGCGCTTGATTTGCATTCATCGTCAATAACAAGAAATGTTTGAGCTCAAAATGTCTTATTATTAGATAAAAGAAAAGAAAAAAAAAATATTTTTTTTTCTTATTTGATGGCAAACTTGTCAGTATCTAATACAGTCGACTCTCGTTAATTCGAAATTGGATAATTCGAATATTCGCTTAATTCGAACTAAACGTGAAGTCCCGAAATTTTCAATAGCAGAATAACGTTAAGAATTTTCATTAATTCGAACTCATTTTCTCTTGACTTCGTTTAATTCGAAGTAACGAAATTCCGATTTTACATTTTCCCTTACTTTCTCCTGGACTTCAGATCCTAGAAATAACTTTCTTTCTTTCATTATTTCAGAATTGTGTAGATATAATTCCATGCATTTGACATCAGCTTTTTGTAGTATCCCGTCTGTCCATCAAGGGCACCTCTAACCCATCTTGTTTGTGCTTGTTCCCAATCTCTTAATTAGTTTATGTATTTATATCTTTTAATATAATATTATGTCATATTCTACTGATAACAGCCGAAATACATTTTTAAAATGCTATAACATGAATAGCCTTGTAATAGTACACCTTTAAACATGCTTTCTTGCCATACTTTCCATAATTCGAACATTTTATGTGGTCCCGACGAGTTCGAATTAACGAGAGCCGACTGTAAATTAAAATCTTGTATTTTACAGTTTCTCTTCCTTGAATACGGAACATCCAATATGGTGATCAAATTAAGACGAATTGTCTGCATAGATTCGAAGGTATCATAAAGGGTTTTAGAATTTTAAAATTTGAATTTAGTTTATATTATTTTTTTTATATCCATTTTGATGACATTTCTGTAATTATTACAGAAATGTCATCAAAATGGATATAAAAAATGAATACAATTAAATACAATTAGACTTCCGTTCAACGAAGTCTCATCGTTTCACTAAAGCTGCTGTCAGATTCACACACTTTTCGGGTTACAAACTTTTTAGCCGCTTTTTATCCCAACTTTTTCCCGATCAAAGGGAGAAAAAGGTTACGAATTGTTGTGGCTAAAGTCGGAGGTAAACCAGTACTACTAATAATAACCACTAATATTTATCGTCTATTCATATTAATAGCTTATTTCTGATAGTTTGAATTGAAATGGTGAAAGCTAGAGAAAGAAGGGCAGCTAGTGGAGACTTTATATAACTGAGGAAAGAAAATTGGGGGATCTTGTTGTTTACTATTACACTGGGTGTTGAGACAATAGTTTGCGAAAAGTCGGAGGAGTCAAGTGTTGGCGCAAAAACTGCTGCAAAATTTGGTGAATCTGATAGCAACTTTAAACACTTCGTTAAATAGCATTCAACCGAAATTTATGATTTTTTGCAATAAAATACGTATGCATAAAATGATAAATATACTTAAAATGGAAATATCGGAAAAATGTATTTTAATTTGGGCAGTAACTTTTGTTTTATTTAACCTAGATCTATGAGAAAAGTTTGATTAAAATAATATCTTGAAATACACATAATAAACAAAATTGAACGCAAACTAAAGCCTAGCGTACCTTCCTAAAAGCCTAGATTTTTTTTTCTCCTAAACTTTCTAAAAACTTTAAGGCCTCAAAAACTGCCTTGCAGCCAAGTCTTTTGCAGAAAACTGGCACCATCATGTACCGTTAAGGTGTAGTCGTAAAAATAACAGAGGATATACGCTGAATGCAGAAGATATACGCTCAAGACAGATGGTATACCTAGAATGCGTATACTATAAGCTTTTTTCAGAAACAGAGGGTATACGGTGCTAATTTAAAAAGTCTAGAAAACATACGGCGTATATCCCCGTATACCCTCCACTACATCCCATAACATACGTGCAGTACATCTTATACAAACGGAACCTGTTTATAACAGAATGCTGACTTAAACGTATGTATAAATAAATAAAAAAAAATATCACAGCCCCTAAGAAATACCATAAAAATATTACAATAAAATCATTATTAATATAAAACCAAACTTAAAACTAGTGTTCCAGGTTCCACTTTTACAAAAACAGGGAAAGAAAGACACAAAAAAGTAGAACAAAGGCTTTAAAATGGAGACATAAATGCAGTAAAACTATACAAACAGAACCTGTTTATGGCGGATTGCTGACTAAACGTTTAAAAAAAAGTCCCTTTGGAAGAAATACCATAAAAAAAATATTTTCTAAGACAGAAATATGTCTAAAACGGAATCTTTCATCGTTCGTTATAGATTCCGTATTAGTCGGATTTACTGTACAATCAGTTTTTTAAGGGGGCACAGTACCTTTGAAACCATCTCTTCAATTTTGAATAATATTGTAACATATTTGGTGGCACAATACTTAATACTAAAAATTAAATAAAATTTTAAAAAAGTTTTTTTTTTTTTTTTTTTGGCAAAACAGCCTATTTTACTAAAATTTAAATTAATTTTTAAAATAACTTTTTAAAAATCCTTACTACTTTTATAAATCTGAATATTTTGGCTTTGATTTTTTTTCCCACACTCATTAGAATATGCTATATAAAACTGTGTATGGATTTTTAGACGTATGGAATTTTACATTTAATATGATTTTTTTTCCTCGCGTATAGTGTATCAAAAAATGAAGGAAATTCAATAAACTCTCAATTTAAACATTTTTTAAAAATAATTATAAACTTCAATGTTAAATTCATACACAAAAATATTAAATACCCCATGGAGAACAAGTAAAAAGAATTTCAAACTTCTATATAAATTAGCAAAAAAGGCCTTAGTGTTTAACGAACAAGCAAGTTATAAAAATACAAATACGAAGAAATCAGTTTAAAGTTTCTATTTGTACAGGTAATTGCGCTGGATCTATTAACAAAATTTACAACATCTCGCAATATAATTGTCGTATTAGGTAAAAATGAGGTGTCAAAATATTCACTATATATATATATATATATATATATATATATATATATATATATATATATATATATACCGGGTGTCCAATAAATGACTAATCCATTTTAAAATTAAATAAAAAAAAAAAAACGGTTTGAGATAAAAATGCGCGGTTTGCGGTATTGTTATTAGAATATCAATAAATTTTTAATACGCACTTCCTTCAAATAGTTCCAATTTCGACCAAAAGATGGCGCTGGCGGCATCAAACCGCAGAAATACCGCGTGTTTTCTTGTTCTCAAGCTGATGATCTTTCCGGCTCGTTTTCCCGAGTCGAATCTGAGTCGAAATGTTGAATCGACTCTCCACTCAACTGCAGAAATAGGATTTGTTGATTGAAACGAGATTTAAAATAACATTTAAGATTGAACTAGGCCTATTGTAACAACCTATGTCTATTGTAGCCTCCTCAGACAAATATCACGGGAAACTATAAAAACTAATTTAAAATTATTGTAAAACATCTCCAACGGTGTATCAATTTATGAATATATATTTATGACAAGAAAACATTTATTAAAGTAACGTAGAAATATTTTTAAGAATTCTAGAAAATTTTAAATTAATTTAAAGGACGTTCTTTAGTGTTTCAGAATTATCTTCGAAATATGTTATTTTAACCGCTTAACTGATACGCTTTTTTACATACAATAAAATGAAAATATAGGATAAACGCCGCTTTTTTAAAGCTAAAATAATCGTAATATTTAATTTAAATATTTCTTCTATTAAATAGTATGAAATTGCATTTAAAATTTTTAGTAGTGTCAGAAAGCTTTAAGTGATGGAAGAAGCAAACTATAATTGCCGGTACTTTGTACAGGCAAATCAGTTAAAATTGTAAAACAATGGCATGCAAATAGCGTTACCAAGTCTCCTGTCTAAGAAAACTTATAAATTGGCACATTAAAATTTTCTAAATCTTACTATAAAGGAATCCGTCTACAACAAATCATGTCTTAAAGATAAAAAATTATTAATCCCGAAGTAGAAAGAAACCTACAAAACTACCTGCTAAGGGAAAAACCTGCCTAAAACAAAATATTCTTAATTTTTCCGAAAACCGAATTCACCCCTACTTTATATTCATATTTTGTCATTTAACGTATCCAAAAATTTTATTACGAAAGCCGTGAGAGATTTTAAGATGTTCTTTGCACACACCTCGCCTCCCCACACCCACCCACGACAGGAAACGTATCTACGCTAAAATGGACGGATATTTAAAAAGAAAAAAGAAAGACATATCTTTTTTTTATAGCCTGTAAGTCATCCCTCTTCAAAACTTCATTACAAAAAGCATCATAGAACCTGAAGTATATTTTTGACCCCCCCCCCATATAGGAGGGAAATATGTAATCACGTTCTTTTCCCCCCGGTACGAGGAAAAGAACTAGAAAAAAGCATTCTGAAAATATCTCCTGTATCTGATTTGAAATAAGAAATATTTTAAAAATATGATTTTTTATCTTTTTAAAATTATGTATAAAAAGATACCAATGTTCAATTTATTTTTCCGATATTTATATTTATAAAATTTAACTAAAATAAGTAGACATTCAGTTTTATCTAAAATATCTATGGCCTCACCAGTGGGCGATAGGTTCTGACGTCTCAACTGGCGTTTAAATCAGCGTTGTAATAACCTATTCTATTTACAGTGTAGATGACACAAATCCCTCAAAATTTAAACTTGACATTCTGCTAAGAGCATCAATTTGATGTTAATTGCTTTTTTTACTGTTATTCGGTATTGCATTACACAAATATAGGTTCAAAAGTTGTAATCTAGGCTTTTAAAACCGATTCGTATTTCAACTCATCGAATCCAACAGAAGAAAAATGTAGAATCGGGAGATAGTAAATGAAAGAAAGGATCGGGACGGTGAATACTGCATTGGCTTCTAAAATGTTTTCAACAGATTTTGTCTCATGCAATATTTAAAAAAAAACTAGAAGAAAAAGAAACGAAATTTTATTTCAGTAAAAAGTTCCCGTAAAAATGTTTTGCCATAAAATTGCCTATAGATATTTTAGTTTGGTTTGGTTTATTTAATGTCGTCCGATTATGTACACGTGGGATATAGGTCAGAAAGGGGTGAGATGCCCTGCGTGGGTGTCTTTCTAAGGGCACCTAACCCGTATTTACACAAGAAAATCTAAGGTTCGAAGAAAACCACGGAAAATTCCGAACGGTTATGCCGACAGACGCGATTGGGTTCGAATCCAGCACTGCCGTCTACCAGTTGAGAAGTCAGAATCTATCATCCATTGGTGGGGCCATAGATATTTTAGATAAAACTGAATGTCTACTTATTTTAGTTCAGTTTTATGAATATTAATACTGAAAAAAAATTTGAACATTTTTTTTTAATACATAATTTCAAAAAGATAATAAATCATATTTACATAAATATATTTTTATATATACGTAAAAAGAGTATCAGTTAAGCGGTTAAAATGACATATTCCGAAGAGAATTTTGAAACACTAAAGAACATCCTTTAAATTAATTTAAATTTTTCTAGAATTGTTAAAAATATTTCTAGGATTCTTTAACAAACGTTTGCTTGTCATAAATATTTATTCATTGATTGACACATCTTTGGAGATGTTTTACAGTAATTTTAAACTAGTTTTTTAGTTCCTCCGTGATATTAGTCTGACGAGGCTACAATAGACATAGATTGTTACAATTGACCCAGTTCAATCTTAAATGTTATTTTAAATCTCGTTCCAATCAACAAACCCTATTTCTGCAGTTGAGTGGAGAGTCGATTCAACATTTCGACTCAGATTCGACTCGGGAAAATGAGCCGGAAAGATCATCAGCTTGAGAACAAGAAAACAGGCGGTATTTCTGCAGTCTGATGCCGCCAGAGCCATCTTTTGTCCGAAATTAGAACTATTTGAAGGAAGTGCGTATTAAAAATTTATTGATATTCTAATAACAATACCGCAAACCGCGCATTTTTATCTCAAACCGTTTTTTTGTTATTTAATTTTAAAATGGGTCAGTCATTTACTGGACACCCGGTATATATATGTACATACGTAAATAATAATAATAATAAAATCGATATTTTGATTAATTTTAAGGTACTGTGTCCCCTTAAGAGGTTTTCGGTTGAAAGCAGTTATAATTGTATGTTATTCCTTCAATAGATACCATGATTTTTTTACGTTTAACCCTCTCACTGACAAACCCGTGCTAATACGTTCACTAAGCACCAGGCTTCCCTGCAATATGAGCACTATTTAAAGTAATGTAAATCTAATAATTTGACGGATTTTCAATGCATTGTAGAATGGTTACATTCATATTTGTAATCAAGTATTTTTTTATAATGTTGAAGTAATCCTGTTTTATAACCATTTAAAACAAAATCCAGGGAAAACAACATTACAAATTTGCCCTTTTGGAAAACTGTCAGAGGGTTTTAAGACAGGACTGCTTTGCAAACAGCTTCTGTTATCCCATGATTTAATGAACGACATACATTAAAACGTGTAAAAATAAAATCGTTATAGAGACTTGAAAAAATTTTGGTTCTAGGCAAATTAACAAAACTGTAAAAAAGAAAAAAATGTAACATACTTCCCTAAAATTGATGGCAGCCTTGCTACTTTTACTTTAGTGAGTAGTTAAACCGATATAACTGATGCTAAGTTACAGAAATTTGTAATGTTACACAAGTTATATCAGTTTAAATTACACGATTATAGGTCAAACCATTCCATAAAATTAGAGGCAATATGTTTAAAACACTTTTATGAACAACGTTACATATTTTTTTACAGTGATGTAGTCGAAATCTGAACGGGCCTAGGTTTAGCTTGACTCCGGCACCCGTCCTAGCTCCACGGACTAAACCGGCAAAAGTAAACAAAATTTCCAACGAGTCGGACCAGCAAATTCAAGACAATTTTTTTAACAACCACAAATGGTAAAAATAAATAAATAATAATAATAAATGGATCAGGCAGATAAAAAAATTAACTTGTCCGATTGACCCGTTATAAATAGTTAAATCTATCAAACTAAGTGAATAAAATACTAACAGTTTTCAATGTACGTGACTAGAACAATAATAATTATAAATGTGCTGCACGAGCCAATGCTAGGATTGACAACATTTATACAGAAATAAAACATGTCTAGGACAGAGATCGCCTTTAGCAGTTACATCATATTTGAACCAGGGTTTAATTCTTTCAGTAGATTCCGTCTGACCGGTATCAGGATTACATTTTTTCCTTCATACACTGGGCCTATATGGCGGGTCGATATTGAACTTTAACATGTTACTAGAATGTGTTGCGCAGGAAATTTCTTTTGTAAAAACAATGATAATGATAATGAACTTTTGGTAGCAGGAATCTTTTGAAATATAACTTAATAAATTACAGAGAAATATTTTTAAAAATCTCATTTTGTTTGTTTATTAGCTTCAAAAACTATATCATGTTTAGAACCATCCTTTTTCTTTCATTCTGAAAAATATTAATAATTTTAATGAATATTTTTTACATAACTGTCTAATGGGATTATAAATGACTATTAATATAGCTACTCTGTATGCTCTGGTTTCTGAATGTATAGTAAATCTCACAGTTCAATCTCTTATCATTTAAAACGTGGTTGAAAAAATTATTTCAGTATTTTAATTTATTTATTTGTTTTAAAGTAGCAATTGTCTCTAAAAAGAAAAAGAAAAAAAAGCTACCGTTATAACCAGAAAGGAACTCTGAATAAGTGAATGTACAGTAGACTCTCTCTATTCTGAACGTTCATGGGACCGGCCAAAAATGTTCAGATCATGGGTGTGTTTCTTTATAGAGGGAGACAGGAATGGGTTACGGTTACTACTACTACTACTATGTAGGATGACCGAGCAGTTAATTATTCATATAAGATCAATGCTACAGGGTTTTTATTATATTTCCCCACTTTTTAACTTTTCGAAGCAAACTAACATGGTTGCTACAATCCTTAATAAATGTCCCATCATGGGCAAAAATGAAATCTGAAATTAAATAGAAACAAAATAATAAGAAAATAGTTTCTCTAATTGACATTTTCCCAGTAGGTGATTGGTCGAGGAAATTGGTCAAATTTGAAAATTGATTTTTTAAATATCACGCTTTAGCTGTGATTAACAATAATTCATGTAAACTATCATTTGAAATAAGCAAGATGGAAGTGGATTATTTTAACTTGTCGTAACTGTCTATAAAACTAATCAAAAACAAAATGTTTACACTTTAACAAAAGACATAAAATGGCTTCTCTTACAGCAGGCAACTGACAACAATGTGACAACAAGTACTGAAGATTTTATCAGAGCTATTCAATCAATGGTATCTTCGTACATGATTAAAATCTAGCAGTGATTTTGTTTGTTTATTTTTTTGAAAGAGTTCATTAAATCTTTTTATTTTTCTGTAACAGTTTCTCCGAATTTCCACGATGGATGAATTTGAATTCCGATTGCAAACGCATGTTCAGTTTACAGAGAGGTAAAGTAGAAATGGGGACCAAAAATAGCGTTCATAATACCGGGGTGTTCAGATTAGAGAGTGTTCGGAATACAGAGAGTCCATCATTTGTTAAGTTTATGGAGTTTCGCCGGGACCATGGAAAAGTGTTTGTCGGACTTTCCTCTCAGTCCGCACAACTTTGAAGAAAGTCCGTGGTAGTTATAGCTGCCACCACCGATATTAATAGGTGATATCGGTCACCCACTGTGAGGATTGTGTAAATGAATACTGACGCTGTCAATTAACTGAATTATCAGTTTATTTAGAATATATGTACACACTAAATACGCTATTTACAATTATATACAATTACAACTCGGATATAGGTGATCCGGTTCAACATTAAATTAAATACAGTAAAGGTTGGCTGTGTACTATTCCAATTACACTTTCCACCTCACACTCAATGCACGTTAGATTCACTTTATCGGAGATCAATCTCGAATCTCCCCACACAGATATACTCGGCCTGCACTTCTCGGCCCAGAGCACTCAACACCATGACGTCTGTGTCCTTTGCTCTCCAGCTACGCACTCCTTACGCTCTACAACACAGAGCACCCTCCAGCTACGAAACCCAGGTACGGACTGCACTAATCTGAGACAAGCCTTGCTCATCTCAACTAGCTGGGTCACACCAATGTCAACCCCCTTTGGAGCTCATTCATTGGACACATCCTCCATTCTTTTTTTGCTTAGTGCCATGTTACTCATCTGCTCATCATCCGCATACCTCACTGACAGATGGACATGCCTCTCAGCAATCTTCTCTTTCTCTTATTCACCACCTGCACAGGATTATCTGTCAATTCCCCTTTCCACAAAGAACGAATGTCACCTTGGAAATTCTGGTACACAGCCATACAATACAAAATATTAAAATAGAGAAATAGCGGAAATTCCATTCTTTAGCAGAAGTGGTATCAGAACCCGACACCCCCCACCTTAGCGGAAAATATGCCTTTTAGGGGCTAATTTTCCCCAAACATATAGTAATATCGAAGAAGAGTTCAATAGTCTCTTTACAGATTTCTTCATTATGCTTTTTACATAAGTATTTCCAGGTGTCTGAACACTATCTACTGACATCTCTACTGAACCTTGTACTAATATTAATATTATATAAACAATACACGTACTAATGCACTATTATAAACACAAAATTCAAAAAATATTTACACATACATAGAAAAAAAAAAGTAAATGTGTGACGACATCCCTTTAAGGTTGTCCACTACTGGGTCGTTGATGCTGATGGGCTAACAACTGGTTGTTCCCCCATGTTTCTATGTAGCCTAGAAATTGCGTCAGTATTCAAATGTTGAGCTCCTGGACGATAAGAAATACTCAGGTTCCAGCGTTGCAAGGCAAGACCCCATCTAGTGAGTTTGGATAATCTTGGGGTTGTTTCGGTTTTAACCTTCCCTTTGGTTAATTCGGTTAAAGGTATAGCAATTTCGGCATAATTTGGAATATAAGATCGGTAAAATCCCATTAATCCCAAAACAGATCTAACTTCCTTTTTAGTTTTTGGTCTCTTTAGATCCCTTATTGCTCCTATTTTTTCCTCATCAGGTGCATGCATTCCACCTCCAGTTACATGACCTAAAAACTTAGTCAATTTCTCTCCAAATTGACATTTGTCTAGTCTAATCGTAAAATTTCTGCTTTTAAGTTCTTCAGTGACAGCCCTAACATGCTCACAATGCTCTTCCCAGGTGTCGGAGAAAATGATGACATCATCAATATATGCTTCCGCATACCTCCGATGACCTTGAAGAACCTCATTCATATCTTTCTGAAACGTGGCAGCCGCCCATGATAATCCAAAAGGCATTGTACGCCACTGATAAGTTCCATTATGCGTTGTAAAAGCTGTCAAATGTTTACACTCCTCTGTCATTTTAATCTGCCAATAACCTCACAATAAATCAATCAATGATAAATACTTAGCCGCCCCTGCGGTATACATGATTTCTTGAAAATCTTTCATCGGAAAGGTTGGAACCTGAGTTACCGAATTTAAAGCTCTATAGTCTATACAAAGTCTGACAGTTGCGTCTTTTTTCGCCACGCAAAAATTGGATGACTAATTTCAGCATTTGACACTTCGATTAGATTTAATTCTAATAACTCCTGAATCTGCCTATCTACTTCCTCTTTATAAGCTACCGGCACACTATATAACTTTGGCTTTTTCCTTTCCAACCCCGGTTTAAGATCAATACGATGCTCCCCTACTTCAGCTGGTCGTACAGGACCCATAAACACCTCTTTATTCTCCCTCAAAATAGACTTTATATCTTTAACTTGATTGTTAGATAACACTTTCATTTCGAACCTCTCTATATCTCGTTCTACTTCCTGATCCTGGTTCAAAATAGGAATTTCCCCAACTTCTCCAAATTCCTTATCACCCTCGAAAACAATATTAACTATATTACATTTAGCAATAAATTCTCTTATTTTATTTTGGTGCACATGCATCCTACTCCCGTCGACTAACTCAACTATAAACGAATACTGGTTTCGTTTTTCGACGATAGTTGCCGGCCCTTGCCACCTAGAATATAGCTTATTAGTCGAATCTGGGATTAACAGTATTACTTTATCGCCTACCTCAAACGTTTTTTCTTTTAACCTTAAATTATAATGATACGTCATTCTATTTTGTTGCACCTCGGACGATAATTTTGCCTGATTTGCGGCTCTTTCTAAGTGTCCCCTAAGTTTATTCAAATACTCATGAATCGGCGTAGTATCTAACTGCGCCCCCTTATTTTCTCCTGCCCAGGATGACTTGAGAATCGATAAAGGACCCTCCGGTGCTCTACCATATAACAATTGGAAAGGTGCGATTCCCGTCGTAGAATTTGGGACTTTCCTATACGCCCATAATACAAATGGTATTTGTTCATGCCACTTTTTTCCTTCTTCTGTAATAGTATGATGTAACATACGTTTAAGAGTCTGATTAAATCGTTCCACAAGCCCGTTAGACTGTGGATACTGTGGGATCGAAAATCTTGGACTAGCGCCTAACCTTTTCTCAAATTCTTTCGTTAAGTCGGCAGTGAAATTGGTTCCGTTATCACAGGCAATTATATTTGGAATTCCTGTTTTCATAAATATTTGAAGTAACGCATCACTCGCGGTTTTAGCAATTAAACTTTTTAAAAGGATCGCATCCGCCCACTTGGTATGTTGATCAATTAAAGTTAGTAATATATACTGATGCCCTTGTGAACTTTTAGGATCAATAGGCCCAATTAAATGAACATTAACTACCTGAAATAGAAGTTCCGGCCGCGATACTGGGGAAATAGGAGCTCTATCATTCACTTTAACCCCTCTAGTCAATTGGCACTCTAAACATGACTCACAAAATTGTTTAGTTTCTTTCGCCATCCCCTTCCAATAAAATGAATACCTGATTCTCTGTAAAGTTTTCTTGGCTGCATGATGCCCTCCAAATACCGAACTATGCGCTAATTTTAAGATTTCTTCCCTTCTTATTTTGGGTACTACTAATTGCGCTATAGTTTCGCCTAACAATTTCTCTTTGTGATATAATAAGCCATTTACAATATAATAATCCCCTTTATCCATTTTAGCTAATTCCCAAGCTTTCTCTAACTCTTTACATTCTAATGGGGATTCCTTAAACATATCTGAATTGCTAACAATAGCTTTATTATCTTTCTCCACTTCTGTTTTTTCTGGATTCTGACTTTGTACATTTTGCGAACTCGCTTCTATTGCGTAAAAATTACAACTATCGTTATTCATATCTTCCTTTTCACTCGAATTATCAATAATAATTTCTGAACTTTCTAATTTTTGGGCCTCTAGCAATGGCTCCTCGCGGTTGACACCTGACAACTCATTAATCACTTCGGGATGTAAAATTACTTGTTCATTAACATTATCAGTCACTGCGCAAAGTACTTCCTGATGAATTATATTAGTTTGTCCGAATTGCGGAATAGCTAACGGTAATTTAACCAACGGCGATTTAACTGCTTCACCGAATAACCCTTGTAAATAAATACTACCCGCTCCTTTTAATTTCTCTTCCGGTATCAAATTTTTATGAACAACACTAATTTCACATCCAGAATCAACCAATCCCTTTGCTTTTTGCCCATTTACACTAATTTCAATTTTCTCAAGTTTATTTAATTTCTCGCCAATAACATTAGTTCTCTGTTCGACCTTTGCCGATATTCTCGCCACAATAGCTCCATTAGGTAACTCTTTGTTTTCTTTTACCACAATCTTATGCACACCCGCTTTCGGATCTCGCCCTTTATTACCATTATTTCCCTCATTACCCACTTTATTACAAAAACGTTGGTAATGACCTCTCAAACCACATTTAAAGCATTTAGGCGCTGAAACATCACTAGGTTTCTTAAAATCTATTTTCCTATCCGAAAAAGAATTAGTCTCATTACTCCCGTTTTGCCTCCAATTACCACTAACTTTGCTATCCTCCCTCGGTCTCATTTTTTCATTGTTTACGTGCCTATCTTTACCTTTAAAACTTTTATACGTAACTGAGTAAGACTTATGTTTAGCGTCAAAATAATTGTCACATTCTTTAGCAATTTTAGAAATTTCTAACCATTTACCTTGGTGAGTTAACCCAATAT
Organism: Maratus speculifer; assembly: GCA_964019185.1. NCBI lineage: Eukaryota > Metazoa > Arthropoda > Arachnida > Araneae > Salticidae > Maratus > Maratus speculifer. The sequence continues at coordinate 184,726,923 of OZ025298.1, read as the reverse complement.
ATGACGTAGTATCCTCATCTAACGTACTTACTAATTTATCAGTAACTATTAACTGCTTGAGCTTTTCATAAGAGTCAGCACCTCTAATCTTACAATAATTTTCCCATGTCGCTATTAAACGCGATACAAATAATACATGAGTTCCATTCTGGTTTCTCTTAGCCTTCTTAAAATTTTCCAAACATGCCTTCGATGTCGGCTCATGTTTCCTTGGAACTAACTCCTTTAACTCGTCATAATTCTCCATTTGTTCCGTAGTGGTATAAATTAACAAATTATCCGCCTTATCTCCTAACATATTTAGTAGAATTTCGGCCTGCTGGTTTTCCGGTACATTTTTAGTTTTGAATGCCCTTTCTAAGCTGTTAAAAAATAAATTCCATCCCTCAGCCCCTTCTGGTACTTTGATAGATAGAGTTTTAACACTTTTGATCAATTTTTCTATGTTACTTTCATTATTAAATTTCCTAGACCCATTGAAATTGTTTGCCGATCCTTGCACCCTTAGTCTCTCCATTTCTAATTCATGTTCCACCCTTAATTTTTCTATTCTCTCTTCTCTTTCTAACCTTTCGTGTTTTTCTTCGAGCTCTAACTTTTCCTGTTTTTCTAACCTTTCGCGCTCTAATTTTTCCTGTTTTTCTTCACGCTCTAACCTTTCCTGTTTTTCTTCGCGCTCTAATTGATCTGCAACAATAGCGTCAATAGCGTAATTCCTTAATAACCCCCTCGTCATACTCATCACTGTCCATTATCTTTTTCTTAAGCTGAATTCTGGTATCATCTTCCGCGAATTCAACACCGAATTCTTCGGCTATCCCCTGAAGATCCACCTTTTTTAGTTTTAATAAGAAAGCCATACCTTCTCCGATTGTTATTACCACCCTACAATAATATTTATACCAATAAAATTAATATTTCCTAAATTCCTAACTTAGTACAGATATTTCTCCACTTATTATACTAATTAATGCCCTTCAGATAATCCATGCATTTCATTTCTAATTAACCTACTGAATACTCTAATTTTTCTCAACCGTTGATATCACACAATTTACTTCCAATAAAACAAAAGATAAAACAGTAATTCGATTTGATTACTATGCGATTATTTGATTACTACTAGATCTCAATTTATACACTTAGATAACAACATACAATTTACATAATAATACTGATATGTTGAAATTGAATAGAAGTACTGATGTCAATCAAAAAATCCACATAAATAAATTTGTAAAACATGCACATATAAATTTCTACAATTATCCTCACTAAAATATTTCCAAATTCAACACTTAAACACATTTCCATTCTCACACTTAAAACAAATATAATATTTTGATTACCAGATCTTCACTTTTATTTTTCCTCACTATGGCTCTCTTTTGAGACTTTTTTTTTTCCACTATGGCTCTCTTTTGAGCCTTTTTTTTTCTTCACTACTATTGTCAATTAAAATTCCAAGCAAATTTTATTATACACTCTTCAAACTTAAACAATATTGCTTCATTTAAATATTACTTTAACAATAATTTAAATTTAAATAAATTTAATTATTCCTTCCAACTACTATTAACACAATTAGTAAAGAAAATACAGAGAGAAAGCCAATACTAGCTCAAGTTATTATGACCTTTCCTTAAAATGCCAACCTTTCCTTAAGTGCCAATATGGTTATTAACACTTTATAGGTAGGAAGTATTGATAAAACACATAAATGATATAGACAATTTACGTAAATTACTATTAATTATACAACAACAAATTTTGGTTCGAGATGTCAGCAGAAGGATATGATCAAAACACCTTACCTTATACTTTATTTACTGTGGTACTTTTCTAATCACAGTTAGTTCCACGATGTAGCGGTAATATGGCACAACAGTTTAGTTCTTTCTAATACTGATACGGCACAGGCACAACACTTTAGCACACACTCGACGATACGGCACGACACTTTAGCACACATTTGACGATCCGGCATTACCACGCAAGAATTCCACTGGGTACTCCGGCACTAACACACTGCAACACGGCTCGCTGGTCACTGGTTTCAGGCGATTCTATCCCACCGCTGCCACCAATTTGTCGGACGTTCCTCTCAGTCCGCACAACTTTGAAGAAAGTCTGTGGTAGTTATAGCTGCCACCACCGATATTAATAGGTGATATCGGTCACCCACTGTGAGGATTGTGTAAATGAATACTGACGCTGTCAATTAACTGAATTATCAGTTTATTTAGAATATATGTACACACTAAATACGCTATTTACAATTATATACAATTACAACTCGGATATAGGTGATCCGGTTCAACATTAAATTAAATACAGTAAAGGTTGGCTGTGTACTATTCCAATTAGAGGTCTGCACGGGCCGGGCCTCGGCCCGAAGCCCGAGCCCGGCCCGGCCCGCGGGCCGGGCTCGGGCCGATTTCCAATGATGGCATTCGGGCCGGGCCGGGCTCGGGCCTTACTTCTGAAGACTCGGGCCGGGCCGGTCCGGGCCTAGTCACTAATCCTTTCGGGCCGGGCCGGGCCTAGTCACAAATCATTTCGGGCCGGGCTGGGGACTTAATTTTTTTGCTGGAGTATCGGGCCGGGCCTAACTTTTTTTTTTCCTTTGCGAAGCCGAGACTGATTCCATTCTTCCTAGTTTTCATGGACCAAAATAATCAGTTCCTATTGAATCTTCCTATATGAAAATCCTTTTCTCGACTTTTTATAAATCAGTAATATTTGGCTTTGTCCAAAAATTTCTGCAAAAAAAAGCATATACTTTTAAGCCGTCATTATTCTGCAATTAAACATTAGAATTTATTCCTTTTAAAGAATCGTAGATTACTAGGCGTTTTAAAATAGAATTAAACACACACACACACACACACAAAAAAAAACGATTATGACGGAATTTTTTTTTAAACTGAAAACTGAAAGTTTCTTTTAAAATGTTCATTTATGCAAAATGAATACAACAATACGAGAGAAAAAAATTTATTAAACATTTACATCTGTTAAGAAGGGAATGCATTTTTTTCGTTCCAAAGCGATTTCGTCTTTGGAAATTTTACCATGTACCGCTTTTTCGATTTTTTGTCTCCATTACAGGGAATATGGATTAATAATACTAGTGATAACTGAAACATTTACATACGACAAACAAAGATTCATTTAAAAGCATAAATGTCGCAGCCTACGGCACTTCTGCATAAATGGAGATTATAAACATGGAAAAAAAAAAGACTAATATAATTTGTTTTGGTCAGAACTCTTCCATAAGATTAAAAATCAATGTTCTGCAGAAATTCACTCGAGCCGGGCCGGGTTCGGGCCGAAATTTAAAATTTTTTCCGGACCGGGTCGAGCTCGGGCCGAAATTTTAACTTTCGGGCCGGGCCGGGTCGGGCCATTATTTTTTTCATTCGGGCCGGGCCGGGCTCGGGCCGAATTTTTAACTTTCGGGCCGGGCCGGGTCGGGCCAACATTTCTTTCGTACGGGCCGGGCCGGGCCCGGACCGAAATTTTAACTTTCGGGCCGGGCCCGGGCCTGGAAATTTCGGCCCGTGCAGACCTCTAATTCCAATTACACTTTCCACCTCACACTCAATGCACGTTAGATTAACTTTATCGGAGATCAATCTCGAATCTCCCCACATAGATATACTCGGCCTGCACTTCTCGGCCCAGAGCACTCAACACCAGGACGTCTGTGTCCTTTGCTCTCCAGCTACGCACTCCTTACGCTCTACAACACAGAGCATCCTCCAGCTACGAAACCAAGGTATGGACTGCACTAATCTGAGACAAGCCTCGCTCTTCTCAACTCGCTGGGTCACACCAATGTCAACCCCCTTTGGAGCTCATTCATTGGACACATCCTCCATTCTTTTTTTGCTTAGTGCCATGTTACTCATCTGCTCATCATCCGCATACCTCACTGACAGATGGACATGCCTCTCAGCAATCTTCTCTTTCTCTTATTCACCACCTGCACAGGATTATCTGTCAATTCCCCTTTCCACAATGAAGGAATGTCACCTTGGAAATTCTGGTACACAGCCATACAATACAAAATATTAAAATTAGTGATGGGCGATAACGAGAAGTTTTTCTCGATTTTCTCGATTGTATGAACATCTCGATAACTTTCGATTGTGTAAAATTTTTCTCGATGACTCCAGTTTGCAATTGTTTTTATACTATACAGGATTCAATTTTATCAAGAGTCTACTACAGGTGAATGAGTCGGTGTTAATAAAGACACGACGGATTCACTCGCTAGTGAGCCCCTCCTTTCATTGGTGCATCCAATTTATACGCAATCTTTTAATATGAAATCTCGAACTGGGTCCTCATTGTATATGGCATCATATACCAAACGCGGTGTGCACGCACAGCAAAATCTTGTAAACAAAGAAAAAGAAAAAAAAAATTCGAATTGAACTAACAACCGAACGTAAGCTCGAATCGAACGTTAAATTTTGAAAACTGCCCCCCCCCCAAAAAAAAAGGTAACGTAGTGGGGGGGGGGAAATAGTTAACATCGGGTGCATAAGATCAGTAAGTGGTCACATGCCAAACAACAACTTCCTTATTTTCTAAATTCCATGTATATTATAAATATTATTTATTGCAAAATCCGAAAAAAAAAAAAAAACATTTTGGAACTGCCGACAGAAGTCAAAACTTGAACAATTACGTGTGTATTTTTTTAATCGTCAGGAAATATTTTATTGTGCAGGAAATACAAGGACCAAGTAACCGCGGTAAAATAACGCCTACACGCGAGAGGAGGTCAGAGTCCCAGCAGTGGAGAACAATATTTATATGATGCAGATGTCATACACGCACCACATTGGCACGATGTTTTCCAGATGCCGATTTAGCGAAAACTTCGAAGAATTTTGAGAAATTTAAATTTCAACCCCTTATGGATCCGTAACGTGACCCAGAATGACGGGAGAAACTTTTTTATGCTAAATTGGTAATGTATGAAGCATAAGCTTTCAATAAACATATTACATCAAAAAATGAAAAATGTCCCCCCGTAGCCCCCTCCCCCCCCCAAAAAAAACCCAGGTGTTATGGGGAAAACCGTAAAACTGCAAAAAGAGCGGCGACGAAAAGTTAGCTATGCTATAGTTTTTCTCGCTGCTGTAGCTCCCGCTCCCATACAAACAAAGTTATAGCCTTTTAAAAATTGAAATGAAGTGAAGAAATGAGCAAAATTATGTTGGTGAATAACCAAAAGGGAGGGGAGCGGGTTAATACCCCCGCTTGTGCCATATAGCTTAAATTTTTAAGTTAAAATTGGTAGAGAAAAAAATAAGCAATATTTTAAAGTGTATGTTGGGGGGGGGGGGGTCAAGCCCCTCTCCTATGGAAGAGGTCCTCAAAGAGGGAACTTTAAAACAATGTGCCTAGGTTACAGTAACAATGTGGCTAGTTCAATGGGTTTTTTTCCATCTCAAAAAAATTTCCAATACGCCTAAGGACGTTTTCAATTAAAAAATTCGATCTAAAATGATAAAAACACAAAAAGCTTCGAAAAATGCCACCCCCCCGCCTCCCGCCGTGGGAACCAAATTCGGAAGGGGGGGGGGAAAGCATCATAATATGAAAGAGTAATTCGAGATCTTCAAGATGATATACAATATGACGGGCTTAAAAAGCGAAAATTGTCCCTTTTCCCTGACCCCCGTCAGTCCAACCCTTTCGCCCCCAATTTCCTGCAGCAGACATTTAAATTTTTTTACGATTGGTAAATAATTACCGAATGATTCGATGAAAAAAACCACACTTAAATTGATAAGTATTGTAGAAATCGCTACTGTTTTAAACATATGTTTGTCCCCTCTCCAACCCCCTCTTTGAATTTTTTTTTTTTTAATTAAACAATATTTATTGGGGGGTACCACGTACGTGACAGCATGGTAAGACTAAAATACCAGAAACTTTGAAAATTAGGTCTTCATTTCACAAGTCATATTCTCATGCTTCTTTCTATACTTCGTTTTTCGATAAAACTTTCATTTCACAAAGCTTCATCGACAAAACGCCTCGATAAAGCTCGTCATTCTATTCTCAGCGAGAACGAAAATCATCCTTATCGAAAAAGGCATTCATCAGCAAACCACGAGATTCTCGGAGTGCCGCTTTTATCAAGGTTAAATTTCATCTGGAAGTTACCATTTCAATCGAGGTTAATTTTCATCGCGATGAAATGATTTTCTCGTTATGCCTGACTTTATCACGATGAAATTTGTTGAAATGAGAGGAATATTCGAAAGCTCTTTTAATCATTCTTTCATATTATGAATCTTTCTACTTTTGGAGTTGAATTTTAAGGGGCGGGAGGAGGAGAGGGGTAGGGGAGGGAAGGGGGGGGGGGGAGCGATGAGGGGGCGAATTTTTTAAATCTTAGCTATTTCGACAATAAATGTTATTTTTGGTGTGGATTTTTTTATGGAACTCTCCGGTAAGTATTATTTATTAAATATAAAGATTTTAAAGTGCGGGCTGCATCATTTTTAGGTGTAGTCTAGGAAAAACAAGTGAACCCACGGGTGACATGTAAATTTCAAACCTTTTTTTTTTTTTTTTTTTTTAAACCCGTCATGTTACATGTATATCATCGGAATGTTTTGGCACCTCATTTTACGAATCTTTCTCCGCCTAGAGTTGAATTTCAGGAGGAAGGGGGGGGGGGGAGAGAAACCGATAAGAGGGTGAATTTTTTAAACCGTGTCTATTTCGGCAATAAATATCATTTTAGATGTGGAGGTTTCTTTTATGGAACTCTTCGGTAAATGTAACTTATTAAATATAAAGATTTTAAAGTGGGGGGGGGGGGTACGTCATTTTTGCGTGTGTTCTGGGAAAAATGAGTGAACCCACAGGTGACATGTAAATTTCAACCTCTTTTTTGGACCCGTCATGTTATATATATATCATCGGAATTTTTTCGAACCTCTATTTCATTTTACGAATATTTCTCCTCCTGGAGTTGAATTTCAGGAGGGGGAGGGAAAGGTAAAAAGGTGATTTTTTTTTTTTTTTTTTTTTTTTTATTTTAGCTATTTCGACAATGAATATAATTTTAGATGTGGTTTTCAGAGGAGCGCTCCGGTAAATATTATTTCATAAATACAAAATTTAAAATGGGGACTGCGTGATTTCCTGGTGCATTCTGGGAAGAAAAAGTAACATTACGGCCACGGGTGAGGAGTAAATTTCAAACTTTTTTTGGATCCGTTATGTGATATGTCATAGGAAAGGTTTCGGAATACTTTTTCATATTATGGGCCTTTCTCTTCCTGCAGTTTAATTTCAGGACGGGGGGGGGGAGGGGACGACGGGGAGTGAATTTTTTTAGTCGTAGCTATTTCGAGAATAACTATCATTTTAGAAGTGGTTTCTTGATGGAACCTTCTAATAAAAATTACTAATTATAAACATTTTAAAGTAGGGGATGCGTGATTTCCGGGTGTATTCTGTTAAGAAAAATTAAACCTGCGGGTGAGGAGTAAATTCCAAACTTTTTTTGGACCCTTCATGTGATTGATTTTTGGAATGTTTTTCGAATCACTCTTTCACATTATGAACGTTTCTCCTCCTGGGGTAGAATTTCCGCAGGGGGGGAGGGGAGCGATGAGGGTGAATTTTTTAAATCGTAGCTATTTTGAAAATAAATTTCATTTTAAATGTGATTTTTTGATGGAGCCCTTTGGTAAAAATATTTTATTAAATATAAACATTTAAAAGCGAGGCTGCGTGATTTCCGGATGTATTCAGGGTAGAAAAAAAATAGTGGAATAGTGAGAAATAAATATGAAGCTTTTTATGGACCGGTCATATGATAAATCAACGGAAGTTTTCAAACCACTCTTTCATATTATGAATCTTTCTTCTCTTTTCCTCAATTTGGCCTCCTTACAGAAGCGCTTTTGAAACTTTTTTGAAATCATTTGGTTTTTGTGAATTCAGATCTGATTTTTTTTTTTTTTTTTTTTTTTTTTTAATAGAGACTTCCAATATATAATTTATAATGTATGAAAAATTCACAAACTGTGAGGACAGGCTGTATTCCGGGTGTTGCAATAATTGGAATTCTAAGGGTAGTGTTTTTATATCTTTTGTTGACTCCTCTTTCGTGATATATCATTAGAAAGCTCTGTAATTACCATTTTATTTTATATACCTCCCGCGCTCATCCCGCCCCACTTTGCCCCCGCGGGAAACTCTTTAATAAATTCAACCGACACCCATCATGCCAAGTATTGTTGGAAAGCCTAATGACCATTTACTTATATTATGCATTTTCATTGCTCCTGCACTACTTTGCCCCCCCCCCCCCCCGAGTGGTCCGTTTAATGAATTTCAATAGAGAGTCTTCTAATAATGGGAGAATTGTAGATCGCATCTCAATATATGTACAAAAATCAATAAAAGATTTTGATCACTTTTGATATCCTTTTAGTTCATGTTCTTGCACTAGGAGTGCTTTTGATTATTTTATCTTTGGCCATTTTGCTACTCGCGACTTAACAACTTATTGAAACCAAGGAACGCCGTTACATGACTTTTCTACTATTGCGGCTTCATTATAACATCCTTTTGGTTTGTTGTTTTTTTTTAAATTCATTTGTTTTCAGTTTCCATGTATTTATTAAATTATGCTTTTTAAACATGTAATAACAAAGATTTTAATAATCGATTGTAAAAATATCTCGATTGTAGATTCTCGAAATTAATCGATGACTTTATCGAATGCGCTTTTTTACGATTACGATTTTTATCGAGTAGGAAATTTTCGAGATTCGCCCATCACTAATTAAAATAGAGAAATAGCGGAAATTCCATTCTTTAGCAGAGGTGGTATCAGAACCTGACAGTGTTCATAATACCGGAGTGTTCACATTAGAGAGTGTTCAGATAGAGAGAGCCACTACACATTATTAACAAAAAAATCTATTGATAGATGGAACGCACCCCCCCCCCCAAATGTTGCTTATCCCGGCGCCCCTCATAGCCCCTCATATTCGGGTCCTGTTTATGAGGTAAATTTAATGTGTGAAATGTGAAATGAAATATAACACAAAAATCTATATAACGCACAATCTTGCATTTATGCTTTATATAGACCTTCTACTGTGTTTGAATTGCAAAGATGTTTTGATTTATTTTTGTTCTTACAATTCAATTAGTACTTTTTCATTTATAATGGATATATGACTGCAAAATTAGATAAACAGTGTTAATAGAAGAATGCAAACACGTTGGAAAATAATAATTAAATCCATTAATTAATAACACTTTTTAAAAACTAATTTGTTAATAATTATTCGCACATTCAACACAGTTTAATATTGCATAAAAAAGGACGATAGCTCGATAAAACCAAAATGAACTTATTTCAATCAAAATTTTCCGGTTTTTTCTGAGATTAATCTGTCATTACTAGTGCATTGTGATGCTTGTTGCGAATAAGGAAATCCGTTACACAAAATCCCAACATCCAATCCAGTGTAACAACGAACCATGGGTAAAACGTTCTTTCGGCGACTTATGAAAAAGAACGACAACAGACTTGGGTAAAAAAACCAATTTAATAGATTCAGCTATTTTGTTATTCAAAGCACTCGCTACAACTAAATTGTTGAGTAAGATTTTAGAAAATGGTTTTCCATTACGTAAATTATAGTATCACATTCTAATTATAATTTAACTCCTTTATGAAATTGATATCGAAATTGTAACTATGCAATACACCACTTTCAATTGACGTCACACCCTTCAAACTAACTTGACAACCTTTTTTTGTTTATCGATTTTTCTGGGGTTTTTTCTCACTTTGATTGATTAAGTGATGATATTGACTAAAACAAATGTGATTTGGTTGGTAAGTGAAAAATAGTGGTCACATAGTTGAAAGTGATCTATATAGTTTCTAACAGACCCGGGACCGGTGACACCAAAAATCCCGTCATTGCGGAGTTGTAAAAAAAGTATGTAAATCGTAGTAAAAAGTCATACAAACAAAATGTGCTAGGTATGATCAGGCTTGACATGCCGAAAATAAGCTTAATTAAATTAATAATTGTTAAAACGCTGGCTGTAACGAATTACTGTTTTCGTGGAAATTCGATACTATACTTCGGGAGCATAATATAGCCATCGGTAAAATTTCAAAGCAAAATAAATGCGTTATTTTATCATCCTTCGCTACCTTCTTAAACTAGGTTTTAAGAGTTTTTTTTTTTTTCTTTGGCGTAATAAAGTTTGCCATATCAAACTTTTTCTGAAAGAGCACAAAATTTTCTATAAAAAGCTCTAAGAATAGTTAAACATTTGCAACGACGGGAAAACATCATTATTATTATTATTATTATTATTATTATTATTATTATTATTATTATTATTTACTAATAATTAATTTAAATAAACATATTTTCGGCTTGTCATATCTCTTCATATACTAAGCTCATTTTTACTAGTATAAAATGGGGACAGATGCCGCCAGGGCCTGACTGATGCAGGGGCATGCGGGGCAATTACTCCGGGCTCCCCGGCTTGAGGGGGCCCCCCAAGAACAGACATAAGTTTATTTTTCGTTAAAAGAGTGTCAAATGGTAAAAAATGGTCAAAAGTGACCAAAATTCTTTTTTTTTTCAGTTTTAAGGGGCTCTTTTCTCCTACCCCCCTCTGTTTCCGTGCCCCATGCCCCTCACGTTTATCCTTATATTCCTGTAACCGAAAAAAAAATTGCGTTCTATATAGTTTCTTAAAGTTATCTTTCTTCTGCTATTATATATATCGATGTGAATAGTACTTGGCATGAAATTTATGTACACATATAATAGGCATGAATTTTAGTTAGTCGCCTCAGTATAATTTACGAAAAAATTAAAGATAGAAGGGGGCTCTTCTACTAATGTTACTCCCAGGCGCGGATCCACGGGGGGGGGGGGGGGGGGGCAATCGGGGCGATCGCCCCCCCCCCCCCAAACCAGTGTTGAATTCAGACTTTTCCGGAAGGGATTTCTGCGATTCCGTTGGAGACATTGTATTGTTCCGGAAAAAACGCGAATTTCATTAAAATGTCGCTAAAAAGCGCTAATTTTGTCAAATTGTCGCGGAAAAAGAGCAAATTTCGCCAAAAGATCGTGGAAAAAGGGAAGGCAAAGTATGGCGGAAAAAGTACATATTTCAACACAGGATAGCTGAAAAAGCGCGAACTTCGACATAAGATTGCTGAAAAAGGGCTAATTTTGTCAATGTACCGCGAAAAAGCGCGAATTTCGTCAAATGATCACGGAAAAAGCGCAAATTTCCTCAAAGAGTCGAGAAAAAACGCGAATTTTGACAGAGGATCGCGAAAAAAAGCGAACTTTGACGTAGAATCGCTGAAAAGCACGTATTTCGGCGTAGGATCGTTGAAAAAACGCGATTTTTGTCAAAGTGTCACGTAAAAAGCTCGAAATTCGTCTAAAGTTAACTACTTTTTACAAAGGGTTGCAAAAAAGTGCTAATTTCATCAAAAGGTCGTGGAAAAAGCGCTAATTTTGTCAAAGGGTTGGAAGAAAGCTAGCCAAAGAATCGCGGAAAAAGTGTAAATTTCGACATTAAATCGCTGAAAAAGCGCAAACTTCGACATAAGATCGCTGAAAAAGCGCTAATTTTGTCAAAGTACCGCGAAAAAGTGCGAATTTCGTCAAAGGGTCGCGGAAAAACGCGAATTTTGACAGATGATCGCGTAAAAAACGCTAACTTTGAAATTGGATTGCTGAAAAGCGCGTATTTCGACATAGTATCGAAGGATAAGCGCGAGTTTTGTCAAAGTGTCGCGGAAAAAACTTCAATTTCGCCAAAAGGTCAAGGAGAAATGAGCTACTTTTCTCAAAGGGTTGCGAAAAATTGCTAATTTTGTCAAAGTATCGCAGAAAAGAGCCAATTTCGTCAAAGAATCGCGAAAAAAACCGAATTTTGACCGAGTTTCGCGGGAAAAAACGCGAAATTCGTCAAAAATGCGAATTCTGTCAAAGAGCGCGAATTTAGTCAAAAGGTCGCGGAAAAAAGCGTATTTCGTGAGAAGATCGCGGAAAAGCATTTCATTTGATCATTCATTTAATAATAAATGTACAAGGAATGATTTCATGAACAGAAATTATGACTATGTTGATTCTATGTTTTTTAGTATCGCCAGTAGTAGGAAAAGGAGAGTACGGGGACAGGAGCAGGCGGCACTGCGGCACTGTGCCGCCTGCGGTGCCTCCGGCTGTCCCTGCTCAGTCGCTGGGATGAAGGGACCGTCCCTGCTCCCACCATCTCACCACCGCCCTCCTGCGCCCCCTAGTGGAAAAAAGGAACATTCTATTCTAACAGGAGAGGTGATCAACCTTCCCTAATTAAAAATATTACCAATCACATCTCAACATTGAATCATACTATAAGATGAAGATTAAATTTGTATTTGAATTTTAAACAACCGTAATTTTAATGAGTATTATTAATTAAGCGAAACACTGGAAAAATCTCAGTTTTTAACCATTTTATTTAGATTTCTTCAACTACAAGATAAGATTATCAATTTAACTCAAGAAAGTTAAACATATATTTGAATTTTGCTTCATAGACATCTTAATGAGTAGTATTAATTAAGTAAAAACAATAGAAAATATCCAGTTTTATAGAAAAAGACTGATTTCTTACAATTTTTATCAACTATATGATCATTGTAACGACTTAAAAGTTGAAAGTTAAACATGTATCCTAGTTTTTCAACAACTATAGCCTTAATGAGTATCGTTAATTAAGTAAAAAAACAATGGAAAATATCAAGTTTTATGAAAAAAGACTGATCTCTTACGATTTTTATCAACTTAAGAGAGAAAACTTAAACATACATTTCAGTTTTTCAACAGCTATAACCTTAATGAGCATTCATAATTAAGTAAAAAACAATGGAAAATATCGATTTTTATAGAAAAAGACTGATTTCTTACGATTTTTATCAATTGCAACATCAGTGTATCAATTTGATAGAAAGAAATTTAAGCATGCATTCCAGTTTTGGACAACCATTTCCTTCATGAACATTATTAATTAAGCAAAACAACAGAAAATATTAAATTTTTAACTGATTTCTTCATATTTTATTTATTTATTTATTTATTTTTTAATATAAAATCAGAATACACAACTTAAAATAGAAATTTAAACATATTTTTTAGTTTTTGAACAGTCGTTACCTCAAAGAATTTCGATAATTGAACAATTAACAAAGGAAACTAATGATTTTTTAACGAAAAAAGACGAATTAAACGAATTTGGTTAACTTTACTCTAATTGGAAATTTCATCGTACTTTATATATACCAACTAAGTAGAATTTTAATACATAAACGAATAATTTAAAGAAATCCCCAACACACAAATGTGAACCTGCAGAGCATTTCTTATTACGTCATATCTAAACTAAAACTTTTTTCTGCAAACCCTCCATGCATGCATTCCAGGTAGGGGAACATAACAAAGAATTTTGACGTCACTACTTACAAAGGAATACAACAAAATGTTTACGTTCAAGAAAAAGTATCACATAGAGAGAAAAAAAGAAGAGATTTAAGTTATTTATCCATTCTAGTTTTATAACAGTTACTACAACATCTCCAAATTAAAATTTGGAAGTCATAATGAGTATAATTAATTAAGCAAAATAATAGAAACATCAGTTTTTCAGAGGGGAAAAGACGAATTTAAACAAATTTTATTAGTTTTACACTAGTTTAATAATAATTTTAAGGAGGAAAAAGACGAATTTAAACTTTTTTTTTTTTAGTTTTACACTATTTTTTCTCATCTCCAACATGGATATATCAATTTTAACAGAAGAATTAAACGTATATTATAGTTTTTAACAACAAAATCTTAACAAGTATTAATTAAACAAAAATAAATATCAGTTTTAAAGAAAAGACGAATTTGAATAATTTTACACTAGTATTTTCAAAAGCAACATGGAAATATCAATACTTATTCACATATTTCACTTATTCACTGTATTCAATACTATATTTAATAAATTTGGATACACTTTAAGAATTTCCTAATCTATAATTAAATATTAGCTGTATATTTAATGTTACCCATGTTTTCAACATTAGTTCATAATCGTGAATTTTGTATTTTAAATACCATGTATTCAGGTTCAGATTATTTTCACTTGAAATCATACAGAATTTTTTAACAGAGTTTGTTTTTGAAATCATTGAAGCAACTGTATTTAATATTTTTAACACCAATTTTCTAAGATTTTCTAACATTTTCCGATTATACATTCTTCAGAAGTACATTTCTAAATGCTACAATCACTTTACATATCGAAAAGATATCATTGAAGCAACTGTATTTAATATTTTTAATACCAATTTTCTAAGATTTTTTAACATTTTCCGGTTATACATTCCTCAAAAGTTATTATTACGTATTCTAAACAATAGCAAATATTAATTTTAAGAATAAAAAGACGAATTTAAACAAATTTTATTAGTTTTACACTATTTTTTCTCACCTCCAACACGGATATATCAATTTTAGCAGAAGAATTAAACGTATATTTTAGTTTTTAACAACAAAAATGTAATAAGTATCATTAATTAAACAAAAATAAATATCAATTTTCAAGAAAAGACAATTTTTTACACAAATTTTCAACTTTGAAATACATTGCTTACATATATTGTTACAGTATATTACTAAACTTAAACTTTTTAAAAAGTTTGAATGTCTTTACAAAGGGTTCATACTTATATTTTTCACGTCTTGACTGCATTCGGAATCTTACAACAAAAGTATACTTTTATTATTATTATTATTATTATTATTCTAGAAAACCTAAAAAATCGTTTCTTGCTGCTTTAGACACTTGACATATTAAAACTACTCTACCCATATAATTAATCAAATTAGGACATGATTCATCTTACACTTCAAAATTTCTGAATTTTTACAATACTTATTTTCATCAAACTTTATTTTTGATCCTATATATTTTAATAGCACAGAATTTTCACATCTGTTTTTATCTACTTATCAGAAAATTATTAAAACACCCAACAACATTTTTCAAATATGAATATTATCTTTACAATTTAATGATACAAAACATACACGAATACAAAGTTTAATTTTTACAAACATTTCATATTTCAAACCAAGTTATTCGAAATTTTCACAACATAAGAGCAAACATTAGACGAACTTTTTAGCATTAATATTGCTTAGATCTTTTCATCATAACTTTTAACTATGATAATTATCCATTTTTAGGTTGATTGTCGAAAAACTGTAACTGAAATTACATAAACTTAATGTAAAAAACCATGTTCTCACACAATTTCTTGAAATTCAACAAAGACTTGACTATTACTCCAATACTTATCTACTTCAATCTCGACTCTCGATAGTATATAGATATTGCATCATTACATACTTACAACTCTTTTCAAACGTTTATCAGAAAATCAAGTCAATCAAAGTCTAGTAGTTATCACACCTGTTCCTCAGAAATATTACTATCATATGAAACAGTAAAGAAAATTAATAGATATTTAATATTTAATAACTTCATACGTGAAATTACTGCTGAATGAGAATACTAATAATCAATAAAATCAACTGTTGGACAAAAAAATAGTACAGATTACCGAAAATTCAAATCATTTTTTCTACAAAAATTACAAAAATTAACAAATGAATGACCAGTTAGAGAAATAATTAAAAAAAATAATGAACATATTTACAAATTTATTAAAATCACACCTTTTTCTGGATTACAAACCACAATTTCTTGAAAAATTTAACACCGAATTTGTAAGATTTTAATCCTAGTATTACATACACTCAATAAATATTCAAAATTAACAAAAAAATAACTTTTTAGTCTCATCAATAAGCAGAAATTCTATATTAAAAGAATATTTTCATAGTAGTACTTATAAAAATGAGAGTTTACAAACTGATTTTCATAATTTTATCACATTTAAACTTAATTTTTATACATAAAACATTATTTAATCAAATTTTATACTTTCTAATTCAGTAAAATTCAATACTTTTTTAGTTTTTAAACCAATACCACAATATTTATTTACATCAAACTTGATTCTTTACCTTTTATATTTCCACATTAAACAAGTGAGTTAAATACTAACTTGGAACGGGAGTTGAAGTCAATTGATTCAATTCGATTTTCATCGTATACGCATTTCCCCTACACGAAATTTCTTACTTCTATAATCATCTAATGTATTAAAACTAATCTACTCATATTTTTAATCAATTCATCAGATGTTTCATCTCGCACTTCTGAATTATCATCCACCAAGTTGCTTAAAATATAAATACTATCTTTATAGTTTTAATGTAGTATACATGACTAATCTTGAGTTTCCATCTATACTATTAATCAAATTATCATATGTTTCATCTTACAGTTCAACGATTTCGGAATTATCGTCCATCTAGTTGTTTAAAATATTAATAAAATGTTTATAGTTTTTGATTATACATAGTATGTATGAATACAATCTTTAATTTTTAACAGTTCATATTTCAAATAACTTATTTTCGAAACCAAACTATGTGAATTTTACCACAATACTTATCATACAGAGATTTGTGTTTCATACTTTTTCTAAAAATTATCAGATATGTACTCCTCAGAGGAATTTCTATCATATGAATAAATGAAAAAAAAATTAATTTATATTACACGTACAGCGAAATTTGATTGCAATATATATGTATTTAATAAAAATAAATAAATAAGCGATTATTTATACATTAAACCTTTACTAAATATATATTTCTTGCGTTATAAAGATGTTTCAACAAGATGAACCAAAACAGCAGCAAACTTCAGAAATTAATGATCTGAATGATTCATTCCTAGCACATGTAGCGTTAATGAATAATACATATGTAAGTACTTATATGAAAAATACTAGAATTCGTATATGAATCGTAATTAGAGTAAATATAAAATGATTTGTCTTACTGCCTACACTTTAACAAATGCCTTTTTACCTATATTGTTGAAAAGAATCCTAATTGTTTGCATTTATTTCTATTACAGATGTGTTCTATTTGCTACAAACACTTCTTAAGTAAATGGAATTTAACAGAACATACAAAAATCCATACAGGTGAAAAACCTTACACTTGGGAAGATTACCAAATGCTGTTTTCAAGAAGGCATGAATCAAAAGTGCACACATCATCATATAAAGCATCGTCAGTTATATGTAAACTTAGTGAGGATATTCAAAAATTATTCAGACGTTTGAAGAATTTAGACATAAAGGAAGATATTTAGACTATATATCCATCATATTTTCATAACACTTACCACAATATCTCAAACTTAAAATTTGGAAGACATACACACTGCTGAAAAGTAATTTTGTTACCCGTGATTCTTCTAGCCAGCATGAATGTATAGATATTATTTTGCAATGTATTCTTTAAATGCCCACAATAAATATTCTTTTATATGCATATATCGTTGTGTTTATTTTTTAAAATCCTATTACATTAATAAAATAGGTTACACATACATACACATAACATTTTAAGTGAAACAACACTCTCACAACTTAAAAAATGCATAAGAACATACAAAAATAAGCAGATGTATGAAAAAATATACAAGTTTACAGAATAATTTCAAAGTTTTCTAGAAATACAAACAAAAAATATTTACAATATTAAAAAATTACAAAAGTGAAAAGAAAAAACACAAATGTAAAACAAAAACATCAAAAAGTGAAAAACTCAAAACAAAGTTTTTGAAAAAAAAAAAATTTACAACAAAAATTTTTTTTACAAAAACCAAAACTTCAAAAAATATTTTTTCAAAAAAATTTTTTTTTCAAAAACATTTTTTACAAAAAAATTTTTTTTCAAAATAAGTTTTTACAAAAGTAAAAAAAAGAAAATCACAACGTTAAAAAAATGAAATTTTTTTGTTAAAAAAAGTGTAAAAAATTGCAAAAAAAAAGTTGCAAAAATTTCAAAAAAAGTTATGAAAAAAGCTTCAAAAATTTCGTTGGTTTTAATGCAGTATGCAATGGCGAAACCATTGCATTTGCTATTAAAAACAACAAAATTTTTGAGACTTTTTTCATAACTTTTTTTGAAATTTTTGCAACTTTTTTTTTGCAATTTTTTACACTTTTTTTAACAAAAAATTTTCATTTTTTTAACGTTGTGATTTTCTTTTTTTTTACTTTTGTAAAAACTTATTTTGAAAAAAAAATTTTTTGTAAAAAATGTTTTTGAAAAAAAAATTTTTTTGAAAAAATATTTTTTGAAGTTTTGGTTTTTGTAAAAAAAATTTTTGTTGTAAATTTTTTTTTTCAAAAACTTTGTTTTGAGTTTTTCACTTTTTGATGTTTTTGTTTTACATTTGTGTTTTTTCTTTTCACTTTTGTAATTTTTTAATATTGTAAATATTTTTTGTTTGTATTTCTAGAAAACTTTGAAATTATTCTGTAAACTTGTATATTTTTTCATACATCTGCTTATTTTTGTATGTTCTTATGCATTTTTTAAGTTGTGAGAGTGTTGTTTCACTTAAAATGTTATGTGTATGTATGTGTAACCTATTTTATTAATGTAATAGGATTTTAAAAAATAAACACAACGATATATGCATATAAAAGAATATTTATTGTGGGCATTTAAAGAATACATTGCAAAATAATATCTATACATTCATGCTGGCTAGAAGAATCACGGGTAACAAAATTACTTTTCAGCAGTGTGTATGTCTTCCAAATTTTAAGTTTGAGATATTGTGGTAAGTGTTATGAAAATATGATGGATATATAGTCTAAATATCTTCCTTTATGTCTAAATTCTTCAAACGTCTGAATAATTTTTGAATATCCTCACTAAGTTTACATATAACTGACGATGCTTTATATGATGATGTGTGCACTTTTGATTCATGCCTTCTTGAAAACAGCATTTGGTAATCTTCCCAAGTGTAAGGTTTTTCACCTGTATGGATTTTTGTATGTTCTGTTAAATTCCATTTACTTAAGAAGTGTTTGTAGCAAATAGAACACATCTGTAATAGAAATAAATGCAAACAATTAGGATTCTTTTCAACAATATAGGTAAAAAGGCATTTGTTAAAGTGTAGGCAGTAAGACAAATCATTTTATATTTACTCTAATTACGATTCATATACGAATTCTAGTATTTTTCATATAAGTACTTACATATGTATTATTCATTAACGCTACATGTGCTAGGAATGAATCATTCAGATCATTAATTTCTGAAGTTTGCTGCTGTTTTGGTTCATCTTGTTGAAACATCTTTATAACGCAAGAAATATATATTTAGTAAAGGTTTAATGTATAAATAATCGCTTATTTATTTATTTTTATTAAATACATATATATTGCAATCAAATTTCGCTGTACGTGTAATATAAATTAATTTTTTTTTCATTTATTCATATGATAGAAATTCCTCTGAGGAGTACATATCTGATAATTTTTAGAAAAAGTATGAAACACAAATCTCTGTATGATAAGTATTGTGGTAAAATTCACATAGTTTGGTTTCGAAAATAAGTTATTTGAAATATGAACTGTTAAAAATTAAAGATTGTATTCATACATACTATGTATAATCAAAAACTATAAACATTTTATTAATATTTTAAACAACTAGATGGACGATAATTCCGAAATCGTTGAACTGTAAGATGAAACATATGATAATTTGATTAATAGTATAGATGGAAACTCAAGATTAGTCATGTATACTACATTAAAACTATAAAGATAGTATTTATATTTTAAGCAACTTGGTGGATGATAATTCAGAAGTGCGAGATGAAACATCTGATGAATTGATTAAAAATATGAGTAGATTAGTTTTAATACATTAGATGATTATAGAAGTAAGAAATTTCGTGTAGGGGAAATGCGTATACGATGAAAATCGAATTGAATCAATTGACTTCAACTCCCGTTCCAAGTTAGTATTTAACTCACTTGTTTAATGTGGAAATATAAAAGGTAAAGAATCAAGTTTGATGTAAATAAATATTGTGGTATTGGTTTAAAAACTAAAAAAGTATTGAATTTTACTGAATTAGAAAGTATAAAATTTGATTAAATAATGTTTTATGTATAAAAATTAAGTTTAAATGTGATAAAATTATGAAAATCAGTTTGTAAACTCTCATTTTTATAAGTACTACTATGAAAATATTCTTTTAATATAGAATTTCTGCTTATTGATGAGACTAAAAAGTTATTTTTTTGTTAATTTTGAATATTTATTGAGTGTATGTAATACTAGGATTAAAATCTTACAAATTCGGTGTTAAATTTTTCAAGAAATTGTGGTTTGTAATCCAGAAAAAGGTGTGATTTTAATAAATTTGTAAATATGTTCATTATTTTTTTTAATTATTTCTCTAACTGGTCATTCATTTGTTAATTTTTGTAATTTTTGTAGAAAAAATGATTTGAATTTTCGGTAATCTGTACTATTTTTTTGTCCAACAGTTGATTTTATTGATTATTAGTATTCTCATTCAGCAGTAATTTCACGTATGAAGTTATTAAATATTAAATATCTATTAATTTTCTTTACTGTTTCATATGATAGTAATATTTCTGAGGAACAGGTGTGATAACTACTAGACTTTGATTGACTTGATTTTCTGATAAACGTTTGAAAAGAGTTGTAAGTATGTAATGATGCAATATCTATATACTATCGAGAGTCGAGATTGAAGTAGATAAGTATTGGAGTAATAGTCAAGTCTTTGTTGAATTTCAAGAAATTGTGTGAGAACATGGTTTTTTACATTAAGTTTATGTAATTTCAGTTACAGTTTTTCGACAATCAACCTAAAAATGGATAATTATCATAGTTAAAAGTTATGATGAAAAGATCTAAGCAATATTAATGCTAAAAAGTTCGTCTAATGTTTGCTCTTATGTTGTGAAAATTTCGAATAACTTGGTTTGAAATATGAAATGTTTGTAAAAATTAAACTTTGTATTCGTGTATGTTTTGTATCATTAAATTGTAAAGATAATATTCATATTTGAAAAATGTTGTTGGGTGTTTTAATAATTTTCTGATAAGTAGATAAAAACAGATGTGAAAATTCTGTGCTATTAAAATATATAGGATCAAAAATAAAGTTTGATGAAAATAAGTATTGTAAAAATTCAGAAATTTTGAAGTGTAAGATGAATCATGTCCTAATTTGATTAATTATATGGGTAGAGTAGTTTTAATATGTCAAGTGTCTAAAGCAGCAAGAAACGATTTTTTAGGTTTTCTAGAATAATAATAATAATAATAATAATAATAAAAGTATACTTTTGTTGTAAGATTCCGAATGCAGTCAAGACGTGAAAAATATAAGTATGAACCCTTTGTAAAGACATTCAAACTTTTTAAAAAGTTTAAGTTTAGTAATATACTGTAACAATATATGTAAGCAATGTATTTCAAAGTTGAAAATTTGTGTAAAAAATTGTCTTTTCTTGAAAATTGATATTTATTTTTGTTTAATTAATGATACTTATTACATTTTTGTTGTTAAAAACTAAAATATACGTTTAATTCTTCTGCTAAAATTGATATATCCGTGTTGGAGGTGAGAAAAAATAGTGTAAAACTAATAAAATTTGTTTAAATTCGTCTTTTTATTCTTAAAATTAATATTTGCTATTGTTTAGAATACGTAATAATAACTTTTGAGGAATGTATAACCGGAAAATGTTAAAAAATCTTAGAAAATTGATATTAAAAATATTAAATACAGTTGCTTCAATGATATCTTTTCGATATGTAAAGTGATTGTAGCATTTAGAAATGTACTTCTGAAGAATGTATAATCGGAAGATGTTAGAAAATCTTAGAAAATTGGTGTTAAAAATATTAAATACAGTTGCTTCAATGATTTCAAAAACAAACTCTGTTAAAAAATTCTGTATGATTTCAAGTGAAAATAATCTGAACCTGAATACATGGTATTTAAAATACAAAATTCACGATTATGAACTAATGTTGAAAACATGGGTAACATTAAATATACAGCTAATATTTAATTATAGATTAGGAAATTCTTAAAGTGTATCCAAATTTATTAAATATAGTATTGAATACAGTGAATAAATGAAATATGTGAATAAGTATTGATATTTCCATGTTGCTTTTGAAAATACTAGTGTAAAATTATTCAAATTCGTCTTTTCTTTAAAACTGATATTTATTTTTGTTTAATTAATACTTGTTAAGATTTTGTTGTTAAAAACTATAATATACGTTTAATTCTTCTGTTAAAATTGATATATCCATGTTGGAGATGAGAAAAAATAGTGTAAAACTAAAAAAAAAAAAGTTTAAATTCGTCTTTTTCCTCCTTAAAATTATTATTAAACTAGTGTAAAACTAATAAAATTTGTTTAAATTCGTCTTTTCCCCTCTGAAAAACTGATGTTTCTATTATTTTGCTTAATTAATTATACTCATTATGACTTCCAAATTTTAATTTGGAGATGTTGTAGTAACTGTTATAAAACTAGAATGGATAAATAACTTAAATCTCTTCTTTTTTTCTCTCTATGTGATACTTTTTCTTGAACGTAAACATTTTGTTGTATTCCTTTGTAAGTAGTGACGTCAAAATTCTTTGTTATGTTCCCCTACCTGGAATGCATGCATGGAGGGTTTGCAGAAAAAAGTTTTAGTTTAGATATGACGTAATAAGAAATGCTCTGCAGGTTCACATTTGTGTGTTGGGGATTTCTTTAAATTATTCGTTTATGTATTAAAATTCTACTTAGTTGGTATATATAAAGTACGATGAAATTTCCAATTAGAGTAAAGTTAACCAAATTCGTTTAATTCGTCTTTTTTCATTAAAAAATCATTAGTTTCCTTTGTTAATTGTTCAATTATCGAAATTCTTTGAGGTAACGACTGTTCAAAAACTAAAAAATATGTTTAAATTTCTATTTTAAGTTGTGTATTCTGATTTTATATTAAAAAATAAATAAATAAATAAATAAAATATGAAGAAATCAGTTAAAAATTTAATATTTTCTGTTGTTTTGCTTAATTAATAATGTTCATGAAGGAAATGGTTGTCCAAAACTGGAATGCATGCTTAAATTTCTTTCTATCAAATTGATACACTGATGTTGCAATTGATAAAAATCGTAAGAAATCAGTCTTTTTCTATAAAAATCGATATTTTCCATTGTTTTTTACTTAATTATGAATGCTCATTAAGGTTATAGCTGTTGAAAAACTGAAATGTATGTTTAAGTTTTCTCTCTTAAGTTGATAAAAATCGTAAGAGATCAGTCTTTTTTCATAAAACTTGATATTTTCCATTGTTTTTTTACTTAATTAACGATACTCATTAAGGCTATAGTTGTTGAAAAACTAGGATACATGTTTAACTTTCAACTTTTAAGTCGTTACAATGATCATATAGTTGATAAAAATTGTAAGAAATCAGTCTTTTTCTATAAAACTGGATATTTTCTATTGTTTTTACTTAATTAATACTACTCATTAAGATGTCTATGAAGCAAAATTCAAATATATGTTTAACTTTCTTGAGTTAAATTGATAATCTTATCTTGTAGTTGAAGAAATCTAAATAAAATGGTTAAAAACTGAGATTTTTCCAGTGTTTCGCTTAATTAATAATACTCATTAAAATTACGGTTGTTTAAAATTCAAATACAAATTTAATCTTCATCTTATAGTATGATTCAATGTTGAGATGTGATTGGTAATATTTTTAATTAGGGAAGGTTGATCACCTCTCCTGTTAGAATAGAATGTTCCTTTTTTCCACTAGGGGGCGCAGGAGGGCGGTGGTGAGATGGTGGGAGCAGGGACGGTCCCTTCATCCCAGCGACTGAGCAGGGACAGCCGGAGGCACCGCAGGCGGCACAGCAGGCGGCACGGTGCCGCAGTGCCGCCTGCTCCTGTCCCCGTACTCTCCTTTTCCTACTACTATCGCCCTTCCCCCCAAAACGATCCTCTGGCTCCGCCCCTGGTTACTCGCTAGTCCCCCCTCCCGGTTGCCACAGAGGTTACGCAAACGACACAAGCGTTCCCTAGATCAAATTAAGTGTGTATTCTAATCCAAACGGCTTATTTTCTGATTTATTTTTGCTCTCAAATGCATCAAACTGGCAAATTCTTTTATTTAGAAACTACACAATGTGCCGTGCTTGTCTTTATATATATATAAATGCAGAATATATTACCAAAAATGCTATCAAAGTTAGCGTTTTGAGCTGAATTTCCCGAAGCGGGAGATCTGGCAAAGAAAAAAATAATCATATATTGAGAAAATATTTGTTTATAAATCAAATTCTAATGAACTGAGCGGAACATGAAATCACACATCCTCTTATACATCTCTTCAGAAATCATCTCAACAAGTTTCATATTTAAAAAATTAGTCTGAAAATGTCTCAGAAAATTACGAGCTGTTGAGAATGGAAAATATTTTTTCGAATAAAGCCTTAGAAAAGAGTTGAGTTTCTTTGTGCTGTGATTTCATTCCAAAACAGATTGCAACTGTAGACTAGATTTTCTTAAAATTAATATATGTAATATAAATAAATAAAAAAAAATGCGCCATTTTGCTCGCCCTGAGTTTTTAATTCTAACTTTATGGAACATACTTTTATTCTCAGTTTTCATAATGTAGTAATATTTTAACAGCTAAAGTTCTTTTATCTTATTTTATTTAATTTAGTAATAATCTATTGATTGTTTTCTTAAAAAAGAGCGGGAGTGATTGCGAAATCTTTCTTTCAATGTAAAGGTTCAGTTTCCCTTTTTGGAATAATTATCGAGACTTTAATTTTGTTTTATTAAAATCGTCAGCTGGAGAATGTTCCTGCGCTTACGTGTGAGCAGGTTGTGTTATTACGCTTTTAAGTAGTAGTTCTTACAAGAGAACACGCCCCAACTACTAGTAGGAGATGGTGATGTGGGCTGTCTTAGCATTGAAATTAATAATAATGGGTCTTTAAATTGCTTATGCTGACAAGGGGAAGGGCTAGTTTTTTCGTAGAATCTGGGAAGCTTATTTTAGGATTGGAGAGCGTTAGAATGCAGCTGATCTTTGAATTGTTAAGATGCCCGTCTCATTTTTTCCGATAATTTAGAACATGGAGATGACGCAGCTTTGAGAGCGAATGGTTTAGTGTTGATTGTGTGAAATGGTGACCGACGGAATAGCTTTATTTTGTGCTCTAAATAAATAATGGTTAGAAACGATTGACTTGCCTTTATTTCGGAGAAACACCTAAGCGAACAAATCCATTGCTTACTATGACGACTGCTCACCCTGTTATTGGTTCTTAAGTGAATAGACGTATTATACAGCAAAGATGGTATTCTACGAGAACTGATACATTTAAATAGAAAATTGCCATATCGTTTCATATATATGCTTGCTTTTCTCCTGCATCGTTCACATGACACAAAATGGCAGTGCGGCATCTTACCCACCACTATGGAACAGATTCTTCCGCAATATATATTTTTAAATTTCAGTTCAATAAACTCATCACAACAATTTCAGTAGAACTTACATGTAAATGGGCGGATATTCAATACATTCTACAACTCATCAAAATATTATGAACAAGAATGCTGATTCATCATGTGTGAACAAGAAAAACATAAACCTTTTACAAGCGACAATTCTAAACCCACTAACGTTCTGTGCTAGACGAGTTTTAGCGCCTCCCCCTAGACTTCAGAGCCATTCTGATTGGCTAGCCAGATTCAGGTGAAGTGGCCAGACATCCGGCGACTTTTTACATTTATTCGGATGTTCGTTTTCAGCTTATTTCGGTTCTCATGATGCAGAAATTAAATTAGAAATAAATTACTTTTCGTTTTCGGATGATGAAATTGATATTTTCTACTTAAAAAAATTCCAAAAATACCTGCAGAAAAAATTTCATCATTTTTATACCAAACCTTTTTTTTTTTTTTCAAAATTTTTAAAGATTAAAACTGTTTTATAAGTTTTAAATGTTATTTAAATTAAAATTTACTAAAGAAATTTTTTTTTAAACGCATTGTTATTTATGTGTCTTTTCTTAGACAGCAAATTAGCTACCCCACAGAACGCATGTTCAGCCAAATATGATGAAGGAAAACTATCTGGCAATTAAAAATGTTTGCACTCTTTCCTACAATTCAGAGTAGAGAGAGTTTGAAAGTGTTGATATTTGCTATCAGAACTCTTGATAAGCATTTCGTTAGTTGTGAGTTCTACGGGTTTCTTCTCTAAATTTAATGATTTTACTGTATCTGCATTTGCGGAAAGATCTAAAAGCCAACTCGGAATATTCATTTTTGAAATATCTTGGAATCGTTCCGAAAATTCACCATGAAGACGTCCAAATTTTAGCAGCATGCAAATAGATATTCTTCTTTTGGAGAAACCCCGGGAGCAGAATCGCCGCAACGCTGCGACGCACGTCGCAGACTGTTGAGGGCGTCTGCAGACTATCTTTCAACTGTTAAAATAAAATTATAATAATAATAAACAGTTTGCTGGATATGATTTGCTATGTGCCATTATAATTTGATCCACATGCCTTATTCACGTTAAACTATAAATCAGGCACGATTCTGTCTCGAATCTTTCGAAAATTAAGGAAATCATTCTCTATATATATTAAAAAAAAAAAAAAAAAAAAAAAAAAAATCATGTTACAAATCCGAAAATATGGACATGAAATGTATCGCGAAGTTCGAGAAATGATCTCCAAAAAAATCAAATTCTTCAATCGTTCGAAAAAAAAATTGCCAATTTTGCGGTAGCAGATCCCGGGACAAAATCGAATTTCGTCAGGGGATCGCAAAAAAAAGTAAAGTTTGTCAAAAGATCGCGAAAAAACGGCAAATTTCATCAAAAGACCGCAAAAAACAAAAAAAAACAAAAATTGTAAAATGATCCCGAAAGAAAGGGCAAATTTCAACATGAAATCTCGAAAAAACGACAGATTTTGTAAACAGAACGCAAATTTCATGAATAAGTTGAGAGAAAACGACAAATTCTGTCTGAGTTTCACAAAAAGCTTGAATTTCCTTTAAAAAAACGCGAAAAAAAGCACACTTTGGAAATAAATACGAAAAAATGGCAAATTTCGTCAAAAAATTGTGAGGAAACAACAAAATTTCGTCACAATATCATAAAAATCACAAAAATCATCAAAAGATCGCGAAAAAAACGCAAATTTTGTCCAGGTATCACGAAAAAAGAAAAAATTCTTCAAAGAATAGCGAAAAAATGACAAGTTTCGTGAAAAGATCTCGAAAAAATGCAGAATTTTGTCAAAAGATCGCGATAAAACGATAAATTTCGTCAAAAGATTGCGAGAAAACGACAAATTTCTTCAAAAGATCGTGAAAAAACTCACAAAATTTGTCAAAAGATTGCAAAAAATTGCAAATGTCCAGAAATCAAGAAAAAAACGCCAATTTTGTGAAATAATTGCTAAAAAAATAACAAATTTAGCACAAAAATCGCGAAAATGGGAAATTTTGTAGAAAATTCACGAAAAAACGCAAACTTCGTCAAAAAAATCTTGAAAAACTGCGAAAAAAGGCAAATTTTGTGAATAGGGCACGAAAAAGTAAACGGAGAACAAAGTGCTGGGAGTGGATTTTCTCCCCTTTTCGAACAATATATGATGGTGTTAAAAATTCTGAGGATGAAAGTAACTTATTTTTAAAACAATTTCCTTTTATGTTAATCAGGTTATATAGGGAGGTTTGATTGCATGTAACATAAAGCGAGGGAGTAGAAAGAGAGCTGTCCTCTGCAGACTGTTTTTAATGTTTCTACGTGTGTTGTAGACTGTAGAAAAAAATTCTGCTGCTCGGGGAGTAACTTCTATAACTGTAGGAAGGTGCTTGTATTTACTTCTACTTGCATTTCGTTTGAACTGAAGTATTCCGAGAAAAGCAGCTATGAAGTTTTTTGCTTTAATTAAATGGATTTCTTTAGATATTCTTAATAGAAGGAGAGTGGGGATGAAAGGAACATTTTGTATTGATAAGCTTATAAAATAATGAAACTAAAAGGTATCATTTTCACATTTGTGCTTAGTTCTCGTCTAAAACTTTGGCTTTGATACTAGTGAAATCACTTATCCCTAAACGCAGCAATTAAAAATCTGTATGTATTTATGAAAATTGGCAGAAATATCCCTTTTAATCCCATTGAAAGGAATGCAAGGACTATCTTGTGGGGTTGATAGCGAGACACAAAAAAAAAAAAAAAAAAAAAAAAAAAACGCTTTTACGAACATTTTGTCTTTCTATTTGCAATTAGATTATTCAAAAATAAAAGATAATAACACACAAATATAAATAAAATATAATGCAACATATGATAAAACAAAAACAAGAATCTCTCCACCAGTTAAGGATTTAGGTAAGTTCAACAAAATATATTAATAGGGTGGGGAGTGGTCAAGGAAAAATACAGTAAAAAAAGGGAAGCTAAAAGAAATTTCTTATAGAAAATCTTCCAATAATACAAAGGGATTATAAAAGCGAATTTCTCTTTAACAAAATACCAGTATTTCATACAATTTTTTATTGTGTTTTTCCATGTTCCTTTCAGCCCCACATCCACCTGGCGAAATTAAAAATGTACAGTGGCACCAACGTATATGGGCCCATGGGGGCCGAGCCCACCCAATAATTTTTTTTAATCGTAGTAAGCCTTTTTTTTTTTTTTTTTGTTCTATTTCGTTATTTATTTCATTATTATTTTATTATTCATTTTTCTTCCTAGAACAAAATTTATTTTGCCAAAGTTCATGTGCTTTAATTCTTTGATTGGCACTCATAAATCTCAAATGACTGAAATGTTTTGTTCCATTTTTAACTTTTTAATATTTCTATTTGTAATCATGTTCATGATATGATGATATTGCAATAAACATTAGTGTCTTTATAAGGAAAAAACGCATGAGAATATGATTTAATAAAGTTGCAACTTTATTAAAACATTATAACTTGACTTCTCATTTTAAAACTTGACTTCTCATCTTTATAACTAAATTCTCATTTTTAACCATCTTTCTTCCCTTCAAATGAAAACAAACTGATCGAACCATTTTACCAAAATATTTTTGAGCCAACCCTACATTATTGAGCTAACCCAATATTTTTCAAAAGTTGGCGCCACTGAAAATGTATTCAGGGATGACAGTATTTTAGCTAACAAGATGTACTGGTATTCACATAAAATGGATACTTTACACTGCTAAATAATGTAAATATTGTAATGTTAAACTCAATATTAATTTTTTAGAGAAAAAAATAAAAGCAAGATAAAAATTTAATTTTGCTGAATGCAAAAGTAGGTTTTGCTTTCAGCACCTATAACGCTATAATTCCGGGCGTTAGTTGAGAGGATTATTAAGACAGATCAAGTATGTCCATCAATTGAGCCAAAGTTGAATTTTTGTACATTTTTTTTTTCTTCCTGAAATTCTAAGTGTCCCTTTCATCCCTTGTCCTTTCATTCCCACTCTCATCTAAGTCTATTAAAAAATCTATGTCATTTTTGGATGTAATCAGGCTTTCGCTATATTTTTTGTCTACATTTTCATAGAAATCAAGTATTGAATCCAAATGGATTTAAATACGGTTCTATCCAATACCTACTGTGAACTTCTGTGTGCACTAGCAAGCGATTGTAATCTTCATTATTTTCACTACAAAGTTAAAGAAATAATCTGTCATGCAATGAAATGCTTTTAATTTTATCGACTACCTTAATAAAATGCAATAAAGTGAGGTATGCAGTCATTCATTGAATTATTTTGTAATCAATGCCTTACGATGAATGATGTACATCGAGTCAATGGCGGATCTAAGGGGGGGGGGCGATGGGGCGATCGCCCCCCCCCTTGAGCCCAATAAAGGATCTGCAGAACAACATTAGATGCCCTCACGGAAAAGTTGTTAGTCCTAAACTCGAGACCGGCGCGACCCGGATCGGGTCGCGCTAGCTTTAATTTATTGTACTGGGACTGGGTCAGGTCTTCAGACTTTCAGAACTCGGTCGGGTCGGGTCTTATTTTTTTCTGTAGAGCTGGACCGAACCACACCGTTTTTTCTAGGTCGGGTCTGGCGTGGACTTCCTTCCTACTAGAAGTGTACATGGGCCAAAATTTTCAATACCTGGTTCCGTCCTGTATAAAGGCTAAACGCTCGATCTGGGATCGACACAGCTCGTATGCTGTGGCGGTTCTAAGGGGGGCGGGGGGAAGGTCCCCCCTTTTGGGCTATTTCCCCCCCCCCTTGGGCTTATGAAGGATTTCCAAAATGACATTATGCATCCTCACGAGAAAGAACTTGGGGTGAAGCTCGGGCCCGTTACGGCCGGGCACGGGTCGCGCCAGTTTAAGTCCACGAGACTCGGCCTGGGTATGGTTTTCTCTAATTTTAAATCGGGTCGTGTTCTGATCATGCTTTTTTCGCAGATTCGGGTGGGGACAGGCTTTTTTTAATTCCAGACCGAGCCTGGCCTGTACAGGGTGATTCATAAAAGATGGGCAGAACTTTAAGGGGTTATAGTACACTTAAAGACAAATAATATTAAATAGGAGACTAAGGGTCCCAGACGTATTCCCAAGGAGATAGGGGGCATTAAAGTTTAGGGTCCGAAATTTCAAATGATTATAAAAAATGGAAAAATTGGTCAATTCGTTTGCGGTTTTTGCAGAAAATTTTCTTTATGCCAGTATTTTCTTGAAATAAAATTTTAAAGTTCAATTTCAAAAAATGTCGATAGGGGGCGCTTTAGACTTTGGAGTAACAAACAACTATTTTTTAACGTTATTTTTTGTATTTCTTTAAATGATTTCGAAAGCTTAGACTTAAACTTAAATTTTGATCTAAAAATCTGAGTCCTAACGAGTAGTTAAGTAGCGTAAACTGAAATTTGAAACCCTTCTCCCCCCCAGAACAAAAATCAGTTATTCCCGATCTTTGTGTCGTAGATAAGGCTCTAACTACTGCCGCGTTTTGCTAAAATTATTCTTTATGTCAGTATTTTCTTGAAAATAAATTTTAAAGAAAATTTTTAAAAAATTCCGATAGAGGGCGCTTTAGACTTTGGAGTAACGAACAACTATTTTATACCGTTATTTTTTGTGTCTCATTAAATGCTTTCTAAAGCTTAGACTTAAACTTAAATTTTCAGCTCAAAATCTGAATCGCTGAGCGTGGTTCAGTAGCGAGGGGAGGGGGTTCAAATTTCAACTTCTGAACATAGTTCAGTTTGCACTACTTAACCATGCCCAACGATTCTGTGCTGTGATACGAGGCAAAAATACAACTTTCGTCAAGGACTGCATAGTCGGAATTCACTCATAAAGGCACTGGCACAGTTGGAAACGTCGCTCATGCAAACGTTAAAGCTCCATTCCTGACGCTAGTCACCGGGTGAAGAAGGAGACAGAAAGTATGCAAATGTCAAATGGGGAAGAAGAAGAACACGTATGCAAAATTTCGACACGATTCAGGCATAAAAACCACTGAACGGTGAGTCAAGTGTAAGTCGCTGTAGTAATGAATCGGAAGATGGTGCCCTTCACGAATAAGGAAAAGGCTGAGATGCATTTAATTTACGGAGCGGCAGATGGAAATGGTGCAGAGGCACAACGAATGTACGGAGAGCGATTTCCCAACAGGCGGTTGCCTAACCGCAAAACTTTCGAGCGCTTGCACAGACAGTTGTGTGAGACGGGATCATTTCTCGCTTCCCGGTCGAATGCAGGTCGTGCAAAAAAGGACGAATCAGTAGTTGTTGCAGAAGCCATTCTGGATGTGGATGTAGTAGCGGCGCAGCCAAGTACAAGTACACGAACAGTGGCTAGGCAGGTGGATACCTCACAGTCCATGACTTGGAGGGTACTGAAGGATGAACATTTGCTCCCGTTTCATGTGCAACGAGTCCAGAAACTGTCTCCAGGGGATTATCCAAATCGTATTGAATTCGCCCGCTGGTTTCTGCAGCAGAACGCGCTAAATCCACATTTTGGACGAACTGTGCTTTTCACCGATGAATGTACCTTCACACGTGGTGGTACATTTAACACACACAATGCACATGTATGGGCGGATGTCAATCCACATGCTACGTATCCACATGCTCATCAGAGACGCTTTTCCATCAATGTTTGGGCAGGAATCCTCGGAGACCACCTAATCGGACCGTACCTTCTTCCTGAACGCCTCAACGGTAAAACATACCTCACATTTCTGCAACATGTGCTGCCAGACCTGTTAAACGTTGTTCCTCCACGCATCCGGTGGGTCATGTGGTTCCAGCACGATGGAGCGCCAGCCCATTACGTACGAGACGTCCGCAACTATCTGGACATCACATTTCCGAACAGATGGATTGGTCGAGGTGGTCCTGTTGCTTGGCCTGCTCGCTCGCCAGATCTTTCACCCCTCGATTTCTTTTTTTGGGGACAATTGAAGGCTCTTATGTATGAGACACCCATTGAATCCCCCGAGGAACTGGTCGCCAGACTTTCCGCCGCTGTAGGGGAAGTGCTCGAAAAGCCTGATGTTTTCGCGAATGTTCGCCGTTCCATTCTTCGCCGTTGTTCTGTGTGCATAACCTCTGGTGGTCACAATTTTGAACATTTATTGTAATTACATGTTAATAAATATGCTTTGGTAACATAATCCTAATTTGTGTCTTTTTACCTCGTATCACAGCACACAATGTGTGGACATGGTAAACTGAACTGTGCTCAGGAGTAGATATTTCAAACCCCTTTCCCCAGAAACTTAACCACGTCTAACGATTCAGATTTTGGGCTGAAAATTTAAGTCTAAGCTTTAGAAAGCATTTAATGAGACCAAAAAATAACGGTATAAAATAGTTGTTCGTTACTCCAAAGTCTAAAGCGCCCTCTATCGGAATTTTTTGAAAAATTTCTTTAAAATTTATTTTCAAGAAAATACTGAAATAAAGAATAATTTTAGCAAAACGCGGCAGTAGTTAGAGCCTTATCTACGACACAAAGATCGGGAATAACTGATTTTTGTTCTGGGGGGAGAAGGGTTTCAAATTTCAAATTTCAGTTTACGCTACTTAACTACCCGTTAGGACTCAGATTTTTAGATCAAAATTTAAGTTTAAGTCTAAGCTTTCGAAATCATTTAAAGAAATACAAAAAATAACGTTAAAAAATAGTTGTTTGTTACTCCAAAGTCTAAAGCGCCCCCTATCGGCTTTTTTTGAAATTGAACTTTAAAATTTATTTCAAGAAAATACTGGCATAAAGAAAATTTTTTGCAAAAACCGCAAACGAATCGACCAATTTTTCCATTTTTTATAATCATTTGAAATTTCGGACCCTAAACTTTAATGCCCCCTATCTCCTTGGGAATACGTCTGGGACCCTTAGTCTCCTATTTAATATTATTTGTCTTTAAGTGTACTATAACCCCTTAAAGTTCTGCCCATCTTTTATGAATCACCCTGTATTTCATTTTCCCTAGAAGTTTGCATTGAAGAAAATTTCCAGGTCGTGGCTCGGCCCGAAATAAAAGCTAAATATTCGATCCGTCTCTGATCTAGATAGTATGATAAACATTACTGGCTCGACCGCAACCCGTGCACTCTTCTAAATTCTTTCCCACGAGCCCAAGTTGTGTTGAAAACTTTTGTACTTGTTAATCGTAAAAATTTTTAAACAGAGAAAAAGCGAATTTCATCAAATATCCGCAAATAAGGGGAAACTTCATTAAATAAACGTGAATTTCGTCAGAGGGTTGCGGAAGAAACACGAATTTTATCAAAAGGTCGCGAAAAATCTCAAAAATTTTGTGAAAGGATCAGGAGAAAACGTGAATTTCTTCAAAGGATCACATTCACGGATAAAAGTAAATTTTGTAAAAGGATCGCGATCAAAACTGGGTCAACTGTTCTCACAAGTGTAAAAACTGAATCTGTAACTGACTCAAATCCGAAATGTATAACAATTTGCTCCGATGTCCTAAGCGCAGCTAAAAAGTAAAAGTCAACCCGAGCAATAGCAAAATATAGTTTTTAACCGGACCCAGACCCGACCAGAGGGAAAAATCCGAAATTAAGTTGACCTGCAGCAAATAGTAGAAGTTAACCGGATCTAAACGTGGACCACAACAAAAAGGTAAAAATTAACTCGACCTGCAGCATAAAACAGAAGCCAACCGGGCATCAAGTTTTGTGAAATGATCGCGGAGAAAACACGAATTTCTTCATAGCATCGTCAAACAGACGCATATTTAGTACAAAGATTGCGAAAAAAAAAACGAACATTTTATCAAAGGACTCACCCCAATCAGAATCGGGTCAACTCTATACCTTCTCCCAGAAGTAAAAACCAAATCCTAAACTGCTCCAAATCAGAATTGTATGTTAAACTGCCCCAAATGTGCTAAACACAGTTAAAAAGTAAAAGTCAATCCGATCAACAACAAATGGTAGTAATCGACCTGACCCAAACCCGACGCAAAAGAAAGAAAATCAGAAATTAACTCGAACCTAGCAAAGAGTAGAAGTCAATTGGACCCAATCACCAAATCACGAGCCAAGTAGAAATTAACCCGACCAGAAACAAAAAATGGAAGTTAACCGGACCCAAACCCGACCCAAGTATAAATTAACTCGACCAGAGGCAAAAATGAAAGTTAACCGGACCCAAATCCGACCCACAGCAAAAAAGTAGACGAAACACGACCCACATTAAAAAAAATGAGCTCCGACTTGTGCATTAGGCTTGATTTTCCAAATTTCTAAAATCCCCCCCCCCCCCTTGAGGACTCTCCAGATCCGCCCTTGCATCGAGTACAAATGATACTGCTTGTTTCAAATGCACCCCTTATGACGCTCCATAATTGCTGGGGAACCATCAACAGCAGGGGGCAATTTTTTTAACAATCGTAAAAGAAATTATGTTTTTGGGACCCAGCTTTAGGTTCGATTGAGTAGATATTCATTTAAAGGGATATTTTAACTTTTTATCACGGTCCCAAACAACACCGTCAATGTAAGCTAATTTTAAAATGCACATATCTTAAATTGCTAGGTACGCCACGGCAAAGCCCCCCTTGACTGTCTTAACGCCCCCATTTGTCTCTGAATCCGCCACCGCCCCCCTGGAAGATTCCAGCTCCCACTTGGGGGCGGTACCGCCCCCGTTGGGAACCTATGATCTAAGCCATAAAAAATTGCAAAATCAGGAACGTACTTTGGGGAAAGCGGGGGGGTGGGGGGGAGAGAGTATTCTCTAAACAATTTCCTGAATTTGTAACTGAATGCTTCTGTATCTTCATGAAACATATTTCAAATTTCCATATTTCAAATTTCAATATTATTTAGTGCTATAAAATTTTTTAATGATTATTTTTTATTTATTTATTTTTGTCTTAGTTACTTTAATGTAACGTTAGTTGAAATTTTACATTTTAGCACATAACATTGAATTTTTGATGCAAATAAATTAATTTCAGAACACAATTAAATTTGATTTTTATTATTATTATTATTATTCAGATAATCATAAAATGTCAATGAACAGTTTTTTTTTTTTTTTTTTTTTTTTTTTTTTTCAGAAAAGTTAGAAACTTTGAATAAATATTATTCTAATGTAAAGCGCAAAAAAGAAAAAAATAAATAATAATCATAATTTATTGTGGGTGTAACAATAGTTTGTAGTTAATGTATTCCTTAAAAAAAAGCAAAGAAAAGCTTAAACGCTTAGGAGTGATCCATAAATGATGCCACGCACTTTTTCCATATTTTTGACTTCCTCCCCCTTTGTCACAAAGTGTCATACATCACTTTACCCCCTCCCCCCTCTTGTCACATGCTATATTACGTAAACATATACTTGCAGATCAGAAACAAAAGCACTGCGATTTAGATCACATTTCAAATTTTATTTTAAAACTTTAAATATGTGTTTTAATAACATTTGTGAGCTGAACAATAAAAATAATTTGTATATTTTGTATGAAATAAGATTTACAAAATAATAATAATAGTTAATATAGAAATAATAATTGATGATTATAGATAATATTAATTGATAATTATCTATAATCATCTATTAATCATCTATTACTATTAATATTGAAGATATTAATAGTAATACAATATTAATATGAAAGAGCAATTGAAAACAGTAGTATTTTGGAATTTAAAATAGCATTTGGGTTTTAAATCTCATCTTTATGAACGCAAAATATTTCAATTTTAGAAAAGAACCTCATACTTCCAATTTTAACCTACAAAACTTTAATGCTTTCATTTTAACCAAAATGTGCGATGTCACATTTCTTTTTACCTCCTTCCACACCATTGTCACAAATTGTCGCAATTTCCTAAACTCTCCCCCCTCCCCCCCATCAAGCGTGACATCATTTATGGACGGCCGCTTAGTAATAATTTAGCATACAATTTTTATGGATATTTAAAGCCATAATTCTCATTCCCAATTCAGAAAGATGGTTGTATTATTATTATTATATATAATAAAAAAAAGAAAAACTTTGAAATACCTGTAAACTAATATTTTTGTAATTTATTAGTACTTTTCTTTATATATATATATTTTTTTTATGCATTGTGACAAAAAGAATATTTTGTTTTGTTTTATCAATGTTTATTGTCTCCACAGAGAATTAAATTCCTTTTAACCCCCTTCACCCCCCCCCCCATTCAATTTCGTTTTTGGATGTGAAATAACAGCTTTTTTTAGACTTTAAATCGTAAATCATTTTATCCACAACCGTAAATACATAGTTTTAAAAGCTTAAAAATAAAATCCAGATAAAATAAAAAATTAAAAGTTTTGTGTGTGTGTGTGTGTGGAGTGGGATGTAAATTATTTTTTTATTACGAAACGTGTGAAATCTTAATTGTATAATTGTTTGGAAAGTATAAAGGAACATATATAATCAATAATAATTATGAATTTTATTTAAATAAAAAATAATTTGATAATTATCATAAACATTTATTATTATTTATTTAAAATAAACTTACATAATATAAATAAAAAGTATGTAAGGTTTATAATTAATAACAATTATACTTATTATCAGAATTAATAATAATTAATATTATAATTATAATCATAATAATGATTATTAAGAATATAAAAATAGTGACACATATTTCGTTCACTGCATAATCTGCATTCAAAAATACTGTATCAAATTCACGCAGATAAACTTGTATTAGAAGAATTTATTTAATATTTAAAAAGAAATGTTCAGTATATTTAATTACACAAAATATGGCATTTAAAAAAAGTAATTAAAAATAGTTGAAGGTTACTATTACACAAGAAAAGCAATACGAAACTTCCGCACTACAATCTGAGTATTATTATTATTATTATCACTTAATTGCAATTATTTTTGATAAAACAACTTGTTTCATTGGATATGGATAGAGCTCAAACATAAGTCTTAAATGTTGTGGTGAGATACATCTCATCTTTGTATTTTACAAGCTACAACTCAACTCATCTCTACCCTTACTTGTTATTGATATATGTAGCTCGCGGTTGTTAAAAAAAACGTGATTAAAAGTTTACACTGCTTGCCTGCAGCCCTTTTGAAGTTGATTTAATTTGCATGTATTAATAAGTTTTTTGTTTGCAGCCAGATCCTGTTGGTAACTATAACAGGTTATGGGCTTAGCATGTTTTAAAACTGCGTGAAGAAAACTGGTGTTTTGAAAAACTCACGAACTTTAGTGAATTAGGCCTAACCGTGTGGCGCTAACATGGCTGAGCTAAAGGTGCAAATTGATAAACTAGAAGGTGCAGAAAATTGGAGCAAGTGGAAGTGGCAAATGAAAATGCACTTTGAACAATATGATCTGACTTCGATTATTGAAGGATCTCGTGTTTGTCCGGTCGCTGTAACTGACGATGCGGATGCAAATAAAAAGGTGATTGAATGGCGGCGTGATAACGCTAAAGCTGCCGCACTAATTGCAAGCACATTAAGTCCATCTGTAGCTGATTTAGTGATGACTTATACTAGTGCAAAGGACATTTGGGACAAATTAGTAAGTGTTTTTGAACAAAGTAGCATTCAAAGGCTTAATTTACTTATGACACAATTTTTCCAGCTTTGCAAAGAACCAACCGATAATGTTGCAACACATGCTGCTAAAGTTGAACGAATCTATACAGAAATGAACAATGAACTGTCGCGTATTGGCTCAAGTTCCATTCCACCAGAATTGCTACATGGAAAAATTCTTCTGACCGTGGGTCCAGAGTACCAAGAATTTAATAATGTTTGGGAGTCATTAGACTCGGAAAAACGTACTACAAAAAATTTAGTGGAAAAACTATGTACGATTGAACAGCGTGTTAAAGGTACTGCTGTTGTGGACTATGGTGCATTTGCAGCTCGTGCTGCTGTTTCGAGACAAAAAGCTGTGAGAAATATTGAAAGTATTTCTGAAACTGTTTCTGGAGGTAATATCAAACCAAGCAAACAAAAGCATTGCTTTAAATGTGGATCTACTGCACATTTATGTAAAGACCATCCAAAGAAAAAATTCAATGATAGATATCAGTCATCAAAAAATAACAAAGGTGCATTCAGTGCTAGTGAAAGTTTTACTCAGCCAGATATTTGGATTTGTGATTCAGGTGCTTCTCACCACATGACTGCAAATAAGCAATATTTTGCAACTTATAAACATTTTCCTGTGCCTATTGAAATTTCACTTGCTGACAAAAGCAAGATCTATGCATATGGATCTGGTAAAATAAACATTGAAGTGTTTATCCATGGCAAGTGGTATGATGCACACATGGAAGATGTGTGGTATGTTCCAGATGTGCGAAGGCATCTCTTTTCTGTCCAACAGGCTGCCAAGCATGGTGTGGAAGTAAAAATGACTGATAGGCATGTTTCTTTTTATCGCAGTAATGAACTTGTTGCTGTTGGATCATGGACAGATGGTACATATGTTATGTCTATGAGAGTTGTTGTTCCAGCTTGCCCAGCTGAAATAAGCATTGCTACAGAATCCGAAACTTTGCAATTATGGCATGAGCGTCTCGGTCATCAGAATAAACGACATGTTCGAAAATTGTTGAGTGACATGAACATTCATGTGAGTTATGCTATAACAAATGAGTTCTGTGATGGATGTGCTCTTGGCAAAGCACATAGAAAACCTTTCAAATCACGACCCTATAGAGCCACATCAATCGGTGAAGTTATTAATGCTGATGTAAATGGCCCCATGTCTGTGAGATCTTTCAGTGGTGCACGCTATTATGTATCTTTCAAGGATGATTATAGTAAATATCGTAGAATTTTCTTTGTGAAAAACAAAAATGAAGTGAGTTCCTGCTTACGCATATTTCTCAATGAAGCTGCTAATCATGGTCATACTGTGAAAGAATTGCGTTGCGATGGAGGAGGTGAATTTGATTGTAGTGATGTTCGACAAATCCTTGCTGAAAGAGGTACATCTCTTAATCTAGGAGTACCATACACGCCTGAACTAAATGGAGCTGCAGAACGAGAAAATAGAACAGTTGTTGAACTTGCACGTTCTATGCTTTCTACATGTGGATTACCTCGATCACTGTGGGCCAATGCATGTGAAACTGCAGTGTATCTACTAAACCATTCTGGGCTGTCACCAGAAGAAAACAAGAGTCCTCATGAAATTTGGACTGGTCAACCAACATCTACGTTGCATCATTTGCGAGTGTTTGGAACAGAATGTTATGCTCACATACCGAAAAACTTTCGACAGAAGTTTGACAACAAAAGTGTTCGTGGTCACCTTGTGGGGTATGTCAACAAAAGAGATGGCTATCAAATATATTTGCCTTCTCAAAATAAAATCATAAAATCTCGTGATGTGTATTTCAAGCCTGAACGTCTCTGTACAACTCCTGTTACAGTGGAGGTGGAGGAAGATTCTTCTGAGATTTGTGAAAGAATTCAGGGGGAAGACTCATCTGAGACATGTGAAAAAATTCAAGGAGAAGACTCTTCTGAGAAATCTGTAGAAATTCAGGACAAAGAAAGAGAAACCAACCAAGCAGAAGAAAATTCTGAACCTAGAAAATCTGACAGACAACGGAGCATGCCCACATGGATGAAGTCTGGAGAATTTATTCTTGCAAATGTAGCTGCTGTAGAAGAATCTGAAAATCCCTCTACATATGCTGAAGCTCTTTCTTCAAGTGAAAGTGACTTATGGCTTAATGCCATGAAAGAAGAAATGTCTGCCCTACACGAAAATAAAACATGGGAATTGGTTGAAAAACCGAAAGGTTCCAAAGTCATCAACTGTCGATGGGTGCTGAAGAAGAAATTTAATCCTGATGGCACTGTGGAGCGATACCGAGCACGTCTTGTAGCAAAGGGATATGCCCAAAAAGCTGGTATAGACTTTGATGAGACATTTAACCCTATCGCAAGATATGACACGGTAAGATCTATTTTGGCAGTTACTGCAAAAGAAGAATTGCATTTAAAGCAGTTTGACGTAAAAACTGCATTTTTATATGGAATACTTCAGGAAGTCTTCATGACACAGCCAGAAGGTTTCAACGATAATAGTGGAAGAGTCTGTTTACTTCACAGAAGTTTATATGGTCTCAAACAAGCACCTCGTTATTGGAACCAGTGCTTTGTAAATTTTATGAAACAACATAAATTGGAAGTTAGCACTGCTGATCCTTGCTTGTTTATCAGACATAGAGATAAAAAGAAACTTTTTGTTGTAATTTATGTTGATGATGGCTTAGTTGTTGGATCTGACAAGGTTGAAGTGGAGGAATTTATTAACCAACTTTCTCAAACCTTTAAGATCACAATAGGTTCTCTGAACCAGTTTCTTGGTATGAACATAACAAAATGTAGTGATGGTTCAATTTTTGTGAACCAACATGCTTATGCACGAAAAATACTTACAAGGTTTAATATGGACTGTGCTAATCTAGTATCAACCCCTAGCGACAAAAGCTATGTTCCTGATGATGAAGGTAATAAAATGATAGGAAAAGAAATTCCTTACCGTCAGGCTGTTGGTAGTCTTATGTACCTTGCTATTGCAACCAGGCCTGATTTATCATATGCTATAAGTATTGTCTCTGAAAATCTTGAAAACCCTAGATCATCAGATTGGTGTGCTGTAAAGCGAATTTTTAAATATCTGAAAGGTACTGCCAATTTCGGTTTATTATATAAAGCAAAGTGTGCTCCCAACAATCTTGAAGTTTATAGTGATGCTGATTATGCAGGGGATATAAAAACAAGACGATCAAGAACTGGCATGATTTCTAAATTTTCAGGAGGTGCCATTTCATGGATGAGCCAAAAACAAAGAGGTGTTGTGCTGTCTACAAAAGAGGACGAGTATGTTGCTGCAAGTGAGAGTGCAAAAGAGCTAATATGGCTGAAGCGCTTATTAAGTAACATAACGACTCTAGACACTCCTTGCTTGTTGGTGGACAATGCCAGTGCAGTGAAACTTGCAAGGAATCCAGAGTTTCATAAAAGATCAAAGCATGTTGATGTGCGATACCATTTTGTGCGAGAAAAATTCACTGAAGGTGAACTTTTTATAAAACATGTTCCGGGAAAGTTACAGCTGGCCGACATCATGACAAAAGCTCTGACCTGTGTCAGGTTCAAAGAACTTTGTCTTTATCTAGGACTAGTTTCATTTGATTTGGTTTATGATTGAATTAATGGTATGTAAGTTGTGGCTTGTGGAGGAAGTGTTGTGGTGAGATACATCTCATCTTTGTATTTTACAAGCTACAACTCAACTCATCTCTACCCTTACTTGTTATTGATATATGTAGCTCGCGGTTGTTAAAAAAAACGTCATTAAAAGTTTACACTGCTTGCCTGCAGCCCTTTTGAAGTTGATTTAATTTGCATGTATTAATAAGTTTTTTGTTTGCAGCCAGATCCTGTTGGTAACTATAACATTAAAAATATATGAAATTCATTAAAACTGCAATCACTAAAACGAATTTTTAAAATAAATACTTTCTGCTACTAAAATCCCAACTAGGAATGTACACAAATTGAGAACAATGGTACACTATTTAACTAATTCAGTCATCTCAAAACAGCCGCTGCTAAGACATTGAAAACCAGTATGGTCTTCATATCTCAATCAAGCGAGCCAATCGGAACGGCTCGAACGTCTAGGGGGAGGCGCTAAAACTCGTCTAGAACAGAACGTTAGTAGGATCAGAATTGTCGCCTTTTACAACTGCTACCATCTAAACTGTTAAAATATCTCCTAATTCAATGGTCAAAACACCTATACAGCAGAGTAAGAAAAAGCAAAAGGTTGAAAGTATAACAAGCACAGAATTTAGAAACATTAAAAAAGAAGAAAATAAAAAGGAAAAGGAACTAGAAAGCGTAAAAAAAAATGGCAGCTTGGTTTGGTGGATGAAAAAGTTATAAAAGAAGAAAGAGAAAGAGAAATCTGAAAACACTTCCCTTGAGGAAAAAACCGAAAAAGAGTTATTTTCCGATAATGACAAAAGTGTTCTCCTGATTCTGATAGCAGTATTAGACTGGAATTTGATGATTTGGAATGTGCCAAATGTCTGGAATCTTATCAAGAAACAAAGTCTAAAGCTGACTAGATTCAGTGCCTCAAATGCAATAAATGGCCGCATGAAACATGACCACTTTATTCTTGCAATGAGAAGTGTGGTATGATTGCGGACGAATAGCAACATGAAATCAAAGAATGAGAAGAAAGGCAGTAAATAAAAAGACTAAAGCCTAAATAAAATAGAACTAACATTTACATTAAGAATCAAGAGCAAAGTGCAATGTCCGCATGAATGTAAACAAGCAATTTATATATTCTTTTGTAATTATGATGTCTATTGTTTTCAATAATTATGCTATCCATTCATATAAATTCAAATGTTTTCTTTTCGCTTAAATTTCTGAATTTTCGTTAAACTTTTTTCACGATCTAGAGATACATGTAATTTTTGTAAGTTTACGGTAACTGATTTTCATTTTTAATAGTTTGAGTAAATAAAAATGTAGAGATGAGATTTTCGCGCTTTTGCACACCAGTATTTCATTAGAGAAAATATCATTTCATTCAATCAGAACATGTTTGCGATTTAACAGAACAACATTTACTCTTACAAAATACTGGTATGCAAAAATTCAGAAATCTCATCTTTAGAAATGTAATTTGCTTGAAAATAAATAAACAAATAAAATAACAGCCTAGCTATTTTCTTTATGCGGCATCTGTATCCCACATCCCATGCAGCGTCTGAGCTGGCAAATAAAAAAATGATGTTAACACGTTGACGGACATATTTGCGTCTATAACCGTCAAAGCGCTGTTGGCAGTCTGCAAACAGTTCCCAAATTTCCAAATGGCACCAGTAAGTCTTTATTTCAATATCAATCTTATAATATGGTTGGAAAAAGAGCTTTTGATTATTATCAGATAAATTTATTTGTTCGACAATTACGGTGTGAATTAATTATTTGAACACTTTTGGAGAAAAAAAGCCTTGCCCCTACTTCGCTTTGACGGCTATAGACGCAAGTGACCTTAAACGTTTTAAAAAATTACGTTTGGGAAAATAATTATGCCTACATTATTAAAAGGAATTTAATTTTTTAAAGATAGAAATGGAGATTTTAAAGAGTTTGATTGATGATTTGTGGTACTTTGCTTGTTGTTTTTTGTTTTATTGCACATTTTACAAGAAGAAAAATAAAACTGCGGCATCTGTCCTATTTTACCCTATAAATTTAAATTAAAAAATTTCAATTCCGCGATGACGGAACTTTTGATGTAATCAGCTCCTGGACTATAATGTAATGAGAAAGAAAAAAAAATGTCCCTCCTTCCAATAAATAAATAAATAAATAAATAAATAAAAATCTTTATTTTATTTTATTTTTGTTTTAAATTTAAGATTTTAGTTTATAGATGCGTCAAAATTAGTTTTTTACAATCAGAATAATTAATAATGAGCACATATTTACAATTAAAAATTGCTTTCTGCGCATGTGTGAGTAATATATTCGCGTACTCTGTAACATATATGTACAATATATCAAGACTCTTTTTGAAACGAAGTCAAAGAAGCATGCTAATTTATTTATTCTCAATCTTCGTTGAGATATTCACAATCTTCGTTAACCAGTGTAATAAACGTCAAAGCACATTATTAATGTGCTTTAACGTTTAATACACTGGTTTACGGATTTAAACATTTTTTATGTACTTTCAATGAAACATCTTTTTT
Source organism: Maratus speculifer (assembly GCA_964019185.1). NCBI lineage: Eukaryota > Metazoa > Arthropoda > Arachnida > Araneae > Salticidae > Maratus > Maratus speculifer. The sequence goes on along the minus strand of OZ025298.1, from coordinate 184,682,471 downwards.
TTTTTTTTTTTTTTGTTATACTATTTCTTACTAATGAAAGTCGATATTTAAAAAAAAAAAAAAAAAAAAAAAAAATCTATCACATCACATTTTTTACTTTCTTCTATACAGGGTGTTCAATGGTTCATTCCTAAACCGTTAGTAATAAACATATAGTTCCAGTTAGAAATTTTTTTTTGAATGTGGTAAAGAAAAATTTTACAAGTGATTTGAGCCAATAAAAAGATTTCTTAAAAAATTACGAAATTTGCATTTTTATACGGTCCCTCGGTCTTATATTTAGTAAAATTTTCCTGTTACACTAACAATTAAGACAAAAAAGTTCCGTTATTCTACGATTAAAAGTGACTGAACAATAGCGTTTTTAAAATTCGAGTATATTTTTGCGGCAAATTAGGGGCATACACAAATTTAGCAGAAAAATACTTAAAAAATAGTTGAGAGTAAAATTAATATTGCAATATAAGTTTTAATTCTTTAATCCTTTTTGACAAATTAATGCGAAATATACAATTTCTAATAAACGTATAAAAAGAAAGAAAAAACGGAATTTTTGTTAAATAAAATGATGATAATTAAGAGTTTCAATTCTTTACAAAATGATACATACTTTAAAATGTTACTAGGTTACATTAGCCTGCAAACTTTGGGTTGTGGGATTTTTTTTTTCAGTTTTTAGTGATTGATTTTCATGTGTTCTGCATATCTGAATCCCAAATTGACATTCATTTTTTACCAACACGTAAAAGTTTTTTTCCAAATCGTAAATTTTAAAGTTAAAAAAGAAATGAGTAGGGCAAACGGTTACCAAGAGTTTAAACTTTTTGAAGACAGACACAAAGGTTTTGAGGACAAAAAAATGTTAGGGGACTACTTCTAATCTACTTTTAAAGAGAAAGCAAGAAAATTATAAAAGAAAAGTGACATCAATCGTTTAAATTTTTTTCTGTTTATATTTCATGTTATTATTCTTTTAAATATTTAATAAATATTTTTAAAGCTATACATGACAAATTTTTTACATTAATTTTCCCGCATTCAGTGCACTAGAATCTATCAAAAAATACACATTTCAGCGAAAGTATATAAACCGTGTAAACCAGTGTTATTATTGTTATAAAACGAAAATTTACCAATCATCATCATCATTATTATTATTTTGTCGTTGCTACTGGGAGTGAGAAACGAAAAGCAGAATTCAGTGTGCACTAATAATTGAATTTTGGAGGAAATTCAAAATATATAACTCACAAATATAAATGTCATTAAAAGTTTGATTCTGGAAAAACAAAATTTCTAGACTTTTTTTCTGTAACATCCCCTTTCGAAATCGAGCTACCTCGAATCTAAAAATGAAGAAATGCCCAGGGGAATGCTGTAAACATCGTGTCAATAACCGATTCTTTTTCATCATCATTTTATTTACTTTTTCACCGCTGTGTTTGGAATTGGAAGTATACTTGAAAGGTTATTTGCTGTAACTCTTTTATTACTAGTATATACATTAGGATGGACAATGAACCACAAATCCGATTTCATAATTTGGAAAGGTGCATTTGTTTATTGTATATGGGTTTACACTGAAAATCGAGCAATGAACAGAAACAAGTCGGAAATTGCATGTCAAGCGTAGCAAATGAGGTGTACTCGCCAGGAATGTAGTGGAGGGTATACGGCGGTATTCGCCGTATACCTTCTGAATTCTTTAAAGGAGCACCGTATACTTTCTGTTTCTCAAGAAAGCTTTAGTATACACACTCTAGGGTATACCCTTTACCTTGAGCGTATGCTCTCTGCTTAGAGCGTATATCCTCTGTCTTTTTTTTTTTTTTTTTTTTTTTTTTACGACTACAACCCTGGTGTTCGCAATATAAAGAAGTTTTAAAAGTATTTAGATCTTGGTGTAATAGTACGCAGTATTTTGGATATAGTAATAGTAGAGTATCCGAAATCTTTTGCAATTCCCTGTAAATACTATCTGCTTTCTATTATACAGGAAGTAACTTATAGTAAACATCAGAAACGTACATTAATTTCATGAAATGTGAAATACAGTAAAACCTCGTTACAACAATATTTTAGGGACCAAATAAATATATTGTTATAGAGGGGTTATCACTATATCGAGGGGCTGTATATTTAGGGCATTTAAAAAGGGTTTCTTTTAGCTTTAAGGTATATATTACTTTAAAAAATTATATTTTGATGAAATTAGATAGCACAGTGTTAAGGCTCCTGTCCTCGGCAGACCAAGCATTTGCGAACTAATGCTATCCGTATGGAGAAGTTATTTTCTAATATCTGATTTGCATTTCGATATTTTTTAATTATTTTTTAAATTGGACTACTGAGGTGCATTTTTACATTGCCCCTTTTTTACTTTTCCGATTTTAATTGCAGAATTTTTTTTTATAAAGTTACTTTCACTTTCAAAACCGGCTCCGAAAGTGAAAATGCCCTTATAAAAATTATCTGCAACAAAAATCATAAAAAACGAGTGATGTAGAGATGCACTGCAGCTACCAATGTAATAAATATATTTAAGAAAATGTCAAAATGCAAACTAGATATTAAAAAATAACCTCCCCATAGGAATAGTATTCACTCGCGAAAGCATCATTTGACGGGTACAGGAGCCTTAATAGTAATAGTTAAACGATGCAAAATATAATTAAATTGAAAAAAAAAATCAGAAAGTAAACAAAGCAAGATTCACATACCTGAATTTTTTTTTTTTAAATAATCCAGTATTTTGGTTTGTTTATTCATTTTTTTTACTGTTAAGTCAACCAAAAAGGAATGCATCGAATCTAGTGCACGAAAATGATTTTCATCTGTCGACGAAAGGCTTGAAAAAAATGCCTGAAGAGACTTCACGGATTGAAGAGCTTCCTGGGACGACAATACGGAATTTGATAGGCCTGTATCATCATCTTCTTCCTCATCACCCTCTTCATTATTATTTTGTACCTCGTCTATAATTTCAGAGATAATTTCTTCATCAGTAACTTCCGCGAAAACCATAAGATCGTCATCTGCTGTTAAATAGTCTTCCACGGTAATTCCAGATTTTTTGCCAGTTCTTTCATCAAGTTGGGATAAAGATTTTTGGAGATTCAAAACATATTCTTGATCACCTGAAAGATCGCTGTCTATGGCATTTTCATCACAATCAGATGTTTTATCTTCCATGATACAAAGACCGGCTTTTTTCCAACAATTACGAATGGTTTTCTCCGTTATTTCCCACCAACTTCCAGCAATGTTGTCACAGGCTTCTTTCACATTTACAGCTTGAACCAAGGCGCACATTGAGACGCAGCCAACACGCGCGGGGCAGGTTCCCACGTCACGCGATTTTGTAAAGCATTGAAATGAATGGAAGAGCGCATATTGAGTCACGCGCAGTTTTTCTAACGCAGGTCCTGCCTGCCACTTGTATTTCGAACACAGTTTCCAGGATTTCGAGTGCGAGTGTCTCACGTGTTTGAAGAAAATGGAAGAAAAAATTATTGAAGCTGTTCGCGCTTTTCCCGTTTTATATGATACCATGAAGATTATTTCAGGGCCAAATTTTGTAAATGGCTAATATTATATAAAATTACGTTTTCTGTTTTTTTTTTTTTTTTTTTTTTTTAATCAGAGTAATAATTATTTTCAAAAAATCTTCTTCAATATAAAAAATTTGTATGGATAACAAGAAGTTTATTAAAAATAACTATTTATAGGTGGGGGGGGGGGAGTTCTTTTCATTTACCCGAGAAAAATACTATGAAATTTTGTAAATGGCTATTATATAAAATTAAGTTTTCTGTTTTATTTTTAGAGTAATAATTATTTTAAAAAATCTTATTCAATATAAAAATTTAGGAATAACATGAAATTTATTGAAAACAACTAATTATAGGGAGGGGGGGGGAGTTCTTTTCATTTACCCGAGAAAAATACCACGAAATTATGTAAAATGGCTATTATATAAAATTAAGTTTTCTGTTTTATTTTTTAGAGTAATAACTATTTTCAAAAAATCTTGTTCAATATAAAAATTTAAAGAATAGCATGAAATTTATTGAAAATAACTAATTATAAAGAGGGGGGGGGGAGTACTTTACGGTTACTTGGGTGTTAGTGATGTGTATATGTTTATATCACTGGAACCTGGCTAACAAAAGAAAAAAAAAAAAAGAAAGAAAAGAAAAAAGAAAAAACCCTAAAAAATTGTCCTTAATACATTATGGTATGATTAAAATATTAAATTTTATTACTTAGCATATCAGTTAAATTAATAATAAACATTACTGAAAGTTGACCAATATTCCAGTAATGGAAACTGGTTCTAAAATTTTAAAATTAAACAAAATTTGGCAAATGGTTTTTAATATATGAAATTAAATTTTATATTCTATTTTTCAGAGTAATGATAAAAAAAAAATCTGGTTTAATATTAAATACTTTATTACTCATATTAAGTAAATTATAACAAACTGTTAAAAGAAAAAAAAAAAAAATCTTAACGCATTATGGTAAACAATTAAAAAATAAAATTTTGTTATTTTGCAGCAGATCAAAATTAAAACATGCATTTTTTGCAAGAAAATAAAGAAGATATAAATTAAATAAAACCAACAATTTAGCTCATTTATTAAAATTTTCAACGATAACAGCAATGCTGTGCAACATTATTTTCTATATGAAACATGAAAAAGAGTGTTAAAGAAAAAAAAAAAAAAAACTTTTTATTGGTTATTTTCTTTATAAACTAAAAATTTTGGAGGGATCCATTAATAACACATTTAATATTTGTTATTTTATCTATCATGAATAGTTTCATTTTTTCAGTATGAGAATAAATAATGAATACATTTTTAATACTTTAAAAGAAAATTATTACATCAAAGAAAGATAAATTACACTTTAAGTACATTTTTAGAATTAAAAATTGTATTGAAGGTAACAATTCACAACGTAATATTTAAAAATTCTAAGAAAGAACTAGTTGTTTCTTGTATATAAAATGTAAAACGAAACTTGTTTCACACGTGTACGTCAGCAAGCGAACGTGACGGAAAACTGAGTCGTAATATGCGCACACACTGCCCCGCGTAGTTTTTTCCCGAGCTATGTCGCTTCAACTGCGCGTGGCAGCTGCGTCTCAATGTGCGCCGCGCCTTAACCCTTCCACGGTTTTGTCCTTTGAAGTTTTAACTACCTGAAATGGTTCCACAGGTACGCTTTTGTATGTGTATAAATGGTCAAGGTCTTCAGTTTACAAAACGCATAGCAATGCATCTGTAAAAAGTTCCTTCCCCTCGTAGAATTTGAAAGCAACCCATAATCCGTTGAAACCCATTGTGTATTCTTGGATAGGGAAGAGGTCCACAACATTTTTGCAGAGTGATTGATTGCCCATGAACTAATTCCCTTCCAAAGGAGCACCTGTTAAAAAATAACTTACTGTTTGCTCTGAAATAAGCGAAAAGCGATTTTTAAAAGTTAGCTATTATTCTCTGTATCATCAGCATAAGTATAAATTAATTAATTTAAAATATTTCAATACGATATGAGATACAGTTAAATACAGATATGAATTCATTTTTATTATTTTTCAAATATGATTTGTTATGCCAGATGCATTAGATTAAGGAGTTTTTAAAAATGATAAATTCGAGGATAAAAATATGTAATTTTAAAATGTAAGAAGCACGATTCCAATACTGTTTTATCGATACGCAAGTACATTAAGTAGAATGTGACAAAATTAGTTTTTAAACATGGAAATCTTCGGATACAAAAATTTAATCTTGTAAACATTTTTTTTTTTCACTTGATATCAAATATATTTTAAAATTTAATATATATATATATTAGATGTTAATTATGTTCAAATATGGATGCAGTTCGCATGCAGAAGTTCTAAATTCGATAGTAATGGTAAATTCGTTTTTTATTATAAATATTTATATTTATCACAAATGTTATATCTTATAAAATAGAAATTTCCTTTTAATATAAGATTTACACATTAATTTTAGAACAAATGATGGTTCATTCTATTGTAAATGTCGTAGCAAGTTTCTAAGAACACAATTCAACAGACATATTGTATAAAATGTGTAAATGGGATATATAGCAGAAGGCACAAATAATTATAGTCATAAACTAGCTAGTGCGAATTATTTTAATTTATATGAATGTTTTTATTGTCTTCATCTGTGTATCGATCTATTTTTAACTGCATTTTCAAAGAACTGTTTTCATTTTATTTCACTGTTGAAGATTACCAAACAATGGCACGCATTTAAGAATCACTAAGGGATACTTCAGTCTATACCCGTTCACTAACACTAATCCTATTTAAGAATTTTGTAAAGATATTTAGTTTATATTCATTTCAACATTTTTAAAAGTTTTTTTTCACTGGATAACTGAGATCGATCTATATAAAGACCGTTTCTTACTTTTTCCATTTTATTTATGGATACATACGGATTTTTATTGAGAACACTTTAATTTTCGGAACTGGTTTTGAAAATAAAAGCATCTTCATGAAAAAAGACGGCAGTCAAAATCGAAAAAGTAAGCAATGTCTTCGTACAGGTCAATTCCAGCTACTAAATGTAAAAAACATTTAAAAGTATCGAAATGTAACCTAGATATGTTATAAATTTCTCGTGGAAATCCCTAGGATTCTCTAGGATTCGTGACTAATGTAGCTCCTTAAATGAAACTATTATATTAAATTCTAAAAAAATGGTTTTCATTTTCGCCCTTAATAATTTAATTTTATTCTACTTTTTCTAGAAAGAAAACTGGAAAATAAAAACTGATTTTCTGACTTAACATTTCAAAAATTAAGGAAATTTTAAATGCCTAGTTAGAATCTCTCTCTCTCTCTCTCTCTCTATCTATCTATCTATCTATCTATCTATCTATCTATCTATATATATATATATATATATATATATATATATACATACATATATTAAAAACTTTGGCAGTAATATGCTCCAAAGTAATTTTATTGCAATATCTGTTATAAAACATCTTTCGTACTATTGAATAAAATAACAGAAATGATGTTTAATAAATTATTAACAATATGAAAATATATTATATTTAGCCATTATTTTGTTTGTGTTTAAATGAATAAAAACCAGGACGAAAAATGGCAACTGATGGAAAAAGGGCAGGTTCCCTTAATAATAAAAAATAATATTGTCCAGTTAAACTGATGGCATTGATCTCTAAGGCTACACACCCTAATTATATATAGCAGCCTTATAATTTCAATGAATAATGTCGCTCGAAAAATAAATTAAGGGAGAAAATAGCCCGCCCCATTTCATTCTTTTGACATTTATTTAATCATTGAACCCACAAAATTAATCAGGGATATGCTTTATTTAATAAAAAAGAACATATATCTAAAATTCGAAGCAAATCGGATAATTCTGTGTAGAAATCCATTTATTCGCCTCCTTTAAACTTAACCGTTAAACTTCTAAAATTACTCAGAGATTCACCCTATCAGGAACAACCAACATCCAAAATTTAAAGCGAATTGGATAATTCTGCATAAAAGCCCATTTATCTAATTTAAGGGGGTAATCGCTTGGATCTCACTTTACACTTAACAAAAGAAATCCACAACTAATCAGGGAAACATCTTATCACTATGAGCCTGTATCCAAAAATCGAAGCAAATCGGATAATTCAGCATGTAAAACCAATTACCTAAATTAAGAGGGGTAGTCCATACAATCCCCCTATTTATACTTATTCAATGAATTCTCAAAACAAATCGGGGAAGCGCCTTATCAGGATGAACTTATGTCCAAATTTTGAAGCAAAACGATAAATTTTGCGTGAAAAAAAAAAAAATAAAAATAAAAAAAATAAAAATAAATTAAAGGAGAGGTTAATCGAAATTAAGGGTACCTCCTATTTTCCCCTTTCTACTTATCTGATGAACACCCAATACTAATAACGGAGGCGCCTCATCAGAATGATCCTATTCCTAAAATTTGAATGAAATCTGATAATTCGGTATGAAAAATCCATTTATCTAAATTAAGGGTGGAGGGTAAGCCCCCGTCCCCCTCTTAGACTTATCTAAAACACTCCCAAAAATAATCATGGCGGTGCCCTTATTAAAATGATCCTATGTCTTAAATTTCAATGAAATCTGATAAATCTGCATGAAAAACCTATTTTTCGAAATTAAGTGTGGGAGATTAGACCCTCGTTCCTCCTGTTTATTCTTACCCAATGAGCACCTAATACTAATCACGAAGGTGCCTCATCTGAATGATCCTTTATTTTAAATTTGAACAAAATCTGCATGAAAAACCAATTTATATAAATTAAGGGGAGAAGCATTGGCCCCCGTTGCCCCTCTTATACTTATCGAATGATCGCCCAAAAGTAATCAGGGAAGCGGGTTATCATAATAAATCTATATACAAAATTTCAAGTAAATCGGATTTTTTTCATTATGAGCTTAGCGGTACATGCATACTTATATACGTACTTACAGAATAAGCAGGCACATAAGCTCTCAGGCTTTGATAGATTGAGAGCTAAAAACTATGCAATTGAACATTTTCCATCATTAAGTGTATATAAGTAGAAGATTTTTCAGAGAAACTGTCAAAGATGGCCTTTTGAAACACGACTGAAAAAAAGATATCGCATTGAGAAACATTCATTTGTATGTAGTTCATTTATCGATTAATTAACAAAAAAGAAAAAAAAAATCTCAATAATTTCATTTGAATAATCATGTTTTTATGTCTTAACATTTGTATTGTGCAAGAAAATTTTATGTTTTATTACAAAGTTTTTTTTTGTTTTTTTTTTTTTTCTTTGGGGGGGGGGGGGGGGGTATAACTTTAAGAACAATCAAGAAAAAAATGAGATCAAAGTTGTAATCTGCTTAACTCCATGTCTCAGAGGAAAATTAAGATTTCTGCGTTTGATCAATTCTTTGGAAACTGATTGAGAAAATTTCTGAAATTTTTCATAGAAGTGTGAAAAAAAGCTATTTCGTGTTAGCATTATTAAAACGTGGAAATGGAAAATATAAAACTTAGCAATTAAAAAAAAAAAAAAAACCTTCAACATCTTAAGCCCCGACGGTACTTAAAAGAATCATTAAAATAACTACTGATAAAATTTATTTAATGTATCGAAATAACTGCTTATAAAATTTATTTAATGTATCGGTTAGTAGTAATATAGTTTAGATTGAGTTATTGATACTTTACTTTATCTTGGTTCGAAAGTATTATTGGTAATACAAAAATTAAATAAATAGATAAATAAATAAATAAATAAATAAATAAATAAATAAATAAATAAAATAAAATAAAATAAAATAAAATAAAAATAAAAATAAAAAATTTGTGATTTCTTTTGCATTTACATCTTTTTGTCCGCATCCCTTAATTTGTTATGGTAAAGTGGCTCGAAAGAGATCTTGCAGAGGAATGCTTTAGAGGACTTTTTAAGAGGGGTTGCGGACATAATCCCCGCGGATAAAATCCCCACGGACAAAATACCCGCGGACAAAATCCCCACTGGAGAAAATCCCCACGGACAAAATCCCCACGTGTATTTAGAATTGTAATACTATCTTATAAAACATAATTTTATTGATAAAGATTTTAATAAAAGTAAAATTAGCCCAATTGAAGAATTTTGCGTTTCTTACAGAATTATTTTTAACATAAAAAAGAAATATAATTGCATTAATAAATAACATAGTATATAACTCAGAGAGTAATCACACGTAGTTTGATGGTCACAAAATTGAGCAACTGAAACCTCAGGATTTAATCAGCTATGTTATATAATAATAATAATAACTTTAAGATATATGATGTATTTGTATGCATTATTGTCTTTTAATTTATCATGAATCTTTAGGATAGAATTTTTACTTTATATTTTAAAATGTAGAGATGGATATTTCCACACTTTTTCATTCATTTATTGTTTTAATTGTAACTCACCGTGTTGGAGTTTTTAATAACTCGTTAATTCTGCGTTGACATTGTCATAAGCAGTAAATAGTCGCAGCTTTAGAGCTATTACAGCGAATATACAACTTATATACTGTATGTGCTCATAAGAAGCCATACCATTCACGCAAAATACCCATTTGCTAATGTTAATTCTATGTAGATTTTTTTTTTATTTCTATGAAAATTTTTTTTATTTTTAATTTTTATTTATTGAGTTAAAAATTTGATTTAAAAAAATTTAATCATATAATTTGTAAACAAAATCACATGATGAAACTTCTCATAAATATTATATATATATTCAAAATATGGGTAAAATGAAATCGTTATATATATTATTTGCAGAATTTCACTTTTTCTTTCACCAAATAAATAGGAATATAAACGCTTTAATTTTCATTCAGCATTTTTGGAAATACTAATTTAAATAAAAATTAAAAATACTTAAATTAAAAATATAAAAAAACTTAAAAAAGTCATATTTTTAAAAGTATTTTTTTTTTATTTGTTGAATCAAAATTACTGTAAAAGAATTAAGAAAGACATATTTCAAGTTTGAACCATTTATCTGTAACGATTCTTGACTTATAACGGTTTATCTAAGAGAAATGGTGAATAAACCCATCATGAAGAAAATCGCACTTTCGTTGTTTCCATATCAATCTTTGCTGGAAAATGCTGGATTTTGAGAACAAACCAAAACATAAAATTTAATATTTCCTTTTCCAATTAAGATAGAAACATGATTTAAATGTCATTTTAATTAAAATAATAATAATAATAATAATTATTATTATACTGTTTATTTTATTTATTTATTTATTTTTAAGGAAAATTTGAAGGTTTTCGCGTCTTGAATTCAAGCTGGTTTTAATACTGTTTACGAAACTATTGCAAAATCAGCATGCATGTTTCGAAGAAAAATTAAAAAAAAAAAAATATACTAGTTATTCCGAATTTTTTTTTCTTTTGGTATGGATAGATTATTTTCAGCTGTGTGTCGATCTATCTAACTGCATTTTAAAATGATTTTTTTTTATCATTATTATTATTCCTCGATCCAAAATGGGCTGTTATCTTTTTCCAACTTAATTCTTTATTTTTTACTCAGAATTTTTTGAGAATTTTAAAAAATGGGCTTCTTATCCACAATTAAAAAAAAAAAAAAAAAAAAAAATACAGAAATTTTACATTTTTAGTTACAATAAAATAAACACACATGCACAGACACAGGATGACTCATATTTATCGAAACAATAGGTTATCTCTTTAAATATTCCCCCTAGGCACAATACTTACAGTTGCAGAGTTTCTTTTTTTTTTCTTACTTATTTATTGCCTAAGTGGGGCAGAATCAGAAAAGGGTGCAAAGTTTGATAAAATAAGTTGCAATTACAAAGGGGGACTATTGAGGGAAATACAAAAATAAAATTTTTATACGGCCCTGGTTGGTTAAAATTTCCCCTTAGGAAGTTTTTCCTTATCATTTTTTAATTTAAACAACAACAAAAAAACTATCTTGATTCCTGCAAAACTCAGAGAGTTATGTCTATTTTAATAATTTGTGGAGTTTCAAGGGATCAGACACAAATGGAAATGCGTGTTATTCAATGCGCAATGTAACTGTAAAAGTATCAAGAAAACATTCATTTTTCTTTTATTTATTTATAGAGTTAGAATTTTGAATGCTTTGAGATGGTTAACCATATAATTTGTAAACAGAATCACATCATAAAACTTCTTTTAAAAATAAAAATGCATTTTTTTTTTTTTTAAGAGTAATTTAAAACTGTTATTAATCAAAGTTTCATTCGTTGAATTGAATTTTTTTCTTTTGATTAAGCATCTTATTTTTTATTTTGATTTAGCACTTTAAATAATATTTATTTTAAAAAAATATTTAAAAAAGCAATTTAAAACTAATCGGATGTGGCAATCCCAACACTTGTGTCTCATGCATGTGAATATTTCAAAAAGTGCTACCAATGCGCGAAAATAAAATAACAAACTATACTCATCATGAGGATTCTAAGGACGTGGAATTCCATGCATTATTTCTTGAATTAGACAATTGCAATATTAGGAAAAATGCAACATAAAAAGCGTCACTTGTTGGGCAACTTATATCAAAACATAAAGTGCAATAATATTTATCAAGCTATACCTGAATCTGAAATTTGTAGAAAAAATTCGTGCATTAGCTCTTGGATTAGAATATTGAAGGAATCGGGAAAAATTCAGCATAGCAGCATTTAAGGGTTACTGACACTAAAATATAAACAAAACTAGTTCATACCACGGATTTACTAAATCTGAAGTTTAATGAAAATCCGCATATTAGTCATTGAGATAGAGCTCTTGTAAAAATCGTAAAATAATAGAACATAGCAGTGCCACCTGTTGAATGGTTTACAACAATAACTGATCAGTTTCAATGTATATCAAGAACTATCTGATTATGCATTTTTATTGAACTCCGTGCATTACTTTTTGAAATAGAGCTATTGCAAAAATCCTGAAAAATCCAGCATAGCAGCGCCACATGTTAAGCAATTCACATAGAAATGTAAACAAAACTATTTCATATCATGGGTTTACTGAATCTGAAGTTTAGGGGAAAACCGTGCCTAAAGATTAGGGGAAGTCCTAATGAGATATAGATGTTGCGTAAATTGTAAGAAAAAAATGCAGTATAGCAGCGCCATTTGTTGAGAAATTTACACCAAAAACAAATCAGCAACAATTTATATCAGGGACTACCTGAATATAAATGTTTAGCAAATTCAGTGCATTAATTCTTGAGATACAGCGCCCCCAAAACTTATGTCACAGACAGAGCCATAGACTCATAAACAAACATTTTGTAAAAAAAAAAAAAAAAAAGAAAAAGAAAAACTATTTTTTGAAATCTCTGACACTTAAAACGTAAAAAACTGGAATTCAAAAATTTTCATGAATCCAATACTTTTTTCATATAAAAATAAAAGAAAGTAAAAACATTAATTATGAACAATTTGGAATATTTTCTTTTAGACATCTTACAAAACGCACATATTAGATAAGCAAAATAGATGTTTCAAAGAAATATTCGTATCTACCAATGTATCACTTTTCTTATTATTATCCTTCTAGTAATTTTTCTTGAAGATGTGGCCATTTTTGTGATACTCTGCATATAAATGTGAGTAGTACTGGGTGCACAATTTATGCATACATATAATACATATGAAGTTTAGCACTAACCACTTCCACATTATTCACAAAAAATTTTATCATTCATCATGGGAGATCATTCCAAAATATTCATTGCCCCCCTCCCCTTACCCCCATCATAGTACTCGGACCCTGTTTCCTTTATATTTAACAAGATACTTTGCATTTAACATTTCATTGCTAAGACTGTGGTAAACTCAGTAGTACATTTTTCCACCCCCTCCCCCACCCTCCGCAGAGTATCAAGAATGCCGAAATAAATTAAAAATCATCATCAGGTGATATTATTTACTAAAAATATGCATTTTCTAAAATTGATCCAGAAAGGCTGCTATAGATTGTATACTCCTTCCTCGGTGAATGAAAGGGGGACAAATTAAAACAATCATTACATCTTTGAAAAAAAAAAAAAAAAAAAAAGTATAATTTTAAAAATATTAATATTTGTATAAACGAGATCTAAAATTTAAACTAAATTCGAAGCATTAGACAGACTTTAATACATTTAAAAAGCAATTAAATTAAAAAATATATATATCAATTAAGAAAATAATCAATTTTAAAAATTGTTTCATATTTAGTGTAAATAGTCTTTTATTTCGGACTTTAAAATGTACATGTATATTTAAGAAATATAAAATATCTATCACATAACTTATAACTTCCAACTGTCATTTTCATTTTTCAAATAAGCTTAAAACATTTTTTAAATGTTTAGAGATCCTTTTTGAAAAAGAAACTTGGTCAAAATAGAGCTTTTATTCAGCAAAGAGGGTGTTTTGTCCGGTGGAGTTTTTGTCCGGTGGGGATTTTGTCCGGTGGTGATTTTGACCGCGGGGATTTTGTCCGTGGGGATTTTGTCCGTGGGGATTTTGTCCTGGACTCACAGAATTTGCATATAAAATAAAAAACAATAATTCTACAAATAATTTAAAGATTTGGTATTCAATTGAAAAATTTAATTTATTAATTCTCTATTTCTTTTGTGTCTCATTAACGTAATTTATACACTTCGGGTACATTTAAGCTTCACCTTTAATTAATTATTATTTTTATATCCCTCTGAACGATTAATTAAGATCGACAATCAAAACTCTGAATAAGGGACAGAAGTTTCACTGTACATATTTTGTTGTTATCGAAACGACGTGGAACCCGTCAAAATTCGACGACAGAAAATCTTTAAGAAAGAACTGTTTCATTGATTTATATTAAATCGACAAAATTAGTTACAGTAAAAAATACATCTTATATTGGCCAGTCTAACTCTCAAGCAAATATTATTTTAAGTTAAAATTCACAAAAAATCTATAAAACTCAATTATCCAAATTATTAAACGAAATAAAACAGAAATTCATCGGATTTCATAATAGACGACATTTTAAAAATAATACAAGCATTTTAATTTCTATTTTTTTTTTTTTTTTCAATTTTAAGAGAAAATGGAGTGATTCTGTTGCCACAATTACAAAATTGGCACTAAAAAAAAAAAATAATAATAATATCTCTAAAAATAAATTGAGATACACCTTTGAAACAAATCGCACTTAAAAGTACATTTTTTTCTCTATACTGCGGTGTAAAATATTTAAATGCAAGATATTTAGAAGTGTAAAATTTGTAGTACCGAAAATTACACAGACGAAAATACATGGGAAAATATTGCACATTTTATTTTCTATTTTTTTTTTTTTTTTTTAATTTTTCAATTTTAAGTGAAAAGGGGGTTCAAAATGGAAATTTCATTTCAAAGTGTTGCCATTCGCAAAATTACGTATGCGTTACGCACAGATACGTTTGGCCTTTATAATATAGATTTGATTTTTTCCCCCCTTTTATTGAAAAAGAATTTATATTTTATTGAGTTGTAGAGAAGTTTCATTTTCACAAATTTTACTGTAATGCAGTGCTCTATTACAAAGTGAACGGCTTAACAAATCTGAAGATACCTGTAAAAAAGGAAACTATCTATAAAATATTTTTTTTTTTATATTCAATATGTTAAATTTTACGTGCTAAGATGGAATACTGTTTAAAATGAATATTTTCAGGGTTCCTCAGTGTCTTCTAGTTTTGACTTTTTTGTAAATATGATTCAATAAACGTTTCTGTTCAAAAGGGGAGAGGGGATTAAACCCAGGAACCTGTCCTTATAAAATCTCCCCCCCCCCCTCCATCCCGAAAGAAAGTTCTGTAATGACGCCCCTGATATTAACAAAAGTGACACAGCAAAAGTGATGTAAGGAAAAAAAAAATAAGTATTTAGTAATATAATTCAATGCAAAACACTGAAACATTTTTCAGGAAAAAATTAAAAGAAAATAAGTACTTATTCTTTCAAATAATGTAGTAAAGAAATGAAACATGCAAATGTTTTAAAATAATAATACTTATTATAATGAAATATAATGTTCTGGAAAAGAAGAATAAAATAAAATAAGTAAACATTAATATAATGTTTGATGAATTTGCTTAGAACGAATCTATAACATTTCAAGTACATATAATCTTTAGATTCACCTTAATATTTGTTTTGAAATATAATGCCATTTTTTATCATTCACAGAAAACATCGTACTCTAAGCATTTTTTAACGAAATCTCCAAAGCACAGAATCTTTTAACTACAATAAACTACTTGACAGGTAATCTGCCTAAGAATGGGTATTGTTCAGTGGTAAGAAGGAGGAGTAGCTACACGCCTACCTTACTCCCAGGACCGAACAATGGGGGGAAAGCAGAACCGTCCTCACGCGCTCTTAACCATTTCAACACAGAAAAACTGGACCGTCTGTGAGCGCTTATAACCATTTAGTAACATACGATTCTGGGCGTTCACAGACGCTCTTAACCATTTACAAGAACAATATTTTGGGCGCGTGTGCGCGCTCATAACCACCAAAGGGTTAAAAGCGTCTTCTACTTTATTTTCAATGTTTACAAGTATTGAATCTACTAATCGTTTTCTGTAATAGCCTTTAAAGCATTTTATTACACCCATATCTAGAGGCTGCAAAACTGAAGTGCAATTGGCAGGGAAAAAAACAATTTCGACATTTTGTAGTTTTGGATATGAATTGTGAGCACCGCAGTTATCTACCAACAAAGCAATTTTTTTCTTTCTATTCTTCATTTCTTTATCTAGCTTTTGTAGACATTCAGAAAAAATTTTAGAATTCATCCACGCTTTTTTATTAGCTTTGTATTCCACGGGAAGACTTTTCACGTTTTTAAAGCACCTTGGCTTCAATGAACGACCGATAACAAGAGGTTGGATTTTATGTGTTCCTGTGCTATTTGTACACAGAAGAACAGTAAGTCTCTGCTTCGATTTCTTCCCTCCATAACACTTTTCACCTTTGAATGCCAATGTTCGATCGGGTAGAAGTTGAAAAAAAAGTCCAGCTTCATCTGCGTTGTAAATGTCTTCTGGAGCATACTTATTTAAGATTTCTTTAATTTTGTTTTGACGCCATTCATTTGCGTCATTTATCGGGGCAGACTTTTTCTCTCCGTGAACTTCCTGGAAAGTTATTCCATGACGATCCCGAAATCGCATTAGCCAACCATTGCTACCTTTAAAAGTGTCATTCCCTAGCATTACTGCAAATTTTCGTGCTTGTGCACATAACAAGGGTTCATTTATTGGAACATTTGTCACCCTCATCTCTTGGAACCACTTTAAAACAGCAGCATCAATGTTTTCATTTGTCGCAACTTTCAATCGTTTACGCTGTGGATTAATTGCATTTGAGCTTACAGCATCTTCGATCTGTTTCCTTTTCTTTAGGAACGTTGCAACTGTAGAATGTGGCAATCCGTATTTCTTTGCTGCATCAATCTGCTTCATTCCCTCATCAATATCATTAATAACATTCAATTTATCTCGAAAGGATAGTTGCTTTCGCCCTGCCATCATAGGGAAAAATATACTCGTGAAAGGAACAAAGCGAAAAAACAAATGTTTCCTTTAGAACTCAAAATCACAAAAGACTCCAAAATCGTTGAATTTTTCTATACGCCTTCTAAAAGCTTCGAAATCACTTTTCAATACGTCACTTTACACCCACTGCCCCCTCTACAGTGTAGTACTGTGGAGGAGGCAGTGGTACACCCCCTCCTCTCTCCCTTTTCTTCTAGCAGAGGGAAGATGACCAAACAGACCATTTGGCACCTGTTGCGACATTTGACAGGGGTGACGAATGAACAGACACTCCCATCTTCTCCTAATTGGAAGCGCTCGATCTGCAACACTATTGGGATCCGAAGCTGAATTCTAAGAAGTGCGGTTACATGTACATTCAAATCCTCCCTACCCCCCCCCCCTCACACCAATTACGTGGTAAAGTAAAAGGATAAATTGAAAATCAACTGTTAGTGTTCTGTTGTCAGAATAGACTGAAAAATTGGAAAATATAAGATTTTTAGTATTTGAAAACCAAAATATCATTATAAAGAGAGAAAATAACACTGATTTTTTATCGTTTTACAGAGGTTTATTGTTCTAGAGAATATCGCAATATTGAGGGGAGGTTAACATTAGTTTATACGTAAACTCATCGGGACCACAAAATATTATTGTAGTAGAGGGAGTTATTGTTGTATCGGATATCGTTGTAGCGAGAGTTTACTGTAGTTGAAGACCGGCTAACTGCGTTTATGCGGAATGTTCTTTGCCTGTACCTGTATGAACTGCGCTCGGCGTCATGGGGACCGGATATCATTATTACCCCTGTCTCTCTTACACTTGTGGGAACGAAGTGACAGCTTCTTTTGTTAGAAAGACTCTTTTTTGTTGGTGTTCATTCGCTAAATTCTGCACTTTATCGATAATTTCGACTATCAATATATTTTTCCCCGTAAATCCCCAAAAATTTTATACACATATATTTTATATATTTGCATAATAAAATTTTTCTTAATAATAGTTGAAAATGAGGGCTAATAGGACAAATGATTTTTTTTTTTTTTTTTTTTTTTTTTTTTTATACGACAAATATTTTAGTGAAGATTTATATACCACGGCATGACAATAGGTCTAACACACATTTTCAGCATGGGAGGTCAGCAATGAAAGTTGATTGCTGTTTAGAAAAAAAAAAAAAGCCTAAGTAAATTTTATTTTTTGGGATTGATTCCATTTTGTAAACAATTCAGAATACTTATATCTGATTTCAATACATTTATCGGTACTACAAATATTGGTGAATGAGAAAATATTACTGAAAAAATAATGAATTAAAAATGTAAATAAATATTTCTCAAGTTATAAATTTGCGTATAGTGGGGTCTAATGGAACAGTTTAATGCTAACCTATTTGACTCGATATTTCTTTAAAACAACGTTGTAATAGCTTGCTTCTCTTAACTTTGCGCATCATTTAATTAGAATGTTAGAAATATTAACACAGTATATATATATATATATATATAAATGATTTTGTGATCGATGTTTTAAGATTGAGAATCACATTCTTTTGAAGCTAAAAATGTCAAAATACTTAGTGGTTAAATTTGATACACAACAATTTTCACATGTGCAGAATAGCGTTTCTTAATTTAAAAAAAAAAAAAAAAAGCATTTGACATTTATTGAAGGATTTTTTTTTTTTTTTCAAATTACACTGCATGTCCCAATAGACCCCAAGTATGGGGGCTTATGGGACAGTTGTATTAAAGTACAAAAGTTGATTTAACACAAAGATTGGTAAAGTTTTTACTTTCTTAGGACGTTTTTATTTATTTAACTGTAAAAGAAATTGGAATTAAAAATAATAATGATAAAATGTGCATTTTTGTTTTTATTCTAGCCTAAAATAAACATAGTGTCTCATTAGCCCCCACTTTCCCCTAACCATTAAATCACAAAAAAAAAATCCACACTATAAAAATGTATATCCGACAATTTAAAATGCACAAAATGAAAAAAAAAAAAAAAAAGAAAGAAAGAAAAGTATAAAATGGTAAAAAATCCAGATATATTTAATTATACAGGGTGTCCCAGAACTTCGTGTATAAACTTTGAGGAGTGGTAGTGAACATCGTTTGGAATCACAATTACATAGTAACACATGGGCGGAAACGTCATCCTCACTTGTTAACTCTTTCACAGACAATGGTATGTCTATGAAACTAGAAAATCTTTAATACAAACTGAACATTGAACCAGAATTTAAATATGATTTTTCCAATTATTATGTATGTGAAATGTATTTTTTTTTCTTTGCAAATACATTTTTCCGCGATTTCTGATGTCATTCATATTTTTCCACATTTTAGCAATTTCTAATAGCTACTATAATACTTGATTTTAAAGAAACCTCATTTTAAATTTAATTTAAAATAAAATTATTTCTTGTAATTTTTTCTGTGCGTTCTACGCTGCTTTCCGCATTGTGTCATAACTGTGTATTTGTGTTTCTTTCAGCTTTTCATGGACAAAGCACTTCCATTGCTAAATTTTGGAAAAATATGAATTACATCAGAAATTGCGAAAAAATGTATTTGCAAAGAAGAAAAGCCAGACATTTCACATACATAATATAAATGGAAAAATCATTTTAAAATTCTGGCGTCAATGTTCATTTTTTATTAAAAATCTTGTAGTTTCTTATACAATCCACTGTCTGTGAAAGGGTTAACAAGTAATTGTGGTTCCAAATGATGTTCTCTACCACCTCTCAAAGTTTGTGCACGCAGTTCTAGGATACACTGTATGTCTTTACATAAGGAATTTAAGGGTGTATTCGAAAAAACGCTTTTTCACCTTCAACAACTCGAAATTTTCCGATACAATTTCAGACATATTTTTAAAACTAGAAGCGTGAAACTTGCTGAGGGGATTCTTGAAGAGGTGTATAAGGTGCCGTGCAGTAGTGGCTCGTCAGGGAGTGCTGCATCCGATTTTTCACACCACTAAAATTTAATGAGATATTTCATATTATTTATTTGACACATTTTTTTGATTAAATAAAACTGAAATAACTATACAATTTTAGTGGCGTGAATAAATTGATGCAGCACCCCCTGACCAGCCGCTACTGGGTGTCGTGTGATTTTTTTACGCTCAGTTCGTTAGAATTTGATTTATAAACATTTACCTTCTCGGCATGACCTTTTTTTTTCGTTCACTGATCTTCCCGCTTCGGAAAAATCTATTCAAAATGTCGTTTTTGATCGCTTTTTTTTACAATATTTTTTACATTTATCAAAGAATTGACAATCACGGCACTTTGTGTACTTTCGAAATAAGAGAATCTGCAAGTTTGATGCGTTTGAGAACAAAAGCGCATTCAAAAATAAATCGGAAAATAAGCAGTTTGAATCGAAATACACCCTTAAACATTGGAGAATTTTTGGAAACCGTTGGAGAAACTAAATTTAGAAGAGGAAAATTTTTGTAGAACTTTTATGAACACTTGTTACCTATTAATGCCCCTTTTTCCCAATCATATTATTTTTTGTTCAGAACTATATTTTTAAAATATTTGACGTGGGATAATTATGCATAGAAACTAATATTTTCGTCAGGTTTAAACTATCTTCTCGTTGATATTTGTTTTCATTCTGGAAGAAAGATGCTGAGGATAAAGAACAACATTCTAACTACAAAAATATTCTTTCTGTTGAAATATTCCTATGGACGATAATTAATACTTCTTTTTATTGCTCTTAATAATATTGTTTTTACTATTATAATTATTAACTTGTTTGGAACTATATTATTTAAATATTGATTTATTATTTTCTTTCAAAACTTTTTTGACAAAATTCTAAAGCAGAAAGGGGACCAAAAAAAAAAAAAAAAAAGGGGGGGGGGGTTTAGGGAAAAAAAAATAACTTTGTCAATTCTCAAGATATCAAATCCAATTAAATTTATTGTATATTTTCTTAATATTATCCACAACTTTTATATTGACAAGTTTTTGATAAAATCAACCTTTATTGTCAATAAATAAATAAATAAAAATTAAAATAAAAAACTAAAATAAGAAGGTTACCCTATTGGAATACAATGGGGCACATGGGAATTTGGGTGAAATATCGGAAATAACGTGCAGTTGGCGTCCCTTTTGCCGAGTAAATTTGGTCGCCGCGACAAATTTGGCGACATAACTGGGTTCTTCGATGGTAACGCAAAAGCCCCATGTGCTGTACGATTAGCAATTTACGATTCAGAGTTTGGCAACATTATCAAGCCCCTGTCCTCGCTCGAGGAAACGCTCGCGAGCTAATGCTATTCCTATGGGGAAGCATTTTTCTACTAACTCTTTCGTATTTTGACATTTTTTAATATTTTTTTTTTTTGCATTGGATAGCTGAGGTGCATGCTGACAGCGCACCTTTTTTACTTTTCCGATTTTAGTTGCAGATATTTTTTACAAAGTTAGTTTCACTTTCGAAACTGAAAGTGCTTAAAAAAAAAAATCAAAAATGTCAAAATGCGAGAGTTATTAGAAAAATGCTTCCCCATCCAATAGGAATAGCATTAGCTCGCGAGCGTCTCCTCGAGTGAGGACAGGGGCCTTATACACAGTCCGACAGTCGCAAAGGAATATTTACCAAAACTTTTCCTGCTTGGCAGCAAATAATCTTAAAGAGATTTTTTTTATCTCAGCTCTAAAAATATACATTTGTAAAATTCACAAGTCGGCCGATTATGCAACTCGCACATAGATTTCTTATCTTCTTTTTAGATTTATTATTTTTTTAAATGTCAGGCGTTCTCTATACACCATGCCAAACAATCGTCCGACTTTTTAGACATGAAAATTCCCAGAAAAACCGCAAAGTAAAAAAACGACAAAACAGCCACGTGTTTGATTGAGTGCGAGAACAAGAATTTTCAAGGTTACTCTATTATAACTTCAGCTATGTTGTTGCTCAATGTGCGCAGAGAGAAAAAAAAAAAAAAAAAAATAAATAAGTAAGAAAATACAGCGAACTATTTGATGGTCACTGGGAGTTCCTATTATTGTTGTTTTTATTTATTTATTTCTGCTGGAAATATGCAGTTTTTACACTGTATTTTTGTGCAGAAAGGGTTAACGACTCTGGACGGTTTCGCAAACCGGCTTGACTATTTTACAAGGTGAAGAAATGTTCGCGTAAATGGGATGTCACTATGTGCCTTTGGCTTTATTTTTATTTGATTTTTCTCTCTCTCTCTCTCTGTATGTGTGTGTGTGTATTTTTGATTGCTGTGCTAAAAGTGAATTTCGTTGTTTTTTTCAAGTTTGAAATGAACTAGGGGTTCCGTTTACAATATTAATGTTTTAACATTTCCCTCCTAAACGTCACGTTTTTAAATGAAACCGAAATAATAATGGATTATGCCGTTTCCCCCAAAAAGGAACTATAAAAAGGAAGAAAAATAATGAATCGTGAATGGATTATGAAACATTTTCAGAATATTGTAACAAAACTTCGCCGTTTAATAAAATGTAAAAAAATAAGATAGAAAAATAAGAAAAAAAATCACGAAGTGCTGCACATGCCGATTGTAACGAAATTTTGCTGATAGTTAAAGGAAAGGGTAACAAGATATTCAATCCGGGCGGGGGCTCCTACCACAAGCACGTCGAGATTCTTTCGAAGCGGTAAGAACCCCATGTCGAATTTCAAATGTTCCCCGGAAGAAAAAATCCGAGGCTACCATGAAGCAGTAGAGAAAACCTGTCGGTTTTCATTCAAAGAAGTATCGGAAACAACCTGACTGATCACCTTTTTTCGACTTCGTTTCCAAAGCCATTCCCTCTTTTTCTTCCCTATGAAACAGAAAACAAATGTAAGATATTGCTTTCCGTCTTTATTAAAAATGTCATTAACACACGCGTAATTTAAATATTTTAATAATTTTTTTTCTTGTAACGAGTGCGAAATATTCAGAATTTTAGCTGTTAAAAGCTCAAAATCATACGACTGATAGTTTTTAGAAAATGAAAAGTAAAAATGAATTTTTTTTTAAACCTTATTTTAAACTTTAAAATAATATGAAACTAATTTTTTTATAAGCATTTGTTAATTAAATAAGCATAAATGCTCGAAAATTTTAAGAAATTTTGCATTAATATAAAATCTATATACACTATATTGCCATTGATTATTGGACACTTGCGATTTTAGACATTTTACTAAATATCTAGAAAAATACATGAGGAATCATCTCGAAACTCTTAGTGTATAAATATAATAGTATACGTCATACATCTCCGTGAAGATTTTTTACTGAAACTCCATAGTGTTCGGGTGTTTGTTTACTATTACCTTGATTTTATTAATTAATTATTACGAAATTCAATATTTTTATATTTCCATAGATTGATTGATAGATACTCATGATATTTACACATATTCGTATAAAAGGCCGAGTCGTGAAAGGGATAAGTAATCAGGTCCGTTGATTCACCCGAAACAAAGAAATAGAAACTATACACAAAGAATTAAACTGTAATTAACAAGAAAGATTTATTAAAAGAAAATTAATTTGGATACATGTCCAAATTATTGATACGATATATTCAAGTAAGTTTGCATTGCAGTAAAAATATTAATGCTATAATGTAAAGATGAAAAGCCTCAACACGTATAGGTATTTTAGAAAATAGGTAAAATATTAAGTGCTCGGAAAACATGAGCTCGCTTACCCCAAAACCAGATCCTGAATATCATCACTGTATCAGCTCACCCTCCTAGAATCAAATCCTTGGGAAAATTTCCTTCACTCACTAAAATCTCAGCTACGCAATCGCTTTACTCCAAAACAAATCTCCTTAACCTAACTCTCTGCTCCCCATTTCTATCTTTTTCGTATTATCATAAAGACACCCATTTCCATATTAATATTAACATTATCCAACCGATTTCTATCCCTTTCCTCTAACTCTTTCTGGGATTGGATACTTTCATATTCATTCATAAATTCCCTAATACTTCTATATTCTATATTTTTAATATTACCCCTTTATTATTATTAGAAGGTAAATACCACTGCTCGCCCCTTTTCGCATAACCTTTCATCTTTCCAGATAATGTAACTATCCAGCCTCCCTTTGCGGAACACCCTTTGATCTTTTCAGATATTTATGCGGTGTCGGAAGAATGTACGGATATCTGCTTTGAAATTTGTTCCCGTGCAATAAATAAACTATCGAATTGACGCAGTTACAGGTATATGTTTCGACAATACTAGAGACCCTTTCTCGCTTTCTTGCTACTAACAATTGTGCTTAAAATTCTTATTTCACCTGATCTAAGTTACAAGGGCTAGCGATACTTTCGTCAATAGATGTATATGTATGGGGTCTAAACTCCCTTCTTTCAGCTAACATCTGTGCATAACAAAATGCCTTTGGCAAAATACTTTGTATTGTGGTTACTGAACGCGGCACCACTTTGATTCTTTAAATAAATGATTTTTCTTTGCGCCTTCCGAACCTACACATTCTTTGAATTATTCTACTCCATTTATCTGAATTTAACTTCGAAGGACTGAAATTTGCTGGACTTTGTCTCAGCAATATCGTCATAATCTTTTTCTTGATAGAGATCTGGAGTGGAAATTAGGCTTGTTAAAGCAGATCCACGTATTCGTGATCTTAAAATAAGTAATTTTTCCGGTTTAGTGCATTTTGCTATATCAGTGATATTTTCTAGATGTTCGATAAAATATTTCGGGGTGATTGCCGAAAGATTATCAAATTGAGGTATAACAGTTTGAAAACCTGCTAATTTTCTAATAAGCGTGTCTGATTCCTCGTCCGCCATTTTTAAGACAATATTTTATGTCTTTTATTTATTTATTTATTTATTTGTTTTTATTTATTTATTTTTGTTTAAAATTTTCTAATATTTAATCTAGATCCCCTTTTTCACGTTATAGTGATACAAAGTAAAAGTTTAATACTCATATACTTTTCGACATTTGTCATAAACACATAACATAACATTTTACATTAATATGATTAAATGTAATAATTTCATGCAAAATATAAGATATTGCCCTTCTAATAATTGCTATTCTTATTTATTTATTTATATTTATTTATATCATAGATATACTTCAACAAAAATAACATAAGCTTTTATGCTTTACCTTTTAGTATTTAGTCTTTTATTTCAATAATGAGAGCAAGGTTGTAATAATGTAAAATAAAATTAACAATAATTTAGGTATGATAAATAAATTCAAAATCAAAATTATTAAGAATAAAATGAAGTGTAATAAATGAAAATAATTTAAATGCGTTATCTCAAAAATGTTCAAAAAAAATATTTTTTCTTTTTTTTTTTTTTTTTTTTTTATTTATTTATTTATTTTTTTTTTTTTATAAACAACTCTCAGTTAATTTAAGGCTCTTTTTTGATGTTACAGTACATACTGGAATAAATGGATTTCTAATAATAATCACTTATAAGAGTAAAATTAAACAATCATAATAACAATAATATTTTGTTAAGAGCCAATGTACCAATAATTGTTACTTTCATTTCAACATAAATCTGTAACTATATTCTTAAACACAATTTTCATATGGTTTTATTATTTATGAAACATTGAATATTATACAAAATAATGTTTGTAAATTGAAGAATCATTGCTTGAATACACCAATACTTAGATTGATGTTTTTTCATTCTTACTACTTTTATAATATGCAATGCAAACAAATACGAGATTTTTTTTTTTTTTTTTTTATTATTATTATTATTATTATTAATTTCATATTTATATTCTATTTTTCGTTTGTAGGTTTAATACTTAATGATTAATACTTAAAAGTATTAATTGGCACGGTCACCATTGTTCGGGTGTTTGTTTACTATTACCTTGATTTTATTAATTAATTATTACGAAATTCAATATTTTTATATTTCCATAGATTGATTGATAGATACTCATGATATTTACACATATTCGTATAAAAGGCCGAGTCGTGAAAGGGATAAGTAATCAGGTCCGTTGATTCACCCGAAACAAAGAAATAGAAACTATACACAAAGAATTAAACTGTAATTAACAAGAAAGATTTATTAAAAGAAAATTAATTTGGATACATGTCCAAATTATTGATACGATATATTCAAGTAAGTTTGCATTGCAGTAAAAATATTAATGCTATAATGTAAAGATGGAAAGCCTCAACACGTATAGGTATTTTAGAAAATAGGTAAAATATTAAGTGCTCGGAAAACATGAGCTCGCTTACCCCAAAACCAGATCCTGAATATCATCACTGTATCAGCTCACCCTCCTAGAATCAAATCCTTGGGAAAATTTCCTTCACTCACTAAAATCTCAGCTACGCAATCGCTTTACTCCAAAACAAATCTCCTTAACCTAACTCTCTGCTCCCCATTTCTATCTTTTTCGTATTATCATAAAGACACCCATTTCCATATTAATATTAACATTATCCAACCGATTTCTATCCCTTTCCTCTAACTCTTTCTGGGATTGGATACTTTCATATTCATTCATAAATTCCCTAATACTTCTATATTCTATATTTTTAATATTACCCCTTTATTATTATTAGAAGGTAAATACCACTGCTCGCCCCTTTTCGCATAACCTTTCATCTTTCCAGATAATGTAACTATCCAGCCTCCCTTTGCGGAACACCCTTTGATCTTTTCAGATATTTATGCGGTGTCGGAAGAATGTACGGATATCTGCTTTGAAATTTGTTCCCGTGCAATAAATAAACTATCGAATTGACGCAGTTACAGGTATATGTTTCGACAATACTAGAGACCCTTTCTCGCTTTCTTGCTACTAACAATTGTGCTTAAAATTCTTATTTCACCTGATCTAAGTTACAAGGGCTAGCGATACTT
Source organism: Maratus speculifer (assembly GCA_964019185.1). Taxonomy (NCBI): domain Eukaryota; kingdom Metazoa; phylum Arthropoda; class Arachnida; order Araneae; family Salticidae; genus Maratus; species Maratus speculifer. Next base: position 184,655,394 of record OZ025298.1, on the reverse strand, counting down.
TCGTCAATAGATGTATATGTATGGGGTCTAAACTCCCTTCTTTCAGCTAACATCTGTGCATAACAAAATGCCTTTGGCAAAATACTTTGTATTGTGGTTACTGAACGCGGCACCACTTTGATTCTTTAAATAAATGATTTTTCTTTGCGCCTTCCGAACCTACACATTCTTTGAATTATTCTACTCCATTTATCTGAATATAACTTCGAAGGACTGAAATTTGCTGGACTTTGTCTCAGCAATAGGGGACCGTCAACAAATTAAAAAAGAATGAATATCTTTTGAATAACCCTGTCAAAACTAATGTAGCAAAAGCGCTCAAACTCTAGATTATGATTGAATGCCTTATTGTAATACACTGTGTTAATTTTATGCAAATAGCATGCATACTCGCAGAGTAATTAAGGTTTTTATAAAAATGGTCCCAAATTTTTCCAAGTTTTTTTCCTTATAATTTTCAGAGTTCTTAATATAAAACAATATTTTTTTCAGAAAATATGACAAACAACATTGCACACAGTACCCTGTAATCAGAATTAAAAAATAATGAAAATTGTATACAAAATGGGTTGGTTTACTAAATAATTTTTTACTGCGCATGCGTCAACGATATCAAAATTTCATTTGCATATTATGTTAGCTAAATGTATAGAGCAACTTTTGTGAAAGTCACAAAATCATAACTTGAAAATTCTGAAAATAATCGTCAATTGAATAAGTCGAAAATCCGTTATTCTCAAAATTAAGCAAAAACAAGAGGGGTTGTATCCATATATTCATTGATTAGTGTCAATATAGAGTACACAATACGGGATGTTACGACTACTTTTGGATAAAATCCCTCATTTTTATGCTTCATTTTGGAAACAACGGATTTTGTCCTTTTTCTATAGACGATTACTTTCAGAATTTTCAAGCCATAATTTTGAGACTTTTATAAAAGTTGCTCTATACATTTAGCTAACATAATATGCAAATGAAATTTTGATATCTTTGACGCATGCGCAGTAAAAAACTATTTAGTAAACCTACTCATTTTTCATACAATTTTTATTATTTTTTAATTCTGATTACAGGATACTGTGTTCAATGTTGTTTGTCATATTTTCTGAAAAAAAATATTATTTTATATTAAGAACTCTGAAAATTATAAGGGAAATTTTTTTATAAAAACCTTAATTACTCTGCGAGTATGCATGCTATTTGCATAAAAATGAACACAGTGTATTACAATAAGGCATTCAGTCATAATCTAGAGTTTGAGCGCTTTTGCTACATTAGTTTTGACAGGGTTATTCAAAAGATATTCATTCTTTTTTAATTTGTTGACGGTCCCCTATGGAGTTTCGGTAAAAAATCTTCACGGAGATGTATGATGTATACTATTATATTTATACACTAAGAGTTTCGAGATGATTCCCCATGTATTTTTCTAGATATTTAGTAAAATGTCTAAAATCGCAAGTGTCCCATAATCAATGGCAATATAGTGTATATATATTTCGCTATAGTATGTGGTACAGAAATCGCAATTATTTGTTAATTGTTTTATGGTAAATTTAAAATAACCCTTTTTATTATAGCTATTAAATATTTCTGGGTTAAAATGTTAATTTTTTAATAATTTTTAAAGAAAAATCCTTGTTTAGTCAAGAAAAAAAAAAAAAAATAAAAAAAAAAAAAGAGAGAGAGAGAGAGAGAGAGCATTTTTTTTTCTTCCATTTTATAAACAATTATACATTATATCCTTTTGAACTTTTTACGGTTGAAAATATGAATATTTCACTCTTATTTTTAAAAAAGATTATCAAAATATCTTAATTAGACGATGGACTGACGATAGATCTATAGACTGTTTTATAAAAGACAAAAGATGCAAAATATAAATTGCATTAGAAAATTGATAATTAAAATTTTATTATAACAACTTAGTGTTCAATTGTTTTCAAAAGAAATTCTTTATTAACGTTTTCCTCGTAGCGCAGCAAGTTAAAATCATTGACCAATTTGCGATGTTTTCTTTTAGCCATCTTATAACGTGCGTAGATAAGCAAAGAAAACGTTTGTAAAGAGATACTTCTGTCAATCAATCCATCATTTTTTTTCTACAATTATTCTGCTAGTACTTTTTATTTAAGTTGTGACTATCTTTTTGTGATACCCACTGCACAGATGTGAACTGCACCGAGTACAAAATTTGTACATATATACAATAGGTATGAAGTTTAGCACTAGCCACTTCTACATTATTCACAAAAAAAAAAAAAAAAAAAAAAAGGTCTACCGATAGACAGAAGCTTCTCCTCCCAGAATGATGTTTGACCCCCCCCCTCAGTGGCGCAGCCAAGGGGGTGGTTTTGGGGTTAAAACCCCTCCCAGAGCTAAGAAATATCGCTATAATTGCCGCTTATATCAATCAGAACCAAACTTAATGTTTTGGCGCATTTCGGAATCCGACGCTCTTTTAACTCAGATTTCATTTAATAAAGTAATTCAATTAAATGGCGAAAATTCTACTTAAAATTGTAAAAGTGCATATTACATGAAATAGTTATGTAAAAATTGGTTTTTTGAACTAAATAATTTTTCCTGAGACGCATTATGCGAAAATAATTATAATTTCCTGACACACAGATGCTCTTTTAGTTTAAGTATTATACAGTGAATATTCTAATTAGTACTGATTCTATTAACCGGCGATTCAAGTAACCGAAATAACTTTTATCAGAAACTCAAAAACCCTCCTAGAATCGAATTCTGGCTGCGCCACTGCCCCCCCCCCTCCTCCCCACAGTAGCCTGTTTTAGATCCAAAAGAGTCAAACTATTGATTTCAAGATAATGACACTAATAATTAGTATTGACTGCTTTCCTAAATATTTTATGTTTTGTAATAAGTATTTCAATTTATTTGAAAAGGACTAATAATTGAGATTCTCATATAATTATTTAATGGCTATGTCACTTGAAAGTAATTAAGTAAAAGAAAAACAATAAAATGCTACAAATTTCATTGACTGCTCTTCTTTCATTCATATATCCTTTGCGTACACGTCATAGCTCGGTAGAGACAGAAGGAAATGCATCAGATGAGAGAGGTGACGTGACTCACCGATCGATTATGCGAGCATGTAAATGAGTCACGACACGAGGAAGAAAAAAATAAATGCATGCTAGGGTGTTTTGTTTTGTTTTTTAGTTAATTGATAGAGCACTCTTTTAATAAAATGCGAAATTGTATGATTGGCATTTATTAAAACCCATCAACCATGAAAGAAAAAAAAATACAATCGAAAGCGGTTGTAACGTACTTTCGCTTATAACATTCTGAGATGGTTGGTACCGTACCGAATGAAATCTTATATAAGAAATCATTTACGAATTCGGTTATAAAGGACTCTGTAAAAGCCTTAATCCGGATATAACGTAGGTACTTTTTTGAGTCGAACGAAAAATAAAATTTGAATGCCAATTTTGCGTTTCTGGTTTGAAAGTAGGTAAACTATCTTTGACGTTTATCCTAAGGAGTTCTATGACTGGGTTTACTTCTCCCTTCAAATATTCTCTTTCTAGAGCAATTATTGCCCCCCTTTTTTCCAACCGTTTGTGGTTAATGACAAAAAGTCAAGGGAGACTTGTTAATGAAAACAGGCGAAGTTGCATTTTAAGGAAAGACTTCCGTCTACCAGAATGATTCTTCAAAAGAAATAAAAAATGAAAATCACCGCGAAACCACAAAAAAAAAAAAAAAAAAAAAAAAAGATACCCACAGTTAAAGGCTACGCCCATTTTGATCTTTGGGGTCTTAATAAACTTGTCGGCGTTTTAATTGTGGTGCGACGGTGTTTTATAGTTTTAATTGCATTTTAAGTATGCTGAAGTATTATTTTGTAGGACTAAAGATCAAGACAAACTTGATCTAAATCTTGAGACTAAATTATTCCTTTCTATTGTTGAATCTTCTCAACGTTTTGTTATCGACTACAAACTGTTTTCGAAGAAAGAGGATAATTGCACTTTAGAGATTAGACGGGCTCGGGCGGGCCGCTACATAACAATCCAGAAAGACTAGAGACCCTTGGCGCGATAAAACGCAAAGAGCCAAGAGGGCTAAAACTTCACTTCTTTCTACCCTTTTTCCAGTAACCCATTTGTTTACAGGGGGAAGTGGAGTTTCAATTCATGTGCGTGGAAGAGGGATGAAAAAAGAAACACGATTAACTTTCGGAGGGTGGGAGGGATGGATGTACCAAAACAATTGAATTCTGCGTCTAACATATGATTACTATCTTAATTAGAAATCACAACTCTTGTGAAAAATGTTATTAAAATGTTATTTTCAAGGTTTATGAAAATCTTTTGCATTAGCGCTTCCCAAATCGTAACCTTTTTTTTTTTTTTCTGCTACCCTTTTATTTGGGTTTTCATTTCGAAATAACCCCATTTCTCATAAATAGCCGCCCCCCCCCCCCATTTTCCATGTAACGTTCTGAATATCCTCATTAGCACACTGTCAATAAAAGCAGATGCTAGCACGTGTAAATACCCTCTGACAAGTACGATACATTTGTGTATAATAAAACTTCAACTTTCCAATTATCTAAGCAATAAATTCCACTTGAAGCCTCTCCAACTGACGTTATAAAAATCGTATTTCAGACCAAGAATTTAACGTTAGACAGTTTGAATATAATAAATCTACACTACTTGAGCTGTCTGATTTACCCTGTTAATGATCGGCGATTTTCAAAGAAAACTGCTTTATATACAGTTGGCAAAAAAAGTATTTGTACACTTCATTTTTTAAAATTATAATGAAATTAAACAAAAGATTTAAGCAAAAAATACTGTAAATCATTAATTTAATGCATTATAATATTATAGAAGCAAAGACAAAATTAAACGGATCGATTTTTTACATTATAATAAACAAATATACAAAAATATAATGCAAAAAAAGTATTTGTACACTGTATTAATGTAATATAATTAATTAAATTTTAGTAAAATGATATAAATTAGATTTTTGTGTGAATTCATTTAGCGATTATGACTACTTCTAGATGGTGTGACATAGATTCCACCAACTTTTTTGTAGCGGTCTGGTTAATGTTATTCCATGACACAATAAGAGCTTCTTTACAACTGTTTTTTACTGATACATGTTTTTTTTTCGGATTTTTGCATCCAATAGCATCTACAAATTTTCTATTGGATTCAAGTCTTGAGATTTTAGCGGAATTGCCAGTCGTCTTCGAGTATTGTAGTAACCATGTGCCGGTAATCACAACAGTATGCTTTGGTCGTTATCCTGCAGAAAGTGAAAAGCTTCCTCTAAGCCTAATTTCTTAGCACGGTTTAATAAATTATGCCGCGACACATAAATGTATGTTAAACCTGTCCTTCCATTGGCAATAAATTTTAAATTTCCTGCTCCATTAAAAGATATACACCCCAAAACCATAATATTCCCCCCACCATGCTTGATAGTTTGAAGTATACTTTTTGGATCTAGAACAGTTTTATTTTTACGCCAATTTTTTCGAATGCTTGGTGGTAAGAAAATTCCGAATTTTCCCTCATCAGAAAAAAATTACTGTTTCCCAAAAATCCAATGACTTATTTCTGTATACGAAAGTGAATACTATGCGTTTTCGCCTATTTGTTTTGCTGATGAATGGATTTTTCCTTGAGGTTCTTCCTTTTAAGTCTGCATTGAGAAGAATATTTCTTATTGTTTGAGGTATTACTCTGATGCGAGAAGATGTTGCAAGGTTTCCAGCAAATTTTTGAACTGAACACATAGGATTTTTTAAAGCTTTTTTAACAACACTCCCTTTTTCCCTCATTGTTAGTTTGCTGATAAGTCCTGTTTTTCATTGAATTTCGATTCATCTAATTTATTCATAGTTTCTCACTATGCATCCAATAGTTGTAGATGGTAATTTAATAGCTTTTACAAATTTTTGTTGCGAGTTTCAATTTTTATTTTGCTCAATTATAGGATTTCATATATCTAGAGGTACCTCTCTAGTTTTAGGTTCTATTCTCAATTACTTCAAATGCAAATTAAATTAAATGTCAGACAAATATAGTATGAAGTTAAAAATTATTAACAGCTTCTGTATAAGTAGTCCTTTAAACCATAAACACTATAAAACACAGTACATATCAGGATGGAGAAATGTACAAATACTTTTTTTGCAAGAAATTTTTAAACTTTTCTTATTAGAAAATTATTTTACATCTTTATCGAAATTTTCTGTTGTGTAATTTAAAACGCGCGGTAAATAGACTGTATTAAAACTATTTTTGCCAAAATATCTGTTTTTATTTAGTTAAAAATTAAACATTTTAGAGTGTACAAATACTTTTTTTGCCAACTGTATATGCTGTAAAGAACACAAAGTAGAATTATTGAAGAACTGCAGACGTCGAGACGAGTGAGAACTCATTTTTGTCTTTTTTAAAATTTATTTCTCACATAAACACACACGTGGACGAGTACGACACAAATTAACAAAAAAATAGAATAACATTTTTTTATATAACACATCCCAGAACAAACCAGAAACAACGCTGCACCATCTTACTACACAATAACTCCAAACTCCCGCGCTCAACTGAAAAATTGTTCTGTTTTTGGAATGTTCTTTCCTTTCTTTTAGGACGAGTAGCGCCATCTATCGCAGGCTTAGGAATTTAGTTCTCAGAATTAAGTTCTTTACAGACTCCTCCCCACCGGGGGAAAACTTTTCCGGGACTTGTCGAGGAAAAGTTTGTTTTTAAAACATAGTTCGTGTAGCACTAGTTCCAAAAACATTTTTAGTACCTTGAACCAGACTTATTCCCACCGTAAAAAGAAATAAAAAATAATCTATACAAAATAAATTTTCAAATACAAGTGATACATTTTTTGAAAAAAAATAGTTTACACACATGTAATAAAACAAATTCAAAATTAACTGTTATACAAATAAACATATATACATATTAGCATTGTAATCAAGTAGACTTTATAGCTCGACTTAAACTATCAGCATTCTGGTGTTGTTTTCCCTTTTTGTGAACAATTTCATAATTGAAAGACTGTAAAATCAAAGCCCATCTTAAAAGTCTTGGATTAGTTCCACTGTTCTTTTCTAACCATACTAAAGGGTTATGGTCTGTCTGGATTTGAAATTTTTGATGGCCATCTAAGTAGCATCGTAGTTTTCGCACTGCAAATACAATAGCTGCGCATTCTTTTTCGGTGGTACTAAACTTTCGTTCTCTGTCTGAAAACTTTTTGCTCAAGTACATTATAGGATGTTCTTCATTATTTTCATTCAACTGGGATAAGACTACACCAATTCCCAAATTTGAAGCATCACATTGAAGGATGAAAGGTTTTGTAAAGTCTGGACTATATAAGACAGGATTTTCAGAGAGTTTAACTTTCAGTTCATCAAATGCCTTTTGACAGTCCTCATTCCAGTCTATAGTTGACTTGCGAATCTTTCCTTTTAATAAATTAGTGAGAGGCGTTGCGATTACAGAAAAGTCCGGGATATAATTTCGATAATATCCAGCTAAACCCAAGAAAGATCGGATTTGAGTTTTAGTAGTAGGAACTGGAAACTCTTTTATGGCTTGAACTTTCAGTTCTCCTGGAGTTCTAAGACCTTGACCCACTAAGTGTCCAAGATATTTGACATAAGCTTGGGCGAATTGACATTTGGATGGTTTAATATGCAGTTTTGCTTCACTCAATCTTTTAAAAACTTCTTCTAGGTGTTTTAAATGATCTTCCCAAGTTTGCGAGAAAACCGCCACATCATCCAGATAAGGTACCGCATATTCTTCACAGTTTTTCAGCAATCCGGCCATAAGTCGGCTAAATTCATATGGAGCATTTTTTAAACCAAAAGGGAGGCGCAACGGTATGTACGTCCCAAAATTTGTCACAAAAGCTGCATATCTTTGAGCACGCTTGGTTAACGGTATTTGCCAGTAACCTCTGGTCAGATCTAAAACTGAAATGTACCTGGCTGAAGACACTTTTTCTACTAACTGTTCAGTGTCGGGCAAAGGATAAAATTTTGTTCGAGTCACTTTATTTAAACGGCGATAATCTATGCAGGGCCTTGCTTCTCTACCGGGAACTTCAACTAAAATTAATGGAGAGGCAAAGTCAGATTCACCTGGTTCAATAACTTTCAGTTTCAACATTTTCTCGACTTCAGCCTTTAGAATTTCCGTCTGTCTAGGCGACATTTTATATGGCCGGGCACAGACTGGGTTTTCTGATTCCAGTTCAATATCATGTTCAACTAAATTTGTGCATCCTGGTTCAGTCGAAAAAGAGTCAGCATATTTTCCAATAAGTTGTCCTAATTCTTCTCGTTGACTTTCATTTAATCTTTTATTTTTTTGGATTTCTTGCCATACTTCTAACAACGCATTGTCTTTTTTTTCTTCATCCAATTTAGGAATTTCATCTTCTTCTTCATCATTAGAGGTGGTTTTTGTAGTAAGTAAATTTACGTTTTCCACACTTCTTTGATAGTAAGGTTTTAGCATATTTACATGATACACTTGGGACTTCTTCCCTTCTGGATTGTATATAACGTAGTTAGTTTCTGATAATCTCTTTAGTACTCTTCCAGGTCCTATCCAACTAACTGACAGTTTATTTGGTTTGGATGGGGCCACAATTAAAACTTGATCACCTTCCTTAAACTCTCGTTTTCTGGCTTTGATATCATACCAATATTTTTGTGTTTGTTTCTCCTTTTCCATATTTTCTGCAGCAAGTTCTTGGCATTTCTTCATTCTGTTCATTAAGTCAAATACATAGGATATCACACTATCTTCTTCCATCTCTTGCTCAGTTAAATTTTCATAGAGTAACATCATTGGAGTTCTTAAGTTCTGTCCATGGACTAATTCTGCTGGACTGAATCCAGTACTAGTATGAGTTACAGTTCTTAATGCAAAAAGAGCAGGTGGAAGTACCTTCTCCCAATCAGATCCCGATTCTAAACAAAGTACTCTGAGTATCCGTTTCAAAGTCCTGTGCATTCTTTCAACTGGGTTACTTTGTGGATGATAAACTGAGCTTCGCACAACTCTGACGCCAAATTTCTCTAAGAATTCCGATGTAAGTGCACTCATGAATGACTTTCCTTGATCAGTTTGTAGTATACGAGGAAATCCAAGTCTACTGAAAATTTGTAACAAAGCATCAATAACCGTCGTAGAATACAAATTAGGTGTAGGAACTGCATCAGGATATTTCGAAGCTAAGCAAATTACAGTTATTATGTATTTGTTCCCTAATGTACTGATAGGTAAAGGTCCACAAGCATCAACATTTAATTTTGTAAATATTTCTGAAATAACTGGAACAATCTGTAAAGGTGCCTTCTTTTTGTCCTGAGGCTTCCCAACCCGTTGACAGTAATCGCAAGTTCGAACATATTCTTCGATATCTTTGAAGCAATTTGGCCAATAAAAGGTCTTAAACAATGCATCTTTAGTTTTAGCCACACCCAAATGAGATGCAACAGTTTCATGACAAAATTTTTTTAACTGTTCACGAAATCTTTCAGGAACAACTAATAATTTCCTTTCAGTACCATTTTTATCTTTTCTTCTATAGAAAAGCATATCTTTTTCCAAAATAAATTTCCTATCCTTAGTATTTTCCGTTTTGGCATCGTCTATAAGAGGTTTGAGCTCTTTGCTTTTCCTTTGCTCTTCAGAAAATTCCTTCGGAGAAATTTTGATAAGTTCTTGCAATGAGACAGTTTCGCAAATTGGTAAAATTGAGCCTTCTTCGTTTTCTACCTTCTTGTCTTCAGATTTATCACTTTTTTTCTCATCCATTTTCTTATCTTCATTCGCTATGTTACTGCTGTGATCTTCCTCTAAAGTTACATCAGAAAATTCGTGCATTCCAGGTTCCTCCAGAGGAACCTCTGCCTCCAGAATTTTCTTCTGAGCTCTGGTTTGCACAGCATTTATCATGTGCTCTTTCAATGCCTTTTCTTTTTTACAATCTTCGAATAATTCGGCTGTTTTATTTCCCAGCAAATATCTTCCTAAATCTACAGAGTCTCTAGAGACAGCAGCTTTAGTTATCACATGTCCCATTTCACAGTCTAATTCAACTTCTGCGAGAGGTAAGCAAAATAAACCGTCGTGTAAGGGCACCCGAACCCATACTTTTTCGTTCAAATACATATGTGGCTTCACATATTTTTTTGCAATTAAATCTATGGTCGCACCTGTATCTCTCAAAATTTCCATTTGTACACCATTTACTTTCGCCACACTAAGGTAAGGTGTTATTGAAGAATCTTGTTCATTTTCTACATCAACATGTGAAATCACTTCTGTGGATTTCTTAATTTTATCACATTGAGGACGAAGATGATTGCTCGATCCGCACTCGTAACAACGTAACGTTTTCCTCTTCTCGAATTCTCTCTCTCTATGATTTCCTGAAAACGATTCTGATTTAATATGCATTTTTGGCTTATTATCTTTACCTTCTTTTCTGGAGTCAAAATTATTTGAATTTTTAAACTGGGGTCGAAAATTAGAGAAATTCTTTTTAGGAAGTTCTTTCTTTTTTAAACTTTCTTTGATACTCTCATAGTCATCTAATTTTTTTGCCAAATCTAAAGGGGTCATAAAATTTAACCAATTATCTAGAAAATGTTCTTTTGTTTCCGCAGGCACTCGAAATTTTAATTGTTCTGTAATAATTAGATCTTTAAGTTGATCAAAATTGTCAACACCTAATTCCTTAATCCAAGCGGTAAAATAACTAGTGAGTTCTTGTGCGTAGTTCCTCCAGGATTTGTCGGGTGTTTTATGATGGCGATAAAAACATTGTTTCAGTTTCTCACTATTCAACTTGTATCTTTCTAATATAAGACTTTTAATGAAATCATAGTTAATCGCGTCTTCGGGTGATTCCCTGGCTAACATATTTGAGACCTCTGTGGGCAAAACAGCTAACAAATATGCAACCCAATCAGTTTTCGACACTTTAGCCATCTCTGCTCTTCGCTCAAAATTTATCAAAAACAGACCCATCTCATCAGATTTTTCGTCGAATTTCGGAACAATTTGTGCTAACTGTATCTTTGGTCCAAGATCCACCTTTCTCTCTGACAAATTGTTCTGTTCTAGAGTTCTATGCTCTAATTTCTTTAATTCTAGTTCATGTTCACGAGCTTCTTTAGCCAAACGTTCTTGCCTTTCTTCTTCACGTATTTTTTCTTCTCTTTCTTCTTGTCGTCTTTTTTCTTCTCTTTCTTCTTGACGTCTTTTTTCTTCTTTTTCTTCTTGTCGTATTTCTTCTTCCCTCGCTTCTCTCTTTTTCCTATCCTCAATTACTGTGTTTAATATTCCTTTAACAAAATCTTCATCATAATCGTCTATTCCTAGGATAGCTTTCTTGAGATCCGCGATTTTTAAATTCCCTACATCCTTAATGCCAAGCTCACTAGCTAAATTTTGTAGGTCTTCCCTTTTTGATCCCTTTGTTAAATAAGACATCTTCGTTTAAGAGAAATCGAAACAAAATCAGAATGCTGAATTTAAAAATTTATATAATTCCCAATTTTCCTTTACTTAAACTTACTAACAACAATATTTCAAGCAAGTAACAAATTTAATTAATAATTCAATTCTAAAACATACTTCAATTAAATCCCCTACTTAGATTTATTATTTCAATCAAATTTAAATCCCAATCACATATGAAAAATTGACCAATATACAATAACACAATATACCAATTTACTAAAATTCTTAGTAAATTAAACACAAATGCAAATTTTTTTTAAAACGAATTAAATAAGCATATGTAATACCATAAAAATACAATTAAAATAGATATATTTTTTTCGAAATTCACAACTGTATTTCAAGTGTAACAGACAATTTTATTTCTAATCAATATTTATATTATGTAATGAAAATTAAACCAAACAGCATTACGTAAACACCAGAATTTTTCTTAATTCTCAAACTTTTTATGCAAACGTAACAAATTATTTGCAAGAAAAAAGAAATATATATTAAATAATTCTCATAACAATTTTATTCTTTACACGAAAAGAATAAACTTTAAAATACAACTCAATTTTCTTTTTCAAACGATAATAAATCTTTTATCTAAATATTTTAAAAAGTTTTTATTGTTTTATAAAAACCTAACAAAGAAATCAGAATTAATCTTTTTCTCGATCAAAACTTTTATTTTGTCATACTTTTTCATTCAAAAAATAACAAAACAAAAATATCACTGCATTTATTTCCGAATTAGGAAACAAAAAACAAAAAAATAATTTATTCTACTTTTAGAATAAACTAACACAGAAAGAACCTTTCTTCTGTAAATTGGCATTCATCCAATAATCGAAATAGTGTAATGACAATCTTTATTTTTCGAAGTTATTCCGTTCTTGGAATAAAACACACATAAATTTATACCATTTTCACAAATTAAATCACTTTGATTCAAAAGAATTTTACCATCACAATTCTTACAAAAAATTAAATATAACCGTATTACTTTCTTTTTTTTTCTTTATTTAAGAAATACTTTTTCTTTACTTAAGAACAATTATCAACATTCTAAAACATCATAGCATACGAATTCGAAATGAGCACATTAGCAAAAAATAAAATAATAACAAAAGTAATTTTATACTCTTTTTTACTATTTGATGGGAATAAGCCACTAATTCTAATATTCTTTCAAGCCTGATTTTTTTTTTACTCCAATTAATTCGCACTTTTACTAAAGATTGAAATTAATTTACGAAAGTAAAACAAATATTTACTAATCCAGATTTAAAAATTTTAATCGATAATAAATATTTCAAGGTACTAAGAATAAAAGAATTTGGAACTGGCTTACTTGTTTAATAGCTGAGTTTTCATCTTAGTTAAACTGGCTTTTTTTACACCAAGAATTCGTCACACTAGCTGCCACCAACTTCACGTATGTAAAGAACACAAAGTAGAATTATTGAAGAACTGCAGACGTCGAGACGAGTGAGAACTCATTTTTGTCTTTTTTAAAATTTATTTCTCACATAAACACACACGTGGACGAGTACGACACAAATTAACAAAAAAATAGAATAACATTTTTTTATATAACACATCCCAGAACAAACCAGAAACAACGCTGCACCATCTTACTACACAATAACTCCAAACTCCCGCGCTCAACTGAAAAATTGTTCTGTTTTTGGAATGTTCTTTCCTTTCTTTTAGGACGAGTAGCGCCATCTATCGCAGGCTTAGGAATTTAGTTCTCAGAATTAAGTTCTTTACAATGCAATTTCAAAGAGGTTCAAGAGAGGATTTTTGGTTTTGTCTCTGAAGTGAGTCGACCTAGCTCGCCAGCCGGGGCGCATATTGCCCCGTAACAAAGTGAAGTCCGTTACGGCCACCGTCTGATTGTGATAACTGTGGAAAGGCCCAAAAACCCACGCGCAACTGTGAAACAGCTGCGGACAGAGTATAGAATGTACTCTTATTTAAATCTTACTTCTACATATTTTTTCCAATTCTAATTTTCTTCTGTTTTGCTGTGATGTGTGTTGCTGTAAATAAAGCTTTGCTAAAAGTCATCCTGGATTTATTCATTCAATACGTCACATCCAATAAACTAGATAGCGTAAAAATGCTTTTGTTTATAAGCAATCTTCTTATTTCAATCATGCAATAAATTGATACAAATTACATTGTCATTTCTATTATTTTAGTGACTTTACTAACCCTTTTTTTTTATTTCCGTCATTAATACTATTTTAGCATACCCCAGCTTGGGATCCGCTGGTCTGCACTAAGAGCTGTCAGTTATTGTTTGTTACAGTATCTGTTTGTTAACGTTTTTTAAGTGCATGTTCTGTTTACAAAACTTGTTTATATCGTACATTATAGCTAATATATGTTGCATTAAAAAAAATGATGGTTATTTAACAAAATGTATTCTGATTTATCCCATTAGTGCCTAGCGTCCCATTTTTGGGACGGTTATAAAAATGGCAAGTAAACGCTTTTCACACCCGTAAAAAGGAAAGATTAATACTTTTTATCGCGAAACAAATTCCTGGATAAGTTAAGATAAAAGTTGCTCATATTTAAAAAAAATAGTGGGAAATGCAAAATCTAAATTTTAACGAAGATAATAATTCAGGGCTTAATAAGTTGAAAAGAAAAATACAGTCGAACCTCTATATAACGAAACTCCATACATCGAATTTCTCCATATAACGAATTTTTAGTAAGAACGGTCCCCTTTTCGCATGATTACATTAAAAACAGACTCTATATAGCGAAATATCTATCTCCATATAACGAATTTTTTCATAAATTGATCTTAATTTATTCAGTTTTAAAAAAGCTTCGAAATCATATGGAATCAATTTTCCATCACTTATTTTTGATTTATCGTTCAGTGGAGAAGTTTTTTTTTTATAAATATTACTTCTCTCCTTATTCTTTAAATCTAACAAGTTCATCCCACCTCCCACACACCTTTCAACATCCTTCTCAAAACACAGTCAATTGAATTGTTACACATATAAGAGAGGAATCAGTGAGAGCACATAAGAGAGACCTTCAAATGGAGGAAAATATCAACTACAATTTTTCATTCCTTGCTAAAATTTGAGAATTTTTTTTGAGAGCGTAACAATTTTAATTTTAAAATCAAAACAACAAAAAATTACAGATTTCTTCCTCTGAAATTTATGTAAGTCTTCCTCATTTGATTTTCATTAAGCTTTAAAATAAATGTATTTTCTCTTTTTTGAAACTGCTTAAATAAGTAAGAAATAAAATGTTAGGTTAATATATACTTTTAAACATTTCAAATTCTTAATTAAAAAGATCAAAAATAATATTTGTTCAAAATTTACACATTAAATACTATTTTTAACATCATACTCTATACATCGAATTTCTCTATATAACGAATTTTTTACTGGAACGATAGATTTCGTTATATAGAGGCTCGACTGTATATTTGTTCGTTTATTAAGTAAAATGTAAATGAAAAAAATAGCCGCAATATGTATGTTAAAAGGGCGATTTTTCAAAGTTATTTTTTAAAAGAAATAATAACATTTAGAAAGCATCCAAAAGTAAAATTAAACATTTTTTTACATGTTGTCACTATTATTCTTAACTTCATTTATCAACTAAATGACACATAACACAAGCAACATTTAAATTATTGTTAAAAGTGTCAACTGTTAAATATTCAAAGCTCTTTTTTTAAAATTTGTAATCAGTGAGACATTTGTTTTTATTTATTGACTCATACGTGAAACGAGTTTAAAAAAGAGTATGGTGGTTAACCATTTGATTTATTGCATTTTAAAAAATCATATTTTAATAAAATGAGTTCTGTTATCATAAAAATTAAATACAGTGAAACCTCCCTGAACGACCATTTTTTTCATGGAACAAAATCATTCAGTCATCATCCCAGTTGAACTCCCTCCATGAGCGACTCATTTCGTTAAAAAAACTAAAAAAATTTTTTTTTTTTTTTTTTTTCTTTTGCCGTTTGAAGAAGGTTTCATTAGAAAAAGAATTACGTAGAGCACATTATTCACCAAACTTCTAAACTAAGTTTAATTTTTTTTTTATTATTCAGGTGACTTTTATGTGTATAACCCTTACCTGCTATGACAAAAATTGTCGCATAACTACTGTGAGCGGTCTGTCAGACCACTTAATCGAAAGATGAATAAAATGTTAAATTAACTCTCAGAATACTACTTTTGTATTAAACTTGATATACAGGACTATTATAAATAAAATTAAGCTGTTCAAAAGTTTCTAGAGATAGTAAAAGGGCTCCAAACGAAACAAAATTCGACCAATGTCTATAGTTAAACTTTTAGTTAAACTCTGAAACTTAAAAAATTAAGCGGTCTTTGAGAGCAGTTGAGGGTTAAATCTCTTATTGTCTTTATAGGCAATGTATTTAACTCTGATGGCTTTTTCCTTTTTTTGTGAATAATATGAGTGCAAAAATGTTTTTTAGCAATAAAAAGTTATATTATCCCTACTCTATCAGATTATCTCAAATGTTGATTTTTAATTTTGTAGCGATTAACTTACAATTACTTACAATAACTTACCATTATTAACTTACAATTATATTAATCATTATTGTTTAAATTATTTCACTATAAAATTTATTTTCTCAAAAGGAAACACTTATTCATAGATCTTAATATAATTATAAAATTGCTAATTTACAATTTTTAGAAATTTAATAATTACACAATACAGAATTTAGCTATGTATTTTAATTTAGAATAAATCTTAAATCTTATAAACAAAAAATATTACACATAAAAAATTGTTTATATGATGTTATTCAAATACAGAATAAACTATTTTTTTACTTTTCTAGTTTGACTTTTAATAGCATTTTTAAACAATCAACGTTTATTTGAATAGTCATTTTATTATTAATATTTTGTATCTGCTTTATCACCCAAACCAATTTCAGAACTTCTTTATAAAATTCAATATTTACATTTCTGTTAGAAGAGTTTTACGATTTTACAAAAACTAAGAAACTGTATAAACAAAACAGTAAAAAACAAATTAGGCAATTACAGCAAATTATGTTGCAGTGTAGTACAAAAATAACAATGCGTAATAAAATCATTTAAAGTTGTAAAAATTTGAAAAATCTAAATAAATGAAATAATTAGGATGAGCGAAGCGAATCCTCTACTAGTCCACTCAAATTACAATTTGTCGTACGCTTTACAAAAAAACTATTCAATATTTTAACTTCAAATTAAACACAAAAATAAATTATGATCTGTAGATTTGCAGAATATAATTTTTTTTACAGTAAAACGTTAAAAAAATTACTTTAATTAATTTATTTTACATGCATTTCCAATACGGAGGCATTTTAGCAAATAAATAAAAATTAAAACGCGTATATTTTCAGAAAAAAAAAAGTTTAAATCATGGAGTAAATAATTATAGATAGAATCATGATTAATTTATTAAATAAAACATGTTTTCATTATCCCGCAAAATCGTTTGCACAGATGACACTTAAACATTTTAAAAGAATTGTATTATGAATTTTTTTTTTCTTTTTTTTTTTGTAAACTGGCAACAAAATAATTGTAAACAAATAAAATTAATTCTTAAATTTGTTATATAAATGAAAAATTAAAAGATCTGCGTGAAGTTGTTGGTTCAAGCTCTTTATAAATATTTTTGCGAAGGTCGTATTGTGGCTAAATAATATCGACTCATTAATCAGAAGGATTTTATAGAAAAATAAGACTTTAATAAGTTCGCAAACACAACAATAATTATTCGTGAAAAAGTCACTGCGAGAATGAGAGAGCGCTTCGTTTAAAGGTAATTCCATTAATTGAGCTGCCATTCGCAGAAAGTAAAAAGTTCTCCCACGCGGAGAGAATTACAGCAATTCTCATACGCTAACATGTATAAAAACGAAGAAATTAAAATGTTTTACAGTTAAAAATTCATAGTATCAACGAAAGCAGATTTCAAATGTTTTTTAAAGAAAATAGGATTTTGAAGAAGTAACTTTCTTCAAGCTTTCTTCAAATATATTATTCTAAAATAGCTATCAAAGATTATCGGATGTTGATTACAAAGATTGGAAACATGCATATTTCAAACAATTAAAAAACACCAGTGGCTACTTGAAATTGTAAAAACATCTTTAAAAGAGCTTTTAGTTGAAAATTTAAAAAAAAAAAAAAATTAAAGTTTGCTTCGAAAATATCTTATTATGCCAGTTTTACATCATAAGTAAAAAATTAAAATGCGCCAAAACATAAAATAACGTTTTTGTTTAATAAAGATGCAAAAATAATAATAATAAAAAAAATATTGTTACTTTCAAATATCTGTTTTATAAAATAATGCTTCGCGAATCCAAACAAAGCATGGCTTTTGCTAGTTTATTTGCATTATAAAAATCAGAATCATAAGTTATTTTTTAAAATAACAAAATTTATCATTTGTTTTGGGAACAGAGGAGTAGTTTCTATTTCAAAAGCATTTAACTATAGATTTACACAGTACCATGTTTACACGATACAAAGAGCTGCAATTCATTTCTCCTCCCCTAAAACTGGTTTTTCTCTACCAACGAAAGAGCCAAAAGCTGCCAACTCCAAGCCGCCAAAGGGCCTCTAGTCTTTCTGGATTGTAATGTTGCGGGCGGGCCCGGGCTCATTTTTTCTGAAGTCGGAATATTTTATCTGTTCATGTGTAGAAAAGATTGAAAAAACTTTTTCCACTTAAAATTGCCTTCTTATTACTTTCCTACCGTAAAATGGGGTGAATAGAAACAGCGGGGTGAATAGGAACGAAACTTCCCGGTCATATAAATAAATTCATTATAAATATATGTGATGATATTTTTAGTTGCCAATTTTTTTGTAAGAAGGTAATAACATTAAAAGTTGGGAAATTCAATTTTGACATGTTTGCACAACTACTGGGATATGGTATATAAAAAAACTTCAAGTACATAGGCGTAGCCAGCCTTTTGAACGGGGGGGTGCCCAAATTTTTTAACCTGAACATGTTGGGTACAAACAATATCTTATGTAATAAAACCTAATAAAACGGAACTCCTTAAAAGCTATCAAGTTTCCGTTTTAGACAGGTTTTTATTCGCTGAAGGTATAATTGTATGGTACTTTTCTTTAAACGGACCCAAACGCAATTTTTCATTGCGCGAAGAAGGATGAGAAGTTGCTCAAAAATAAATGTAATGAATAAGAAAAAGATATATAAACACAGATAAAACATGGTAGATATAAAACAAAGATATTCGTAAACAGAAATCTGTAAGTATCACAAATTTTCATTTCAAACAGCAATGAAATATTAAAATAAATAAACACGGCTTTATTTCTCCCGTCATTTTGATCAAAGTAGCAATAGAGTAACTTCTAAAGGGAATAAATACACAATTTAAAGTAGAAAAGAGTTCTTTCAATCTTTCTACACATGAATAAATAAATTTTTCCAATAAAAAAAAAAAAGAGCCCGTCTTTTCTTTATAACATGTTCTTTTTAAAAATGTCAAAACATGGCCCAAGGACGGATCTGGAGAGTCCTCAAGGGGGGGGGGGCGATTTTAGAAATTTGGAGACTCGACTTTAATGCGTGGGTCGGGGCTAATTTTTTCACTGCGGGTCATGTTGCTTTTATTTTTTGCTGCGGGTCGGGTCTGGGTCCGGTTGACTTCTAGTTTTTGCTGTGGGTCGGGTCTGGGTCCGGTTGACTTCTAGTTTTTGCTGTGGGTCGGGTTTGGGTCCGGTTGACTTCTTTTCTTTTGCTGTTGGTCGGGTTAACTAATGTTTATGTTGTGGATCACATTAGCAGGATTAGCAGGTGTTTTTATTCAGAAACTATGGCGTAATCCATTTTTTGATAAGCAGTTTAAGAAAATACTGTGAAAATTGTCGTTTTGAATAGAATTTCTGGAAGCGACAGCAGGAGAAAGTAGAAAAATCCGTAATCATTTGACGTGCGAAGAGGCCAAAGCAAAATGTGGCGCCCCCCCCCCCCTCCGACCCAACTTTTTCTTGTAACAGGCCAAAAATTACGCTGGTAGCATAAATTTGGCGCCCCCTAAATTTCCACGCCAGGGCCGACCGCATCCTTCGCCCACCCCCCTCCTTTCGCACGACACTGCATATTGTCTGTTCTACACATCTTAAGAACAATTAAGTCTAGTTCCAGCCCGGCTCGTCTATATGTAGAAAAACAATGCAAGCCTGATCTCGGGCCGGTACAAGCCTGCTAAAAAAAAAAAAAAAAAAAAAAAAAAAAAAAAAATTAAACGGGTTACACACAATATAATTCTCCGATGCTGATATCTACACTGTAAAAGTTAGATTTCTGTACTGACGTTTCCAACTAGTTTCGACTGATGACGCACATTTATACTTATTCTCATTAAACCCATATAATTGAAAATAGCTCATATTTTAACGTTCCTGCTTAAATCTTTACAAAAGACCAGTGAGCCCGCAATTTTTTTTTTTTTTTTTTTTTGTTTATGGGCTCGGCCCATATGGCTCTTCAATTTTTTTGCCGGCTCGTCCCGTTTATTTTGTTTATTGGCCCGGCCTGTTGGAAAAATTATTCTAATTTTGCTGGCCCGTTAGAAAATTCGGAACCATTTCGCCGACTCGGACAGGCCCGGGCAAATGCATACGTTTAGGCTGAGTCGGACACGGATCGAAATTTAACTTTCATTCCGAGCCGAACCCCGACCAGGGAAATTTTGGTCAGTGCGGACTAGAGATAATTTGGGGCTATTATTCCACAGCCCGGTCCCGCCTGAGGCAGAAACATTTTGCGGCATCAAGAGCAAAACCCGATAATGAAATAATACAGTAGAAAAATTGCATAATACTTATAAAAAATGTTCCAAAAGTAATTATAATTTTAAAGCTATTTTTTATATTAAAAAAGGCTGTTAAACGATAAATTAAATTTAATATTATCAAAAGAACAGTTTGATGTAAAATAAAAATATACTTTACACATAAAAGGATTCTTATATGTTGTCTCTGTTTTAGTAAAAAAAAATATTATGGACATGTTAATGAAGTGTGTTTCATGAATAAATGCATGGAACCTGTAGAAAATACTGTCTATTATCTGTCAAATCGAACAACATTTTTAAATTTTCTGTAAAAAATGCAAAAATGCGATGATTTTTAAATATAACCATTTCATTCTTCATAACAAGCCTTCGTTATAGCATGACCCAAAAAATAACCTTAAATTAAAAATTTTAAAGTTCAACACTTTTTTAGGAACAGAGGAAACACTACTCGATCGCCAAGAATATGGTAAATACATTTACTTACCGCTACGGCATCAGCAGAGATCCCAAAAGAAATGATAATTACTACAGTTATTTCCATATGAAAAGCGATTACGACTTGTATACGTTTCATACACTAGAAATTTAAATTATTCGGTAACCGCAAAATAAAATCAAAAGAAAATATTCTTTTCGTGTTACATGTCTAAATAATAATAATAATAAAAGATCCAATTGCAAAATAATCTCTGCCACAAACAAAAATCGAACTAAACACAAATTCATTATTCCCGCCCTTTTTTTGTAGGCGCCAGATCGGCGATCGTCGGCAGTGCTTGAACATAAATCTACAGATGTAGATATGACTAATTGTTTTTTTTTTTTTTTTTTTTTTTTTTTTTTTTGTTATTGTTGTTTTAATAGCGTTCAAATACTAAAAAAAAAAAAAAAAAAAAAAAAAAATGTGCCTCTTTTTCATTTTTATCAAAATAGCAATACATTGATTTGAAAAGAAATAAGTACTAATTTTTAAGAGGAAAAAAAGTTTTTACATTTTTCTATTCATCGATAAATAAAATTTTCAGATTTCAGAAAAAATGAGTCCGAATCAGCAGACCAGCATAAAAACAGAGCACGATTTCGTATCGGACACGGGCTAAGTCTGAACCTTAGTCATCTCTAATGCAGACATCTAAGAAGAATGACTTCAGGCCAGACTCGATCTGGAAAAAAAATAAGTCAGACCCAATCCAAATCAGCAGAAAAATAATGATCATGATAGTATCAAATAAATGACGGCCGAGTTCTGAATGCGGTAAGACCAGACACAGTCTGAGCCTCGCGAACTTAAAAAGGCGCGGCCCGGGGAGGGGGGGGGGCGCTGAATTCTAGTTAGGATCTAACTCGTTTCTTGCAATGATGCATGTATTTTTGGGAAAGGTTTATTGCCCAAGAAGCGAAGACGATCGCCCCCTCAGACCCGCCATCGGGCCCGACCCAAATCTGCAGAAAAATAATTATCATGATACTGCCCGGTACTGAAAGCGAGAAGACCTGACTCAGCCCAAGCCTCGCGAAATTAAAAAGGCGCGGCCCGCCCCGGACTCGAGTTAGGCTTCAATTCATTTCCTGCGAGGATGCATCTTTTTAGGAAACTTTTATTAGCCCAAGGGGGGGGAGGGGGGGAGGATCGCCCTTTCGCCTTGAAAAATGCCAAGGCGCATTTTTCTTGAATCTGTCAATGGCGGATCTAAGGGGGGCGATCGCCTTTTCGCCCCCCCCCCCCTTAGATCCGCCATTGCTTCTCCTCCCTTATGGTCTGGTTCGATCTTAGACCGTGCGTTTACCTCAAGGAAGAACGAAATCCACGCCAGGCCCGCCCTGAAAAGAAAAGTGTGGCTCGATCTCGCTCTACAGGAAAAAGTAAGACTCGATCTGCCCCGGTTCTGAAAGTGTAAAGACCTGACCCAGTTCCGTGACTTAAAAATGGCGCGGCCCGACCCGGGCCGCGCCGGTCTCGAGTTTAAATCCAATTTTTTTTTCCGTGCGGGCATTTTTTCCAGACCCTTTACTGGACCTAAGGGGGGGCGATCGCCCCATCGCCCCCCCCCCCCTTAGATCCGCCATTGACATGGCCGCAAAAAACGAAACTTAACTAACTGACAATTCCCCATTAGAGATAAGTTTGGGCTCGTTTTCCGGGTCCCGGGTCCGCCCGAGATCGACGGTTTTAAATCCGAGCCCGAAAGATTTTTTGTTACCAGACCTCGAGTCCGATACCAAAAATATACAAAATAAAATTGTATGGTATTTGTGGTATTAAAAATGTATTATTATGTTAATTATTTATTTTTGTTTATTATTATTAAACAATTAAGACAATTAATTAAAAAAGATTAAACAATTTGCAAACCTCCAGCTAATTTTCTTCTATTAATAACAGAAGAAAGTACTATCTTCACGTTATGTAACTAAATAATAAATATAAATAAACGATCCTATTAAAAAATATATGCTAACGAAAAGCCAACAAAAAACAAATTCATATCTCTGTTTATTTTGATTGGCGCCATTCAGTAGGTCGCCGTCGGAAATTATGTAGACATAAATCTGTAATTATCACAAATTTTCATTTGAAATAGCAAGAAAATGCTAAAATAAATAAACACTACTTCAGCTCCTCGTCATTTTGATCTAAATGACTTATTTGAAAAGGAATAAGTACGCAATTTTAAATGGAAAAATTTCTTTTCAATCTTTTTTGCGCATGAATAAATATAATTTTTCGGTTTCAGAAAAAATGAACCCGAGCCCGAAGATTAGAATAAAAATTGAGTTCGAGACCATATCAGGCCCGGGCTGAGCACATCTTATCTCTATTCCCCATATTAATTTGAATTTTGCGTATCATTATTTCTGATTTTAAGAGGAAACAGATTTGTGAGACCCCTCCGTTCCCCAGGCTAATCACACGGTGGAATTACCATTTCACATCTGTATTTCCTTTTTTTAGTTGCTATCTAGATTTTAGATTACAAAAGCAAAGATATACAGTCGGCTCTCGTTAATTCAAACTCGTTGGGACCACAAAAAATGTTCGAATTATGCAATGTACAAAAGAATAAATGTTATAGTGTTTTTTAAGTTTATTATGTCTGTTATCATCTGAATATGGTTTAATATTAAATTAGAATGTATAAATACATAAACTAATTAAAAAATTAGGAACAAGCACAATGAAATTGATTTTTGAAGTTTTCAAAAATCAAATGAAAACTGATTTCAATTCAGTTTTGAATAAATTTTGAAGTGTCACTGATGAACAGACGGGGCACTTAGAAAGTGGATATCAAATGTATGGAATTACATGGATACTCGTTCGGAACAATTCTCACAGAAAATCAAAGAAAGAAAGTTTTTCAAATGATCTGAAATCTGTGAGAAAGAAAGGAAGAATGAAAAACTAAAATTCTCATTAGTTCGAATTAAACGATGTCAAGAGAAAATGACTTCGAATTAATGAAAAAGTTTAACGTTATTCTGCCATTGAAAATTTCGGGACTTCATGTTTAGTTCGAATTAAGCGAAGATTCGAATTATCCGATTTCGAATTAACGAGAGTCGACTGTAAATAGTTTCTATCCTTGTGGAGAATTTGCGCTAATTTCTTAAGGAATTGCAAAAACATGCATGAGAAAGAACGGCGTTAAAAAAACTTCCATAAACAAAAGACATTAAATTGGAATTAAAAAAACAACTTTTTGACTCACTGTGACTAATACAGATTCTAGTAAATGTTCTAATTTTAAAAAAGATAAACAAAATAAAAAAATAGAATGTGGGTCTTTTCTTTTATTACATTTCAAAACATAGACTGTTAGTTTTGAGTAACTAATTGAACTAACTTAGCTTTCAATTTTCTTCTTTTTTCTTTTATAAATTTCGATTTTTTAAAATAATCAATCTTGGGTCTGCGCGAGCGGGGGGGGGGGGGTGCCCGGGCACCCAGGGCACCCCCCCTGGCTACGCGCATGCAAGAGGATCCTCAAAAACGTCATTTTTTTCAAAGTCTTCAAAACTTTGTATGTAACTTCAATATTTTTCGTATTCTAAACCTAAGAGAGGGGATTTTTAATTAATGATAGACATGTAAACGATATTCTGTATTAAATTCTACTTATTTCTAAACTACATAATGAAAAAGTGAAAAATGGCTTGTAACATCAGAGGTTTAAGATTTACGGGGTGAATCGGAACACGTTTTCTCTTATGATTTATTTTTCTAAACAGTAATAGTTTCATGTAATATATGAAAACATACGTATGAATATGTATTAAAACAATATTTTGTTTATTCTAATTACTTGAAAAGTTTAAAGGTGCCAAGAAATTACTTGGTTAAACAAAAAAGTCAACGTCTAATCCACTAGACATGGAGCACACAATAAATGAATTTAAAAATAGCAAATTAGTTAGAAAAACTGCACAGAATTATCCTGTGACATCCACAACATTACACAAACATCACAAAATGAAAAACCAATTAAAAAAAAGAGGGATGCAAACAGTACTAAGGTCTGGGGATGAGGGCGTATTAGTAGATCGTATTAGTACATGCAGCGATTGGGGCTACTCAATAAATTCACTTACCCAATGACTACTAGTAAAGGATAACACAGAACAGGTCTAAATTTGTATTAAATTCCACTTCTGCAATTCAAATATAACTTCTTAAAATAAATTTTAATTTTTCTTGATTTAAAAGTTGTTTTCTAATTTTTAAAAAGGCATATCTTTACTTGTATTTAAAATAAAGGATTGGTTTCACAGTAACTACGTGTTCCTATTCCTCTCTTATCATTATTACCTGTTTTTACTAACCCTATTAATGTTTGAATCAGAATACATAAAGATTATAGTATTTGTTCCGATTCACCCCTATCTGCGGGGTGAATCGGAACACCATTAAAAAAATTAATTATACATATATAAACAGTAAACATGTTTCGTTTTTGCTTAAAAATTAAAGAACAAAACAATACCGAAGTTTCTAGTAGAAAAATAAAAAAAAATTAAAAAATCATTTGTTGCTTTTTTTTAACATTAAAGTTGAAAAGCGTTCCGATTCACCCCATTTTACGGTACTCATTTTAATTCCTTTTTATCAAAATGAAGGGGGAACTGAATGCTTGATTATTTATTTTAGATTTCATTGCTGTTTCAAATGAAAATTTGTGATAATTACGAATTTATGTCTACGAAATTTTCGGCGACGACTCAAACTGCATTTAAAAATTATATATTAACTACTCAATAACTCCATGCGCTTTGATAGTACCGTTTGTACTATTATTACATCTGCAAAAATATGGTTTGCTCTGTTTCTATATTAATCCTTCCATAAATTTTGTTTATTTAATATATATATATATATTTTTAAAATCTACATTCTTTTTCTTTTGTTGCGGTTTTAATACTTATTCCATTCACAATCATTTTCTTTTAAATTTGGTATCGCAACTGGTCTTGAGATTTGAGTAAAGTAATTTATGCTATGACATGATTTGCTCAAACAGAAATCACTTGTGTATTCCTGACATATTTTTATATTCTGTTTTTGAATTTTTCCTATTAAAAATTGCTGTAAAAAAAAAAGCGATTTAATAATCGTTTATTTATTTTTTCAACGTATGCATTTAAGATTATCGGATTATACAATTTTATTTTTTTCATTTATATATGCTCGATTATTCTTGTGTTTCATAGTTAATAATTACAAAAAGCATTGTTATATTATGTATATATATAAATTATATAAACTTTTGAAAATCTCTCTAAATGTTTAATCCCCTTTGATCTGAGGTAATATCTGAAGAATTTTAAATAATGGAAAATACTAAAAATTCACTTAGTGCTGTTTAAAAAATGCATAAAATAATTAGTAAAAAACATATTTGTAGAAAACATAAACAGCATTTCGTTCTTACATTATTGTATGATGTTTTTTCTTTCCCTTTACACAAGATTCGTTAAGAGATACACGGGTCCCATTTTCACAGATTTTGCGACATCCATTCAGGGCCGGAGAAGCAAGCTTTTGTGCTGAGGACAGCTTCAAATTTCCATGCCCCCTTAGACTGGTCTATACCAGTTTTTTTTTCTTTGTTAATACGTTACAGATTTATTCAAAAAATTAAGTTTTCCGAAAATAAATAAATAAATAAAAATAAACCAGGGGAAAAAATATTTTTTAAGCTATTGCATGGCTTTTATCGCGGGCTTTGAGCGCGGCGACCGAATGTAGAAATTCCGTAACGAGAAAAATGTAGAAATTACGTAACGAAAAAAACCTAACACTCAGCTAATTTCGTTTCAGTTCGGCAGACTTCGGCATGGTATCCTTCGGTAGACTTCGGCAGACATTGACGGGGTATTTTTCAGATATTTAGAGGATATCAAGTCTCAAACTTATATTTCTTATTTCAGTTACTATAAATCTATAGTTTCAATAATAAAAATTCCTGATAGAATGTGTATAGAAAAGAATCGTCATAAGAATAAAACAAGGTAGGATAATGTAGCTTTTGGTGATTGGAGACCCGCTCAATGGTGAGGATCGAAAAATTTAAAATGCTTATAACTCGCGATCTAATTTTCGTAGCGCGGCCAAATTTCGTTTGGTAATTTATTATGAGACAGTGTTAATATTTTGTGACAGGAGACCCCCACGGTGAGGGTCGAAAAAGTTAAAATGCTTATAACTCGCGATTTAATTTTCGTATCGCGGCCAAATTTTGTTTGGTAATTTATTATGAGAGAGTGTTAATTTTTGGTGACAGGAGACCCCCCCCCCCACGGTGAGGGTCGAAAAATTTAAAATGTTTATAAATCGCGATCAATTTCCGTAGCGCGGCCAAAATTTGTTTGATGATTTATTATGAGACAGTGTTAATTTTTGGTGACAGGAGATCCCCCATGGGGAGGGTCGAAAAATTTAAAATGCTTATAACTCGCGATCTACTTTTCGTATCGCGGCAAAATTTTGTTTGGTAATTTTTTATGAGAGAGTGTTAATTTTTGGTGACAGGAGACCCCCCACGGTGAGGGTCGAAAAATTCAAAATGCTTTTAACTCGCAATCAATTTTCGTAGCGCGGCCAAATTTTGTTTGGTAATTTATTATGAGACAGTGTTAATTTTTAATGACAGGAGATCCTCCACGGTGAGGGTCGAAAAATTTAAAATGCTTATAACTCGCGATCTAATTTTCGCAGCACGGCCAAATTTTGTTTGGTAATTTATTATGAGACAGTGTTACTTTTGGAGACAGGTGACCCCCACGTTGAGGGTCGAAAAATTTAAAATGCTTATAACTCGCGATCTAATTTTTGTAGCGCGGCCAAATTTTGTTTGGTGATTTATTATGAAACAGTGTTAATTTTTGGTGACAGGAGACCCCCCCCCCCCCCACGGTGAGGGTCGAAAAGGTTAAAATGCTTATAACTCGCGATCTAATTTTCGTAGCGCGGCCAAATTTTGTTTGGAAATTTATCATGAGACAGTGTTAATTTTTGGTGACAGGAGACCCCCCACGGTGAGGGTCGAAAATTTTAAAATGCTTATAACTCGCGATATAACTTTCGTAGCGCGGCCATATTTTGTTTGGTAATTTATTATGAGAGAGTGTTAATTTTTGGTGACAGGAGACCCCCCACGGTGAGGGTCGAAAAATTTTAAATGCTTATAACTCGCGATCCAATTTTCGTAGTGCGGCCAAATTTTGTTTGGTAATTTATTATGAGACAGTGTTAATTTTTAGTGACAGGAGATCCCCCATGGTGAGGGTCGAAAAATTTAAAATGCTTATAACTCGCGATCTAATTTTCGTAGCGTGGCCAAATTTTGTTTGGTAATTTATTATGAGACAGTGTTACTTTTGGAGACAGGTGACCCCCACGTTGAGGGTCGAAAAATTTAAAATGCTTATAACTCGCGATCTAATTTTCGTAGCGCGACCGAATTTTGTTTGGTAATTTATTAAGGTATTGCATAGCTTTAATCGCGGGCTTTGAGCGCGGCGAAAGAATCTAGAAATTTCGTAAAGAGAAAAAAAAACTAACACTCCGGCTAACGTTGCTTCAGTTTGGCAGACTTCGGCACGGTATCCTTCGGTAAACTTCGGCAGACATTGACGTGGTATTTTTCAGATATTTTGAGAATATCAAGTTTCAAACTTATGTTTTTTATTTCAGCTATTATAAACGTATAGTTTCAATGATAAAAATTCCTGATTAACCTGCATGTATTGTAAGATAATAAAAATATTTTAAACGATATTAACTTCTCATTTGTTTAAAAAAAGAATTAAAAAAATTGTTATCGGTCATCACGCTCAAAAAGTGTAACTTAAATTAATATCAAAGACAAAAAAAAAAAAAAAAAAAAAAAACTGCATAAATAAAAAATAAATAAATAATTATAATTGCTTAAGTTGATAAAAATGCTATGCAATAGCTTTACCGCGGCAGTCCCCAAGTGCCACACGTATTTTTTTTTTTTTTTTTTGTATTGTTTGTTGAAATGGGATTTAAGAATGTAATGAGATACATTTTTATCATTTCATATTAATAATATTTAAAAAAATAACAACTTTTTTCCACAATTGTTTTATTTTCTAATGGGAATTTCGGTGACGATATGAAAAATTTCTTGAATTTCAGAATGCGATAGTTAGGGTATCCATTATGATTACTGTATTGTACACATGTATAACTCGAAGAATTTTAGACAAAATTTGGGGAGTTGAAAATGGGGGGGGGGGGGAATTGGCTCGTCTAAAGGATCAGGCACATAGCACTAACTTCTTGCGGTCAGGCTTCGCTATTTTTGATCTTTCGTGTCGGTGCTTTGATGTATAAATTGCACTTCTAGTGCACTAAATCTGAACTTCAAGAGAAAAATCGAACTCGAAATCAGTTGACAGCTTTACGACTGAAAATGGGGGGAGATAAACGTTCCCTTCCTTTGTCAATTCGGTAGGGTCAGTCCCTCAAAAATCATTTAAAGAGGTTTCACCTTTGTTCCGTTCGGAAACAAAGATAGATTGACTCCTCTTTTAGTTTAATAAAAAGTAGTGCTGTTTGCTCGCAGCCTTATACACGAGTTAATACCCCCCCCCCCCCCAAAAAAAAAAAAAAAAAAAAAAAAAAAAAAAAAAAAAAAAAAAAACTTGCAGATAATCAGCGAATGGTCAAGTCTTTTAAGTCATCACATACGATAAAGAGATATAAAAGTGGACAAAGGTCATTTCCCAGCAACTAACCTCCTCCCCCCCCCCCAAAAAAAAACAACAATAACATTCCTAAAATTGTTCTGTATCCATTTTCTCTTGGGACAAAATTTCCTTCAACATGGGGGAAATCCTGTCAACATTTTAATCTTTTTTTTTTAATAATGCAATTTAAGAATGCTTCTAGATATCTCTTCTAAAAGTCCTACAGTACAAGGAAGTAATATATAGTAAAGCAATCTAGAAGCTGTATATCCTGGTAAATAAGATTTGAATAGATTTTTGAAATAATATTTTCTTTTTAAGTAATATTAAACTGATGTGAATAGATTTCAAAATAGTTAATTCTTGATTTTACATAATTATAGAGTTTTAAAACGTCGAAAAAAAAAAGTCTGATTAGAAACGTAGAAAAAAAAATTTACAAATTTAAAGAAAACTTATTATTATTATTATTTTATTTATTTATTTATTTTTACCTTCGATTATAAATCATTTTTCAACATA
This sequence comes from Maratus speculifer, assembly GCA_964019185.1. Classification (NCBI taxonomy): domain Eukaryota; kingdom Metazoa; phylum Arthropoda; class Arachnida; order Araneae; family Salticidae; genus Maratus; species Maratus speculifer. Next base: position 184,625,208 of record OZ025298.1, on the reverse strand, counting down.
CTAGAAATGTGGCTCGACTTATACACGAATTAATTTTTTTCAAAATTTTACTAAAGAATTCGGGGAGTCGAGTACATACGGTCTATCTAAATGAATCGTTACTTCATAATTCACAGTTTTTTCCTTTCAAGGAACCCCCTTAAGGTTACTTTCCTGGCAATTGAAGGCACTCTCGAACTAATTCTAAACCTATGAGAAGGTTATTTTCTAATATCTCGTTTGCCTTTTGACATTTTGACATTTTTAAAATTATTTATTTGTATTTTATTTGTATTTTATTTATTTATTTATAGTGAATAGCTCATGTCCATTTCTACATTTCTATTTTTATTACTTTTTCGATTTTGGTTGCAGATATTTTTTATAAAGTTACTTTCACTTTCAGAACCGGTTTCGTAAACGAAAGTGTCATTCTAAAAAATATCTACAACCAAAATTGAAAAAGTAAAAAAAGGAGCGATGTAGAGAAAAGCACCTCAGCTATCCGATTCAAAAGATAAATAAATTAATTAAAATATAAAATAAAATAAAATAAAATAAAATAAATAATAATAATAATAATAAATAAATAAAATAAAATAAAATAAAAATGTCGAAATACAAACTAGATATTCGAAAATAAACTTCCCAAAGATTTAGCATTAACTTGCGAGTGTCTTCATTAGCAGGGAGAGGGACCTTAAAGATGTAGCAAAAATGTAAAAGAACATTAAGTAAAAAATAAATTATGTAAAGGAAGTACGGAAATTAAAACCAAGGAAATATTTTCGGTTTTGTGTACGCAACATAAACCACTTTTATGAGGAAGTGATGGTTTTATTTTTCGTTTAATTATCTGGATGCTGCTCCCGGATTCCGCATCAGGTATAAACAGCGCAGAAAACCGCAAACACATGCTTCTAAAATAAACATACCTCCTACAAATAACCAAGTGCCGAGAGAAGCGAAAACCAGATCTGCCGTCGTCGTTCGATACTCCCGGATTTGGTTTTAAAATTGGGTCGTTTTTTTCCTCTGTCTAATTTTATTTAAAATTAAAATACTACAACATTGGCATAGCAATTAAAAAACTATGAAGGCTGTTATTATGAAATGATTAGTTTTCGAAGCACATGAGAATTGTAACCGATATATATATATGTATTTTAATAGGAATCGATTTTTAGTGATTTCAAATATGAAAATTCAAAATTTTTCAGAAATGAATTCTTTTAGAAAAGTAACCTGTATTTTAAACTTAAAGACTGAAATACAGGAAAACTGATTAATAGCGGTCACCACTGGGAGCACGATAAAGTGACGTTATTTCGTATAGGTTACCGTTATTCAGATTTTTCACATTTTAACCTTTTCCGGCGCGGACAAATTCTGTTAGTAAAATGAGAAATCATCAACTGACACCGGAATTTACTAACGACTTTTTAAGAGATCAAGAATTCCTTAATTTAAGCTTTTATTGTAAAAGCGAGATTTTCTTAAAATATTATTGGTGCCAATTGCAAGTTTGGAATTAAAATTAGGTGTTGCCAGACCGGCAACACTGCGCCGGAAAGGGGAAAAAACTCAAAATTACATTATATTAAAATCAAAATAACTGCCGAAAATTATTCTATTTTTACAATTAAAAAATACATACTATAATTTTACACTAAAAAACTGCTAATTCGCAGTTTTTTTTTTTTTTTTTTTTTTTTTTAAAGCATGTGCCTCTTTTTCATATGCATAATCATTTTCATAGATTTGTTGTAGAATTCGCTATTATTTTGGATCAGCGAAAATTTTCTACATTTCATAATTTCTCTTTAATTTCTGAAGCACTTAACTTCTGGCTCAGAAACTGGAAGATTTATTTCCCGACAGTTCGAAAGTCATTCCAAAAGCAGCTTATGAATATCTCATAATTAGTTCTCCGACGTTTAGTTTTAAATTCTAAATTTACTCTTAGAAACGTCTTTTCTAAATAAATGTTGCTTCTTTTTTTCAGAATTTTATCTATTTGCGCTCTTTAGCCATTGTACATCTAAACGAATTTTCGTGAACTTACACCTTTTTTGCTGTTCTGAATAACTTTCAACTTATCATTTAAAATTAAAAATGTTCATTTTGAATCCATCCTTTTAGCAAAAAATACCTAGACAAGAAGTATCATCTTATGACTGATAAACAGTAGAAATGACTACTGCTTATTTAAAACTAAATTTCGTCATCTTCCCCCCCCCCCCTCTCACCACACCTATACACAAACGGGGTTTTTGCTAAGCAATCTCTAGAAATTAGTAGAGAAATTGTAAAGTCATCAAATAAGAAAATCCACCTCCACATTCTTCACAATCTCAATTATAGTTAAAACAAAACGTTAAAAAAAAGGGGGAAAGAAAAGAAAAAAAGAAAAAATGCTGTGGGGTGTCCGTCGTTCGAAGGTTTAGTGTAATGGTATTTCCATGGAAGAGATTCGGTAATACTAAAACATGTCCGGTATTCGGAGGTTATCGTTGTTCGGAGTGACCGTTTGGAGATTTCACTCAGGGGCGTGCGAAGAGAAAACTGCGCCCGGGGCAAAGTGTCAATTTGGCACCCCCTTCCCCAACATTTTCTTGAAACAGCCCCAAAATGACGTTGGTTGTATAAATTTGGCGCCCCCTAGATTTCCGCCCCCGGGATGACCGCCCCTCATTTCGCATGGCGCTGGTTTCACTGTATATGTCTAAAAAAGAAAAAAAAATCGTCAACAATAAAAGAGAATTATGATACAGCAGAGGAGTTGATCATTTCTCCTTCGTATAGTAAAAAAAAATTCGCAAAAATTAAATACTCTTAGAACAAGTGATGTAATTCAATAGTTAGTTACAACACATAAGAGTCAAATCTTTTAATACAGTGAAATCTCATTGTGCGACCACCTCTATTAAGCGACCCCCTCCCCCCTCCTTTCCTGAATAACCATTTTTTCATGGAACGAAATTTATTCCCACATGCTCAATATTAATTTTACCTCCATTCAGAGACTGCATGAGCGACTAATTTCTTTCAAAAAAATGAAACAAATTCTTTTTTTTTTTTTTTTTTTTTTTTTTTGATCGCGTGAAGAAGGTTTTATTAGAAAAATAATTCCGGAGAGCGGATTATTCATCGGATTTCTAAGCTAAATTTAGATTATTATTATTACTATTCAGGTAACTTTAAGTTTCGGTAGCTTTTAACGCTTAAAAGTTTTCGGCCCTTTATGCCTTTTTATGAATTTAACTATGATGACGAATTAAGAATGATAATAAAAAACCCTGCACTATTCTGTCAGGAAATTCTCAAAGTAATATATAAAGCAATGAACTTGTCATTATTTGTTCTTGTTCAGAAAAAATATAATAGCATCAGGAAATGGTTTCGAAAGTGAAAGCATCCCCATAAAAAAAGAAAAAAAATCTGTAATCAAAGTCGAAAAAGTAAAAAACGGCCTTTGTCCAGTTTGATATCAACTATCCAATGTACAAAAAATCGTTTAATAATATTGAAAAGCAAGATATTTTTATAAATTTCTTCCGTAGGATTAAAATTAGTGAACAGGTTTTTTCGCTAGACTGAGGTAATTTTTTTGGTTTTCATATTTATATTGTATATATTTTCGAATTTCAAAGTTCAAACAGTATTCTAATTAATCTATAATAATAATAATAATAAATAGGCTCAGCGCGAACCGTTGGCGTAAAGAAAGGGAGATAGGGATTCAAACCGACCCAAACCCGATCCGCGACTGTTTCAAACAAACACAGGAGAGGAGTTCGCACGAACAATAGATAACTGTGATCGTAAATGTTCACATTTTTTGTTTTGAAGCACCAGTTAAGTTCATCTCTAACGTGCCAACGAAGAATTTTATGGAGATAATTATAGTTGAACAAACACGATGCGAGACATGCATTGCTGCATGAATCATCCGGTCGCAGCAGTGCCAGTCTGTACCCATGTATGAAACCGCAAAATTAAATCCACAAAAATAAAAAAAAAAAAAAAAGATAAGAAAGAGAAAACGTTGGAAATAAAAAAACAGATAAGGAAAATTAATCCTTTATTTGTCTTCGACTCAAGGCAGTTTCGAAAACCGCAAAAGCAATTTGTGTCGCCTTCGAAAAGATGACCTAGGATATTGTATTTTTTTTGTTTATTGAGAAGCTATTTTCAGAAAACTGAATGACAGGTAAAAATGAATAATGCCGTGAAATTCATAACATGATTTAATCTAATAAAAATGCTGGAGTTTTTAACTGCTTTGATCGATTCCTGAGAAGTAAAAGGGAAAGGAAGAGACATGAAATTCTAGCAGTGTTGAATTCAGGAGTATCCGGAATATTGAAATGTAACATCGTAGAAATGTCTGGGATTTTATGGTTTTTATTGGACAAATGTGCAATTAACCCCTTAGAACTCTAAAATATCCCTCCTTGAGTCGTAGAAATTCCTCTCCTAGAAAAATGTGTGAACTCAACACCGGACACAAGCCCTTATTATTCAAATGCAGGAATAGACATTTTTTTTTTTTTTTTTTTTTTAAATCTCAAGAATGTGTTCTAAAGATTGTTTTTATTAAGTGTCCAACGTTTGGTAACTCATCGCTGAAAAAAATAACTCCGTACCAGGGCCGTAGCTGGAAGTGATCTATGGGGGGGGGGGAGGGGGTTATAATTTTTTTTCTCTTTCCCTGACACAGAAAGATAAATTAGTGCATATTTACACTGTAGGTATTATGTTTCTTATTAAACTGTTGTAATAACTTCATTTTATACTAAGAAAAGTATATGATGATGAAAATTTTGAGTGTATAACTGGTGCAAAATTAAACATCATCTTAGCTTCACGTATACAAATAGGATGAGGAAGTGTTGAATTACTTATTTTAGATACAATTTAGTAACTCTGAAAAACTGTAAAAGGATCGCAAAACTAAATTAGATTTTTGAACTGAACGATTCGAATTTTCGGAACAGAAATTCATTTAGTGACCTTGGAATCTTTTCCGGAGGGGGGGAGGGCTGGGCCGCCCACAGCGCCCCCTTAGCTATCTGCCAGCCTACTTCGTACCTGACCGGCCTTTTTCGCAATACTTTCGCGAAATTTGTTTTATATGGGATACCTGGACATTTTTTTTTGCAGTTTTTTGACAAATTTTTTAGAGATCTTTTGATGAAATTTGTTGTTTTTGGCAATCTTTTGACGAAATTTGCTGTTTTTTCCCCCCACATCTATTTACAAAATTTCCGAGTGATTTTTTTTTTTTTTGGGGGGGGGGGGTGATTTAGACGAAATTTGCTATTTTTTTGTAATTATTTGCCAAAATTTGTGTTTTTTATGGCACCTAGACAAATTTTTGTACATAGCAAATGATTTCTAGCATTAAAAAAAAAAAAAAAACTTTAACAGTCGAAAAATAATCTTCAAACATTTTCAAGAGTCTGCGACGTGTGTCGCAGCGTTGCACCGATTATTCGCCGAGGATCATGTCATGTTGGGTTTACGTTGGTAAATGGAAAAGCATATTGAAACTTTTTGTAAATATTATATTAATCTTTAAAAAAAAAATTTTTATAGTGGCAAAATACTTTTTTTCTTTGGTTCTTTCATATTGTTGCTGTCAAGTTTTGACGGATTTCACCTAGCCAGAATAAATATTATCATTAATTTTTTTAATATGTGAAATTTACATGTATTTTTGATTTATGAAAAGGTAATAGAAAAGTTAGTTGAAAATGCAAATGTTTATTTGTTGAATGGGGTGGGTTATGTAACAACAAATTAACCACTGAGAGGATCATTGTTATAGTTGTTACTAAATGGCAAACTACAAATTCAGTCTTATTTTGCTGCGAAGTAAGTGAAGTATGTATATTTTGTATGAAATGAGTAATGACAGTAATTTATGATGATTTATTCATGTCATGTACAATTTATTGGTGTGGTATTTGTAAATGGAAAATTATCAAATGAGAGAGATTCTAATTCTATGACAGCATGTTTGCATGTTTGAACTCTGCCAATTGCGGGTCATTTGCCTGGATGTAAAATGCAGGTTTTTCTTTTATTTATTGAAATTTTTGCTGAAGATAAGTCGTAAAAAAAATCCTTTAATAGCTGGAAAATACCTTTTTCTTTCTTTGGTGCCGTCAAGTTTTGACGGGTTCCATCTAGTTATTGATTAAATTCCTAACTTCTAAATCTGGAGATCGGGACCTTAAAATCAGTCCAGAACGTCTCACTTTTTATTTAGAACTTATTTTATTTAATATTTAAATTTTTATCGCACAGTTTCATTTTCAACAATTTCCAACATAGTTGAAAAGTATGGGTGAATTCGGTTTGTCCGTCTGTCTATTTGTCCGCTTGACCATGCTCCAAAACTTATAAATATACTCGGGCCCAGGGGCGTGGCAGCAATATTCGGCGCCTGTGTGCAGAACTGCATTTGGCGACCTACCCCCCCCCCCCCTCCATCCAATCGCCTGTAAAAATAAAACTTTATTCCCACCCCCCCCCCCCAAAAAAAAAACTATGAATATTTAAAAATGTATAGTTGCCATTCTTTTGGAGTTTTTTGAACCAGAAAATTTATTTAATAAAATATGTCTTGTTTCTTTACAATTTGTACTTTATTTCATTAAATAAATAAATTTCTGTTTCCAAACTTGCTTAAATTACTTGAAAAATAAAGAAGGATGGCAGCTATTTAAATAAAATTTGTAACACAGTAAAACCTGTGTAAATGAAAGCACTCTCTATCAGAATCCTGCGTTACAGTAAAATTTTATTATCCCGGAGAAAATAATTTAATGCAATAACAATAGATTGCATTTAAAAGAAAGAAGTGTTGGCGATGGCTACGAAAATCTACTGCACATAGAGATCTGAAAATTTGGATAAGGATAGAGGTAGGATAAGGTAGATGCATGATGATAAGGGTAAGGATAAGGTAGATGCACCGTGCACCTGACACTCAATTTTTTTTTTATTTTTTGTTAATTACCCGAAATAATTATTAAAAACCTTAATGATAATCGCAAAATGGCAAACTTTTATTCCTCAACGATATAATGCTTGCATGCTTCCCCAAGCAGTCCTTCCCACTGACGAAAAGCGCAACGTTTGATTTCTACTGCATTTTCAAATTGGGATATAGTGAGATCCCGGTAGAATTACAAATAAATAAATAAATAATAATAAAGAAAGAAATGGTAATTTGCAATGGTATTTTTAATTACTATTTAATTTTTTTTTGGCAGCGATTCGCATCAGTTTTCAAGTTTTCCATTTCTCTGAAGATTCAAACGTAAAAAAACAAACAACAACAACAACAGCAACAAAAATAAAAACTATTGATACATTCACAGTATTTTTCAGGTTCTAATAATATATCTGGTGCGAAAATATTAATATTTACTGTTCAAAAAAATTTTCGAAATCATTTCATGGATTCGCCAAACATATTTTTTCTCTCGGTGCAAATTATCTCAATATATCGTTTCCCAATTAAGAAATGAGTGATTTGAATACATTTCGAAATTTATAAAAAAAAAAAAAAAAAAAAAAAAAAAAAAAAAAAAAATATGCATGAGGTTGTGCACATTTCCATTATTTATTTTATCAAGATTTTTTTTTTTTTGGTCAAAATTGAAAGTTTTATATCTAAATGTCAGAAAATAAATACAAATTAATGGTTAGTTTGAAAAATCAGACCGGAACATGAATAGCACCGCCGGTATACTCTACTGAAGACAGTGGAAAATCAACTCGAGCTTCGATTGGATGGATTTTCGTTTAAAAAGGAAAAATCATACAAATTCAAGATTATACACTGCTAACAATATAATGTTCGTTCGAAAATATTTTTGTTCAAAATTATAAAGTTAAATCAACATGCTGCTGAAGACATTGCCCCCTCCACACCCCATTTCTACATTCCGTTTGGAAAAAAATAACATTCAATATTTGACTTTAGGATATTTAAGGTTATTGTAATTGAATTGGCCTAAGGTGATCCAAGGTGGTTGGTTAGTAGGACATAAAGTGCACGGGATTTTAAAACGCCTTATACATAAATCTATATTTTTCCATTCATATTAACAGCCATCATTGTAGTTTCTAATTTATTTATGTCTAAATTGATTTTTTTTTTTTCCCTTTTAGTTTTTGTAACGTCTACGGTTATGTGTAATGCTAATAAGTGCTCTTATTTCAAAAATTCAATTTTATGTTCGGAAATGAAATGTACAAATCTTACAATCATTACAATAACTTATGCAGTATTTGAATAGACATGAGTGTACACAGGGAGTGCAGGGAAAGGCTCCCCCTTCAACCTTCGAAAAAATTAGAAAATTTGGACATCTATTGCCTAATTTAGTCTATCTTCATCAACTCTCCCCCTTTTTCGCTATCATGATAATTCCGGAGTACTAGATAGGTAAAACATAGATAAAAGATATTTATTTCGCTTAGAAATCTATAGTGTGGAAAAAAAACACTTTTGTTTAATACACAATAGTTTCCACCAGAAATGATCATTAGTAGAAGTGCTGAACAAAATTATTACTTTGGTCGCTTAAAGTAAGCTTTACTCCTGCCCCTGTCCTCGCTCGAGGAAAAGCTCGCAAGCTAATGCTATTCCTATGGGAAAGCATTTTTCTAATATCTCTTTCGCATTTTGACATTTTTGAATAATTTTTTTTGCATTGGATAGCTGAGGTGCATGCCGACAGCGCACCTTTTTTACTTTTTCGATTTTGGTTGCAGATATTTTTTACAAAGTTAGTTTCACTTTCAAAACCGGTTTCGAAACAGAAAGTGCTTTTTTAAAAACATATCTGCAACCAAAATCGAAAAAGTAAAAAAGGTGCGCTGTCGGCATGCACCTCAGCTGTCCAATGCAAAAAAAATTATTCAAAAATGCCAAAATGCGAAAGAGTTATTAGAAAAATGCTTCCCCATAGGAAAAGCATTATAGCTCGCGAGCGTTTCCTCGAGCGAGGACAGGGACCTTAAGTGCGAAAACCAGTGTTAAACCTACGGCACGGAATGCCAACAACTTCACAAACGGCTGATGCTCCATTTTTACCAGTTAAAATTTGTTACATAGCTGATGCCAGTATCTCCAATCAAAAATCTGTGCATTGAACAGAACGCAGAACACTAACATACAAAAGGCTATACAAATGTAATGAACGTTATCAATTTTTTGGCAATTTCTGGACCTCCGGTATCTCTTACGATATCATACGTTATCATTCCTCAATAACATTCTCTTTTCTTTATTGGTAAACACAAGTATTATTTCAAATATACTTTATACCTGTTTTCTTAAACACAGATTATATACAGTCGACTCTCGTTAATTCGAAATCGGATAAATCGAATCTTCGTTTAATTCGAAGTAAACATGAAGTCCCGAAATTCTCAATGGCAGATTAACGTTAAAAACTTTCACTAATTCGAACTCATTTTCTCTTGACTTCGTTTAATTCGAACTAGCGAGAATTCCGATTTTTAATTTTTTTTTCTTTCTCACTGATTTTAGATAATTTGAATAATTTTCTTTCTTTGATTTTTGTGAAAATTGTTCCGAACGAGTGGACATGTAATCCAATGCATTTGTTATCCACTTTCTTAGTGCCCCGTCTGTCCATCAGTGACACCTCAAATTTTTCTTCCATTGTGCTTGTTTCTAATCATTTTATTAGTTTATGTATTTATACATTCTAATTTATTATTAAGTTATATTCTAATGATAACAGACGAAATATATTAAAAAACACTATAACATTAATTCCTTTGTAATAGTACCATATTAAGCATGTTTTTATTTCATATTTTCCATAATTCGAACATTTCTTGTGGTCCCGACGAGTTCGAATTAACGAAAGTCGACTGTATATGCATACACATAAGACGGAAGGATAGGAATACCAAACATTGAGATATTCAATATTTTGAAAATAAATAATTTTATAGTGATTTAATTATTTTAATTTTCATAAAAATAGTTAACAAACTAATATATATATATATATATATATATATATTGCAGGCTATTTTGATATAACGAACAAGCTATAAATAAATTAAAAAAAAAATTACATTAAGGAAACAGAAAGAGAAAATTTTGGTTGGATCATTCAAAATTGATAAATATATCAAGACACCCCATCCCTCACTAGAGATATCATGCTAGATTCTCCCCCCTTCCCCCTAAAGTAATAACGTTATGTATGCATAGCCAGTGCCGTAGCTAGAAGTGAATAATGGGAAAGGGGGGGGGGGTCATATTTTCTCTTTTTCTCTCTGTGACGCAGAAAGATGAATTAGTACATGTTTACTGTGTAGTTACTATGTTTCTCATTAAACTGTTGTAATAGTTTCATTTTACGCTAAGAAAAGAATAGGATGATGAAAAATTCGAGTGTAAAACGAGCGAAATCTTAAACAATTTGTTAGCTTCATATGTGTAAATAGGATGAGCAAGTGTTGAAACACTTATTTTAGTTACAATTTAGTATTTTTGCAAAAGCTGTGAAAGGTCCTCAAAACTTAATTAGATTTTTAAACAGAATTTCATTTGAATTTTTGGAACAGAAAACAATTTAATGATTTTGGAATCTTTTCCAGGGAGGCTCAAAATGTTTGAAAAGAAGCTGGGCCGCCCATAGAACCACCTCAGCTACGGCCCTGTGCATAGCCCCCAAGTTCTGGTTTTACATTGTTTCTCTATTCAGGATTCTCCAAAGCGTCCCCCGCGGACGCCACGATTGCACCTTTAGGTTTTCTTGGCACCCATTCGAATGTATCCTCTTATACTAGCTATTTTTAAGATTAAAAATCCATTTTAAGGGATGCATTTTTAAAAGTAAAAAATATTTAAATAGTTTTCTTGTAATACTTATCGATGACCTTAAATAAGTTTTAATTATTTAATGCTGTTAGCTATTAAGTTGTTATTCAATGATTAAGGTTTTTATAGCTTCTTCATCTACAAAACTTTTGAAGATAGACTGTCCTCTGAAAATCTAATTTTAAATTTATTCTGAATTAAATTATTGTTGCAAATTATTTTAAAATAGTTTCTGAATCATAGGGGGCTTATAGCTATCAGCGTGAGATGTACGCGCATCATATAAGACGTTTCTAACATATAAGTCTACTTCTATTCATGGACTGATAATGTAGGAGAAAGTTTTACCAGTATTTCCGAATAGTAATTTTCTTCTTATTTATGATAAATTCTGAAGTAAAGTGACAATTGTTTCTTATAAATAATAATAAAAAAACAAGTGAAATTTAGCTCCTACGGTAATAAAACTGATATATATTATGCTTTTCCACCGCAGTGAGATATTAGTGTTGCATATTTTCAGCTATGTGGCGCCTTTTATTATTTATAACTATATGAGGTGTGCCTCTGTTTTATGAAGGTTGGGCATGGGCAGGTCTTGTCTAAATGATTTATTAGAAGACTCATATGTAGAATAAAATAAAATTTTAAAGAAAGAAATGAATATTTATAAATAATTTCTATAAGGTAAATCTACAAAAGATAATTCAGATGCCAAGAAAATATAATACATTTTAGTATAAATAAATTAAAGATTTTTTTTTTTTAAATATTTGCTTTTCAATTGAAATTTTTTGGCGCCTTTACTGCTTCGGCGCCCGTGTGCGCCGCACACTTTGCACACTGGCTCGCAACGCCCCTGCTCGGGCCGCTGTATAATTGATAGTAAGTGCTATTGTGGTTTCCCATGATATGTTCTGTGTCGAAAATGAAATATGTACCATTTATGTTTACTTTACAGAGATACTCAAAAGTATTTCGTTGCACGGTCAATAGAGAAAAAAGGTTTTTAGTGCATCTTAGTGTTGTTGAATTATTTTTTCAAGTGTAATAATATTGACATGATTCGTGAAAATGGAGGTCAACTTTTTTTTTCTTTCGTTTTTCTCTCTTTTCTTTTCTTTTTTTTCTTATCTTTCTTTTTTCTTTCTTTCTTTTTCTTTCTTTTTTTTGTGTAAGATAAGTATAATTATAATTCCTTTATAATAGGCTCTTCAAATTCATTTAACACCGAGAACCAATTTGAACATTTATGATAAAGAATATATTATTTTATATCGATATATTTAAATAGCTCTTCTAAGTAAATATTGACCCACATAGTTATCGGTTGTGCTTTTATAAAACTACAAAATGCGGATTTTTTTTTTTTTTTTTTTTTTTTTTTTTTTTTTTTTTTTAAGGGGGTAGGGGGTTAAAAAAATCACTGCAACAATAAAAGTTCTTTACGTACGGAACAACACAATAATAGGTTGATAAATTCAATTTCACTTCTTCTGACTGAAAATAATCATACACAATATCTTGAAAATAAATATCAGATGTATCAAAATATTGAAAATAACAAACTTCATTTTGTAAATAAATATATGTATCACGATATGTATAAAAATATATGTACATTGATATACCCTGTATGTATGAATATAGTTGATAATTTTAGTTGAATTTTTAGAAAAGAAGAAACAGGCTTTTGAAAATTAAAAATAAGATGTTACAAAAATATACTACGGTGATTTGAGAGTTTTTCTTTAAAGTTTGAAATTCCTTCTTTTTATGATAGCATTCACGATCGAAGCACTATTATTCGCAATCTAAACTTAATTTCGAAAAAAAAAAAAAAATCTATTTTTATAAAATTTTTATAAATGAATCAAAAGCATGAGGCACGGCGCCGGTTGCTCAGAACATAGGAATAATTTCCGGAAGTTCCTCGTTCTTAGCTCACAGGCTATCATAGCCTGAGAGCTTATGTGCCCGTCCGTTCTGTATGTACGTTCGTACGTTCGTGCATAACGCGATAACTCATGATAAAAATATCTGATCCACTTGAAATTTTGTATGTAGGTATATCCTGACAAGGCGCTTCCCTGATTAGTTTTTGGAGTTCATTCGATATGTATAAGAGGGGGAACGGGGGGCTCATGCCCCTCCCCCTTAGTTGATATAAATGGGATTTTCATGCAGAATTAAGTTTTCGTTCAAAATTTAGATTAGGATCATTCTGATGAGGCGATTCAGTGACTGTTATTAGGTGTTCATTGAATAAGTATAAATAGGGGGAACAGGGGTTCTAATTCCCCCCCCCCTTAATTTATATAAATGGGTTTTTCAAGCAAAAATTTCGGATTTCGTTCAAATCTCTGAATAGTTTTGGAAGTTTAATGGTTAAGTATAAAGAGGGGGATAACTCCTTTTAAATTATATAAATGCTAAATGGGTTTTTATAAAGAATTATCTCATTTGCTGTGAATTTTGGATATCGATTTTTTATATGATAAAGCATGTCTTTGATAGTATAGGAGGTTCAATGATTAAGTATAAAAAAAGAGGAAAGGGGAGAGCTGTTTCCCCTTCTTAATTTTTTTTCGAACGGAATTAACCCTTGAAAATATAAGGCTTTAATGTACAATTAGTATTTGTAGCCTGTGAGCTCAATGCCATCAGTTTAACTGGGCAGTATTCTTTATTATATTCGTATCGTTACCACAACCATCAAAAACAGTCAGTTTAATGTATTTTGTGCACCAAGGGGGCGTTTTCATGAATTATAAATTTGTGAAAAATCGATTGTTATGGCATGTTCAACTTTATCCTTTATCTTTCGTATCTTCACTAATAGCAAAATTAAAATCAGCACGAAAAAAAAAAAAAAAAAAAAAAAAGCAAAACTATTAATTCCAACATAAACTTAATTTTCAACCCCTTGGGGACGAGCGACACGTATACGTGAAACAAAAAGGGTTCCTTGTCTTGTCCCACCAGTAAAATTGTATTTATTTAATTGGGGTATTTTCTCGATTTAATAAGGCACAAATTTCTATTTTTAAAAACCGGTGACAAAACATTGAAAATTTCGTAAAAGGCTCCTGTCGAGAGTGGGTTAAGGGGGTCCGGAGTACAAAAATCTTCAAATTAAAAAAATATTACTGCATTAAAATTTTCTTTTTTTCTGCTTAAAATGACGTTTAAATCATGTTTCTATCTTAATTGGAAAAGTAAATATTAATTTTTATGTTTTGGTATGTTTTCAAAATCTAGCTTTCAAGCAATGGTTGTTATTGAAACCAATTATTTTGAAAATGCGTTTTTATTCAAAATTCTTTATAAATGGTTCGAATTCAAAACATGTTTTTTAATGCTTTTACTTTAATTTTGATTCAGCAAATTCAGAAAAAATATTTACTTATGATTTTTTTTTTTTTTCACTCCATTAAGGTTACTCCATTTTTTTCAAATTTTTTCTTTAAATTTTAAATTTTTATTCAAATTAATATATTTTTTTAAAATGCTGAATCAAAATTAAAGCTTATATATTTATGTTTATTTATAAGGGAAAAAATTGAAATTCTACGAATAATATTTCAAGATATAAAGATTTTAATTTACCCCTGTTAAAAAAATAAATAACTAAATAAATATAATTTAAAAAATATGATAAGTTACACCATGTGATTAACCATCACAAAAAATTTCAAAATTCAATAAATAAAAATTATTTTAAAATATCCCCGGACCTCCTCAAACGAGAAACTGCATTCGGTTAAAACCTTCATTAACCATTTCCGATGCAGCAGTGCCACCTCGGGATAATTACTTAATTTTAATTTCAAACTTACAAACGGCACAAAGAACATTTTAATAAAATTTTGCTTTTACGATGAAAAGTGTAAAGTAACATTTTTTTATTTTCTAAAATAGTCAGTTGTAAATTCTGCTGTCAGTCAATTAATTCACCATTTTACAACATAGTTTTTCTGTTCCTGAAAGTGTAAATGAATAAAAATGTGAGGCAAGACGATAACAGAGCATTAGGAAATATTTTTCGGAAGCTCTTCATTTTTATGTTCCTATGGTATCATTGGTTAAAAACAGCCAACTAAATGTATTATGTGCGCCTGGGCGTTTCCATGAATTACAGAAGGACATTAAAAAATTGTAAGTTATCTATCGTGTATTCTAATGATGTTACACTATTTAAGACATAATGAAATGGATACACATGTTGAGATGTACTACAGTATGTTTTCTATAGATTATTGAATATATAAAACTTATTTAAAGAGACAATCAAAAGAATTCGATTACACGACTGACTATGAGCTATAATACTATCTGTTGGATGTGCGTTTTCAGCTGTGCTATGCGTTTTAAAATTTAACTTACTTTTCGGTTTATTACAAGATGTATTGATATACAGGATTAGATAAATGAATTCGCACACATAACAGCCTATGGACAGCAATTGCTGAAAATGTTTTTAGATGTATCATAATCTAACTATTCTCATCTATCTCTCAGATTAAATATAGATATCTCATACAATTGTGGAAAAAAAAAAAAAAAAAAAAAAAAACTAAATTCTGATTCTCTTCTAAAAAATGTTTCATAATCTATGATGTGGCCCATGATGCATGATTTTTGGTTCTTGTTTTCTATTTATCCTTTGTTTTCAATTTCACTTCTTGATTT
The DNA here is from genome assembly GCA_964019185.1 of Maratus speculifer. Lineage (NCBI taxonomy): Eukaryota > Metazoa > Arthropoda > Arachnida > Araneae > Salticidae > Maratus > Maratus speculifer. The sequence continues at coordinate 184,609,649 of OZ025298.1, read as the reverse complement.
ATATTACTGCAAGTATGAATTTTCAATTAAAAATAGTTCGTCCTGCGAAAAACAGTCAGGCATTAGTAAGTATAGAACAAAATAGTTTTTATTTATTTATTTATTTATTTATTTATTTTTATAATTTTAAATATTTTTATTTTTGGTATACTCTAGATCTACACGGGACCAAGCCGGCAAAGTGAATGGAAAATTTCCATCGAGTCAGGCCGCCTGATTAAAGACCTAAACTTAAACCTAAACCTTAAACCTAGACTTAAACCTAAAATTTTAAACCTAATTAAAGACAAATTTGGACAAAACGGCCCTAACCAGGCCAATAAAACAAGTAGACCGAGCTGGAAGAGCCGATGAAAAAGTTCGGCACGATATAAAATTTAAAAGAATCAAACTAAGCCAATTAAATGTGAACGATTTTCGATAATCATGGACCTAAGACAAGGATAAGTATAAATATGTTATACGAACCGATGCTACATCAGTACAGAAGTATAACATGTCCTGTCCAGTGTAGAAAAGTAGTTGCATCGGGTCTCAATCAGGACTTAATTCGTTAGGCAAACTCGATCCGGGCCAGGATAAGGCTTTTATTTTCTTTCTACATGTGTCTACACGGCAGACCGTAATGATGCTATTTTTCATTCTACTGCTTGCGAATATATTATAAAACATATAGTAATCTATTGCATTGAATTTTCTCTTGAATTTGTTATACAGTATTCTAAAATGTAGAAAAAAAAATTCCTAATCCTATCTTAAGAAAAATCGGTATTTTCTGGGGCAATTGAGTCGGGTCTGCTTTGATTAATTTTTGCACTGACCGGGATTGTTTTCACTAATTTTAGTAAGGGCTGGATTGAGCCATGAACCGCGAAAACATAAACAGGCCGGACGGGGCAAAATAGCTTTCGTTCGAGCTGGGAAGATCAGTGTTGAATTGAGACACTTTTCTTCGTGAGGGATTTCTTTGGCTCTGGTGGGTGGGGGGGGGGGGGGGGGCATTATAAAGTTCTACCGGGGAAATAGCAGTTTTTATCCATCGGAAACACAAAATCTCAAATCCTCCAGGTGGGACATCCAGTTTCTCCATGGGGGGGGAGGGGGATACTTCAAGGAGATCCCCTAAATCCATCACTGGACAAGACCGCTTCTCAGCTCTTACTGAAGCTTTACCAATCTAATAATCGCAATTCTTTGGAATTTAGAATTTTTTTAAAATCCTTTTTCTAAAATAATGAATATATTATTTTGTGATAGTGACCTTAATAACGTGTAATTAAACTTATAATTTTTTTTATTAATCACAAACAATTCAAATTTTAAAATTTATTTCAAAACGACTATTTGAGCCCCCCATTACCACCCAGATTTTTTTTTTTTTTTTTAATTGCTACGCAGTTGATTCTAACGAATTATAAACATAAAAATTCCGAAAACGGTTAAAACCCAACCATAATTTGATATGCAAAGTGAAACTAATATACAGAATGTATGTCGAAAGAAATGTTTATTCCTTCATGAATAATTCCGAAGGACATTTCTTGAGAGAAAAAACCCCATGAACTTACTGCGATTGTGTGGGTTTGTATTTATAATCAATTCATTCATCATTTACGTGCTTTGCGTCACACTTTTACACAAAATGAATTATACTTTGGAACTCGTGAGTGTTAATGGATGAAAACTTTTGACGCCCTATGGATGTGTTTAAACGCTTGTTTTTCCATCCTTCTACATTTTCCAAATAATTTTTTTTTTCTGGACCCTTCTGCGGTTTAGCCAAAAAAGGAATCAACAATGGATTAGGAGATAAGGAGTTAGTTTGACGGAAAGGTTCCTCTTTTGCCGGACATCAGCCAGTTTACCTTTAAAGCCACCAAAGATCAAAAACTTCGCGTGGCCACAAGAAAAAAGCCAGTACTGGTAGCAGTACAATTATGGTCTATTCGCACCTTAAGAGCAGTATTTCTCAGCAAGTGTTCGTCGGGCATGAGCTTTTCCATGAACTTTTCATTCTTGTCCGTGAAAACATTCGCACAAAACATACAATGGAAGTTCAATTAATTAAGAAATTAAAGAGAAGTTCGATTTTCTCTTTACTATTTACAAGAATTTTAAACACCAGAGTCATTTTTCAACATAAAAGACGCCATAAAAACCGCGTTACTCATTATTCAATATAATAAAAGCGTATTTTTTAAAAAAAATATATATATTTTCCTCTGCATGTTTTATTTATTATTTATCTTATGCTTTTTAATACAGTAGAACCCCGGTTATCCGAAAATCGGCTTAACCGAACGACCTAAAATTTTCTTAATCTCATTTCAAATGTGAAAAATTTTACTGACAGTACTTTTTTTACCGATGTCAAATAATACCTTTCAAAATATTTTGATTTACAATTACTATTTTACTTGTAAGTTTATGATCAAAGCAATTCTGAATAACTTTTAATATATTGAAAAGTTTTTTTAGTATATATTAGCTTTTAAAATTAGAAGTATAATTATTAAAAATCAAAATTAAAAAATAGTCACATACAACGTTTCATTTTTTTTTTTTTTTTTTTTTTTTTTTTTTTTAAACAAAATATGTTGTGCTTTACTTTTGTTATTCAATTTCAGGGTGCTTTGAATACGGTACCACGACATTTTTATTACAACTTATGTTCTAAATTACGATCACAGTTTTTCATCAAACAAGTTTTCACCATAAGTCTTCCGGTTATATAAAAAAAATCACTTAGAACCCCGGTTATATGAAAATTACTATGAAACCCCGTTTAATCGAAAATGCTTTGGTCCCATGCTTTTCTGATAACCGGGGTTTTACTGTATTTGAAATACCCCTCTTCATTAATACAGTTTAATAACCAGTTGACGTATTTTAGCGGGTGTGGTTTGACACATAATGTGTTTCATTATAGCTGTAACTCGCATACAATTGTAAAAATAAAGAATGACAATTTATTACCAGCGCCCGCGGCCAGTGAAAAAATACCATAAAATTAATTTGTTAGTTACGTTCTAATAATATGTTCTATAAATGTCGTATTGTCATCGTATTCACATACATAATTAAAAAAAATCTACATATCACAAAGTGAGTAAAAAATCGATTATAAAATTCCATGTTTACATACATGAATCATTTTAAGTTAAATAAAATAATGTAAACACACAGTAAAACCTGTCAATAACGAAATTCCTTTAAGGCTGTATTTTAATCCAAACTGTATTAATCCATGCTGTATTTTAATCCAACATTTTCTGATTTATTTTTAAATTCATTTTTGCACTTATCACACATCAAAAGGACAAATTCGTAAAACTTAGAAACTACACAAAGTGTCGTTTTTGTCGATTTTTTTTTTATCGATGCAGAAAATATTCCAAAAAATGTTGTCAAAGTTGGAGTTTTGAATCGAATTTTCCGAAGCGGGAGTTCTGGGAACGAAAAAAAAAATATCACATTGAGAAAACAATTGTTTATAAATCAAATTTAATTAATTGAGCAAAAAATGAAATCACGTGGCCTTTAATGCATCTCTCCAAAAATCATTTCAGCAAGTTTCAAGTTTTTACTTTTAAAAATGAGTCTGAAAAGTCTCAGAAAATCTTGAGCTATCGAGGGTGGAAAAATATTTTTTCGAATAAACACTTAATCCAAAATACTATTTAATTTTCCATGTAATATTTTGTGGAAATATCTTTTCGTTCGGAAGGGGGAGGTTGGAATTACCCCGTCCATCTCTTGAATCTGCGTCTGAATTTTAACACATTGTACTTTTAACAAGATTAGATGGTTTTAAAATGTAAATTACATTTATTTTTACGCACATATTCAGAGATAACTGAATATCAGAATCAGAATGTTACGTGAAATTTAAGACATAGAGGGAGAGGATGGAGATTCACGGGGGCGTATACTGCAGTGTCTCCACAAAAAGTATCTTGATTGTCAATGTTAACTGTAGTATTTTATACTTTTACTTTTCAGGTAAAACTGTAGATGGCGCCCCTTGTCCATTCCATGGAATTATGTAAGGAACCTGAGTTCCAGATTAATTGTTCTATGTGTACAATGTGTGTATGTCGTGTGTAGTGAATTATGTGTATTAAATATGTTATGTGTAAAAGTTCGCCCACCTCGATTTATTTAGTACTGTTTTATGCCTTAAATTAATATGTTTAAAGATATTACAATGGCAAGAGAAGGGAAATTACATTACAGAGTTCAAGTTGGTTCGAATATTTGGAAAAGGCATGTGGATCAAATAACTAATGTAGGGGAAGATATTTCTTTAACTAATGATCCAAATTTGGAAGAAAATGCTACAGAAAATATTAGAAGTGAAAATGCAAAGGTGAAGCAAGATGATTTTCCACCCTTACAGTCAAGTTTCACAGATCCGCAACCAGTTGACTCTCATGTTCCAGTTGCTCCAGATCCTACTCCAACTGACTTTCGTGATCCTGATTCTTCGAGTTCTAATTCAACTAGCTCGGATAACATTCTCCCAAAACCGTCGGTTCCTACTAGTGCTACCGTTGATGCTCCTGAACATGTCAAAACTAATTCTTCTTCTTCTCCACAGGTACTTAGACGATCCAGAAGACATCGAAGAGCTTCTGAACGACTTAATTACTAAGTGGGGAAGAGCTGTGGTATTTTATACTTTTACTTTTCAGGTAAAACTGTAGATGGCGCCCCTTGTCCATTCCATGGAATTATGTAAGGAACCTGAGTTCCAGATTAATTGTTCTATGTTTACAATGTGTGTATGTCGTGTGTAGTGAATTATGTGTATTAAATATGTTATGTGTAAAAGTTCGCCCACCTCGATTTATTTAGTACTGTTTTATGCATTAAATTAATATGTTTAAAGATATTACATTAACTAATATGTTAATGTTTTCCATAACATTAGTCCTTTTTTTGTTCAAGTTTGCTAACAATCTTCCTAAGCCTTAACACTGGCTTTATTTAGTACAAATTTCTACGATTAAATAACATGAGCATAAATATTAGAAAAAAAGAAGTAGATATTTTGAACTAAAAAATTGCCCTATCCCCTGATCTTGAAGTATCAATATCAGTGCATGAAATTATATTTCTCGTCCGAATTCCTAAGGTTTAAATCATTTGCAAGTGCTTGAAGTTTGACTTGCAGAAATACTAACATGAAAGGAATTGCCGTTTGAAAGCATTAAAATTGGAAACAAAATGAGGTCTGGAAAAAAAAAAAATATGTGTGTCAGATCCCCTGATCTGCAGATTTATTTGTTATTTTAGTTGGGAACATTTGCGTTCTTTCTTGTTTAATTCTGCTTGCAATTACAGTAAATTTTTCATGACAGACGTTTCCAAATAATAGACAAATTTTGTGGACAGGAGGCCTTCGTTATTTAGACGTTTTTTCTACATTTAAATGTTATTCACTGATCTTCAAATTTTATTTATTAATTTTATTCTTTGTGTTTTGTCAATTCAAGCCACATAAAAATACATACAGTGGACTCTCTCTCTGTCTGAACACTCTCTAATGTGAACACTCCGGTATTATGAACACAATCAGATGGTTTCGTCGAAACTCTATAGGCTTAACAAAAGATGAACTCTCTGTATTCGGAACACTCTATAATCTGAACACCCCGCTATTATGAACGCTACTTTTGGTCCCCATTTCTACTCCACCTCTCTGTAAACTGAACATATTGTAGCGTATATTGGGTTCTTTCGATCTTATGGTTAGACAACTTCAAACTCTTTTCTCTTAGAAAAGTAGAAAATAATTTATTTACAGATCTTCAGAACAACAGAGTCTTCGAAACTCACAAATATTACAAGATATTCCAAAATAACTGTTTAGATCTATCGAACAAGTACAAATATAGGTCGCAGAGACTCTTTATACAATGTCTCAACACTATATCACATTCAAAACAACGTAGATAAAACTCAATACATCAAGCAAACTTGCTTGGACAATCTCTAGTAGCTCACTCAATGACTGACTGGTAAATAATAACAACAGCTCGCATCGCTTCTCTTCTTATATAGGTTCGGAGCATGTGCTAGAAATTTCTAGAACCTACTCGAAAAAATCCACGGAACAACAAACAATGTATCAGTATATCTAAGGGGGGTTACCAGAGAGGAAAGGGTTACCATCGCCAACAATCGCCAAGTTTGTCGCCAACTTGGCGATATATCGCCAAATTTGGCGACCAAAATTAGTCGCCAAAAGTGACGCCAACTTGGCGATATCTTCATTATTTCGCCAATCTGCCGTAGACATACACTGAAAATAATGGACAAGTTTGCTTGATAACAGAGACAATGTAACAAAAACTAATATAAGTAAAGGAATGGAGCTTAATAAGATTATTTACATTATTTTACAGTACAAACACTAACTATTTACAAAATTCGTAACACTACCCCCTCCTCAAAGACTGCACGTCCCGGGCAGTGCAATCCTTGAGTTAGAGGAGAACACTTAAAATAAATAAACAAATAAATAAATAAATAAATAATAACAATAATAATAAAATTTACATAAATAAGAACTAATTACTATTTACATATTTACAAAAAGTGACTTTCATGACCATGGTCTAAAATTCTAGTTTTGAATTTCTAATCACTTTGGCCAAAATAAGGGGCTAGCCGGTTATAGTGTACGACCTTGGGTTTGGCGTGTGGCGATTTTCGTATGCGTACGACGACGTCATTAAGCCTGTTGACGACTATGTAAGGACCGTCCCAGTTTCTTTGTAATTTTGGCGACAGTCCCTTACGACGGATCGGATTCCACAACCAAACTTTGTCACCTTCGTTGAACTCATGTCCTGTTGCCTTTGTGTCGTACCGTGTCTTCATCTTTTCCGTTGCCAGTCCGATTCGGTTCCTCGCTAGACGATGAATCTCCTCAATCCGCGCCTGGAGTTTATCGACATATTCCTCAGGCGATGAAGGAGCATCAGGAGGACGGCCAAACAAAAGATCAGCAGGCAGACGAAGATCACGACCAAAGAGCATTTGAGAAGGGGAGTAACTAGTGGCGTCATGAGTGGCACTCCTGTAGGCAAGCAGGAAAAGAGGCTATTTCTTGTCCCAGTCCTGTTGGTCTCTAGACACCAAGAGAGAGAGGCTATTTAGGATGGTACGATTGAAACGCTCCACCATGCCGTCCGATTGAGGATGTAGGGGTGTAGTTCGAGTTTTGTCCATGCCGAGTAGTCCACACATTTCCTTAAACACAGTCGAATCGAAGTTTCTTCCTTGATCGGAATGGATTTGAAGAGGAACTCCATATCTGGAAACCCAGTGTTGAACTAGTATGTCTGCTACTGTTACCGCCTCTTGATTAGGAATGGCGTAGGCTTCAGGCCACTTAGTGAAGTAGTCCATGACAACGAGGATGTACTTATTGCCATCAGATGTTCTAGGAAGAGGACCCAGGATGTCTAGTGCAATTCGTTCGAAAGGAGCTCCTACATTATAACGCTGCAGTCGCCCACGGGTGCGCCTCTTTGGACCTTTACGTGCTACACAGGTGTCACAAGTTCGACACCACTTCTCTACATCACTGCGAACATTATTCCAGTAGAAACGCTCTCGAACCTTTTGCAGGGTCTTCATTACACCAAAATGACCTCCTGTGGGACTACCATGCAGTTCTTGAAGGACTATAGAAATTCTCGACTTAGGGAGTAGTAGTTGCCATCTACATGTCTTTCCATCGTCAGACTCCCATTTTCGGTACAAGATGCCGTTCTTCAAATGTAAGGAATCCCAGAGAGCCCAATAACGTTTAGTCGTAGGATGGTAATGGGCCATGTCTTGCCAGCTGGGCTTCCTGTTGGACTCCTCTTTCAGCTCTAGAATTGGCTTAATTTCAGGATCAGCAAGTTGATCTTTACGCAGGCTCTCGTCACTCCACGGATCTTGCGATGATGTAGACCCAGTTGTAACTTGTCTTACTATAGGACCTTTGACATTAAATTTCTTCTCAGCCCGGTCGCAGTATCTACAATTATCTGAGCAGGGTCTTCTTGAGAGAGCATCTGCATTTCCATGTGATGAGCCTTTTCGATGGCGTATCTCCATATCGTACTCTTGAAGCTTTTGTATCCACCTGGCTATCTGGCCTTCAGGGTTCTTAAAATTCAATAGCCAAGTTAGAGAAGCATGATCAGTTCGGATCAGGAACTTTCGACCGTAAAGATAGTGATGAAAGTGGTCTATGGCTTTCACTACAGCAAGAAGCTCTTTTCTTGTTACGCAGTAGTTTCGCTCGGCCTTTGACAAGCACTTGCTGAAATAGGCGATAACACGCTCCTGGCCGTCGATTTCCTGGGACAGTACAGCGCCAATGCTTTCGTTGCTTGCATCCGTATCAAGTATAAACTGTTTATCGATTTGAGGATACGACAGAATTGGAGTGGATGTCAAGGCCTCCTTAAGCTTTTCGAAAGCAGCGTCACATTCCTGTGTCCACATAAATTTTTGATTGGCTTCTGTTAATTTATGAAGTGGTCTTGCAATCATCGAGAAGCCTTTGACGAATTTTCTGTAATAGGTGCATAATAGGGTGGGCCGAAAAAAACTTTTTTTCGATTTTCGATTACGGCGGGTGCGGAAAAGTGGTCACTGGTGGCACTCAGTTCATACAAAAAATTTGAGATTTTTTGGACATTTCCTTACCCTGCCGCAAACGGCTTGAAATTTTGCAAAAATGTTCATTTTTGAACTTTTTTCGAAAAAAATTTAAAAATGTTAAATTAAATTTATTTTGGTTGTATTTACTTGAAAAGGCATATTTAATGTACCAAATGTTTAAATAATATATGATCATGCATTATTTAATATCTATGTGTATTATAACTTAGGCTATTTTTAAAGCTTTTTCGCGTATAACAGGAAAAAGTTGTATTTCTTTGAATCGATTGTTAGTTTCTATGTTATTTATGTCCCTTGGTCTTCTTTATATTTTTTCTACGTATCAAACGTCATATATTTGGGGAAAAGACAGCAGTATACTTCAAAAACAAATCTGGAAGGTGAGAAAGTGGTGAAGCAGGACTCTAAGCTAGCGCAATGACTCGTCATAATACTCAGGGAGTGAAGGACGAAATAGCTGAGAGCCAAAATGTGATAAAGGATTCTTATTATTTATCCTTGCTCAGTAACCTGCGACATTTGTTCAATGTTAACGTGAAACCTTTTTGTAGTGATTATACAGTGCTTTTTGGTTCGTTTAATGAGCTATTATAGTGTTTTGTGCGTTTTATTACAACGAGCTTAGAAATGACTAATATAAAGGGCCATGACAATGCAAAGACACGGAATAGCGTGAAAAGTTACTTTTTGGGGGCATCTTGCATATTGAAAGAATTGCAATTGCGAGCTTATGCTGATAATCATGCGCCACTACTACTGGTTGCTTCACCATGTAGAAGTTGTGACAGCAGAGGATACGAATCTCGTCATCTATAAAAACAGTCAGAAGAGAGAAATAGAAACTTGGAAAGAAGATACAGGCAGAAGAAGTTATTGAAAGAAGGAAAATTAAAAGCATATTTTTTGATGGTAGAAAGGATAAAAGTATATTAAGAGGAAGAAAAATAACAAGCGGCACCGTCGAGAGAAAGGCGAGGAACACACCACCGCGTTCTGGTCACGGAAAAGAAATAGCAAAATCATTATACAATCTTCCAAGTCACCACATGTTAGACTTTTCTGAACTGACGAGGTATCAAGGTAACGGAACGAGGTGTCAAGTGACCCGAGTATTCCTAACCAGGTTCAAACAACACGATGATGTGTTCCTCGCCTTTCTCTCGAGGGTGCTGCTTGTTATTTTTCTTCCTCTTAATATACTTTTATCATTTCTATCATCAAAAAGTACGCTTTTAATTTTCCTTCTTTCAATAACTTCTGCCTGTATCTTCTTTCCAAGTTTCTATTTCTCTCTTCTGACTTTGTTTTTATTGATGACGAGATTCGTATCCTCTGCTGTCACAACTTCTACATGGTGAAGCAACCAGTAGTAGGGGCGCATGATTATCAGCATAAGTTGTCAATTGCAATTCTTTCAATATGCATGATGCCCCCAAAAAGTTACTTTTCACGGTATCGCGTGTCTTTGCATTGTCATGGTCCTATATACTAGCCATTTCTAAGCTCGTCGTAATAAAACGCACAAAACACTATAATGGCACATTAAACGACCCAAAAAGCACTGTATAATCACTACAAAAGGGTTTCACGTTAACACTGAACAAATGTCGCAGGTAACTGAGCAAGGATAAATAATAAGAATCCTTTATCGCATTTTGGCTTTCAACTGTTTCGTCCTTCACTCCCTGAGTATTACGCCGAGTTATTGCACTCGCTTAGACTCCTGCTTCACCACTTTCTCACCTTCCAGATTTGTTTTTTAAGTATACTGCTGTTTTTCCGCCAAATATATGACGTTTGACACATAGAAAAAATATAAAGAAGACCAAGGGACATAAATAATATAGAAACTAACGATCGATTCAAACAAATACAACTCTTGCCTGTTATACGCGAAAAAGCTATAAAAATAGCCTAAGTTATAATACACATAGATATTAAATAATGCATGATCAGATCTTATTTAAACATTTGGTACATTAAATATGCCTTTTCAAGTAAATACAACCAAAATTAATTTAATTTAAAATTTTTAATTTTTTTTCGAAAAAAGTTCAAAAATGAACATTTTTGCAAAATTTCAAGCCGTTTGCGGCAGGGTAAGGAAATGTCCAAAAAATCTCAAATTTTTTGTATGAACTGAGTGCCACCAGTGGCCACTTTTCCGCACCCGCCATAATCGAAAATCGAAAAAAAGTTTTTTTCGGCCCACCCTAGTGCATAATCCTAGAAAACTTCGAAGCTGGTGAACATCTGCTGGACGATTCCAATTTTTCACGGCCGATATCTTCTCCGGATCAGTCCTAACTCCTTCCGCCGAAATGATGTGTCCAAGGTAGGCGACTTCATTGCGAAACAAACTGCACTTCGAAGGGCTTAACTTCAAATTAGCTTCCTTTAATTTTTGTAGCACCCGCCTGAGGTTGTTCAGATGTTCATCAAAAGATTTTCCTATGATTATGATGTCATCTAAATAAACAAGACATGCTTCATACGACAGCCCCCGGAGAACCGTTTCCATAAGCCGTTCGAAAGTTGCAGGTGCGTTACATAGACCAAAAGGCATTACCTTGAATTGCCATAATCCTTGTCCCGTTGTGAAGGCAGTCTTCTCGCGGTCGTCGGGATGGATCTCTACCTGCCAGTAACCACTCTTCAGATCCAGAGTCGAGAACCAAGTGTTGCCCGCAAGTGTGTCGAGAGTGTCGTCGATCCTTGGTAGAGGGTAACTATCCTTTTTAGTGACGTCATTCAGTCGGCGGTAGTCTACACAAAATCTTGTTGAACCATCCTTCTTTCTTACTAATACAATGGGAGACGCCCATGGACTTGTCGATGGTTCGATGACGTCATTTTCTTCCATATCTTTAATTAAATTCTGCACCTCTTCTTGCTTGGCAAAAGGTAATCGTCTAGGGTGCTGTTTAATAGGAGAGTGATCTCCCGTGTCAATTCGGTGTTGTGCCATTTTAGTTCGTCCAAAGTCTTCAGAAGTTTGGGAAAATAAACTTTGGAATTCTCTAATTAAACTTTCAGCAGCATCTCTCTGGTTTGGATCTAAGTCCGTATTTTGTAACAAATCCTTGACTAAATTATCTGAAGATTTCTGAGAGTGATTGGAATTTTGACTTACGCACGTCACAGGAGCACATGATGCTATCACCTCTCCTTTCTTGATAGTCCTCGTCTTATCACTGATGTTAGCAATTCTGACTGGAATGGTCTTTTTCGAGAGGTCTACTACAGAAGAAGCCACCAATACTCCTGCTTGTGTAGTATTGTCTACTGGATAATCTATATGGCCAAATCGGTAATTAGTTTCATTTTTTATTTCAGCTGGAACTAAAAATTCTGTTCTTGGATCTAGATTAATGTCTTCTTTGGCTATTACTATTTGTTTACATTCAATTTCGTTATTTAATCCAAAAAGACTTATTTCTTCAAATTTTGAGATCATTTTGTTATTTTTGAAATCAAGTCTGAAGTCAAACTTCTTCAGAAAATCTAGTCCGATTAAGCAAGGATCTGTTATGTCAGCCACATATGCCGTATGGTAATATTTCGTTCCTCCAAAGTTGATAGTTAAATTGACCTTTCCATATATGCCAATCTTGTCGCCCGTCACAGTTTGCAGGGTAACGCATGGTGGAGTCCAGATGAGTTTACATTTCAATTTTCGAGCCAAATCTTCTCTTATTATTGTCACATTGGCTCCTGTATCGACAATCATACGGCACTGAATTCCGTTAATAAAGCCTATCACATATAATTCGTTATCACCGCCGCTCATTTTTGATATCTGGAGGATCTTCAGGTGGGGCTTTTCATTCTCTGGCAACCTCCGCCCCGCGAGATGGCCAAAATTTAGTTTCCCTGCTGACTGTTTGAATTTATCTCACGTTCGTGGATTTTGGGGCAATTTCTTCGGAGATGTCCTGTATCACCGCATCCCCAGCACGTGAGATTCTGTCTTCTTGAGCTTGTTCTTCCGTATTTCAAAGCTTCAAGCTCTTGATTTATTTTCCTAATTTCTTTCAAGATGTCGATTTCATTGTCTGAGCTTTTGTTCACCGTTGCCCCTCGGACTGAATGACGATCTCTTCGGCTGGCTTGTGTAGCTGCTTCCAACTTTAAGGCATATAGTAGTGCAGCCTTTAAATCCTGTACATCTGCCATTCGTACCGCTCTTTGCACTTCTGGATCTTTTATTCCGTCTACAAAATATTGCAGTGAGAGCATTTCCCGTACATTTGTTGGACAGTCACTGAATGCTAAATTTGCAAGTCGTTCAATTTCCGAGGCAAACTCTTGAAGGGTTTCACTCGATTTTTGATGGCGGCTCTTCATTTGTATTCTCGTATAATTCTTGAAGAATTTTTCGCCGAATCTCATTTCAAGTGCACAACTTAAAGTCTCAAAATTGAGTTGCGTCATATCGGGCAATGTTTGCAGCACGTCGGCGGCTTCTCCTCTTAAAGATGCTGCCAGTTGACAAGCTTTCACCTCGTCACTCCATTTGTTCGCTTCGGCTACAATGGTGAATTGGGTCTTGTAAACTTGCCAGGAACTCTTTCCGTCATATGTCGACAGCTTGATGTGCACGGGAGAAGCAGGCGGATTCCTAAATTCTTCATAATTACCACTGGACGCTGAAAGCTTCTTCTCGAGATCTTGTACTCTTTTATTTAGCTTTTCATCTATTTCAACTATTTTTCCTTCCATTTTCTCTTCAACATTTTTAACATCATTCTGAATTTTCTCTTCTACTTCCTCTATTTTCCTTTCCATTTTCCCTTCTACATTACTAACTTCTTTCTGAATTTTCTCTTCTACTTCCTCTATTCGTCTCTCTACCGACGAGAACTTTTCTTCTAAAGTTTTCTTCATTTCTTCTTGGCCTATATTAATCTTTTCGGTCACTTCTTCTTGGCATTTGTCAATTTTGTTTGTCAACTGTTCCATTCTTTCTTCGTTTTTATTCATTTTATCCGCCAACTCTTCTTGGCCTTTATTCATTTTATCCGCCAACTCTTCTTGGCCTTTATTCATCTTTTCCGCCAACTCTTCTTGGCCTTTATCAATTTTATTGGTCAGCTCTGTTCTTAATCCGTTAATAGCTTCTAACAGTTCTTTCAGTTGTACGTCCATTGTTCGTGTTTTCGCCATAAGATCCCGACTCCTGACACCAAATGTTGCAGCGTATATTGGGTTCTTTCGATCTTATGGTTAGACAACTTCAAACTCTTTTCTCTTAGAAAAGTAGAAAATAATTTATTTACAGATCTTCAGAACAACAGAGTCTTCGAAACTCACAAATATTACAAGATATTCCAAAATAACTGTTTAGATCTATCGAACAAGTACAAATATAGGTCGCAGAGACTCTTTATACAATGTCTCAACACTATATCACATTCAAAACAACGTAGATAAAACTCAATACATCAAGCAAACTTGCTTGGACAATCTCTAGTAGCTCACTCAATGACTGACTGGTAAATAATAACAACAGCTCGCATCGCTTCTCTTCTTATATAGGTTCGGAGCATGTGCTAGAAATTTCTAGAACCTACTCGAAAAAATCCACGGAACAACAAACAATGTATCAGTATATCTAAGGGGGGTTACCAGAGAGGAAAGGGTTACCATCGCCAACAATCGCCAAGTTTGTCGCCAACTTGGCGATATATCGCCAAATTTGGCGACCAAAATTAGTCGCCAAAAGTGACGCCAACTTGGCGATATCTTCATTATTTCGCCAATCTGCCGTAGACATACACTGAAAATAATGGACAAGTTTGCTTGATAACAGAGACAATGTAACAAAAACTAATATAAGTAAAGGAATGGAGCTTAATAAGATTATTTACATTATTTTACAGTACAAACACTAACTATTTACAAAATTCGTAACAATATGTTTGCAATCCGAATTCTCATCATGGAAATTCTTAGAATCTGTGACAGAAGAATAAAAAGGTTCAACAAACTCGATTAAAAAATAAACAGACAAAATCACTGCTAGATTTTTAGCATGTACTTTACATTGTAATTTTTTTAAATACTTCAGATAAAATCATTAGTTAAATGTTGGAACACTTGTTGCCAGCTGCCATTTTATGATTTATTTTTATTTATTTATTATTATTTTCTTTTCATAGAAAATGTAAACATTTCGTTGTTTATTAGTTGGAGACAATTGCGTTAAAACATTCCACTTCCATCTTGCTTATTTTAAACAATAGTTTCATATAGATTATTATTAATCGCAGCTTAGCCAAGACATTTTAAAGATTAATTTTGGAATTTTGACTGACTTCTTTGATTGATTAACTGCTGGGAAAATGGCAATTAGAGAAAATATTTGCTTATTAATTTGTTGCTATTTAATTTTAGCAGATAATAGGACATTCATTAAAAATTGTAAAAATCACGTTAGTCTACTGCTAAAACGTAAAAGGAAGGAAATACAATAAAAACCCTGTAGCATCGATCTTATTTGATCAACTATTGCTTTGATCACCTTATATAGTAGTTAGATGTAATGCATTTCCACTCTCCCTCTATAATGAACACCCCCATAATCTGAACATTTTTGGACGGTCCCGTAAGTGTTCAGATTAGAGAGAGTTCACTGTATATATACTATATATATTTACATGCATATCAAGTACAAATATCCCATTAATAAAATAATGTTCATTTTAACATCCAAATTTTCCTAATTTGCTTCAAAAATATACCTATTCTACAGTAAAAGAAAGTTTTCCATACTCTGTGTGTGTATCAGTTCGCAATTTAGCAAAATCTACGGCACGTACGATATAGAAATTTTAGGAAATTTTGTTTAACTCTTTTGGTCCGAATTTTTTCTCAATTTGCAGAAAAAATTACTTTTACGTTAATAACATTAACACTACCCATCCAAAATGATTAATTTGTGTGTAGCGAGTATTTCATTATGCGAAAGATAACGAATGTTTTTGTTTTGTGCATTATTCAATTCATATTCATATCATAATAGGCTAAAGAAGAATTTTCGGAGATGTTTAGAAAATAATATATTATTCATGCTTAACTCATTCTTGTTGCGTAATACTTTTACTTTTTTATTATTATTAATTTTTTTTTTTCATAACTCACGAAAGCTTTAACTCTTTGAATATTGTTCGTTTAATTTTCTTAAAGAGACTTTTTTTTTCTAAAATTCTGCCAAAACAGTAAAGTAAATTAACATTTCTTTTAAAGTACACGTTAAAGTCACGCGATCTCTGAGTTGAAGGGCAAACGAACTGGAAAACCATTAATATGAAAGTGAAAAAAGTTTCCATTGGGCTTTTACTATGGCAATCGTCCAAATCTGGGTTTATTAAAATATTTATATTCAACAGTTGGCAACATTTCAATTTTAAACTTTAAGGAATTTTCTTTAAGTAAACTAGCATACCCAGCCCGCTTCGCCGGGCTTAATTTGAAGGTTTATTTAATAATTTATGTGTATGGTACGCTTCTCTCTCAGCTCGCGACGGATCCCCCGGTGACTCTCCCCGGACCATCGGCACTCCACGTGCGTCGGGTGAGCGTCAGAACAAACTTTCAGCATATACATATGGGTGGTTGTACTTGAATGCACAGACCTGCGCGTTTTTTTCTATCTTGCTTTTATACCTCTGGACCGAGTTGGCGCATTGCCAAGATTTGCTTCCTCTGGACCGAGTTGGCGCATTGCCAAGATTTGCTTTCGCCTGTGCCTCAATTATCCTCAGAATTCCTTTTATATATATAGATTTTGGATTTTTCAACTCGCATGAAAACGACAGAAAATATTATTTAACGTTGAATCAATTCATTGCTTGGTATAAAACGTGGGAAATTCTAACTAATGTCCACTTTTGTGAATTTATTGCTATATTTACATAATAGATGTTTGAATGCTCAAATGTGACAAAACATCTTTTGCGTTTAAAGAGTATATCTTTGTTTAGTAACGTTTAATGTTCTAATTCATCGGTTCCCAAACTGGGGTACGCGTATCCCTGTGATACGGCGGCCTGCTGGGGGTACGTGAAAATAATATCGGTAATGGCTGAAATCTCAAAAATGGCTAGTAAAGTCACAAAAATGTTGAAATGACAATTTGTAATTTGTAAAGATTTATTATATGGTTGTGATTTGTGATAAGTACATAACTAATGAAAAATAGCACGTTTGCGTTATCTTTGCGTGAAGAGCGGAAGGGGGGGGGGATTGGAGTGTGTTTATGAGAAATGAGGGTACTCTGAAATGAAAATTCTAAAAAAGGGCTACGTGAAAGAAAATAGATTGGAAAGTTCTGTTCTAATTAATACCATTTTTGCGGGTGCGTTATTGCGATACTGACTCAAAACCCAAACTCTCTTTCTGTTTTGTCACTGTACGCATTTTTCCGATTTTTAGTGCCAGCAAATCTTGAAAATTCATAAAATTCAAACTATCGCAACTGGGTAAGTTTTTGTTTTAATAAAATGAAATTTTTACTGTTTTGTTTCTAGAACATGTTGGAAGGTTTATTTGACTATAGGAACCTGTAGAAAAAGTTAAATTTCGTAACTTAATATATATATATATATAACCATTATACAATACTACTATTCAACATCTACAATGAGTATAAAATAACCCAGTACATAACAAACTTAAACAAGATAAGAAGAATTAGCAATGTTCGAACAATAATGAATGTTACTAGAAATTGTGATTCTTGATTCGTTCTCAAGGGTAATATCACATAGACACAAGAATTACGATTAGTTTCTGATGAGAAATCAGGAAAATCCTAAAAAGGATTTCTATATTACCCGATTAATCGTAACCACACAATTTAAGTCAGACCAATAATAACAGAATTAGAAAATAGAAAAAGATACATTATACAATCGCCAACATGTGGGAAAAAATTCAAATGTGCAAGCTCATTTCACTAATAATTAAGAGATGAGATACAGTTAAGAATATGTTGTAAAGAGATTAATAATAGAAACCAAATATATATTATAATTATTATTTTATTTAAAAAAAAACTATTATTAATAATATTAAATTATTAAAATAATATTAAACAAAACATGTTATGCAAATTAATGGAAATAATGTAATTTTATTAAAATGATAAAAAGTTTGAAATAGAATTAGGTCAGAAGTTATCAAGTAGAGGGATTTTTAAAAAAATGTTTGAAGGCACCATCCATTAAAATTAATAGTCATTATTCATAATATTGTTATTATTTAATATAATTATTAATGATATTATTTTAATTATGAGCTTAAAAGCAATTTTTACTTCTACTTTATGAATTATTTAATTTTTTGCATTAAGTATTGTGCCACCACATATATTACAATGTTATTCAAAATTAGAAGGGCCATCTTTATATTCATTATTGTAGCCTACCCGCAGCTGTCTTATCAATCGAAATGGATCTGGGCTCGATTCCTTCCTTTTTTTATAGGCAGGAAAACTCATTAACATTTACCTAAGTACTTATTTTTCGAAATATATGTCATTGCCGAAAGTTATAAGATTAAGAATTTATAAAATCGAATTTGTTTTTGTCAGATGCTCAAAGATAATAATACTTACTAAAAAATTCATTATTCACAAGTAATATAAAGTCAAAGACTCAAAGATATATGCTAAAAGATGACTTCCACAGACTGTGATGTATCGAGCTGTTTTTGTATAGAATTGTCACCGAACGACAAAACTGAATCGATTTTTAATAGGGGATGCAAATAGAATGTAGTGAAAGATTAAAATAAGGTAGAAAATTTCAATAGATAGAAAATAATTGAATCGAATTTATGAACATTTTTTAACTCTGTAGAATAAAAGTAAAAAGGAAAACAACTTTTAATTCTCCAAAGTTCTTTATCTTTATTCAGAAAAATTCTCTGTGGTGATAAGGAATTATTTTCTTTTATAAAAACAATTTGACCTATGTACTTTTTTAAAAGGAATCAAACAAATTTACTTTCACGAAAACCCATTTTATCAATTTAGGAGAACTTTTAAACTCCAGTCAACATATCATGACCGGGAATTTCACATCCGTCAATCTTCCATCAATCCATCAGCACATGATTTTCAATAAAGAGTTGGGGAATACCCTGTCAGTTTCGTGGAAGCAAATAAAAGATATGCAAGAGGGAGCTTCTTTGTGAGAGTTACTCTGAAATTCATATTGATAGAAAACCAAGAATAAAGCATAAAATAGTTTTTTTTTTTTATTAAAACTTATTTTTCCTTGTTAAGTCACGCGACAATATACTCGCGCGTGTGGCCGCGTTGTTTACGATTTTCTCGTTCATTTCAATATTTATAAATAATTCTTTTCGAATAGGAAATTTAAGGTAATTATCTTACCGGGCAGGCCTTGATTTGCGCCGGAGACCCCCCCCCCCCTGCCCCCGAAGTCTAGTATAATAGGGCTTTTTAGCTCGCAAGCTGTCAAAGACTGAGAACTTATGTGCCCGCTGGTTTTGTATGTACGTATCGCGATAATTCTTGATAGAAATATCCGATTTGCTTCAAATTTTGGATATAGGTTTATTCTAATAACGCGTTTCCCGTATTAGTTTTAGGGTTAATTTTTTAAATATAAAGAAGAGAAATGGGGTTAAACCCCCTTTAATTTAGATAAACATATTTTTCATGCAGAAATGTCCGATTTCCTTCAAGTTGTGTATATAAGATTGTTCTGATAAGGCGCTTCCTTGATTAGTTTTGCTGGCTCATTGTTTAAGTATAAAGGAAGAGGGATGGGAGCTAATCCCTCTTAACCCGGGAGTATTCCCTAGTGAGAATTTCTCTCACAGTGCCCAATTGCTTATCTTTTACTTCACATTCATTTAATATCAACTTTTTTGTTTGGCTTAGTATTTTAATCACAAAAGAGGTAAAGTAATCGAAATCACATTTTGAAATTTTATTAAAATGAAAAGTGTTTTAAATAACAGTCTTAAAAAAGGTACAACGGAGAAAGAAAATCTCATGCAGCGAGTTCTCCCGGGTTAATTTAAATACATGGGTTTTTCTTGCAGAAATATGTGATTTGCTTCATATTTTGGGTATATACATATATAATTCATTCTGATAAGGTGCTTCCCTGATTAGTTTTTGGGATTCATTGGTTTTGTTGAGTATAAAATGAGGAGAACGGGAAACTACAGTCATCGCAAAAAAAAAAAAAAAAAAAAAAAATCTTGACACTTGCGATTTTAGATGTTTTATTAAATATCTGAAAATATACACAAAGAATAACTTCGAAACTCCAGATGTATAAACAAAACAGTACAGGTCATATATTTTCGAGAAAAGTTTTTCCAAAATCCAATAGGGGACCGTCAACAAATTGAAAAAGAACGAATATCTTTTGAATAACCATGTAAAGACTATTGTAGTAAAAACGTTCAAACTGCAGATTATGATTAAATGTCTTATGATAATAAACCATGTTCATTTTTATGCGGATAGCATGTATACTCGTAGAGAAATTGAGGTTTTTATAAAAACTGTCCCAAATTTTGCCAAATTTTTTGCTTATAATTTTCAGAGTTCTTAATAAAAAACAATGTTATTTTCAGAAAATATGAGAAAGAACATTGTACATAATATTCTGTCATCAAAATTAAAAAATATTAATAATTATATGAAAAATGAGCAGGTTTACTAAATAAATTTTCACTGCTCATGCGTCATTTCTATAAAAATGTCATTTGCATATTGTGTTAGCTAAATATGTAGAGCAACTTTTGTTAAAGTTTTAAAATCATAGCTTGAAAATTATGAAAGTTATCGTTGATAGAAGAAGATCAAAATCCGTTATTCCAAAAATGAAGCAAAAAGATGAGCTGTATCCAAATATAGTAGTAAGTGCAATAATACTGTGTAGACACTAATCAATGGAATATGGATACAGTCCATCATTTTTTTTTTTTTTTTGTTTGTTTGTTTCATTTTGGGAATATCGGATTTTGATCTTATTTTTTAGACGATAATTTTCAGAATTTTCAAGCTATGAGCTTGAAACTTTAACAAAAGTTGCTCTATACATTTAGCTAACACAATATGCAAATGACATTTTTGAAGTGAAAACTTCTTTAGCGGCGCTGAGCACTTTTTGTATGGGTAAAAACTTCCAAACTCGCGTCAGGGTCACGTGATGCTGATCGAAAAAGCGTAAGATCGAGGGGAAGGGAGAGGAACTAGTATCTCCCACTCTTTCTACCGTGCCTGAGTGTGCTGCTCCGTTTAGGCGGCACAGGGCGCTTGCGCGAATGTCCGTGTGTGTTTTTTTAAGTTATAATTGTATTTAAGTTTAACAACTTATACTGTTAATAGATGGAATAAAATGTTATGAAAGAAAAAGTATGACATTGTGCATTGATTATGCTGCAGTTTCCAACTACTTTTTTTCATTTTTTTTATTGTATTTAAATAATAACAACATAAATTGATACCAAATGGAATAAAAAGTTAAGAAAGAAAAAACATGACATTGCACATCAATTATGCTGCACTTTCCAACCATTTTTTTCAATTCCTTAAATTTTCAATTGTATTTAAAGTTTAACAACTTACATTGTTATCAAATTGAATAAAAAGTTAAGAAAGAAAAGACATGACATTGCTCATCGATTATACTACACTTTTCAACCAATTTTTAAAATTATAATTGTATTTAAAGTTTAACAACATATACTGTTACCAGAAGGAATAAAAGGTTAAGAAAGAAAAAATATGACATTGTGCATCAATTATGCTGCACTTTCCAACCACTTTTTTCAGTTTTTTTAATTTTTGATTGTATTTAAATAGTAACAACATAAATTGATACCAAATGGTATAAAAAGTTAAGAAAGAAAAACATGACATTGCACATCGATTATGCTGCACTTTTAAACCTTTTATATATATATATATATATTTTCAATTGTTTTTAAGGTTTAACAACTTATATTGTTATCATATGGAATAAAATGATAAGAAAGAAAAGACATGATATTGTACATTGATTATGCAGTACTTTCCAACCAATTTTAAAAATTGTAATTGTATTTAAACCTTAACAACTTATACTGTTACCAGAGGGAATAAAATGTTAAGAAAGAAAAAGTATGACGTCGCGCATTGATTACATTGCACTTTCCAACCATTTTTCTCTGTTTTTTTTTTAAATTTTTGATTGTATTTAAATAGTAACAACATAAATTGATACCAAATGGAATAAAAAGTTAAGAAAGAAAAAACATGACATTGCACATCAATTATGCTACATTTCAAAACCATTTTTAAAAATTTTAATTGTATTTAAAGTTTAACAAAATATACTGTTACCAGATGGAATAAAAAGTTAAGAAAGAAAAATCGTGATATTGTGCATCGATTATGCTGCACTTTCCAACCATTTTTTAAAAAATTGTATTTAAAGTTTAACAACTTATATTGTTTGATTACTATTCAATTTGTTGCAAGTTTCAGAAGATACGGTCGTCCAGCAGCAGGAGTAGCTATTTATAAAAGGTTGTTTGATGTAATGGGCATATATTTCCACAATTCATATGAATGTGCATGTGAGGTACACCAGTATGTTTAGTAGTAATGTTTTTGATATCAGTGATATATGTGTTTGTTGTTGCCACTCTGAAAATGAAAAACTAATTGTATTGGTTGCCATTTATATTTCACCGGATAAGTCTTTAAGTGCAAATGAGAATTTTTGTATGAAAATTTATTTATTTGTTCTAAAGAGGCTTCTGCATTACTTCAAGATAGAATTGGAAAGAGATTTGATGATTTGCCGATGATTTTGAGTAGGGATTTCAACATCAACTTTGTGGATGATGAAAATCTACAATTAATTGAATTTTTAAATAGAAAATTTGATTTAACAATGACCAACCATCGCAATCTTAGCACAGAGAGATAAAAAATTACAATTGATGCAGTCATTACAAGATATTTAAATAGAATTGAATCAAAATTGTTTGCTATATATTTTAGTTACCATAAACCTATAATATCAAATCTAGAATATAATGATAATAATGATGATGATGATGATGGAAGAATTGTTGAAATGGGGATGAAAATTCATAAGTTTTATGGGTATTTATTTCAAAGAATACCAACTGACGATATTTCATATTTCATGCATTTGTAAATTTATGTTTTAAGCAATAGATTGCAATTTTTGTATGTAAAATAATATGCATTATTTTTCAAGTACAATAGTGCATTAAATGAAAATTGTAATATAATTTTTGTAGCAGTAGTTTATAATAATGAATAAAAAACACTTCATTTAAAAGTATTTTCTGCACAATAAAATATGTCCAGACGACTAAAAAAATACACACATAATTGTTCAAGTTTTCACTTCTGTCGGCACTCCCAGAGTGCCTTTTTTTTTTTTTTATAGAGTTGACGCATGCGCAGTAAAAATTTATTTAGTAAACCTGCTCATTTTTCATACAATTATTAATATTTTTTAATTTTGATTACATGGTATTATGTACAATGTCGTTTCTCATACTTTCTGAGAAGAACATTGTTTTTTATTAAGAACTCTGCAAATTATAAGCAAAACACTTGGCAAAATTTGGGACCGTTTTTATAAAAACCTCAATTTCTCTACGAGTATACATGCTATCCGCATAAAAATGAACAAAGTTTATTACCATAAGCCACTTAATTATAATCTGTAGTTTGAACGTTTTTACTACATTAGTTTTGACAGGGTTATTCAAAAGATATTCGTTCTTTTTCAATCTGTTGACGGTCCCCTATTGGATTTTGGAAAAAAATCTTCTCGAAAATATATGACCTGTACAATTTTGTTTATACATCTGGAGTTTTGGAGTTACTCTTTATGTATATTTTTAGATATTTAACAAAACGTCTAAAATCGGAAATGTCAAGATTTTTTTTTTGCGGTGACTGTAATTAGCCCTTCTTAATTTAGATAAATGAGTTTTTTATGCACCAATATCTGATTTGCTTGAATTTGGTATACCGGTTTATTCTGAACAGGCGCTTCAATGGTTAGGTTTGAAAGTTGATTGTTTTGGTATAAAGGAGGGAAATGGGTGAACTAATCCCCCCTTGAATTATTTTTAGAGGGACATTTATTCTTTGAAAAAATAGGTCTGTAATGTACAATTAGTGGAAATAGTCTGTGAGTTCAGTGTTATCAATTTAACTGAGGAATATCTTTTTATTTTTTGCATTATTAATACTGCTCATTTTAAAGCTCTGCTCTGCACATTTACGAAGTCATTTTTATTTGTAAATTTATTATAACTGCTATGTATCGTTATTCTGATAGAAAGCAATCTAGTCGTGTTTTCCCTTTTTTTTACAAAAGCATCAAATCTTTCCTTTAACGTTGTCAATTTTTCATTTAATCTGATTTTCAGGGACTCGCCACCATGGAAGAAGGAATATAAACTTTGTATATAGGAAGGTGAACTTTTTATGTGAGAACTTTGTATGTGAAGGAATATAAACTTTATATTATATTCTTTGTTCCATGCTCGCCACAAGTGATTTTTAAGCAAAGGGAATCGATTACAGTTTCAGTTATATGACCAAAGGTGACCTGCCACTCGCAATATTAGGCGTTTTCTAAATATGTAGAAAAATACACGAGGAATTATTCTGAAATTTCAGGTGTGTAAACAAAATAGTACAAGTTATATAAAGATTTTTTTTTCTCGAAATCTCATAGGGGACCGTTAACAAATTGAAAAAGAACGAAGATGTTTTGGATAACTCTGTCAAAATTAATGTAGCAAAAGCGTTCAAACTGCAGATTGTGATTCAGTGGCTTATCGTAATAAACTGTGTTCACTTTTTTGAGGATAGCATCAGTGGCGCAGCCAGAATTCGGTTCTAAGGGGGGTTTTGAGTTTCTGATAAAGGTTATTTGAATCGCCGGTTAATAGAATCAGTACTAATTAGAATATTTACTGTATAATACTTAAACTCAAAAAGCGTCTGTGTGGCCGGAAATCATCATTTTTTTTTTAGCATGAAGCATCTAAGAAAAGTAATTTAGTTCAAATAATCAATTTTTACTTAACTGATACATGTAATATGCACTTTCACAATTTTAAGTAGAATTTTCGCCATTTAATTGAATCACTTTATTAAATGAAATCTGATTCAATAAAGTGGCGGATTCCGGAATGCGCCAAAACATTTAGATATTAAGTTTGAATTTCATTCATATAAGCAGCAATTATAGCGATCTTTCTCAGCTCTGGGAGGGGTTTTAACCCTAAAACCACCCCCTTGGCTGCGCCACTGGATAGCATGTATAATCGTTGAAAAATTAAGATTTTTGTAAAAACAATCGCAATTTTTTCGAAGTTTTTTGCTTATAATTTGCATGCAGTGTTCTCAATATTAAAAAAAAATGTTTTTTTCAGAAAATATGACAAACAACATTGTATATAATATTCTGTAATCAGAATTTAAAAATAATAAAAATTGTATGGAAAATAAGCAGATTTACTAAATAATGCTTCACTGCGCACGCGTGAATGCAATCAAATAATAATTTGCATAATGTTTTAGCTAAATATATAGTGCAACTTTTGTAAAAGTCTCAACAATTTAGTTTAAAGATTCTAAAAATTATCGTCGATAGAATAAACTCAAAATCATTTATTCCCAAAATGAAGTAAAAATGTGACGGGCTGCATTCGTAGGTACATCTATTGATTAATGTCAATACTGTATACAAAATATTGATATTATCAATGGATTTGCATTTATACAAATTATATAGTATGCATAAATATCGTGAAACTTAAAAGTGCATATCATAATTAAAAATGCATTGCCTGCATCATCACTACTACACCAGTATACTTCGGACAGAATATACCATCTGAAATCTTTTGTATGCCCCTGTAAATATTACTCACTTTGTAATATGCATGAAATATCTTATAATAAGCTACACCGACGTTTAGCAATATTATTATGCATGGAATAGTTTAATAGAATAAAAATAAGCCGCAAACTATTAAACTATTATACTTTTTATACCGTTATGTAATGGAATTCTTTTGTGAGGCCCTGTAAATTAATAACTATTCTTTGCACCACCGCATATTCTACAGAATGCATATTTTAATGCACTTCGTAAATGCATATCATTTTTTTTAACATTTGAACACTTTTTCCCATTGGCCGTACATGTAACGGAAAACTTTTGACTGTCCTTGTAAATAAATTGAACATGCTACAAACTTAATTTGAAATAGGGTTCGTGCTAGGGTATATGTAAATAACATCCAAAAATTTCAGGGTAACTCGAGTATATTTACGAGATCATTTAGAGCGCGACCAGACGGACAGACAAACCGAAATCATAAAAATCTTAAAAATTATACACAAAAAACTTTTCTATTAATATCTGTAATAAATTTTTCTCTTGCTAGCCTTTTTCTTTTTCTAAAGAATTTACGTTTCGTCGGGAATTTCCCAACCCCCGCCTCCGTCAATTTACCTGTTTAGAATTCCTACTTGAATTTAGGAAATACCGCGACGTTTTCGAAGAAGTCTTTAGAAATTCAAGAAGTGTCCTTTTGTGAACACTGCTACAAATTTGAATTCGTACGACACGGAGTGAGGGAAGGGTTTTGTCGTTTTGTTTTGTTTTATTTGTTAATGCGGTTTACCTTTAATGAGCATTGTGATGAATAGGAAATATTTCGTCGAGCTTGTTGGCCAAACAAATGGCAGCAGGCGGAAAAACCATCATATGTTAACCTATTTTTAAAAAATTTTATTTGATAACATTTTCTGGTTTTTGTGTCATTGTACTGAATATGCGTTCGGCATTCGACACGTGATTCTGCGAATTGGATGTATAGGAGGTGATTCCCTTGTGATTTCCCTTGTGTGTTGATGTTGGAAACTAACTCCCAAAAAGGGTGCTGTTTTTGTTCAATTATGATTTTTTTAAAACTAAAGCTCACCTCGGGTTGATCAGGGACGTATGTGAAATAGTCAGGCAATATTTAAAACAATAATATGTAGTAAATGATCATTAGATTAAAAAGATATTTAGTTCTATAAAAAGGTACATCGAAATTCAAAAAACAGCATATTGAGAAATATGAGTTTAAACTTTATGTATTATTTATGCATAATTAGTATGTAGAATTTATTATGTACGATTAGTACAATAGCGCAGCCAAAATTTCGTTCTAGGGGAGGAGGGGGGGAGGGGTGAGTTTCTGATAAAGGTGATTGTCGGTTTTTTGAATCACCAGTTAACAGAATCAGTTCAATACTAATTAGAATATTCACTGTATAATACTTAAACTCAAAGAGCATCTGTGTGGCAGGAAATCATCGTTTTTTTTTTTTAGTATAATGAGTCGCAGAAAAGTGATTTAGTTCAAATAAACAATTTTTACTTAACTAATCCATGTAATATGCACTTTCACAATTTTAAGTAGATTTTTCGCCATTTAAATCTGATTCAGTAAAGCGTCGGATTCCGAAATGCATCAAAACATTTAAATATTAAGTTTGGTTTTGATTCATATAAGCAGAAATTATAGCGACCTTTCTTAGCTCTGGGACGGGTTTTAACCCCAAAACCTCCCCCTTGGCTGCGCCACTGGATTAGTATGAGCATGTATTATTTATGTATGATGTAAACAAACTAAATTACTTAGATAATTTAAACTTCTTATCGTAGAAACAACAAAATAACATACTATTTGAAAGAAGAACAAGTAAGAAAAATCATGCGTTAAGCATAGATTATGAAACACTTTCCAACGCTTCCTGAAATCTTTAACAAAACTTTGTTATTTAGGGAAATAAGATGCTACTGTCCATAGCCAAATATGTATTGAAATACTTTTGAACATCCCTGTATTTGAACCTTCGGTTGATATATATATATACAATATAATGGGAAAATTTAGTTTAGCAAGAAAATGCTTAACTGGCTGAAATTTCTCTTGCAGCACTTTATTCTAATAGATGGAAAGTACTTGAATACTTTTGTTCAGCCTTATTGTCTACCTTACCTTCATAACACGCCAATATTTAGTTAAAATTCAGTTCAAACAAACACATTCTTAAAGCTACTTAAATCAGATTTCCAGAAATTATCACATATGAGTGACCATGTCGCTAATTCTTTGCGTGACCCTGTATATCATTTTATCTATATTCTACAAACATTTCTTAGTAAACTGAAAGCAGTTCAAAGTAAAAATGCATAACTACCACCTTTAAATTAACTACTCTCATATTCAGTAACCTTTATGAGTTCTTTTGTATAACCCTGTATATCAACTGTAACATTTATATACACCATATAATTTGCAGACATATTGTAAAACTTAAAAGCGCATATCATAATTGAAAATGCATTTCAACCATCCATCAGCTATCATCGATAATACACAGTATTTCGGATAAAAATATAGGGTTTGAAATATTTTGTGTGTCCTTGTAAAAGCTATTCACTGCATATTATGCATTAAATATTAAGTCTCAGCGGCGTTTATCAATTTTATGATACTTGAAACCGTTTAACATTATTAAAATATGTCGCAAACAATTCCCTCCTTTATTATTGTGTAATGGAATTCTTTTGAGTGGCCCTGTGAATGAATAATAACTATTATTTTGTCAGCATACTTTACAAAAAGCGTATTTTAATGCACTTTGCGAATCCATGTAAATTTGAATAAGTTTAACAGGGTGTAACACCTTTAAAATTCATTTGATACGATTTTTTCCCATTGGCCGTAATGTATCAGAAAACTTTTGACTATCCCTGTAAATAAACAAATCATAGTAGAAACTTCATTTTCAATAGGGTTCGTGCTAGGGTAAACATTAATAACATATAAAAATTTCAGAGCAATCTGAGTATATTTACGGGAGTTAGAGTGCGGACAGACGTCCAGACAAACCGAATGCATAAACACTTTTCAACTTTGTTGGAAAGTGTTAAAAATGAAATATATAATATATATATATAAAAGAAGTTTTGTCTTTCAACTGTCTTAAAATGATTTTTTTTCTTTTTGATTCAATAGCTGAGGTCTTTCTCTACAAAGGTCCTTTTTTAATTTTTTTTCGTTTTTGTATTTTATTATCAGGATACTTTCACTTTCGGAACTTGTTTAGAAAATAAAAGTATCCTCTTAAAAAAAAACCTGCAAGCAAAATCGAAGGAAAAAAAAGTAAGAAAAAAACAATAGAGATGGGCTTTATTTCTAGAGATACACTTTAGCTATCAAGAGAAGAAAAAAAAAATCATTTTAAAATATTGAAATACAAATGAGATAATTAAAAAAAATATTTCTTTTAAATAAAATTAGCGATTTTTTTTTTGTGTGTCATTGAAATAGCCTCTTAAACAATGAATTTCGTAAAATGAACATTCTCTAAATGACCTTGAATTTTAAAGTCTCTCTGTCTGTCTTTCACGAATCATTAAACTTGGTAGTTAACACTTGAAATAAAAGCTTAAAATGAACGAGTTAATTTGACTACAATAATTATATAACGTGTAAGAAGTAATAACAATTAAATGAACATGCTATATTTTCTAGAAGGAAGACAAAAAGCCATTGAACTAAAATGATGTTTTGATGGGTCATTTTCTGGATAGAAGCGTAACTAATCGATTATAGATGACATTTCTACCACTTTTTTGTCACCACTGTAAACTTTTCGGGAGAATGTTTTCTCTTTCTAGAAAGTTCGACGGGGATGAAAACAACAACAACATTTGGGTAAATTTATTGGTAATGTTTTCTATAATTGTGCAACTTTTTATACTTACCGAGAATTAACTATAAAGTAAACATGTGCTTAAAATTATACTGTGAAACTCCATTTTTCCGAATTAATGAGTTCTGGACGTTATATGAAACAGAAATTTGGGTGGTCATAATCAGGGCTGCGGAGTCGGAGTCGGACTCATTGAAAAACAAGCCGACTCCGACTCTAGCTTTTTTTGTTAGACAGTTTGAAGTGAAATTAACCCTTAAGTGGTAACCATGGGTCACTAGTGCCTCGGTCAAATTTTCTTTCCTTGCTAGCTTAGAGGAGAGAGTGGGGAGCGGGATTAAACTACTCTGAAAAAAATAGTACACTAGTAGGCTATTAGCTCCCGAAACGCCGATGTTTTAGTGCGTTCACAGCCGACGTAAGAGCCAGTCAAAATTTCGAAAAGGCACGAGTGACCCAGGGTTACCATTTACGTTGACGAAAAGTGTAAGGTAAGAAAAAATTTGTTTGGTTAGGAATTGATGTTTTTTTTTTTCATAAAAAATCGATACATTACACTCACTTGGGTTTCCGAACCTTTATTTACTGCAGCAAGTGTCACAGACCTGTGTGCAAGGAACACAGACATCAAATCAGTTTCGATTGTTTATAAATGATGATATTAGTGTTGCTGTAATTTTTCATTATTGTATTTTTGGTTTAATTAATTAAAGTTTGATAATTAACATCATTATCATAAATAAAATTGATTAAAAACTAATAAAATTTCTATTTCATTGTAAATTGTACCTATTTATAAGTTAAAAAAACGTCATTTTTATGCTCAAAACTTAAGCATTTTTTAAATTTATACCGGCTATTTTTATTTTTTTGTAAAAGTACCATTCTTGATCTTCAATTTCCCGTTTGAAACAGCAAAAAATGTCAATTCTATCCAAAGTTATGATTTTTTAAAGAAAATGTGCATTTTTCACATTTTTATTTGTTTATTTAAACCTATTGTTTAAACAAATTAATAAATCAGCAATATTGTGACTGATTCTTGTTCAAGGGTAGTTGATGTAATATCATGAATTTTTTTAGAATTTTTAAAGCACTTTAAACCACTTTTTACAGCGCTAAGCACGAGTGACCCATGATTACCGTTTAAAGGTGCCGAAAAACACGTTACCGTTTAAGGGTTAAACCAATTACATGTAATTTTAAATAAATAAAATAGTTATTAATGTTGTTTTTGGATTATATAGGGCTACCCAATATACTGCTCTGCTTGGCGTACAAAGTAGGTGAAAATCGTTTTAATAACAACTGTAGTAGATTTCGAATTATTTACAAACTAGTAAAATTCTCATTTGTTTTTCTTTTTTATCGAAATTTTTCTTCTCTGGAGGAAATAAATTAACATTCAAATTGTAAAGGTTTTCCCTTTTCAAGCCCATGGATCCGAAATAGTAAAATTTCTGTTTTGTTTTCTTTTTTAGATTTCGATAGTTGGATTTTTCAGGTTTGTGGTACGCAAAATTCAAAATTTAGAAAAAACTGAAAATACGTTTTTCCATTTTTCTTTTAAAGCTCTAAAAACTGAATTAACACCAAAATAGTGAAATTTTCGACTTATTTTTCTTCCGTTCCCTCAAAATTTTAACCAACAGTAACACTAGTATAATTAGCCAATCCGGAGTCGGAGTCGGAGTCGAGGTCGTTACAATTTCCGGAGTCGGAGTCGGCCATTTTTTCCACCGACTCCGCAGCCCTGGTTATAACACCGTATATACTCGTGTATAAGTCGTGAAATTTCTGACAAATTTCGGCAAGCAAATTTGGGGGAGGGAGGCGGGTCAACTTTTATACACAAGTCTTTTTTTTTTCCCGAATGTCGCAAATTTCTGGCTTTTTACGTGCAGTATAGTAAAATACTATATAAAATATACAAAATAATAATAATTTATCATTATTTTTTGTTAATGATTTGTTTTTGTTTATTTACCGCTTTTTTGCATTGGCAAGTGGCATCTTTGGTTTGATTTTGTGCAAAATTGAAGTAAGAAGTTAGGGGGTCGACTTATATACGGGTTTTTGGCTTTTTTTCAGAATCTGCATTCGAAAGTTAGGGGGTCGGCTTATACACGAGTATATAAGGTATATATGTCATTACCCTGGGTAATAGTGCTATAAACTGATGACTCGCTTATATAGGAATTATGTATCGTTAACATCTGGATTAAGGCATAGATTCCATTGACAAGACTGATACAAATTATATGCAAGTTTTAATAGGCAAAAAGGAGGTTTGCGTCTGAATCGATACGGCATGGTCCGGTGATTCCGGTTTCCTTGTCCGGACTTTCGGGCCTCGGAAGAGGTACAGTCTAAACTAATCGAACGTCAGAATGAACCTGCTCTGATCTTATTCGATTGTTCCCAGATAGAGACGCAAAAACACCAAGTCATACATATAATATTATGCGCTAAGATTATTGCTAATAGTCCAAGAGCCGACTGCACAAAACCCTAAGTCATCGAGCACAAGAAAAATTCCTTTATCTTATCGAAGAGTAGTCATAGGGGAATCTAATCATCCATGTTTGCCGGAAGCGAAGCGGTGCGTGCATAAGCCAAGAACTGACACCAGTGATGGTGGACTCGTTGGTTAGCATTGTGTTTGTTCTACAATCAAAAGTATGAAAACATGGAAAACTGGGTGCAGGAAAACACAATGCTAACAGCGCCGTGCGAAAAGGGGGAGCGGGCACGGAAATGTAGGAGGCGCCAAATTTACACCACCAATGTCCTTTTTTGGCTTGTCACAAGAAAAAGTTGAGAAAAAGGGTTGTCAAATTGAAACTTTGCCCCGGGCGCAGTTTTCTTGTCGTACGCCTCTGATGCTAATCCTACGAGTCGACCACTAGTGGTATTAATATTTGGCTTATGCACCACTTCGCTTCCGGCAGATATGAATCATTAAATTCCTCTATGACTACTCTTCCCTGAAATAGGGATCGTTCAAGTATTACGTAAGAATATTTTTAGTCATTTTGTACCCCTTCCACCCCCTTGTAAGAAAATATAAGCAAATGCTAGACCCCCCCCCCCTTTGCTTACGTAAGATTTTATGACAGTTTATACATCAATAATTCTTGACTTATAAAAAGTTACCAATCAATTACATTATTGATCCTACAAATTTATATAGGCATATAGGGATTGTGATATCAAAATATATAAAATGGGTTTAATATATTGTTGCTTATTGCATTAAACAAACCACAGAATACAAAATGGTTTAAATATATTGTTATTTATCACATTGAACAATAAAACAAGATATACAAGAAGTCTTAACTTACTTATGCATCACAACTAAAATTTTTGACATGAATCATACAAATGTTGGAGTTCAATTTGGTGTTCATATTTTCATCTGATGTCCAGGATCCTTGAACCCATGTTTCAACATTGTCTATTATAAAGTTTTCACTGGAACAGTGGCCTGGGGTAGAGGTCTGCACGGGCCGGGCCTCGGCCCGAAGCCCGAGTCCGACCCAGCCGCGGGCCGGGCTCGGGCCGATTTCTAATAATGGCATTCGGGCCGGGCCGGGCTCGGGCCTTACTTCTGAAGACTCGGGCCGGGCCTAGTCACTAATATTTTCGGGCCGGGCTGGGCTCGGGCCTTAATTTTTTTGCTGGAGTATCGGGCTGGGCCTAACTTTTTTTTTTTTTCCCGTACAAAGCCGAGACTGACTCCATTCTTCCTAGTTTTCATGGACCAAAATAATCAGTTCCTATTGAATCTTCCTATATGAAAATCCTTTTCTCGACTTTTTATAAATCAGTAATATTTGGCTTTGCCCAAAAATTTCTGCAAAAAAAGCATATACTTTTAAGCCGTCATTATTCTACAATTAAACATTGGAATTTATTCCTTTTAAAGAATCGTAATTACTACGCGTTTTAAAATAGAATTAAACACACACACACACACACAAAAGAAAATAAAAACATGATTATGACGGAATTTTTTTTTTTAACTGAAAACTGAAAGTTTCTTTTAAAATGTTCATCCATGCAAAATGAATACAGCAATACGGGAGAAAAAAATATATTAAACATTTACATCTGTTAAGAAGGGAATGCAGTTTTTTTCGTTCCAAAGCGATTTCGTCTTTGGGAATTTTACCATATGCCGCTTTTTCGATTTTTTGTCTCCATTACAGGGAATATGGATTAATATAATACTAGTGATAACTGAAACATTTACATACAACAAACAAAGATTCATTTAAAACATAAATATCGCTGCCTACGGCACTTCTGCATAAATGGAGATTATAAACATGGAAAAAAAAAGATTAATATAATTTTTTTTGGTCAGAACTCTTCCATAAGATTAAAGATCAATGTTCTGTAGAAATTCACTCGAGCCGGACCGGGTTCGGGCCGAAATTTGAAATTTTTTCCGGAACGGGCCGAGCTCGGCCCGAAATTTTAACTTTCGGGCCGGGCAGGGTCGGGCCAATATTTCTTTCGTTCGGGTCGGGCCGGGCCCGGGCCGAAATTTTAACTTTAGGGCCTGGAAATTTCGGCCCTTGCAGACCTCTAGCCTGGGGTATTGCAGGTTGTTGCCTTGTTCTTTGTCAATGTTAGTATCCATAATTAAATCCGACTAAATTCACTATGCAACTAAAAGCAATACTCTTTCACTAAAAATTCACTATGCAACTGAACTAAAACAATAAATATCTGTGCTATGTATCCGAGACAAGATAAACCTCAAGTAGGTTTTCTGCTTTCTAAAGTTCCAAAACCTGTAGAGAAGGAAGTTCGACAATAGGAGCGGAAAGACAAAAATTTCCAGAAACTCTGCAAAAATTCCCGGAATTCCATGACCGATTGAACGGAAGAAAAGAAAATACCAGACTTACCTAAAATAAAGTTAACTGACCAGTTACCCTGGCAACAGAACCCAGCCACACCGGTTCCTGTGTTTTTCTAGTCTTGTCAGTGGCGTAGCTAAGGGGGGGGCAAGGGGGGCGTCCGCCCCGGGCGCCGAGGCCTAGGGGCGCCAAATTTAGAGAAATTATTATATATCTATATTGGGGTGGGGGCGCAAAATTTCTTGCTGGCCCCGGGCGCCAAAAAACATAGCTACGCTACTGAGTCTTGCAATGCACTTGACTTAGCACACAACTTAACAGACAGCAATGAAGACAAAAGGCGAGTGGGTGATGCGGGTCACGCGACTGCCGATGGATAAGCAAAGGATAAAATCGAAAATAAACGGCGAATTTCGAACGGACTGCAGAATGCTCTTTCCCCATCGTACTTTGTTTGCGTGTTGAATTTGAACTGCAGTTGTTTCGTTGTTTAATGCTTACGTAAGAATTGTCGTGCCCCCCCCCTCCCCCTTGTCAGAAAAAATAAGCAGACTCTGGACCTCCCCCCTCCCCCTTCAGTGCTTACATAATACTTGAACGGTCCCATAAAGGATTTTTTTCTTGTGCTCGATGACTTAGAGTTTTGTGCGGTCGGCTCTTGGACTATAAAGATATGTACAGTGCAGTGCATGATGAAATTATAATTCCAATTAAATGCAAATTGTAACTTTGTAAACAAGAATTGCAAATAAATATTGTTTTTGGAAGTATTTGCTTTTTTCTTCGTAAAATGGAAACTGAGTGAGTTTCTTTGAAGCTTCGTAAGTATATTATAAAGGCCAAACGTGTCTGTGCGTAAAGCATACGTCATTTTGAGAATGGCAACACTTTCATAGGCAATTCGGTTTTGCAATTTTCGGTACTGCAAATTTTATACTCCTAAAAATCGCACATTTTCAATTTTTACACCATCGTATTGAGAAAAATATGTACTTTTAAAAGTGATTTGTTTGAAAGCTGTATCTCAATTTATTTTTGACATATTATTTTTTTTAGTTTTTAGTACGAATTTTGTAATTGTGGCAACAGAAAGACGCCATTTTCTCTTAAAATTGATAAGAATTGAAATGTGTGCATGCAAATTTTGAGAAGATGAAAATGATGACAAGTTTAGGTTTCACGTGAAATTCTAAGATTGTGCAATTTGAAATAAAATTTTTTTTCATCCGTATTTATATCAAACATAAGAGCCTCAATTGATAACTTCATCTTAATAACTGATCTTTATTATAATTTATTTTATTATTATATTTTTACATATGCGATTAAAATTTAATTTAGACAACTGAGTTTTACTGAAATAGTATTTTTTTTTTTCAATTTTTGCTTTAAATAATATTTGTTTGAGAGTTAGACTGACCACTGAAAGATGCATTTTTTACTGTGTCAGATTTTGTAGGTTTATTATAAATCAATGAAACAGTTCCTTCTTAAACATTTACTTTCGTCGAAATTCGACGGGTTCCACCTTGTATAGATCGATTACAAACGAAATCAGGATAATATGTCTAAAAAAGAAATCCAGACATAGGCAGAAACAGCTTGCAGTTTTTAATAATTTCAAAATCTTATTATTATTATTTGAATACATAGTTGATAGTTTTCGTATTCGCCCACAAAATTTATGTCACATACACATTGACAGACAGACTCACAGACACACATTTATTAAAAAAATATGTTTTTCGGGTTCTCTGACCCCTAAAACTGGCAAATCGTCGAAAACCAGAATTCGAAAATTTTCACGAATCCAATACTTTCTTCTAAAGATAGAAGAAAGTAAAAAAGTTCAAAAGGTACCGATAACCGATATCTTTACGGCCCCTGTCCTCGCTCGAGAGCTAATACTATTCCTATGTGGAAGCATTTTTCTAATAACTCTTTCGCATTTTGACATTTTTGAATAATTTTTTTGCATTGGATAGTTGGGGTGCATGCCGACAGCGCACTTCTTTTATTTTTTCGATTTTGGTTGCAGATATTTTTTACAAAGTCAGTTTCACTTTCAAAACCGGTTTCGAAACTGAAAGTGCTTTTTAAACAAAATATCTGCAACCAAAATCGAAAAAGTAAAAAAGGTGTGCTGTCGGCATGCACCTCAGCTATCCAATGCAAAAAAAAAAAAATCATTCAAAAATGTCAAAATGCGAAAGAGCTATTAGAAAAATGCTTCCCCATAGGAATAGCATTATCTCGCGAGCGTTTCCTCGAGCGAGGACAGGGGCTTTAGAAAATATAACCTCATCTACTATAATATATAATCCGGTCATGATTTTGTTTTGTTGTTTTATATTTTTTATAGACAGATATTGAAAGATAATTTTAAGTATTTGGCACTTATCATGAGCAATGGAAAAGTAAAAAGCTGCCAGATCGTAAAACTAGATTAAAAAATGCTGTGTAATACAATTTTTCGCGCGTCAGTTCAATGATCGAAATTCTTTATTGTTTTTTTCGTTCTTCCCGAAACAGTTTGCGATATCAAATCTTCCTAAAATATGCATTATGAAGGAACATATTATTCTGGCAAGAGAATAAATGATAAGCGAGATTTTTTATCTTGTTTTTTAAAAATAGTGCTACGGTTCTTTTTCTGTTTATTTTTGTCTTATTAGCAGGCGTAGCCAGCCTCTTGAACGGGGGGGGTGCCCAAATTTTTTAACCTGAACTTGTTGGGTACAAACAATATCTTATGTAATAAAACCTAATAAAACGAAACTCCATAAAACCTATCAAATTTCCGTTTTAGACAGGGTTTTTGCGGAAGGTATAATTGTGTAGAACTTTTTTAAAAAAAGACCCAAACGCAATTTTTCATTGCGTGAAGAAGGATGAGAAATTGCTTAAAACTAAATCTAATGGACAAAGGTGTGCGAAAACTGCTCCCGGGGCAAAGTTACAATTTGGCGCCCCCTCCACCCAACTTTTTCTTGTAACAGCCAACATTGACGTTGGTAGTATAAATTTGGCGCCCCCTAAAATTCCCCGCCTGGGCAGCTGCCCCCTACGCTCCCCCTTTCGCACGACGCTACTAATGGATAAGAAAAAGATATATAAACATAAATAAAACATGATAGATATAAAATAAAGATATCCGTAAATATAAATCTGTAATTATCACAAGTTTTCATTTCAAACAGCAATAAAATACTAAAATAAATAAGCACGACTTTAGTTCCCCCGTCATTTTGATCAAAGTAGCATTGAAATAACTTGTAGTACGTAATTTAAAGTGAAAAATAGTTTTTATATTTTCTACTTATGAATAAATAAAATTTTCCCGTTAAGAAAAAATGAGCCCGTACGAATGTCAAAATATGATCCCAAATAACGAAATTTAGCAAACCAACGAATAACCAACCAACGAACAACTCCATATTAATTTGAATTTTGCGTAGCATCATTTCTTACTTTCAGACGAAGCACATATTTGTACTAGAGATGAGTTCGGGCTCGATTTTTGAAATCCGCACCCGAAAGATTTTTAGTACATTGGAGCCCGAGCCCATCCGACCCCGATACAAAAAATAAACAAAAATAAATAAATACAAAATTTAATGATATTTTAAAATTGTTTCAAATGTGATATCCCATTTTTAAAAATGTCTTATAAAATTTACTGTTAAAAGAAAATTTAAATTCAAGCTTATAAAAAGAGCAATTTGCTATCAAATAAAAATATCCTTCAGACCTAAAATGATTTCCATATTTCTTGTCCTTTAAGAAGAAAATTTGATGGACATATTAAAGAAGAGTAATGAATAAATGGATAGAGTTTATAGAAATTACTATTTGTATGCTGAAGAATCAAAAAAACGTTTTCAATTTCTTATAAAAAGTGTACATCTTCAGGGGTGTACTCGTAAAAAAACCATAGGTTACACGATCGACGCAGAGGGTATATGCTCAAGGCACAGAGTATATTCTAGAGAGTACATCCTATGGGTTTCATGAGAAATACAGAGTTATACGGTGTTTCTTAAAAGAATCCAGAAGGTATACGGCGTATACCCCAGGTATAACCTTCACTACATCCCCTGTACATTTATCTATAATCAATTTATTTCTCTTAACAATTCCCCATGACTGACGGGAACCTTAAAATCAATGCAAATTAAAACATTGATACAGTTATCTTAAAGTTCCGTTGTTTTTATGGAAAAAGAAGAAACATTAATCGAATGTTTTCTATCGGAATAACATGTAAAATATGTTTACTTACTAAGGGAAATCCTCAGCATAAGCAAAATTCATGATGACAAACAGAAAAAAAAATCACAATGATGTTGTCAAATGAAGAACGATTATGATTCGTGCACAATCAAATAATTTACAAACCTCAAGCATCTAGTCTGCATCAAAAACGAAGAAATCATTCTCTAACAAAATAAATAAATAAACGATCGAATTAAAAAATATCCTCTGCCTTAAACGAAAATCCAACCAGAAGCTAATTTATTATTTATGATTACTTTGATAGGCGCCTTATCAATTAATCGTCGACGGAAATGCAATAGACATAAATCTCCATACATCACAAATTTTCTTTTGAAGCAACAATCAACTATTGAAACATAAAAAAATATTTTTATTTTTCTTTCGTTTTGATCAAAATAACACTGAAATGACTTGAAAAAGAATAAATAATTTTAAAAGGAAAATAGTAGTTCTTTCAATCTCTTCTACACTTAAATGTTTTTTAATTCTCAGAAAGAATGAGCCCGAGCCCCCCCCCCCCCCCCCCCGGGCCCGAACTCTAAAATGAAAATAGAGCCTGTGCCCGCTTCGGACCCGGGTTTGGGCTCGGGCTTTCGTGCTGGGGCTGAGCCTGCCTCATCTCTAATTTGTACAACCTTTCATCCCCTCCGTTCTCCAGGCTAATCACATGGGGGAATTATCGTTCAAGGGCGGATTTGGAGAGTCCTCAGGGGGGGGGGGGCGATTTTAGAAATTTGGAGACTCGACTTTAATGCGTGGGTCGGGGCTAATTTCTTACTGCGGGTCATGTTGCTTTTATTTTTTGCTGCGAATCGGGTCTGGGTCCGGTTGACTTCTAGTTTTTGCTGTGGGTCCGGTTGACTTCTTTTCTTTTGCTGCTGGTCAGGTTAACTAATGTTTATGTTGTGGATCGCATTAGCAGGATTAGCAGGTGTTTTTATTCAGAAACTATGGCGTAATCTATTGTTTGATAAGCAGTTTAAGAAAATACTGTGAAAATTATAGTTTTGAATAGAATTTCTGGAAGCGACAGCATGAGAAGGTAGAAAAATCAGCAATCATTTGAAGTACGAAGAGAAAACTGCGCTCGGGGCAAAGCAAAATGTGGCTCCCCCCCCCCTCCGACCAAACTTTTTCTTGTAACAGGTCAAAAATTAGGCTGGTAGCATAAATTTGGCGCCCCCTAAATTTCCAAACCCCGAACCGACCGCATCCTTCGTCCCCCCCCCCCATTTCGCACGGCACTCCATATTGTCTGTCCTACACATCTTGAGAACAATTAAGTCTAGTTCCAGCCCGGCTCGTCTATATGTAGAAAAACAATGCAAGCCTGATCTCGGGTCGGTACGAGCCTGCTAATAAGAAATAATAATAAACCCGGATTACACACAATATAATTCTCCGATCTGATCTCTACACTGTAAAAGTTAGATTTCTGTAATAATGTAGCCAAACTAGTTTCGACTGATGACGCACATTTATACTTATTCTCATTAAACCCATATAATTGAAAATAGCTCATATTTTAACATTCCTGTTTAAATCTTTACAAAAGGCCAGTGAGCCCGCAATTTTTTTTCATGGGCTCGGCCCATATGGCCCTTCAATTTTTTTGCCGGCTCGTCCCGTTTATTTTGTTTATTGGCCCGGCCTGTTGGAAAAATTATTCTAATTTTGCTGGCCCGTTAGAAAATTCGGAACCATTTCGCCGACTCGGACAGGCCCGGGCTCGGGCACATGCATACGTCTAGGCTGGGTCGGACACGGACCGAAATTTAACTTTCATTCCGAGCCGAACCCCGACCAAGGAAATTTTGGTCAGTGCGGACTAGAGATAAATTTGACCGCCTAAAAGTTAGCCCCCCCTTGACGGAAAATGAAAAAGTGAGATATGCATTTCGTTTGATCATCGTTTGATCAGATTTGATCAACAATTTTCATCGTTTGATCAACATTATTTTAAGAGTTATGATTAAAAATAACCAGGGGAGGCTAACTTTTAGGATTTTTCAAAATGCTCAAAATTAAAAAAAAAAATAGAGATTCTTATCAGAAATCGATCCTAGAGATTTGATCAACTATTTTTAGCGTTTGATCAAACCCGGAAGTGCCCCCAAAATCGATATTTTTAATTCCAGGCACCTAAAAGTTAGCCCCCCCATGACGGAATTTCGAGACAAAAATGGTGCCATCTAACGTAAAATTACCTCTAGAGATTTGATCAACCATTTTTAGCGTTTGATCAAACCCGGAAGTGCCCCCAAAATCGATATTTTTAACTCCAGACGCCTAAAAGTTAGCCCCCCCATGACGGAATTTCGAGACAAAAACGGTGCCATCTAACGTAAAATTACCTCTAGAGATTTGATCAACCATTTTAGCATTTGATCAAACCCGGAAATGCCCCCAAAATCGATATCTTTAGTCATAGACCCCTAAGGGGTTTAATTCCCCCACCACCTCCATGATGGAATTTGGAGACAAAAATGGTGTCATCTAACGTAAAATTACCTCTAGAGATTTGATCAACCATTTTTAGCGTTTGATCAAACCCGGAAGTGCTTCCAAAATCGATATTTTTAGTAATAAACC
The DNA here is from genome assembly GCA_964019185.1 of Maratus speculifer. Classification (NCBI taxonomy): domain Eukaryota; kingdom Metazoa; phylum Arthropoda; class Arachnida; order Araneae; family Salticidae; genus Maratus; species Maratus speculifer. The sequence goes on along the minus strand of OZ025298.1, from coordinate 184,568,393 downwards.
CCTAAAATTTAGCCACCCCCACCTCCATGATGGAATTTGAGACAAAAATGGTGTCATCTAACGTAAAATTACCTCTAGAGATTTGATCAACCATTTTTAGCGTTTGATCAAACCCGGAAGTGCTTCCAAAATCGATATTTTTAACACCAGACACCTAAAAGTTAGCCCCCCCCCCACAACGGAATTTCGAGACAAAAACGGTGTCATCTAACGTAAAATTACCTCCAGGATTTGATCAACCATTTTTAGCATTTGATCAAACTCGGCAATGCCCCTAAAATCGATATTTTTAGTAATAGACCCCTAAGGGTTTAGCTCCCCCCCCCCCCCACCTGCATGACGGACATTCGAGACAAAAATGGTGCCATATAACGTAAAATTGTCTATAGAGATTGATTAACCATTTTTAGCATTTGATCAAACCCTGAAATGCCCCTAAAATCGATATTTTCAGTAATAGACCCCTAGGGGTTAGCTCCCCCACCCCACATCTATGACGGAATTTCGATAGAAAAATGGTGCCATTTGACGTGAAATCATCTGTAGAGATTTCATCAACTATTTTTAGCATTTGATAAAAACCGGAAGTGCCCCCAAAATCGATATTTTTAACTCCAGACCCCTAAAAGATGGCCCCCCATGACGGAATTTCGAGACAAAAACTGTGTCATCTAACGTAAAATCACTTTTAGAGATTTGATCAACCATTTTTAGCATTTGATCAAACCCGGAAATGCCCCTAAAATAGATATTTTTAGTAACAGACCCCTAAAAGTTAGCCTCCCCCATGACGGAATTTCGAGACAAAAACGGTGTCATCTAACGTAAAATTACCTCTAGAGATTCGATCAACCATTTTTAGCATTTGATCAAACCCGGAAATGACCCTAAAATCGATATTTTTAGTAATACTCCCCTAAGGGGTTTAGCTCCCCCCCACCTCCATGATGGAATTTCGAGACAAAAACGGTGTCATCTAACGTAAAATTACCTCTAGAGATTTGATCAACCATTTTTAGCATTTGATCAAACCCGGAAATGCCCCTAAAATCGATATTTTTAGTAATAGACTCCTAAAAGTTAGCTCCCCCCCTCCCCATGACGGATTTTCGAGACAAAAACGGTGTCATCTGACGTAAAATTACCTCTAGGGATTTGATCAACCATTTTTAGCATTTGATCAAAACCGGAAATGCCCCTAAAATCGATATTTTTAGTAATACTCCCCTAAGGGGTTTAGCCCCCCCCCCCCCACCTCCATCATGGAGTTTCGAGACAAAAATCGTGTCATTTAACGTAAAATTACCTCTAGAGATTTGATCAACTAATTTTAGCATTTGATCAAACTCGGAAGTGGCGCAAAAATCGATATTTTTAACTCTAGACCCCTAAAAGTTAGCCCCCCCCCATGACGGAATTTCGAGACAAAAACGGTGTCATCTAACGTAAAATTACCTCTAGAGATTTGATCAAACTCGGAAATGCCCCCAAATCGATATTTTTAGCAATAGACCCCTAAGGGATTTAGCTCCCCCCTCACCTCCATGACAAAATTTCGAGACAAAAATAGTGCCATCTAACGTGAAATCATCTGTAGAGGTTTGATCAACCATTTTTAGCGTTTGATCAAACCTGGAAGTGCCCCCAAAATCGATATTTTTAGTATCAGACCCCTAAAAGTTAACCCCCCCTCCATGACGGATTTTCGAGACAAAAATGGTGCGGTCTAAAGTGAAATCATCTGTAGAGATTTGATACATTATTATTGAATGTATTATGTAAGAAAATCTAATTATTTATTATATTTAAGTAGCAGTTATTTTTTCTAAGTGTTATATGATATGAAGTTATTTCATTTAAAATTGTAATATTTTATTAACTTTTCTTCAATTGAATCAATAAATTATGCAAATAAATATATAACCATATCTGTATCATTGCAAACTAAAACTAGTCGTTGGGGGCCACTGTAATACTTACCTATCATATATATGCATATATAATATATGAAAATAATACATTTGAAAACTATTTATAAAATGGATTGCAATTCCAAAACAAAATTTAAACGTGTATTTATATTTTTATTGTGCATAGTAATGCTGTATTAATGAGTTGCTGATGAATCTCTTTCGATAAACTTTACAACACGCCTAACTACTCAAGTAGTACTGAATTGCGAAAAAGAAACATCCTTATAACTCCAAAAATAATAATCTTATTATCTAACAGTTTATTGCGTCGGATTAAGCGTCTCATTTCCAATTAAAATATACCTCTGAATTGAAATTTGAATGAAATACAGGGTCATGAAAAATCGAAAAATGTGGAAAACAGGATTACAAATATCTCGGCAACTAATAATCCGATCGACTTCGTTGTATATGCAAAATGTGTGTTATTTTATTGCCTTTTACGTCCATTCCTTAAAACAAAAAAATTCGAAAATTTTTATGTACCTTTCATCAGAACGAAATTTTCGAGAGTCCGAAAAAAATAGTTCCGGATAATCGAGGTTGCTGATATTAAATAGGGTTCGTCCTATTCTTACATACTAACCACATACAAAATTTCAAGTCTCTATCTCAATTTGTTCGGGAGATAGAGCGTTTACAGACAGACAGACGGACGGACGGTAAAATTTTTTTTCTAAAAATGTTTTTCGGAATATCCACTATCTAAAACGTGTAAATCCGTCAAAAAAAATTTTTCGATTTTCAAAACGATTGCAAGACTTACCCTATACTACGTATGGTGGGTAAGTAAAAAGAAATAGACATTAAAAACGATATCATTAAGGAAGCTGGGTCTTTCGTTGAAAAAATACGTATGATACTATAATGAGGGGGGTGGGAAAAACTCGGTAATTTATCTAAAAAATATCCGTCAGCTAAAATATTTTTTTCTTTAAATCACTGACTTTTTATCATTCCTATAAACACCCCCCCCCCCCCCTTCCTTTTCAAATGAAATCCTGCTTTATGCTAAAAATAACATAAATCTTTGTCTTTTATTAGCACAACTTAACGAGATATGGAAAAATTTCAAATAAAAAAACATAAACAACACTGTACCAAATTGTATATATTCACTCATTAAAAAAAGAAAATAAAAATTGGATTTTGTGTATATCACCTGTTTTCAAAATAAATATTATAGACTTTTGATACCCTTGTCTCCGAACGGAAGTTGCATCTGGGCCTGCAAGTTTGCCACCTGAAGTTTGTCTATGGCAATTCGGATGACTCCTAAATTTATTATTATTATGATGTTTTATTTTTCAACTTCTGTCTCTAAAAGTAAACGGTATGGATAATTTCAGACGGCCGATTTTTCAATGCTTCGGTTTTCCAGTGATAAAATAAACATCTGCTCTGATATACTCTAACTTCGCGCTTCTGTCAAAACATACATACGATATTGATTTTGTCATATTAGAAAGCATTTAATTCGATGTTTTTAATTTAAATAAGATAAATCTTTTGCAGGAAGTAAAACATTCTGTAGTTTTGTAATAATTATTTAAGAAATTAGAATTAAAAAAATGTAGATACACAGATGGTACTGGTTTCATCATAAGATAAGTGATAAATTTACCGGACATTTCTGTTTAAAACATCCAAAATTACAGAATGCATCTCATGTTAAATAAAAAATCCCTTTCGGCTTAGCCTATAGGGGAAAGTAGATTTTAAGGTTAAATGCTCAATAAAAAAAAAAAAAAAAAAAAATTGGTTAGAGATAAACCCAATTTTAACAATTTTATTTAGCAACTTAGGAAGAATTTTTTATTTCATTTTTCCGTAGGAGCTGGTTTTGTCAGAATCATATTTAGCGAAATTCAGCTCAAAATACCCACTTTGACAGCACTTTTAAAAATATAATCTGACTTAATGAATAATTATTACATTATTAAACATTAGCCTTTTAAGAAAAGATTTATAGACAGATTCAGAGTAGTGATGGGCAATTCTGGAAATTTTGAGAATCGATTAAAATCGATATCGTATAAAACAACATCGATCATAATAAGAATCGATTTCTCAGTTCTCGAATCGATACTACATTCGATATTTCGATATTCAGGTTCACACAGAGAAGATCCAAATTAATAATTCCAAAACTTAGACAATCAGGAGGACCGTCATCCCATTCATCTAATTGAGGACGGATGGGGGGGAGGGGTAATCGTCCCTTCCCAAAACTAATCAGGCAAGCGTCTTTTCAGTATGAATGTATATCCAAAGATTGAACCAAAACTGTTAATTCAGCATGAAAAACCCATTAACCCATTTACCTAAATTATGAACCCTCCCTTGATCCCCCTTTCATACTTAACCAATGAAACCCCAAAATCAATAATAAATCCCCAAAATCGATTCCTTGTCACTTTTTTCCGGTAACTTTTTTTCCGTGTCACTTTTTTTCCGCTTTTGTAGTTCATGTCCCCTTTTTTACGATAACTTTTTTTCCTAGATTCCCTAGTGGAATGAGTTCTTCTTGTCCTTGTCTAGAATTTAAAGAAAGGAAACACTGAAACATTTCTGGAAATTAAATGTTGAAAAAATTTAAAAGTGATACTTTTTTTAACAGTAAAAAGGGAAATATTAAGAATTTAAAATCCCCCCTCTAAATGTACTTTTTCTCAAACTCCCCCCAAAACTAAATTGTATGACGCATCTTGCGTCACCAAACCCCTCTCTGGGCACCCCTGCTTGGCATCTGAATTATCTTTTGTAGATTTACCTTATAGAAATTATTTATAAATATTCATTTCTTTCTATAAAATTTTATTTTATTCTACTTATGAATCCTCTAATAAATCATTTAGACAAGACATGCCCAACCTTTATAAACAGAGATGCACCTCATATAGTTATAAATAATAAAAGGCGCCACATAGCTGAAAATATGCAACACTATTATCTCACTGCGGTGGAAAATCATAATATACATCAGTTTTATTACCGTAGGAGCTAAATTTCGCTTGTTTTTTTTATTATTATTTATAAGAAACAATTGTCACTTTACTTCAGAATTTATCATAAATAAGAAGAAAATTACTATTCGGAAATACTGGTAAAAGTTTCTCCTACAATATCAGTCCATGAATAGAAGTAGACTTATATGTTAGAAACGACTTATATGATGCGCGTACATCTCACGCTGATAGCTATAAGCCCCCTATGATTCAGAAACTATTTTAAAATAATTTGCAACAATAATTTAATTCAGAATAAATTTAAAATTAGATTTTCAGAGGACAGTCTATCTTCAAAAGTTTTGTAGATGAAGAAGCTATAGAAACCTTAATCACTGAATAACAACTTAATAGCATTAAATAATTAAAACTTATTTAAGGTCATCGATAAGTATTACAAGAAAACTATTTAAATATTTTTTACTTTTAAAAACGCATCCTTTAAAATGGATTTTTAATCTTAAAAATAGCTAGCATAAGAGGATACATTCAAATGGGTGCCAAGAAAACCTAAGGGCGCAATCGTGGCGTCCGCGGGGAACGCTTTGGAGAATCCTGAATAGAAAAACAATGTAAAACCAGAACTTGTGGGCTATGCATAGGGCCGTAGCTAAGGGGGTTCTATGGGCGGCTCAGCTTCCCCTCAAACATTTTGAGCCTCCCTGAAAAAGATTCCAAAATCACTAAATTGATTTCTATTCCAAAAATTCAAATAAAATTCTGTTTAAAAATCTAATTAAGTTTTGAGGATCTTTCACAGCTTTTGCAAAAATACTAAATTGTAACTAAAATAAGTGTTTCAACACTTGCTCATCCTAATTACACATATGAAGCTAACAAGTTGTTTAAGATTTCACTCGTTTTACACTCGAATTTTTCATCACCCTATTGTTTTCTTAGCGCAAAATGAAACTATTACAACAGTTTAATGAGAAACATAGTAACTACAGAGTGAACATGTACTAATTTATGTTTCTGGGTCACAGAGAGAAAAAGAGAAAATATGACCCCCCCCCCTTTCCCATTATTCACTTCTAGCTATGGCACTGGCTGTGCATACGTAACGTTATTACTTTAGGAAAAGGGGGGGGGGAGAATCTAGCATTTGATATCAGAAGATATCTCCAGTGAAGGATGGGGTGTCTTGATATATTTATCATTTTTGAATGATCCAACCAATATTTTCTCTTTCTGTTTCAATTAATATAATTTTTTTTCATTTTATTTATAACTTGTTCGTTATATCAAAATAGTCTGCAAGATATGTATATATATATAATAGTTTGTTAACTATTTTTATGAAAATTAAAATAATTAAATCACTATAAAATTATTTATTTTCAAAATATTGAATATCTCTATGTGTATTCCTATTCTTCCGTCTTATGTGTATTCATATATATAATCTGCGTTTGAGAAAACAGGTGTAATGTATATTTGAAATAATACTTGTGTTTACCAATAAAGAAAAGAGAATGTTATTGAGGAATGATAACGTATGATATCGTAAGGGGTAGCGGAGGTCCAGAAATTGCCAAAAAGTTGATAACGTTCATTACATTTGAATAGCCTTTTGTATGTTAGTGTTCTCTGTTCTTTTCAATGCACAGATTTTTGATTAGAGATACTGGCGTCAGCTATGTAACAAATTTTAACTGGTAAAAATGGAGCATCAGCCGTTTGTGAAGCTGTTGGCATTCCGTGTTTTAACACTTGTTTTCGCACTTAAAGAGTAAAGCTCACTTTAAGCGGCCAAAGCAATAATTTTGTTCAGCACTTCTACTAATGATCATTTCTGGTGGAAACTATTATGTATTGAACAAAAGTTTTTTTTTATTTTTTTATTTCACACCATAGATTTCTGAGCGAAATAAATACCTTTTATCTATCTTTTACCTATCTAGTACTCTGGAATTATCATGATAGCGAAAAAGGGGGAGAGTTGATGAAGATAGACTAAATTTGGCCATAGATGTCCAAATTTTCTAATTTTTCCGAAGGTTGAAGGGGGAGCCTTTCCCTGCACTCCCTGCATACACTTGTGTCTATTCAAATACTGCATAAATTATTGTAATGATTGTAAGATTTGTACATTTAATTTCCGAACATAAAATTGAATTTTTGAAATAAGAGCCCTTATTAGCATTACACATAATCGTAGACGTTACTAAGACTAAAATGCCCCCCCCCCCCCCCCCGCAAAAAATAGACATAAATAAATTAGAAACTACAATGATGGCTATTAATATGAATGGGAAAATATAGATTTATGTAAAAGGTGTTTTAAAATCCCGTTTACTTTATGTCCTACTAACCAACCACCTTGGATCACCTTAGGCCAATTACAATAATCTAAAGTCAAATATTGAATGTTATTTTTTTCCAAACGAATGTAGAGATGGGGTGTGGGGAGAGCAATGTCTCCAGCAGCATGTTGATTTAACTTTATAATATCGATGCGAATCGCTGCCAAATAAAATGATTTTATGAAATAGTAATTAAAAATACCATTTCTTTCTTTCTTTATTATTATTTATCTATTTATTTGTAATTCTACCGGGATTTCACTATATCCCAATTTGAAAATGCAGAAGAAAGCAAACGTTACGCTTTTCGTCAGTGGGAAGGACTGCTTGGGGAAGCGTACAAGCATAATCTCGTTGAGGAATAAAAGTTCGCCATTTTGCGATTATCATTATTAATATTTCGGGTAATTAACAAAAAATAAAAAAAATGAGTGTCAGGTGCACGGTGCATCATCTATCCTTATCCAAATTTTCAGATCTCTATGTGCAGTACATTTTCGTAGCCATCGCCAACACTTCTTTCTTTTAGATGCAATCTATTGTTATTGCATTAAATTATTTTCTCCGGGATAATAAAATTTTACTGTAACGCAGGATTCTGATAGAGAGTGCTTTTATTTACACAGGTTTTACTGTGTTACAAATTTTGTTTACACAGCTGCCACCCTTCTTTATTTTTCAAGTAATTTAAGCATGTTTGAAAACAGAAATTTATTTAATGAAATAAAGTACGAATTGTAAAGAAACAAGATATATTTTATTAAATAAAATTTCTGGTTGAAAAACTCCAAAAGAATGGCAACTATACATTTTTAAATATTCATAGTTTTTTTTGGGGGGGGGATAGAGTTTTATTTTTACAGGCGATTGGATTAGGGGGGGGGGAAGGGCGCCAAATACAGTTCTGGACACAGGCGCCGAATACTGCTGGCACGCCCCTGCAAATGTTTCTTTTTAAACCATAAATGATATTCACATTTTTCTTTTGCAAAATTGCATTAGACAAACTCTACCCCGTAAAACTGCCCCTCTCCCCCCTCCCCCAAAAAATGACTTAAAGGAGAAATATGAAAAAAAGCTTTTTCACTTAGCATCCTCAAACTAACTCCTTGTCATGCTTAATATTATATAACAGTTGCATCTCCTTTTATAAAGTAAAAAGAATGTGTACGGTGCGAATGCATAAAATACCAATGGAACAGAAAACCTGCTTTTATTGTCCTCCCAGGAATTAGAAATAACAATGATAAATAAATCTTTATTCTTGCAATTTTAATTTACAGATGCACATATTAGACAAACATGAAACGTCATTAGTGATCTGTACTTTATCTTACTTTTAAACAGAATAAAAAATTGACGTGTGCAGCACAAAAGACATCTGCTAGGTTGTTTATATTAAAGAACACATGCTTTATTTTGATAAACACTGCCCAGCCAAAGTGCCAGAACCGCTTAACTTTGCATTCTGTTGTGATATATCAGCAGTTTTATCATAATTATTTAGCAGCTGATGATCTCTATTTTCAGTTGTATTTACAAACCTACATTTTCTACACGTAATCGCTTATACAAATTACGCAATGAATAGTTTTTAGATAGTAGGAAAATAATGTCACACCTAAAGACAACAATTCCGTTTGTTCTTTTTATAAATGTCGATTTTCGAGAACTTTAGTATATAAATTTAAGCATAACATGTAACTCTAATCTGTAGCACCTTTTTTAACTCAAAATTCCGTGATGGATGGGGACTAAAAGAGAGTAAGAGAGTGTGCACAGGCAGAATTTCTTCTCAACAAAACAGCTGGACAAAGTTATTTCACTCTTCTTGAATGTAAACGCAAGTATCATTTCTAACATACTTTGGAAAAAGTTTTCGGAATAGCGGATAATGTATGGATGTTTGTCATAATGTATGAATATATTTGATGACAAAACAAAAATGCCACCCACTGCAATGTCCCATAATTTTGAAATAGATAATTTTATGATCATTTATAGTCATTTAATTTTAAAATAAAAAAAATAACAGATTATTTTTAGATTAGCATCCCTTTGTAAGGTATCAAATTTATAAAATATTGTATTTTAAATTACTAAATTTATATTTGGACACTTATTAAGAATATGTAAATTAAATAAGATTCAAAACTTTGTTTTATAAAATGATCAATTTTTTTAAAAGGAAACAAAATGCTTTTCTGAACAGAAAATGGACGTAAATTTGTTAATATTTGAAAAATTAACTAATCGAATGATTTGAAAAAAAAACATGTTTAATAGCGGTTTCGCTTTTTTTCGGTAAGCATGAACTATAAAAATCAAACGCAAAATATTAAAAACTTTAAACTCAATATATTTTTTGCGATTTTTACACTTAAAACTGTAAATTTGGTGAAAACGAAGTTAAAGGTATAAAGTCTTACAAAATTATTTGAAGGTACATTCGTCCTCGGAAATACCAGAGTATGTCTAGTGTATGTCTAGTGTCTATCTCTAGTGTATGTCTATATCTATATCATATATTTACAGATAATTTCACGTAGATGGCACAGTTTTTGTTTGGAAATCCCTTAATGGGAAAGACAATTTGTGCATCTTGTGCTAAAAATATCAAGGCACTATTCAGGGCACTTCCGAGTTTGATCAAACGCTAAACATTTTTTATCAAATCGCTACAGATGATTTCCCTTTAGATGGCACGATTTTTTTTTCTCGATATTGCGTCATGCGGTTGGGGGGAGTAATTTTTAAGGATCAGTACGTATAAATATCGATTTTAGAGAAACTTCTGTGCTTAATCAAATGAAAAAAATGGTTCATTAAATCTCTACAGATAATTTCTCGTTATATGGTACCAATTTTGTTTTGAAATTCTTTCGAAGGGGAGACTAAATTTTACGGGTCCACGCGTAAAAGTATCGATTTTAAGTGCACTTCCAGGTTTGTGAAACGCTAAAAATGGTTGATCGAATCTCTACAGAGGATTTCATTTTACACGGAACCAGTTTTTGTCTCGAAATTCCGTTATGCAGGTAGGGGTAGCTAAACCCATTAAGGGTCTACTACTAAACATATCGATTTTGGGGCATTTCCGTGTTTGATCAAATGCTAAAAATGGTTGATCAAATCTCTAGAGGTAACTTTACGATAGATGACACCGTTTTTATCTCGAAATTCCGTCATGGAGGGGGCTAACTGTTAGGGGTCTGGAGTTAAAAATGTCGATTTTGGGGGCACTTCCGGGTTTCATCAAACGTTAAAAATGGTTGAACAAATCTCTAGCGGTAATTTTACGTTAGATGACACCGTTTTTGTCTCGAAATTCCGTCATGGGGGGATTAACTTTCAGGGGTCTGTAGTTAAAAATATCTATTTTGATATCACTTCTGGGTTTGATCAAATGCTAAAAATGGTTGATCAAATCTCTACAGATGATTTCACGTTAGATGGCACCATTTTTGTCTCGAAATTCCATCATGGAGGTGGTGGGGGAGCTAAACCCTTTAGGGGTCTATTACTAAAAATATCGATTTTGGGGGCATTTCCGGGTTTGATCAAATGCTAAAAATGGTTTATCAAATTTCTAGAGGTAATTTTACGTTAGATGGCACTGTTTTTGTCCCGAAATTCCGCCATGGGGGGGGGCTAACTTTTAGGGGTCTGGAGTCAAAAATATCGATTTTGGGGGCACTTCCGGGTTTGATCAAACGCTAAAAATGGTTGATCAAATCTCTAGAGGTAATATTACGTTAGATGACACCATTTTTGTTTCGAAATTTCATCATGGAGGTGGGGGGGGGCTAAATTTTAGGGGTTTATTACTAAAAATATCGATTTTGGGGGTACTTCCGGGTTTGATCAAATGCTAAAAATGGTTGATCAAATCTCTACAGATGATTTCACGTTAGGTGGCACCATTTTTGTCTCGAAATTCCATCATGGAGGTGGTGGGGAAGCTAAACCCCTTAGGGGTCTATTACTAAAGATATCGATTTTGGGGGCATTTCCGGGTTTGATCAAATGCTAAAAATGGTTGATCAAATCTCTAGAGGTAATTTTACGTTAGATGGCACCGTTTTTGTCTCGAAATTCCGTCATGGGGGGGCTAACTTTTAGGGGTCTGGAGTTAAAAATATCGATTTTGGGGGCACTTGCGGGTTTGATCAAATGCTAAAAATGGTTGATCAAATCTCTAGAGGTAATTTTACGTTAGATGGCACCATTTTTGTCTCGAAATTCCGTCATGGGGGGGCTAACTTTTAGGTGCCTGGAATTAAAAATATCGATTTTGGGGGCACTTCCGGGTTTGATCAAACGCTAAAAATAGTTGATCAAATCTCTAGGATCGATTTCTGATAAGAATCGCTAATTTTTTTTTAATTTTGAGCATTTTGAAAAATCCTAAAAGTTAGCCCCCCCCTGGTTATTTTTAATCATAACTCGTAAAATAATGTTGATCAAACGATGAAAATTGTTGATCAAATCTGATCAAACGATGATCAAACGAAATGCATATCTCACTTTTTCATTTTCCGTCAAGGGGGGGCTAACTTTTAGGCGGTATAAATTTGGGCTATTATTCCACAGCCCGGTCCCACCTGAGGCAGAAACATTTTGCGGCATCAAGAGCAAAACCCGATAATGAAATTATACAGTAGAAAAAATTGCATAATACTTATAAAAAATGTTCCGAAAGTAATTATAACTTTAAAGCTATTTTTTATATTAAAAAAAGGCTGTTAAACGAAAAATTAAATTTAACATTATCAAAAGAACAGTTTGATGTAAAATAAAAATATACTTTACGCATAAAAGGATTCTCATATGTTGTCTCTGTTTTAGTAAAAAAATATTATGGACAATGGACATGTTAATGAAGTATGTTTCATGAATAAATGCATGGAACCTGTAGTAAATACTGTCAATTATCTTTCAAATCGAGCAACATTTTAAAATTTTCTGTAAAAAATGCACATTTTGAACTATAACCATTTCATTCTTCATAACAAGCCTTCGTTATAGCATGACCCAAAAAATAACCTCAAATTAAAAACTTTAAAGTTCAGCACTTTTTAGGAACAGAGGAAATAATACTCGATCGCAAGAATATGGTAAATACATTTACTTACCGCTACGGCATCAGCAGAGATCCCAAAAGAAATCTTAATTACTACAGTCATTTACATATGAAAAGCGATTACGACTTGTATACGTTGCATACACTAGAAATTTAAATTATACGGTAACCGCAAAATAAAATAAAAGCAAATATTCTTTTCGCGTTACATGTCTAAATAATATTATTAATAAAAGATCCAATTACAAAATAATCTCTGCCACAAACAAAAATCGAACTAAACACAAATTCATTATTCCCGCCTTTTTTCGTAGGCGCCAGATCGGCGGTCGTCGGCAATGCTTGAACATAAATCTACAGATGTAGATATGACTATTTTTTTTTTTAATAGCATTCAAATACTAAAATAAAAAAATTGTGCCTCTTTTTCATTTTTATCAAAATAGCAAGACATTGATTTGAAAAGGAATAAGTACTAATTTTTAAGAGAAAAAAAAGTTTTTTACATTTTTCTATTCATTGATAAATAAAAATTTCAGATTTCAGAAAAAATGAGTCCGAATCAGTAGACCAGCATAAAAACAGAGAACGATCTCGTATCGGACACGGGCTTAGTCTGAACCTGTGTCATCTCTAATGCAGACATCTAAGAAGAATGACTACAGGCCAGACTCGATATGGAAGAAAAATAAGTCAGACCCTATCCAAATCAGCAAAAAAATAATGATCATGATAGTATCAAATAAATGACGGCCGAGTTCGAATGCGGTAAGACCAGACACAGTCCGAGCCAAGCGAACTCAAAAAGGCGCGGCCCGGCGGGGGGGCGCTGAATTAGAATTCAGCTAACTCATTTCTTGCAAGGATGCGTGTATTTTTGGGAAACGTTTATTGCCCAAGAAGTGAAGACGATCGCCCCCTCAGACCCGCCATTGGGCCCGATCCAAATCTGCAGAAAAATAATGATCACGATACTGCCCGGTTCTGAAAGCGAGAAGACCTGACCCAGCCCGAGCCTCGCGAAATTAAAAAGTCGCGGCCCGACCCTGACTCGAGTTAGGCTTCAATTCATTTCCTGCGAGGATGCATGTCTTTTTAGTAAACTTTTATTAGCCCAGGGGGGGGGGGAGATCGCCCTTTCGCCTTGAAAAATGCCAAGGCGCACTTTCCTTGAATCCGCCAATGGCGGATCTAAGGGGGGCGGTGGCCCTTTCGCCCCCCCCCCCCCCTAGATCCGCCATTGCTTCTCCTCCCTTATGGTCTGGTTCGATCTTAGACCGAGCGTTTACCTCAAGGAAGAACAAAATCCACACCAGGCCCGCCCTGAAAAGAAAAGTGTAGTTCGATCCCGCTCTACAGGAAAAAGTAAGACTCGATCCGCCCCGGTTCTGAAAGTGTAAAGACCTGACCCAGTTCCGTGACTTAAAAATGGCGCGGCCCGACCCGGGCCGCGCCGGTCTCGAGTTTAAGTCCAGTCCTTTTTCCGTGCGGGCATCTTTTTCAGACCCTTTACTGAGCTCAAGGGGGGGGGGGGGGCGATCGCCCCATCGCCCTCCCCTTAGATCCGCCATTGTTATCGTTTCACACCTGTATTTCCTTTCAATTTTTTTCCCCCTATATAGACTTTAGAAAACAAAAGCAAAGATATAAATAGTAGTTTCTATCCTTGTCGAGAATTTACTCTAATTTTTTATGGAAATATGCATGCAATAGAAAGGTGTTAAAAAAATTCCATAAAGAAACGACATCAAATTGGGATTATAAAACCAACTTTTTTGATTTACTGTGAATAATACAGATTCTAGTAAATATTCTAGTTTTAAAAAAGATGAACAAAATAATTTTCTTAAAAAGAAAAAAAGGAAGAATCAACGTTTCTTCTTTTATCACATTTCAAAACATAGATTGTTAGTTTTGATTAACTAATTGAACTAACTTTGTTTACATTTTTCTTCTTTTTTCTTTTATAAATTTTGATTTAAAAAAAAATAATCTTGGATCTGCGCGAGCGGGGGGGTGCCCGAGCACCCAGGGCACCCCCCCTGGCTACGCGCATGTTAAGGCTGTTCTCAAATTCAAAAGCACAACTTTATGACATAAGCTTTAATCTATTTTTGTTCGGAAATGCATGAAACTAGCAAGTATTGTTGTTCAGAAACTATATAATAGAAATGTTTTTTCCGTTTTTTTGTAAACACAGTACATCTTTCAGAAAATAGTGTCAAAGTGAGCGTTTTGAACCAAATTTCCAGGAAAGACAAAAAAAAAAAAAAAAAAAAAAAAAAAAAAAAAAAAAAACTTACACAAAGTTTAAAACGTCTTTGTTAGTTGATCAAAATCGCTTATAGCGCAACAGGCAATTTATGTTAGGCTATTTTTAAATCAAAAGTTCAACTTTATGACATAAGTTTTAATTTATTTTTCTTCGGAAATGCATGAAACTAACTGGTGTTGTTGTTCAAAAACTATTTAATCGTACTCATTTTCCCACTTTTTTGCAAACACAATCTATTTTTCAGAAAGAAATGTCAAAGTGGGCGTTTTGAACCGACTTTCCGGGCGAAAGAAGAATAATCACTCTAACAGGGATGTAAAACGTGTTTATCACGTGATCAAAACCGATCATAACTCAATAGGTAATTTATTCATCAAAAAAGGAGACATTCAGTTCGATTTTAAATCGCTTCCATAGTTAGGCTTTCTAATTTTATATCTTTGCGTTGAAAAATGGATTTGTAAATGTGTGAAAATGTTTTGCGCTTGTTAAGTAGAGCAGTTCAGAGCAGTCTTAACAAAAAATGAAAAACACAGTTCGATTCCAAATCGCTTGTATAGTCAAGCCTTTCAATTTTATGTCTTTTCGTTAAAAAAAAAAAAAAAAAAAAAAAAAAGAATTTGTAAATGAGCCAAAACGTTTTGCGCTTCTTGAGCAGAGTAGTTGACTTTATACATTTTTTCCTCTAACTTAGTACAGTAAAACTCCGATAATTTGGATTAATTGGGACCAGACCCAATCCGGATTATCGAAAATCCGGATTATTCGGAGAATTTGAAACAAATGAAATAAAATAAAACGTACATACAAATCACCTTTATGTTAAACTGAAAAGTGCCTGAATTCAATGCTGCATATTTATAAATATAAATAATTTACTGCAAGTGATATTGTAGAAGCGTTTTGTTCCAATAACAAGGAAACAGACCTCTATGGGCTGACAAAGATAGGAAAACGATCCTCATCAAACTATGGGTCTTACAGGGATTATTTTACAGTGCTTTTTTGCAATACTCTAAGTAAAAATTTACTGTGCAGTGATTTTTTATGACACTTCTAAGTGGTTTAAATAGAAAATTGGGAAAATTGGAATTGCCAAACTTTGTGATACATTGTTATCTCTTTGAAAGATACTATCAAAGAATTTAAATAAGAAAGCTTAAGGTATTCTTCCGAAAAGATTTCAGAAAAAGTTTTTTTTATATTCAGAATACGACGATGAAACAAGTTACTGTTATGGAAATTAGCCAATCGCTTCTCAAATTTGAAAAAAAAAAAAAAAAAAAAAAAAGAAAAAAAAATCGATCCGGATTAATGGAGTCCAAAGTAGCGGGGCTCTATTGTACTTTGTTTTCGTATGTAAAGGTCGAGTTTTTGACTTTGCTTAACCCTTTCGGGTCCGAATTTTTTTTTTCAATTTTTAGAAAAAAATATTTTTACGTTAATAACATTAACACTATAGCTATCCATATAGATTAAGTAGTGTTTAACGTATAATTGTCAGAAGGATAACGAATGTTGTTGTTTTGCGTACGATTCAATTCATATTCGTATGACAATAGGCTAAGGTAGAATTTTTGAAGATACAGTCGAACCTCTATATAACGAAACTCCATACATCGAATTTCTCCATATAATGAATTTTTAGTAAGAACGGTCCCCTTTTCGCATGATTACATTAAAAACAGACTCTATATAGCGAAATATCTATCTCCATATAACGAATTTTTTCATAAATTGATCTTAATTTATTCAGTTTTAAAAAAGCTTCGAAATCATATGGAATCAATTTTCCATCACTTATTTTTGATTTATCGTTCAGTGGAGAGGTTTTTTTTTAAATATAAATATTACTTCTCTCCTTATTCTTTAAATCTAACAAGTTCATCCCACCTCCCACACACCTTTCAACATCCTTCTCAAAACACAGTCAATTGAATTGTTACACATATAAGAGAGGAATCAATGAGAGCACATAAGAGAGACCTTCAAATGGAGGAAAATATCAACTACAATTTTTCATTCCTTGCTAAAATTTGAGAATTTTTTTTGAGAGCGTAACAATTGTAATTTTAAAATCAAAACAACAAAAAATTACAGATTTTTTCCTCTGAAATTTATGTAAGTCTTCCTTATTTGATTTTTATTAAGCTTTCAAATAAATGTCTTTTCTCTTTTTTGAAACTGCTTAAATAAGTAAGAAATAAAATGTTAGGTTATTATATACTTTTAAACGTTTCAAATTCTTAATTAAAAAGATCAAAAATAATATTTGTTCAAAATTTACACATTAAATACTATTTTTAACATCATACTCTATACATCGAATTTCTCTATATAACGAATTTTTTACTGGAACGATGGATTTCGTTATATAGAGGCTCGACTGTATTTAGAAAATATTCTATTACAATAAGATTTAACTTATATTACAGCTTTCTATAATACTTTTTGCGCCTAATTACACATGATTCTTTCAGGAAAGTAACTTTTATTTGAAATTTAAAGGGTATAGATATTTATGAGAAAATCTTAGAGTAAATAATTTAAATTTCTATGTTTTCAAACAACACCAACATAGAATAGCAACATTAATTAATACTTAAACTCTTACACTTTTCAAAATTTAAAAAAGATTCGCTGAAAAAAAAGAGAGTATTTGTATAAATAATCATGCAAAACATTTTAAATTAAAAGGTACATTTGCGCGAGACATTTTTACTATCGCGTTTCCAGTTAATATTTTCAACTATTGTTATGAGTTCTAAAATAGCACAAATATTTCTTTTCTAACAACAAAAGTATTTTCATGTGAATATTAAAAAGAGAAAGAAAATTGGTGAAAATAACGTCAAATTTAAAGCGATGCATTTAATATAACTTTTTTATATCGTTGATAAAAATTACCGATAGACAAAGACTCTGATTAAGTATTCATTTTATATTTTATATTTTTAACTTTTTCTTTTTTAAAATCAAAGACGAAAACAATCATTCTATTTCTAATCAACAGCTGATTTAGCCTTAAAAATCTCTAATTATAGGAAAATGAAAGAAAACCCGTTTACAATGAGAGTTGGTAAGGACAGAACGGCCTAGTAAATAAAAGGAGAAAAATAGGGTTTAAAAACATCATAACTTTGGAAGCTGTGTTATAAAAAATAGATTTTTGAAAGCATTTATCTGAAATTTATAAAGATATACTTCTAATGATTCCTTAGCAGAAGTTCACCGTCATATTTTTACAAAACATATTGCCTGATCTTTAAAGCAATTGAATCCAATTTTGGCAAAACTCGAGTACGTAGGGGGGGAAAAAAAAAAAAAGCTGATGCCGGCTTGGCCCGACTTTGCTGAAAAAATTAAACCCGGGCGATGCAATTCTCCAATGGCGAACTCTGCGTTTGGACATATATTTCTGTATTGATGTTGTGAAACTAACACCGGCTTTTGCAGCTGAAAATAATTAATAGTTTATCAGCTTCATTTAACCCTTTCGGGTCTGGTGTACTATTAATAGTACAAGCCTTTTGATGGAGTAAAATTTTGTTTTCAGAAATACTTTTGCTACTACTTACACGTAGTAATGTTAGTATATGGCAATGCATTTACTATATGACTTCATTTATGTTTAGGCATTTAGTAATAATAATAATTATTATTATTTGCTTAATTCTCTTTGCGCTGTTTGCGATTCTTTTATTATAAACATATATTACACTTATTAAATTTAAAATAAAAGCTACTTTCCTGAAAGAACCATGTGTAATAAAGCTCAAAAAGTATTACAAAATTGTAATATAAGTTAAATCTTATTGTAATGCAATATTTTCTAAACATCTCCAAAAATTCTTTCTTAGCTTATTGTCATATGAATTGAATAGTACGCAAAACAATAGCTTTCGTTATATTTCAGACAGTGAAATATTCGTTAAATACTAACTAGCATACCCAGCCCGCTTCGCCGGGCTTAATTTGAAGGTTTATTTAATAATTTATGTGTATGGTACGCTTCTCTCTCAGCTGGCGACGGATCCCCCGGTGACTCTACGCTTCTCTCTCAGCTGGCGACGGATCCCCCGGTGACTCTCCCCGGACCATCGGCACTCCACGTGCGTCGGGTGAGCGTCAGAACAAACTTTCAGCATATACATATGGGTGGTTGTACTTGAATGCACAGACCTGCGCGTTTTTTTCTATCTTGCTTTTATACCTCTGGACCGAGTTGGCGCATTGCCAAGATTTGCTTCCTCTGGACCGAGTTGGCGCATTGCCAAGATTTGCTTTCCCCTGTGCCTCAATTAATTAATTATCCTCAGAATTCCTTTTATTTATAGAGATTAATCTGTATGGATAGCTAGTGTTAATGCTATTAACGTAAAAGTAATTTTTTCTAAAAACTGCAAAAAAATTTTCAGACACAAAAGGGTTAAAATTTTATATCCGGTCGGTCTATCCGCTTTATTATTATTATTATTATTATTTTTTTTTTTTTTATCGGTCCGAGTGTTCCGTTTATTTTTATTTTATTTTATTTTGTCAATTCTGCGCATAAAATGAAATTGTCTTTATTCTGCGAGTCTGGCCCTGGGTTGGTCCGGATATAGGGCTCGGGCCACAATAGGGAGTAGGGAAACTTCTGAAATAATAACATATTTTCACACACACACACACCAACATACGCAGAAAAGTACTGAACTTAAATTAGTAATACAAAGTATTATCAAGCTGAATGTATGACATTAAGATATGATCTACTCTTCTGGAATAATGCTTCACAGAAAAGATCAGCATTTCCAGTAAACTGTATCATTATCATGGCTGTTCTATTATTTCAAAATAAACAAATTTCGATGTCGAAAAACTTGGAAAAATGCGTGGGTGTTTGCGTATATCGATCACAGAGCATCAGTGGCGTGGCAGAGAAAAGATCGATTGCCGGGCGACTTTGAGTCATATTTCTCAGAGCGTGACGTCATTTTCTTAGAAAATATCTGGATCAGAGACAAAACAGTAAACGAGAAAATTCTTATTACTTAAGAAACGAGGCGCCGAATCTTTATTGTTTGACTGTTTTTATTTGTTTATTTTGCCTTCTTTGCCGCATTTAAACAAAATTCGTTACAAATACGGCATAATGAAAGTGAAATGATAAAATTTATCAGCGAAAGGTAACCCTTTATGTATTGCGCCGGATATGCAGTGTACGCAAACGATCTATTAAATTTAAAATCAAGTCTGATCTGGTTTAGGGTGATATTTTCACAATGTAAAATATGTAAGGTAGTTCTAAAAAATATATTATACCCACCCCGCTCAGTAACGTGAAAAATTACTTTTCTGACAATTTACTATTTTTTCCGTATCTTTTAAAATATTATTCAAACATAATAGAAAGAAAATCTATCGCAAAAACAAACATTTGTTGTTTGTTACAAAAATCAAAATAAACTTAAGATAAGGTGGCAGAGTTATCACAACTGGCAACTGATTGTTCGTGCTTGGTGAGAGAAAACCGAGAAGGAAAAACAAAAAAGCCTTTTCTTCCTTTCTTTCTTTCTTTTTTTTTTTTTTTTCTTTTTTTTTTTTTTTTTTTTAAATTTATATAGTACTGTTTAGATTTAAAATAAATGGCCAAGTACGAGCATTACTCGCGCTCAGAAGGTTCCGTACAATAAAGATAATTACAGTTCGCTCTCGTTAATTCGAACTCGTTGGGACCACAAGAAATTTTCGAATTATCCGAAGTTCGAATTATGGAAAATATGAAATGAAAACATGATCATATGGTACTATTACAAAGAAATTAATGTTATAGTGTTTTTAAAATTTAATTAATATGTTATCATTAGAATATGACTTAGTAATTAAAAATATAAATACATAAACTAATTAAAAGATTAGAAACAAGCACAATGGAAGAAAAATTTAAAGCGTCACTGATGGACAGACGGGGCACTAAGAAAGTGGATATCAAATGCATTGGATTTTATGTACACTTAATCAGAACAATTTAAAGAAAAAAAAAAAAATCAAAGAAAGTGGATATTAAATGCATTGGATTTTATGTACAATTGTTTAGAACAATTTAAAAAAAAAATCAAAGAAAGAAAGCTATTCAAATGATCTGAAATCCGTGACAAAGAAGAGAAAAATCGGAATTCTCGTTAGTTCGAATTAAACGAAGTCAAGAGAAAATCAGTTCGAATTAAGGAAAAATTTTAACGTTATTCTGCCATTGAAATGTTCGGGACTTCATATTTAGTTCGAATTAAGCGAAGATTCGAATTATCCGATTTCGAATTAACGAGTGTCGACTGTATTATTATTTGTATTATTAAAAAAATGTTGCTAAAAATCGTTGCGAAACAGATTTTATAAAATTAATAATAATTATGCAGGTAAAATTTTCATGTAGTGATATTTTTCATGCATTTTATTATTTTTACTATCTTTATTATGTATTATTCTATGATATATACAATTTAAAAAAGGTAACTTGTTTATTCCGTCGATCAAAATACTATCGCCAAACTATAAGATTAAATGTCAATAATGGAGGATCGTAAATGACACAATCACTTGATATTAAACACGTTACAAATGTTTGTTACGCCCTCAAGTCTTTTTAATTTGACGTTTTATTCGTATTTTTATTAATGTTTTACTAATTTATTTGTTCTCTCATTATATAAAATTAAAATTATAACAATTTGTACAATTTGACGAATAGTTTTGTGATATGTATAGTTTGGTGAAATTTGGCAGGGATGTAGTGGAAGGTATTCTGGGGTATACGCCGTATACTTTCTTGTTTTTTTTAAGAAGCTCCGTATACTCTCTATTTCTTAAATAAAGCATTAGCGTATACCCTGTCTATGGATTTACATGATGTCAGCATATACCCCCTGCCTATAACGTACACTTTCTGCTTTTTTTATGACAACACTGGAAATTGATCGACGGGATAATCAAGTAGTACATTTAAAATAAATTTTATTAGCTTAATATTACAGTACAGCATATGTTGTGGCCCATAACTGCTTTGCCAGAACCCTACCCGAATTTACACCTGGCCTTCCATTAGTATAGTAGTTTAGTTTAGATAAGTTAACAACTCCAATTCATTCGATAAACCAAAATCAAAAAGTTGTCGAATGTAGCAACTATTCAAACTTCAAATTTTACCTGTGGTAGTTTTATTTGTTGCCTTTATTCATGGTAAAGTTTAGTATTTCACAAATGATATTTCTATGAAATATTGTTCCAGAACCTGTTTGGCTTTTATTTGTGAAAATGTATTACATTCTTTAGCATCTATTCAAAACTCAAACAATCACATTGTCCTTCAGAGTTCATTATACTTAAATTCAATAGCATCCATTTACAAAATCCTTTATTTTTTTATAATTTTTTTATTCCTAGAAAATTTGGATGTTTACCTTTAGACTCATGCAACTAAAGAAGTCAACCTTCGCTAAATCTCGAACTGCCATGAACCAACCTAGCAGCGTCAGTTACTAACTACAACGAGATTAAATTAATCTCGCTAAGTAATTTTCATTTCAAATTATTCTGGATGTTATTTTTTTCCGTAATCAAGGACTTTGCATGCAAAACCTTGAATTCAAATGATAGGGTTCGTTGACCACTCGCGATGTCTGTAAACGGAAGATACGTTTAAAGGTAAATAGGTCAGTAAGAATGAGTCAAGTTTTTTTGGATGTTTTCGGATTTGACGTAAACAGACGGTTGATGACGTCAATGGAAGATAGATCCGGTTTGATCGGTTCTTCGGTTTCCTTTTCACAATGTTCTCCTTTTGCGTAGGTATTTAATTGATGGAAACGAGTTTAAAAACTGACAAAAATGTATTACCTGAGCCCTGAAACTTGAGAAAAAGAAATAGTTAGTCAAATAATCGCTTTCATTTATTTAACCCTTCACTGCCCGTTTTTTTTCTACTTTTGTGAAAAAAATATTTGAAATCTATAAATCGATCTAATAATTGGAAATTAAATTTCAAATTTTCAGCTAAAATTTGATATTTTATGGTTCTTACCCTATTCACAATTAGGAATGAACAATTAGGGGTTTTAAATATTGTATTGCTATACTTTGCAATTAAATGATCTTAAATTAATTAATTTTATCTACCTAACACTCTGCAACTTTCTTTATATTAATAGTTTTAAGTATTTAGTAAAAATAATAAAAGATAATTTTGCCTTAATAGTTTGATCCAAAATTTTTGTGTCTCCGAAGAGCAAATTTTAATATTTTGTCAAATGCAGCCATCTGATTTGATCAAAATAAGTGTTATTTCATTATTTGGACTGTTCTTGATCAGTTACAGCTATTACATTGACCAAACTAATGGCACATAATGAGAGTTACAGCAGCGCCGAAACTAGCCTTTTTTGCGCCCGGGGCAAACATGGATTTTCGCGCCCCCCACCCAGTGGTGTAGTCGAGGGGAGACGCTGGGGGACGGCGTCCCCCCACTTTTTTATTTTATTTTAAGCGTCCCCTCACTTTTTTTTTTCTCATGGGGGACGCTAAGGATGCGAGGGGACTCAGATCTTCCTGATTTATTAAATGGTTAAAAAAATAACAATTTTATAAAATAAAGAAGTGATATTTTAAACCATTTTAGTTTTCTTTAACAAGGGCACTCAATAAACAAATTGAAAGAAATCGGGAAGAAAGGGAAGTTCACTTGCAGTTTCATTATAATTACTAGTAGTGAAATACCGCGCTACGATAACGTAAGTTCTTTCAGAGGCATCTGTAGTGTAGATCTGTATTTTAAAGTATTGCGACCAGGTTCTTTTCAAAAAAATAATGCATTCGCTAGAGTTGTAGGCTGTGATCAATAAAATAAATGCCTTATGAGAACATTGTTTATTTAAAGTAGAGTTATAAAAATTAAATCATTTCTTACTGAAATAATTAGGGATGGTGCCTGTAACCATTTTTCAAGAGACCTTTGTTACATGACTGAGTGCATGAAGCGAGAGAGAGGCAATTGAATTTCTCATTCAGAATTCACACATTGGCATCTTGGAATTGGCGAAAGGAGCATATGAAAAGTGAATGATATCATAACCATGAAATTTTCTGTTACGCTTTAAACAATTAAGATGATTTTGAATTTAATGCAGGGCAACCAGAAATGGGCAGTCCTAAAAAAATACGCCAAAAAGAATTCGCGCCAACATCGTACGTTATATGTCTGTTTTGGGAGAATGTTATCAATAGACAAAATACAGAGCATGTACATGAAAAGTTTTTATGTAATAAAGAAGTTAGGCTCAACATTACGCAGAGAGAAAATGAAATTTTACTGACCGCAAACACATTCGATCTTTATTCTTTCTTTTATTATTTTAGCGAAGCCGAAAAATCATCTAAAGGAACTCTTTATCTGAGAATCGTTTTACTGATACAGCAGATGTTACATGTTTTCTTTCTTTACTTTTTAACGGAAAGTTATTGTGGGATTGAAATAAGACACAAAGATAAAATAGATATTTAATTAAAAATTAGTTTTAACTGTAATTTAGAAAAATGTAAAATTTAAGAAAACTATATGTGATTCTACATCACATATATCACCCCTTTCACAAGCAAAAAAAAAATCTATAAAGGTACATGCAGGAAGAGAAATCAATTTTCATATGCTCTTACAAGTAACAATGTGTAAAATGTTCATGAAAACAAACTAAACATTTACTAAATAAAGTAAACAGTAATTGAACTTCTCTCTAAGTAGGCAACCATCCCAAATAAAAGTATATATATCATGATATAAATGTATTGGTACCATTGATTTTGTCATACAAATGACATCATATATTGTTTCTATTTAGAAACAGCTGCAGCTTCATTAATAAAAATTGTGATCACTCTTCAATTTATCTTATTTAGACAAGGACCTGTATAAAAAAATGTGCACATACAAATAAAAGAAAATACCAGGTCTAAGTCCACAGGTCACTTACCAATTGGCAAAAAATCCAAATTGTTTGTAATAAGAAACATTAAATATGTGTATTGATCAATACAATAATAATAGCAAAATACTCGAGTAATATAATGTAATTAAACACAAAACATAATATACAAATAAACAAAAACATAATGTAAATAGTAGGATTAAAAATGTTCATAATAATGAATAATAGGAAATTTTGAAATTTCCACCATTTTTTTTAAAGTTTACAAGATAAATTTTACTACAAACTTATATTTTAGATGAGAGTTCAAGAAATGCTAGACAAGCAACATGTGGAAAAATTTTTGAAACACTGTCGTTGACCATTTACTTCCATGTGATAATAACGTTCCTAAATGTATATCTTCTAATTTTTTGTCTTTTTTTTAATACCTAAACTGATGAATTTTTTTATTAAGTTAAATCTGAAATTTAAAATCAATGTTGCATTATATTGACATCTAAAACGGTATTTTAGTGTAACATGAGAGAAGAAATCGCCGTAAAGAATTCGGTATCTTCCCAAAAATACTTTTATTCAAAAATAATTA
Source organism: Maratus speculifer (assembly GCA_964019185.1). Classification (NCBI taxonomy): domain Eukaryota; kingdom Metazoa; phylum Arthropoda; class Arachnida; order Araneae; family Salticidae; genus Maratus; species Maratus speculifer. The sequence goes on along the minus strand of OZ025298.1, from coordinate 184,543,200 downwards.
CTGTTAAGTGGGAGAGACTGAACTTTCATGGAAAAGTGTAAAAAATTTAGAACTGTGGGAAAGATGTGTGGAAATGTAATATGGAGACCTATAAAGTAACTTCAATTTAAGATACAACTGGTATAAAGACCAATAAAAGACATGTATTAACAAGTAAAGCAAACGTATGACAGCCTCTTTGCTTATAAAAAATTACAATTTATCTTCACTTCATATCCTTTGAACCAGAAGTGTGAAAACATTGACAGGTATGCAATTTTAAATACCACCTTGACTGTCGTATACCACTCATCGTTATTTACAAAATGACTAAAGTTTATTTTTTTATGTGGAAGTACTATGTACAAATTATAAAAGGATGAGTATTGAATTTAAAGTGAATAAGTGTGTGAATTTTAGTCTATATATAAAATTTTGCATCTTGCTAGAATTTTTAATAAAAAAGGAGTAAGCTCCGCTACATGTGTAAGTATTCGTTGACTAAAAACAAATTTTTCGTAACATCGTAACTATAGTGTAAAGTACTACATTATATCATGCATACCCAACTGAAAATAAAGAAATGTGGAGAAGTGAATGCAAATGATATCTAATTACCAATAAAAGTAATGAAATTCATATGTGTAAACGGGAAAACATGGGGTAGTGCAAATGGGAAGGCAAAAAAAATCTGATTGGATTAAATCATCCATAATCAAAACAAAAAAATGTAAAGAAATGACTTATGTATTAAAGATAATAATCAATATGTTCTAAAAAAAACTTCACAGAGGACCGATAATTAAACAATTGCATAGGTAAATGTATATGTATGTAAATAACTTCCTCTGCAAAGCATGCTGCAAAGTATATATATACCTTTGTAAACTACCATTGTAAAAAAACTTTGTATAAAAAAGATTGTAATTGCTGCATGCAAAGAGAAGTTGTAAGAAAAGAGTGTCACTTGCAAATATTCACAAGCATATCAAAAGAAAAAAACTTTGTAAAAAAAATCACCACTGTAATATTGATACACCAGTGAACATTCGCAGTAACACTGTGTGTAAAAAAAGTGCAATTGATAATTAAACAGACCTACTAAGAAATAGAGTAGCTACATCGAGTTAAGACAAAATAGATGTGCAATTTTTTATCTATCATAAAAGATATAAATAAAGAAAAATAAATTGTGTAAACAAACATTTAAGATTTACTGCAGAAGTCTTACTGATAATTAGGGCTTAACCACCAGAAGAAAACTATCAATAAATCAAAAATGTGAAATTTTGAATCATTCATCTATTCCTGAGCTCACGAAACAGTTGAATGAAAGAGAATCAGAGATATGAACAATGCCCGAAAAATGTAAATCATGAAATGATTGAAAGTAATCTTTAAATAACAATGTATTAAAATGTGTACACCATATGAAAAAAATATCTACGAAAAATAGTGTATGTAAAGAAAATATAATTAATAATGCTTTATGTTTGTGTTATGAATAAAAAGGTTAACAATGTAAAAAAAATACTGTGTAAAAGAGCGGAGAAATCCAAGTATCACCTGAAGGTAACCAACAAAATATGTAAATAACTAAATATACATGAAATAGCATACCTGAAGAAGTGTTGAATATTTACGTTATATTTTAGAGTGATTAAAAGCTTGTTTTTGCTTGAAATAAAATTTAAATGTATTACAGCAAGTGGAAAAAGCAGGGTGATTTATGTCGAAAAACTTGTTGTAAGCACGGTTATGTGCGATGCAGTTAATGCATTATGATGATTATTTTTCGTTCATGTCTTTAAAGAATGGAAGTTAAGTTTGATAACAGCTTAAGACATATGAAGATCAGCCGTGAAAATCAAAACTAAAATTACATTGCGTAAAATAGCAATAACACAGGAAAGAGAGACTCGATGAAGAAAATGCTCAAGTATGTATGTGGCATTTATTAAAGAGAGGTAAAACTTACACTCTCACGGGGGTGACCCCCTGGTAAAAATACAGAAGCAGGAGCTCTACATCCTTACAGCAGGACAGTTAGAGATAGACTGATTCCTGACATCAAATAATGTAGCCAAAATGCGTCGAGCTAAAATTTGGTTGCCCTTAGACTATAATAACCCTATACGTATAGTTCATAAAGAAAGTTTAAATTAAAAACATGCCAACCGGACCGTTAATTTGGCGATTAAAATATCAGCGTACAAATATGCATGCCAACACTGATTGCTGAGAAAAATATTTCTAAATCCATAACACAGATGTCAGACGCCGCTTTAATATAAACAGAGCGTTAGATTTTAAGCCGACAAAGGAGTTGTAATGTCTGTTAATTTTGAAAGGAATTAAACAAGTGACTGAGTAACTGCAAAAGGGCATATGGTTTTTAAAATATCATTCTATGTACTCTTTGAACAAACGAAAGTATGCAGGCTCAGAAAATGATTTTAGGATGAGAAAAGATTTGTTTTTGATTTATTTTATTAACGGCCTCGGTTAAGCAGGAAAATCTACATAACCGCAATTTAAAGGAAAGAGATAAATATATTCTTTTTAGAAAGTAAAAATGATGTTTAATTGATTTGAAATTGGGAAAGATAATTTTAATTTATATTTGAGAATTTAAATTTAAAAAAAGAAGCTAATAATAATATGTGATGTTATGTTACTTTCGACATCACATATCTCTCCCCCTTTCCCGGAAAAACTATTATAACCCACATGCATTTAGCTCGACACATTTAGTGACGTAGAATAACAATACAATAGCACATACATAATAGAAAATAAAGTTGCAACTAAAATGTATATCATATGGATAAATGAGCTCATAAAATATTTTTAAGCATATGCATTAATTAATAAAATATTGAGATTTAATTTCTCAAATAAAATATATAAGGTATACCATTTTCATATATTTGTTGATCAACATATAAAATAAAATCTCTTTATTGAACTAGAGATCATCATCTGGAATTTTTTCATTGTGCACCGGTGACTTAAAAGATTATGCTTCCAGATCTTTCAACTTTCTTGATTTCAAGTCCTCAATCTGAAAATTTTTTTTTGTGTTCAAGACATGTTGGATATGTCCCAACCAAAAGATTATATTGAAATATAGATATCAACACAAAAATCTATATGTTATGAAATTTTTTTAAAATTCAATAAGCATACATATAAGGCATAGCTGTAATAAAATACAAATGACACATAACATATCTAGTGTGTATATTTAAAAAAACGTACATAACTATACATATAGTATATTTTTAAAAATAATGTGTACATGAACATTTTCACTTTCAGCTATACTTGTAGTATTAATTAAAAAGATAAGTTGTAATGTAGTATCTTCAACAAATGACAAAATACAAAATATAACTAAATTTAAGGAATATGCACTTCTTTAAACATGATAAAGTAACTTAGCTTTAAAAATATTCAGAAGTCTTGTATATGCAGAAGTAAAGAAAACGATATAAAACAAAAGGACAAAAGGTAACTTGTAAATTGTTAATGAACATGTGTTTAATGACTTGTTACCATTATCTCATTTTAACAATAAATTATCCACTGTAAATAAGAGAAAATTTCTATGTCGGAAAAAATCATTAAAATGTGTGGTTTAAAAAAACAAAAATGTAAATTACTTTGAATAGTATCATGAAAAGTGAAATGTGATAAAATAAAAAAAAACTGAGAAAGAATCACACTACAATATACGGAATTGCCAGGCCACAACTTGTATATGAGTATAAATGTTATACCATGTGTCTACCTAAGCGGTTTATAACAAAGTATGTGTACCCTAAAATAAAATTATTTCTTTGGCAAAATAATATTGTAAGTGAGATAAAGAAGAAAAAAATATATATAACAAAGTCTCAAAACACTTTTTCTTGTACTAGTAAAGTTTGTATAGTTATATTATAAGCTTAGACTGTACAGTGAATATTAAAGATTGCAGAGGGGGGAAATGCATAATGTGTAAACATCAATATAAAGGCCAAAAGTTAGGAGGGTACAGCAACACACGTGTAATTGATGAAACTTACAAAAAAATAATTGTCAAATGTAAATATGTGTGTAAAAAAATAAGTAGGCATTGCTGTACACAACTAACTGATTAACTTATAGATTTTTTTTATGATATTGAAAATGATATTAAAAATTTATTAACTTTTCATCCAGAAAAGAAAATTTTATTCATAACATGTGTCAAAGATTAAAATAATTTACCAACACTGTCGACTTACCTAGAAAAATTACCTCAGTGGACAATCTAAAGTTAAATTATAAACATATGCAAAAATTGATTTTCTCTTTTTTTTTTTTTTTAACCAAAAAAAAAAGGAAAAACATTCTTGTACAATTATTTTAGTACCAAAAATAAAAGTACCTCTTTTTTTTTACCCCTGAATAATAATATAAGTAAGCCATTATTATATCGAGTTTGGTAGCAATTCGATTAAAAATTAAATATTACATTTCCATGAAACTGTCTATACTGAAAATATAGGTATTCTCTAATTTTAAAAGAAAATGAACATTTTTTTTTTTTTTTTTTTTTTTTTTTTTTTTTAGCATTCAACAATAATACCTGACGTAGATTTTCTTTCTTTTTTTTTAATCACTTTGTAAATCACAATGGTAACATTAAACAACTTACCTTGTATATTACCTTAAAATGATCAAACACATGTTTACAAAATCTAATATAAAAATAATTATACAATCCACCTTCAACTATTGTAGATTATAATTTCATGTACATACTTGCCGCACTTGTCATAATTGCAAAAATCACTTAGTAATTGTTGCTAAATTTATAGAAGGAAAATGTATAAGATCAAGAGAATGAAATATGTAAAATATTAATTCACACACAATTCACTAGACGTCTATAAGATGCTATAAAAGGTTTTTTTTTTTTTTAGCACTTGTGATACTGGACGGTTGATAATTTTGTATCCACCTTTTATTAAATAATTTATTTATTTTAATTAACACCAGATACTGCGTTTTCATGGATAAAAACTACACTAATTCGGAAGCATGATGACATCCGTTACTACTATTTCAAGTGCAGTATGATCACTATAAATTGAGTTGTTAACACCACACAGTATAAACACTTTTTTTTGTGTTTTTTTATGCAAAGGCGTTTAAGTATAATAGTCGATAACATTTCCCGAAATGATTTGATGCACACACCAAAAATAAAATAAAACGTAATCGAGGAGAAGCAGCTGATTGCATTTACACAACGCTGCAAGAAACAAATCACTTTCTGCGAGACGCACACAAATAAACAGATAAAAGCAGCGATTCGTTTGGCTAAATGCACACCGCACCCGAAACGATAATCAAAATAGCATATTTCACTTTTTCTCCTCGCGGAGGGAAATTTGTCTTAACAAGCATATTTCACTTTATTTTCTTCGGTAAGTGTTATGCGGGAGGAGGGAATCGAAGAATCATTAATCCTACTAAGAGTTCACGATTACGATTGCCGGAAAAATCAACATATCAGGATCCCAGTTGTTACACAGTGACTTAGCACTTTTTTTTTTTTTTTTTTAATTCTCGTAAACATTCAGGACGATCCAACATGAGTCACTAGTTTTGAATGATTGCAGAGCATCTTACTCAACGTAGCATCTTAATCCTACACCGGTAGTAAAATCGGAAACATTTTCCGCGCTTCATAGGTGAAGTGTCTCACACTGCAGCATAATACACATAATGTAATTCCTCTAAATGGAGGATATCATATAACACCAATCGACAGTGGTGATAACGAATGGCAAGTACGGGAGATTTCTGTCATGTAGACAGTGAATTTCACAAACATTCTCTCGTACTGCCGTGTAGAATCCATAAAAGTCTAACGCAGCTTTGTTAAAAGTTCAATTTATGACGAAAAGATAGTCTCCACTTGCAAATATAGTCCGCAAATAGTAAGAAAGATTAGTTCAGAGGGGTCACCCAGCCACATTAAATCATATGAGTCTCTACTGGTGCTCGGCACCAATTTATATAACGATTATTTTTCGTTCATGTCTTTAAAGAATGGAAGTTAAGTTTGATAACAGCTTAAGACATATGAAGATCAGCCGTGAAAATCAAAACTAAAATTACATTGCGTAAAATAGCAATAACACAGGAAAGAGAGACTCGATGAAGAAAATGCTCAAGTATGTATGTGGCATTTATTAAAGAGAGGTAAAACTTACACTCTCACGGGGGTGACCCCCTGGTAAAAATACAGAAGCAGGAGCTCTACATCCTTACAGCAGGACAGTTAGAGATAGACTGATTCCTGACATCAAATAATGTAGCCAAAATGCGTCGAGCTAAAATTTGGTTGCCCTTAGACTATAATAACCCTATACGTATAGTTCATAAAGAAAGTTTAAATTAAAAACATGCCAACCGGACCGTTAATTTGGCGATTAAAATATCAGCGTACAAATATGCATGCCAACACTGATTGCTGAGAAAAATATTTCTAAATCCATAACACAGATGTCAGACGCCGCTTTAATATAAACAGAGCGTTAGATTTTAAGCCGACAAAGGAGTTGTAATGTCTGTTAATTTTGAAAGGAATTAAACAAGTGACTGAGTAACTGCAAAAGGGCATATGGTTTTTAAAATATCATTCTATGTACTCTTTGAACAAACGAAAGTATGCAGGCTCAGAAAATGATTTTAGGATGAGAAAAGATTTGTTTTTGATTTATTTTATTAACGGCCTCGGTTAAGCAGGAAAATCTACATAACCGCAATTTAAAGGAAAGAGATAAATATATTCTTTTTAGAAAGTAAAAATGATGTTTAATTGATTTGAAATTGGGAAAGATAATTTTAATTTATATTTGAGAATTTAAATTTAAAAAAAGAAGCTAATAATAATATGTGATGTTATGTTACTTTCGACATCACATGCATCTTGAAGCATTTTTACAATTATCTGAAGTGTGTGATTCACCACAATTAGCACATGCCAAATCATATGCACAAAATTTTGCCAGGTGGCCTATTTGTTGGCAATGAAAGCAACGTTTTATGTTAATAAATGGCCTGACAGTGTAGTCAACAGAATTAATATTTAATTTTCCATGTTGAATTAAGAGATCAGATATCCAAGATGTAACACCAATGGTCCAGTTATATTTTAATACCTGTCTTAATTTATGCTTTCTTTCAAAGTTAATGGAAGGAATGGTACTGCCAATCTTTTCATTTATAGATATCATAATATCTGGTATACCTATATTGTCATCAAGACCTAACAGAATTATTTTTGTGCAGTCAGATAAATCTCTAACTTGATTTTTGTGCTCACATAAATTTAGGATGTAATCCGGTATTGAAATAAGATCAGTATTTTTGTCTTTTGATAATTCAGAATTATTTGTACCAGAATTTATGTGTATTTCAGATTCAACCTTATCTAGAAATTTGGCCAAATCTTTCCCACTAGAATTACATTCCTTATCTTTAATAACATTAAGGGGTTCATCCAATTTAGATTCATCAATGTCGCATTGAATAGCTATCTCATTATGCATAGACTGTTTGGACGAGTTCAGTGTTCTTACTTTTTCGAACAACAGCTCATTTAACCTATGTAACTGGTCGTTATTTTTTTGTAAAACAGTCCACTCAGATTGAACATTACACACCAAATCACTTAAAATATTAAATTTTAATTCAATTTCTTTTTGATAGGAATTAAATTTTGCCATGAGTTCTGGATTATTCTCATTTGAAATAGGATCAATTAATTTCTGAACATCCGAATCAACAGATCTAGAATATCTGTTAATAGAATCCTTTAAACTACTCAAACATGAAATCTCAAAAGAATTAGAATCTAAACCAATTGTTTCAGAATCCATATTAGTTTTAAAAGACATTACCTGTTTTGCAACAGGTCTAAACTTAAAGTTAAACACAACAGATGTATCTTGTGTCAATTTACGTGACCTTTTTTTAGTCATTATAAACAATTTATATCCTAAATTATAAAAATACGAAAATAAACAAACGAGCACAGTATCTGATTATTAAAAAAAATGGACCTATCTACAATGCAATATAATAAAAGCAGCTATATGTGAGAGTATTTTTAAATAGACGCTAAAAATTTAAAATAAATGTCTATCCATAAACTAATCAAAATTGTGTTTTACATTTATAAAAGTGAAAAAGCATGAAAAAAAAATCTCAATATTTATTTAAATATTAGAAAACTGGACCCTCTCTAAACGAAATATTTTTGCAAGTGGGGTGCAAATAGGAAAAACAAACACTGGAAATCTATGTATAAAAAGTCTTAAAATAAATTAGAAGGGGGGAAATTAGTCACTTTAGTTAAGACGATATTTTGTTTTAATGCACTGTTTATATCCTATATGAAATGCATAAGAAATATCATAATAAATATTAAGGAATTTATCAAAAGTTTTTTTTTTAATTGAACACTCCTAAAATTGAAGTTTTTATTAGCTAATATAATTGACGAAAATAATGATTCATACTGTATCTTATTCAGTATCATACTGTATCTTATTCATCTTATAATTTTTTTTTTTTTTTTTTTTTTTTTTTTTTTTTGCAGACTAGAGTGTAAAAATAATTCTACTCGAATAGATATAAACAATGCACACACTTTAAGAATATTAAGATGTTAGATAGGTTTAATTATGCAAATAAGAACATGGCTAGTCTTTGCACAAATAAAAACAATCTCCCAATAAAATTACTGTACAAACAATATAAAGCACAACTTACCTTTAAAGTGAAAAAAAAATCACGAAATAAAAGTAGGATAAAATGTAATAATATATTTTTTGATACATGAATTTATAATTCGATTATGCATGCATCATTATTATTATTTATGTCATGTGCACATGGCATGTGATTCAAACGATAAAATTTTATTTATCTGAAAATGAGCCCACTGTCAATAATATATGAAGGTGCATACATCCTTATTGTATAACCAGTATTCACATGCATCTTTCTCTGTATTGTTTCTTTTATATAAACCTCATGTTAAAAAAATAATGGTTGCAGCCCGACAACATCATGCCTTATTTTTTATAGGAAAAAGAGATGCACCATTAACTTACCTAAAACTTTTTCATCTACATGGAAATATAATATAAAATTTATGAAAAAGAAAAAGGAATCTACGTCAATTTATAACACTTCAAAAATAACTGTATTAAAAAAATAAACAAAATATATAGTCATTAATTAATAATGGAAATTATAAAAATACTTTCTTTAAAAAGTAATAAACTGTCTTGATATTTCTCAAACGACTTTCAGCAAAAAGTGCACAGCAATAAGTACTTAGATATTTGAAAAATATAATTTTATCATGCTATCGTTTGTATCATATTTTTTAAATAGCACTTGTAAAGCTATGAAATGTTTCAAGACAATCTAAAATCATTTATAACTGTTCGTATTTAAAGAAATTCAATTAGAGCACAGAAAAACTAATACATAATAAACTAAAAATGGTTGAAAATTACTCAACATAATTTTTTTTTTAAATAAAAATATCATATAATTAAAATAGAAATTGAGATTTAACCTATTAAATATAAAAGCATACACTTTCTCATCTGCGAAATTTATGCTGTAAATATTTATCAATGAATGTCTTCTTCACTCATTTTTTTTTTTTAACTTTCAACTACTACAAATAAACTTGTAACAGTATTATCGTAAAAATAAACGTTCAATAGCGCACAAAATTGATCAATGCTGTAGTTTTAAGGTTTTTTTTAATAGTATAGCGCATGTAATTATTTTTGTGAAAAAACCTCAGTGTCAGCATCCAAAAATTTAAAGAATAAATCCAATGTGAAGATCATATTATCGACGAATGACGAAGAATTTAAACGTCAAACACGAAATTCTGTGTCACTTTAGTCGAGAGCATATGGAATCGTCACTGAAGTACACCGCTAAGATGAAATAAAAACATTATGTCAGTAAACGTTTAACGGAGGTGAAATAAGAGTCACAAATCGCCAGTCGTAGATTCTTAGGCCTACATCGGCAGGAGAAAATTTAACGAGCGGCCGCGTTAACACCGAGCATCTCGAAAGGTCCCGATCAGAAGAATCAATCGCTCAAATAAAAGATAACTCGGCACTATAATCCAACTCCATAAGGTCCATCAAGAAAAATCGAGCAGACATAATTCACAGGAACATGCGCATTTCAAACAACATTCTGTGAACAAGGGGGGCACTTATTTAATAATCCATGGTTCACAAACATAAGTGGGATTTATCTGACGAGGAGACAGTCATTCGAAACTATTTGAAGACAGGCATTAATAATCTAATTTCACACTTATAAGTAGTCCAAATAATAGTCCCGATATAGTTCAGATAATTTCTAATGAACTAGTCCAGAAAATAAATTGGCAGACAAATAAAAGCTGGCTAATAAAAGCAGGCAAATAACAGCAGGCACCATCCCTCGATGTTTGAAAAAGTTGCGAATGCCTGGTGTAGGCACCATAGTTTCTGTAGTGTAGATCTGTATTTTAAAGTATTGCGACCAGGTTCTTTTCAAAAAAATAATGCATTCGCTAGAGTTGTAGGCTGTGATCAATAAAATAAATGCCTTATGAGAACATTGTTTATTTAAAGTAGAGTTATAAAAATTAAATCATTTCTTACTGAAATAATTAGGGATGGTGCCTGTAACCATTTTTCAAGAGACCTTTGTTACATGACTGAGTGCATGAAGCGAGAGAGAGGCAATTGAATTTCTCATTCAGAATTCACACATTGGCATCTTGGAATTGGCGAAAGGAGCATATGAAAAGTGAATGATATCATAACCATGAAATTTTCTGTTACGCTTTAAACAATTAAGATGATTTTGAATTTAATGCAGGGCAACCAGAAATAGGCAGTCCTAAAAAAATACGCCAAAAAGAATTCGTGCCAACATCGTACATTATATGTCTGTTTTGGGAGAATGTTATCAATAGACAAAATACAGAGCATGTACATGAAAAGTTTTTATGTAATAAAGAAGTTAGGCTCAACATTACGCAGAGAGAAAATGAAATTTTACTGACCGCAAACACATTCGATCTTTATTCTTTCTTTTATTATTTTAGCGAAGCCGAAAAATCATCTAAAGGAACTCTTTATCTGAGAATCGTTTTACTGATACAGCAGATGTTACATGTTTTCTTTCTTTACTTTTTAACGGAAAGTTATTGTGGGATTGAAATAAGACACAAAGATAAAATAGATATTTAATTAAAAATTAGTTTTAACTGTAATTTAGAAAAATGTAAAATTTAAGAAAACTATATGTGATTCTACATCACAGCATCCATTAGTTTTACCTGGAATTCTCTCCTAATCGAAAACTATTATTTACCTCCCGTTCTGACAGAAAGACTACACATGCTCATCGAAAAAGATCTCGACACATTAAAAAATACCCAGGTGCTTCAAGGGGGGCGCATCATACTGCACGGGGGGAGGGTCGATAGGGGAGTACCGGACTGTCAGACGGGGTGCGAAGTAGCTGTCACCTTTGGATTAAACCGGATTAGCGCATTGGCGTGAATTTGTAAGGAGTATCCGGGCATCCATTTTGTAGCCTGGTGGAATTATAGAATTTTAAACAGCTCTTCAAGAAAACAAAATGTGACTGTAGTGTTTCTCTCTTTTTAGCGTTAATATATATGGCAGAGAGGGGATGTGGGTATCTGTTAACTAAATGCTCCATATTTTAATATATCATAAATATAAGGTGCCGATAATTTGAAAAGATTCTAGGAATACAATTTAACAGACATTGAAAAAATGGGATATATGGGTAGAAGGTAAAAATGATTAAAACCATAAACTAGTCCCTGCGAGTTAATTCACAAGTATTGTTATACAGTCATCTTTTATTGCATTTTCAAAGAATTATTTTCATTTTATTCCTCTGTCGAAGATTACCAAACGATTTTACGCCTTCCAAGCCATTAAGAGGCTACTTCAGTCAAGCGAAAAGACCCATTCGCTAATGCTAATCCTATAAAAAAATTTTATAAAGATATCTGGGTTACATTTCGATGTTTAACTTTTTTTTTTCTCTGGATAGATGAGATCGATCAGTACAAAGGACGTTTTTACTTTTTTGTTTTTGTTTACAGATGTTTTCTTAAATCTTAAATGATATTTTATTTGAATGAGCATACTTTAATTTTCGAAACCAGTTTCAAATATTAAAGCATTCTAAAAAAAAACACCAATTGAAATTGAAGAAGTAAAAAAATATCTTGTACAGGCCAATTTTTGCTATCCATTGCAAAATTATATAAAAATATTGAAATGTAACCGAGATACTTTTGCACATTTTTCTCATTTAGCATTAGTAAACGAATCTGTTTGGATTCGTGACTAAAAGATTTCGTCCTTAAAAGAAACTAGCATACCAAATTTTTAAAAATTCCTGCCAGCTTGGCCTACAGGCGCAGATTGATTTTGAAGTTAAGTGCTCATTTCAACAATAAAAAATAAAATATGATAGAGGTAAACCGAGTTTTAACAAGTTTATTTGGCCGCTTTTAAAGAATTTTTCTTTTGTTAGTTTTTCTTTTCTTTTCTTTTCTTTTCTTTTCTTTTCTTTTCTTTTATTTATTTTTTGTCAGAGCTGGTTTTATTAGAATCATCTTATGCGTAATTCGGCTCAAAATCCTCAGTTTGACAGCATATTTTGAAATATATTCTGGATTTATCCAACCATCGACCAATACGCATCTGAGAACAAATTCGAAATAAAAATGAGTTAGAAACTAGGCAATTTGTTATTTGAATACATTCTATATTCTTCAATCATGATCGCTTGCAGAAATTCTGTTCAAAACGCCCACTTTGGCAGCATATTTTGAAATATTCTTCAGTTCTTGTAAGTCACAGCAACTTTGGATTTGAATATCTCTGTCAGACATTTAGCTATAAAGATCAAAATTTTTTTGATCAATTCAGGAACGTATAAGGAACAATTTCCCATAATACGGGAATTTTGTCTTAAGGGGCCGCATAATAATTTAAAATCAAATAGACACCCTTCCCCCCCCCCCCCCAAAATGGAGCTGCAATTAATGTCATCACATTTTGCCGCCTTTTTTATGAAACTTTGTTACTGGAAGTAAGTGCCTAGAGGCGATATTAAAGGAGCTAGCCTGTTTTGCTAATTACGACTCACCCTTTCTCTATATTTATATGCATACATACATATAGCTAGATAGATTAATGAAGTTTTCTACTAATTGAAGTTTTGGGGTCTAGGGGTCATAATCAGTGTAGATTTGCAAAAAAAAAAAAAAAAAAAAAAAAAAAAACAATGCAGAATTTGTAACATAAGAACGATCGCAATAGGTAGTATTCTATACAAAATCTACCTTCTTAATTAACCTTCTTAATAATTTTCGTTTTCACCCATAATCATTTAATTTTAATTTATTTTTTCCAGAAAGAAAACAGGAAAATAAAAACAAGTTTTCTGTTCAACATTTAAAAAATTAAGGAAATTTTAAATATCTAATTACAGTATATACAGGGTGAATCATAAATATCGAAACAATAGGCTATCTCCTTAAATATTTGCCCCTACACTCATGCTTCCAGCTGCAAAAAATTATCAAAAAAGGTGAATTTTTTGATAAGTTGTAACTCCATGGGGGGTCTATTTGAAAAAATACGAAAATTAATTTTTTATACGTATTCCCACGTATGGCAAAATTCCCAATTAGGAAATTATTTCTTATCCATTCCTAAATTAAAAAAAAATCTCCATATCTAAAAATTTCAGAGATATTAAAATCCAAAATTCTCAAAAATTCGTGAAAATCCGGGGCGATTGCCCCTCCCCCCCTCATGCCCCGCGCTGTACGGCATTGTAACACTATAATAAATTTATATCACATTAATTGGCACTATAATTGGCGATTTAATATAATCAGTCACATTTATTCCGGGAGGGACGAATTGTTTAAACGAAGCATCCTTATAACTCCAAAATTAACAATCCTATGAAATAACAATTTGCGGCGTCGGATTAAGCGTCTCATTTCGCATTCAAATATATCTTTGAATCGAAAATTGAATGATATACAGAGCCAGGAAAATTCTCCGTAATATTGACGTAACCTGTTTTTCGATTGCAAATAACTCGACAACTAATAATCCGATGGACTCGGTTCTTGTTGTCAAATTTTTGCCATTTTAAGGCCTTTAACGTCCATCCCTTGAAATTAAAAAAATCAAAAAAATTTTATGTACTTTTTATGAGAACGGGTTTTTAGAGGGTACGAAAAAAATAATTCCGGATAATCGAGGTCACTGAATATTATCCGGATAATCGGGGCTTGTTTGTACTCGCACATAGTAAGTCCATACAAAATTTGAAGTCTCTATCTCAATTTGTTCGTGAGATACAGTAGATTATCCCGTCGACCCAAAAACTATCGCCCAAATTATAAGATTGAATGCCGTCTGTCCGTCAGTGACGCTTTATATTTTTCTTTCATCGAACTTGTGTCTAATCTTTTATTTGGTTTATGTATTTATACATTCTTAAGCGATTAGAATTATAAGAGACATTATGAGCGATTTCGATCACGTCATCACCCGTTTTTCTCCTGCTTTCCGACCGGTTTTTCTGCTTTCGTCGAGAAATGTGCTCAAAAACATCCACTTTTTAGGCTTGGTATGAAAAATATATTGTGTTTAAAAAAAATTGAAATTATTTTAAAAAGAAAATAAAGAACACGCACCACATTTGCCACGCTTTTTCTTAAAAAGTAACAATCCTATCAACTAACAATTTTTCTGCGTCGGGTTAAGGGTCTCACTTCACATTCAAATATATCTTTGAATCGAAATTTGAATGAAATACAGGGACGTAAAAATTCGACGTAATATCTGCGAGATTCATTTTTCGATTCTAAATATCTCGACAACTAATGATCCGATCGATAACGTTCTTGGTGCAAAAGTTTTGCTATTTTATCACCTTTTACGACCATACCTTGAAATTAAAAAAATCGGAAATTTTTATATACTTTCCATCAGAGCGATTTTTTCGAGAGTACGAAAAAAATAGTTCCGGATAATCGAGGTTATTGATATTAAATAGGCTTCTTTGTCTTGTTGCATACTAAGTACATACAAAATTTCAAGTCTCTAGATCAATTCGTTGGGGAGATAAAGCGGTACTACTAGGTTATCCCGTCAACCCAAAACTATCGCCACATTATAAGTTTAAATGCCAATAATGGATGATATCTCGCTTGCATTGCAATATTTTTATACGATTCTTTTTGCACTGGATAGCTGAGATCGATGTGTATTTTTACTTTTACGATTTCGGTTGCAGATATTGGGTTTCGATTTTTGAAGAGAGTTTAAAATACAGTTATTTAAATTATCGCTGGTAAAGTTATTTTCACACACACACAAAATGTCTAAAATTGCAAGTGGCCAGTCACCTTTGGCCATATAGTGTATTACTGTTGATTCTCTCTCTCTCTCTCTCTCTCCCCCATTTCTCCTAAAAATAAAGCAGCATTTCAACAAAAGTATAATTTTTTTTTTTTTTTTTTTTGAAAAAATAATCTTATCTAAAAGGCAGGCATTAAAATACTATTTTAAATTATTTCTCATTTTCCCATTTCACGCGCTTTTCTTTATTTTTATGCAATTTTATGCCTGCTTTGCATCTTGAAATAGCAAGAAATATATTTAAAAATGCAATTTGTCTGAAAATCGTATATCATAAATGCTTTTTGCTGTTAGTTGGAAGTATAGTAAAATATATTAAATGTAACACATATATTAGATTTTCAATAAAAAATGCAATGCATTTACATTCTGTACACCGAGAAATCTGAATTAGATCACTTGTTTTTAATTGATGTAAATTAATTATTTAATAAACTACCTCATATCTTTCTTTCATTTAGCTTTGAATGTAATAGTATAGTCAAAAACAACTCTTGGTACAAAAAAAAAAAAAAAAAAAAAAAAATTGCATTTTTTTAAATTGTTTTTTTTTTTTTTATCAGATATTTTTTTTTCCCATTTAATAATTAGAATTATAAATCTTGATGTATTTTTAGTTCTTTGTGGAATCACTTCGAAAATACAGGAGAAAGAACGACAAACAACGTTGTAGGCTGGCACAGCAAAATAAACTAGTCGTTGGGGGCCACCGTAATACTTACCCATCATGTATATGTATATGAAAATAAAACATGTGAAAACTATTTATACAATGCATTGCAATTCATAAACAAAATTTAAATATTGTTAATATACATAGTAATGCTTTATTAAAGAATTGCTGATGTACCAATTTCGACAAATTATATAAAACGCCAAACTACTCAAGTAGTACCGAACTGCGTAAAAGAAACATCCTTATAACTCCAAAAATAATAATTCTATTAACTAACAATTAAATGCGTCGGATTAAGCGTCTCATTTCCAATTAAAATATACTTCTGAATTGAAATTTGAATGAAATACAGGGTCATGAAAAATCGAAGAATGTGGAAAACAAGATTACAAATGTCTCGGCAACTAATAATCCGATCGACTTCGTTCTATATGCAAAATGTGTGTTATTTTATTGCCTTTTACGTTCATTCTTTAAAACAAAAAAATTCGAAAACTTTTATGTACCTTTCATCAGAACGAATTTTTCGAGGGTCCGAAAAAAATAGTTCCGGATAATCGAGGTTGCTGATATTAAACAGGCTTCGTCTCATTCTTACATACTAACTACATACAAAATTTCAAGTCTCTATCTGAATTTGTTCGGGAGATAGAGCGTTTACAGACAGACAGACAGACGGACGGCAAAATTTTTTTTTCTAAAAATGTTTTTCGGAATCTCCACTATCTAAAACGTGTAAATCCGTCAAAAAAAATTTCGCTTTTCAAAATGATTGCAAGACTTACCCTATACTACGTATTATGGGTAAGTAACAAGAGAGCTCACAGCCATCATTTAAACATTTATAACTTTGTTCTGCTCCTTAACCCTCTAAGCGTTTGGCCCGTAATATTCCGTACACTAAACTCCAGGTTTCACTGCAATATAAGCAATGTTTAAGATATTATAATTCTATAAATTTAATGAATTTTTAAAGTATTGAAGAATGATTAAGACTCTCAAGGATTACATTTATATTCCTAAATAAGATTTTTTATGTAATATTGAAAGAATCATATTTTATTAGCAATTAAGACAAAATGCAGAGAAAACAACATTACAAATTTACCCATTTGCAAGACGCTTACAGGAGAAGAGAGAAAATGAAGCTGTAATGCGAATGATAGATGCCGGGCATCAATTTCCAACTGGGAAACCAAAGTACAGATTACTTGATGCCCATTTGGCGAGTTTAAAAGAGAAAATAATAAATGAAGAAATTTCCTTATTAAATTATATGGACGCGGTCAGCAAACTCATACATTTATAATAAATTTGTTTGAAATTTTAAATTACTGTGGAATTATTTATTTATAAGCTCAAACAAACATATTATTTTTGCCATTGCAATGAGAAAAAAAAAAAAAAAAAAAACATTCTATTGGTACGATTGTAATAAATTATATCTAATTTACTAAATGTAGAACTAGAATTTTGCTCAAGATTTCAATTATTTAGATATTATCTAATTTAGTTACCGTGATGTTACTTCAGTAATGCTGTACTTGTTTTTGCTCTAAATCATCTTTTTTGCACTGTAATTATTGATACCTAAGAATATTTGCATATATTTTCTTAAATTCACGTTCTTTCTCAATAGCTGAAGATTAATCTCAAAAGTAAGGAGGCTCTTATGTAAATAAATATGCTATTTTATGACTTGCATCGAAATATATTTTAAAAATGTATTATTTCTTAAAACTTCAATTGCATATAAATAACAAATAGTTTTGTGTTTTAAATTTTATTAACATACTTACCTATTATCTGTTATACATTTTCATTCGTATTTGTTAATTTATTACATTTATAACTATCAAAATTACACAAGTTAGATTTCCAAGATTCAATTCTGAATGTATATAAAATTATTTAGGACTTGGGAAGCTAGAAATTAGAAACTAAGCTTATTTTAAATGAAGTAGCAAACTGCTTCTACTAACTAGGGAACTGCAAGAAGTGTAAGTCACCGATTTTGACGAAAGAGGTATCGTTGGAAAGATCTGATCGTGAGCAGTAAAAATCTTAATAGAACCACCCGTCAAAAATGAGTCGTTTTTAAGATATCCGACAATTTATGTCACGTAGCTCTAGTGCCCACTTAAAGGGGCTCAGGAGTTGAAAATTTTTCAAAAAATCGATTATTTTTTTTTATGATATAGTTTGATTATTCAATTAATTAATTCAATGCAAAAAACCGCATAAAAATATTAGCATTTTTAACGGAGTTATAAGCATTTATGTATCAATACTTATACATAGCCGCATCCATATAATTTCAACTTTAAGTCGTGTTTTCTCAAAACTTGATTTTTGACGAATAACACCAAGATTTTTTTTTTTTTTTTTTTTTTTAAACTATTTGATAAAATGGCTTTTTTTTTTTTTTTTTTTTTTTTTTTGCATGCATATAACATCATAATCTAGATTATAAATTAAGGATATAACTATCACTTAATAAAAACAGTATTAAAAAATCTCTCAAAGTTGTAAATTTAAAAAAACCCTAAAAAATACAACATTTTTTCCATTAAAAATACTCAAAATATTAAACTATCTAAAATATATTAATTCGAAATCTAGATAATGTTATATGCATGAAAAAAAAAAAAAAAAAAAAAAGCCATTCTATCAAATAGTTTTTTTTTAAATCTTGGCGTTAGTCATCAAAAATCAAGTTTTGAGAAAAAGCGACGTAAAGTTGAAATTATATGGATGCGGCTATGAAAGTGTTGATACATAAATGCTTATAACTCCGTTAAAAATGCAAATATTTTTATGCGGTTTTTTGCATTGAGTTAAAAATTAAATGAATAATATATTAGATCATAAAAAAAATCGATTTTTTGAAAAGTTTTCAACCCCTGAGCCCCCTTAAAGGGGAACCGCAAAAAAATTTAATCTCGATTTTAACGACAGTGGTATCGCTGAAAAGATATAATTGTGAGGATTAAAAAACTCATTGTAATCACCCATTGGAAATGAGACGTTTTCGAGATATCCGACAATTTGTGCACCATAACTAATGCTGGAAACTGTATAAGTAGTCGGATATCTTGTACTGTGACATAAATTGTTGGATATACGGTCATTCTGATAAGGCACCTCCATAAATTTTGGGGTTCATTGGTTGAGTATAAAGGGTAAGAACAAAGGGGTTCGCTCCTAATTTAGGCAAATGCATTTTCCATGCAGAAATAATCGATTAGCTTGAAATTTTGGATATGAGTTACGGCTGTACATTGATAATTTTGGAGGTTCTTTGGTTAAGTATAAAGGTGAACAGACGATTCATATTCGTCCTTAAATTACATAAATGTGTTTTTATGCAGATTCATCCGATTTTCTTCAAATTTTAGATACGGGTTCTTTCTGATAAGGCAAATCCCTGAATAGTTTTGGAAGTTTAAAGATTAAGCATTAAGGAAGAAATCAGGGATTGCCCCCTTCAAATTACATAAATGAGTTTTTATGCAGAATTATCGGATTTGCTTCGAATTTCAGATAATTTTTGCTTTTGATAAGGCGTATCTCTGATTAGTTTTGGGGGTTCAATGATAAAGTATAAAGGTGGGAAATGGGGAAGTTAATCCCTTTACATTGTTTATCGAGGGGAATTATTCTTTCAAAAAATTAAGGCTATATTAAACAATCAGAGGCCTGCACGGGCTGGAATTTCCAGGACCGGGCCCAGACCAGCTCATTATAAAACTCAAAAGTTCGGTCTGACCCGCACACAAATCAATGAAAACCGGGCCGGAAAGTTCTGGCCCCTTCACAATTTCTACTATTTCTAAAACATTCAGTTTTTTATCGTATAATTAAGATTTTTTTAAAGAATCTTAAATCCTCTTCTCATCCTTTACATAATTTTTAAAATTTTAACATTCAAATAAAAAATTAATTAGGTTTAGAACAAAAGAAAATTAAAAGCATCGTAACTTTTGAAGCTGTATAATAAAAGTAGATTTAAGAAAATATTTCTATATCATTTTATTAAAGATTTCAAATCCAAATTCATTCTCAAATCTAAAGGAACTAGTTTCCGAATACATTTCTGAATTCATTTCTTTTTCTTAATTTTTTCTTTTTCATTTTCTTTCTTTTTTTTTTTTTTTTTAGAAAATGCATCAGATATTTTTATTTATAAACTATGTAATCAAATGGCGACAACGACATCCATTTTTTGATACAATCAATTTATGAAAATACTGTGAAAGTTAGCGTTTTGAATAGATTTCCGCAAGTGACCGCAAGGAAGAAATATCTGCAACCATTTGACAAGAATCTCTTATATCTCAAAAAGGTTATATTTTATTTACCAAAAATGAAAAACACTATTCGATTTCAAATTCCCGAAAGAAATTTATTTCGACTCGACCCGGTGTCAAAATTAAAAGTTCAGCCCGAGCCTGGCTCGGTCTCTTCATAGTTTCTCAGTTCACGGCCTGTACAAATATCAAGGAAAACAGTGCGGGTGAGGCCCAATGTGGACCGACTCAATTTCGACAAAAAATTCAGGCTTTAATTAAAATACAGTTGAGATTCCTTTAAAGAATATTATTGTGTGTATACATATATATAGACATCATTCAAGATTATATGATGTGGATTGGCTTTTAATTCTTTTTTCTCTGTCCTTGATTTTTACGAAGCAAACCTTCTAAAAGATAAATTATGCCATCAAAAAGCAATGTATTTTATAGTTATAACTTCAAATAGATGTATATATATATATATATATATATATATATATATATATAACCATTAATATTATTACAATATATGAACATGAACCATTGAATTTAATAAATTATAGTACATTAAACATGGAAGTAAAATATGAATATGAATACAAATGGGATTTGTATTCATAAGTATTTATCAGCATCAAATTAGTAGAAGTTAGAAATAATAATAATAATAATAATAATAATAATAATAATAATAAAAGAGCACAATCTTAGAGCATGTATTTTTGACTAAATTACAATAGTTATGTTTCGGGAAATAAAAAAAAATATTTTGACTATATGATTTTTTTTAAATAAGTTACTTCCTTTTAAAATTTATATTTTAAAAAGTAATATTAAAAAAGTCCTGTAAACTATATTTTTCATTAAATAAATGAAAAAGTTTTGAAATTCGAAAAATATTGTTTAGAGTTCAGTTTTAAACTACCCCACTTAAAATAATAATAATAATAATAATAATAATAATTTAAATTTTTATAAAAATTTTATGAGAAATTTTGGGATGTGATTTTGATTGCAAATTATATTTTTAACCACCACAGACGAGGGAAAGAAATAAAATTCTAACTCAATAAATATATTTTTTAAAGATTTCATGGAACTGTTTAAAGTAACATTATATCTTGAATAACTCACTTTTCAATTTGTGTCTAAAAATTTTTCTTTCCTGTAGTAAATTTAGAAGGGAAATATGATTCAGGACGGAGCTATTTGTTTTACTGTCACAAGGACAAGTCCATTACAATGAAGAAAAGAAATATATTAATGATATTTTAATTAAAGCAATATATTAATAATTATTATATAATAATATAATTATTATATTTATTACATATTATAATACTTAATAATTTAATTAAACATATTTGATAAATTTCTCCTCTTAAAAGAGACTTAGAAAAATTTCGCGTATAGTAATTTCCGTAAAAACTTTGCAAAAGTGTTTGATTGTAGCCAAAAAAAAAAAAAAAAAAAAAAAAAAAAGTTAAAAATATTTAAAAAATAATAATAAAATAAAATAAAAAATAAAAAACATTACATACGCATTTTTTTTTTTTTTTTTTTTTTTTTTTTTGATTGGATTTTTTTTCCCAAGAACTTTTTAAACAAACACTATAAATTATTGATTTCAAGGAAATTTTTCAAAAGAAGAAAAAATTAACCTTTTTGGCCTGTTGGATTGGATACAGTGATAGTGAAAAATGATTATTACCCACCGGGTAGGTATTTATTTTTGGAATATATAGCTGAGTATTTGCAAAAGACTAAATTAAATAAATATCCAAGAATTGGCTATTTTCATATTTTATCGTAAAAAATTCTTAATATCGAAAAAATTCTTGACAGCTTAAGTTGCAATGCTTCCAATACTATAATATCTTTCACTTTGATTACAGAAAAATACCCCTTTTTTCTCCTACTGAATGAATGTCACTATCTTTTAGAATCAACATCATGCGTAAACCCTTACGAAAATAATAGTGAAAAATGAACTCATGGTGAAAAACTATTATCTCAAAAATCTATGAGATGTTACAGGAATAAAATATAATAAGTTTCTATGGAAAATTGTGGCAATTACTGAAAAAGCTTAGCTGCCTTATAAGTTAAAATTTGTTTTTTTTTTTTTTTTTTTTTTTTTTTTTTTTTAATAGTGTGTTTTAACTTTTTGACTGTCCCTGTAAATAAAGTAATCATGCTAGAAACTTCATTTTCAAAAGTTCTAGGTTATACATAAGTAATTTCCTAAAATTTCATGGCAATCCGAGTATATTTACTGGGGTTAGAGTGCGGACAGACGGCCAGACAATAACCGAAAGCATAAACACGTTAAACTTTGCAGGAAAGTTTTAAAAAGCTACTTTTTCTTCTTCCAGGCATCAAAATGGCTGTTGAAATAGGTCCTCTCTAGGCAAACCTACTATTTAAAAGAACGATTAATCTTTCTTCCTCTAATCCTCTTACTGCGTGGTGGGGAAAATTTGATGAATGGTTTTCTTATTGTTTAAGAATAAAGCCCGTGCCCAGCGTTGCAGAATCGCTTCAAGTTTGAAAGACTGGTCATTTTTTTCTCACCGGACAATTAACAGCAGCGTGTTTCTTTTAGTCAGTAAATAAGGTCTTTAAAGACATTTGGGGTAATTGTCATAGCTGTCACAAACCGTCGTAGGGATCCTCCAAATCAGTAAAAGATCATCAATGCAAACCAACAACTCCTGATCCTTTCAGTGAAAGAATCCTCCAAAATCGTTTACCCTCCCTTCTCCCATTTACATTCACAATTATTTGCTGATTAGTTTTGAAAAATATTTCTTTAGGCAGGAAAAACTACAAGCATTGGACTAGTTTAAATTTTCTAAGTTGCCTCTTTTTTCTTGCCATAAATATTTTGTATCACAATTTCGATTTTTGAAGGAAAAATAATAATGAAACGATATAGGCAGCCAAAACTGGAAAGTTTTACAATTTCTTCAAAGCGTTGTCGTAATTGAAAATAGCTAGAGGGGTGCTAGCAGGAGAGGGGGGCTCAGACCTGCCTAAAACATTTTGAAGCCTCCCCTGGAAAAGATTCCGAGGTCACTAAATGAATTTCTGTTCGGAAAATCCAAATGAAATTCTGTTCAGAAATCTAATTTAGTTTTGAGGCCCTTTCACAGTTTTGCAGATATAATAAATTGTAACTAAAATAAGTGTTTCAACGCGCGTTCATCCTATTTGCACATATGAAGCTAACATGGTGTTTAATATTGCACTAGTTTAGTACTATATGGCCAAAGGTGACCGGCCACTTGCGATTTTAGACATTTTGTTAAATATCTAGAAAAACATGTGAGGAATTATCCTGAAACTCTAAGTGTGGAAACATAATAGTATATGTCATACATTTCTTGAAGATTTTTACCCGAAACTGCATAGGGGACCGTCAAAAAAGAACGAATATCTTTTGAATAACCCTTTCAAAACTAATGTAGCAAAAGCGTTCAAACTGTAGATTATGATTAAGTGTCTTATTGTAATAAACTGTGTTCATTTTTATGCGGATAGCATGTATACTCGTAGAGAAATTAAGGTTTTCATAAAAACAGTCCCAAATAGTGCCAATTTTTTTGTTTCTAATTTTGAATTTTTAATATAAAAAAAAGTTAAGCCCCTAAATTACTGTACACTACCTATACTATAGTTTAGATTAGTACCTAAAGTACAATCCCTAAGTTTTCTTTTGCTTAGTTTTTAGCTTACAATTCAAAGAGTTCTTAATACACTGCTCAAAACAATTAAAGGATATTTGAAGTTTTATATAAAATAAAGATATAAACGAAATTTTTTTTGCCGAAAATAGAAGAGAATCACAAATGCAAATTTTTCTGGTTTTCAAACTGTGGAGTATGCAAATTTTGAGTTCGACGTCAAAAACGTCGCTTCAGCGGCAGAGAATGAAATTTGACTTTCAACTGGATAAAAGAGAATGAAGACAAGGATGATCGGCATTCAGTGATTGCTTTGTTTCGATGAGTACGATGTCTCAGCGAAGTCATTTGACAGATTCAGAAGCTTACACTATAATACTTTACACTATAATACAACTGCCGCTAACGCAGCATTCCCGACAAAATCATTCTGACATCTCCGATCTTATTTGGCCAACATGCATTGCCTCACAAAAACAGATCACGGTATCGTTGCGCCATCTATATTCTGAGAGTGCTACTATTCGAAGATATCACACCCCTCTCCTCATAGTTCAAACGAACTACAGGCAATCTTGGTCTATTGCTTCTTCGAACTGGAACACTTTTCTTCGAGTCCTCATCATTATTTTTAGTCATAGTGTCCTTTACAGATATATGTGTCATAACATCATTTTTATTACTCACAACAGTACCTGTTACAATATCATGTGAAGGCTGAGATTTGTTTGGTTCCATAATATTCTCATTATCACGTTGGCCTTTTATTTTTCCATTAATATCAGAAAAACGGTTTTTATTAACCCTTTCATAATTATCATAAACATTGTAATTTTTAACACTATAACCCATATTTTCAAATTTTTCTGACATTTGTTTGTTATTGTGGTCTTTTTCTTCAATTCTTTCAGATTTTTAGTAACTTATCTCTCTGTTACGTCTCAACTGATTTACATGACGCTTACACATTATTCCGTCACATCTATTTACTAAAACCCATCTACTTCCTAATAATTTAATAACTTTTCCTTTTACCCATTTCTCCCCCTTTCCAAAATTTTTAACAAAAACTAATTCATGAAGCTTAAATTTGTGCAGGGGTTGCTGTATTTTAGGTTTTGATGGTAATACCAAACGAAGGGCTGTTCGAATTGCCCTTCCAAACATTAATTCAGCAGGAGTTTTACCAGTCACCGAATGAGGAGTTGAATGATTTTCTAACAAAAGTCGTGCAATTGCTAATTTTATGTCATTTTTATCCAGTTTCCTAAGGCAATTTTTCACAGTTTGCACATATCTTTCCGCCTGTCCGTTCGACGACGGATGATATGGTGGAATAGGTGTATGCTTACTTCCATTATTTTTAAGAAATTCCTCAAATTCCTCACTTGTGAACGCGGATTCATTATCACTGACTAATTCTACTGGTAATCCAAATGTCGCAAAAATTCTTCTTAATACTCTAATAGTATTTCTACTATCGGTCCTGGGCACTACTTCTACTTCTAACCATTTTGTATAAGAATCAACTACTATTAAAAAAAATTTCCCTTCAAACGGACCTACATAATTTAAGTGAATCTTTTCCCAGGGTAATTCAGACTTCCATTCTAAGGGTTTCATTTTTGGATTATCCCTCGCGCACATTTGGCATCTACTACATGAATTTACCATTTGTTCAATTTCCTTATCCATGTTTGGCCACCAAACCACCCCTCTAGCTTTAGCTTTCATGCTAGAAATACCCTGATGAACAGAATGCAACAATTTCAATATATATTCTCTACCTTCCTGTGGCACAATTACTCTATGCCCCCAAAATAGACAATTTTCTAAACAGAAAATTTCATCCCTTCTACGAAAATAATGTTGATATTCCTCTGCTTTAACCTTTCGTGGCCATCCATGTAGTACCCACTCTAAAATTTTTTTAGTTACAGGATTTTCAGTTGTCCACTTTGCAATCGTTTTAGAAGTAACAGGCCAATCATTATTATTTGAAACAAACATTATTTCAGCAGTATTACTTACTATATTTACAGTTTCTGGGAGAGGTAATCTACTTAATGCGTCCGCATTTTTATTATTTTTACCTTCGCGATACTCAATTGTATAATCATATCCTACTAACATAAGCGACCATCTCAGCATTCTAGGTGATAATGTATCAGGTACCTTTTTAACAGGATCAAACAATCTAATTAAAGGTTTATGATCCGTTATAATTTTAAACTGTTTACCAGCTAAATATTGGTGAAATTTAGTAACACCAAATATTACAGATAAAGCCTCTTTATCTATCATTGCATAATTTCTTTCAGTTTTATTTAAAGTTCTAGAAGCATAAGCTATGGGCTTCTCTTTACCCTCAATAATATGGCTGAATACAGAACCAATGCCATATTCTGAAGCATCACAGTTCAAAACAATATCTTTGTTAACATCATATAATTCTAAAACAGGTGATGTAAATAATAATTCTTTAACTTTTTGAAATGCTTTATCATGCTTTTCTGACCATGTCCACTTAACATTATTATCTAATAATCTATGTAAAGGTTCTAAGACATCTGAAATATTAGGCAGGAAGTTTCTATAATAAGAAATTAAGCCTAAAAATGAACGCAACTGTGACACATTATTTGGAATAGATGCATTCAAAATAGCATTAACTTTTTCTGGCATAGGTCTAATTCCTTCCTGACAAATTTTATGTCCTAAATAGCAAACTTCCGAAACCATATATTTTAATTTTTCCTTATTTAATCTTATACCATGCTCAGAAAAGCATTTCAGAACACTTTCAACTCTTTCAGAATGTTCTGATTCATTCCTAGCACTTATGATTACATCATCTAAAAATACACCAACATACTCATATTTTTTTAATATATTCTCTATTTTTCTCTGGAACATCCCAGGAGCACACTTTACGCAAAAAGCTAATCTTAAAACATTAACTAATCCTTTATGAGTATTAATAGTTAAAATTTTACTACTTTCATTATCTACAGGTTGTTGTAAATAAGCATCTTTTAAATCAAAAACAGTAAAGAATTTTCCACCTGACAATTTAGAGAATAATTCTTCCATCCTAGGAAGAGGATAATTATCATTTTCTGTATTTGAATTTACTGTGGCTCTATAATCACCACAAATTCTAACAGTACCATTTGGTTTTGGAACAATTACTATAGGACAAGCCCAATCTGAATGATCGACAGGTTTCAAAATACCCTCTTCTGTTAATCGTTTCAATTCCAAATCAGTAGCTCTTCTCAAAGCAAACGGAACAGGTCGAGACTTAAGAAAAACTGGTTTTGCATCCTTTTTCAAATTTATTGAAACGGGAGGACCTTTTATTGTACCAATCCCGTCAGCAAAAACATTTGGAAAAATTTCTAATTAAATCATTTTTCGAAATACTTTTAATCATATTTACATTAAGCCAAAATAATTTTGATGCTTTTAACCAAGTTTTTCCAATTAGACTCGGACCTTCCTCTTTAATAACTAACATTTTAAAATCAGGTATACAATATTCATCAACAAAAACATCTACTTTTAACTCACCTAATACAGTTAAAAAATCTTTAGTATAAGTTTGTAACTTAACTTTAGATTTAATTAAAGGTAGCTTACCTGAGAACAATTTTTCTGCCACATTTTTACTTACTATAGTATGCGCCGCCCCGCTGTCAATTTCAAATTTAACATTCACACCATTTATTTTTACATTTTTTTGCCATGTTACACTATTGGAGTTGTTGTCCACACAATTGAAACAGTATTCCTCTTGAACAGTTTTAATTTTACTGTTTTTGTTCTGTTTATCATTTTTCATCATAAACTTGCGATTCCAACAACATATTCTTAGGTGACCAAATTTATGGCATAGATGGCACTCTGCATTCTTGAAAGGGCACATTTTAGGATTGTGGTTTCTCAGACGCGAATTTTTCTTCTTTGGGCTTAAATGGGTGAGAGAACTTTTCTGGTTTCGGTTTCTCCTCTCTAGCACGCACTTGATTGACAGCTGTACTTTCGCCAATATGTAGTGATTTCACCCCGGCTTCAGCAGATTCAAACGATTCGGCGATCTCCACCGCAGTCTGGAAATTTAATTCCTTAGAATCCAGCAGCTTTTGTTATATCTTTTCTTCTTGTATTCCGAACACAAGTTGGTCACGCAGGCGGTCATTTAATGTATTTCCGAAATTACAGAATTCAGACACTCTTCTAAGTTCTCTTACAAACTCAGCTATGCTTTCCCCTGGCTTTCTAAGACGTTTCTGAAATTTGAATCTTTCCACAATTTAACTTGGACAAGGAGAAAAATGTTCTTTAGCTTTTTTAAAAAAATCTTCATATCTTATCTCCTTTAACGTCTTCGGAACAATAATGTCTCTTAAAATCGTAAATGTTGTCGTACCAACCGAACTAAGCAAAATATTCTTTTTCATTTCTTCGTTTGTTATATTATTCGCACAGAAATAAAAATCCATTTTCTCTACATAAATAGTCCAAGGAACCTTTGAGTCATACTCTTCTAGCCGACCCAGTGAAATAA
The DNA here is from genome assembly GCA_964019185.1 of Maratus speculifer. Lineage (NCBI taxonomy): Eukaryota > Metazoa > Arthropoda > Arachnida > Araneae > Salticidae > Maratus > Maratus speculifer. Next base: position 184,514,419 of record OZ025298.1, on the reverse strand, counting down.
TTTCTTTTTCAACAGCCATTTTTTTTCCGGCGTTTACTTTTTTTTCAAATTATTTTTCTTTTCAAAATAATATGGGTAAATAATCCCACCCTATTCGCCACTTTATAATATCGTGTGGGTTCGTATTACTTGTACTGTAATTTCATTAGGGGAACAGCCGTTATATTTCCATCATTTTTATTTACACTATAATACAACTGCCGCTAACGCAGCATTCCCGACAAAATCATTCTTACATCTCCGATCTTATTTGGCCAACATGCATTGCCTCACAAAAACAGATCACGGTATCGTTGCGCCATCTATATTCAGAGAGTGCTACTATTCGAAGATATAACAGTTTCTAATTCTGATCAACAACATTCGCGATTTTTATGAAGCTGATCGAGAAAATTTACGATCGTTCCGCGTCTGATCAACAAAATTCGTAATTTTTACTAAGCCGATCGCCGTAATTCTAGATTATTCCTCGTATGATCAATAAAATTTGCGATTCTTCTGCGCCAGATCGACGAAGCTTGCGATTTTTCTGCGCCTGATCGATGAAATTCGCAACTTTTACGAACCTAATCGATTAAATTCTCGATTTTTAGAAAGTCGATTGTTGAAATTCGCGAATTTATTCGAGCCTGATCGACGAAATTTACAATTCATCAGCGTGTGATCGACAGAATTCGCGATATTACCGTGTTCGACTGGCGAAATTTGCAATTTTTCTGAACCCGATCAATAGAAATCGCGATTTTTCCATGGACGATCGACGAAATTTGCTCTTTTTCTGCCTACAACAGACGAAATGCGCATTTCCGCTCCCAATCAACGGAATTCGTATTTTTAAACTAATTTTTGATGAAATCTGCAATTTTTTTACGCGGCAAGATGAAGTTCTAGATATTTTTTTCCCTTGATAAACAACAAAAAAAAAACCTCACGATTGTTTCGCAGCCGATCAACAAAATTGTCACCTTTTCCGCGCATCATCGCAAAATTCGTCATTTTTCAGTACCTCATCAATGAAATTTGTGATTTTTTTTGTCTCTGATCGACAAAATTCACGACTTTTTACCTGTCCGATCAATGAAATTCGCATTTTCCATAAACCGAGAAAACATGCGATTTTTCCACAGGCGAGGAATTCAATTTGCAATTTTTTCGTGCATCATCAACAAAACTGACGATTTTTTCTTGTCCGATCAACGAAATGCGCGATCTTTCGCGTCCGACCAACAAGATTCGCAATTTTTCCGTGCCTGATCTGCGAAATTTGCTATTTTTTCCGAGCTTCTTGGGAAAAATTTGCGATTTTTTCCGAGCTTCATGGGAAAAATTTGCGATTTTTCAGCACTTGATTAATGAACATCACGATTTTACCATGCTCGATCGATGAAATTTGAGATTCTTAAGTGACTGACGAAATATATATTTTCCCACAGTAAATTGTCAACCCGATTATGCTATGCCCGAAAATTGCAATTTTTTGCAGTTGTAAATTGACGAAATTCCCGGGCCACACGTTAATCTATCGCGGGCCACAGATTGTGCATACTGCTATAGAGAATATGTGAAGAAAATTAAGTATGTAGCAGTTGTTTCGTTTACAGGTATACATAAAACTATTAAATTAAACTATGCCCTACCGAAAGAATATTTTTTACATTATGTTTTAAAGATTTTGCACCACTTCAAACATAATGAAATTGATATACAGGGTGAGCAAAAAGTCCGTAAAAACTTTAAAAATTCATAAAAACCGAAAAAATAACCGAAATGAAAAACGGTTTGCAGGGTTAGTATCTATAGGTCACGGGGATTTTTTTAAGACATGAAAAAAAATAATTCAAAAAACAGCCAATAGGTGGCGCTGACGTACCCAAATAAAGAACAGAATGTTTCAAAATCGTTTATTTGACCTGTATGTGTTCCACACGACCACCACCACAGGGGATGACACATTGGAGTCGAGTCACAAATCCAGCAACTGCAGAGTGTAGCAGGTCTGGATGTATACATGACACTTCTCGCCGGATTGCATCTTTCAGCTCCGACAGATTAGACGGACTAGATCGATACACTCGAGATTTCAAATACCCCCTAACCAGAAATCTGCCGGGGTCAAATCTGGAGACCGAGGAGGCCATGGGAACTTGCAACCCCTGCTGATGATATTGTCTTCCCCGAACGTCTGTATCAGGAATTCCTTGACAGATGTACCAATGTGACAAGGTGCTCCATCTTGCATGAATGTGACGGTAGAAAGCGCATCTTTTTCACGCAAACATGGCATGACCTTCTCACGCAGAAGCATTAAATAACGCTGAGCGTTTACCGTAATTGCTTTCCACCCATTTATTCGGCAAGGTGTTTCAAAGAAGAAGGGTCCTATGATAAATGAACTTGTGAATCCACACCACACAGTAACTTTTGGGGAATGCAATGGTTTCTGAGTGTATTTATGTGGATTAGATGTCGCCCAGATTCGACAGTTATGGGTATTAACGTCTCCATGAAGCGAAAAATGAGCTTCATTTGTCCAAAAGATGTTAAAGACCCATGTGGGATTCTGATCAATTTTAGAGAAAGCCCACCTCGCAAATGCTTCTCTCTGTGCAGTATCTGCTGCTAAAAGTTCATCGCATGACTGTAATCTGTATGGGTAAAGATTGAGTATTCCATGAAGAATATTACGGACAGATGATTGGGGTAAGCCTAAGCGTCTGGCTGCTTCACGAGCACTGCTGGTCCCCGCAGCTGAATCGGACGCTAACACTTCCATTTCGGCTGCAACACGCGGCGAGCGGACCTTCATTAAAGATGGTCGTCCGGATCTTACACGATCCTCCAACGTTCCTGTTTCCTCAAACCGCCGAACAAGCTTTATGAGGCCTGCCGCTGTTAAAGGCCCCTTTCCCGTCCTCAAATCCTTTTGAAATCGGAATTTACGCAAAGCAATAGTCGCTGATTCCTTGTTCATGTAAATTAACTTCATCAACAAAGCTTTGTCCTTCGCAGTGAGCATCCTTGATCAAGTTCACGGCTCACAACGGTGAACTTGTTGTGGATTAGGAGCGCAAGCTCTTATAACCGGTTCATTTGCATATTTCCGCGGAAATCGCAAGTATCAGCGCCATCTGTCGGCTGTTTTTTGAATTATTTTTTATTTCTGTCTTAAAAAAATCCCCGTGACCTATGGATGCTAACCCTGCAAACCGTTTTTCATTTCGGTTATTTTTTCGGTTTTTATGAATTTTTAAAGTTTTTACGGACTTTTTGCTCTCCCTGTATATTACTGCAATGCATAACAATATGCTTAACACGTTCGCTGCCGATAACTCCGCCTTATGTGTTAAATGAATGGGAACTTCACGCACTAGCGCATGAGCGGCAGCGAATGTGTTAATTTAGAATAAGAATTGTGTAGCTTCTATAGTTCATTTACAGGGATACACAAAGAAATTACATTTCATTACTCTCGTTTATTTAAAGTAAAAGTAACTGTTTGAAAAGCGATTGTGAAATTGATATACGCTATTAAGGAGGAAATAACGTCAGCCACTGAAAACATAATGATGTATCATTTTAATTTTCTTTTACAGTGTATGAGAAATATTGCTGGATGCGCATTTTCAATCTTAACTAATTTTTATTACATTATGGGGAATGATATAAATAATCGATAAAACTCGCAATTTTTCCATGCCTGATCGGCGAAATTTGCTATTTTTTCGAGCCTCATGGGAAAAATTTGCTATTTTTCTGCACCATAAAAAAATCTGCACTTATACAAAAAAAAAAAAAAAAAATAAAAAAAAATAAAATAAAATAAAATAAAAATAATTAACTTTTAAACGTAACTTAATTTTAATTAAATTTTAACTAATTTTTCAAATGTAAATTTAATTAAATTTGAATTTTTAAATTTAAATTAATTGTTAATTAATTTAATATAAATTTAATTAATTTTTTCAAAATCAAGTTAGTCCTATTGGTGATAGAGGGCCTACTGTTCAAGTATATGAGCGTCCCCCCACTTTTTTTTCCAGGACTAAACCACTGCCCCCACCCCCCACATATATGCATTCTTTATATCAAACATACCAAACAAAATCTTAATTTGGCGCCCCCTTCACCTTCTGTTCTGGTGGCGCCCGGCGCACGTGCCCCCTCTAGTTTCAGCCCTGAAATATAGTGTTTTTAGGTATGTGGCACACGGTAGAATGAAGGGTTAATTTTAAATAATAATAGTGGTCCAGGTGTAATTTAGTATTTCTAATTATTTCCGATACATACATACATACATACATACATACATACATATATATATATATATATATATATATATATATACACACATATACATATTTTTTTTTCAATTTTTAAAGACAATTTCATAATGGCGGCAGCAAAATTGTTCTAATGTTCACGCAAAAGAAGAAAAGTACTCTGGCAGACTTCCATGTCGAGCATACAAGTCAGATGTATGTTGTTCAAATAAATGAATAAAGTACTCCCATAAGGCTGCTGGTCATTCACTTTCCTAATTTTTTTTTCTGTAATATTAAGTCTATGGGCGTTTGATGCATTCGTATTTTTAAAATAACTCCTCAGAATATTAAAAATTTTAACTTCTTTTTTCGTTGATCTCTTCTTAAAGAATGTCACTTCTTTTCTAAGTTTCCTAAATATTTCTAAAATCTATGCTTAATTTTATATGAAGTGTTAAAATTTTACTTCCAGTTCGACAGTTTTTAACACCTTAAAATATTAAATTAAGGCCCCTGTCCTCGCTCGAGGAAACACTCTCGAGCTAATGCTATTCCTATGGGGAAGCATTTTTCTAATAACTCTTTCGCATTTTGATATTTTTGAATGATTTTTTTTTGCATTGGATAGCTGAGGTGCATGCCGACAGCGCACCTTTTTTACTTTTTCGATTTTGGTTGCAGATATATTTTTTAAAAAGCACTTTCAGTTTCGAAACCGGTTTTGAAAGGGAAACTAACTTTGTAAAAAATATCTGCAACCAAAATCGAAAAAGTAAAAAAGGTGCGCTGTCGGCATGCACCTCAGCTATCCAATGCAAAAAAAAATCATTCAAAAATATCAAAATGCGAAAGAGTTATTAGAAAAATGCTTCCCCATAGGAATAGCATTAGCTCGCGAGTGTTTCCTCAAGCGAGGACAGGGGCCTTAAGCATAGATTTTTAGAAATATTTTGAAAACTTTGAAAAGAAGTGACATTCTCTAAGAAGAGATCAACGAAAAAATAAGTTTAAAATGTTAATTTTCCGAGGTGATATTTTGAATATAAAAATGCATCAAACGCCCATAGACTTAACAATACAGAAAGGAATTAGGAAAGTCAGTGATCAACAGCCTTAAATCCGCAAATTTACGAACGCCTAAAATCCGCACACCATGTACTCAGATGTACTCAATGAAACTTTCAGCTCAGATCTAGGGTAATAATTTCAGACCCTTTTATTTTTATAACATTCTGTATGCATTTAAAAACTAATTCTCATTAATATAACTGAACTCGTGCCTTTTTCACGATGAAAGTATAAATTTCTTTTTGAAAAAATTCTAGATACTGCTGATTTTTGGTAATTACATTTTTCTAAAAACTAAATGCATTTATGCATTAATCAAGTTTTTTTTGGTTAGGGTTCATTCAAGTATTATGTAAGCAGAAAGGGGAAGGGATGGGTTCATTGTCTGCCTATTTTTGCTGACAAGAAGGAAAGGGAGGTTACGAGAATTCTTACGTAAATATTTGGCATCGAAGCAACTATAATATAATTTAACAACAAAAAGCAAAAGAGCATGATTTGGATGAGCTTTCAAAGGATGTTGGGCGACTTCAGAAAAAATATATGGAGTAAACAAGGACTGGAAACGGGGAACATTCTAGCCCATCATTACATTGAAAACTTAATAATAGACGATGCAGAAATATGGGTTCAAAGATCTTGGACACCAGACTAGAAATATAAACACCATCTAAACACATAATATTCCTATGATTCTTGTTAAAATTTTTAGTTATGTTCCTAAATAGGTTCGGGCTTGTTGCATTTCTTAAAGTCTTTTTTGTTGTTGTTGTTCAGCGTGGTAAATAGTAATATATCAAAACTATTTTGTATTCTATGAATTGTCTAATGCAATGAGTAACAATGCATTAAACCAATTTTGTTTTTCTTCGATACAACACCTATATGTCTATATAAGTTTGCTGAGCTAATAATATAATTTATAACTAATTATATTTTGTATGGCAATGTTGATGTTTGAATGTCATAAAATATTACGTAAATAAAAAGGGGGGGGGGGTCATGGATTTGTTTATTTTCTCTTACAATAGGGAGGGAGGAGTACAAAATGACTAAAAATATTCTTACGTAATACTTGAACGGTCCCTTAAGTCTGGCTAATCTGCTAGATAAATCATCTTCTATCTGAATTGAGAAACGTATATTACTGTACATATACATTCGTGTATAAGTCGACCTTCCCGTGATTCTTAAGCGTAATTTTGAAAAAAAAAAAAAAAAAAAAAAAAAAAAATGAAATTTTGTGCGTAAGTCGGATTTTGGTAGTAACTTGAAAAATAATTTGAAATAAAGGATAAAAAAAAAATAAATAAATAAAAATAAAAATAAAAATAAAATCATTAAATTAGTAATTTTTTCTAATCAGACCTTTTTTTTAACGTCAAGGTTTTTAAAGCTGTAAATTATGTAAAACTGCAGAAGCTTAAACTCCTTTGGAATCTATTCACATTAATTTAATAATAGTTGAAAAAAAAAAAATCTTAAAATAAAATTATTTAAGCCTTATTTACGAGAGTAAATAGCTTCTTAGACAGCTAAAGTACAATATAGTAGACTCCCACAAATCCGCAATCCTAAAATCTGCAAAAGCCTGAAATCCGCATATCATCACAGATGTAAACAATGAAAGATTCAGTTTAAATGTTTTGACAAAAATATAGATTTATTTTAGTTTTACATCATTCTGTGTATATTATACATATATATACATGTATATATATATATATATATATATATGTATTTTAATATGCGATTCTCAATAATATGACAAAACTCATGGTTTTTCATTAAAGAAGCATAAATTAATTTTCTGAGAAAAAAAAAAAAAAAAAAAAAAAAAAAAAAATCAAAATATTTCTGACATTACTTGCAATTACAATCCTTTTATCAAATATATTTATGTATTAATCAAACTTTTTTTAGTTATTCAAGCTGGCTAAACTTGGAAAAAAAAAAAAAAAAAAAAAAAAAAAAAAAGAAACTTACTTTATGATTTTGATGTAATTTAATAGCGAATTTTTACGAGTAAAGTTCCATTGAATAATTCAAGAAAAACATACCCCATCTTTATTATGCATATTTTATTATACATCGTTAATTATTTACTTGACCTTTACTTATAATAGTTTAATCACTTTTAAAACTACCTTACTTTTTGTTATTTTAGTTTGTCATTTTACTTAATAAAATTTCTATATTGGAAGTATTCGTTATAATTTCGATAGCATTATTCCATTCAAATTATTTAAAAAAAAAAAAAACTTAAATAAAGCAATAACCAGAAATCAGCAAAACTCTAAAATCCGCAGTAAATTTGGATAATTGTCAGGTTGCCAAAACATATTATAATGTTTTGGCAACCTGACAATTATCCGAATTTACTGTACTTCTTTGTATTGTTGGACTTTTAGAAGCATTCTCAAGTTGAAATCTTTTTAAAAAGGGGATTAAGATTTCGAAAGGAATGCCCAGGGCCGTAGCTAGAAGTGAACAATAGGGGGGGGGGGGGGAGGCTCAAGAGAATGTAGGCGGGGGCTCATAATTTTTTTTCTCTCTCTCTCTGATATAGAAAGATAAATTAGTGCATATTCACATGTGTGGGTACTATGTTTCTTATTAAACTGTTGTAATAACTTCATTTTATGCTAAGAAAAGTATAGGATGATAGAAAATTTTGAGTGTATAACTGGTGCAAAATTAAACATCATGTTAGCTTTATGTGTACAAGCAGGATGAGTTGTGAAACACTTATTTTAGATACAATTTAGTAATTCTGCAAAACTGTGAGGTCTCAAAACTAAATTAGATTTTTGAACAGAATTTCATTTGGATTTTCGAAACATAAATTCATTTAGTGACCTTGGAATCTTTTCCAGGGGGGGGGGGGGGCTCAAAATATTGTAGGGGGGGTGAGTCGCCCATAGAGCCCCCTTGGCTACCCTGTATTGAAGGGAATTCTATCCCAAGAGAAAATGGGTGGAGAACAATTACAGGGGCATACTGATGAGATTTTTTTTGTCAATCACAGGGAAATGATCACTGACCGCTTTTATGTCTCTCTTCAATTTAGACCCCCGTTATGATTACTTAAAAGACTTGCCCATTCTCCAATTATCAGCGGATTTTTTTTTTTTTTACTAACTCGTGTATAAGTTGACCCCTCATTTTCAAATCTCAAATTTCGTCTAAATTTCTTCAACTTATACACGAGTATAGATGTTGTTTAATTTTTGTATATAGAAAAACTACATAAAAACTATTTAATACCCTTTCTTAGAAAATTATGTTCATGTGATTAATTTTTACATTTACCTAGTTACTACCATATAGCGGAAGGATTGCAATATTACTGTATCGCATTCCAAATCTGAAGAAAATGCAGGTGAGTGGCCTCCGATTGAGCATGAACCTACAGAATGTACAGCAAATAACACCCTGATTTCAAAATTAAATTTCTCAAAAACAAAAATCGATAGCAATATGCGGTAAACGGTTTTTCATTAGGTAAGCTGTAACAATCTTATAAAGAAATTTCAAACAGTGAATATTTTGAAAAAATTGCGTTCTCATTGCATAGAATGCTTTGATTTGACATTTTTCTTGTTTTAGATTGCCTGCAGAGAAATAATTTTTCAGCTTACAGTGCAACATTTTAAAGATTTTTCGAAGTAAATTTTTAGAATTTCGAAATTTCAAAAATTTAATTTAAAAAAAACTGTGAAATATGGCACTTTAAGCCGAAAAACACAATCTCTGGCAGCAATCTAAAGCAAGAAAAATGTCAAATCATAGCATTCTTTGCTACCAGAACACAATCTTTTCAAAATATTTACCGTTCGAAGCTTCTGTATAAGATTTTTACAGCTTACCTGATAAACAAACCGTTTACTGCATAATTCTAATGATCTTTGTTTTTGAGAAATTTAATTTTGAAATTAGGGTGTTTTTTGCTGGACACCCTGTATTATAAATTATTTAGCTTTCAGTGTCAATAGTACAGCGTCTAAAAGAAAGATGCCTACATTCACATGTGCGTACCACGACTATGAAAGACTGCTAGAAAGGGACGCCGACTATAAAAATAAAAAGTAATATTCCTTAAGGGTGTTCTTACATAAAAAAGGTAATTTTATGACATGAGTTTTAATTTATTTTTGCTACGAAATGCATGAAACTGGCAGGTGTTGTTGTTCAAAATCTATCTAATCGCACTTATTTTCTCGTTTTATTATAAACACAATAGATCCTTCACAAAATTCTGTCAAAGTAGATTTTTTGTTTCTCGACGGAACCAGAAAAACCAGTGAACGAAGGGAGAAAAACACCTTGTCACATGATCAAAAATGCGATGGGCAAATTATTGATTAAAAAATCGACAACATAGGTCGATTCCAAATCGCTTCCGTAGTCAAGTGTTCCAATGTTATATCTTTCCGTTAAAAAATGCATTTGTAAATGCCTTAAAACGGTTTGAGCTTGTTGAGCAAAGCAGTTGGGAACAGCCTTCAGGCCGTTGACGTCCCCCCCAACCCCGCACAGAAAAATATACAGTAAAACCTCCATAACGGACACTCCCGAATAGCGGACACCTCTATTTAACGGGCAGTTTTCAAATCCCCACTCCCAAAACTTAAGTTTTTGTATGTTTAACCTCTGAATAACGGACATTCCGAATAGCGGACAGTAATTTTAGCAAAAAAGAATGAAAAATTATTTTTAACGATGAAAAAAATAAAAATCCTCTAAATTTATCAGGGCAATGTGTCACAAATTTTGTGATTACAGATAAATGTCAGGATGAGCTGGAGAAAATCCCCTCTCCCCCTACATTTATCTGTGATCGCCCCCCCCCCCACCTCGGATTTGAGATTGTATGCTTTTAAGAAGCAGAAAAATACAGTAAATAGTTATACAATTATTTTTTAGAAAAAGATGATTCAAAAGGATTAAAACTACTGATAGAGTTAAAACTTCGCATTGAAAAACAAATTACATGTCATCGCAAGTAAAAGCAAAATTTTGTTAAAAAAAATTTAAGAATGTAATAAACAAAGGATAAAGGTATGCTCAATTTTATTTCAGTTTTATTGCTTTAAAAACATTTTGATTTCTGGTTAACCATATAATAGATATTTTAGGACATATTAAAATCGATTAATGAAGCATTAAGCATTCATTAGCAATTTTTCTATCTCTGAGGTTTTCCCAATAGCGGACACCTCCGAATAGCGGACAATTTCTGCGCTCCCAAGGTGTCCGTTATTTAGAGGTTTGTATTTACAAAAATAATTTTACTAATTTTCTCATAGCCTAATTAATTTAAAATGTGTAAACACAAAATATGTAATACTGAATTAATCAGCTTTGTTAAATATCGATTCATTAAAATCTTGTAAACAAAACCGCAAAAAAAAAAAAAAAAAAAAAAAAAAAAAAAAATCCGATTTAAACAAGATTCTTATGTTATATCATCCTTAAATTCTGTTATGCTTGAGGATAATCGAGACAGGATGATTTTAACAATACCGTTTTAAATACAGATGTGAGAAAAATCGACACACAAAATTTTTGTTTGGCACCTCTTCGTTCTGGTGCGCGGGCTCTGCCCAGCCCCCTCCTTCCCCCCCCCCCCCCCCACACACACACACTATAGTTTCGGCCCTGAGTCAAATCCTCGATGTGTGTTCGAAAAACCCAGAGTAGATTGCACTGTAGCGTGGGGGGTGGGGTACAGTTGGCATTGGTTTTATTCTCACACATGTATTTTAAAATATCCAAACTACTCACAACAAATGATAAATATGTCTCACTTTAAAAAGGTGACAGTACTCATTTTAAAAAAGTTGCATTACAAGGCTTCGGCCATTATTATTAATAATAATGCTTTATGTATTACATATTTAAGGCTACTTCAGTCAAATGAAAAGACTCGTTCGCTAATGCTAATCCTATGGAAGAAATTTATAAAGGTATCTCGGGTGCATTTCAATATTTTTATTTATTTATTTATTTATTTTCATTGGATAACTGAGGTTGATCTGTATACAGGCAGTTTTTTGTTTTATCGATTTTGGTTGCTGATATTTTTTATGAGTATGCTTTTGCATTCCAAACCGGTTTCGAAAATGAAAACGTCCCCATAAAAAATATCTCTAAACGAAATTGATAAAGTAAAAAACGGCTTACATATAGATCAATCTCAGTTATCCAATGCAAAAAGAATCATTTAAAAATATTGAAATGCAATCGAGATGTCTTTATATATTTCTTCCATAGGATTAGCATAGGATAACGAACGGGTCTTTTCATTTGACTGAAGCAGCCCCTTAAGTTTTTATTAAAGGTACTTCAGTCACCTGAAAAGACTCACTCACCAATGCCAATCCTATAAAAGAAAGTTTTTAAGATATCTTGTTTACATTTAATACATACATGTTTATTTATTTATTTATTTATATTTTTTCATTGGATAAGGATAGCTGAGATATTGATTTCTACATCTGCCCTTTTTATTTAATTTTTCGATTTTGTTTGCAGATTATTTTGTTCAAGCGGATGTTTTCACTTTCGGAATCGGTTGCGAAAATGAAAGTGTCCCAATAAAAAATATGTGTAAACAAAATCAAAAAAGTATTAAACGTCCTTTGTATAGATTGATATAATATAGCCAATGCAAAACAAAATGTTTAAAAATGCTGAATTTCAAACAAGATATCTTTGAAAAATTTTCAGTAATTGAGTTTTTTCTAGTGACTGAAGTAGCCTCTTAATGATGATTTTTTTATTTCAATCTAATCTGACAAGTTACTTTAGCTTCTGTACTATTTCTGAATTTTCTTTTGGATGACATGTAAACATGTGATGATTGATATATTCTGAAATATAAAATTCAGCGCCGTGCTAAATGGGGGTGGGGGGTTGAGGGGCGGTCGCCCCGGGCGCGGAAATTTAGGGGGCACCAAATTTATACTACCAACGTCATTTTTAGCCTGTCACAAGAAAAAGCTCAGAGAGAGTGCCAAATTGACACTTTGTCCCGGACGCAGTTTTCTCTTCATAAGCCCCTGATGACAATTTTTAAAAATTGTGAAAATTAATATTTTTTAAATTACTGAAAATATAATCAATTACTGAAAGTAAAAGCTGAATGGCAATACACGTCCTTTAATTAATAATAATAAAGCACCAGTTTATCACATAAAACAAATGGTTCATGCAGGGCCGTAGCTAGAAGTGAACAACAGGGGGGTGGGGGGTTCAAGAGAATGTAGGGAGGAGATCAAGAGAATTTAGGAGGGGCTCAATTTTTTTTTCTTTTTCACTATGACGCAGAATGGTAAATTAGTGCATGTTCACATTGTACGTATTATGTTTCTTATTAAACTGTTGTAATAACTTCATTTTATGCTAAGAAAAGTATATGACGATGAAAAATTTAGAGCGTATAACTAGATCAAAAATAAGCATCATGGTTGCTTCATATCAAGGGCGGATCCAGCCCAACCTCCAGGGGGGGGTCACAAATTTTGAGAGATGATTTAATGAAGCAATTTTAAAATACAGTAAATCTTGTGAAAACGGAATTACGATAAAAAAATAGCAAATTTCGCCGATCAGGCATGAAAAAATTGCGAATTTTGTCGATCGGACGCGAAAAATCTCAGATTTCGTTTATCGGGCAAGGAAAAAAAGTCTAAATTTTTTTATAATACTTGAAAAAATTGCAAATTTTGTTCATAGGTTGCAGAAAAGTCGCCTGTTTTGTCTGTTTACCGCGCAAAAAAACGCAAATTTCGTTGACCGAGCGCAAAAAAATCGAATATCGTCAACTGTACATTGGAAAATCGCGAATTTTGTCGATCTGAAACGAAAAAATCGCAAATTTCTTTAATAAGGCACGAAAAAATCCCAATTTTGTTGATCGGCTTCGTAAAAAGCGCGAATTTTTTCGATCGGGAACGGAAAAATCACAAATTTTGTTGATTGCGAATTTAGAGTTGATATGGAACGCAAAAGTTGCCGATTTCGTGAATCGGGAAAGAAATTATCGGGAATGTAGTCGATTGTTTTCGTAAAAAAAGAACGATACGGGCGATTGGGTACGAAAAACTCGCGAATTTTGTCGAATCGGTACAAAAAAATCGCTAATTTCGTTGATAGGGCAAGGAAAAATCGAAGATTTTGTCGATGATGCGCGCAAAAATCGAAAATTTTTTTGAGTGGCTGCAGAACAATAGCGAGTTTTATCAGTTTATCGCGAGAAAAAAATTACAGATTTCATCAATTTACGGCGAGGAAAAAATGCAGATTTTATCAGTCAGTTAAGAATCGCGAATTTTATTGTTCGGTGCAGTATTTCAGGGACCAAGAACGGATAAAGGCACGAATCTCGTCGATTGGGCACGGAAAAATCCCGAATATGGTCGATGGCTTTCGTAAAAAGCCCGAATATGGTCGATGGCTTTCGTAAAAAGCCCGAATTTATTCGATCAGGAACAACAAAATCGCTTTTGGTAGGGCACGGAAAAAGTGCGAATTTTGTCGATCGGGAACGAAAAAATCGCAAATATGGTCGATCAGTTTCGTAAAACGCGCAAATACAGTCGATCGGGAGTGAAAAAAATCGAGAATTACATTGATATGGCGAACAAAAATTGACAATTCCATCGATCGGGAAAGAAATTATCGCGAATATGGTCGATCGGCTTCGTAAAAAGCACGGATTCGGGCGATCGAGTACAAAAAACTCGTGAACTTTGTCGATTCGGGACGAAAAAAGCGCTAATTTTGTCGATGATGCGCGGAAAAATTAAAAAAATCTTTGAGCGGTTGAAGAAATTTCATCGAACAAGAACGGAAAAATGTGCTAGTTTCGTGGATTGGGCACGGAAAAATCGTGAATTTTGTCAATCAAGTGAAGAAAAATCGCAAATTTCGCAGACCATTCGTGGAAAAATTTCAAATTTCGTCGATCACACCCAAAAAATCGTGAATTTCGTCGATTAGGCATGGAAAAATTGTGAATTTCGTGGATCGGCTTCGCAAAAATCGCGAATTTCACCGATCGAGTGCAAAAAAATTGTGAATTTTGCTAATGAAGTGAAGAAAAATCGCAAATTTCGCAGACCATTCGTGGAAAATTTTCAAATTTCGTCGATCACACCCAAAAAATTTTGCGTTCCTGTTTTAGCACTTTTTACTTACACTGTACATCCCTCTTTGAAGAGCTCCAGGGGGGGGTCATGACCCCCATGACCCCCCCCTTGGATCCGCCACTGCTTCATATGTACAAATAGGATGAGGGAGTGCTGAAACGCTTATTTTAAATATAGTTTAGTAATTCTGCAAAACTCTGAAAGAGTCTTAAAACTAAATTAGATTTTTGAACAGAATTTTATTTGGATTTTCGGAACAGAAATTCATTGAGTGACCTTGGAATCTTTTCCTAAAGAGGCTCAAAATATTTTAGGGGGGGGGGAGGGCTGAGCCGATGGCTCTGGGTTCATTATAAAACCCTTCCCAAAAAAATATACCCCCTGCTTTAAATTTCGTTCTTATCATATCCGATTTCTTAAAGGATAACATAAACACTTTATAAATTTTTCAATAATAAAAATGTATTTTGAAAAAAAAAAAAAAAAAAAAGGAAAAAAGTATTTGTGAATTAGGTGGCTTAGAAGTATTTATTTATTTTTCAAGGATTTTGCAGTAGAAGGAATCAGTATTATTTAAAATGTTTGGTGTCGCCATCTATTAACAAAAAGTAAAATTAGATCCTGTTAACCTTTTCCGGCACGGTAAAATCTGTTAGTAAAATGAGAAATTATCGATTGACACCGGAATTCACAAACAAATTTCTCAGATATTTTAAATTCCTTAATTTAAGCTTTTATTATAAAAGTAAAACTTTATTAAAATATTATTGGTGCCGATTGCAAGTTTGGAATAAAAATTAGGTATCCCAGACCTGGCACACTGTGTCGGAAAGAAAAAAAAAAAAAAAAAAAAAAAAAAAAAAGGTTTTCTTGTAACAGCATATAATAGCTTTAAAATTGATTGCTAGAACTGCCCCTGTGTATAGTTGCTTTGAGTCTGAAATTTTATCAAATAAACCAAAATTCAATTTAAAAATTGATATATATATTGTTGCATATATTATTTAATTAGTTTCTCTTGTGTTTAACTTAAAAGTTTTATTTTTATTTTCGCTGGTATATATATATATATATATATATATATATATATATATATATATATATATATGCATATATATATATATATATAAGAAAAAAATGTTTTGCAGGTGAAATTCTGTAACAGGCAGATTTTGCTGCCATTATGTACGAAAATTAAAACGAAATTCTTTGATATTGTTAGAAGATTATGATGATAATGTTTTGATATTGTTAATGGAGAGCATTAATAATAATAAAAAAAAAAACATCCCCATTTCACTTTCATAAAAAAATACATAAATAAATAACTATACCTAAAGTATCATCGTAATTAAAAAAAAAGATTCGTATATATTAACGAAAACTAGCCAATAACATAATTAATTTATACTAATCGCCAAACCGTCAAATTAGAACGAATCTAACTTCTACTTATTGGTATAAGACCAAGAAATTTCGCTGGCAATAAATAATTTTATAAAGCATGTTATATATACTATTTAACTTTAGCCCCTTAACTGGCATTTTCTTTTCCGTTCAATAAGTTGAAAATAACGGATTCTCACCGTAATTTTTTTAAATAAAATATTCGTAACATTTAGGCTAAACATTTCCGCCTTTAAATAGTATAAAAATTAAAAAAAAAGTACTTCCTTTTGCTCAACAATGTGAACTTTGCTCAGCAATGCGAACAGATTTACAGGCTTGGTACTGGAAACTAAAAAAACATGGTACTTGGAGTGATTTGGGATCGGAAACATTAATTTGTCGATAAATTAATTACACATTGAACTATAATCGACTGGTTGCTCTATGATAGTAATATTTTCTTTTTTTCTCGCGTTCTGCCGTCAGGAAATTTGGTCGAAAACGCGAGACTCAACAGCATTCTATAAAAAACTTTCTTCTTTTACCGAAAAATGAAAAACTGTTCAATTACATAGCTTCTGAATAACAAACACCTCACAGTTTCATGTATTTGTGTTCAGAAATGTGTCTGAAAATAGATAGCTTGGATTTACTTTAGCAGAAATTTATTCCAGAATTTTTGAATAAATTTGAATTTTCATAACTTTGAGGAAAAAAAAAATACAATAGTGTTTTCTTATTTTGTAAATGATATATTTTGACGCTTGAATTGATTACAAAAGCACATCTACTTAAATATGTTTGAAATACAGTAAATCATTTACATTTGTACTCATAGATGGCAGCACCAAAAATTGACTTAATATCAGAATGCACTCTATTTGTCTTTTGTTTTCAATTTTTAAGGGGGTAGTAAGGTTAATTCGAGGGAAGAAAAGCATATTTTCTATCCTTTTTTGTACAGATACAATTAATATTTATTTAGTTGTATAGTTATAGTTGTCTGAGCGAAGCGAAGTCTTTATACTCAGAGATACGTAACGATATTAAAAGTCAAAAAAATTCTTTCGTCAAGCAAATCTAAAAAAGTACTTGTCGGATTTTGATTCTGTTTGTACCAATAGGTACCTATGAAGGTAATCTGGTGAATGCACTACATACGAAAAATTAGCTCCAAATAGTTTAAAAGTTATATTAAAAAACTGATAAAAAAGCATAATTTATTTGCATACGTCACAGAAATTTGGTGTGCGTGATTTTCATAAGCTGGATATTTTCGTAGATAACCGAATCAGTACATGGAGTAAATAGTAATCATTAACGCACTCAAAAATATTGAATGCAATAAAACATTTTAAAATTTAATCATGCAGGAAAATAAAACTGTTATTTTTTTATATTAAAAAAATGTCATAAAAACTTTGATTTTGAGATTTTGTGATAATCTCTTAATAGGATTTTTTGATCGCTAAAAGAATGTTTTATATATTTCGCGTGTGAAAATTAGAAATTACGTTTTTAATAAAAAGTTTCTTTTATGACATCATTTTCCCTTTATATTTATTTTTATCGCATGTTTTCTTTTAACTTATACTTTGTTTGTGTGTGGAAGTCAATTCTGGTCACTAATTTTTCGGCACGGATACCACAAGCGCATCAGATTTGGCGCAATTTTTTTCAAAGCCCATTTGGCGAAAACTCCGTATTTTAATTACCGCTTACATACACATTTTTAAATAATTTTCTATTTTCAAAAAGAACTTACAGTAAATAAAATAATAATAATAATTAATAACTATAAAAAGAAATATTTTATATAATTAAAAAAAGGAAATGAAAGTAAACATTTTATGAGTAAATAAACAAATAATAAATAAATAAAGCCGGGTTACCATCTGAGGTAAAATAATGCCATTTTGACGCCAATTATGTACTCTGGTGCATATGTGACATCTTTTCCCATTTTTCATCCATTTCCTGTTGGCATACAACTTTGAAATTTGGAATATGTATGTATACCTGGGAGCAATACTGGAATTAGACATTGATTTTTTTTTAATTCGATCCAAAAAGGGGCAACGGGGGCTATTTTTTAAAGATTTATACTGCATAAAGGAGCCACTTACCTATTTTTATATACAAGAAGAAGTAAGTGGTATGTAAAAACAATTATAGTATACATAAATAAAATACTTGAGATAATATACTAGAGATATAAGCACCGAGTTTGGCGAGATATTTTATGCCAATTAAGCGAAAACATCGTTTTGATTACCAGATACATATAGCATGCTATAATAACACGTTATTTATTTATTTCATAATGAAAAAAAGGAATAAATGAAACATTTTCTGTTATTAAAAAAAAAGAAATAACAATCAATAAATGATAATATTTTTAGAACAAACATTTTATTGTAACACTTATATGATAACCAGCATGTTAGGCAACTGAACGCCATTTTGGCACCAATTAGGTACCTCGGTGTGTATAGGGCATATATGTGCCATATTCATTTGTAAAACTGAGCATGAACGTTTACCAAGTGTGTTTTCATAGTCGCTTATATCTTTTTGCAACATAACGCACCTTCCGAAGCCAAAACTGCACAAAAGAAAAAAAAAATCAATATTTGCAGTATTTTTTATTTATTTATTTATTTTTTTAATGTAATGCACATTTTGTAATCAGTAGGCTCGATAATCAGACCTCGTTTTTTTGCTTTCAAAGATGATATTTCATACGACGTCTTTTTTGGATTCGTCGTTTTTCCATATTTGATAGTATGCGTCTACTCGTTTTGTAACTTTTTTTGTAACTTTCTTCTTTATTAACAGCGACATTTGGATTTCCTATTTAAATAAAAATTCTTCTCAATACAAAGAATTTTGTTAAAATAAATAAATAAATGAAATGCGGACATCTATTGCTCAAAGCACAAAATTTTTCCTATTGAGTTAATAAAAATCAGTAAAAAAAATTTTTTATGATAATAAAAAGGTGACTTATGTAATAGCAGAGTCATATATTATGCACGTTATGAATTAAGTATGAATATTTCTCCACCATTTATAAATAATAATAATAATAAAATAAAATGCGGACAGACCAAAGTCTATATTTGGCTGAAAACAACAACCATTTTCTAAATGCTTTAAAAAGATGGCCAATGAAAAGTGATATTTCAAAAGTATTATGAAATTAGTTAAAAACCATTTATTTTAAACTAAATGAATAAAAGATTTATATTTTTAATGAAATAAATGGGATTTGAAAAATTATTGGAAATTTATCACCATAGATGTATCAATATTACAATCAGTACTTTGTATGCAAAATGGATCAATTAGCAATATTTTTTGAACCCGAAAAATGGTCGTTGCTTTTTTTTAAGGTTAAAAAGGAGGTTACGAAATATTCCTATACAGAGATGCCAAGCCCCCGCTTATTGCACAGCAGAATTTTCTTATAGGAAAAGTTATTTTTTAAATCCGCAGAATGTTCCTATTTAATAACAGATTTTCTGTATTAAAATACCGGTATCCAAAATGCCGGAGACTTGGCAGCTCTGCCTATAACATTTTAATTAATCACGTTACTTTTTTTAATCGGATTCAAATTTACTGAAAACAACGTTTTTTGGCCAAAAGCAGCTTTTTTCCACATGTGTAACTACGATACAATTCCTTGATGCTGAAATAATATGTTTTGACTTATGCTATTATTGCTTCCTTTTATTTATTTATTTGAATTTTAAATAAGATGACTCAAAATCGTGTTTTTTAAATGTACGGAAAAAACGCATTTCGAGAGAGGGCGAAAAGAACAATATTTGGCGATTTATTACCTACGTTTGGCTAAGTGTCTTACTACCTTGTATTTAATACTCTTCACAATACTTCGCTGTTATATGGACTTAGGCACTTTTATAAAAAGTTTGACATAATTCGGGCTTAAGAAAGTGAGTATTTTACTGAATAATACAAATAAATGAAAAATGAATACTAAGAAATACTAATAAAAGAAAAATGAAGCGTTATATTGATCTATGTATATTTAAAAATTCATCTGCTAGCACTAATTAGATAATTTATGTGTATATAATAGGAGAGAAATAGCTTTTGATTCTCTATTTCTATGCTATAAAGCAATAACGTTTGTGTGTTTTAACAATAATCACCATCAATGCACGAGCAAAAAAAGTTCTAAAATTGAGAATTCTTTGATGTCGATATGACTTAAAATTTAAAGTCTTTTTTTTTTTTTTTTTTTTTTTTTTGGTGGCAACTTTTAGGATTTAATATTCTTGTTATGAACGATTTCTAAAACATTCGACAATTTAATTTCACAAATTAAACACTTTTTGTCTAGAAAAAGTTTTAAACCCAATTTATTGAGAATATTGCAATTTCTAGGATACTGTTGGGGTCAGAAACTATAACTTTGGCATCACAGTAACTTATAAGATGTAAGTGCTCGTTTATGACAAATTTTTAAAAAAGGATTCCTTAACTCTTATCGACAACCTCATTGCATCCGTGGAAAACAGATATTCAACATTATAAACTATTCGGACGGATTTCACACCGTATAAAATACACTCCATTCTCTTAAATATGGTGTATTTGTGTCGGCCGATTATCTACACTAGGGATATAGGCCCAAAGGGGAGTGCCCTTCGTGGGGGTCTTTCTAAGGGAACCTAACCCGTATTTACGCAAGGTTCGAAGAAAACCACGAAAACTCCGAACGGTTAGGCCGACGGCCGCGATTGGGTTCGAACCCAGCACCTGCCGTCTACCAGTTGAGAGGACAGAGCCTCTCAGCCACTGGTGAGGCATCCATTCTCTTAAAACATAATAGTTTATGTTATTTATAGTTTCTCAAATCGGTGCGAAGCTTCTGTTTATGCTCATGACATCATTTCAAAGAGTTATATTTCCAATATAGGAAAATTTGGTGTTTTATTTTCTGTATTACTTTTAACATTTTGCATATTTCCAATTTTATATCCATGCATGGTTTGCTTTTCTTTTATAAAAATAGTACATGCAACTTTATATATAAGATTTTGTAATTCTATGATTCAATATGCTTATTTTCATCATATTTTATCACAATGAATGACCAATTAAAGGTAACATCTCATTTTCTTTACTTATCGCAAGTTATTAAATGTTTATTCTCAGCAATATCGCTCAGACTAATCCCTCTGAGGGAAGTCCTAGTATAATTATATGTCATTTAAAGAGTATTCTGTGAAATTTTCATTAAGAAATATTAAAAAATGAGCCGATGACAGCGAATCTTCGAAGACGTCCCAAAAAAAAAGTTGATTTGCGGTGAACCGCATAACTCATGAATGGATCAACTGAAATTAAACAAGTTGGAAATTGCACGTGAAGCGTAGCAAATTAGGTGCGTTCGGACGATAACGAAGTTTTAAAAATATTACGTTCATATATCAATCTCATAACATTGTAAATAGTGAACTACAATTAAAACGCTCATCAAACAATGTTCTCCCTATACCATTATGTAATGGAATACTTTTGTGTGGCCTTGTAAATCAATAACAAATGTTCTTTGCACCACAAATTATGTAAGATGTATATTATAATATGTACTTTATAGTTGCATATAAATTTTATTAAGTTCGCATGAGTGTAACACGATTAAAATGCATTTGAAACATTTTTCCCCATTGACCGTAATGTAATGGAATACTTTTGATTGTCCCTGTAATTGATCTATGCATCCGATTTTCATAAAATTTGTAATAACTCGAAAATATTATGCAATAATTATGTATTTTAAATTTCAAACGTATAGAATATATTTGAAACTTTTTCCCCATTGACCATAATGTAATTGAATACTTTTGATTGTCCCTGTAATTGATCTATGCACACGATAATCAAAAAATTTGAAATAACTTGACAGAATTATGTAATAATTGCGTATTTTAAATTTCAAACGATTAAAATGCATTTGAAACATTTTTTCCCATTGACTGTAATGTAATGGAATACTTTTGATTGTCCCTGTAATTGATCTATTCGTCCGAGTTTCATAAAATTTGAAATAACTCGAAAAAATTATGTAATAATTATGTATTTTAAATTTCAAACGTATAGAATATATTTGAAACTTTTTCCCCATTGACCATAATGTAATTGAATACTTTTGATTGCCCCTGTAAATGATCTATGCACACGATTATCAAAAAATTTGAAATAACACGACAGAATTATGTAATAATTGCGTATTTTAAATTTCAAACGATTAAAATGCATTTGAAACTTTTTTCCCCATTGACCGTAATGTATGGAATACTTTTGATCGTCCCTGTAATTGATCTATCCATCCGATTCTCATAAAATTTGAAATGACTCGACA
This sequence comes from Maratus speculifer, assembly GCA_964019185.1. Classification (NCBI taxonomy): domain Eukaryota; kingdom Metazoa; phylum Arthropoda; class Arachnida; order Araneae; family Salticidae; genus Maratus; species Maratus speculifer. The sequence continues at coordinate 184,492,145 of OZ025298.1, read as the reverse complement.
AAAATATCTAATATTTATGTATTTTAAATTTCAAACGATTCGGTTGGGTAGTTTTTGCGTTGTTATATGCGGACAGACGGACGGACAGACGGACGGACGGACAGACGGACGGACAGACGGACGGACAGACGGACGGACTGAACGACAACTATAGGTGCTACGTATTATATAATTACGAACGCACCTAAAAACCAAATTTATTTAATTAGTTGATAAGTTTCCTCAGGGAACGCAGTCGAGTTTTTTTTTTATTATTGATTTTTCAATTTTTTACAAGGCTCGGAAGTCAAAATACTGATTTTTCATCAAAAAAATCTGATATTTTGTTTTTTAAAAGTAAGTTAAAATAAAAAAAAAAATAAAAAAAACTCGACAGCGTTATCTCTTAATTTATATAAAGAAAGAGTGTGTAAAATTTTAAAAAGATCGGTTCAGTAGATTTTGAGCTACAGAGTTCACCGGCTTCGAAAAAGCGAAGTGTTAGAAAAACACGTTTAAAGTTTCACAGACGTTTTTGTCGAAATAGATATTTGTAAATTACTGCTTTTTTCATATGCTTGCACAGAATCATCAATGCCAGGCCCATAAAGCGAAAAGCTGTCGGAGATGATGTCCAGAGCATCTTGTTGCTCTTGTCTACGACGAATCCTGCCTTCTTTGCTCTCTTTTGCAGCCTCTCGCTCCGCTTTACATACTCGAAGACTATCTGTTGTTCGCGCCCATTCATGAGAACTTGTTCCAGTTTTTATGTCCATTTCTTGCAAAAATGACAGCAGAGAAAAACAGCCTTCATTAAATGTACATGCTGCAACATTAGCTGCAATTTCAACGACGTTGGAGGTGACATTCACTGTTTTTGGAGTAATTTTCCAAATAAGTTGATTAAGGCTTTCATTATTGTTCTGAGTGAAACCTCCAACACATAGTTCCAGAAGTGCATCTTTGCTTAAATCCTCATAAATAGGTTTGATGGCTCCTAGCACATTATTCGGAAGTGCGGTGTAACTGTGTTTGGTCAAGCAGTCAAACCTGGTCAAGCAGTAGCAGCTACTTGGTAGCTGATTGTTGCGGCCACATTCCTCAGTGTGAAATCGGAGGGCGGAGACTTATAAGTGTATATCTCCGTCAGTTTTACTTCAATTGCTTTCAAATTTTCACAGAATAATCTTAAGATGTTGTACATTGATATAAAATAAAAATAAAAAATGCAAAAAAAAGAAAAAAAAAATACCTTACTACCCCCTTAAGTTTTAAAATTTTACATAGTTTTAATAAATATTTAAAACAAGACATTAAATTAAAAAAAAAAGTACACACACATTGAAACATTTATCGTCATCAACTTCAAATTCAGAGGGTAAAGAAATCAAAAGGCAGTGTTGTCAAACATACTATAATTTTATTTTATCGATGTTGAAATAAGGACGTACTCCCAACCCCGGAGTAATAGAGATCAGTGGCGTAGCTAGCAGGAGCGGTCCGCCCCGGGTGTCACCCTCTAAGGGGTGAAACCCAATCTTTATTTGCAAATATATATATATATATACACTGTATTGCCATTGATTATGGGACACTTGCGATTTTAGACATTTTACTAAATATCTAGAAAAATACATGAGGAATCATCTCGAAACTCTTAGTGCATAAATATAATAGTATACGTCATACATCTCCGTGAAGAATTTTTACCGAAACTCCATAGGGGACCGTCAACAAATTAAAAAAGAATGAATATCTTTTGAATAACTCTGTCAAAACTAATGTCGCAAAAGCGCTCAAACTCTAGATTATGATTGAATGCCTTATTGTAATACACTGTGTTCATTTTTATGCAAATAGCATGCATACTCGCAGAGTAATTAAGGTTTTTATAAAAATGGCCTCAAATTTTTCTAAGTTTTTCCCTTATAATTTTCAGAGTTCTTAATATAAAATAATATTTTTTTCAGAAAATATGACAAACAACATTGCACACAATACTCTGTAATCAGAATTAAAAAATAATAAAAATTATATGAAAAATGAGTAAGTTTACTAAATAATTTTTTACTGCGCATCGTCAAAGATATCAACATTTCATTTGTATATTATGTTAGCTAAATGTATAGAGCAACTTTTGTAAAAGTCTCAAAATTATAGCTTGAAAATTCTGAAAGTAATCGTCTATAGAAAAAGGACAAAATCCGTTGTTTCCAAAATGAAGCAAAAAAATGAGGGATTTTATCCAAAAGTAGTCGTAACATCCCGTATTGTGTATTCTATATTGACACTAATCAATGAATATATGGATACAACCCCTCTTGTTTTTGCTTCATTTTGAGAATAACGGATTTTCAACTTATTCAATTGACGATTATTTTCAGAATTTTCAAGTTATGATTTTGTGACTTTCACAAAAGTTGCTCTATACATTTAGCTAACATAATATGCAAATGAAATTTTGATATCGTTGACGCATGCGCAGTAAAAAATTATTTAGTAAACCAACTCATTTTGTATACAATTTTCATTATTTTTAAATTCTGATTACAGGGTACTATGTGCAATGTTGTTTGTCATATTTTCTAAAAAAAATATTATTTTATATTAAGAACTCTGAAAATTATAAGGAAAAAACTTGGAAAAATTTGGGACCATCTTTATAAAAACCTTAATTACTCTGCGAGTATGCATGCTATTTACATAAAAATGAACACAGTGTATTACAATAAGGCATTCAATCATAATCTAGAGTTTGAGCGCTTTTGCTACATTAGTTTTGGCAGGGTTATTCAAAAGATATTCATTCTTTTTTAATTTGTTGACGGTCCCCTAAGGAGTTTCGGTAAAAAATCTTCACGGAGATGTATGACGTATACTATTATATTTATACACTAAGAGTTTCGAGATGATTCCTCATGTATTTTTCTAGATATTTAGTAAAATGTCTAAAATCGCAAGTGTTTCATAATCAGTGGCAATATAGTGTATATATATATATATAATCTTATAAGATTTTGGGAAAGAATTCTGAAATAAAATGAAATTTCCAGCACACGACGCAGTACGGTTAAATTTTTGTCTTCTTTGAGGATATGAAATTTTATACAGAATGGAATTTCTAAATAAAATATACTCCGGGCAACGAAACTTTAAAAGAAAGAATTATCTTCTACATTATAGACACCGCATTGACTTATGCGGACTATGGGTTGAGTGATGAATCGCTCCTATGCTTTTTTTACGCAGGAGGACGAAAAATAAATAAGGAATGGCATGGTCATTTGTTGTAATAACGTAGAATTGTAATTTAAAAATATGGCGTATCGGGGGAGGGGAGGGGTGACACCATGGTGACTGGGGGTGATACTATTTACATCCGTCCCTGGTATCATCCATTCTAGCTACGTCACTGAGAAATATCCATTCGAAATCCAAAAGATATGAGATTTTGTATTTTCAATGGCCAAAAAGTGCAATTTCATAATTCCCTCCCCCCGTCACAAGTTTCCGAAAGCCACAGAAATTGCAGTCAGAGATAAGTGTCTGAATTAAACACCGGATAATTATTGTACAATTTTTGTTTCTCTTCTGTATATTTAAAAGTAGTAGGACAATGCAATATGGGAGAAAATATTTTATTATTATTATTATTATTATTATTATTATTATTATTATTATTATTATTATTATTATTATTATTATTTGGAAAGGTCTTTAAAAGTTATTATTGTCTAAATCTTAAATCAAAACGTGTTATTTTTCAGTATTCCCCCCAGAGTCTTTGAGACAAATTTAGAAACTCATTTTCTATCTTATTTTTCTGAAAATATCAGCTATTTTTATTAAGATGCTCAGGCAGGGCCGTAGCTAGAAGTGAATAAAAGAGTGGGGAGCTCAAGAAAATGTAGGGGGGGGGTCACATTTTCTTTCCCTTTCTTTATGACGCAGAATTATAAATTTAGTGCATACTAACACTGTAAGACTATGTTTCTTATTAAACTGTTGTAATATCTACATTTTATGTTAATAAAAAAAAAAGCATGAGGAAAAATTTGATTGTATAACTGGTGCAAAATTAGATATCATGTTATCTTCCGATGTGCAAATAGGATGAGGGAGTGTTGAAAAACTTACTTTAATTACTTCTGCAAAACTGCGAAAGGTTCTTAAAACTAAATTAGGTTTTTTAACAGAATTTCATTTGGATTTTTTAACAAAAATTCATTTACGGGGGGGGGGGGGGCTGAGCCCACAGCACTCCCTTAGCTACGGTCCAGTGCTCAGGGCGGATGGACCAAGAAAAACAACCACTGAGAGATTCTTGGTCTATAGAGCCAAGAAAAAAAATTCTGGACAATCAGTGTAAAATTTAAAAAAAGTCCTCATTTCAAACCACAAATAGAACTAGTCCTCCCCCACCCCCTCAAAAAGGGAGAACGCTGGATCCCTAACTGTAAGGTCAATCTTTCAGATGACCAATGCCTGACAGAATTTCTCGCCCGCCTCTTCTATTTAAAACAGGAAAAGTAAACTAAAAATCTGAACATAAAAATTACTAGTAGCTTCTGGCGACCAGTTTGGTCTCCCTTAAATATATGCTAAGCATTGCGCTAAGTTACTTTCAATCTTAAATTCATTTACTTGCTCAATCCTTCCCCGAATCCAAAAATTCTAACATAGAAATCAAGAATTATTTGCGATTTTGAAAACATTTTATGCATTTTTTTTGTTATGTATTTCTTCTTTTAGGTAGAAGTATTAGGCTTCACATGTTTGCTTAACTTAACATTGTAAGTGACTTATTTTGGCCTAACTGACATCTGAGCATGCACATAAGTTCTGAAATTTGTAACTGCAACTTCTAACTTCTTTTTTGTTTACACAGCAATTATCCTGCCATATTTCAATTAAAAAATTAATTTCGTCATGCTTCCAATTTCTTTTGCGGGAGGAAATAACAGATTCAACATTTTCCATTTTCGGCCTTTGAACCTTTGATTTCAAAACCCCCCCCACAAACACAAATAACAACTTGAAATAGTTTATAATTATTTGTAGGATTCAACTCCAGTAATTTAATAATCATAATTAAATATTCTAAAATTCAGAAATAATAATTAAATATTCAGATGGCAGATTTCCACTCAACTTATAGTTAAGAGAGTATCAAAGTTTTAAGTGAATTTTAGAAACTTGTTCAAGTGAGAATCTTGATTCTGGGTATGAACCTCTTAAAAAAACTTCTGCGAACAGGGTATAATGTTCATTTCGCAGGCAGTTGCCGTGGTGAAGAGCAGATGATGTGCTGTCGAAAGGTGATCTTTGAGCAGTTGAGTTTGGGACATGCCGGAGCACGGAGCGGAAAAGAGTTAAACAGAACCATAATATATATATATATATATATATATATATATATATATATATATATATATATATATATATATATATTATAGCATAGAAGTGTGAAGCTGTCAAGAGAAATATTAAATTCAAGGGCAAAGTATAAGGGTACACAATGCAAATGATAGAATACGAACACACGGTGCAAACAGAAAAACAAAAATCATTTATATAAATTTTCTATGTACAAAACCAAAAGCTAAACAAAAATAACAAAATTTCTCTCTCTCAGTATTTATTTATTTTTCTTTCTTCAAGGTAACTAGGTACGAGTTAGGAAGGTATTGGGTTGTTAGGAAAGTCCTTTTAGTTTGGGAAAATCAATTCGTACCGGAAAATTCTATTGCTTAATTATTAGACATTGTTCCCGATATCTAATACTTAGATATAAATGGATAAATTTTTCCGGTGCGAATTGATTTCGCAAACGGAAACGACTTTCCGAACAACCCAATAAATATTACCCGGTGCCAAAAGTGAGGCAGGGAGACGTCATCAGCTGAATTAGTGGAAGGATGCCAAATAAAACATAATCATACTCAATGAATGAAACTGAATTTTGGAAAACCCGTCTGAGCAACTTACTTGAAGAGGTGGATAAATTAGCGGTTAGCACTTCTGATTTTTCCATTTTTAGAGACTTGCCTGTTAAATCCCCCCTGTTCACTCCCCCCCCCCCATATCGCCGTGGAAAAATCCATAATTGAAACATTGCAAATAGAGCAAATTTCAAACAAACGGAATTGGAATCCCGATAACCCTGAAGAGGAAGAAGAAGGTTTCAAAATTGTAAGCTGCAAAAACAAAAAAACAACTAAAAATATAAATGATAATGATAATTCCACCGTGTCTGAATCACGTCACGACTCTGCCGCCATGAACATGCAGTACGGTGCATACACTCCCATAAAAAAAAGAAAAAAAATCTCCCTCTTCTTCATTCAAGCCATCCAAAAATGGCCATACTAACTTCTTCTCTCTCAAATCGGTGGCATCATCTGTTCGTTCTTAAATGAAGGACAAGCTTATCAAAATAAACGTAGACGCCTAAATCGAATACAGAAAAGTTCAAGAGTGTCTACAGAAGGAGAAACTGCATTATCGTAGTTTTCTATTAGAAAATGAAAATAATCAAAAATTTATTCTCAGAAGCCTCCCAAAGAACACAACTGTTGAACAAATGAAAGATTACATAGATTGTGAGGGTTATAATATAATCTCAATTAAGCAGTTGTCAAGAGGCAACACTAGGAACAAAGTACCACTGCTCTTATTTCTTGTTCAGATTCCCAGACTGGGAGATTCTTCCAACCTCTTTCAAGTGACTAAAATTCTGGGAATGACGATCACTTTCGAAAAGTGCATAGGTAGAAAAGGCCCGCAACAGTGTCAGAGATGTCATGGCTTTTTTTCACTCATCGAACGGGTGTTTTCTGAAGAAACCATGTGTTAAGTGTTCAGGTGAACACTTTGCTTCAGAATGCAGAAAGCCATCTTTGCATCTTCGAAAATCGTTCGGGTCCTCACCCAGCTAACTACAGATTGTGCCCCAAATTCCCAGGAGATCACATACACACACACACAAAAAAAAAGTGATGTCACTATAGAAGCAAAAACAGCACAAACCCTTCCAACTAGGATGGTAAATAATGCAATTTCTTTTGGGACAATTCCAAAAGGAAAAGTCGCTGAGCCCATCCCAAGTACTAGTACAAGCCAAAATTCGTCGGCCCCCAAAATTGGTGCTATTCCGAATACCGACTTTATAAGTGAAATATTTAAATTTGAAAAGAAGCTTGGAAAACAAATTGCTCTCCAAACCTTCAGAAAGTGCCTCCTGGAGCTCCGTACTGCACCTACAGAACTTGATCAAATATTTATAATCTATAGCAATTTACCCAGTTTGACTGAGTAAATTTTTCTTTCAAATTAAACTGTTATTTGACCGTTATTTCCCTATTTAACAAATTCCCCGTTCCCAATAATTTGAATTCTCTTTCGACTGGCATATGGAATGCAAATGAGCTTAAAAAGCAAGTCTCTGAGTTTAAGGATTTTATCATGAGTAATAATTTAGATGTCGTGTTGGTCTCTTGAAACTAAGTTCCAGGATAACCCTGTTCAGATCACCAACTATATGCTTTTCAATGTTGACAGATTTCCATTAGTTGGTGGTCGCACTGGTGATGGCACTGCTGTATACATTAAAAATGGTCTCAATGCGTCTCTCGCTAAAGTCCCTCAATTTAAACATATTGAGACCACGAACGACTATTGTTTTAGATTTTAAACCCGAAAACCATAGAATGTAATTTTTAGTCAAAATTGCGTGAGAAAATCTCTAGATGAAAATAGCATGACCCACAATGACCCCAAAAATGACCCACTAAGCGAATTTTCTCGAACATGTAACCTCATCCAATGGTCTTCTTGTAATCCAAAACGATAAAATATAAAATTTGGCCAAAATCGTTCGAGCCGTTTTTTAGATAAAAATGGCTTGACCCAAAAATGACCCACTAATCGAAATTTTTCAAACATGTGACCCAGCCCAATAATTTTCTCGTGCCAAAAAAAAAAAAAAAAAAAAAAAAATTAAAAAATGGATAGAAAATTTCCTTAAAATCGATCCAGCCGTTCTCTAGATATAAATAGCTTGATCTTGACCCAAAATGACCCAATAATCGAATTTTCTTGAGCATGTGACCTAGCCCAATGGTCTTCTCGTGCCCGAAAATGGTAAAATCCAAATTTTTGCGAAAATCGCTAGAGCCGTTTTTGAGATAAAATTTACACACACAGACACACATACAATTTTTGCTCGCATTATAGTATAAGATGAGACCATCATTAGATCGTAAAAGTGGTCGAATGACACGCAGTTCGCTGCAAATTTTTAGCAGTGGTGCTGCATTCCCTTTCTGCATTTCGGTCTGTAACCAACAAAAATAACAATCACGGATTATAGAGCTTTAAAAACTTTCGTATTTGATAGTTAAATGCTGTTAACCCTTTAATGCGGGATTTGTTCACGTTGTTCGGAAAACTTTATATTTGAGTTAATTTTTGTTAATTATCTACTAGTAAAATTGTAAAAAATGTAACTGAAAATTTGTTTTTTATGTTTCTGTCGGAAATGATATCACAAGGTTGCTCTTGAGTTATATAAAAAGAAATGGCTCAAAAAATGATAATTTTAAATTATATGCTTACTTTAAAGCATTTATGTAGCACAATAACAATTATTCAACGATATGGTTATTACTATGATACTTTTCAGAATTAATTATTACCTCAACCTCTTAAGACCTGGGGTACACAAATGTGTACCTCCATTCTTTTCCTCATAAAAACTAAACTGTTTGAAATTTTTGCATTTTTTCTTTACTTCTATACAGCTGAATGCTTTTTGCTTTAAATCAAAATCAATAAATGTCAGCACTGATGAATATTGCCTCATAAAATAAGTATTATTTTCATTCGAGTTTCGAAAATACCTTCAAAACATTGTGGGCAAGAAAATAAGAAATATTCATGATTATTTAAATTAAATGCTTTACAATAAAAAAAAATTTGAGGATTTGCTGATCATTTACTTGTTTAAAGACCTTAATTTTGTTCTTGCGTAAATTTATAGTACTAATAGTTAGACTGATGTTTTAAGGGGATAAGTACTTTTATATCCATATTTGTAAACCCAAATTACCAATCCCCTAAAGTACTGATTTCATAAAAATGACTCTTTCTGTCATCTATGGTGTCATTTCGATTATGCAAAAACAATAAATATATATTTGTAGAGTTATTTTATGCTCAGGTCTGAAGAAGTTAAAAAAATAAATAGGAAAAAAAAAAACAAGCAAATAAATTCCAATCGAGTACATTTCAGTCTCCACGTGATAACAAATCAGAACAAAATCAAACTTTACAACCTTAAGAGGCCACTCGGCTCAATCAAAAAGACCTGAATGATAATGTTGAGTCTATGGGGGCGTTATTTTAAAATATTGAAAAATTATCAGGTAAAAAGATTAAAATTTGAGCGAGATATTTGAAAATAACGCCCCCAATGACTTAACATTATCATCCGGGCCTTTTTCAATGACTAGTATAGGCTCTTAAGATGACTTTTCACACTTCAAAACACCAGGCCCGTAATGTTAAATCAATGGGAAAGTTGTTTTCGAATTTGTCGGTTAAATTTGAATATATATATATATATATATATATATATATAATACCATTAAAAGTAGACAAGATTCACCAACGGATTTTATCAATAAAACAATAAACCAAAACGAAGAATTAAATTGAATTATAGTAAACAATATTAACCATTTGAAATTAACCATTGAATTTAATAACTTATAGCACATTGAACATGGAAGGAAAAAAAGAATAATATGAATACAATAGAAATTTGTAGAACCAAAGCAGAATCTTCAGGTCCCAAATACTTTGGAACTACAAATGGAGTGTGTGGTTTCATCTTCGTATTTGCCATGAAAAAGCAAAACAATACGAATTTGGGACTACCATCACACAAAAACCAAATTATTAAACAAGGAACAAAGATATTTTACAAAAAGGAGTTGAAAGTAAGTAAAAATAATAGTTATCCATAACAAACAAAAAAGATAAAGCTGAATGGAAATATAATTGAACCGGAAAAAATAATAATCGATATTAACATAAAATTAAATTAATAAAATGATTAAAATTAGAATTAAGAGATAACATTCATATTAACATATAACTTAAAATACATTATTGTTACTTTAATCAGTAACATTTATTGTGACTTTACATGGTAAAAACTCATTATCTTAATATAGGATAATAATAATAATAATAATAATAATAATAATAAAAATAAATAAAAAAATAATAATAGTAATAATATTATTAATAATAATACCAAAAATTATATCAATAACATTAAAAATAATTTGATATTTAAAATATAGCTATTTAACTATAGATATAACTAGACGAATATCCATATATTGGTGTAATTAAACAGTTTAAAAATTATGTTAAAATAAATAACCCACTCTCATTTTTTTTTTTAAATAAATAATTAACCTTTGCGTTTTTATCCAGACAACACCATCCTCCGCCGTACTCTAACATCTACCCACCCAACCAACCTATATATATATTTTTTTATTACTTTTTAACATTTTTAATTTTTTATTATTATTTTTATGTTTTATAATTTTTTTTATACATTTTTTATGCAAAGAATTAATTATAAGATCATGTAATATCTAATTATAAATTAAAGAATATATGAATTTTTTAGGATAACCATTATTTATAGCATCATATACAAGCTTTTTAATATTAGTATTAATTAAATGGGAAGAACATAGACATTTTATTCTATATAAATGGTTAAGTATTATATTACGATATACAAAATTATGAAGACATGATTTAAAATTAGTAAAAGTATTAACTTTAAAATTAAATTCTTTCCTTTTGTCATAAATATCAGTTATAAATTTGTTCTCTTTTAATATAATTTTAATATCTAAGAAATTGATTGTATTATTAAAAAGTAGGTTTTTTGAAAGTTCTAGATTAGAAGGATAATCAACAGGGAATTGAGATATACAGGTGTTATCAGTATCAATTAAAATTACATCATCTGTATACCGATATAAATGTATTGTATTATTTAAATAATGACGTTCATAGTAATATAAGTATAAATCAGATAATACACTAGATGTACTACCACCTTGTGGTATACCAACATTTTGAATATATATATTGTTATCATGCATGATAAAATTATTATATATATATATATATATATATATATATATATATATATATATATATATATTTTTTTTTTTTTTTTTTTTTTTTTTTTTTTTTTTTTTTCTGGATAGAATAGTTGAGGTCGAATTTTCGGTTTCAGATTTTTTTTAATAAAGGTACTTTCACTTTCGGAACCGATTTCGAAACTAAAAGTACCTTTTTAATAAAGTCTGGAACAGAAATCGAAAGAGTAAAAAATGCTCATTTTCAAGGTCGACCTCAACTATTCTATGCAAAAAAATTGTTAAAAAAATATTCAAATTTAAACGAAGACCTCGAAAACAACCCGCCCATTGGTTTAACATTACGTGTTTTCAAGTAAATGAAGAGTCCTCTTAAATGCATGTTATTACACGTACGTAACCCACAATAGTTCATCAAAAGACCAATAGAAAACATCAAATGACAAAAACAGGTCACGTAACTTCAGCGTTACGCTATGCATTTAAGACTTAATGCAAAGAAATGTACTATTCTTAAAGTTTTAAGGTATTGAGACTTAAAGTATTAAGCTGGTCCTGAATTTTCAAAAACAAAATTAGTTTTTAGGATTTCGGTCATCTGACGAACACAAAGACTGCCTAGCAGTGTTCTCGCTGTCGCTCGCCAATGCGCCAAATTGCGACTAAATTCTTCATTTGGCGAGTAAACAAGCGATTAGATTCGCCAAATTGCTAGTGCTCAATTCCTGCTTTTTCTTTCTTTTCTTTTTGTCTTTCATACATATGCATATACATACATATTTTTAATATATTCATAGCGGATAGTTGAAATTAGATTACTAACAATCGTTGTCGCAGTTATAACAACTTTGGTTAGTTTAAAATATGTTGACAAAAAGGGGGGGTCGTACATTAAAGGATTAAAAATGATTTTTTTTTAGTGCTACACGGTGAATCAATTTTGCTAATACTTTTTTCATTTGGCGAATGTTTTTTATTTTTAATTAGCCAAATTACTAACGTTGGTCAAATGTCAGCGAGAACACTGTGCCTAAGTCAGACATTTCAAATTTTGTGTACTTAGAGTTGAATACCTCGTGTCACAAATCATAAAATTTGGAAAAAATAATTTTAATTAAATTCATTTTATCAATGTCATCCGTGCATTTTTTGCGATTTAAATTTTAAATCAGAAACTGAATTTGAAGGTTTTTTGCATAGACATCATAGCTTGAAGATAAAGCATCTCGCTAGTAAACAGACGGTTCCTTGTTCGAACCCCGGGGCCAGAAGTTGAAATTTAAATCTAAAAAGGATTTAATTAAAAGAAACTTCGTATTTTTTGCCAATTTAAGATTTATAATATGAGGATTTCGTTCATCTGACATTCATAATTTCTTTTGGAATTCAATTTTATTTCTATTTTAAAAACTGTGGTGATTTATTGATTCAATATTTTAAATTTCGTTTAAACATTTTTTTTTCGTTTTTAGAAATTTAAAATTTTATTTATCTCTCCGCTAGTTTTTTTTTTTTTTTTAATTTCGTATTTTCCAAAAAGGAATTTTGTATTCTATAAAAATATTTTGATTTGAACATTTTTAAATTGATTAATAATTTCTTTTTATAATTATTTTAAAATTAAATTTATTGGTGCTACCATCTATGTAAGAAGTTATTAACTATAAATTAACAATTTAGATTTATTAATTAAAGGATAAATTGTCTTGAAAGAAATATTAAACGAAATATTCTGTACAATCTGCGATTACACTTACCCCTTTTTAGGTGCGTTCGTAATTATGTAAATACGTAGCACCTATTGTTGTCGCTCAGTCCATCCGTCTGTCCGTCTGTCTGTCCGCATATAACAACACAGAAACTACCCAACCGAATCGTTTGAAATTTAAAATACATAATTATAACATAATTTTGTCGAGTCATTTCAAATTTTATGAAAATCGGATGGATAGATCAATTACAGGTACAATCAAACGGATTCCGTTACATTATGGTCAATGGCGAAAAAAGTTTCAAATGCGTTTTAATCGTTTGAAATTTATAACATATAATTATTGCGTAATTTTGTCGAGTCATTCCAAATGTTATGAAAATAGGATGCATAGATCAATTACAGGGACAATCAAAAGGATTCTGTTACATTACGGTCAATGGAGGAAAAAGTTTTAAATGCATTTTAATCGTTTGAAAATTAAAACATATAATTATTACGTGATTTTGTCGAGTCATTTCAAATGTTATGAAAGTCGGATGCATAGATCATTTACAGGGACAATCAAAAGTACTCCATTACATTACGGTCAATGGAAAAAAAAAAGTTTCAAATGCATTTTAATGATGTTACACTTATTCGAACATAATAGAATTGGCATGAATATATGAAATATATACTAAAATATGCATTCTGTACAATGTGTGATGCAAAGAATTTTTGTTATTAAATTACAGGGCCACACAAAAGTGTTCCACTACATAATGCTATACGGGGAAACATTGTTTGCGGCGTGATTTAATTATATTAAACTATTTCACATTTTATGTATAAGATTTACGTTGTTGAGGTGTAATAAAAATTACTTCCTGCATATTTACAAAAACACAAAGATTTCGACTACTATACTGTATCCGAAGTACGCTCTATTATATCAGCAAGATCTGAATATCTTTAAAACTTCGTTATCGTACGAACGCACCTCATTTGCTACGTTCACGTGCAATTTCCAACTTGTTTTGTATATCGTTAAATATGATATATCTTGCAGATTCCATCCATAAACATAAATTCTCATGATACTACATAAATCAGAAATGCACTTATTAATTAATTTATTTCACCCAATATTATCATATAAATTATATTATCATTCTACATAAAATAATTTTCATATATTGTACGATGTGCTTCAAAACGAAAGTGTTTCATATTTAGAATGATACAATATTAATATCATATCAGCAAAGTTTTTCTTTCAGTATAAAACAACAATACATATCACGTGAAAGAAAAAAAAAAAAAAGTACAGGCATTTTTTATCAAAATAGATAACATAGATTATTGATAAATATGACATTTTTATTAATATCAAGCAGTTTTATCATTGGCGATTTCTCAACATATTGTTATTTACATTTAAAAATTTGTTTTTTAAAATTGAATTTTTCGATCTCTGTTCATCAGCCAGTATAGTAACGATGCCTATATTCAATCATCTTTTTACACGATACCTGGCGCATACGGTGTCGTAAAAGTTTATAATTTAACTTTAGTTATATCAAGTGAAATTTTTATTCGATCTTAAGAATACAATACTATTTGAAAGTGGTAAGTATATTACGTTTGAATTATTTTCAGCTTAACCCTTTATGTATCAAAGTATGAATTAAAAAAAAACTATTTCTTCAAAAATTTTTTCTCTTGCATTAATATGATCCATCTATACTAATATTATAAATAAGTAAAGTTTGTTTCTTTGTAGGAGGTAATTACTGGAACTACCGAACCGATTTCAAAAGTATCGGTATCAAACTGTTAGTGTTCGTTATTGTTTAAACATAGGCTATATCTTATGTTCATGCCACAACCCCAAAGAGATTCAGGAGCAAAAAACATTCTAAAAATGTGATTTTTGTATTATCAAAGGACCTATAAATGTGAAAATTTTAAAAGTAGTTACTTATATAAATGTTCACTAAGCACAATTCTTATAAAATTCGGAATTAAAAAAATGGTAAAAATGCACAAAAAGTGCTTTAAAAACCCTTTTAAATGTGGATTTTTACACAACCTCGTGAGTACCGAATCGATTAAAAAAATAATGGTGTCAAAATGACATGACGGTGATCTGGATTAAATTGATCTAAATCTAAAATTTTGAAAAAAAAAAAAAAAAAAAAAAAAAAAAAAAGAATTAAAAGGAGTGAAAATGTTTAAAAAGCGTTCTACAAATGTTCTGAATCGCGATTTCTACGCAATCCCTGATAATATCAAACAAATTTCAAAAGTAACGGTTGCAAACTGATGGTGGCAGTCTCTGCTCCAAAATAGGCTAGATTTTATGTTGCTGTAACTACAACCTATGGAATGCAAGAACAAAAATTGTTCTAAATTGCGTCTTTTGTACAAATGAGGGATCTATCATTTTGAAATTTGGCATAGCAATTACTTAAAAGATGGTCTTTATCCTACAGCGGCCTTAGAAGAATTTAGTTTTTGTAATTTCTCAAATAGATCCCCCAAAAAGTTGTAAATTATGTAATCACATTTTTTTTTTTTTTACGTGAAATTTTGCCATTAGAAACATCTGTCTAGGGGCAAATATTTTTAGAAATAAGCAATTATTTCGAACAAGTTCAAGATAATCTTGGTTTTTATTCATTTATTTTTAAGATTAGATAATCTAATAGCTTTTTAAAATTTGTATAATTTTGTAAAGAATTGCGAGAGTTGCTTTTCATTATTTAATTTAACAAAAATTTTGTACTTATTATTATTTGTTTTTAGCTTGTATTTTTAGTACAAGTTATATATTTTTCTTTATTATGTCAGGATGAAAATATATTTCAAGTTTATATTGTATTGTTAATTTTCCTCTTAACTTTTTTTTTTTTTTTTTAAATCTGACGATTATTTATATTTTTTGTAAATTTGTGAATGATCACTGTTTCGAAGAAAAGAAAAAAAAATCAACTTCAAATACTTATTACTTGGTCTGTTTTAATTGTTAAAAGGATGGGACTTTTTTGTTTTACTCCTTAGCGCAGTATTTATATTAAATGTAATTTATAGGGCCGAGGGACCATATCAAAATTTTAATTTCGTAATTTTTAAGAAATGTTTTTATTGATATAAATAGCTTTTTTTATACATCTTCATCTCATTCAAAACATTTTTGTACTGGAACTTCATGATTATGCCTTCAGGTTTAAGTATCGGCTAATGGACAACGTTGAAAATGGACACCCTGTATATAACGAAAGCAACGAATCTCAATTTCTAACTCCGATGTCATTTTTGAATTTCGGTACAGAACTTTAATTTCCTTTTAACTTTTTTGTAATAAATGCGTACATGTATTAAAAATATTCTTACATCTTCAAGAATTTAAGAATTTTGTAAAGTTTGGGAAGACACTATTTTTATCTCAAGTATTCTGATTTGCTTTTACAGGTGTATTTATAAATCATAGTTCTGCGATTCAGTATAACTCTTCAGTATGGTTGAAGAAAGTTACATCCGATTTATTCGTCCCGACATATTAAACAATGTAAGTATTTTTTAAGAAATTATCCTTATCATTATCCATTAAATTATCTATCCGTTTTTTTGTGCAATACTTTACTATTTGATAATTTATGCTGGCTTTTTAAAAAAGAAATCATATAGATAGTGGCCGAATAATGCATATGAAATACTTTCATGAATTTTCGATAAATTATGATTAAGGGACCGTTGCAGTGAAATTCACCGTTCGCGAAATCCCATGTTAGCCTATGGGAAAACTTTGAAGCACGATGACTCATTACCTAATATAATTATTAAAATGCTGTTTTCACTATCAGAAATTAAACGTCCAGATGCCGATGATATACATTTTTAAAAATTGTCTTTGTAAATTTTAAGTATCTTTAAGAAGATGATAAAATTTAATCAAACGGAATTTTCAAAGTTTATAGGGATATTTTACTTAAAATTTACGGAGACAATTTTTAAAAACGTATATCATCGGCAACTAGCGTCAACTTTCTGATAGTGAAAACGGTATCTCAACAAGGGGTTAAGAAGTGCAAACAGAACTGTGTTCATGAATTGAAATTTACCCCCCCCCCCCCTCGAACACAGTTCAATTTTCCGCTACTTAACGACTCCAAACGATTCAGATTTTGAGCTCAAATTTAAGTCTAAGCTTTTGCAAGCATTTAATTAGATGCAAAAAATAACGGTTAAAAATAGTTCTCTAAAGTTTAAGGCGCTTTCTAATGGAATATTTTTTTTATTTATCTTAAAAATATATTTTCAAGGAATGCTGACATAAAGAATAGTTTTAGCGAAAACCGCAAACGAATCGACCAATTTTCGATTTTTTATAATCATTTGAAATTTGAATTCCCCCCCCCCCCCCTTGAACACAGTTCAGTTTGCGCTACTTAATCACTCCCAACTATTCCGAGCTCAAGCTCAAAATTTAAGTTTAAATGTAAGCTTCTGAAAACATTTAATGAGATGCAAAAAAAAAAAAGTTTGTTCGTTACTCCAAAGTCTAAAGCGTCCTCTATCGGCATTTTTGAAATTTATCTTTATAATTTATTTCCAAGAAAATACTGACATAAAGAATAGTTGTTGTGAAAACCGCAAATCAACCGACCAATTTTTCCGTTTATTATGTTTATTATGGTTATTTGAAATTTTGGACCCTAAATTTTAAAGGTGGCTATCTCCTTCGGAAAACGTTTGGGTCCCTTGGCTTCCTATTTAGTATTGTTTGTCTTGATGTGTACTATCACCCCTTAAAGTTTTGCCCAAGAGTTTAGATACACCCTGTATATACATATATACATTTACTTTCTTCTATCTTTACAAGAAGAAAGTATTGGATTCGTGAAAACTTTCGTATTCCGATTTTTAATAGACTTACACATTTTAGGGGTCAGAGAAACCGAAAAACAGGCTTTGGCAAAATGTCTCTTTGTAAGTCTGTGACTCTCTGTGACTTGTAAGTCTGTCAGGATGTGACATAAATTTAGAGAGCTCTCTCTCTCAAAAATGCACGGAATTTGATAAAAATGCATATTCAAGTAGTCCATAATATAAATTGATGTTGATTAGTTTTGGCGTAAATAGCTCAAAATGCGACGCTGCTATGTTGCATTTTTTGTGATTTCCGCAGCAAATCTGTTTGTAGTGTTTGTTTTGCTTGACTCTATTTGTCTTGCTCTAATGTGGAGATATCCAAACTTCAGATTCAGTCAGTTCTTGACATGAATTGATATTATTTACATTTTGGTGTAAATCGCTTAACAGGTGGCGCTGCTTTTGCATTTTTCACCATTTTTGCAATAGTTCTACCTCAAGAATTAACACACAGATTTCCAACCAATTTCAGATTGTTTAAGTGTTTGACATGAATTAATACTGTTTCCATTTTAGTGTGAATCGCCCAAAAGGTAGCGCTGCTATGCCGAATTTTTCTCGATTCCTACAATATCTCAATCACAAGAGCTAATGCACGAATTTTCACCAAACTTCAGATTCAGGTGTACTTTGTTAAGTGTTATTGTTAATTTTGTTTTGGTGTAAATCGCTGAAGAGATGGCGCTGATAGATAATTATTAAGAAAATTATAGAATTATAATTAAGATAAGATATATTTAAGATAATTATTATCTGTTTCCTTCCATTTCAGATTGTCAATAATCAGCAACCTAATTCTACTCCAAAATTACAACAGTCATCATGTGGGCCTCAGTTTAAAAATCTTGACTTCAAAAGGAGTTTTAGTAAGATGTTTTTGTTAATTATATTAGAGCTAATTATTATTATAATATTTTGCTGTACATTTCACACACATTTTGCAAATTACTTTCATTAAGTTGCAGATTTTAATATACATTAAGATTATACTTGGTTATAATGTTATGAATAGTCTAAATTTGTCAGAATTTTTTAACATTACATTAAAAAGTACACTGTAAAAAAATTTTCCGTTAAATAACGGAAATAGTACTGGTAATCTAGACGCCAGCACTATTTCCGTTTTTTAACGGAAAAAAAATCCGTTTTTCCAGAAATATTTCCGTTTTTTTTTTTACAAAATATTTCCGTTTTTTTTTTTCATATAAAAATTTTTGCTTGAAAGCCAAAAAAGAATTTTCAAGGACAAATTTGCAGGTTTATGATTTTTACTCTTTAGTCAAAGACACATCAGGTTATATACATTTAATTTCAATAACAGTAGAGAAATGTTCCTTACCCTCGATGGGGATCGAACTAACCACCTGTCCTATTGCAGCTTGCAGTAGTGTAATACCATTACGCCACAGTTATACACACAAAACTCGCAAATATCTTTACTTATTTCGAATGATTTTATGAAGCAAAGGCTTTATGTTGAACTCGGCATTAATTTTTGTAGAGAATTATTTATTACTTACTTATTAATTATTATTACTTACTTATTAATTTATTAATTATTTACTTTTATATGTTATTGAGTGTACAGTTCTAAATGTTTAACAGATTTTATTTCCATAATTTCGAATATTTAGTTTTTAATTTCAGTTCTATAAAAAATAAATTTTAGACTTTAAAATATTACATGTATTAAGAGTTGAATGCATTAAAAAGTTTTGTTTTCTTCATTTTAAGAAGATTTTTAAAAGTTTATTGTAATATTATTAATATTTATTTACTTATTTGTTTTTGAAAGGCCACTAACATACTTTTTTAAAAAATATTTATTTTAACAAAGTATTTGTATGGCGATCGATTTTAATCTCAATAAAGATTGTTATAACGGGTTATTAAAATAAATTTCTTTTATTGTTTTTATAAATTAGATAATCGTCGACATTATAATAATTTCTTTAATATAATTCAGATGTTTTAAATTTTATGTGCAAATTTCTTAAAGTGGATAGATTAAAAAAATATATTAAAATTAAAAGTAGAAAAATTTTCCATTTAAAAATTCTAATGGAAATAAACTAACTGAAAATAAACTAACTAATGTCAAACTTAAAAAAGATTAATAAAATTTTATAATTTTTATTATTTTTTTAATATTGTAAAAATATGTTAGCTTTATATTATTAAAACAGAAAGAAATAAAGAAAATTATTATAGAAAGTTGTTCTTAAAACAACTCTATAATGTTTTTCTATCCGAGATATAGATGGCGACACTAGAGTTATTTACGGAATTTATGCTGTTTTAATACGGAACTCCTCTGTTTCCAGATAATTTACGGAAATCTTACAGTAATTATAATCTCAATATGTCAATAACGGAAATTTTTCTGTTTTTTTTTGGAAAAATGAAACAATTCCGTAAAATTTTACGGAAAAAATTTTGTATATTAACGGATATTTTTTTACAGTGTAATTGAATAACAGCTTGAAAAGATTTGCATGTAAAAAAAATAATTAGTAAAAATAATCATTTATTGCTTTTAGATAGCAAAAGTTTTTTTTCTTTTTAGCTCACAGGCTATCATAGCCTGAGAGCTTATGTGCCCGTCCGTTCTGTATGTACATGCGTTCGTGCGTAACGCGATAACTCATGATAAAAATATCGGATCCACTTGAAATTTTGTATATAGATATATCCTGATAAGGCGCTTCACTGATTAGTTTTTGGAGTTCATTCGATATGTATAAGAGGGGGAACGGGGGGGCTCATGCCCCTCCCCTTAATGGATATAAATGGGTTTTTCATGCAGAATCAACAGTTTTTATCCAAAATTTAGATATAGGATCATTCTGATGAGGCGATTCCGTGACTGTTATTATGTGTTCATTGAATAAATATAAACAGGGGGAACGAGGGGCTCATGCCCCCCCCCCTTAATTGATACAAACGGGATTTTCATGCAGAATTAACAGTTTTCGTTCAAAATTTAGATATAGGATCATTCGGATGATGTGATACCGTGGCTGTTATTAGGTGTTCATTGAATAAGTATAAACAGGAGGAACGGGGGGCTCATGCCCCTCCCCTTAATTGATATAAACGGGATTTTCATGCAGAATTAACAGTTTTCGTTCAAAATTTAGATATAGGATCATTCGGATGAGGCGATACCGTGGCTGTTATTAGGTGTTCATTGAATAAGTATAAACAGGAGGAACGGGGGTTCTAATGCCCCTTCCCTTAACTTGCATAAATGGATTTTTCAATCAGAATTGTCAGATTTCGTTTAAATCTCTGAATAGTTTTGGAAGTTTAATGGTTAAGTGTAAAAGAGGGGAATAACTCCTCTTAATTTATATAAATGTTAAATGGGTTTTTATTAAGAATTATCCGATTTGCTCTGAATTTAGGATATAGATTTTTTAATATGATAAAGCATGTACTTGATAGTTTAGGAAGTTCAATGATTAAGTATAAAAAAGGAGAAAGGGGAGAGCTGTTTCCCCTTCTTAATTTTTTTTTTTTTTCGAACGGAATTAACGAAAATACAAGGCTGTAATGTACAATTAGTATGCGTAACCTGTGCGCTCAATGCCATCAGTTTAACTGGGCAATATTCTTTTTATTTGTACATTAATTATGCATTAACTCAAAAGATATTTGACGGATTTCGTTCAAATTTTCACAGAAGATATGAATAAAGATGGTAATGAGACCCTTATATTGCCAAGAATAAATGGCAAACTGTTTGGTAATTATATTAAAAAATATATTTTTTTAAATAGCACAATTAAGATAAATATGTCACAAAAATGCAATGAGCATTGTCTTTTTTTTTTTTTTCCTAAGACAACAACAAAAGAAAATTGTACCACCTCTAATAAGATGAACATGATGCGGACAAATCTATCTGTGATGCTCATATCTGTGAGCGGTGTTCTGCCATTGTCCATAATATCTGTCCACACCATCACGCTTTCATCATACCGATCACATTCATGAATATTCTGTGGTGCAGTGCCTTTTCCCTCTTTCACAATACTAATTCTTGGGCCAGAATCACTTGTTACAGTTAAGCAGTATTTGGCGAGAACATCATTTGGACTAATGTTGCCGACCCCAACCAATACGTTCCTTGCTGTAATGCAATCTTTCCCGACGATGGCGTGATATAACTACGATGCATTGAACAGGCTTACGTGCATACAAATCAGGCAGTATTATCGTCGTGAAATGGTTCTGCAGATATACGTGTACCGGTAGCTGTTGCAAAGTCTGCAGCTATTTGACAAGGAGTGAGATTTCTGTTTCTTTTCTGCCATTATGAATATATATCGATCTTCTTGATGTGTAGCGTTCTTTCCGCAACCACTGGCATGCTTTAATATAGCATTTCCACCTACATCGGCCTTTTAGGTAGATTTCGTATGAAATATTAGGTAGATTTCGTATGAAATACTACCTATTGCATTCTCTCCCATGTTGGAATTTCTGAAAAATTTTTGCGGATCTACACGAATCATGACTCCTAGACCCCAAAACCACCATCAGTAAAAAAGTTTATATATCTATCTATCTGTCTATCTATCTATCTATCTATCTATCTATCGGTGTATATCACTTTCTTCTAGACACGATAACTTCCATAATTATGCTCAGATCTTCTTCAAACTTTTACATAAAATCAAGGAGCTTAAAATCTCGGTCGAGTTCGTTAATGGGCAAAATCGGACCAAGGGGGTGGAAATAGGGAGGGTTTTTGTGAAAACAGAAAAAACGCAATAACTTCTTAATTAAAATAGATATCGAATCAGTTTAAAGTTTATATTACTTCTAAAAAATGGGGTAAAAGTTTCTGTATGATAGATTTTTGATAAAGTTAAAAGTGGGCTCAAGGGGCGAAAAAAACATGGTTTTTGGGAGAAAAAAATTCATAACTTCGTCAATTCTCAAGATATCAAATCCAACTAAATTTTATATAAATGTACTCATTATTATCTAAAACTTTTGTATTTACAAGTTTTTGATAGGACCAATTTTTACCGATGAAAAAAATTAAAAACGAAAAGAAAAAGGGGGGAGGGAAAAGAAAAAAACCCATAACTTACTCAATTCTTAAGCAATCAAATCTAATTAAATTTATTTTACATCTTCACAATAAGATCTACAACTTTTATATTGACAAGTTTTCCATAGAACCAATTCTTATAGCAAAAGTAAATTAAACAAAAATAGGAGTTGGAGAAAAAACCTAAAATCCAAACTGCTTATATTCTGACTCATTTTAAAATTCATTTTTGATTTTAAACGCATCCAAATGACAGATCCTCTTATTTAGGAACTATATAATGCGACGTATTGGCTAATTTTTTGATAAAGGCAGAATATATTTTTTAAAAGGCTGCCAAAAAAGGTATTTTGAACAGATTTCCCGAAATTATTGTCATTAAAAATTGATTAAGTATAACAAATTGCGTTTTTTCTGAGTCATTTTTAAATTCATTTTTGTTCTCAAACCCATCCAATTTACAGGTCCTATTATTTAGGAACTATATAATGCGACGTATTGGCCAGTGTTTTGATAAAGGCAGAATATATTTTTAAAAAGGCTGCCAAAAAGGGTATTTTGAACAAAATTTCACGAAGTTATGATTGAAATTTGAGGAAATTTAAAAAATTGCGTTTTTACCGAGTCATTTTTAAATCTTTTTTCGTTCTCAAACTCATCCAATTTACAGGTTCTCTTATTTAGGAACTATATTATGTGACGGAGTGGCCAGTTTTTTGATAAAGGCAGAATATATTTCAAAAAAAGGCTGCCAAAATGGGCACTTCGCACAAAATTTCCCAAAGCGATCATGATTAATGAACTGTGGGTATTCAAATAACAAATTGGTTATTTTATGACTCATTTTTAAATCCAATTTTGCTCTGAAACGCATTCAAATGACAGTTTTTTGTTACTTAAGAACTATGTAATGTGCGTATTCTTCGATTTTTTGATAAAGGGTGAATATATATATTTTTAAAAGCTGTCAAAGTAAGCACTTCGCAAAAAAATTTCCCAAAGCGATCATGATAAAAGAATTGAGGTTGTATTCAAATAACAAATTGTTTATTTTATGACTCATTTTTAAATTCAATTTTGCTCTCAAACGCATTCAATTGACAGTTTTTTGTTATTTAGGAACTGTGTAATGTGCCGTATTGGTCAGATTTTTGATAAAGGCTAAATATATATTTAAAAAAATCTGTCAAAGCGGGCACTTCGTACAAAATTTCTCAAAGCAATCTTGATTAAAGAATTGTGGATGTATTAAAATAATAAATTGGTTATTTTATGACTCATTTTTAAATTCAATTTTGCTGTCAAACGAATTTAATTAACAGTTTTTTGTTATTTAGGAACTATATAATGAGCATATTGGTCAATTTTTTTTAATAAAGTAAGAATATAATTAAAAATATGTTGCCAAAATGGGCATTTGAGTAGAATTTCGTTTAAGAGGATTTTGATAAAACCAGTTCTTACAGAAAAATGAAATTAAAAAAATTTTAAAAGCGGTTGAATAAAGCAGTTAAACTGGGTTTATCTCTAATCATTTTTTTATTTTTATTTATTTATTTATTTATTTATTTTATTTATTTATTTATTTATTTTTTTTTTTTTTTGAGATGAAAACTTTTCGAAATCTACCTCCGCCTATAGGCCATGCCGAAAGGGATTTTTTTATTTAATCGCGATATGACACCTCTTGACGCTTTCATGGCTGTGGTTACAGTTGTGATATTTTGATCTGCTTAGAGCCATTCAACTGCTTGTACACGATCGTAAGCATTCGAATGATGATGTCTTGTAGATATTTTGCATTTAATTACTGCCGTATCACACGAAATTTCTGAGAAATTATTTAAACAACCTATGGAACTATATTTTTTTCAAACACCTGATTGCACAATTTTTTGAATGAATAAAGAGCTTAACACATAAGAGCTTTTTTACATGCCTTGGTACGCCATCTATAATTAATTTCATTATGATTTGTTGACTGTTCGGAGATCTATGTCTCAAAAATAGTTATTCCTTAGCTATGGTCAAGCAGTGTAAATTGTATAAAAGTGTGTCCAAAGCATTTGGACCCCTGATTTACGGGGACAAATGACAACACTAGGTTAGGCGCCGTGAATACATAGATATTGCATTGTCATCTATTCATGGATCTGCATGAATAACTTGGAAGTTAAAAAAAATAAATCTTGTATTTTTTTAAATCTGTGGATAATGCCTTAAGGAAAACTTAAAATATCAAGTAACAGCAGGCGCTTTTCACAATTTATTGTGCCTTTTTTATATTGGAAAAACATTGCTCAAGATTAATATCTTGATTTACATGTATTACTTATTTGGATATATGATGTAACAAACAGTTCAGTTTCATTTCACGACTACGTTTTTCTTTATTTTCAGGCGCTACAATGATCGTGCTACTTTACACTTTAGCAATTGGCTGCATTAGTCTCGGTGAGTTAATACTAAATAAAAATTTCTAAATCATTAATTTTATTTTTTAACTTTTCATCAACTTTTCATACTCATGTATTTTACTTATCTAAACATAATAAAACACTGAGTGACTATCCTGGTACAAACCCATGAATCTTACTAGTCGACAATAAGATAAAGCCCTGTTAAGCTTAATTTCGATTTGAGACGTATATGAGAAAACTTATCTGTCTAAATATAAACCTCTTCTATCTCAAATCACATGTGTTCACCATATTTTCCATAAAACATTAAAACTAAAAAAAAATTCACTGATTTGTGCAATAAACAAAACACTTCACAAATGATGTTTAAATTTTACAATGTGAACAACAAGCTGTGTTGTGAACCGTTCATTTTTCAGATTCAATGTAAAAAAAAAAAAAAAAAAAAAACGCATTCGCATATTGAATGAATTATGTATTCCTGTCCACTGTTAGAAAAACTCATCAATTTTCACTAATTTTATTCCTCATTTTTTAACAAATAATTTCCATATTCTTAGAAAAAATATTTTATTTGTGAAATCTCATTCAAAGTCTAAAAAAGAAGAAGAAATTTCATTGATTCCTAGCTATATTATTTATATTACAAATTTAATAAAATATTTATGATTTGTCTATATTACAAAGGCCAACTGTCACTACGCATACGTCATTTTACGAATGGCAACACTTTGAAATTTGAAATGAAGTTTCGGTTTTACAATTTTTGGTATTGCAAATTTTTAAACTTCTAAACATACCACACTGTCAATTTTTACACTATCGTATAGGAGAAAAAATGTGATTTTAAATGCAATTTATTTGAAAACTGTATCTTAATTTATTTTTGAGATATCATTTTTTTACAGTTTTTAATACGCTTTTGTAATTGTGGCGGCAAAAACAAAGGGAGTAAAGTAAAAGGATAAAACAGATTGCTGAATCTTTTCGTTGCCATTTTCTTATAAAGAGTGAAAAATTTTGAAATTAAAATGCGTGCTATGTCAAACACATCGTCTGTTATAAAGCCCGGTAAATTTTAATTTTATTTCGTTTTTATTTAATAATTAAATGGGGGGGGGGGGGATTTTTAGTTTAGTACAAATTTACTTCACATTCGATGCAATACTTTCTCTTTACAAATATGTATTTTAAAGAATAGTTGTGTGAGTTGTTTTCTCCGCTTTTACTTAATTCGTATCAAACAGCTGAAAGAATTTAAATTCATTAATCCGTGTGTAAAATTTTTCTCCGGAATTTTCCGAAATATTAGTGAATGATTTCCGATAAAACACGAAGCTATTAAAAACAAACAAATGAAGACACGTGGACCATTAGATACCCAACATGCTTCTTAAATGATGACATCGTTTTTTTTGCTGGATCAGCGATAGTGCGTCATATAAATACTTTTCTGTAGATGCTTAGATCGTAAAACAGGAATGCTTTAGCGGATACATATGATGTCATTTTCTTGAAGAAAAGCGTGAGTTTTAATTCTTAAGATTGAAATTTGTTTCATAAAAGTGCGTCATTTTGACCCAAGCAGCTTTGCATTACTTCTCAGATCAAAATAGAAGTTCATTGCAATAATTCGAGTTCGTTTTCGAGACTGAAAAAATCGGCATTTTACCTTATGTGACATCACAAGAATATTATATGTCGTGTATATTGTATGCATACTATTTCAGAAATTTTCATTTACTCTTAAAAGTGTATAAATATTTTAGTATCTTTTTCCAACTAATTGCAATCGAGACTTCAAGTTTTGACTTTAAATGATTTTAAATGATCAAATTAGAATACCTTTTTTTTTTTTTTTTTTTTTTTTTAAAGAAAAAAGCTGATTACGGATATGAGAGCTGCATATGTAAGTTTGGTGATGGTGAAAATGATATCGGGAGAAAATTCTATAAATAAATCAAAGTGGAATATTTTTTTTTTCCATTTTGGAATACGAGGCATAAGTACCGTAATTGACAACTTTGTCATGATAACAGATCTTTATTATATTTAACTGCTTACATTGCGATTAAAGTTTAATTTTAATAATTTCAAAAATTGAATTTTACGGAAATAGTATTTTCTTAACTTTACTTTAAATATCCTTTAAGAGTTAAATTTACCCCCAATATAAGGTGCATTTTTTATTATAACTAATTTTGAAGGCTTATTATAAATGAACGAAACATTTTCTTCTTAAATATTTTCTTTCGTCGAAATTCGATAAATTCCACCTCGGTAATACTAAAATCTGAATTTATTTTAAAAATGAAAAACTCTATACTTTAAGATTTTAAGTTTATTAAATTTTGTTTGCTTAGTAAATAATTTGAATATGGTCTGAATTATTTGTTTCAGAGAAATAAAAAAACTTTGAAGTATACTTTAAATACAATTTATTAATTTCAGTTGAGGTTTTTAAAACTTTAGTGCGTATTAATTGGGTAGAGAAAAATTAATTATATACAGGATGTAAACTATTACCGGTGTCCAATGGCTAATTCCTAAACCATTAGTGATAGATATATATTTCCAGTTAGAAAAAGGTTTTAAATGAGGTAAAGAAATATTTTAAAAGCGATTTGGCTCAATAAAATCATTCTTTTAAATTATGAAATTTAAATTTTTATACGGTTTCCCGGTCTTATAAGTTATATTTAGTAAATTTTTCCTATTACAGTAACAAATAAGACAAAAAATGTCCCGTTCATATTATACTAAAATTGACCAAGTTATGGAATTTTAAAAATGCTTGACAAATGAGTTCGACAATGATTTGAGAAATCATATACCAATTGCTTATAATATTTCAAGAACTTATACATATAAAATAACTTTTATTAAGTTTCAGTTTTTCCTAAATAATTGTATTTTAACATGTGTTTTATTTGGAAGGATTTAAGACTGCTTCTTTTCATGATTCGGATACTATAAAAAAGAGGATATAATTGTCTTTTTAACACTTCCCAACAAACTTGAAAAGTTTTTGATTTTGGTTTCTCTGTCCGTCTGTCCATCTAATGTCCTAACTTTTTAAACTAAAAGTCCTTCTTGACTTTTTAAACTAAAACCTTCTATCTTTGACGGACAACATCTTACATTTTGTTCTGGGAAAATGGCGATTTCTTCTTCAGTATTCACTAAATAAAAACTGCGCATGTAGAATAGTAGTCAGACATCATAATTAGCATAGTCAGTTATTTTTATCTGTTATAGATTGCCTCTGAAGTGTCCCTGATCCCAATTACCCCCGACCCTAATTACTTTTATCCTTCCTAAAGACTAAGGGAATTGTCAGCTTCAGTTTTGTTTTATTAGATTTACGTGTTAAAATTATGTCTAAAACGGATGGACGAAAGGCAGTGTTAAATTTACGTTGCTGTAGCCCGGAAAAGAAATATGGATTTTCCCTGGATTTTTAAATTTAACAAACTATTTTTTTCTTTGATTAAAAAAAATGTAAATTGAATCTATTCTAGTAATTTACTAGAAATAAATGCCAATGAAACGTGCAATTATGAAAATTTTATTTTGGATTGGGGGGGGGGGGGGTTGTCCCTTTAACCCTTTATCAACCGACGGTACTTATAAGCATAATTAAAATAACTTTATAAAATTCTTTTGATACGTCAGTTAGTTGTAATACTGTTTAGAATGAGTCACAGATAAATTACTTTATTTTGTTCCAAAAGCATTATTAGTTACACAAAACAAAAATATTTTTAAAAGGATGATTTATTTTGCCTTTGTATCTTTTCAGCTTTCTTGGCGCTTAGGGAGGGGGATGGGGATTTTTCAATGCGGAAATATATCTATATTTATATTGTAAGAACATCATATTTGTACATTTTATAATTCTAAAAAATTCTAAGAAAATAATTTAAAAGAGTGGCGTTTTAAAAATTGCACAAAATACCTGTAAATTCAAATTTAATTAATCCTTCTAAATCCTCCACTCCTTCTAAAATCCTTTAAATATTTATTAAATGATTATGTAAATCGTTTAATTTAGTTTAAACAATTTCCGTAAAATGCTTTAGAATGTAAAATTTTCATGGATTCATAATTCGGTAGAAAAAGGGTTAAATCCACCATGGAAATAAATTGTTAATTTTTTTTTTTTTTAAGTTAACGTGTTAAAAAATTATCTCAAACGGTTTCAAAGAGTGTTGTTTCATTCAGCTGTTGATGATCCAATTCTTCTCCCTTCCAAAGCTTTTGAAATTTAAGAAATAAAATTTTATTTTATTTTATTTTTAAAGATATAGTAATTTTATAATTTTTAAGTAGGTTAAAATAATTTACTAGTAAGAATTAAAATTTTCCGTTGAGGAGGTGAAGTACTCTACGGAAATTAATTTCTAGTTCTTTTTCTTTTGATGCTTATGTGTTAAAAACTAATCTCCAGATGGGTGGTTCAAGACAGTCTTGAATTGTATCATAAAGTTGTTCATGACAGACAATTAACCGTGATATCCCTTGCACGGATTTTAAATTTTAATGAAAATTTTTTAAATTCTTCTTTAAGTTTAATGTTAATTTAAATTTATTTTCCATTTTCTCGATTTTTATACACATTTTGTGTATATATATATATTTAAACGACTTAAAATATTTAAATATTAAGAAAAAGAAGAATGAAAAATTTTCCTTTCAAGGTGTGTGTGTGGGGGGGGGGGGGAGGTTACCACCCCATAGAATCCTGCCATAGAAGTTAAATCCTTCTCAAATTTTAACTACTCACTCTCGCAGAGGTTAATTTAAAAAATAGAAGTTATTTTCTCTATCTTGCAAAAAAATTTTACGGGAGGGGATATTTTTTAGAAAACATTATTCGTCTCACTCCTTTGTCTGTCTGTCTGTCACAAAGTCCGTACATTAAAACTGTATAAGTCAGACACTTTAAATTTTGTGTCTTACAGCTAAATAAATAATGTCACACGACAAATCATAAAATTTTGAAAAAGTCTATTATTTTAATTATATTAATTTTTTCAATGTCATCCATTCATTTTGCAAATTAAATTTTTAAAAGGAACTGTAATTTCAACACTTTTTATGTAGACATCATAGCTTGAAAGTAAAACATCTCGCTAGTAAACAGAAAGTTCTTAGTTCAAATCCGAGTGCTGGACTATTGAAGTTTTATATTAATACGGATTAATTGAAAGAAATTTTGTATTTTTTGCCGATTTGAGGGTTTATACATTATTATTATTATTATTATGCTGTGAGAAATAATAATAGACATTCATGGTACTTTTTGGAATTCAATTTTCTTTCTTCTTAAAAAAAGTACTGTGTTTTATGAATATCATTTAGATTCAGCATTTTACATTTCGTTTAAACATTTTTTTTTTTGTTTTTAGAAATTTAAAATTTTATTCATATCTCCGCTAAATTCTTTTAATTTGGGATTTCCAAATAACTTTGAATTTTGGATTTTTATTTAAATATTTGAACATTTTTAATTTGATTAAAATAAATAACTTCCCTTTATAATTATTTTAAAATTAAATTTATTGGTGTTATCATCTATGTAAGAAAACAATAATTAAAAGTTAACAGTTTCGATATATTAATTAAATTTTTCAATTATAAATGTTTTGCAAGAAATACTAAATGAAACACTCTGCGCGATCTGGGATCACACTTACCTATTTGTTTAGAATCGTCTAGCTTATTCTTTAAAGAAACATTTATAATTGAACATTTTTCAGCGTCTATTCTTTGACAAAATGAGTATTTTAGAACAACATTTACTACACACTGAAGCATATAAACAATATAACTTTTATAATTACAACTTACCAACTGGAGATTTATATGCTGAGGTATTATTACATAATTACCTATACAAAAAAAAAAAAAAAAAAAAAAAAAAAAAAATATATATATATATATATATATCAGTTGGTAAAACGTTTATATTTGCAGCAAATGTTTGTTTTTATGTTTTTATGGGGGTATTTTTTCAGAAAAATTAAATAATATAAATAAATAAACTAAATTTGTGACGATTTTGTCCCGAAGCAATCTTACCCAAAACTGACATTCGAAATGTCGATTGTGAGTAAAGTCATTATCAAATATCAAATATCAAATTAACATATATGAATCTCATTGATTTGTAAAGGAGACATATTAAGGAAAAAAAGTTGGAATTACCTATTTATAACATTGTTGAAGTGATGCCAAACTCAATTTGTAAAATCCTGAATTAAATAATTTATGCTTAAGCTACTACTGCAATTATGACAATTTGGCAATATTAATTAGTTATTAATTTGTTTTATTGTAAGAATTTTTATTTATTACATGTTTTGTCTTTATCTGCGGGGTGGGTCGAAGTCACTGCGATTGACGTTAATTCAAACTTGCATTTTTTAGTAATATTCTAAATGTTATTACATTAATGCATTAATAATTTGCCTTTTCATGCTAAAAATAGTTGTTGAATTAAGAATAACGAATAATATCTCACAATAATGTGTCCAGTATTCAGTTGAAATATGTATTTTATATGCAGATAATGAAAATTAAATATTGCCGTCGACCGAGGTGGCTACTTTGGGTCACTTTGACACGGTTCCACTAACATTTCCATTATTCAAAAATACAGTAAAACCCCGGTTATCCGAAAACCATGGTATCAAAGCAATTTCGATTAACCAGGGTTGCATAAGAATTTTCGAATAACCGGAAGGTTTATGGTAAAAAATTGTTTTTTTTTTTATGGAAAGCTGTTATCGTAATTTGGAACATAGTTGTGATAGAAAATGTTGTGGTACCGTATTCAAAGCACCCTGAAGTTGAAAAACAAAAGAAAATCGGAAAATATTTTGTAAGAAAAAAAGAATGAAATGTTGCATGTGTAAATCTAATAAAAAGCCAGAAATTACGCAATAGACCAAATAAGTAAGTTGACTTTCTTTATGTCATAAAGAACATGATTTTTTAACAAAATTTCTATCAGTGTGCAGTAATATTTTTCAAAGTTTTCATTTTTATTTATTTTGCTTCTAAGTAATAAAACTAATATCTATTAAAACAACTCTTCAATGTATAAAAAACGATTCAGAATTCTTTTAATCTAAATTTACAAATAAAATAGTAATCGGGAATTAAAATATCTTAAACGGTGTCATTTGACATCGGTAAAAATAGTGCTGAGAATAAAATTTTTTACATTTAAAATGGACTTTAAGAAACTATAAGGTTTTTCGGATAACCGTGATTCAGATAATAGAGGTTCTATTGCATTATACACGATTCTTTAACGTCAAAATCGAGTTGTAAAAAATTAAAATGAAACAATGAAGTAAATTGTATGTTTTCCAAGTGGCATTTTTAAAAAATCATCTTTAAAGTTTCGAAACAAAGTAGCTCCTGGTGGGGGCTTCTTATGTCCATCGACTAAGTTTCATATAATATGAATGCATTTCATATGTTCGACTATTGAAATCTCTTGCAATAGGATCAGCTAATGAATTGACACTGCAGAATTGATAAATAAATAAGTATATTTTTTTAACATGGTATATTTCTAAGAAACTTGGACTATGATGAACCAAATCAGACCTGGCACAAAGTAGCCCGAAAATAAGTTTTCACGTTAGTTTTATTAAAATGTAAGCATTTTTTGTTTGAAAAAAAAAAAAAAAAAAAGTTAAAGGAAGACTATGATTACACATGGGTTCCAAATTATTAAATGTGATATTTTGAAATTTATTTTACTTGTAGAAATAGATATATATAGCCATTAGATAATACTACAAATCATAATATATAATTAAATTAACTATTATTAAAATAATTAATCACAAAACATTAGTAAACAAAAATGTTATGAACTTAATAAAAATGGTTAAATTGTTTTATACTAATAACAAGTTTTAATTGATAACAATGAAAATTTACTTTAAATCGATTAAATATCGATGAATATTTACTTTATGTAAAATAAATACGAATTTACTACACAGAGCGAAATCTATTGTAGTTATATATATATACATACACACACACACACACACGCACACACACACACACACACACACACACACACACACACACACACATATATATATATATATATATATATATATATATGTAAAAAGACTAAAGTAAAGTTTCAGTTTTTAAAAATGGCCTCCTACTTAAATAAAGAATCCATTTTCATGCATTGAAATATTTTTATTTTAGAAATAGAAAGTGAAGTAATTTTTTAATTTTAGGGTCTGTTTATTTAAATGAGTGTCCTGTACAAAAGATGCTTCCAATCGGACACATTATTTTTGGTGTGATACTGCTGCTTGCTCGTCTTCTGAACTGCGTGTATGATTATCGGTACGTTTTTATAGGAGAAATGCCAAAAAGAGGAAGGTGGAATAAATCTTTAAATATATTCCTTTACATAGCTCAGTTAGGAATGTTCATTGGCGGTAAGTTAGTATTAATATTTCAAGTGCTTCCATATTTTGAGAAAATAAGCGAATCATTTATTTAACAAGTTAGAAATTGCACGTCAAGCGTAGCAAATGACGTGCATTCGTACTATAAGGAAGTTTTTTCAGATCTTAGTGTAATAATATAGAATACTTCGGGTGCAGCTACTGAAATCTTTTGTGTATCCCTGTAAATACTATCTATTTTCTATTATACAGGAAGTAACTTGTAGTAAACCCAAGAAACATATATGAATCAATTTCATAAAATGTGAAATAGTTTAATATTATTAAAATGTGCTCCAGACAATGTTTACCTCTATACCATTAAATAATGGAATATTTTTGTATGGCCCTGTAAATTGATAATAAATATCCTTTGCACCACAAATTGTATAGAAACAGAATGTATCTTTGAGTAAATACTTCTGATAGGTATGTCTATTTTATTATGTTAGAAAGAGTTTAACATCATTAAAATGCATTTGAAACTATTTTTTCTCATTAGCCATAATGTAACGGAATACTTTTGATTGTCCTTG
The DNA here is from genome assembly GCA_964019185.1 of Maratus speculifer. Classification (NCBI taxonomy): domain Eukaryota; kingdom Metazoa; phylum Arthropoda; class Arachnida; order Araneae; family Salticidae; genus Maratus; species Maratus speculifer. The sequence goes on along the minus strand of OZ025298.1, from coordinate 184,457,827 downwards.
TAATTAAACTGTACATCCGATTTCCATAAAATTCGAAATGACATCACAAAATTATGCAAAAATTATATAATTTAAATCTCAGATGATTTCGTTGGGAAGTTATTGCTCTGTTACATGCAGACGGACGAACGGACTGAACGACCACTATAGATGGTACGTATTTACATAATTACGAACGCACCTAAATCTCAAATTTTATTTCTTTATTGAATTCATATATGTTTGGTCAAATTAAAAAAAATGAAATCTAATGATACTAAATATTTGACAGTTAAAAGGCAGACTGAAAAACAAAAATAGTCATTTGATTGCAATTACGTCTTCTTTAAACGTCTTAATGCAACAGTGGCGCAATAGTCAGGCGATTGTCACCGCTAAATTTTAATAGTATCCTTCTCATTGAAAAATCTCAGTGTTTATGTACAGAAATAAGATGAAATATCCTATTAGAATTTAGAGGTGTCAATTGATTCTCTTATGCTACAGAGAGATGCTACTCTTATGCTCATTATCCGTCACTGGGTATAGTAAAAAGAAATAATTTTAAAGTACTGTACTAGAGTCCCGCTTTTCCGAACTAATTGAAACCGAATTGTGTTCGGTTAAGCGGGAATTTGGAATAGGCGGATTTTATTAGTAATAAAAGTATCGATTTATTAAGGCTTGAATTAAGTGCGGTGGCATGCGTTGATCGGTTTCTTGGTGGACAGGTTTTTTTTTAATTTTTAATAACTTAATTTAAAATTTACTGTCAATATATAACAGACTATTCAAATAAAAGCTATAACTGTAGTATCATAGCAATAAATGCGCTTTTTCTCTACACATAAATCTGAGCCAACAAGGACAAAATCAAATAAATATAAAAATATAAGATGGAATGAAATTTTCGCCTTGCTTTTAACACAAAATATATCATATGAACTTTAAAAGGTTCAGGTTTACTTAAAAAAAAAGATTAAAATAATTAACTATAGATGTTAATAGTTAATTTTATTTAAAAACATCTTAATACTTTCAAGCCTTTAATCAGGCTCTTCCTCAGAGAATATTTTCTTTGTTTATACAAATATTTGATTCCGTTTTGAAAATACACATACACACACACACACACACACACACACACACACACACACACACATATATATATATATATATATATATATATATATATATATATCCAATATGTAAAACAATCAACAATAAACAATAGAAATTCATGTGAATTGCGCCGAAACGCTGCATTAAAACACATAAATTAAAAATATAATTTCAAATTTATCAATTTAGCAAGAACCAGCACACCCCCCTCACAAAACAAAAATCCCTTAAAATTGAAAATTCAACAATCAAAAATACAAAAACAATAGGCTGCCAGCCTCATCAGCGATGGGTTTTATTAGACAAAAGCAGCCGGACACTCGAGTTTACAAAAACAAAATATATTTAAGTGGCAGTGGGTTTCGGCCAGAGCGGTGAATAGCAAAAAATCAGATGATAAACACCCGATGGCTATAATTCACGCGCCCCCCCCACCGGACCCTACGCCACATTAGTAAACGAATGTCTCACCAGGAACATTGTAAACGATGTAAAAATATGTTCTCTGAATAAAAACCACATCCCCAACTTAGCTGCAATGCCACAACTCAAAACAAATTAAACAGAACAAAGTAGAAACCGTATTCCAAACCAATCCAAAAAACAATCCAGGTCTGTTGCCACCCGCAGCTCATCATCATAAAACCGTCCTTAAGCAGGCTTTAGGTAATACAAGTCATTTAGCTGTCACTGAGTAGCAAACGATCAAAAATGTAGATAATCTGAAAAATCAGAGTACTTTTTTATGAACTTGAGAGGAATATTGTTTTTATAGTGAAGTTTACTTTTAAATTGAAAAAGCTCACTTTGAAATAGATATTTTTCTGAACATATTCTATAAAATCGGAAAATTTGGCTGATTATAATGTTAATGTAGATTCGTTTTGAAATATTGGAGGACCAGTGTACGAGCTGATTAACTGTAAAAGAAAAGCTTTTACGCTTATCATAAATAGAAATTTGTATTTTGTTGTCTATTAAAATTTTTATTTTTAAATCTAGATAATCAGCCTTCGAACTATTTTCATTAGTTTTTTTTTAACGTTAAGGAGTCAGGATAAATTTCTTGAGAAATTTATTCTGATTTTATTCTGATTTTAATGAAATTTTTCAAGAAATTTATCCTGACTCCTTAATGTTAAAAAAACTAATGAAAATAGTTCGGAGGCTGATTATCTAGATTTAAAAATAAAAATTTTAATAGATAACAAAATATAAATTTCTATTTATGATAAGCGTAAAAGCTTTTCTTTTACAGTTAATCAGCTCGTACACTGGTCCTCCAATATTTCAAAACGAATCTACATTAACATTATAATCAGCCAAATTTTCCGATTTTATAGAATATGTTCAGAAAAATATCTATTTCAAAGTGAGCTTTTTCAATTTAAAAGTAAACTTCACTATAAAAACAATATTCCTCTCAAGTTCATAAAAAAGTACTCTGATTTTTCAGATTATCTACATTTTTGATCGTTTGCTACTCAGTGACAGCTAAATGACTTGTATTACCTAAAGCCTGCTTAAGGACGGTTTTATGATGATGAGCTGCATTGGGTGGCAACAGACCTGGATTGTTTTTTGGATTGGTTTGGAATACGGTTTCTACTTTGTTCTGTTTAATTTGTTTTGAGTTGTGGCATTGCAGCTAAGTTGGGGATGTGGTTTTTATTCAGAGAACATATTTTTACATCGTTTACAATGTTCCAGGTGAGACATTCGTTTACTAATGTGGCGTAGGGTCCGGTGGGGGAGCGCATGAATTATAGCCATCGGGTGTTTATCATCTGATTTTTTGCTATTCACCGCTCTGGCCGAAACCCACTGCCACTTAAATATATTTTGTTTTTGTAAACTCGAGTATCCGGCTGCTTTTGTCTAATAAAACCCATCGCTGATGAGGCTGGTAGCCTATTGTTTTTGTATTTTTGACTGTTGAATTTTCAATTTTAAGGGATTTTTGTTTTGTGAGGGGGGTGTGCTGGTTCTTGCTAAATTGATAAATTTGTAATTATATATATATATATATATATATATATATATATATATGTATGCAACAATTATATAGTTTAAATTTCAAATGATTTGGTTGGGAAGTTAATGCTGTGTTACATGCAGATTTTTTTTTCTTCAAAACGGAATATTACGTATTTGCATAAATAAAGAGAATATTCCCCGAGGAAGAGCCTGATTAAAGGCTTGAAAGTACTAAGATGTTTTTGAATAAAATTAACTATTAACATCTATATTTGATTATTTTAATCGCCTTTTAAATAAACTTGAACATTTTAAAAGTTCATATGATGTATTTTGATAAAATCAAGTTACTTAGTTGATTCAGTGCTCTTCGTCAGAAAAAAATCCCCGACTTTACTTCTTAAGGGTGTATTTCGATTCAAACTGCGTGTTTTCCGATTTATTTTTGAATTCACTTTTGCTTTCAAACGCATGAAACTCGCAGATTCTCTTATTTAGAAAGTGCACAAGGTGCCGTAAAAGTCAATTCTTTGATAAGTGTACAAAATATTGCAAAAAAAGCAATCAAAAACGACAATTTGAACCGATTTTTCCTAAGTGGGAGATAAGGGAGCGAAAAAAAGGGGTCTTCTAGAGAAGTTAATTGCTTATAAATCGAATTCTAATGAATTGAGCGTAAAAAGACTTTACTCGGCACCTCATACGTCCCTTCAAGAATCCCCTCAGCAAGTTTCATGATTCTACTTTTAAAAATGTGTCTGAAATTGTATCGGAAAATTTCGAGCTGCTGAAGGTGGAAAAGCGTTTTTTCGAATACACCCTTAAGTTTCTGTAAATTAGTTATTTTTTGTTTTTAGCAGTCATTAAAAATGATTCTACCGAATTGTATAAATAGTGCCAACATGTACTGTAAATAGCTAACTTTTATTCCAATTTTGTTTCAGGTGTTTCCGTCAAGCTTTAGGCTCTATGTTTGTATTTACCTTCTTTGTATAAAAATAAATGTATATTTTTTCATTGATGTCTTTTTAATTTTTCCTGTTTTTAAGTTATTATCATTTTTTTAAACTTTGCTCGGAATAGGTGAATTTTCGGAATAGCGGGACTTAAGGCCGTAGCTAGAAGTGAACAATAGGGGGGGGGGGCGGTCTCATAATTTTTTCCCTCTCTCACTGACGCAGAAATAAAAATTAGTGCATATTAATAAACTGTTGTAATAACTTCTTTTTAGGCTAAGAAAAGCATATGATGATAAAAATTTTGAGTGTATAAAATTAAGCATCATGTTTGCTTCATATGTAAGAGGATGAGGGAGTGTTGAAACGCTTATTTTAGATATAATTTAGCTGCAAAACTGTGAAATGGTCTCAAAACTAAATTAGATTTTTGAACAGAATTTCATTTGAATTTTCGGAACAGAAATCAATTTAGTGACTTTGGAATCTTCTCCAGGGGGAGCTCAAAATATTTTAGGGGGCGGGAACTGAGCAACCCATAGCGCCCTCTTAGCTGCGACCCTGGCGGGACTCTACTGCATCTTCATACTGAAATTATAAGACACTATAAAATTTTCAATGACAGCAATTATTTTTAACATAATAGGGGTGGCGGGGAATAAGTACACGGGCAAAAATTCATACGGCTGATTTAATATGAACGCAACATTTTTTCAATGATAAACAGTAGCCGACAATTAGGCTTCAACGTTTCAGTTGTGCGTTGATAACATGCGAAAAAAGTTGCATTCCATACAGAGAATATTAGTTTTTATATTAGTTATTTTTCATTTTTGGTGTGATATTGAAAAACAAAAAACAAATCATGTGATTGTTGAGATAATAAAACTGATAAAAATAATAAATAAAAATTACACAACAAATATAAAAATTCAGTGAATATATATCTATACTGCGTACAGACGATTGTGAAATAGAAATCCGTTTGCATTTAAATTATTATAAATAGCTCATCATTTGTTTCTACCTTATATTCCATAATGAAAAATAAATAAAAAATATTAGACTGATTACATATTTCGGATCCATGGAAGCTCTGTCAAAAGAAAACATTCCATAAAATAACGTGCGCAATCCGAAAGAATACTTGAAAAATTGAATGATTGGTTTCAAATCATTACATCATAGATCGTGCAACTATAAAATATTCTTATTTCTTTTGATAATAGTTTCAATGGAACCGAAGCAGGTAAACAGTTTAATAAAGTTTTTTTTAAAGAATTTTATTTTAAACCTTTTAAAAATTAAAAGAAGTTTATTAATAGAAATCTTATTATGGAGCTCACTGACGTGATAGACCGTTGAAATTGGACATGTAATAAAGGTCTCTATTAGGACATTTTTTGGATTAATTTGTAAAATACTAAAAGGAACTTTCATATGGATAACCATAGTTAATAAAGAAAATATATTTATAAAGAAAATTACACAAGACTGGTTATTTTTTTTTCTTTTGTGGGGAAATTCAGTTCAAAACGTCCACCTCGATACTTTTCTACTATTTTCTAATAAATCTATTGCGTTTGAAAAAAATAATAACAAGAAGAAGGAAAAAACAGTTTGACTAGATGGTTTCAACAACATCTGCTTATTTTCATGCACTTCTCAACAAAAATAAATTGAAACTATGTCATAAATTTGCCCTTTCGGATTTGAGAACACTTTTAACCAAATTTTGAAAAATATTATCTCGCAATTTCAAGTAATAATGAAAGATTTCTTAATCAAATGAACTTTATACCAAAAAAAAAACTTACATAATATTTCACTTAATGTTTTATATTAATATAGTTTGTAAAGTGGCAATGATAAATCGAAAATCGAAAAAGTGAAATAAAAATCAAGAGATTTTTGAAACTAATATTCTTGACATTCGTACAGACTGAAATTTCCGCAAATTTTATTTTTAATTAAATTTCTTCTATAACTTCCCTTTCTCCCATACTTTTAAATATTATTCTTTAAATAATATCTACAGATATATTTCAGCTCTAAAATCTTGCCCCCATCTGGATTTCGTTCTGCACGTGTGTATTCAATTGTGTTAAATGCTAATTGCCATTTTTAAACATTTGTTTCATGTAAAACTTAAATATTTTGACTGATGAAATTTTGTTTTCACTTTTAATTCACAAGATTTTTATAACTCATCTCTTCTTTTTTTAGTACTCTATTGGACACATGGTGGGATGGACCCATTGATGCACCCTGATCTTTGTGATATTACTTTGTACAATATTTCTCATATCGGAAGCTTGGTGTTGATATTTATAGGAAGCGCACCCATTTTATTTTTTTGCTATTTTTCTGTATGTGTAAGCAAAGAAGAAAACAATGAAGAGAACCCACCAAACATCAACGTAATTAATTTGTGACAACTGAAACCCATTTTCAACGATTTGGAAACAACAAATGTTAAAAGACAAAAGGGTTGGAGTTGTTTCTTTTATATTTGAGGTGTTCCTGAACAAAGTCGTGTCTTTTCGATCAAACGAGTTTGAGAGAAATTCTGGCTCTTTAAACACTTCTCTTACAATGAGTCAAAAGCCACTGTATTAATACTAGTGTTTGTGGGGGAAATTTACACCTTGTTATTAAATGTTTCCCTTCTCTTACAATTTTTTTTTGGAAAAAATTGCAAAAGATCATCACATTTTTATCAATTACATCATCGATTTCATTTGCATTTCACATCACAAAACTTGGAATACTGACATTCAAATATATTACCATTCAAATCTTGTATACAATTTGCTATATATAATTGTCTCAGGAAAGCGAAGGCTGCACAGTATGCAGCACAGTATTTCTTTCTGGACATAAACAGCTACGAACCAGGGTTCGACCAAGTGGGCCCAGCCCGAAAAAACCCGCCCGGGTTTTTTCGGGCGGGTCCACTTGAAAAAACCCATCATAAACCCATTTTTGGGTTTTTCAAATTGTTCCGTTTTTTTACAGCTGTAGCATTATTTAATCTAAGGTATGAGAATGCAAAGATAAATGCTAATTTAAATATATTTCAAAAGAACGATTTAAAGGAATTTCTGAGTATCGATAAAATGACCAAAAAAGCAGAAATTAGCTTGTAAAAAAAAGAAGATATTTATGCCTGTATTTTAAAATGCATCCAAGTACTTAAAATTTTAATGTATACCTATAAGTGGCATTTGAAATTTGAATCCAATCCTGATTGCTTGCATTGTTATAGCTTTTAAGATTAATCTTTCCATTTGTTATTCTGTTTCAATGTTTAATGAAAGTGTTACGCAGTAATTTTCAACACAATGTCAGATTATATAACAAAAAAAAAAAAAAAAAAAAAAAAAAGAGTGTAAAAGATAAGTTTTCTCATGGATTTTGTCAGTTGTTCTTTTATTTACATTCAGCACGAACTATTTCTACTTTAATCGAACAATACTTTTCAACATTTAATCTAGTTTGGAACAACATAATCATTTAGGAGTTTATTAAGCAGCAAAGTTAGTAAAAGTGTATTTCCATTTGTGCTCTGAATTTGCAAATGTCACTGACACTGACTTCTATGACAATCTAATTTAACATTTAATACTGTTGCAATATATATATATATAGTAGATTTTGCTAAAATTTTCAAAAATATTATAAATCCCCCTAAAAAGACTGACTTTTGAATTGAAGTGAATAAAAGAAACTATATAAAGTTAGCATGTTTAAGGCAGAATTATTGCGATTTTCCCCAACCAACAAGGCTTTTCTGAAAAAACCTAATTGGGTTTTTTCAAAATTTCAACTTTAAATTATATAAGACAATATATTTAATATCAGTACACCACTTGTAAAGTTTAACACTCCCCTCTACCCTCCAAGAAAAAAAAGTCTTAATTCCCCCAGTGACAATTTTTAAAACAAGTAATTGTAACTTAATTTTTTATAAGTATGTGTAGCTATCACAAACACTAATTTTTTTCTAATTAGAAAAAAAAAAATCCATTTTTTTTAACACAAAAATAAATATGTTTTAAACTGATTTCTGATTGAAGTAAATGAAAGAAATGGTATAAATTATTAGTCTGTTAAACTTATGTAAGATTTATATAAAGAAATTCAGTTGTGCTTGCCATAATATATCATTCTTATCTTACAGTAAACTAGTCCCATGAAATACAAAATCTTCTCAAATATGCTTTCTTTTTTTTCTTTTTATATATTTATTTTTATTGTTAATCCAAACTTAATCCAAAATTATATCCTTGTTTCACTGATAAATGAAAAATTTATGTATTATACATATGAAAAGTAGAAGTTTGAAGAGGTCTCTAGAAATTTTTAATAAAACCCGAAAAAACCCGGGTTTTTTCAGAAAACCCCGAAAAAACCCGGGTTTTAGACTACTGGGCCCAGCGGGTTGGGCTTTTTCAAAATAAAACCCGGGTTTTTTCAAACCCTGCTACGAACCGATATTAAAATTCAAACAAAATTCTTTCGTCAAGCAAATCTCAAAAATTACGTCTGATTTTGATTCTGTTTGTACCAGAAGATACCTTTGAAGATAACCTAGTAAATGCACCAACTACAAAAAATTTGTTTCAAATAGTTTTAAAAACATATTTAAAATAACTAATAAAAAAGCACAATTTATTTGCTTACATCACAGAAATTTGGTATGCGTCAATTTCATCAGCTGGATGTTTTCGTAGACAGCCGAATTAGAATACAAGGAGTAAATAGGAAACATTCAGGCAACAGTGAAAGAACGATATTTACAACAGTTATGCATGCAGTAATATTAAAGTGCATTAAATCATATTACAATTTAACCAGGCAGGGAAAAAATGCGTTCTTATTTTTCTATTTAAAAAAAAAAAGTGTTAAAATTTTTGATTTTCACATTTTGTGATAATCTTTCAGTAGCATATTTTAATCGCCAAAAGAATATTTTATATTTCGCGTTTGAAAATTAGAAACAATTATATATTTTAATAAAATATTTCAATTTATGGCATCGGTTCTTCTTATTTTATTTATATCTATTACATGCTTTCTTTGAACTTATATTTTGTGCGTAGGATCATGTCACTCATTTTTTGGCACAGATGTCATATGCACACCAGATTAGGCGCGATTTTTTTCTAACGCACATTTGGCGAAAACCTCGTTTTCGAATACCGGATACACATACATTTTTAAATTATTTTCTATTATTTTAAAAAGGAATTTACAGTAAATAAAAAAAAGTAATTAATAACTATAGAAAAAACAATTTATACAATAAAAAAATTAATGTAAATGAACATTTTATTAATAAATAAACAATAATAGCCGAATTACTGTCTCAAGCAAAATAATGCCATTTAGGTATCCTGCTGCTGATATGACATTTTTGTCCTTTCTTCGCCAATTTTCTGTTGACATAGAGCTTTGAAATTTGGAATATGTTTGTATTCCTGGGAGCAATATAGGAATTTGACATTGATTTTTTTAAAAAATATATGATTAGATTTGTTTAGCTTTTATTTCCTATGAAGAAATAAGCATTAGATTCAACAATGAGTATTTGTTGAAAAATACGCATGACAGGGTTACCACAACAGTGCCAAATTTTAGCCATTTTTACAAATTATCGCCAAATTTACGTCAACTTGGCAAAATATCACAAAATTTGGCAGCAAACATAAGTTGCCATGTATGAAACCAACTAGTATTGACTGGCGATAACTGGTTAATTTTGCAAAATTCCCAATGAAAGCCATTTACTTTTAATAAATGAACTAACAGCAATTTAATTTAATCTCCGTGCATTGAAGGGTTTTTTAAATACTTTCTACTTTTTAGTGTATTTAAAACATTAATTTTTTTTTACATTTTTCTTAATTTTAATAAAAGCAAGTTAAAAAAAATACATTTTTTTAAAAGAATTTTAAATTAAATTTGTAAAAACAACAACAACAAGACATTTATTTTATTTATTTTTTAATTTTAAAATTAAATTCGTACAAAAATGTATGAAGTTATGCATCGAACTGAACCAAATTTTTGGTGTAAGTGTATGGCTATAGCTAGTTGGTCCTCTCTAAACTTGAAAAAAATCCGCCGAAGGGGGCGCTGCGATAACGATTTTTGTGCTATTTTTAATATTGTACCACCTAAAAGTGTATGAAGTTATGCATAGAATTGAACCAAATTTCTTGTGTAAGTGTTTAGCTATGGCTCGTTGGTCCTCCCTGAATTAAAAAAAAATCCGGCGGAAGGGGGCGCAGCAATAGCGATTTTTGTGCTATTTTCAGTATTACACCAACTAAAAGTGTATGAAGTTATGCATAAAATTGAACGAAATATTTGTGTAAGTGTTTGGTTAGGACCGCTCTGAATTCGAAAAAAAAAAAAAAAAAAAAAAAAAATCCGCTGGAAGGGGCACTATAATCACAATGTCTGTGCCATTTTTATTATTTTACCATCAAAAAGTGTATGAAGTTATGCATACCAGAACTAAAATTTTTGTGTATTATTTTTTTTGGATATGGCAAGTAGGTCCACCCTGAATTTGAAAAAAAAAATCTCCCTATCATTCTATTGTTCATCTGCTCGTGCAGAGACGGAAACTCGTTTTTACTCCGATTAATTGCCAGAGGCAGAAATTTAAAATGAAAATCAAAGTTGGCGTAGTATTGAATTAAAATTATTCAAGCATTAACATTGGTAACTATTTTTTTAAATATTAAAATGTACGTGTGAGATAGAAGAAAGTTTTGGGATTGGCACATCGAACTAGTTTTAGAATGGATGCCTGCTTAGAGAGAATTTCAACTGCTGTTTACTCTATTTAGCAAAGGCTTGGTTTTGTTTATATGTATATTTTACACATTACTACTGAAAAGAGCATATGAAAATTGTCTTCTCTTCCTCCATGTACCATTTTTTTCGTCTGTGAAGGAAGTGATATATGTGATATAGAATCACATATAGTTTTCTTGAATTATATATTTTTTCTAAATATAATCTTTAATTACTTATTCATTTACACCCTAACTTTTATTTCGCTCCCACAATAATTCTCCTTCAAAGAAAAGAAAAAAAAGGTATCATACATGTGTCTTTATCATTAAAACGGCTCTCAGATAAACAGAATTCCTTTAGATGATTATTCACCCTCGCTAGAAATAATAATAAAAAAAGGAATAAAGATCGACTTCGCTTGCGGTCAGTAAAAATATTTCTTTTCTCATTATTTTTTGAGTTTAACTTACTCGTTACATAATAATCTTTTCATGTACATGCGGCATGTTTTGTCTTTCACAGTATGTTCTCAAAACCTTGCTCTTAGCTTACAATTTGGCAGTAGAATTATTTTTGGCTTATTTTTTAGGACTACTATTTCTGATTACCCTGTCATTAAATTCAAAATCCTCTTAATTGTTTAACTAGTAATAGAAAATCTCGCATGTTTGATATCATTCATTTTTCATGTGCTCTTTCCGCCAATTCTGTGGTGCCAATGTATGAATTACTGGATGATTAATGGAATTGCTGGCTCTCGCTTCACGAATTCAGTCATGTGAAATCTCTTTCTTATAAATGCTCTCATCCACCATCCCTATTTATTTCTGTATGAAATGGTTTTTAATTCTGTTCTAAATCCGAATAAACAAAATTTTTAAAGCATTTATTTTTATAATTCATCACAACCTACAACTATGTAACGGATGCATTTTAAAAAGAACCTGATCAACATTCGTCATCAAATATTTTAGAGTTCAGAACTTTACAATAAGGTGGGGGCAGGTAGAAATTCTTATCAGCAAAACAAGTGGGGAACATTCCTTCTCTTTTTCTTTTAGTTATTAGTAAATAAAAGCTTCATTTCAGATATACTTCACCTATGGTTTTTCGAACCCTGATTATACATGCATTCACACATGAAAAAGAATAAGACATTGGAGCATTCCATATTTTAGAATTACATAATTTTATAATAATTTAATGATTTTAATAATAACTTTATATTTTCATAAAAATAGATAAACGGTTAAAAAATAAAAAAGATAATATGCTATTTTGTACCAAAAGAACATGTTCCAAATAAAAAGAAAAAATTTTGAGTGGATTAAAAATGATGTCGAAATCAAAAAACAATCCCCCTCCCCATAGAGATATCTCACAATATCATATCCCGGACCTCCCCCTCCCTAGAATGATAACGTTATATTTGCATAGCCCATAAAGAACTATGTTATGTTTAAGCTTCGCCTGACTGTTTCATTGTAAGATTAAAAAAAAAAAAAAAGGCGTGTATTACGACAGAATTTATCTTGGTGTAGTCAGGTAATCTATTAGTTCTCTGTAAATAGGTGCATAGTTATGATTTAAGGTAACGTAAGGTTGACGATTTAAGGTAATTTTTATTTTCTGAAATACAGTAATACCTCAGTTACTCTGGAATTCATTCGATGATTAAAGTCAAAAATAGAAATACTTTTAAAAAAGCAAAAAAAAAAAAAAGAAAAAAAGAAAAAAAAAAAGATAAGTAATAAAAATTTTCTACAATCTAACGACCACTTTCTAATGCAGGGATTCTGAAACTCTCAGGCTGACGCACCACTAAATAGAAATTCACATTTCCGTTTATCAGCAGGAGAGAAACTCAAAGCTAATGTATAAACGGAATATGTCAAAAATGGAATATTTTTCCAGTCTTTTGTTCTTCAACCTGAGTAGATTTTACTGAATTTGATTGCATGATTACATTATTAAATTGGTACTTAGGTCGCCTGCATTATATTCAAATTCAAATAACAAAAATGGTACATTTTAATATTATGCACATTGCCAAAATACAGTGTTTTGGTAGAAAAAAAAAAACAAGATACAATGTTTAATAATATTATTATAATAAGAGAGAGCAAAACGCTGTCTACACAGTAATATCAGACAACAGGCACCTCCGAGTCGGTGAACTGACTAATGAATGAAGGGAGGAGCGGGATTGAACCATTTTTATTCATTTCATAAGCTGCATTTTCTATGTATATATTACCCTAACGTATGTGGGACAAAAATCACGATTATTTGTTAATTGTTTAATGGCAACATCCAAATGAAACATATCTTATGGGTTACTGTTCAAAAGTCCTTTAGTAAGATTTAGGCTGTGGTAAATTAGATTTATTTATGTTTTGTTCCTTCGCTGCAATTATGGAGCTTCAAAATACCATTATTTTTATTTTATCTGTTCTCTTTACTTTAAAAAATAAATAAAAGTCATGAATTTTAAACTTTTCAGTTTCAAATTAAAGTTATGTATTATAAATGAAATGAATGAAAGGATTATATTATTATATTTTTAATAATTAATGAAATACTAAAAAATGCCATGAGTACAATATTTAGCGATTTATTATCTGCACCGGCCTAGCATAAAAATTCTGAGTTCTTGATTTATAGGCACAGATGTCATATATGCACTACATTGGCGCGTTATTTTTCTGACGCCAATTCGGCGAAAACTTCGTTTTCAAAAGTTAGATACATACTTTTTTTTAAAAAAACTAATTTCTATTATTTTATAAAGGAAATTATATTTTAAAAAAAGATTAGTTAATAATTATAGAATAAATAATTTATATCATTTTAAAAAAGAAAATAAAAGCAAACAAACAGTTTACTAATAAATAAATAGCAATAGCCGGGTTACCATGTGAGGAATATATAATTGCCAATTTGTTGCAATCGCGCCAATGTGGTGCGTATATGACATCTGTCTCTATTTCTCTAGCGAAATATTCTAATTTGGCAAAAAATTGAGCAATTACAATAAATTATGAATAAAAGCAAGATGATTTAATGCTTAGTATACATTCAAGGGAGACCAAACTGGTCGCCAAGGGCGGCTAGTTTATTTTATTTCACGCAGTATCGCGCTAGTAACAGTATGAGGATTTCGCGTACCATTAAACATACCTTCACGTACCAGTATTGGTTCGCTTACCATCAGTGGCACCAACTTAAAAAATATATTGGGTTGGCCCAAAAATATTGGGTTGGCTCAAAAATATTGGGTGGGCTCAAAAATATTTTGGTAAAATGGTACGATCAGTTTGTTTTCCTTTGAAGGGTGGACAGATGCTGAAAGATGAAAATTTTAACTCAAGCTATTATGTTTTAATAAAGTTGCAATTTTATTAAATTATATTCTCTTATGTTTTTCCTTATAAAGATACTAATATTAATTATAATATCATCGTATCATGAACATGATTACAAATTAAAATAGCAGAAAAATAAACATTAGGGTGGAGCGAAAAAAATTTTTTTTTGAAAATCAAAAACGGGTAGTTGCCAAAAGTTGTCTTTATACTAGTACATCAACTGCGTGAAATTTTACCGCTGAAAAAAAATGGCTTGAGTCTGCGCTTTTGCTCCAAAAATCGAAATTTTGGGTAAAATTTGTCATTTTTTGACATTTTTTCAAAAAAATTGAAAAAATCCTACAGAGCTGGTTGGTATTTAAAAGTGTTGCTTAGACCTTTATATTTATCTGCTTAACATATTTAAACTGTAAAAAAATATGTTTATTCCCTATAGCTGGAGCAAAACAGACAACTTTTAGTAAGAAAACAGTATTACCACTCTATTGGGTCATACAACGAATTGTTGTTTTTAATACAGCTCTTGTTTTCAAAACTACCTCGGACATGCGTCGTGGAGGTGTCTATATTTCCTATACCACCCGGCCCAACTATTCGATCATCTTAGTACAGTGTTTTATTTATACATTGATTTGTGATTTTCTTTATAAAAATTTGGCATGTTTTCGATGCTTCAATCTTGTTTATCTGTTCTTTGCATCCACATGCTGCTGTAACTATCTTCATGTATATTTTTACAGTTTAAACAAAAACAAACAACAACAAAAAAAAAAGACAAGCAGAGTAATGTAAGTGAATATTATTAAAGGGATCTATTCGGCCATCTATTATATTTATCAAACTTACATTCAGTTGATGAATAGTGATTGGAAGTTCTGTTACCACAGCATTTTTTCAGTCAATTGTATTACTTACACATCATACGTAGTATAGGGTAAGTCTTGCAATCGTTTTGAAAAGAGAAGTTTTTTTTGACGGATTTACACGTTTTAGATAGTGGAGATTCCGAAAAACATATTTTTAGAAAAAAAAATTTTTGCCGTCCGTCTGTCTGTCTGTCAGTCTGTCTGTCTGTAAACGCTCTATCTCCCGAACAAATTGAGATAGAGACTTGAAATTTTGTATGTAGTTTATTAGAAGTATGTAGTAAGTGTAGAATTATTATATTTGGAGTTATAAGGATGTTTCTTTTACGCAGTTCGGTACTACTTGAGTAGTTTGGCGTTTTATATAATTTGTCGAAATTGGTAATCAGCAGTTCTTTAATATAGCATTACTATGTATATTAACAATATTTAAATTTTGTTTATGAATTGCAATGCATTGTATAAATAGTTTTCACATGTTTTATTTTCATATACATATCCATGATGGGTAAGTATTACGGTGGCCCCCAACGACTAGTTTTTTTACGTAATGATTTGCATCAAAGACGATTTCAGATATTTCAACTATAAGTATGCCATCATTTATTCTACTTTTTCATTTTTTATATGTTGAGAAGTGAGCTGTTTAATGTGATGGTGATCGTCAGAGAGAATTGCAATGAAAATTTGTTCTCCTTGTGTAAAGCAACTGCTGTCGTAAATAACTTTTTTTGCATTAGTTTTATGTCGTTTTCTAAGTGTTTTCGTATCCAGGTAATTTCCTATTAACTTTTAGATCTCCTTTTTATGAATGGACAACATTTGATGGTGAAATGTCCTGGGCATAAACTTATATTGCATAGTACTTTATGAGGGAATGTACGGATTCTAATCGACTATAAGTGCTCATTTAAAATTAGGAGAATTTTATTTGTCACTGTGAACCATTTTGCATGGGGTAAGCTTAGAATTATGTATAATATTGAATCATTCGCTACTTCAACTCCAGTGAATTTCCCCTGCGTCATTTATTAGAGAAGTCGATGTAAAAGGTTCTAAGCTACATGGATTCACTGGATCAATAAAGGAAAACTTTTTCTACGTACTATTCACTTCCTATTGCTTTTTTTTTTTTTTTTTTTTTTTTTTTTTTTTTTTTTTTTTTAATAAAATAGAGAATAATTTTGAAAACTTATTTTCTCAAATTGAGAAAAAGATACTCAGAACAGACTAGAAATTTCTGTCGGAGATTGCAAAGCTAATTCATAAGGAAAGCTATTTCTCAGAAAGAATGGGGAATAGGAATTTAGAAAACATCTCACAGAAAAGACAGCTCATAAAGTTAATAAAATTTTCCGCTTTATATAAGCACAGATTGGCAATCAGCGTCTATATGTTCACTCACAAAATGTATAATCTAAGTTTATACCGCGTGATGTTTTATACCAAATGTACAACACACCTAAATAATAGATCTAAAATATTATTAGAAATTACTAGACTACGGAACAACACAGGAAACGACATAAAGCATGCTAAAACTTCTTTAGAAATATTGTTGTTTTACACGCAAATTTTGTTTGCAATTCTCTGTGACGATCGTCATAATATTAAACAGCTAGCTTCTGAGCATATATTCAATGTAATAGGTTCAATAAATGATGACATACTAAAAATTGAATTCATACAATCAATTATTAGGCAAATCATTGCATATAAAATGTAATTGATTGAAAGAATGTTGTGATAACAGACCTTCCAATCATAATGTATTAATTGCATGAAATTTTAATGAAGATAATAGACTGCTGAATAGGTTCAATTAAGAACATACGCAAAACATTACTCAGCTTCTCTTCTTTTATACATGGTATAAAAATATACGTGCAGCAGGTTACACCAGCATGATCCAAATCATCCAAACTCCGTGAGTACAAAGAAGAGATAAATTACTTTAATATATAGAAAACTTATACTCGTCTTCGGGAAAAAAATAACAATTCGATACATAAATAAAACACTGGGCCTAGATGATTGGGTGGTTGAGATGGGTGAGATAATGCAACCACCTCTATGAGTTATATACACAGTAGTTTTGAAAGAAGCTAGGTAAGAAATGCATTCAAAACAACATTTCGTTGTATGCTCCAATAGAGAGGTTAACGCTGATTTTTCACAAAAAGTTGTCAGATTTGCTCCAATTATACAGACTACAGATATTGTTTTATAATTTAAATATGTTAAACAGATAAATATAAAGGTCTAAGCAACACTTTTAAATACTAACCAGCTCTGTAGGAAGTTTTTAATTTTTCTGAAAAAATGTCAAAAATGACAAATTTTACCCAAATTTTCGATTTTTGGAGCAAAAGCGCAGACTCAAGCCATTTTTTTTCAGCGGTAAAATTTCACGCAGTTGATGTACTAGTATAAAGGAAACTTTTGGCACCTACCCGCTTTTGATTTTCAAAAAAAAAAAATTTTTTTTTTCGCTCCACCCTAATAAACATGGAGTAAAACATTCAGTCATTTGAGATTTATGGGTGTCAGTTGGAGAACTAAAAAACAAGGTCTTTGACAAAATAAATTTTGTTCTAGGAAGAAAAATGAATAGTAAAATAATAATGAAATAAATAACGAAATAGAACAGTGAAAATTGGGCACGCAAGGTTTCAAAATTATTGGGTGGACTTGGGCCCCACGGACTCATATAAGTTGCCGCCACTGCTTACCATTGTTTGAGAATACCTGCTCTAATGCATTTAGGGATTAAATATTTTTAAATGTTCAGGAGTGAGAGAATCATTTAAATATGTTTTAGCTCCGCCTGAAGATTGAAAAAAGGCTTGTATTACGAACAAATATCCAGATGTAGTCGGGTAATCTATTAGTTCCCTGTAAATAGATGCATAGTTATAGTTATTTGATGATTTATGGTAATTTTTCTGTTCTGGAATGCAATAATAAATTGACTTACTCAGCAATTCATTCGATGATTAGAAACCAAAATAAAAGTACTTTTAGAAAAAGAAAAAAAAAGTAATAAAAATTTTCCAAAATCTAATGAACATATTGTATAGTATTTAGGGATTAAATATTTTTAGGCATTTAGGAGTGAGAGAATCATTTAAATAATTATATTATGTTTTAGCTCCGCCTTATTGTTTTATTGTAAGATCGAAAAAAGGCGTGTATAATGACCGAATATCCAGTTATAGTCAGGTAATCTATTAGTTCTCCGTAAATAGGTGCATACTCATTTATTCATTTACGGTAATTTTTCGTTTCTGAAATACAGTAATTCCTCAATTTAGTCAGCAATCCATTCGATGATTAGAGACGAAAAAGAGAGGTTCTTTTGGATAAAAAATAAAGGTTCGAAACAAAAATTCTCCAAAATCTAATAATTATATTGAATGCATTTAGGGATTAAATATTTTTAGGCTTTTAGGAGTGAGAAAATCATTTAAATAACTATATTATGTTTTAGCTCCGCCTTACTGTTTCATTGTAAGATCGAAAAAAGGCGTGTATAATGACCGAATATCCAGTTATAGTCAGGAAATCTATTAGTTCTCCGTAAATAGGTGCATACTCATTTATTCATTTACGGTAATTTTTCGTTTCTGAAATACAGTAATTCCTCAATTTAGTCAGCAATCCATTCGATGATTAGAGACGAAAAAGAGAGGTTCTTTTGGATAAAAAATAAAGGTTAGTAACAAAAATTCTCCAAAATCTAATAATTATATTGAATGCATTTAGGGATTAAATATTTTTAGGCTTTTAGGAGTGAGAAAATCATTTAAATAACTATATTATGTTTTAGCCCCGCCTTATTGTTTCATTGTAAGATCGAAAAAAGGCGTATATTACGACCAAATATCCAGTTATAGTCAGGTAATCTATTAGTTCTCTGTAAATAGATGCATAGTTATAGTTATTTGATGATTTATGGTAATTTTTCTGTTCTGGAATGCAATAATAAATTGACTTACTCAGCAATTCATTCGATGATTAGAAACCAAAATAAAAGTACTTTTAGAAAAAGAAAAAAAAAGTAATAACAATTTTCCAAAATCTAATGAACATATTGTATAGTATTTAGGGATTAAATATTTTTAGGCATTTAGGAGTGAGAGAATCATTTAAATAATTATATTATGTTTTAGCTCCGCGTTATTGTTTTATTGTAAGATCGAAAAAAGGCGTGTATTACGACCAAATATCCAGTTATAGTCAAGTAATCTATTAGTTCTCCGTAAATAGGTGCATAGTTATTTATTGAATTACGGTAATTTTTCGTTTCTGAAATATAGTAATTCCTCAATTTAGTCAGCAATCCATTCGATGAGAGACGAAAAAGAGAGGTTCTTTTGGATAAAAAATAAAGGTTCGTAACAAAAATTCTCCAAAATCTAATAATTATATTGAATGCATTTAGGGATTAAATATTTTTAGGCTTTTAGGAGTGAGAAAATCATTTAAATAACTATATTATGTTTTAGCTCCGCCTTACTGTTTCATTGTAAGATCGAAAAAAGACGTATATTACGACCAAATATCCAGTTATGGTCAGGGAATCTGTTAGTTCCCTGTAAATAGATGCATAGTTATAGTTATTTGATGATTTATGGAAAATTTTCTGTTCTGGAATGCAATAATAAATTGACTTACTCAGCAATTCATTCGATGATTAGAAACAAAAATAAAAGTACTTTTAGAAAAAGAAAAAAAAAGTAATAAATTTTTTTCAAAATCTAATGAACATATTGTATAGTATTTAGGGATTAAATATTTTTAGGCGTTTAGGAGTGAGAGAATCATTTAAATAATTATATTATGATTTAGCTCCACCTTACTGTTTCATTGTAAGATAAAAAAAAAGGCGTGTATTACGACCAAATATCCAGTTATAGTCAGGAAATCTATAAGTTCTCCGTAAATAGGTGCATACTCATTTATTCATTTACGGTAATTTTTCGTTTCTGAAATACAGTAATTCCTCAATTTAGTCAGCAATCCATTCGATGATTAGAGACGAAAAAGAGAGGTTCTTTTAGATAAAAAATAAAGGTTAGTAACAAAAATTTCACCAAAATCTAATGAACATATTGAATGCATTTAGGGATTAAATATTTTCAGGCGTTCAGGAGTGAGAGAATCATTTAAATAATTATATTATGTTTTAGCTCCACCTTACTGTTTCATTGTAAGATCGAAAAAAGGCGTGTATTACGACCAAATATCCAGTTATAGTCAGGAAATCTATTAGTTCTCCGTAAATAGGTGCATACTCATTTATTCATTTACGGTAATTTTTCGTTTCTGAAATACAGTAATTCCTCAATTTAGTCAGCAATCCATTCGATGATTAGAGACGAAAAAGAGAGGTTCTTTTGGATAAAAAATAAAGGTTAGTAACAAAAATTCTCCAAAATCTAATAATTATATTGAATGCATTTAGGGATTAAATATTTTTAGGCTTTTAGGAGTGAGAAAATCATTTAAATAACTATATTATGTTTTAGCTCCGCCTTATTGTTTCATTGTAAGATCGAAAAAAGGCGTATATTACGACCAAATATCCAGTTATAGTCAGGTAATCTATTAGTTCTCTGTAAATAGATGCATAGTTATAGTTATTTGATGATTTATGGTAATTTTTCTGTTCTGGAATGCAATAATAAATTGACTTACTCAGCAATTCATTCGATGATAAGAAACCAAAATAAAAGTACTTTTAGAAAAAGAAAAAAAAAAGTAATAAAAATTTTCCAAAATCTAATGAACATATTGTATAGTATTTAGGGATTAAATATTTTTAGGCATTTAGGAGTGAGAAAATCATTTAAATAATTATATTATGTTTTAGCTCCGCCTTATTGTTTTATTGTAAGATCGAAAAAAGGCGTGTATTACGACCAAATATCCAGTTATAGTCAAGTAATCTATTAGTTCTCCGTAAATAGGTGCATAGTTATTTATTGAATTACGGTAATTTTTCGTTTCTGAAATACAGTAATTCCTCAATTTAGTCAGCAATCCATTCGATGATTAGAGACGAAAAAGAGAGGTTCTTTTAGATAAAAAATAAAGGTTAGTAACAAAAATTTCACCAAAATCTAATGAACATATTGAATGCATTTAGGGATTAAATATTTTCAGGCGTTCAGGAGTGAGAGAATCATTTAAATAATTATATTATGTTTTAGCTCCACCTTACTGTTTCATTGTAAGATCGAAAAAAGGCGTGTATTACGACCAAATATCCAGTTATAGTCAGGAAATCTATTAGTTCTCCGTAAATAGGTGCATACTCATTTATTCATTTACGGTAATTTTTCGTTTCTGAAATACAGTAATTCCTCAATTTAGTCAGCAATCCATTCGATGATTAGAGACGAAAAAGAGAGGTTCTTTTGGATAAAAAATAAAGGTTCGTAACAAAAATTCTCCAAAATCTAATAATTATATTGAATGCATTTAGGGATTAAATATTTTTAGGCTTTTAGGAGTGAGAAAATCATTTAAATAAGTATATTATGTTTTAGCTCCGCCTTACTGTTTCATTGTAAGATCGATAAAAGGCGTATATTACGACCAAATATCCAGTTATGGTCAGGGAATCTGTCAGTTCCCTGTAAATAGATGCATAGTTATAGTTATTTGATGATTTATGGAAATTTTTCTGTTCTGGAATGCAATAATAAATTGACTTACTCAGCAATTCATTCGATGATTAGAAACAAAAATAAAAGTACTTTTAGAAAAAGAAAAAAAAAAGTAATAAATTTTTTTCAAAATCTAATGAACATATTGTATAGTATTTAGGGATTAAATATTTTTAGGCGTTTAGGAGTGAGAGAATCATTTAAATAATTATATTATGTTTTAGCTCCACCTTACTGGTTCATTGTAAGATCGAAAAAAGGCGTGTATAACGAACAAATCCAGTTATAGTCAGGTAATATATTAGTTCTCCGTAAATAGGTGCATAGTTATTTATCGATTTACGGTAATTCTTCGTTTCTGAAATACAGTAATTCCTCAATTTAGTCAGCAATCCATTCGATGATTAGAGACGAAAAAGAGAGGTTCTTTTAGATAAAAAATAAAGGTTAGTAACAAAAATTTCACCAAAATCTAATGAACATATTGAATGCATTTAGGGATTAAATATTTTTAGGCGTTCAGGAGAGAGAGAATCTTTTAAATAATTATATTATGTTTTACCTCCACCTTACTGTTTCATTGTAAGATCGAAAAAAGGCGTGTATTACGACCAAATATCCAGTTAAAGTCAGGTAATCTATTAGTTCTCCGTAAATAGGTGCATAGTCATTTATTGATTTACGGTAATTTTTCGTTTCTGAAATACAGTAATTCCTCAATTTAGTCAGCAATCCATTCGATGATTAGAGACGAAAAAGAGAGGTTCTTTTAGATAAAAAATAAAGGTTAGTAACAAAAATTTCACCAAAATCTAATGAACATATTGAATGCATTTAGGGATTAAATATTTTTAGGCGTTCAGGAGTGAGAGAATCATTTAAATAATTATATTATGTTTTAGCTCCACCTTACTGTTTCATTGTAAGATCGAAAAAAGGCGTGTATTACGACCAAATATCCAGTTATAGTCAGGTAATCTATTAGTTCTCCGTAAATAGGTGCATAGTTATTTATTGATTTACGGTAATTTTTCGTTTCTGAAATACAGTAATTCCTCAATTTAGTCAGCAATCCATTCGATGATTAGAGACGAAAAAGAGAGGTTCTTTTAGATGAAAAATAAAGGTTAGTAACAAAAATTTCACCAAAATCTAATGAACATATTGAATGCATTTAGGGATTAAATATTTTTAGGCGTTCAGGAGAGAGAGAATCTTTTAAATAATTATATTATGTTTTACCTCCACCTTACTGTTTCAATGTAAGATCGAAAAAAGGCGTGTATTACGACCAAATATCCAGTTATAGTCAGGTAATCTATTAGTTCTCCGTAAATAGGTGCATACTCATTTATTCATTTACGGTAATTTTTCGTTTCTGAAATACAGTAATTCCTCAATTTAGTCAGCAATCCATTCGATGATTAGAGACGAAAAAGAGAGGTTCTTTTGGATAAAAAATAAAGGTTAGTAACAAAAATTCTCCAAAATCTAATAATTATATTGAATGCATTTAGGGATTAAATATTTTTAGGCTTTTAGGAGTGAGAAAATCATTTAAATAACTATATTATGTTTTAGCTCCGCCTTATTGTTTCATTGTAAGATCGAAAAAAGGCGTATATTACGACCAAATATCCACTTATACTCAGGTAATCTATTAGTTCTTTGTAAATAGATGCATAATTATAGTTATTTGATGATTTATGATAATTTTTCTGTTCTGGAATGCAATAATAAATTGACTTACTCAGCAATTCATTCGATGATTAGAAACAAAAATAAAAGTACTTTTAGAAAAAGAAAAAAAAAGTAATAATTTTTTTTCAAAATCTAATGAACATATTGTATAGTATTTAGGGATTAAATATTTTTAGGCGTTTAGGAGTGAGAGAATCATTTAAATAATTATATTATGATTTAGCTCACCTTACTGTTTCATTGTAAGATCGAAAAAAGGCGTGTATAATGACCGAATATCCAGTTATAGTCAGGTAATCTATTAGTTCCTCGTAAATAGGTGCATACTCATTTATTCATTTACGGTAATTTTTCGTTTCTGAAATACAGTAATTCCTCAATTTAGTCAGCAATCCATTCGATGATTAGAGACGAAAAAGAGAGGTTCTTTTGGATAAAAAATAAAGGTTCGAAACAAAAATTCTCCAAAATCTAATAATTATATTGAATGCATTTAGGGATTAAATATTTTTAGGCTTTTAGGAGTGAGAAAATCATTTAAATAACTATATTATGTTTTAGCTCCGCCTTACTGTTTCATTGTAAGATCGAAAAAAGGCGTGTATAATGACCGAATATCCAGTTATAGTCAGGAAATCTATTAGTTCTCCGTAAATAGGTGCATACTCATTTATTCATTTACGGTAATTTTTCGTTTCTGAAATACAGTAATTCCTCAATTTAGTCAGCAATCCATTCGATGATTAGAGACGAAAAAGAGAGGTTCTTTTGGATAAAAAATAAAGGTTAGTAACAAAAATTCTCCAAAATCTAATAATTATATTGAATGCATTTAGGGATTAAATATTTTTAGGCTTTTAGGAGTGAGAAAATCATTTAAATAACTATATTATGTTTTAGCTCCGCCTTACTGTTTCATTGTAAGATCGAAAAAAGACGTATATTACGACCAAATATCCAGTTATGGTCAGGGAATCTGTTAGTTCCCTGTAAATAGATGCATAGTTATAGTTATTTGATGATTTATGGAAATTTTTCTGTTCTGGAATGCAATAATAAATTGACTTACTCAGCAATTCATTCGATGATTAGAAACAAAAATAAAAGTACTTTTAGAAAAAGAAAAAAAAAGTAATAAATTTTTTTCAAAATCTAATGAACATATTGTATAGTATTTAGGGATTAAATATTTTTAGGCGTTTAGGAGTGAGAGAATCATTTAAATAATTATATTATGATTTAGCTCCACCTTACTGTTTCATTGTAAGATAAAAAAAAGGCGTGTATTACGACCAAATATCCAGTTATAGTCAGGAAATCTATTAGTTCTCCGTAAATAGGTGCATACTCATTTATTCATTTACGGTAATTTTTCGTTTCTGAAATACAGTAATTCCTCAATTTAGTCAGCAATCCATTCGATGATTAGAGACGAAAAAGAGAGGTTCTTTTAGATAAAAAATAAAGGTTAGTAACAAAAATTTCACCAAAATCTAATGAACATATTGAATGCATTTAGGGATTAAATATTTTCAGGCGTTCAGGAGTGAGAGAATCATTTAAATAATTATATTATGTTTTAGCTCCACCTTACTGTTTCATTGTAAGATCGAAAAAAGGCGTGTATTACGACCAAATATCCAGTTATAGTCAGGAAATCTATTAGTTCTCCGTAAATAGGTGCATACTCATTTATTCATTTACGGTAATTTTTCGTTTCTGAAATACAGTAATTCCTCAATTTAGTCAGCAATCCATTCGATGATTAGAGACGAAAAAGAGAGGTTCTTTTGGATAAAAAATAAAGGTTAGTAACAAAAATTCTCCAAAATCTAATAATTATATTGAATGCATTTAGGGATTAAATATTTTTAGGCTTTTAGGAGTGAGAAAATCATTTAAATAACTATATTATGTTTTAGCTCCGCCTTATTGTTTCATTGTAAGATCGAAAAAAGGCGTATATTACGACCAAATATCCAGTTATAGTCAGGTAATCTATTAGTTCTCTGTAAATAGATGCATAGTTATAGTTATTTGATGATTTATGGTAATTTTTCTGTTCTGGAATGCAATAATAAATTGACTTACTCAGCAATTCATTCGATGATTAGAAACCAAAATAAAAGTACTTTTAGAAAAAGAAAAAAAAAAGTAATAAAAATTTTCCAAAATCTAATGAACATATTGTATAGTATTTAGGGATTAAATATTTTTAGGCATTTAGGAGTGAGAAAATCATTTAAATAATTATATTATGTTTTAGCTCCGCCTTATTGTTTTATTGTAAGATCGAAAAAAGGCGTGTATTACGACCAAATATCCAGTTATAGTCAAGTAATCTATTAGTTCTCCGTAAATAGGTGCATAGTTATTTATTGAATTACGGTAATTTTTCGTTTCTGAAATACAGTAATTCCTCAATTTAGTCAGCAATCCATTCGATGATTAGAGACGAAAAAGAGAGGTTCTTTTGGATAAAAAATAAAGGTTCGTAACAAAAATTCTCCAAAATCTAATAATTATATTGAATGCATTTAGGGATTAAATATTTTTAGGCTTTTAGGAGTGAGAAAATCATTTAAATAAGTATATTATGTTTTAGCTCCGCCTTACTGTTTCATTGTAAGATCGAAAAAAGGCGTATATTACGACCAAATATCCAGTTATGGTCAGGGAATCTGTTAGTTCCCTGTAAATAGATGCATAGTTATAGTTATTTGATGATTTATGGAAATTTTTCTGTTCTGGAATGCAATAATAAATTGACTTACTCAGCAATTCATTCGATGATTAGAAACAAAAATAAAAGTACTTTTAGAAAAAGAAAAAAAAAGTAATAAATTTTTTTCAAAATCTAATGAACATATTGTATAGTATTTAGGGATTAAATATTTTTAGGCGTTTAGGAGTGAGAGAATCATTTAAATAATTATATTATGTTTTAGCTCCACCTTACTGGTTCATTGTAAGATCGAAAAAAGGCGTGTATAACGAACAAATCCAGTTATAGTCAGGTAATATATTAGTTCTCCGTAAATAGGTGCATAGTCATTTATTGATTTACGGTAATTTTTCGTTTCTGAAATACAGTAATTCCTCAATTTAGTCAGCAATCCATTCGATGATTAGAGACGAAAAAGAGAGGTTCTTTTAGATAAAAAATAAAGGTTAGTAACAAAAATTTCACCAAAATCTAATGAACATATTGAATGCATTTAGGGATTAAATATTTTTAGGCGTTCAGGAGAGAGAGAATCTTTTAAATAATTATATTATGTTTTACCTCCACCTTAATGTTTCATTGTAAGATCGAAAAAAGGCGTGTATTACGACCAAATATCCAGTTAAAGTCAGGTAATCTATTAGTTCTCCGTAAATAGGTGCATAGTCATTTATTGATTTACGGTAATTTTTCGTTTCTGAAATACAGTAATTCCTCAATTTAGTCAGCAATCCATTCGATGATTAGAGACGAAAAAGAGAGATTCTTTTAGATAAAAAATAAAGGTTAGTAACAAAAATTTCACCAAAATCTAATGAACATATTGAATGCATTTAGGGATTAAATATTTTTAGGCGTTCAGGAGTGAGAGAATCATTTAAATAATTATATTATGTTTTAGCTCCACCTTATTGTTTCATTGTAAGATCGAAAAAAGGCGTGTATTACGACCAAATATCCAGTTATAGTCAGGTAATCTATTAGTTCTCCGTAAATAGGTGCATAGTTATTTATTGATTTACGGTAATTTTTCGTTTCTGAAATACAGTAATTCCTCAATTTAGTCAGCAATCCATTCGATGATTAGAGACGAAAAAGAGAGGTTCTTTTAGATGAAAAATAAAGGTTAGTAACAAAAATTTCACCAAAATCTAATGAACATATTGAATGCATTTAGGGATTAAATATTTTTAGGCGTTCAGGAGAGAGAGAATCTTTTAAATAATTATATTATGTTTTACCTCCACCTTACTGTTTCAATGTAAGATCGAAAAAAGGCGTGTATTACGACCAAATATCCAGTTATAGTCAGGTAATCTATTAGTTCTCCGTAAATAGGTGCATAGTCATTTATTGATTTACGGTAATTTTTCGTTTCTGAAATACAGTAATTCCTCAATTTAGTCAGCAATCCATTCGATGATTAGAGACGAAAAAGAGAGGTTCTTTTAGATAAAAAATAAAGGTTAGTAACAAAAATTTCACCAAAATCTAATGAACATATTGAATGCATTTAGGGATTAAATATTTTTAGGCGTTCAGGAGTGAGAGAATCATTTAAATAATTATATTATGTTTTAGCTCCACCTTACTGTTTCATTGTAAGATCGAAAAAAGGCGTGTATTACGACCAAATATCCAGTTATAGTCAGGTAATCTATTAGTTCTCCGTAAATAGGTGCATAGTTATTTATTGATTTACGGTAATTTTTCGTTTCTGAAATACAGTAATTCCTCAATTTAGTCAGCAATCCATTCGATGATTAGAGACGAAAAAGAGAGGTTCTTTTAGATGAAAAATAAAGGTTAGTAACAAAAATTTCACCAAAATCTAATGAACATATTGAATGCATTTAGGGATTAAATATTTTTAGGCGTTCAGGAGAGAGAGAATCTTTTAAATAATTATATTATGTTTTACCTCCACCTTACTGTTTCAATGTAAGATCGAAAAAAGGCGTGTATTACGACCAAATATCCAGTTATAGTCAGGTAATCTATTAGTTCTCCGTAAATAGGTGCATAGTCATTTATTGATTTACGGTAATTTTTCGTTTCTGAAATACAGTAATTCCTCAATTTAGTCAGCAATCCATTCGATGATTAGAGACGAAAAAGAGAGGTTCTTTTAGATAAAAAATAAAGGTTAGTAACAAAAATTTCACCAAAATCTAATGAACATATTGAATGCATTTAGGGATTAAATATTTTCAGGCGTTCAGGAGTGAGAGAATCATTTAAATAATTATATTATGTTTTAGCTCCACCTTACTGTTTCATTGTAAGATCGAAAAAAGGCGTGTATTACGACCAAATATCCAGTTATAGTCAGGAAATCTATTAGTTCTCCGTAAATAGGTGCATAGTCATTTATTGATTTACGGTAATTTTTCGTTTCTGAAATACAGTAATTCCTCAATTTTGTCAGCAATCCATTCGATGATTAGAGACGAAAAAGAGAGGTTCTTTTAGATAAAAAATAAAGGTTAGTATCAAAAATTCTCCAAAATCTAATAATTATATTGAATGCATTTAGGGATTAAATATTTTTAGGCTTTTAGGAGTGAGAAAATCATTTAAATAACTATATTATGTTTTAGCTCCGCCTTATTGTTTCATTGTAAGATCGAAAAAAGGCGTATATTACGACCAAATATCCAGTTATACTCAGGTAATCTATTAGTTCTCTGTAAATAGATGCATAGTTATAGTTATTTGATGATTTATGATAATTTTTCTGTTCTGGAATGCAATAATAAATTGACTTACTCAGCAATTCATTCGAGGATTAGAAACAAAAATAAAAGTACTTTTAGAAAAAGAAAAAAAAAAGTAATAAATTTTTTTCAAAATCTAATGAACATATTGTATAGTATTTAGGGATTAAATATTTTTAGGCGTTTAGGAGTGAGAGAATCATTTAAATAATTATATTATGTTTTAGCTCCACCTTACTGTTTCATTGTAAGATCGAAAAAAGGCGTGTATTATGACCAAATATCCAGTTATAGTCAGGTAATCTATTAGTTCTCCGTAAATAGGTGCATACTTATTTATTGATTTACGGTAACTTTTCGTTTCTGAAATACAGTAATTCCTCAATTTAGTCAGCAATTCATTCGATGATTAGAGACGAAAAAGAGAGGTTCTTTTAGATTAAAAATAAAGGTTAGTAACAAAAATTCTCCAAAATCTAATGAACATATTGAATGCATTTAGGGATTAAAAATTTTAGGCGTTCAGGAGTGAGAGAATCATTTAAATAATTATATTATGTTTTAGCTCCACCTTACTGTTTCATTGTAAGATCGAAAAAAGGCGTGTATTATGATCAAATATCCAGTTATAGTCAGGTAATCTATTAGTTCTCCGTAAATAGTTGCATACTTATTTATTGATTTACAGTAACTTTTCGTTTCTGAAATACAGTAATTCCTCAATTTAGTCAGCAATCCATTCGATGATTAGAGACGAAAAAGAGAGGTTCTTTTAGATAAACATAAAAAAAAAAAATAATAATAATAACAATAATAGAGATAAGTAATAAAAATTCTCCAAAAATCTAATAATATATTCTAATGCATTTAGGGATTATATTACATACCTTTAACGTTTAACACTAATAAAAAATGCGTTTGAAATAAAAGAATTTTGATTGAATAAAAGAATTTGTTAACTTCCAATTTATTATTCTTCCAACTGCTACGCTCCAGTCTTTGAGGATGTGAAAAAATGTTGTAATGGTATTTGAGCCGATTATTTTTTAACATTTTCCAATACTGTTGTTAACATTTTCCAATACAGTTGAAAATTGTTTATGCATTTGGTTTGTCTGGCCGTCTGTCCGCGCTCCAACTCTGGTAAATATATTCAGATAACCATGAAATTTTTGCAACTTATAGACGTTTACCGTAGCACGAACCCTATTGAAAATGAAATTTCTAGCATCATTACTTTATTTACAGATACAGTCAAAAGTTTTCCGTTACATCATGTCCTATGGGAAAAAATGATTTTAAATAAATTTTAAAGGTGCTACATCCTGTGAAACATATTGAAACTTATATGAATTTACTAAAACTGAATGCACTAAAATATGCATTCTGTTAAGAACGCGATGTAATGAATAATTACTATTTACAGGACATCACAAAATAATTCCATTACATAATGGTTAAGGGAGGAATGGTTTGCGACATATTTTAGTTATATTAAACTATTGTATGTATAATAAAATGGATATACGTCGCTGTGGCATAATATAAGTCATTTCACGCATAATCCGAAATACATAGCATTTACAAGGACACACAAAAAATTTAAATAGTATGTTCTCTCCGAAGTACTGTATATTATCGATGAGGGAATTCTGATGGATTTGATGGATTGGTCTGATAGATAAGTCTGATGGATTGATTACATGCATTTTTGAAACTATGATATGGGATTTCAAGTTTTACGAAGTGTATGCGCATTATATGGAGTGCATAAATGCTATAGTTTAAACTAATTGGCATAAAAGCTAATTAGTTTTTTATTTTTAAAATTTTTAAATGGTTAAAATTTATGTCCGCATATGGATACATCAGGTCACAATTGAATAAAAATATCATTCTTTAAATAAATAAGACCAATTTTGTTTTACAATATATAGATCTATTTATTGTTTAAAAATTAGATCAATTTGAACATCTTAAATGAATTTTTATGTATTATGTTATGTATTGTGCAAAAATATTATACATATCTTGCTACAGTACTATATATACTGATACATATACATATCTTGTAATACTATACATACCTTTTAATAATAATCTTCTAATAAAATATCTTTTAGTATAGAATTTTTTGAAATAGTTATTATTCTGAAGACAAAGAAACAGATAACATTTCCCACATTTTACTCTTGATTTTCCTTTGCATCCTTTCATATGTGCCATCCAGATTGATGTACCCTAATAACAAATTCTGGCCGATTTGCAAATCCATCATAGCGAACCTCACTTTTGGGAATAATTATTCTTCCCTTTTTTTAGATGTAGATTCAATGGATGATTGCTCTGATTTTCGTGGTCTTCAAAAAGTAGACTTTTCCTTTTCAAATTTTATAACGACTTCAGTAAAGTAAAGGCAAAATTCGAGTAAATTCATTTGATCTCTTTTTGGAATTATGACGTATATTTTCGTTCATGTTTTTAAAGAACGGAAATTAAAGTTAATAAAGCTTGAGACATATAAAAAATCAGCCGTGTCAATAAAAATCCCATTGCGTAAATGATCCACAGGAAAGAGAGACTCAATGAAAACTGAAATAAATGTAAGTGGCTTTTATTAATGAGAGGGAAAAATCACACTCTCGCGGGGTGACCCCCGGTAGAGACAAGATTCGTGCTTTACATCTTGACAGCAGAGCAGTCAGAGATAGAATGAATCGTGACCATCAGATATTATAGCCAAAATGCGTCGAGCTAAATGTGGTTGCCCTTGAGTTATTATAATCCCACAGATAAGTTCATAAAGAAAGTTTAAATTAAAAACGAGGCAACCGGAACGTTAATTTTGCTTTTAATACATCAACGTACAAATATTCATGCCAACATTGATTGATGAGAAAAATATTTCTAAAGGCATAACACAGATGTCAGACGCCGATTTTTAATATAAACAGAGCGTTACATTTTAAGCCGAAAAAGGACTTGTATTGACTATTAATTTGATAATGAATACAGTAAGTGGCTAAGTTATTGCGGCAAAGGAGCATATGATTTAAAAATATCTTTCTATGTATTCTCTGATCAAACGAAATTATGCTCGCACAGATAATGATTTTAGGAAGAGAAATGATTTGTTTTTGATTTATTTTATTAACGGCCTCGGATGAGCATGAAAACCTACGTAACTGAAATTTAACGCAAAGAGAAAAGAGATAAATATATTCTTTTTAGAAAGTAAAAGGGAGGTTTAATTAATTTGAAATTGCGAAAGATAATTTAAATTTTAAACTTGAGAATTTAATTTTTTTAAAAGGGATCTAACAATAATATGTGATGTCATGTTACTTTCGACATCACAGGAATATTAAAGGATCTACAATCTCTTATATACAAAACCCAACTATTTACCGTAAATAAGTATAAAAAGTGAGCAAAGATCCGAACTGGCTATTTACGTGTTCGCATAGAAATGCGATAACAAGCAATGAACTTATCATTTTGATTGATTCCACCCATATGTACTCTCTATATTCTTATTATAGCTAGTCTGGTTACCGTAGCATGAACCCTATTGAAAATGAAATTTCTAGCATCATTAATTACTTTATTTACATAACGACAATTCTCGATGGAATGTCGGAATTGTCTTTATTCCGACAATTGTATTAATTGTCGGAATTGTGCTGTTGAAATGGAAGGACAAGAATTGTAAGACAATTCTTGTCCTTCCATTTCAACACCACAATTTTATCATCTGATCTAGTAAACTCAGTCTACTCACCACGTTTCATTGCACTGTCTTTCACAGCATGCATTTTGTTTGCAACATCACCTATTCTATTAGTCATGACTGTCCCAGTAGACAGAATTCCCTTTGAAAGAAGATATTCAGCTTTTTTCACTACAGTGAAATATCTGTCAGTGAATACAACTCTACTTTCATTTATGGGTATACTCTCTCTCAGTTATTATTATTATTATTATTATTATTATTATTTATTTATTTATTTATTTATTTATTTTTTTTTTTTGACAACTGCTCCACCAAGCTCTATGTCTTTCATAATCTTGTACAAGAACGGCACTTTTTTCCTGTGTACAAGAGAAAATCCAGTACAATACCATCACTTGAAGCAAAAACAAAATTTTTATACCCCAGGGGTTGGATTTCGAAGGAAGATATTGTCGGAGTCACATTTCCCCGAAAACGGGATATTATGTTCAATTGAGCTAAATTTTGTCCCAAGAATTTGAAAACAGGCATTTCTAATTGCATTTAGTAAAGTACGTACTCTCCATAGGCGATATTCGGTGTAAGAAGAATGTATTACAGAATCAGCAAAGTGTAAATTTGATCGCAAAAGGAAGTACCTATCTCTTTGCATTGCATTTGTCACTAATGGTATGAGTGAAGACTTTTTTGACTAATACATGCGGGCTTATAGAATACTAAACACTGTACAATATTTCAAACGTATTAGAAATTTTTAAAGTTACAAAAGATATGACATATTTTAGCAGTAAATTCAGTATATTACTTCATATTATTTTTAAAAACTGAAAAAAAACCCTTTTAAATTGTTTTGTAAGACTAAATTTAATAAATTATTCATTCCTAAAAAAATTTGTTAATAGCCAAGTGTACGCAATAGTTACACAGAAAATTAGTTTCTTTAGCTGGAAATCTATATTATAAAGGCCAAACGTATCTGTGCGTAACGCATACGTCATTTTGCGAATGACAACACTTTCCCCTGCAATTTCAGTTTTGCAATTTTCGCTACTGCAAATTTTACACTTATAAACATCGCGCATTTTAAATTTTTAAATCGTCGTATAGAGAAAAAAATTTACTTTTAAATGCAATTTGTTTGAAAATTGTATCTCAATTTATTTATGAATTATTAATTTTTTTTATAGTTTTTAGTACGAATTTTGTAATTGTGGCAACAAAAATACGCCATTTTATCTTAAAATTGATAAAAACTGAAATAAAAATATCATGTCAAAAGAAATTTTGAATAAAAAAAAGAATACAAATGAATGATTTCTGATAAAACATGGACCTATTATAGAAGTAAGCATGGGCGTAACTGCATAATTTTTCTAGGGGGGGGGGGGCATGGTCTCAACTCTTTGATAATTTCCAAAGGATAAAAGTAAACATTTTTATTAAAACTAGGGATGCACCGAATATTCGGTATTCAGCCATGTTATCGAATATTCGGTAAGGTTGAAATTCGGTTTGGCTGAATATCAAAATTTTCGGCTGAATCCAAAACTTGATAAAACTTTTTAAAACATTGTTTTAAAAACTTCACAATTTCTACTTTTAACTGTCAATTTATAAATATGTTTAAAATAATTAGAAAGAAAATCATATTTGAATAAAGTAGAATTTTTTACATTATTTATTTGCTATTTGTAAATTATAACTTAAGAAAATTAACCATGAGAAGAATTAAAATGGTGATTTATGAGGATTCTGCTTAGGAATAAATGATGTACAGATGCAAGTTCCTAAAGTTTGTTTAGTAAATAATCTTTTTCTTGCTTTTCCCAAATAAAAGTCCTTAAACAAGAAAGAAAAACTTTTGAGATTAGTAATAGCCATCAAGGCAGACAATTTTTGTTCATGAAACCATAATCATAATCATCTTACTAAGTCATATATAAATACATTGTATTTCATCTCACTCTAGGTCAAACTTGTGTTTTCGTTTGTTGCTTTAACAATAAATAAGATACTATAACTATATTTTCAACTCACACGCTTTGATTTCTGTAAAATATATGATATGATGAGAAAGGTGGAAAATGCCACCATTCGCAACAAAAGAACTATGAGCTAGGCATTCCTTTATTTTGAATTAAGTTGAAAGTATTTGTACTTTATACTGAAAAAAAAATTCTGCCTTGAGCTATATAAAAAGGACAATTATGAGATTGTAAAGTTTTTCTTTGACCATTTTTTCATTATTTCTCTTTGATTTTAAAATGTTTGTTTAATTCATAGAAGAAATCATGAAATTAAAAATCTTATTAATTAAAAAAGTCTCATAAATGTGCTTTTTAAATAACTCAAGCAGATTTTTTTTCAATACTAAATGCTCTTATAAAAAGCTTTTATTTATCAAAATGTAAGTTTCTTTTATTAAATATTACGTAAAATTGTTTTAAAAAGCAACCTTTTAATACCTTTAAACTTTGAAATATAAAAAGAATTTGAAACCGAATATTCGGTATTCCGTCCAACAATTACTATTCGGCTAGCAGAATATTCGATATTCGGTTCACCTATAAGCCGAATATTCGGCATTCGGTATTCTGTCAAAATCACTGTTCGGTGCATCTCTAATTAAAACTAATAATGCTCAACAGAAAACTCCCCTTTGATACATTCCTGGGTACTGGTTCTTTCAGACATATTGTCGATCAAAGAAACTAGTCAGACAGAACTTTCTTCTATTTTATACTTTTTTATTGCTCCACATAATTTTTTTTTTCAATAAATGTTTCAAATGGGGGAGAAAGAAAAAATTTCATACTGAAGTCTAATCAGTTTTTAATATGCCTAAAATCGTGAAAATATTTGACTTATTACAAATATGAAAATTAAACCAAAATAGAATAATTAGATGATTTAATATGCTTTTTTCTTCAACTGCTATCACGCTCCTACCCCGTCTTGGAAATTGTATAAAATTCGTATTCACAACGCCACCTGCAAACCGATTTTTCTGCAAAATTTCCTCCGATACTTATTGTATAATTTTTTTAAATAAAATAAATGTTACATACATCTGAATAGTAAATTTTGTTAAAAATTTTGCTTTATGTCCTTCTGCAAATGGCAACACTTACAAATTTTAAATAAAATTTTAGTTTTACAATTTTCTGCACTGCAAATTTGTAAACTTAGAAATATCGCACATTTTCCATTTTTGCACCGTCGTATAGGAAAAAAAACCTTTTAAATGCAATTTGTTCGAAAGCTGTTTCTTAATTTGTTTTTGAGTTATTATTATTATTTTTTTTTTTTTTGTAGTTTTTAATACTTTTTTTTGTCATTGTAAGTATTCCATAAATGCGGACATCACAAGGATTCAGATATATATATATATTATAGAATGGTCGAGTCTTGACTCAAAATAGAAAAGCAGTTTCTAACGGACACATACATTTATTGACAGACGAACAGGACACAAAATAAACAAAAAAAAATAAAACAGGTAAATTCTTCGTCACTTTACAAAATACTACTTTAAAAATCACTTAACAATTCGTCGTAAAAACTATCGTCATTTTTATTCTTCGAAATATCCTCTTGGTTTTTAATCAACGTCGTTCATCGTTGTCGAAAAACATTCTATTTTCTTCTCGCTCTTTTCACTCCCGGCCACACAGCTTGGAAGCTTCGCGTTTCTTAATTAATCTCGTGCCGGCGTTTCGGAGAGTCCGATGCAGGTGCAACAGAGAGAGAGTGCGAGAGTATATCCCACATGCGGCCGTCCTGACATCTGGCGCTGCCGCAGCGACATGTGATCTTATAGAATCTGAAAAGAAACAAAAACAAAAACAAAAAAAAGTAACTGTTCTTAAAAAAAAAAATAGAGTTCGTTTTCACCCGAGAAAGATCAGTCGTCGTTTTTCTGAAATGATGTAACATCGTATGAAAATGTTCTTTAAAATTGTTGACTTTTAAAATGATCAGACATACACATTAAAGATAAGGAAAAAAAAATAAAGTTTCAGTTATCGTCATGCCAAGGCTTCATGTATTCAGCACACGAACTAGTACTGATCGGTCCTTCAGTTGATGAGATTTTCTCTACGTCGTAGG
Organism: Maratus speculifer; assembly: GCA_964019185.1. Classification (NCBI taxonomy): domain Eukaryota; kingdom Metazoa; phylum Arthropoda; class Arachnida; order Araneae; family Salticidae; genus Maratus; species Maratus speculifer. The sequence continues at coordinate 184,421,086 of OZ025298.1, read as the reverse complement.
TGTCGTTAGACTTCACTTTGGTTACTTTATATGGACCTAGGAATTTAGATTTCAATTTTAGCCCTGGTCCTTGTTGGGTTCTTTTAATTGCTACGAGGTCTCCAAGGTTATATTTCCGGGGTTTCTTACGTCTTAAATTATAATGCTTGCGATTTTCTTGTTGAATTTCCAGAATATTCTTCTTAGCTTCTTTTCGGAGTTCTTCTCTATCTTTCATGAATTGTTCTTCGACTGCACTGTTCAGGAGTTCAATAATTTGTAAATCTTCTTTCTGTTTCATTTTTGTACCAAATAGTATTTCAAAGGGTGTTCTCTTAATGCTTCGTTGGTAAGTTGAATTAATGACTTGTTGAACTTTAGGAACATATTTAAACCATTTGGTCGGTTCGTCTTTGGACATTTTAGAGATTACTGAAATTATGATGGAATTAAGTCGCTCCACTTGACCATTAGTACGGGGAAGGCCAGTTGTTATTGTCTCATGTTTTATATTTTCATTTTGGCAATAATCAGCAAATTCTTTACTTGTAAATGCAGGACCTTTATCGCTAATAATTTTGGAAGGGTTGCCAAAAGTATAACTTTGTTGTTGCAGTTTCGAAATGACTTCGGCAGAAGAAGTAGTTTTACAGGGATATAGCCACACGAATTTGGTAAATGAATCTATTAAAGACAAAATATGTTTATAGTTTTTGTTAGTTGATTCGAGAGGGCCTAGATGATCAATGTGGTAAGTTTGGAGGGGAGTCTCCTCTTTGTGTAAGGGATGTAACTCACCTTCTTATTTTCCACGTTTCCGATTATATAAAAGGCATGTTACACAATTTGCTATAACTTTATCAATCTTATTTGCCATATTAGGGATAAAAAATTCTTCATTAAGGAGTTCTTCACAACGTTTGCGTCCGAAGTGTCCTTTGTCTTGAACGTGTTTAATGACGTTTAGCTGCATTTCATCCGGCACAACTACCAGATCGTAACCTTTATGATTTTTATAAAGAACGTTATTTTTGAGGAAATAATTGTCATATGGCTTTGTTTTCAAAATTTCTTTGATGGCCTGTATATGTTCGTCAGTGTTCTGTGATTGTATGATTTTGGAAGTAAAACTGTCTTGAATGGTCATACATACGGGATTTCTACTTAAAGCGTCGACGTGGCGCATACGTGTACCTTGTCTGTGTTCGATTGTGTAGTTATAATCAGCTAACATTAAAGCCCATCGAGCTATCTTGGTGCAAAGATCTTTTTTATTCATAGTTAGGGCAAATGCGTTGCAATCTGTGACTATCTTGAAAGGAATACCTAAAATATAAACACGAAATTTTTTAAGGGCTTCTATGACAGCCAAAACTTCTAATTCATAACTCGAATATTTACGCTCGGCATCTGTGGTTTTTTTGCTCATAAAATAGACAGGGTGAAATTGATTATCAATAGAAGACTTTTGAAGGAGGACTGCTCCGTACCCTCATAGCATGCATGTTCACAGTGACGTCACAATGACGTCACTGTGAGTCACCTTGGTCACATCACATCTGTGACGAAAATGCCACCACTCAGTGACGTCACATTGTGACTAAGATGTGACTTTCTAAAAAAATTTTCACAGTTCGTCACAATGTTAATGTCAAAGTAGTCACAAATGACACACTTTTCACAAATTGGTCACATTGTGACGTCACAAAGTGGTCACAATGTGACGTCACAAAAAAGCTCTAAAACGGCCATAACGACTTCACATTTTAGTCACTGTGACTTCACATCGACGTCACGTGACGTCACATCGACAATCGCTGGTCACAAAGTCACAATGTGACTTCACAACGACGTTGCAGTGACGTCACCATGTCTTACGGGTAACCATCGATAGAAGCATCGCAATGAACTTCTGTTTCATTACTAGGGTTATAAATGCTTAAAACAGGACCTGAAGCAAGAATGTGTTTCAACTGATTAAATGCATTTCGCTGCTGGTCACCGAAGTGAAATTTAGTGTCCTTTCTAAGGAGATCTGTTAAGGGCTTAGCTATTAAAGAATAATCTTGGATAAATTTACGAAAATATGAGGTTAGTCCGACAAATGAATGTACATCTTTTACACTTTTAGGTTCCGGAAAATTTAGAACAGCTTTAGTTTTGGAGGGAGATGGATGTAGTTGACCATTTTTAATGTGGTAACCCAGAAAATCAATTTCTCGCTGTAAAAAGTGGCATTTTTTTAGATTCAGTTCCAAACCATATTCGGATGCAGTTGTAAGAACGCGTTGTAATTTCTGGAGTCCTTCGGCTTCGTCTTCAGACGGTAGTATAAAATCATCCATGTACACGATAAGTACTTTTTCATTAATGAGATCGCGAAAAACATTATAGATATATCTCTGAAAAACTAAGGGAGCATCGCTAAGGCCATAATTCATGTATAGAAATTCAAATTGACCAGAATGTGTTACAAAAGAAGTGTATTTTCGGCTATTTTCTTCTACTTCGACATGAAAAAATGCATTTTTAAGATCAAGAGTTGTAAATACTTTTGCAGAGTGCAACTGATCAATAATGTCATCGATTACTGGGAGGGGAAAACGTTGTTTATGTGTTTTAGCATTTAGCTTTCTATAGTCAACACATAATCTATACGAACCATCTTTCTTTTTTACGAGGACAATGGGTGATGAAAAATTACTGGTACTTTTTCGGATAATTCCCTTTTCAAGCCATTCAGAAATTTGTTTTTCGACAAATTCTTTCTCTATAGGAGCTAGGCGTCTGGGAGGACAAGTGACAGGAATTTCGTCTTTCAGATGAATTGATAATTTTACATCGGTAGTCTTTACTTTTCGAGGGGAATAATTTTGAATAAGTTCCGCAATTTTTGAACGTATAGTTTTATCGGTAATGTGAGATAAATCAAGATTAATATCGTCTAATACTTGAGCAACATTAATCAGAAAATTATTTGAGATATATTCATTTTGCTTGATTTTTTGCATCGAAATATTATTTTGAGAAACTGTTAAAATACTTTGCTGTATAACATCTGTACCAATAATAAAATCAAAAGATATGGAATAATCTGGTACTACATAAACATTAGTGGTGTAATTAAAATCATCTATAGTAATATCCGTAGAGAAAAAACCCAGGGGTTTGATCATAGTATTTCCTAATCCAGTTAATGTGACTGTTGAATGTTCGAGGTTCGAAACCGTTGGGAGTTTGCGATAAATACTTTCTTTTAACAGACTTCTTTCACTTCCCGTATCGATCAAAGAAAGAACATTTACTGACGAAATAATTACTTGTTTGGTCATAAAAGTATTCGATGTAATGGTGGAAATATTGGATGTTTCAGGCTTATTTCTAGATTTCCTTGGTTGATCACATTGAGCCGACTTATGGCCAAAATTCGAACAATTGAAGCAGCGAGGGCCTTTGTCTTTATGCCTACATTGGCTACTTTTATGGTTGGCTAGACCACAATTAAAGCAGAGAAGATCAGGTTTTGGACGAAAAGATTTCTCTTTCAACGGCATTTCTGGTTTAGATCTACGAAATTTAGTGTTCTCATAGTCATGCCGAATTTTATCATAAATTTTGAGCTTTTGTTTAAATTCTACTATAGATTGGCAGCCATATAATATTGATTTTCGAAAAACAGGGTCGGGTATACCGTTAATAATATACTGCATCAGTGCTGAATCTTCGATATTACCGCGCGAACATAATTGTTTCATTACGAGAAAATATTCTTCAAGAGATTCATTTTCTTGTAATTTTCGTTTATTTAACATGTCATGTAACTCAGCAGAATTATAAGTAATGCCAAATTCAGAAATTAAAAGTTGTTTAAGTTTTTCATACGAGTTAATGTGAAATTCTGTTTGTACTAACAGCTGGGCTTTTCCTCGTAAGGATCGTTTAGCAAAAACAAATTTATGAAATTCTGATAAATTGAGCATGCTAGCGACATCGTCAAAATTACTTAACCAAATATTTATGTCTTGAAAAGAACTACCATCAAAAGGCGGTATAACGCTTTCAACATCATTAAAATTAATAGTAGATGGCAAAAAACTTTGAACTGGAAATTGCTTGCTTTTATCAAAATTTGATGATTCAGTATTACTTGCAGTGTCCTTATTCAATGTAGAATTATGTGAAGATATTTCAGGTTCCGAATCGGTATCACTTTCGTTTTGGATAATGTTAGCTTGGAGTGAATTCAAGTCTGAAAGATATGTGACTAATCTGATTGCAAGTTCAGTTAAAGAACCTTCATTTGAGATACAGAGTAAATTACAAATTGTAATTAAATCGTTTAAAGAAAAATCTGCTTGAACTTTCGTAACTTTATTTTTGAATTCAGTGCTGGTCGTTTCGAAATCGAAACCAGTGAAGTCACGAATTCTTTTTCGATTTGAGCGATCACCATCAGTGTCGAACAATAATTTATGAAGTAATTTAATTTTATTAGTACGTTCATTTTTAAATGCAAGTTCCAGTTCTTTGATGTCGACTAGCTTCATAGTAAATATAAAATATGGAATAATTGACTCACCCGCAAAATGATATCCGGCTTGAATCTGAAGAAAAAATATCTAGTTCATAACAATGAGCAAAAATGGTAAGTGGGCACTTCTGGCACCACTTTATAGGATGGTCGAGTCTTGACTCAAAATAGAAAAGCAGTTTCTAACGGACACATACATTTATTGACAGACGAACAGGACACAAAATAAACAAAAAAAAAATAAAACAGGTAAATTCTTCGTCACTTTACAAAATACTACTTTAAAAATCACTTAACAATTCGTCGTAAAAACTATCGTCATTTTTATTCTTCGAAATATCCTCTTGGTTTTTAATCAACGTCGTTCATCGTTGTCGAAAAACATTCTATTTTCTTCTCGCTCTTTTCACTCCCGGCCACACAGCTTGGAAGCTTTGCGTTTCTTAATTAATCTCGTGCCGGCGTTTCGGAGAGTCCGATGCAGGTGCAACAGAGAGAGAGTGCGAGAGTATATCCCACAATATCGAGTATACTCGACTGATAATAACAACCATTTTCCAAATGGATCAGAAAAAAGTTAATTGCAATCAGTGGCGCAGCCAGAATTTGGTTTTAATGGGGGTTTTGAGTTTCTAATAAAGGTGATTGTCGGTCATTTGAAACGCCGGTTAATATAATAGTTCTAATTAGAATCATAAAGCATCTGTGTGGCAGGAAGTCATCATTTTTTTTTTCTTTTAGCATATAATACGTCTCATAAAACTGATTTACATAGATTAACCTGACATCGATTATCCGTAATACGTGCGTTAATTTGACCCTGGTTTAATGAGTTTCGAACCAGAATTTTTTCAGAAATGAAAATAAGCAAGTTCCAGTAACAATCTTGAAATTAAATAAATAAAGATTCATGAAATATATTTTCTGGTTTGAAATGACGTTAACCTGGATCAAACTAATAACTATTACGGAAGATTAGTTGAAAGTTGGCAGCTATGGATTTAGTTTAAATATCCAATGTTTACTTAACTAATTCATATAATATGCACTTTACTTTAACAATTTTAAGTAGAGTTTTCACCATTTATTAAATCACTTTATTAAATGAAATCTGATTCAATAAAGCAGCGGATCCGAAATGCATCAAAACGCTTAAATATTAAGTTTGGCTTTGATTCATACAAGTGGCAATTAAGCGATCTTTCTTAGTTCTGGGAGGGGTTTTAACCCCAAAATCACCCCCTTGGCTGCGCCACTGACTGCAATACAATTTTTGAATAAATTACAATACAGTTTTAAAATAAATTACATTTGTAAATGCAGTAAACACTCTGTAATTCCGACTCTGTGTAGGAAAGAAATCTGTCGAACTTTGAAAGTTTTTCAACTCCCTGTGAATCTATAGACATAGACTAAAATTTGTCTAAGGCGGAATACTGTCTACTGCAGAAAAGTTTCTTGATTCCGATGGATTCAGCCTTAGACAGAGTTTACTGTACATTTTTTCTCCCATTAAACGTCATAAAAATTGAAAATATGCATGGTTTAAAAGTTAAAAAAATTACAGTAGAATCGAAATTTAATTGCCTGCTGTTGCCACTTACATACAGACTCATTTGCACTTTATAATAGACTAACTGACCCGCCCAGCGTTGAGTGGGGCCCGTTATAATGACCTTAAACAAAAATCAATTTTTAATGTTTTCTTTTTTTATCTTTTGAAAATTTTTTAAATGAACCAAAATTCAGGGATCTTATTGATTTCCGCAGCGACTAGTGTGTTTCGAAAAGACCCTCTTTCGAAACGAAACTATAGGATTTGGAACTCCACAACCGAAAGCGGACTGCACTGGAAGTGCTCGGCTTGCGTTTCGTAAAAATCAAGTCCATAAAATACGAAAAAATAATGCACCATTAATGTTCGAAAAAGCTATTAGCTGAAGCTAACATAAAATTTCATAATTGTCATCTGCCAAATTGTTATCTAAGTTGAATGAGCCAAATCTCATTGAAATTAGGCCTTTAGAACTAAATGAATGCCTCCCAAAACGGTTGAAGGCTCTCCTTGTTATTTTTCACAAATTTCTTTTAACATTAAGACGATATTTAATAAACGACTGAAATCTCTTAGCTAAAATTACCTTCAAAGTAAAGCAAATTTTAATCTACAGCTGTAGTGAGTAAAAATATTTGCCCAAAAAGGTGATTAATTAATGTTAAAAAAAGTAGTAGCTGAAGTAAAAAGAAGGACCGGTCCTAGAGTCCAGGATGTTAATTAGGATATTGTTAATGATGATGAAGAAGCTAGAAGACGCTAAAACTATGTTACAGAAAATTGCAATTAAATCGGATTGCTTTTCAAAAAGCTGCAAAAAAATCTCAAAGAAGGAGATTAATATTCAAAACTAATGGTAGCTGAAGTCTGAGAAATATTTTTATCATCCATGTAGTAGCTGGATGACCTTAAAAGTTGTTAGAAAAAAAAAAAAAAAAGCCTGTGAATCAGACAATTTTAAAAGGAGTTATAACAAAGGGGGCCAACTGATAGTTAAGAGTAGAGTCCTAACATGAAAACTTGTTAAATGGTTATAGTTTTCAACACTTTAGTTCTTCAGTTAGTTAAAATTAAGCATATTATGTATTAATCATTAGAATGAAATTTTAAAAACATGCAGAAAAAGAACGACAAAACTTAGAACAGAGTGCAAGTGTCCCAGTAAAAATGTAAGGGTTTTGGTCCAAGGAGAGGGATCTAAAACTCAATTTTAAATGTTTGCATTGAAAATGTGAGAAAATTAAGACATGAAAAACTTATGCCACACACACACACACACACGCACACACACACACAAAAAAAAAAAAAAAAAAAAAAAAAAAAAAAAAAAAATCAAGGGGTCCGGATAGGATTTATGTTATTGTAGGGTGCTCCAGACTGTTAAGGGGAATATAGAAACGTTAAAATAACTACATTGAAAAAGGCACCAAAAATGAGAATCTAATTATAAGGAGGGGGGGGGCTGGGATTTATAAACAATTTATAATACAAAAACTTCAGAGGGCCCACGTATCCCCAAGGTGTCAGGGATTTAACTGGCATTTAGTTGCGTATAAAGATACTTTTTAAAATAATCGGCGGACGCTAGAATATTGTTATAGAAAAATGCATGCAACTCGGATCATTTTCCAAAAAAGCTGCACCAAGGGCTCCAAGAAAGTGATTGTAATTCAAAATTGATGAAGCTGAAGTTTAAAATTTTTTTTGACTTTCATGTAGTAGCTGGGGGACCTAAGAAGTTATTAGGAAAAAAAAAAGATAGTCAATCGGACCATTTTTAAAGGAGTTATAATAAGGGTCCCAAAAGGAGCCACCTGATAGTTAAAAGCAGGGCTCTAGCATTGAAACCTATTAAAATATCTCAGTATCTATCACCCCTCGCTCTTGAAAACATACTTAGGAATGAAAAATTAGATAAATATTTATGAAGATTAGGTAAAAATATACAATAACAATAAAAATTTCGTTGATATAAAATAAAATCTTTGAACAAAATTAATGAAAAAACACCATACCCTTGAAAATTATATGTTCTTTAAATGGATGATGGTAGCAGGTAGCCCACCCGTTCTATGTACAAGTAATTCACAGTGAATGTTTTAAGCCAACGCAAAACGGTTTAGACTATCTTTGAGACTAGGGAAGACCAGGACCTGCTTTCTACACGTAACTTCCTAGAATTTAGTTCGAAGAGAAGGAAGCTAGACTTTGTTTGGTTCTACCAACAAGATCAAGCACAATCCATACAAAAGAAAAGCCAGAGTTGCCTTATCGGAAATACGTCCTGCTTCCCCTTCTAGCTTCAGGCATGAAAGTATCGAGACGTTCTGTGTTCCAAAGCACAAAGAATCAGTCTTATATGTGGCATATCTGTTGTTGTTTATCATTTACGAGACACTGAGTCTGCCCCCCCCCCTCTTAAATAATGGCATAGAAAACTAATAGTTGCGTTTTATTCGGTTTTGTTAATATTATTTGTCATTTATATTTGTCGTTAATATTATTTGTCATTTTTTCGAAAAATAGTCGTATTTTCACTATAAAATATTTCTAGGGGGCTCAGGCAGAATTCTAGGGGGGTTCAGGACCCCCCTGGACCCCCCTTCCTACGCCCATGGAAGTAAGATTAAAGAGGTGAAGATTTGTGAATCATCAGATATCCGATTTGTTTTGCCGAGTGTCTTGAATATTGTTTTTGCTGCGTTTGTGTAATATTCCGTCCTAATGACGTCATGTGCATATACTTTTCTATAAATGTTGTTTAAGACTGGATCCGCAAAAATGGAATGCTTTTAGCAGATGCAAATAACGTTTTTATATATTTAAAAAAGCAAGTGATTTTAAAATGATCAAATTAAAATATTATGAGAAGTGCGTATGTAAATTTTGAGACGATGAAAATAATGACGGGTTTAGATTTCCATTTCATATGGGAATTCTATGATCATGTTCATTAGGAATATTTTTTTTTTCATTCGCTTTATACCAAACATAAGAGCCTCAACTGATAATTTTGTAATAATAACTGACCTTTATTATACTCTAATAATTACATATGCGATTAAATTAAATTTTAATAATTTAGACAACTAAGTTTTATAAAAACAGTTTTTTAGCTTACAATAATATTTGTTTGAGACTTAGACTGATCAATCTAAGATGCATGTTTTACTGTTATTAATTTTGTGGGTTTATTATAAATCAATGAAACAATTCCTTCCTAAACATTTTCTTTCGTCGAAATTCGACGGGTTCCACCTCGTGTATAGTAAAGACCCATTGTACCCAAATGGGTACAACATATTTACAGATGTTTCCAAAATCCATGCACATATGAACAACATTTATAAACAATTCCAAATCATTTTTAAAGCATTATAATTTATAAAAAATGCAATATTTTTTAAAAATTGACTCACAAATTTGCATTATTTACATACTTTGACGTGAAGTCGTTGGTAAATTGCTTATGTTATCCATCTTGGAAATGTTTCATTTTGAAAGTCACGTGGTTCCTCCTTATGTAAACATATAGCACATATATTAGTAATATAGGATACTGTGATGTATAGATAATGTGCATGTGACGTGACGCACCCGAAAAAGGATGTATTTCTCGAACTTCTGGTTGGCAAAAATAATAATTCTTGGAGAGTTAGTAATTTATGACGTATTATTTCCTGCGCATAATACAATAAAATGAAATTTATTATATCGACGTGAAAATTACATTTAGTTAAGAATTTTCTGATGCAGTTTAATTCGAATTTTTGCTAACCGCAAGTTGAGCTGTCGCGAAAACAGCTAGTTTGTTTACAAACATGCACATTATCTATCTGAATGGCGATAGCAGAAATTTACGTATTTATTATTAAGTTTTGGGAGTAATTTTGCCTTTTGCTTTAATCTACCCAAATGGGTACTCCAGGAATGAAGAGGTTAAAACGCTTGATACGGAAGCTGATATATCGGATGAAACAAAGAAATAGCTTGTAAGTTTGTTATGTTTGTTATGGAAAGCACAAATATTCAGATATCAGTTAATTGCACTATATTTTATATACATATATTTCTTTTTAAAAAAAGGTGGTGGTGGGGGGGAGGGGGGGAAGGTATCTGTGGAGTCACATTGCCTTCTGCGATATAGTAATACACTCTACCTATAGGGAATGTGAGCAAACTACACCGGTCTTGTTTGGAAGAAATGCCTAAAGGCTGATCTTGATCTTCTATTAAAAACCAAGACTTAGATAAATATGGCTGATCATAGATAAATATGGTTGTATTTTTGGAACAGATAGTGAGAGAAAAGGCTATCTAGAGGTCCTGTGAATGTGAAATGATATTCTTCCTGCTCCTAAAGGTGTTTTGGAACTGATGTTATGTTCTTGTTTAAGAACATGTGTTATACCGACATGTGCTTGTCTTTTTAATAACCTCAGATGTGCAAGCATATCCAGAACATAGAATTCTTCTACGACGATGGAAAGGATTTAGACAAAGAATGTCAACCGATGATGATAGCAGTTAAAAAGATTCTGATTTCTGTTATTTATAAATTAACAGTATAAGTGCAATAGTTTCATTAGTATTATTTTTTTTTCTTGAATTGCTGTGTCTTATCCACATGGAAACAATGTGCATTAAAACACAAAACAAGATTTCGGTTTTCTTTCATCGCAAACGTCTTTTGAACTGTTTATTCAAATGAAAATGTTAATAATCATATTAATATAAAATCTTAAGAAAAATATAATTTGCATAACGTTTCATGTTTAACAATATTTGTTCTTTCCATTTTTTTTTCATTGGAATCTCTTTATGTGATAATGGTTAAAAAAGAAAAAAAAAATCATATGTATCTATGTGCGATAGATGGCACTCATCTTTTCAATATGGCGTCTATAAGCCACAACAAATTTCATGGTATTATAAAATGAACTCCTTGGACCATTGTGAAACCAAAAAGAAACAAGTTGGAAATTGCACGTGAACGTAGCAAATGAAGGTGCGTTCGTACGATAACGAAGTTTTAAAAATATTCAGATCTAGCTGATATAGTAGAGTGTACTTCGGATAGAGTATAGTAGTCGAAATCTTTGTGTTTCTGTAAATATGTAGAAAGTAATTTCTATTACAGCTCAGCAACGTATATCTTATTCATAAAATGTGAAATAGTTGAATATAATTAAAACACGCCCCAAACAATGTTTCCCCGTGTAGCATTATGTAGTGGAATACTTTTGTGTGACCCTGTAATTTAATAATAAAAATTCTTCGCATCACAGATTGTACAGAATGCATATTACAGCATATATTTCTTAGATTCATGCCAATTCTATTATGTTCGAATGAGTGTAACATCATAAAAATGCATTTGAAACTTTTTTCCCATTGACCGTAATGTAATGGAAATACCTTTGATTGTCCCTGTAAATGATCTGTGCATCCAACTTTCATAACATTTGAAATGACTCGATAAAATTACGTAATAATTATATGATTTAAATTTCAAACGATTAAAATGCATTTGAAATTTTTTCCCCATTAACCGTAATGTAACGGAATCCTTTTGATTGTCCCTGTAATTGATCTATGCATCCGATTTTCATAACATTTGAAATGACTCGACAAAATTACGCAATAATTCTATGTTTTAAATTTCAAATGATTAAAATGCATTTGAAACTTTTTTCCCCATTGACCGTAATGTAACGGAATCCTTTTGATTGTCCCTGTAATTGATTTATCCATCCGATTTTCATAAAATTTGAAATGACTCGACAAATTTATGGTATAATTATGTATTTTAAATTTCAAACGATTCGGTTGGGTAGTTTTTGCGTTGTTATATGCTGACGGACAGACAGACGGACAGACGGACGGACTGAACGAGAACAATAGGTGCTACGTATTTACATACTTACGAACGCACTTAAAAAGATATGTATCATCAAGTCCTCAGAGATGAAACCAAAAACTCTTTGACTTTTGGCTCAACGACTACTTCTGTTTTTGAAATAAAGCTATAGTGCACTCTTGTATATATACAGGGTGTTCCTAAACTCATGATACATACTCTAGGGGGTGATAGAACACATCAAGACGAGTAATAGTAAATAGGAAACCAAGGGTCCTAAACGTTTTCCAAAGGAGATATCCGCCATTAAAGTTTGGGGCCCAAAATTTCAAATAAACATAAAAAACGGAAAAAATTGGTCGATTGATTTACGGTTTTCACTAAAACTATTCTTTATGCCGGTATTTTCTTGAAAATAAATTATAAAGATAAATTTCGAAAAATGCCAATAGAGGGCGCTTTAACGAAAAACTATTTTTTGCCGTTTTTTTCTGCATCTCATTAAATGGTTTGGTAAACTTAGACTTAGACTTAAACTTAAATTTTGAGCTTTAAATATGAATACAAGTTAGGAATGGTTAAGTACCGTAAAATGGGGTGAATAGGAACACCGGGGTGAACAGGAACGAAACTTCCCGGCCATACAAATAAATTCATTATAAATATATGTGATGATATTTTTAATTGCCAATTTTTTTTATAAGAAGGTAATAACATTAAGAGTTGGAAAATTCAGTTTCGACATGTTGGCATGACTATTGGGGTGTTTTAAAAAGACTTCAGGAGGATCCTCAAAAACCTCATTTTTTCAACGTCTTTAAAACTTTGTCTGTAACTACAGTAGTTTTCGTATTCTAAACATAAGAGAGGGGATTTTTAATTAATGATAGTCCTGTAAACGATATGTTGTGTTAAATTCTACTTATTTCTAAATTACATAATGAAAAAATCAAAAATGGCTTGTAACATCAGAGGTTTAAGATTTACGGGGTGAATAGGAACACGTTTTCTCTCATGGTTTATTATTCTATACAGTAATAGTTTCATGTAATATATGAAAACATATGTATGAATATGTATTGTAACACTATTTCGTTTGTTTTAATTACTTGAAATTTCTAAAGGTGCCAGGAAATTACTTGGTTAAACAAAAAGTCAACACCTAATCCAACAGACGTGGAACACACACACACACACACACACACAAAAATAGCAAATTAGTTATAAAAATTGCACAGAATTATTCTCTGGCATCCACAACATTACACAAACATCTCAAACTAAAAAACCAATTAAAAAAGGAGAGGAATGCAAACAGTACTAAGGGCGGGGGATGAAGGCGTATTAGTAGATCGTATTAATACATGCAGCGATTGGGGCTAATCAATATTTTCACGTACCCAATGACTACTAGTAAAAGATAACACAGAATAGGGCTGAATTTGTATTTAATTCCACTTCTGCAATTCGAATATAATTTCTTAAAATAAATTTTAATGTTTCTTGATTTTAAAGTTGTTTTCTAATTTTTAAAAAGACATATCTTTACTTGTATATAAAATAAAGGCTTGATTTCACAGTAACCACGTATTCTTATTCCTCCCTTATCATTATTACCTGTTTTTATTAACCCTATTAAAGTGTGAATTGGAACAATTTAAGATTATAACATTTGTTCCGATTCACCCCTATCTGCGGGATGAATCGGAACACCATTAAAAAATTAAATAATATATACACAAACAGTAAAAATTTTTCGTTTTTGCTTAAAAAGTAAAGAACAAAACAAGATAGAAGTTTCTAGTAGAAAAATAAAAATAATAAAAAATCACTTGTTGCTTTTTTTTAACGTCAAAGTTGAAAAGTGTTCCGATTCACCCCATTTTACGGTAGCACAAACTGAACTGTGTTCAGAGGGTTCAAATTTCAAATGATTATAAAAAAAATGGAAAAATTGGTCGATTGATTTGCGATTTTTACTAAAACTATTCTTTATGTCGGTATTTTATTGAAAATAAATTATAACAATAAATTTCAAAAAATGCCGATAGTGGGCGCTTTAGACTTTGGATTAACGCACAACTATTTTTTGCCGTTATTTTTTGCATCTCATTAAATGGTTTCGTAGGCATAGATTTAAACTTAAGTTTTTAACTCAAAATCTGAATAGTTGGGAATGGTTAAGTAGCACAAACTGAACTGTGTTCAGAAGATTTACGGAAAAATTAGTCGATTCGTTTGCAGTTTTTGCTAAAACTACTCTTTAAATCAGGGTTTTCTTAAAATAAATTTTAAAGATAAATTTCACAAAATGCCGATAGAGGGCGCCTTAGACATTGGAGTAGCGTACAACTATTTTTAACCGTCATTTTTAAAAATCTCATTAAATGCTTTCAAATGCTTAGATTTAAATTTTGAGATCAAATTCTGAATAGTTGCGACTGTTTAAGTAGCGCAAAAGTGAACTGTGTTCGAGGGGGGGGGGGGGGGGGTTAAATTTCAACTCCTGAACACACTTCAGTTTGCGCTTCTTAACCTCTCCCAACGATTCAGAATTTGAGTTCAAAATTTAAGTTTAAATCTAAGATTTCGAAAACATTTAATAAGTTTTGGAAAGCATTTAATTAGATACAAAAATTAACGGTTAAAATTAGTTGTTAATTACTCTGAAGTTTAAGGCGCCCTCTAACGGAATTTTTTGAAATTTATCTTTAAAATTTATTTTCAAAAAGATACTGACTTAAAGAATAGTTTTATTTTAAACCGCAAACGAATTGACCAATTTTTCCGTTTATTATAATCATTTGAAATTTGAACCCTCTGAACACAGTTCAGTTTGTGCTACTTAACAACTTCCAATTATACAGTTTTGAGCTCAAAATTTAAATTTAAGCTTACGAAACAATTTAATGAGATGCAAAAAATCACGGCAAAAAATAGATTTTCATTACTTCAAAGTCTAAAGCGCCCTCTATCGGCATTTTTCGAAATTTATCTTTATAATTTATTTTCAAGAAAATGCAACATAAAGAATAGTTTTAGTGAAAACCGCAAATCAATGGACCAGTTTTTCCGGTTTTTATGTGTATTTGAAATTTTGGACCCCAAACTTTAATGGCGGCTTTCTCCTTTGGAAATCGTTTGGGACCCTTGGTTTCCTATTTACTATTACTCGTCTTGATGTGTTCTATCATCCCCTAGCTTATATACTATGAGTTTAGGGACACCCTGTATATATATATGTATGTGACATTTTACAGTTAGGGGGGCAGAAACATCATCGCCAGGTTTCCCTTTCTCCGCACAGAAGTCATGGCCAGCGAGACAAAAACAAAATAAATAAATGTAGAAGATCCAAATAATCACTCCTTGGCTGTTGCAAGTTCATTTTATTAAACTGTAGCTATAATAGAGAGAAAAGCTCCTTTTGCAGTCGACTTTTACCGAAACATCCAAATAAATTATTCCATCATTTACTACATCCAACCGTACTCATGGAAGAGAGAGCCCAAGAATCCGTCTTCCTACCATCTCTCGAGGCTTCCTCTTTTTAAATCTAAAAAGAAAATTCTAGAACATTCTTTAGTCTCAAACCACCACTCTTTTATGTAAACAGAACTCATACCCAGAGTCGAGATTAATTTTTGACAGATAGCACTTTTATTAAAAATATATATATATTTAACAAATTTATAATCGACTCAGAATTTTAAATATCTTAGGCAGACGATTTTTATAGATGATTAATTTTAAGAGAAAAAGAAAAGAAATGAGTTTATTGATATGCAAAATATCAAATGTTGACTGAGGGAAAATAAATAAATAGATAAAATAAAATAATGATATTTTTAAAAGGTATGGTTTTGGAATAAATTTAATGACTTTCTTAAAAAGGGTTGATAAAAACATAGAAAAAATGAGTTTTATTTGAATATTAAGAAATAAAGTTTAATTAAGAATATTTTTAATTTAGAGCCATCTTTTAAATTTACGCATACTGGAAATAATGTTTTTTAAGGCGAATTAAGAATTTATATAGTTTCCTTAAAGATTAAGACATTAGATCTAGAAACAAGATTTTAATTTAATAAGTTGAAGTAAGTACGGAATATTATTATAAGGAAATTAATATAGTATAAAGATTAGTTTTGGCGAAAAAAAAATTAAAATTTGTAATATGTATATACAGTCTTTTTTTTTTTTTTTTTTTTTTTTTTTTTTTTTGCGACCACACTAAGTTTTACATCCGTAATTAAAGGTATGAAAGCAGATTACAAACATTTTTTTTAATACACTCCTATCACAAATACTTTAGAGTAAAGTTTAAATAAAGTATGTAAACAACATCGCTTAGCATCTTTTATCCGGGCTTGTTTAATAATAGCAGAATCGGCTTGCGCCAGAATCTGCTGTTCCATAACATGAGTAAAAAATGCTCAATGCACCAGGAGTTTGTGATGTTATAGTATAGTTGGAATGAAGAAATTCGTAAGTCAAGTCAAGGCTACTTCCTTTTTTGTATAGAAATTCAAAGTCTAAACCCGTAATTCTAGAAGCAGAATTTATGTACGTATGCAGTCATCGAAAAGTCTGGAACCGGTCGAATAGCTCGAGAAATACTTATCAAAATAATTAGGATGAGCGAAGCGAATCTTCTACTAGGCCACTTAAATTACATTTTGTCGTACACTTTACAAAAAAACTATTCAATATTTTAACTTCAAATTAAATACAAAAATAAATTATGATCTGTAGATTTGCACAATATAATTTTTTTTATAGTAAAACGCTAAAAATGTATTATTTTAATTAATTTATTTTACATGCATTTCCGATACGGACGCATTTTAGCAAATAAATAAATAAAGAATATTGCCCAGTTAAACTGATGGCATTGAGCTCACAGGCTACGCATACTAATTGTACATTACAGCCTTATATTTTCAAGGGTTAATTCCGTTCGAAAAAAAAATATTAAGGAGGGAGGATCAGCTTTCCCCACTTCCCTCTTTTTATATTTAAACATTGAATCCCCTAAACTAATCAGGGACATGCTTTATCACATAAAAAATCTACATCCAAAATTCAGAGCAAATCGGAAAATTCTTAATTAAAAACCCATTTATATAATTTAAGAGGAGTTATCCCCCTATTTTATAATTAACCATTAAACATCCAAAAATGTTCATAGATTTGAACTAAATCTGATTATTCTGCATGAAAATCCCATTTATATAAATTAAAGGGATTGCGTATAGAACCCATGTTCCCCCTGTTTATACTTATCTAATGAATACCTAATACCAATCATCGAGACGCCTCATCAGAATGATCCTATATCAAAAATTTTGAACAAAAATCGATAATTCTGCTTGAAATACCCATTCATACCAACTAAGGGGAGGGGCATGAGCCCCCCATTCCCCCTCTTAAACATATCGAATGAACTCCAAAAACTAATCAGGGAAGCGCCTTATCAGGATATACCTATATACAAACGCGTATATTTTCAGAAAAAAATATAAATCATTGAGTAAGTAATTATAGATAGAATCATGATTAATTTAATAAATAAAATATGTTTTCATTATTCCGCAAAATCGTTTGCACAGATGACACTTAAACATTTTAAAAGAATTGTATTATGGATTTTTTTTTTTTTTTTTTTGGTAAAGTGGCAACAAAAAAATTGTAAACAAATAAACTTAATTGTCAAATTTGCTATATAAATGAAAAATTAAAAGAACTGCGTGAAGTTGTTGCCTCGATTCAAGCTCTTTATAAATGTACTAAAGCAAAGTTGGCCAATTCAGAAACGACAAATGGACTTTAACCATTTCTTACTTTATCATTTGGATCTAAAGTAATGTTATGTTCTTATTTGTGGACCGAAAATAGTTTAGTGAACGGAACTTTAGACTTTGTTGCACGTATCAAAGAAAATCACAAGCCTCCAGACCAGACATCGCGAATAATCATGGATAAATTAGAATACTACAGTAATTTAACATATAAGAATTGGTGCTTACCAATTCTCCCAATAATTAAATTCTGGAAAAATGGAAGCATAAATTGCTCAAGGAAAGAATTTTTTCTTCAGTTAGCTTTTTCTGTTACAATTCATAAATCCCAAGGTTTAACATTAGATGAAGCAGTTGTAGATATTGAGATATATAGACACCAGTTAGTTTAAAAACGTACTTGATAGTGAACTTCTTGACGTACTTGAGAGTGAAAATCCTTCAAAATCAAGCATTCAATAGAAATTTTCCTTACGAAAAATTCTACAATATCAAAAATTCTCATACGCTAACATGTATAAAAACGAAGAAATTAGAATAAAAAGTTTTACAGTTAAAAATTCATAGTATCAACGAGAGCAGATTTCAAATGTTTTTCCAGAAAATAGATTTTGAAGAAGTAACTTTCTTCAAGTTCTCTTCAAATATATTATTCTAAAATAGCTATCAAAGATGATTTGATGTTAATTGCAAAGATTGGAAACATGCATATTTCAAACAACTTTAAAAAACACCAGTAGCTACTGGAAATTGTAAAAACATCTTTAAAAGAGCTTTTAGTTGAAAATTTAAATATATTTTGTAAAAGTTTGCTTCGAAAATATTTTATTATGCCAGTCTTACATCATAAATAAAAAATTAAAATGCGCCAAAACACAAAATAACGTTTTTGTTTAATAAAGATGCAAAAATAATATTAAAAAATATTGTTACTTTCAAATATCTGTTTTATAAAATAATGCTTCGCGAATCCAAACAAAACATGGCTTTTGCTAGTAATAAAAATATGTCTTAAATATTTTTAATACGTTGTGTGCCACATCTGTCACTGGTGACTGACGCTGAACTTTCCGTTTGGGCTGCTTCAATCACCGATGACTGTCAATCTAAAATATGATATAAAAATTATACTGTTTCAAATAATTACTGATAATTTATTTAACAATTACTTCACTTTTATTTATTACAAGATTATATTTCCTTAATAGTAACTTAAAACAATGCAATTTTCAAATTTTATGTCATGTTTTACACTGTCAGTCACCGGTGACTGATGCGGATAAACAGAAATTCAGTGTCAGTCACCGTGGCTCTCAATTTGTTTAAAAAAATCTACTTGGTGTATTAAATTTGACTCCCTGGGGGTCAGAAGAGAGTCCAATTTTGATGGCTTGAGTAATAACTCCGGGATTTTATTTCAGATTCAGATTCTACGGACAAAAATACGTAACTTTTGTATTTAGCAAAAATAAACCTATACAAAATCGAAGTATAAACGATTTTGGACGTCGTATAAAAGATATATTTTTACATTAAAATGAATAGGAATGAATCGGGACCACATTAAAACGTCGTATAAATGTAAACGTCGTAGTAGTGATCGTCGTATAAACGATGCTTTACTGTATCTTAAGACGCTTTACTACAGCTTTTGAACAGGTAAGAGGAATTGTTCCAGGTTTTGCTGGAACAGTTCGTTTTTTCTTTCCAAAAGAAGCAGGAGCGTCCATCCCTAGAAAAGTTAATATATTCAATATAATTCAATGAGGAGATCTCAGTACCATTCAGGTGCTCACTCGTTAATTTAAAGTCTACATGGACGATTTACCACGTGATACAGTAACAACAAAATTATATTTAAAAAGTTCTAGTTAATTTTACTGGTGTGAGTTAAATATTTTTAACAAATTTTCATTTTATTTGGAAACTATATATTATACAAACTTTCAGGTTCAATTCCACGCGATTTTTTTAATGCATTATTATTATTAATGTTATTTAAGAGCTAAGCAACAATATCCTTAATTTTTACCAAGGAAAATCTGGTTTGATACTAAGGATCTAATGAAATTTCAAATACATCTTTTGTTGCTTCAATAAATATATTAATAGGAAAAAAAAAAAAAAAAAGAAAATCTAAACGAAGTCTATCATCTCGAGTCACTGATCAATTCTTCAATGATAATGTAGATATATTTAATAAAAATGATGTAGATATATTCTTTTTCTTTTTTAACAAAATACTTAAAAAAATGTTCGCTATGTGTTTTTTTTCTTTTTTTAATATTTTATCAGCAATTCTATAATTTGAATGATAAACTAGTGATGGGCGATTCTGGAAATTTTGAGAATCGATTAAAATCGATATCGTATAAAACAACATCGATCATAATAAAAATCGATTTCTCAGTTCTAGAATCGATACTAGAATCGATATTTCGATATTCAGGTTCACACAGAGAAGATCCAAATTACTAATTTCAAAACTTAGACAATCAGCAGTACCGTAATTACCGCCTCCCACCCCCCCCCAATCCCCATTTAGGAAGGCAAAAAATTAAGCTATTGCAGATTTTAAAGTCAGATAATAAGAATTTTAAATTTTAAAATGATTGTCATTTATGGTTGTCACTTACACAAAAACTTTGACAAATTTGAGAGAGATAACTCAACTAATAACAACAATGAGTAACTTGGCATTAAACTGAGTATAAAGAGTGCCAAGAGCATGTAACTAGGATGGGGAACAAGGAGTATAGACAAAAAAAAGACAAAAAAAACCTTTTTTTTTCTAATGCCAACCAAATGTTACACGAGATAGTCTGGAAGAACAAAAAATACGCTCCATTCCCAAGGGGGCAGGTAAACCCCACTCTTGACGGAAAGGCGACCATACCCCAAATGTATCTTTTGTCGAAGTTTCAAAATGAGGATTTACAATAAAATAGAACGAGAATTGGACTTTTTGAAAATTGCATGTATACTTTGAACGGCCCATTTAGTAAAGATTGGCGAGGAAGGGGGGGGGGGAGAGCTAGGGATTAGAACGGACGAACTTGAAAAAAAAACATAATTAACTAATAACTGAGCTTCTAAACAAAAATATAGTGTTTAACTTAGTGTTGAATTCATGGGGTGGCCCGCGGGGAACATGCACTCTTTGAAACTATAAAAAGTGCCAAGAGCATGTAACTAGGTGGAGAGAGGGGTAGTAACAGAAAAAAGAGGAGATAAAAGCTTTATAATGATATGTTACATGAGATGGTGTGGAAGAAACAAAAAATATGGTAAATCCCAAACGGACAGAAGGGCGACCCCGGCCCAAATGTATCTTTTGTTGAGGTTTCAAAATATGGATTTATAACAAAATAGAACGAGGATTAGACTTTTTTAAAATCGCAGTCATAATTTGAACTAACCTGTAAATTAATATTGGTGAGGAAGGGGGGGGGGGGGGCTAGGATGGGCGAACATGAAAAAAAAAAAAAATAGTGGTACTCTGAGAGTGCCGATAGAAGTGAAACCTTGAACAATTACGTGTGTATTTTTTGAATCGTTAGGATATATAATTTTGAATCGCCAGGAAATACTTTTAAATGAATAAAAAAAGGTTCTATAATATTAAAAAATATATTAATATCTATAAAAAAAACCGCGCGATACCATATATCCAGCTATTGTAGTTAACTCACTATAACTACTTTCTTACATTTTAAAACCCAATAAATGCACCAACCAAAATTAGACCATACTATCGATACCTTAATCCTTATCCAAATAAATCATTTTGTATTAATGCCTGTTACAATATCTGTAGATTACTTTTTGAATTATTCAAATCGGACATTCCATTCAAAAGATATTACGAATTTAAAGATGACAATCTAAAGAAATAATAGCGCTGCTGAGTACTCGGTGGCCAATAAGCTTAGGGATTACGTGTGCAATCAAACGATTGCGTGTTCGAACCCCCGTTTCGCTAATATGTATCAATGTTTTTTTTTGTTTGTTTTTTTTGAAGAAGTTTGAAAAATTAAAATTTTAACACATTATGGGTCCGTAACGTGACCTGAAATGATGGGAGAAAATTTCTTATGCTAGATTTGTAATCTATGAAGCATAAGCTTTCAATAGACATATTGTATCAAGAAATGAGAAAAAACCCCTCTGCCCCCCCCCCAAAAAAAAGGTCCTATAAGGAAAACCGGGAAACTGGAATAGCAAAAAGAACGGCGAGAAATGGTTAGCTGTACTAGAATTTTTCTCATCACTGTAACTCCTATAGAATCAAAGTTATAGCCTTTGAAAGATTGGAATGAAGTGAAGAAATAAGCAAAATTAGGTGAGTGATCGACAGGGGGGAGGGGTCCACAGCTCTGGGGGTGCCATGTAGCTTAAACTTTTAAGTTAAAATGGTAGAAAATTAAATGAGCGAAATTTTAAGGTGTATATTGGGGTAGGGTGAAAGCCCCTCCCCCTCAAATTTTTTTTGTTTCTTTTGAAGAAACAAAAAAATATGCCCCCCGGCAGGGCGCAGATAAACTCCAAACGGGCGGTAGGGCGACCCTTTATTTATCTTTTGTCAAGGATTTAAAATGTGGAACTAAAATAAAATAGACCGAGAATTGGACATTTTTAAAACTGTATGCATATTTCGAACGGCCCTGTAAATTAAAACCATGGAGCTAAGAAGGTATATGGAGGAGACATATCAATCTAGCATCATGGTAAGCCCCCACGCCGAAAAACCAATTCTTTCCCCTTCTTTCTTATCCGCCATGTTTGACTTTTACCTCAGTTGACTTGCGCCACGAGGAGCTTCCTCAATACGACGATCGGTAGCAGACGGAAAAAGTCAGCTTACCCAAATCAAATATGGCGGCCGCGGCGTTGTAACGGGGGGGGGGGTAGGAAAAGCTTCAAGTGACGTCACATATGTCTCCTTCATATACCTTCTTAGCTCCATAGTTAAAACTGACACGGAAGGGGGGGGATTAGAAGAGACGAGCGTGAAAAGTAAAACATAATAAACTAATACTTCAAATAACTGGACTTCTAAACAAAAATATAACGATTTAACCTAGTGTCGAATTAATGGGGTAGCCCGCAGGGGATTACCCCCCCCCCCAGAAGTTAAGAGATTGTATACCTTTTAATGCACAAATTGCGATTCCCCCTCTCTTACAAAGCTGCAAAACATTATGCTTTCCTCGCAGAAAAATACCTGGAGTCGCAGAAAAATACCTGCATTCAACACTCATTTAGCATTAAAAAAAAAAAAAAAAAAAAAAAAAAATCGAAATCGAATCTAAAGATCGACATCGAATCTAAAGATCGACATCGAATCTAAAGATCGACATCGAATCTAAAGATCGAAATCGAATCTAAAAATCGACATCGAATCTAAAGATCGACATCGAATCTAAAGATCGAAATCGAATCTAAAGATCGAAATGGAATCTAAAGATCGAAATCGAATCTCAAGACCGATCTTACGGGCGGAATCGATTTTGCATTTTTACTTTCTTTTGTAACTTTACAAGAAGAGAGTATTAGATTCGTGAAAAATTTTTACTTCCCGTTTTTGATGGATTTATATATTTTAGGTCTTTAACACGATTTCATGGTTTTTAAGAAATATCTGTCTGTGTGTGTGTATGTCACTCTGTGAGTCTATATACGGCAAAAATTTCTGACCGTTCTATCTCAAGAACAAATGCACGGAATTCCACAAAACTTTAGATTTAGTTTGACCTTGATATAAACTGAATCTAATTAATTTTTGGTGCATATAGCCTAACAGGTGGCGCTGCTATGCTGCATTTTTTGCGATTTGAGCAACAGCTATATCTGAATAACGAATGAACGGATTTTCATCACATTTTAGATCCAGTTAGTCCTTGACATGAATTGATGTTTTTTGCATTTTGATGTATATAGCTTCCCAGATGGCGCTGCTATACTGAATTTTTCACAATTTCCACTCAGCGCCATGTGAAAGGAGGGGGGTGGGCGAAAGGAAGCGGTCGTTCCCAGCACGGAAATTTAGGGGGCGCCAATTTTTTACTACTAACATCACTTCTAGCCTATCACAAGAAAAAGTTAATGGGGGGGGGGGCTAAATTGGAGCTTTGAACCGGGCGCAGTTCTCTTTTCGCACGCCCCTGTTTCCATTTCAGCTTTATCTTAAGAACTAATGCACGGACTTTCATAAAAATTTAGATGCAATTAGTCCTTGATATTATTTGATGCTAATTACATTTTGGTGGAAATCGCTTGAGAGATGGCGCTGCTATACTGCATTATTCATGATTAACGCAATAGCGCTATCTCAAGAACGAATTTTCATAAAAATTCAGATTCAGTAAATCTCTGACATAGATTAGTGTTATTTAGTTCTTGGTGTAAATTGCCCTACAGGTGGCGCTGATATGCTGCATTTTTTATGATTTCGCAATAGCTGTGTCTCGCGCTTTCATGGATTTTCATCAAAATTCAGATTCAGCTGGTACTTAATAAAAATTGATCCTGATCAATTTTTGGTGTACATCACTCAACAAAAAACGCTATTTTGCCGGGGGGGGGGGGGCTCTGAGGTTTCTTTAATTCTTCTATCTTAGAAACTAATACACTGAAATTTTTGAATTGGCACATCCGTCTATTTTATCTTCGACTTTTGAAAGAAAATGAAAATTATGTTACCTTCAGAGAAATCGATTAAAAATTTTTAAGTATCGATTAAATCGAGTTGGCCGTAGTATCGATTAAATCGATTTAAAATATCGAAATCGCCCATCACTATGATAAACGCATAAAATACTTTGCTTTCTCCCAATTAAAATTTTTCATTACAGTGCCTTTAAATTTTTAAAGTTTCAATTTAGTACTATTGAACTAAGGCAAGGCAGGAATCTAAGCATGGTCATATGATGTTCGCCACGAGAAACTAGTTTGAATCTTCACTTTATTTTCTATTTGACATTAAATATTAAAATCTAGTCACAGTACAAAGTGAGTGATTTTTTATCTTATTGATTTATGAGATACTTAGAGATATAGTTATGAGATACAGATACTTAGAAAGACATAACTTAGAAAATTAAATCCCATTAGACGTGAATATGTTTTATTATGAATAAAATAAATAAATCACTATCAGTTTATAGATAATGTTACTCTTATAGGAAAGTAAATTGGTACTTGCAAAGTATTGGTACTTAAATTTGGTACTTACACATCTTTTACAAACGTGCAAAATGCACTTTTATGAAGTATCCACATTTGACAGAACAGCTGTAGAACATCTATTTTAAATATAATAGATATTTTTAAACTTATATTGGCTCCTTGAGTAATCCTTGAGGAAAATTTTAGTATATTAATTATGCATTATTTTTAACTGAAATCTATCGAAAACGACATTTCTAATCAATTTAATACGAGAACTTTAGCACCCTTTCAAGCAGATCGGCTACAAAATTCAGAACAATACAAAAATGTATACAAAATTCAAGTAAAAGAAAAATGTTAATAAAATGAAAACAGTTGTTAATAGTTTTTTAGGGCAAAATAAGCATATAATGGTCCTTTTCTCATTATGGGATCAACGATGTTGCACAAATTGTAATTAAGAATTTCTCGTTCGACCTGTCAAAGCGATTTCACAATTTTTCTTGAGTACTTCAAGGTTCTGTTAAAATTGAGTAAAAGTAAACTTTTTTTTTTCTGTGGTTATGGATCGGAAAGAAATTATTTAACTCTTGGGGACGAGCGACCCGTATACGTACCCCTAAAAAGTGCTCAGAATCCTTGTTTATCCCCACTAGCAGTGATGGTAACCTCGTCATTGAAATTTTCCCTCGAAATTTCCCTCATGAGCTCAATTTTCCCCTCCAAATTTCCCTCGTGAGCTCAATTTTCCCCACACTGTTAAATTTAACAGTGCTGCCCTCTATCGGCAAATGATCAAAATATATTTTGTACTACTTTTCATTTTGGTTCTTCAAAACAAAAATCTTTCAATCAATCGAAGAACATAAGTGATTTAATAAACATAAACATAATATAAAAATAAATTTTTAAAGCAGTAATGATGATTATTTTTTTTTTTCAAAACTGTTATTCATTCATGAAAGTTCTATGAAACAGAAATTTATTTTAGTTATTTCTGTAGGATAAACTGGTTAGTGTTTAAAGTTAATTTTTCTATTCACACAATATTTATTCTCAAACGTAAAAAGTTTATTCTGATGAAAATAGACGCAGATTCCTTACAAAAAATTACAGAGATAATGTCAGTAAAAAAAATTGTGAAAAGTAATTTCCAAAATTATTTTTATCATATCAATAAAAAATAAACTTTACTCTAAGAGGAATTTTAGTGGCTCGGGGGGGGGGGGGGTAAGGAATATTATAGAATTCTGGGAAGGAAATTGCACTTTTTGATCACTGAAAACACAAAATCTCACATCTTCAGGAGGGGACATGTCATTGCTCCGGGGGGGGGGATGTCCTCCCTGGGCCACCTTTTGAATTCAACACTGCGTACACATATTTATATATATTTGCATATATAATATATATAAAGAAAAAGAGCATATTGTCTAAAACATAATATTATTAAATCAGACTATTAAAAATTTTCAATTAGATAATATATTGCTATTATTATTATTTACTTACATTATTGAAGTAATAGAAACTGCTCCTCATAAGTCACTGTTGAAGAAACTTTCGTGCTTCTTATTTTATAAAGTTTTTGGTTGGTGCTATTTACATTTAATCATATTTATTAATAAATTCAAAAATTAAATAAAAATGATCGGAGTCCTTTAATTTATAATATAATATTAAAGTTCTAGTAAAAAACGATATCCAAAGTTTTCTTCACAAACAGAAAGAAAAAAAAAAAAAACACAGTTCAAAAGTTGAATAAAAATGAATTAATTCTGGTTCCATCTTGTATGCAAAAATAGAAATATTATTCAGATTTGAGATTTGTAGATTTGTTCTTTCTTGAAAAGTTTTAAATGAGATTCTGTCACTTTAAAGTTGAAGCAATTTATATTTGAATCCTGGAATGAAGATCTTATTACAGCAACACCATTAAGAGCTTCATTCCCAAGCCGGTTCCTTTTTTTTGTCTTCACGTCATTTACAATGCTGAATATCCTTTCGGATTCTGCATTTGAATGAGGTAGCGATAAAATTAATTTAGAAAGTTTTCCAAGATTTGGAAATTTTAATTCATCACAAATATTTTTAATTCTGGAAATTTCTGCCCACATTTCATCAATTGGCAAACTGGATAACCGTTTTATTTCACCATCATCAAAAAATTGGGGAAGTGATCGCCATTCTACAGATAATTGGTTTTCATCCAGAAATTCCTTGAAGTATGCTCCCAGATTCTCCAAATCTTTGATTTTTTGTCTAGATGATGCGCTGAAAGCAATTTCTGGGGCAAGAAATTCCATATCTTTAAAAAGTTGGTTATTTAAAGGAAGCCTTTTTTGAATTTCTTCCACAACAGTAATATAAAACATCAAACATTTTTTCTTGACATTCAAAATTTCCGATTCTCCCATTTTTTTTAGAAAGGATTCGCATTCTGGTCCCACGTATATGCTTTCATAAGGCAAGAAATTATTCGGGCAATTAACATTTATATTCTCTATATCTTGCAATGCCCTTTCGTTCAAAAAATTTTGTCCAAAACACTTCAATAATCTTAAGGAGCTGGATGTTAATTTATGAATTAATGGATTTTTTGCTTGGAAAAGTGCATTGAATTCGTTGAAATAATTCAGTGCATACTTCAAAAATAACATGTATGCTTTTGTATACCAGTTGTTCAATTCAGCATATATAGATTCAGCATTCTTTAATTTATCTTCAAATGCAGCCACACGAAAAAAGTTTTCTAATACTGCCCAGTTTTCAACAATACGGTCTACACATTGGTGCATCGACAACCATCTAGTTAAACTAGGTTTGAGTATTTTCTTTTTCTCAGCACCTAAAAACTCCTGGATTTCTGTTAATTGAGCATTTCTTTTAGCACTTCCGGATACATAAGTAGAAATTTCTCTAATTAAATTTTCGGCTGATCTAGGCAATGCTTCGCAGGCGCGACTTGCAATGAGAGCAGCTGAATGGCAAATGCATCTTAATAAAATGACCTTTGGAGAATCTTCTCTTAACCTACTATAAAAAGAATTTTTATCTCCAATCATAACTTTTGCTCCATCGCATCCCAAACCGATAATATTTTTTAGCGGGATATTCTTATCTGTTAAATAAGCTTTGACAACCTTATAAATTTCTTCCGCTGAAAAATCTGACGAAGTTAAAGGAAATAATTTTAAAAGGTTTGTTTTAACAAGGGCTGTATCAGAAGCAACATATCGCACAAGTACACTCAAGAATTTTGTTGACGAAATATCAGTGCTTTCATCTGCGAGCAACGAAAAGGGTTGTTGTTTAATCTCACTTAAAATTTTCTCTGTTTCTGCCTCTGCTATTACATTTTCTACAATAAGTGTGCATTTCCTTCTTTTCATATGCATGTCTTTCAAAATTTTTGAATCGGAAGCAATTGATTTCATTAGCGGCAAAAGATGATCCACCACCTGGAATGCAACGTTATGTTCTGCAAAAAAAGTTGCAAGTTTTATTTCTCCTTCTTTAACCTTTTTTTCATGTACCTGTTCTTCGGAAAATGCAGCTGAATTGATAAATTTATTAATTGCTGGACTTTGTTTCACCTTGACTAATTTTTTATGCCTCCCTGTATCCGCGTGTTTTTGTAATTCGCTTTTTCCACAGAACAATATCGCATCGCATGCTGTACACTTACATCGATTTGAGTCTGATTCTATTGGTGTTAACCAACCTTTAAATTCTGATAGATGAAGCCATTCGTATTGAAATACTTTTTTTCTTACTTTCGATTTCTCTTTATCAGAAAAACTATTTTTCCTTTTAATATTGGTTGCCGCAACATTCGTGTCTTCTGCTTTATCCAAATTCATCGCTATAAAACACTAAAATGCAACTTTTGAGATACTACACTTTACACATTCTAGAAAAATTGGAACTAAAATCTAAAACTAAAAAACTGTTTTCGTTTTACGCTTTTCTCAAGCAAGCGAGCGATCGAAACCGAAAATAGCATAGAATAGTTCCGACTGACGTCATAACATTTTCCCCCCTTCCAAAAATCCCCCAGGTTTCTCTACTTTCATTGCTTGAGTTTTGAGCAATAAAAGATCGGTAATTTTGATTGGTTGGTGGAAAATTGGCGGCATGTGGTCACGTGGTTGAATCTGATCTATTAACTTTGAGAAGTTTAGTTGTATTACTGCTTCGAGAGTCAATGGAACGCAACAGCAGTATTCAGCGAAATAGTTACGATGCAATTTGCCAGGAATTTTGAAAAATAAGTCGAAAGAAAAGGTTTTCTAAAAAGTTTTGCAGAAAGAAAGGGAAAAAGCGCGTTTATGAGAGTGAAATGGGAAATTCTCAAATTTCCCACAAAACCTCAAGTTTCCCCTTTTCCCCACACAGCTCTATTTTCCCCACAGATGTGGGAATTTTCCCACAAGTTACCATCACTGCCCACTAGTAAAATTTACCTTATTTAATCGGAACATTTTCTCGATTTAATAAAAAACAAATTTCTGTTTTTAAATACCGGTGTTTTTAAATTTTTAAAATACCATACAATGATTTTTAAGAAAATAGGCTTTTTGTAATATTCAAAAATTATATATTTATCTCAAATATTAATACAATTTGCATCTGTATTCAAATCGCACAGCAAAGACTAAGCTCCGCCTACTTCATATAACTAGATTTTATTTATTTATTTATTTATTTTCTCAACGAATTCATATTATAATGACGACGGGCGGAGTTTAAATATAGAAAAACAGCTAGGGCGGAATACAGAAGCAAAAACATATTAATAGATTTCTGGAATACATTCCGTAAATTACTACTGGGGCATTTCCATTAACACTTGTATAAATCACTAGCTACGATTTTTACATACGAGCGTTTTAGAACGGAAGAAAGGTGACTTATTTTTTCAGAGATACCTCACTAATTGAAAAAGGTCCAGTAAATCTTTCGAAAATAACGGTGTCAACAAGCTTAGCAATTATTAGTAATGTGATTTACACTACAAGTGCTCATGAAAATATCATCTAATAACAAGATATTTTGGAGAATTTATTATTCACTAAAGAGGAATTTTTAACAAAGCAAAATCAGTAAAATATATTAAAAGGCACAAATATGCTTTAAGTAAATTTTTGTGATACAGCAATTCTAGTACCTTATGACTTCGATATTTATTATGGTTCATTCTTACTAATAATGATATAAAAATTTTAAGAAACGCAATGCTAATATTAAATAAAAAATATTTTCTTTTCATCATTTATTTTTCATCATTCAACAACATTTTTACCCGCGGCTCATTATGACTCCCAGAAGTTAAAATATGGGTCTTACAAATCGTAAATCTTACTCTTCAGAATTTTATGATAGATATTATTTTCTCCCGTGTAATGGTTGTGCTTAGCATATGTTTAATTATGTTATCCCTACTTTATTACCATGGGCTTCTCTTTTTACTCTTTTTGAAATAAATTTATAACGTATTATTAATTTCTAGTCTCCAGGGTTACTCTTAGGCATTAGCGCCAACTTTTATAGAATATTGGGCTGGCTCAAAATTTTTTGACTAAAATGACATGTACAGTAGGGTGGAGCGAAAAAAAATTTTTTTTGAAAATAAAAAACGGGTAGGTGTTAAAAGTTGTCTTTATACTAGTACATTAACTGCGTGAAATTTTACCGCTGAAAAAAAATGGCTTGAGTCTGCGCTTTTGCTCCAAAAATCGAAATTTTGAGTAAAATTTGTCATTTTTTGACATTCTTTCAAAAAAATTAAAAAATTCCTACAGAGCTGGTTAGTATTTAAAAGTGTTGCTTAGACCTTTATATTTATCTGCTTAACATATTTAAACTATAAAACAATATCTGTAGTCTGTATAATTGGAGCAAATCTGACAACTTTTTCTGAAAAATCAGCGTTAGCCTCTCTATTGGAGCATACAACGAAATGCTCTTTTAAATGCATTTCTTACCTAGCTGCTTTCAAAACTACTGTGTATATAACTCATTAGAGGTGGTTACATTATCCCACCAGTCTCAACTACCCAATCATCTAGGCCCAGTGTTTTATTTATGCATTGAATTGTTACTCTTTTCCCGAAGACAAGTATAAGATTTCGATATATCAAAGTAATTTATCTCTTCTTTGTATTCACTGACTTTGGATTATTTGGACTGCTGGTGTGACCTGCTGCACGTATATTTTTATACCATGTATAACAGAAGAGAAGCTGAGTAATGTATTGGGTATGTTCTTAATTGAGCCTATTCAGCAGTCTATTATCTTCATTAAATTTTCATGCAATTAATACATTATGATTGGAAGTTCTGTTACCACAGCATTTTTTCAATCAATTACATTTTATATATAATGATTCTCCTAAAAATTGATTGTATGAATTCAATTTTTAGTATGTCATCATTTACTGTACTTATTACATTGAATATATTTTGAGAAGCTGCCTGCTTAATATTATGACGATCGTCACAGAGGATTGCAAACAAAATTTGCGATTAAAACAACAATATTTCTAAAGAAGTTTTAGTATGTTTTATGTCGTTTCCTGTGTTGTTCTAGTAATTTCTAATAAGATTTTAGATCTATTATTTAGGTGTGTAGTACATTTGGATAAAACATCCCGCGATATAAACTTGGATTATACATTTTGTGAGTGAACATATAGGCGCTGATTGCCAATCTGTGCTTATATAACGCGGAAAATTTTATTAACTTTATGAGCTGTCTTTTGTGTGAGATGTTTTCTAAACTCCTATTCCCCATTCTTTCTGAGAAATAGCTTTCCTTATAAATTAGCTTTGCAATCTCTGACAGAAATTTCTAGTCTGTTCTGAGTATCTTTTTCTCAATTTGAGAAAATAATTTTTCAAAATTATTCTGTTTTATATAAAAAAAAAAAAATTACAATATGTCATGATAGATATCATGACATGTTTTTGTTCCCTCATTTTTCCACATATTTTATCTAAATATGATGTTTAAAATCCATATTTTTACGTAATCTTTATTTTCAGTACAATATTTTTCTCTTTTCAATAATATTTTATTTATAGTTCTTTCTTTTGTACTTAACGAGCGCATAGCGTAGTCTTATTCATTGCATTTCAGAGTTTTACGATTGTTCAGATTTGACCGACTTATCGCTTTATTCATGCCGTACATCTGCGCTTATTGTGCGGGAGAATTTTCCCTCCTCACGGCGAATGCCGTACGCGCGCATTCTTTTTTCCGTTTCGTTATCGCTCTTTTTGGCGAGAGCTCTCCTCCTTGTTGGCCAGCTTCTTGGCGTGTTTTTTTTTTCTCCGCGTGCCGAGCGCGCACGAAAAATTTGAAAAGTCAGTTCGGGGATAAGCGTCATGTAGCGATGAGGGCTATCTTAGAACTCCCGGGAGCACGCGTTTTTTTTTTCATTTTATTTACCTCCCGGCTACGACAAATAATTCTTTAGCCGCAATGGCCTCAACTACATTTTTTTTTGTAAAAAAAAAGGATCGATAAAATTTTATTTTAAATTTTTTTTCTTCAAGATCGAGAGAATGAAGATTTATAAAATGTAAAACATCCAGTTTTATCAACGTGGCACTGAAGACCTATTCAAGCTCTCCAATAAAAGATGTCATTTTCTTCTTTAAAAATATTTACTCAAGATATCTGTGCGATTACTTTTTCTTGTGTGCATGATGAAAATTTTGTATCTCAAGGTAAGAATTTACTGTTTCCTTTGTGTGCCCGTTAGAAACCTGGTATGTGATAT
Organism: Maratus speculifer; assembly: GCA_964019185.1. NCBI lineage: Eukaryota > Metazoa > Arthropoda > Arachnida > Araneae > Salticidae > Maratus > Maratus speculifer. The sequence goes on along the minus strand of OZ025298.1, from coordinate 184,388,403 downwards.
TCCACTATTACGATCGAGAATTTGGCTAAAAACTTTTTCCAATAATTCACAATAATCAAATCATCATCCAGAATTTAAGTTTATAAACAAGTTACTATGACACAATAGGAAGTGAATAGTACGTAGGCAAAGATTTTCCTTATTAATCCGGTGAATCCATGTAGCTTAGAACGTTTTATATCGACTTATCTAATAACTGGCGCAGAGGAAATTCACTGGAGTTGAAGTAGCGAATGATTCAATATTTTACACAATTCTAAGCTTACCCTATGCAAAATGGTTCACAGTAACAAATAAAATTCTCCTAATTTTAAATGAGCACTTATAGTCGATTAGAATCCGTACATTCCCTCATAAAGTACTATGTATTATATGTTTATGCCCAGGACATTTCACCATCAAATGTTGTCCACTCATAAAAAGAAGATCTAAAAGTTAATAGGAAATTACCTGGACACGAAAACACTTAGAAAACGGCATAAAAATAATGCAAAAAAAAAAGTTATTTACAACAGCGGTTGCTTTACACATGGAGAACCAATTTTCATTGCAATTCTCGCTGATGATCACCATCACGTTAAACAGCTCGCTTCTCAACATGTAAAAAATGCAAAAGTAGAATAAATGATGGCATATTTATAGTTGAACTATCTGAAATCATCTTTGAAGCACATCATTACGTAAAAAAAAAAAAAAAAAAAAAAAAAAAAAAAAAAATACAATTTACTGAAAAAATGTTGTGGTAACAGAACTTCCAATCACTATTCATCAACTGAATGTAAGTTTGATAAATATAATAGATGGCCGAATAGATCCCTTTAATAGATTCCCGTGCATTACTCTGCTTGTCATTTTTTGTATAAACTGTAAAAATATACCTGAAGATAGTTACAGCAGTATGTGGATGCAAAGAACAGATAAACAAGGTGGAAGCATCGAAAACATGCCAAATTTTTATAAAGAAAATCACAAATCAATGTATAAATAAAACACTGTACTAAGATGATCGAATAGTTGGACTGGGTGGTATAGGAAATATAGCCACCTCCACGACGCATGTCCAAGGTAGTTTTGAAAACAAGAGCTGTATTAAAAACAACAATTCGTTGTATGACCCAATAGAGTGGTAATGCTGTTTTTTTACTAAAAGTTGACTGTTTTGCTCCATCTATAGGGAATAAACATATTGTTTTATAGTTTAAATATGTTAAGCAGATAAATATAAAGGTCTAAGCAACACTTTTAAATACTAACCAGCTCTGTAGGAATTTTTTGATTTTTTTGAAAAAATGTCAAAAAATGCCAAATTTTACCCAAAATTTCGATTTTGGAGCAAAAGCGCAGACTCAAGCCATTTTTTTTCAGCGGTAAAATTTCACGCAGTTGATGTACTAGTATAAAGGTAACTTTTGGCACCTACCCGTTTTTGATTTTCAAAAAAAAAAAAAAAAAAAAAAAAAAAAAACTTTCGCTCCACCCTAATGTACACTGTACAGTACCACCCTTTTTAGTGCGTATGTTTGTAAAGGGGCGGGGAGGGAGCAAATGACTAAAGCGGATAATTCGAAGTTAAAATATTGTTTTTCCAAGTAAAATATAAAATTTTTATAATTTAATTTAATTATATTATTATATCTTTCTAGTAAGCACATTAATATTATTATAAATAGCATAAAAATTGCTAACTACTGAAAGTGCATAAAACTAGATTTAAAAAAAAAAAAAAAAAAAAAAAAAAAAAAAAAAAAAAAAAACAAGAATTTAGAGTATTATTGATTAAAACAGATGGCAAGAATTCTGTTTTTGAGAAAAATTTAATTATACATCTGCTAAAGTAGCTACTGGTGCTTCTGTAAGTCTATTTGGTCTAATTGATGGCCTTACTATTTTTGAAATAAAATTATTTTGAAAACATGGATAAATACAAATTTTATTCCCGCGACTAAATAAATGGCTAACGAAATTAATCAATTGAAATTAGGTGGGCGGTGAAATAAGCTTATTGGGTGAGCTCTGGCCCCATGGGCTCGCTTAATATAATAACCTTATAATATTAACCCGTATAATTTGGCACCACTGCCCTTAGTTTTTTTTAATGACTGTGTGTTCCATCTTTTTATTGTTCGATGCTGCCAATAAGTAGCAAAAAATAATGTAAATTCAACGATATCTTTGAAATCTATTCGAATTTTTAGGAATTTGAACTTTATAAAAGCACAATGTGAAAACTGTCAAATAAAATGACATAGAATAGAATATTTTAAGGAATGTAGCACAAATGTTGCTTTCAGAAAAACTTTTTTTTTTTTTTTTTTTTTTTTTTTTTTTTTTTTTTTTGTATAAAACATCTGAAAAAATATCTACAAAATTTCTTTCGGTAAACATCGATTCTGTTGATGCTTATAACATCGATGAAGTAGTAGCAACACTAATGATATTATCCATTTATTTCTAGCAAAGAAGATTCAACGAGTTTATTTTGTTATTATTAAACTATTTGAATTCAGACGATTTTTATAAACGATTAATATTAAGAGAAAAAGAAAAGAAATGAATTTATTGATATGCACAAAATTAAATGTTGACTGAGGGAAAATAAATAAATAGATAAAATAAAATAATCATTTTTTTTTTAAAGGTATGGTTTTGGAATAAATTTAATAAGACTTTAAAAAGGGTTGATAAAAACATAGAAAAAAAATGAGTTTTATTTGAATATTAAGAAATAAAGTTTAATTAAGAATATTTTTAATTTAGAGCCATCTTTTAAATTTACGCATACTGGAAATAATGTTTTTTAAGGTGAATTGAGAATTTATATCGTTTCCATAAAGATTAAGACATTAGATCTAGAAACAAGATTTTAATTTAATAAGTTGAAGTAAGTACGGAATATTATTATAAGGAAATTAATATAGTATAAAGGTTAGTTTTGGCGAAAAAAAATTTTAAATTTGTAATATGTATATATACTCTTTTTTTTTTTTTTTTTTTTTGTGACCACACTAAGTTTTACATCCGTAATTAAAGGGATGAATGCAGATTATAAATATTTTTTTTAATATACTCCCATCACAAATACTTTAGAGTAAAGTTTAAATAAAGTATGTAAACAACATCGTTTAGCATCTTTTATCCGGACTTGTTTAATAGTTGCAGAATCGGCTTGCGCCAGAATCTGCTGTTTCATAACATGAGTAAAAAATTCCCAATTCACCAGAAGTTTGTGATGTTATAGTTGGAATGAAGAAATTCGTAAGTCAAGTCACTAGCCCTTCAATGACAAACACACTCTCTATGAGGCAGGATAATTCCATTTTTTAGCAGGTGGGGAAAGGTAGGAGGGAGTGACCGCGGCATGCGGTTGCGGTACGAAGGGAATGATTGTAGTAGGATTTGTTTTGATCTATTGGTGTGGAAAAAAAAAAACAAAAAAAAAACACAGTTTGATTACATAGTTTTTGAACAATAGCATCTGCTAATTTCATACATTTCCGAACAAAAATAAATTAAAACTTATGACATAAAGTTGCCCTTTCGGATATGAAAACAGCCTTAAAAATGAAAAGAAAACTCAAAATATGAAGTCGAATATGGGGACATTGAAAAATTGGGTGCTAGCGAAGCACCTGTTTACTTTTAACTAAAATATACAATAAGATATATTTAAATCGTCTATTGCATAATCGAATCCACTATTTAGATTTGACAAAAAATGGGGGGGGGGGGGGGAATCAAGATAAGGCTCATTTGAGACATAATAGAAAAATGTCTCATTAAAATGCGTAAAAAGATATAGTATTAATTTTTAGTTTAGACATTTAAAAGTAATGTGTATTATAACGAAAGCCTGTGTATTGAGTCTGGTGGCTGTTTAAATGTTTTAGTGCATGACAACTTTTGTAACTCTGCTTTCCATTTTAAGAAGAATATTTTCAGTAGTCTAAAAAGCTGATAAATATGGCTTGGTTTATTTTGTGTCGATCGATTATCTACTTTGGGATACAGGCCCTGGGGGGAGGCCCTTCGTGGGGCTCTTTCTAAGGGAACCTAACCCGTATTTATGCAAGGTTCGAAGAAAATCACGGAAACTCCGAATGGTTAGGCCGACGGCCGCGATTGGGTTCGAATGCAGCACCTGCCGTCTACCAATTGAGAGGTCAGAACCTCTCGGCCACGCTAATAAATATGTATTTCTATTCAGTTTATTTTATTGTCGCCCTTTTTTTTTTTTTTAATCTGGCAGTTTCAGGGGAGAAGTGTCAAATGAAAATACACAATACTTCTTGAAACACGTAAAGACTCTACTGCTAAATTCAAATCATTCCAGGAATTCTTTGTAAAAAACTTTATTTGAGAAAAAGATAATTGTTCGTGCAGTGTTCTAACAGAAAAATTAGATATTTGAGATTGCAAATTTTTCAAATTATTTTGAATAACCATCTGAAAGCATATTATATTCATGAAACTAAACCATATATTTATTTATAGTACTAGTAATCAAAAGATTGCTTATTAAGATTTTCAAGGTATTATTGTTTCACTAAGTGGATAATTTCATTAATGGTTTATAAAACATAGCTTTTAATAAAAATGTTTACATTTTAAATGATTTCAATTTTCTATATAACTGATTCTAATTATTTAATTTAAATTATTTTTAAAACCAGTTATAATACTTATATATTCAACAATGTTTACTTTTTTCAATATGTATGCATGTATGTGCAATAAGAAAATATATATACATATATTAAAAAAAACAAACAAACAAACAAACAAAAAAAAAAAAAACAGGTTTTAATGGGGTTTTACCAACTCTGTTATAAAGATAGAAAAAAGTGAAAAATCCTGAAGGGGATGGGAAGTCTAGTTTTTTTCTTTTGAATTTTTCCTTAAATTAGTACTTCATAATTATTACTTAGGATGTATCTGATTACAAAATAAAATCAAAACAATTCGAAAGCTCGTAAATAAAGTTGGACGATTATTAATTTATCTACTTTTTTTAGAGGGGAGGGGAGGAACAAATGACACAATTTTAAGATAGTTTAAAGTTAAAGAATTATAAAATCTAATGCAAAAAATTTCAGTAATATGGCTTTAGCTATGTTACTTACTTTTATTTTGCGCCAATTTTAAGATCGTTTAAAATTAAAGAATTATGACACCAAATACGAAAAAATGTTAGTAATTTGCGTTACGTTACTTTTACGATACGTTACTTTTATATATATATATATATATATATATATATATATATATATATATATATATATATATATATATATAAATCTTGCTCCAATTTCATTTCTGCAATTTTGATAAGGAAATCATTGCAGTTTATTATCATATTATCACTGCAGTTAAACTAGATAAAATTAGTGAGATTTAAATTTTAAAAATTCGATTTCAATTTAACAACAACAACAAAAGAAGACTTTGTCTTCTTTTATTTAATAACCAAATAATAAATAAAACATAAAACAAAAATGGCATCTTCAATGTTCCGCTAATGTATTTTAATTCTATCAAAATAATAATAAAAATATGTCTTAAATATTTTTGTGTGCCACATCTGTCACTGGTAACTGACGCTGAACTTTCCGTTTGGGCTGCTTCAATCACCGATGTCAATCTAAAATATGATATAAAAAAATTATACTGTTTCAAATAATTACTGATAATTTATTTAACATTTACTTCACTTTTATTTATTACAGGATTATATTTCCCTAATAGTTACTTAAAACAATGCAATTTTCAAATTTTATGTCATGTTTTACACTGTCAGTCACCGGTGACTGATGCGGCCTAAACAGAAATTCAGTGTCAGTCACCGTGGCTCTAAATTTGTTTAAAAAAATCTACGTGGTGATATCAAATTTTACCCCCTGGGGGTCAGAAGAGAGTCTAATTTTGATGGCTTGAGTAATAACTCCGGGCTTTTATTTCAGATTCAGATTCCACGGACAAAAGTACGTAACTTTTGTATTTAACATTTTTTTTTCGCATCGTTGATTATGGTCTAGTTGAGCAAATTCGACTGACATATATTTTGATTTCACCAACCAGGTTTGTCGTATCGAAATCTGATAGACCAGAGCTTTTGACGTCAAAATAGCCATCTTTAGCAGAAACAGTGTTTCTGGAAAACCATCAGTGGCGATTATTTCGTTTTGCTTTTTATGTTTTTTCTAAAAAAAAAAAAAAGAAATATATTAAACTAGACTTCTGGTTGCTTTTTTTAAACAAATCCAATCAATCATTTCTAAATATTAACCTGCGTATTTTGATCTTTTATGATGAAAGTGTAAATATGCACCTCCCTTCTCGAACAAAAAAAGGATAAACTTCATTATTTGGGGCGGGGGTTGTTGATATTCTGCGTTTCAATGGCCTCTTGTCGTCTTTTAAAAAGTCATTTTATTCGGGGGGGGGGGGGGGCTAATAAGGATGTATATTTTTTAAAAATAAATTATTACTATAGAATTACATGTAGGAAAAACATTTAAAAAACCCCACATAATATCTCTTTGTTCTTGTTGAATAAAGGACGAGGAAGTAACATAAATTTCAGGTGGGGATGGGATTATCAGTTTTGCTAATTGATTAGTTAATGCAACTACAAAATAACAAGTAGGGCAAATATTTTTTCAATATATTTCTAACTAGCAAAAACCATACTTAGTTTGGATTCGTGAATTATTATTTCATAAGATAAATATTTGAAAGTAAAATGATATATTTTTTAAATTATTTTTGCATTTTTATTAAACAAAAACGTTATTTTAATTTGCAGAAATGTAAATTCAGCCAAATAGCTTAAATTTTTTTTTGGAATTTTTTATTTATGATAGAAGACTGGTATAAATAAAAAAAAAATTCGAAGCAAAATTACACAAAATATTAATTAATTTTATTTGTTTACAATTCTTTTATTGCCACTTCACGTAAAAAAAAAAAAAAAAAAAAAAAAAAAAAAAAACTTTTGACTTCAAAGATGCCGTTTTTTTGCAGAAACAGTGTTCCTCGAAAACCGTCAGAGGCGATTATTCCGATTCTGTTTTATATGTTTTTTCTATAAGATATAATAAAAATATATTAAACTAGTTTTCTGTTTGCATATATATTTTTTCTTTTTTGATCCTGCCAATCATTTCTAAAGATTAACCAGCGTATTTTGATCTTTTAACGTGTAAATATGCACCTTTTTTCCCGAACGGAAAAAGGATAATATTCATTACTTGGGGGCGGAGTGTGTTGACATTCTGCGTTTCAATAGTTTCAGTATTCTTTTAACAAAATCCTTTTATTCGAAAGCAGATGACAATGTACGTTATTTATATATAAATTATTGCAATAGAATAAAATGCAGGAAAAATATCTAAAAGAGAAGCCCCACACAATAACTTTTTGTGCTTGTTGAGCAACGTATGAGGAAGTAGCGTAAATTTCAGATGCGGATGGGATTATAAATTTTGATGATTGATTAGTTACTGGAACAACAAAAGAACAAGTTGGTCAGAAATTCTTTAAATATTCCTAATAAATATAATAATTGTTTTGTAAATTAATGAATTTCTCAATTTAACAGTTATTTATAATTTTAAATTTAATAATTTTAAACAATTGAAAATTTTTAATCTTGTTAACATTTTAGTTTAAAATATAATTTAACTCTAAATTCTGTTGACTATTTTCTCCGAGAGAAGACAGTTTAATTTTCATACGGGAAAAATAATGTATATAGAAAATTGTTTATTTATTTATTTATTATTACAAATAAACAACAAATGTAAAAAAATGTATGAACAAAAGTACTGTAGAACAAATTAAAATAAAATTGGTTTATTTCCTACATTTTTTTTAGCCTTAGAAGGGATATTTATTAAAGTAGACTCCCTCAAATCCGCACAGCCTGGGACCAGAGATTGTGCGGATTTTAGAATTTTGCGGATTTCTGGTCATTGCTTTGTTTAAAATTTTTTAACAGTAATTTGAGTGCAATTAATAGTGCATTCAGGACTATAATGAATACTTACAATATAATAAAATATTAAAATAAGTAATAAACTAAAATAATAAAAATTTAGATTTTTTTAAAATGATTTTACTAATATGATTTTACTAATTTTAAATGATGTTACTAATAGCAAAGGTCAAGGTAATAATCCATAGTATAGTGTATGATTATATATTCATTATAAAGATTAAATGTATTTTTCCAGAATTATTCAACAAAACTTGCTTCATAAAAGTACATTACTAATTCACATAAAACTCATAAAATAAGTTTTTTTTTTTTAAAGTTTAGCCAGGTTTAATAACCAAAAAATCTTGATTAATGCATATATATATTTGGTAAGAAGATTGTGATTACCAGTGATATCAGCAATATCTTGAATTTTTTCCAAAAAAATTATTCTTCCTTCATGAAAAATATATGAATAGAGTATTATTGAGAAAGTTACAAATTAAAAAATACATGGAATTGATACAAAACTAAAAAAAATCAAATTTTATCCCAATATCTGATTTGAAATTTTCATTGTTTACATCCATTATATGTGTGTGGATTTTAGAGAGTTGCAAATTTCTGGTTTGCAGATTTGAGGGAGTCTACTGTACTATATTTCTTTTAGTTTGTTCTACATTTAGTGCTTAGTTTTTGTTAAAAATACGTTAATACATTTGTCCATTAAAAATAAAAATAAAATTTATTAATTTGTAAACACTCATTATAAACAAAGCTGTAACAAAAATATTTGCAATTTAAAATTGAAAGTAGTCTAAAATTTATTTAGATTTCTTACTAACGGAACCTAAATTCTTAGTTTATTTTAAAAATTGTATTGTATGATTATTATATATATTTGTTACTTATAATTTACAAAACATTAACATTAAATACAGAACTAATTGGATGAAATATATTAATAAATGCCCTTTCTCGGGCTTAAAATATGTAGAAAGTAAATTAATATGTTTTTAATTTTTTAAGCCAACTATATTATAGTTGATGTGTTTTGTCCAATTTCTTATTTTATTGTAATAAAAAATAAATGAACAAATTTCTACATTATCTTTCCGTTATGAAAATGTTTCTTTGGAGTCGGTTTCTTAGCAATATGTAATGGGTGATGACACTCTGAAAAAGAATGATAAAACAATAAAATAATTAAGTTTTTTTTCCTTTTTTTTTCTCCGTCGAGAATAGACGTAGTGATGGCCGCATTATTTTCTACGAAATTCTTTATATTTAGAAGAATTTTTATTGGAATAGGACAGCGGTTCTGGCGACCCACTGGTGGGCCGCAGCAGTTGTTTTGGTGGGTCGCGGAACAATCGAAGTTTGTCAACAAAATGATATTTTATTTTATCTGTTTAAAAAGATTTTACAATTTCATCAAGAAATAATATTTTAAGTGAAAATCCTTAATTTCCTTCTAGATATCTAGATTAATAAATGAAAAAAATATACGGAAATATCGCTTATGACAACACGCTTTTTTCTACTCTGCTGTTTTTGAAAAACAAGTACTGAGACAAACTGCGTGTTAATATACAGTAGAACCCCGCTAATTCGGACCCCGTTAATCCGGATCGGTTTGGTCAGTCTCTTTTTTCAAATTTGAGAAGCGATTGGCTAATTTCCATAACATTAATTTGTTTCATCGTCGTATTCTGAATAAAAAAACCTTTTCTGAAATCTTTTTGGAAGAATTGAGCAAAGTAAACATTTTTACTGTCTGTAAATATTCAATAAGTTTAACATAAAGATGATTTTCTGTAAGTATGTTTTGCTTTATTTCACTTTTTTCTAATTCTCCGGATAATCCGGATTTTCGATAATCCGGATTGGTCCGGTCCCAATTAATCCAAATTATCGGGGTTTTACTGTATATTCGAACTTGGTAAACACTAGTACCAGAAATCTCTTTGATTATAAAGTTATGTTTTCATAATAATTAAACATATTTTTAGCTATCTTTGTAGTTTGTGCATTGTTTTAATTGCTATTCACTTACATACATTCATATTACTTGATTTTGTTGTTAATGTCCCTTCGTACAAAAATTTGCGTTTTTCTTAGAATAGGATAGCCGAGCGTACAGAGATCGTACAAAAATTGTTATACTGAAATACAAATTTATCTTGGGTTGGTCGCAAATTTTTTTTTTTTTTTTTACTCAAAGGTGGGTAGCGAAATTTTTTTTCACTGAAAGTTGGGTCGCGTACATAGAAAGTTTGGGAACCGCTGGATTAGGAAATCAAAATGTCGTTGTTGATAAAGAAGAAGGCAAAAAGCAAAAAAAAAAAAAAAAAAAAAAAGTTACAATATGGGTAGACGCAAATTATCCGATATGGAAAAAAACGAATCCAAAGAAAAACGTCTTATGAAAGATTGTCTTTTATATAAAAAAAAATGAGGTCCGATTATCGAGTTCACCGATTACGAAATGTGCGACGATCATGAAAAAGGAAAGCATGTAATGTTAAACCAATTAATTGTAAAAAACTCCTTTTTTTCTTAATGTAGAATTTATTAAGTCTTAAATTTTAATCTTTGAAAAAATAATTTTCGAAATGGTTGTTGTGCTTTGTAAAGGTTTTTTTTTTTTTTTTTTTTTTTTTCAGATTTATATAATCTATAGATAAGTATGTAACTACATAGTATGCTAAAAGTTAGTTTAGATAATACATAGTACTCCTGAAAATTTCCATTCCCCAATTTCCGCCAACAAACGGCTGTTGTCGAAAATTTTTGTGCAACCCTATACAGAATATTTATACACACCAACTAATATTTAATCCAGCAATTATTGTTCGTAGGTTTCAATAGATCATTGTCGTTTTTTTTCTGCAGCCCGATTCTGTTCAGATTTCCTGAAAATAAATGATACATTGCATGCTCACCACCTTCTAAAGTAAGAATCTTCTAATATACTTCGGTGATATACATCCATTTCAATGTGTTTAAAATAGTGTAATATCATTAAAATACGCCGCAAACGATTTTTCCCTATAGACCGTAATGTAACTCAAAACTCTTGAGCGTCCATGTAAATGAACAGAAAATGCAACATACTTCATTTTCAAAACAGAATATATCATTCTGATACCCAATAACATATATCAATTTCATGACAATCTGATTACATTTATGTGAGCTAGAGCAGAACCGAATAGACAAGAGGGCAGACAGGCAAACAGAATTCATAAACATTTTTCAACTATATTGGAAAGCGTTAAAATATGTAACAAACCTTTGATTTTATCAAAACGCTTGTGATAGAAACAAGGCGACACGATGACATTATCGCAAAAAAATAGGATGGCCTCTTGCAGGAAACTTTCATCCTACAGTAGCTTAAGGGGCTAACCCAGTCAAATGAAAAGACCCATTCGCTAATGCTAATCCTATGGAAGAAATTCATAAAGATATCTCAGCTGTATTTTAATATTTTTAAATTATTTTTTTGCGTTGGACAGCTGTATGCAGGCCGGTTTTTTTTTCGATTTTTTTTACAGATATTTTTTATGCGGATGCTTTCATTTTTGGAACCAGTTTGGAAAGGGAAAGCACATCATGAAAATATCTGCAACTAAAATCGAATAAGTAAAAAACGGCCTGCATTCAGATCCATCTCAACTATCCACTGAAAAAAAAAAAAAAAAAAAAAAAAAATCATTTAAAAATATCGATCTTTATAAATTTCTCCCATAGGATTAGCATCAGCGAACGGGTCTTTTCATTTGACTGAAGTAGTCCCTTAACGTAGCTAAAATTAAGAAAGAGGAACTGACATATCCTTAAAATGGTGAAGCATGGACTGTAACCTGTTCGCAAGGTAAACACAGCAGAAAACTTCCACCAGTAAATTTAAGTAGAAAAATAAACACCTCATTAATGGAAAATTTCAAAAAATAATGGCAAAAACCGGTAATCATTTTTACTGATCGGAGTTTATTTCAGCGGTAGTAGTTCTGCCATATTATGACAACCAAGACAATCTCATCTCGGTGTCAGTGAAAAAATAATACTTATTCAAACTGACAATAAAAATACAGTGAAAACAGCAAAAATAAATAGAATTTTTTTTACCATAATTGTGGGAGATATTTTCCATCAGTAAGGTGCGAAAATGAGACAAAATCTTTAGTTCAAGATCACTGATGGAGATTATCACCAGCAGTAATCAGGAACTGTTGTTCCGATGCAAACGAAAGGCGCTCTCTATCGGCATTTTTTTTAAAAATTTATCTTTAAAATTTATTTTCAAGAAAATACTGATTTAAAGAGCAGTTTTAGCAAAAACCACAAACGAATCGACCAATTTTTCAGTTTTTTATAATCATTTGAAATTTGAAACTCTGAACACAGTTCAGTTTGCGCTACTTAACCACTCCCAATTATTCATATTTTGAGCTCAAAATTTAAGTTTAAGTCTAAGCTTCCAAAAACATTTAATGAGATGCAAGTAATAACGGCAAAAAATAGTTTTTCGTTACGCCAAAGTCTAAAGCGCCCTCTATCTGCATTTTTTGAAATTTATCTTTATAATATATTTTCATGAAAATATTGACATGAAGAATAGTTTTAGTGAAAACCGTAAATCAGTTGACCAATTTTTCCGTTTTATATGTTTATTTGAAATTTTGGACCCTAAACTTTAATGGCGCATATCTTCTTTGGAAGACGTTTGGAACCCTTATTTTCCCATTTAATATTGTTTGTCTTGTTGTGTACTATCACCCCTTAAAGTTTTGCCCAAGAGTTTAGATATACCCTGCATATTCTTTGGTAAGAGAACAGCAAGATAATATGATACAAATATTTAATTCATACCAGTATAATTAATAAACTTTATTTAACCTAAATAGAACATTCAGCTCAGTGTTGCCAGATTGGGACTCTTGTCCCCATTTCGGGGATATTTGAACCTCCAGGGGAATTTTTTGGGGATTTTAATTTCAGACATTTGCCAATACTGGACCTGTCTCAAATTCGATTTTGTTTCGGAAAACGAAAGTAAAATACAGAAATATTAGATATAAAACATTCTTGTGGTCATCCTCAATGTTTACATGTACTACAGATTCATCATGATTTGCATTGGACTGGACAGTTAAAGAAATAGTTCCGTATTTTCCCCATCTGAATTTTCAGATAAGTGATTCAGATTTTCCTTTCATCGCGAACAGAAACACAAGCACAGAAATATATTTCATTTAATAGTACAGATTTATACACCTAAAATAAAATCGATTTTATAATCTTGTTGTTGTTGTTGTTGTTGTTATCTTTGAATATACATGCAGAATTCTGTTGAGATTAAATGTTTATTTTTTTTTCAGAAATGGGGAATTTTTTCAAAAAAATGCTTGATTTGGAGAAAAAATTGAGTTTAAATTTGTTAAAAAAATTTTATAATGAAAAAGTGAAAATTGAGAATTTGCCTTTTTGAATAAAAATTGCGTTAGGGACTTTTTTTGAAAAAAGCCCTGTTTGGGGGAAAATTTCAGAAATTTTGGGGAAATCGACTTTCGACAATCTGGCAACACTGATTCAGCTAGGGTTTCGTCGTAGCTCTGCCCATTTAAAAAAATCCCTGTCGGCTGGGCCTATAGGCGGAGGTAGATTTCGAAGAGTGCTCATTTCAACAAATATATATATATATATATATATATATATATATATATATATATATATATATATATATATATATATATATATATATATATATATATATATATATATATATATATATGATTATATATATGATTAGAGATAAACCCAGTTTAATTACTTCATTTGGCCGTTTATGAAAAATTTTTAATTTCATTTTTCTGCAAAAACTGGTTTTATCAGAATCATCTTAAGAATAATTCAGCTCAAATGCCCATTTTGACAACATATTTTGAAATAGATTCTGAATTTATTAAAAAATCGACCAAAACAGTACATTATACAGTTCCTAAATAACAAAAAACTGTCAGTTGAATGCATTTGAAAAAAAAAAAAAAAAAATGAATTTAAAAATGAGTCATAAAATAACCGATTTGTTGTTTGAATACATCCTTAATTCTTTAATCATGATTGCTTGGGAAAATTTTGCGCGAAATACTCACTTTGACAGCATTTTTAAAAATATATTCTATCTTTATCAAAAAATTGGCCAATGCGTCACAGTATATAGTTCCTAATTAAGAGGATCTGTAAATTGGATGCGTTTGAGAGCGAAAATGGATTTTAAAACGAGTCATAAAAAACGCAATTTGCTATGGGAAAACTTCCTTAAATTTTCAAATCACGAAGACTTCGGTAAATTCTGTTCAAAATACCCTTTTTGGTAGCCTTTTTCAAAATATATTCTGTCTTTATCAAAAAACCGATCAATGCATCACATTATATAGTTCCTAAATAAGAGGATCTGTAAATTGGATGCATTTGAGAGCAAAAATGGATTTAAAAACGAGTCAGAAAAAAACGCAATTTCTTATTTGAACACTTCCTTAAATTTTCAGTCACGATGATTTCGGAAAATTCTGTTCAAAATACCCTTTTTGGTAGCCTTTTTTGAAATACATTCCGTCTTTATGAAAAAACTGACCAATGCATCATATTATATAGTTCCTAAATAAGAGGATCTGTAAATTGGATGTGTTTGAGAACAAAAATGGATTTAAAAACGAGTCAGAAAAAAAACGCAATTTCTTATTTGAATACTCCCTTCAATTTTCAGTCCCGATGACTTTCGGAAATTCTGTCCACAATACCCTTTTTGGTAGCCTTTTTTGAAATATATTCTGTCTTTATCAGAAAATTGACCAATGCGTCACTTTATACAGTTTCTAAATAAGAGGATCTACCATTTGGATGCGTTTAAAATCAAAAATGAATTTAAAAATGAGTCAGAATATAAGCCGTTTGGATTTGAGGTTTTTTCTCCAACTCCTATTTTTGTTTAATTTCTTTTTGCTATACGAATTGGTCCTATGAAAAGCTTGTCAGTATAAAAGTTGTAGATATTTTTGAGAAGATGTAAAATAAATTTAATTAGATTTGATATCTTAAAAATTGACGGATTTATGGATTTTTCTATTTTTTTAACGCCCTTTTTCTTTTCGTTTTTAATTTTTTTCATAGGTAAAAGTTGGTCCTATCAAAAGCTTGTACATACAAAAGTTTTAGATAATTTTAAGAACATTTACAAAAAAATTAGTTGGACTTGATATCTTGAAAATTGACGAAGTTATGAATTTTTTTCTCTCAAAATCCTTGTTTTTTTCGCCCCTTGAGCCCACTTCTAAATTTATCAAAAATCTGTCATGCATATACTTTTGGTCCATTTTTAAGAAGTAATATAAACTTTAAACCGATTCGATATCTACTTTAATTAAGAAGTTATGGCGTTTTTTCGGTTTTCACAAAAACGCCCTTTATTCCGACCCCCTTGGTCCGATTTTGCCCTTTAACGAACTTAGCCAAAATTTTATCCCCTTTGATTTTATGTACCAGTTTGGTGAAGAATTATAGAAGTTATCGTGTCCATAAAAAAGTGATATATATATAAACTGGTGCGATTGCAATAGATAGTATTTCTTACGAAATCTACCTAATATAATAATTATGATTATGATTTATCATTTAAACATAATAAATCATGAAAATTGTAACCATGGATAAATTGTCATCGCCATCATATAAAATATAAAAATCGCCATCGACAATAAAAACATACAATTTAAACAGACTTTGGCATCGCCAAAGAAAGCAAGTAATTCCGCTTGGTTTTAAATGCAACAACCTCAAATAACTTGCGCCAATTTCACAACCAAGGGGTAGGAAAAAATCCCCATCGGGAGAAGAGCTACACTGAAACGTTAGTGTTCGTTACTCATTCATTCCGACATCACGTGGCCTGTTCCAATGGAACAGGTCAAAAGTGCATACATATCAAGCGTTCAAAGATAATGCTGGAATCTGTCATAATTTGACAAGTTGCGCCAGCTGGTGGCCGGAGTGATAAAAGCAAATACACGGGGTTTTGCTATGACGTCATATATGCGCAAATAACTATTATGTGTGTATCTCCTGCGCATATTCTCTAAATTTTCACTCAGTCATGACCGATGAATCTTGTCTACCAGATTTATGCAAAATATCTAATATCTATATCTGTATAAAATTATATACATAAAAAAAAAAATAGTCACAATATCATTTGAATTTCGAAAGAAAAAGCACTAATGCTACGAGGACATATTATCTTTTACTCAGAAATTAAAATGACAATGTGATTTTTTTAAAAATGTACATATTCTTATAAGAAAAAACTGTAACAAAAACATTTTGTTACAATAAATCTGTAAACAAGATTCATCTTTTATGAGGGAATAACTTGAAATTTATGACTGAATTTTTAATAAAAATGCTCTAAATAGCTTTGTCTATTAAAAAAAAAAAGTCTTGT
The DNA here is from genome assembly GCA_964019185.1 of Maratus speculifer. Classification (NCBI taxonomy): domain Eukaryota; kingdom Metazoa; phylum Arthropoda; class Arachnida; order Araneae; family Salticidae; genus Maratus; species Maratus speculifer. The sequence goes on along the minus strand of OZ025298.1, from coordinate 184,371,922 downwards.
TTGCGATTTTAGGAAGATTATTGTCTAGAATAGCAAAATATTTAACAAAAAAAAAAAAAAAAAAAAAAAAAAAACAATATTTGTTTCTTCAATAAAACAACATTTAATACATGCATTTAAAATTAAAGTTATTCCGAATATATAATGAAATGAGTTTTAAAGTAAAAGAAAGACATGTTTATAATTTATTTCATCTTAGTATATTTTATGTTAATATTTAATCGTACTACACTTATTTATTCTATATGTATTTACAATATTTCAAGCCTAAATATCATTCTAGACAACTTTATAAAGTAACATTTTATAGAAACAAAGCAGTTTTGTTGCCATTCACACAAAAGAAACTGCAATCAACTTAATAATCCTCTTATAGTTCACCCCTTCACTAGGTGGCGTATGACCTTGATTGATATGACGTCGCCTTTAACCCTGCGGACACTAAGGCTATTAGATAATTCTAGAGGCTCTAGCCGGACACAAGCGTCTGGGGAGAGAACGGCTTCTAATAATAGAACTTAGAAAAAAATCTCCTTTCATTTCTTTAGGGGAGAAGGAAGAAAGCAATACTGCTTTCTTTCCTCAATCTTGTATAGATTTCCCTTTTCGCTTTCATTTATTATCCGGTTATGGGGACATTAAAATAAACACTGCAGAATGTTGAATTTTTTAATTTGTTTTACAGAAAACGTTTGATTTTTTAAAAAATAAAATCAATATCTTAATTTCAAAAGTAAATAAATAATTTTAACAAAAAATGAGGACTGTAATACTGGCTGCAACTTATATAAAAATCTTCTGTTATGTAAATCTGTAAAAAATTAATTTTATGCTGCATATTTTAATATCATATTTTTTTATTTTATACATATTACATAATCGTTTATTAACATATTTAAAATAAAAAATAAGTATATTATATTTATATGTAATATCGTTATTTGATAATAAAAATTACATAAAAGAATATTCGAAATTTATCATTATCTACGGAATACTGATTTTTTTTCCTTTTATCCTATCAAAAATTTTATTGTTACAGTGTATTTTTTAAATAAAGTTTTATAAATAAATGATTTATTTTTCTGTGCGTACATTTATCCTTTGTTAAATTACGCCTCTTGTCCTAAATATTTAATATTTTATTAAGATTAGCACCAACAGTAACATTATCCTCCTATTCTCCCCCCCCCCTTTTTTCCCTATAAGCTTATGCCAAAATTTTTAGTTAAGGGGATTCGATTTCAGTATTTTGTAATGGATAAACAAGGAAATGACATGTACATAAAATCCTTTAAGCTACTTTTTTTTTTTCAAATTTATTTACCAAATATTTTTTAGATAAATGATAGTATAATTATTTTTATTAAAAATTTTATTTCCTACTGAAAACAATTATATTTTTCGAAAACTCAGTGTTTCCTTTATTCAAATTATAAAACTCAACATTTATAGTTGTTTATTTATAATTTTGATTATTCTCACATTCGAATAACAAACGAAAGCGAAAAGGACTACATTAGGTTGAGGGAAGAAAGCAGCGATTTTCCCCTTTTCTTCGCAGCTGAAAGGGAAGGAAAATATTTTCTAAGTTCTACCATTAGAAGCCGTTCTCTCCCCAGACGCTTGTCTTGCACAAACCTCTCCCATTTATCTTAAGAGGCTACTTCACTCAAATGAAAAGACCCGTTCGCTAATGCTAATCCTATGGGAGAAATTTATAAAAATATCTCGGTTGCATTTCAATATTTTTAGATGATTCTTTTTGCATTGGATAACTCACATTGATCTGAATGGAGGTCGTTTTTTAGTTTTTCAATTTTGGTTGCAGATATTTTTATGGGGTTGCTTTCGCTTTCCAAACCGGTTCCAAAAATGAAAGCGTCCTTGTAAAAAATAACTGTAAACAAAATGAAAAAAGTAACTAACGTCATGCATACAGATCGATCTCAGACATCCAAAGCCAAAAAATCATTTAAAAATATTGAAATGCAATCGAGATATCTGTATAAATTTTTTCCATAGGATTAGTATTAGTGAATGGGTCTTTTCATTTGACTGAATTACCCCTTAAGACGCTTTACTACAGCTTTTGAAAAGGTAAGAGGAATTGTTCCAGGTTTTGCTGGAACAGTTCGTTTTCTCTTTCCAAAAGGAGCAGGAGCGTCCATCCCTAGAAGAGTTAATATTTAAAATTCAACGAGGAGATCTCAGTACCATTCAGGTGCTCACTCGTTAATGTAAAGTTTATGTAGACGATATATTGCACGTTACAGTAACAACAAAATTCTATTTAAAAAGTTCTAGTTAATTTAACTGGGTTGAGTTAAATATTTTAAAAATTTTTCATTTTATTTGGAAACTATATATTATACAAACTTTCAGGCTCAATTCCAAGCGATTTTTTTAATGCATTATTATTATTAATATTATTTAAGAGCTAAGCAACAATATCCTTCAATTTTTACCAAGAAAAATCTGGTTTGATACTAAGGAAAAAAAAAAAAATCTAAACGAAGTCTATCATCTCGAGACTGATCAATTCTTCAATGATAATGTAGATATATTTATTAAAAATAATGAAGATATATTCTTCTTCTTTTTTAGTAAAATACTTAGAAAAATGTTCGCTGTGTGGTTTTTTTTTCTATTTTTTTTAAATATTTTATCAGCAATTCTATAGTTTGAATGATAAACGCATAAAATACTTTTTATAAATGTTGCTCTTGATATTAATAACAATGAGTTCATTCTTTTTTTTTTTTATCATTAATGAAATAAAATTCTTGTATAAATACGATAAAAAAAGCTTTCTCCCAATTAAAATTTTTCATTACAGTGCATTTAAATTTTTAAATTTTCAATTTAGTAGTATTGAACTAAGGCAAGGCAGGAATCTAAGCATGGTCATATGATGTTCGCCACGAGAAACTATTTTGAATCTCCATTTTATTTTCTATTTGACATTAAATATTAAAATCTAGTCACAGTACAAAGTGAGGGATTTTTTGTCTTATTGATTTATGAGATACTTAGAGGCATTCCTAATCAATTTAATACGAGAGCTTTAGCACCCTCCAAGCAGATCGGGTACAAATTTCAGAACAATACAAAAATGTATACAAAATTCAAGTAAAAGAAAAATGTTAATAAAATGAAAACAGTTGTTAATAGTTTTTTAGGGCAAAATAAGCATATAATGGTCCTTTTCTCATTATGGGATCAACGATGTTGCACAAATTGTAATTAAGAATTATACTCTCGTTCGACCTGTCAAAGCGATTTCACAATTTTTCGTGAGTACTTCAAGGTTCTGTTCAAATTGAGTAAAAGTAAACTTATTGTCTTTTTTTTTCTGTGGTTATGGATCGGAAAGAAATTATTTAATCCTTGGGGATGAGCGACCCGTATACGTACCCCTAAAAAGTGCTCAGAATCCTTGTTTATCCCCACTAGTAAAATTTACCTTATTTAATCGGAACATTTTCTCGATTTAATAAACAACAAATTTCTGTTTTTAAAAACCGGTATTTTTAAATTTCTAAAATACCATGCAATGATTTTTAAAAAAATAGGCTTTTTGTAATATTAAAAAATTATATATTTATCTCAAATATTAATACAATTTGCATCTGTATTCAAATTGTACGGCAAAGACTAAACTCCGCCTACTTCATATAACTAGATTTTATTTATTTATTTATTTATTTTCTGAACGAATTCATATTATAATGACGACGGGCGGAGTTTAAATATAGAAAAACAGCTAGGGCGGAATACAGAAGCAAAAACATATTAATAGATTTCTGGAATACTTTCCGTAAATTAATACTGGGGTATTTCCATTAGCACTAGTATAAATCACAAGCTACGATTTTTATATACGAGCGTTTTAGAACGGAAGAAAGATGCCTTATTTTATCAGAGAAACCTCACTAATTGAATAAGGTCCAGTAAATCTTTCAAAAATAACGGTGTCAACAAGCTTAGCAATTATTAGTAATGTGATTTACACGACAAGTGCTCATGAAAATACCATCTAATAGCTTGATATTTTGGAGAATTTATTATTCACTAAAGAGGAATTTCTGACAAAGCAAAATCAGTAAAATATATTAAAAGGCATAAATATGCTTTAAACAAATTTTTCTGATACAGCAATTCTAGTACCTTATAACTCCGATATTTATAATGGTTCATTCTTACTAATAATGATATAAAAATTTTGAGAAACGCAATGCTAGTATTAAATAAAAAATATTTTCTTTTCATCATTTATTTTTAACCTATTTGCATTTATGCAAACAACATTTTTACCCGCGGCTCATAATGACTCTCAAAAGTTAAAATATGGGTCTTACAAATCGTAAATCTTACTCTTCAGAATTTTATGATAAATATTATTTTCTCCCGTGTAATGGTTGTTTTTAGCAGATGTTTAATTATGTTTTCCTTACTTTATTACCACGGGCTTCTCTTTTTACTCTTTCTGAAATATATTTATAACGTATTGTTGATTTCTAGTCTCCAGGGTTACCCTTAGGCATTAGAGCCAACTTTTATAGAATATTGGGCGGGCTCAAAATTTTTTGAGTAAAATGACATTCACGGTACCGCCCCTTTTAGTGCGTATGTATGATAAAGGGGCGGGGGAGGAGCAAATGACTAAAGCGGATAATTGGAAGTTAAATTATTGTTTTTCCAAGTAAAATATAAAATTTGTATAATTTACTTTAATTATATTATTATTTCTTCCTAGCAAGCACATTAATATTGTTATAAATAGCATAAAAATTTCTAACTACTGAAAGTACAGAAAACTAGATATAAAAAAAATAAAAAAAATCTAGATTTTAGAAATTTATCTATTAAAATAGATGGCAAGAAATCTGTTTTTGAGAGAAATTTAATTATACATCTGCTAAAGTAGCTATTGGTCTGTAAGTCTGTTTGGTCTAATTGATAGCCTTACTATTTTTGAAATAAAATTATTTTGAAAACATCGATAAATCCAAATTTTATTCCAGCGACTAAATAAATGGCTAACGAAATTAATCAGTTGAAATTAGGTGCGCGGTGAAATAAGATTATTGGGTGCGCTCTCGCCCCATGGGCCCACTTAATATAATAACCTTATAATATTAACCCCTATAATTTGGCACCACTGCCCTTAAAGTTTTTTTTTTATGACTGTGTGCTTCCATCTTTTTATTGTTCGATGCTGCCAATAAGTAGCAAAAAATAATGTAAATTCAACGAAATCTTTTAAATCTCTTCGAATTATTAGGAATTTGAACTTTATAAAAGCACTATGTGAAAACTGTCAAATAAAATGACATAGAATAGAATATTTTAAGGAATTGAGCTTAAATGTTGCTTTCAAAAAAACTTTTTTTTTTATGTGTGTGTGTGTGTGTGTAAAACATCTGAAAAAATATCTAAAAAATTTCTTTAGGTAAACATCGATTCTGTTGATACTTATAACATCGATGAAGTAGTAGCAACACTAATGATATTATCTATTTATTTCTAGTAAAGAAGATTTAAAGAGTTTATTTTGTTATTATTAAACTATTTGAATTCAGAATAAACTATAACCATATTAAACTAATTTCTTTTAAGGGGACTCCAAGACACGTTTTTAAACTAATTTTTATAAATTGAATTAAAAATTCGATTTTATTTTGTGATGGTTAATCATATTATTTGTAAGTAAAATCATATAATAAAACTTCTCATTCATTAAAAAAAAAAAAAAAAAAAAAAAAAAAAATATTGTTATAACTTGAAACATTATTTCTAGATTTTTTTTTTCATTGTAAAAAAACAGTAATATATGTTTTAATGTTGATTCAGTATTTTTAAAAAAAATTAATTTAAAAAAGAAAATAAAACAAAATAAACAAAATAAATAATTAAATAAAAAACATAAAATAAAAATATTTAAAGTTAAAATTAAAAAAAAAAAAAAAAAAAGAAAAAAATTTAAAAAATCTATATTTAAAAGTAAATAATTTTTTTTTCAAAATTTGCTGAATCAAAATTAAAGTAAATCAAAAGAAAAAGACATGTTCCAAAACTAGCATTTATCTTCAATAGTTTTTGATTTAAAACCCTTTAAATACGAGAAATGGTGGGAACAAAAGCCATCATGAAGAAAAACGCATTTTCACTAGTTTCGTTGGTACCATAAAAATCAGGATAAAAAAACAGGTTTTTTTAAATTCTCCCCCCCCCCCCTCCACCGTACCTTTCTCAAAAAAAAAAAAAAAAGGTTGTTTATTTGGTTGAAAAAAGGGTTTTTTTTTTAAAAAAAGCCTTTTCCTATTACATATACATGCATATTTATTGATTAAAAAAGAATTGTTGGAATATAAAGAATATAACTTCATTTGAAAATAATTTAAATTAAATAAATACCCTCAATTTATGCAGAAAATGGAAAATAATTCATATTTCAATTAGAACTGCTAGTTACAGTACTATGTTAAAAGAGTAAATTGATTACACAGTGAAACACTGATATCTTGAAAATCTTTATAAAGAATCTTTTAAATAAAAATTTTATGAATTTGTAAATAAATTGAAATTTTTTTTTCTTTGTATAAAACATCGGAAAAAATATCTACAAAATATCTTTCGGTAAATATCGATTCTATTGATACTTATAACATCGATGAAGTAGTAGCAACGCTAATGATATTATCCATTTATTTCTAGTAAAGAAGATTCAAAGACTTTATTTTGTTATTATTAAACTATTTGAATTCAGAATAAACTATAACCATATTAAACTAATTTCTTTTAAGGGGGCTCCAAGACACGTTTTTAAACTAAATTTTATAAATTGAATTAAAAATTCGATTTTTTATTTCTAATGGTTAATCATATTATTTGTAAGTAAAATCTTATGATAAAACTTCTCATTCATTAAAAAAATCTTTTTTTTTTAATCGTTATAACTCGAAACATTATTTCTAGATTTTTTTTTTTCATTGTAAATAAACAGTAATATATGTTTTAATTTTGATTCAGTATTTTTAAAAAACATTAATTTAAAAAAGAAAAGAAAACAAAATAAATAAAGAAATAAATAAAAAAAAATAAAATAAAAATATTTGAAGTTAAAATTAAAAAAAAAATTAACTTAAAAAATCTGTCTTTAGTAGTATATAATTTTTTTTTCAACATTTTCTGAATCAAAATTAAAGTAAATAAAAAAAAGACATGTTCCAAAACTAGCATTTATCTTCAATAGTTTTTGATTTAAAACCCTTTAATTACGAGAAATGGTTCGAACAAAAACAATCATGAAGAAAAACGCATTTTCACTAGTTTCGTTGGTACCATAAAAATCAGGATAAAAAAACAGTTTTTTTTAATTCTCCCCCCCCCCCCCGCTCCACCGTACCTTTCTCCAAATGAAAAAAAAAGGTTGTTTATTTGGTTGAAAAAAGGGTTTATTTTTTTTTAAAGAGTCGTTTCCTATTACATATACATGCATATTTATTGATTAAAAAAGAATTGTTGGATATATAAAGAGTATAACTTCATTTTAAAATAATTTAAATTAAATAATTACCCTTTATTTATGCAGAAAATGGAAAATAATTTATATTTCAATTAGAACTGCTAGTTACAGTACTATGTTAAAAGAGTAAATTGATTACACAGTGAAACACTGATCGCTTGAAAATCTTTATAAAAAATCTTTTAAATAAAAATTTTATGAATTTGTTTGCATATATGTTTGTTTGTTTGTGTGCTGTTTGCTAGACAAGCTTGTACCTGATAATAACATAGGAGAAAAAGATACTGTGCAGCCTCTTGTGTTGGTGGTAGTCTTGCAAGATGAAATTTGAGTTTTGTGGCAGATTAAACAAATAACTGTAACTTTAAGGTGTTCAGTTTCTGTGTGGTATCTATGCATCCACTTCATATTACAACAATGAACTTTTATCCAGTGTTGATGATTTCTTGACGAGTAGAATCTGGTTTATTGAACACGCAAAGCTGATCATGCTTTTTCAAAGTGTTCCTAAACTTTGACTTGCCTTACCCAAAAAGAGCAGATGTTGTATGACATCCGCTGATTACATGTGTGAAAAGAACATTGTTATAATTGTGTTTGTATGACTTTAGATGAAAATCACTTGGTTTAGATTTTACCTCTTCCTGACTTTTGGAAAAACAGATTTTTGTGCCAATAACCCAAGCTCGTCATGATCACGGGAAAATGATTCAGTCATGATTCAGTCAAAAAACGTTGATGAATATTATTTTGACGTTGAACTCTATATTTAAAGAGCTAGGCAAGTCCTTTCTCGCTCACAACGCGAATAGTACTATTTGAAGCCATTTGGCAAATGAAACACAATTTTGGGTCGGGCTCACCTACTTTTCATTATTACACGAGAAGAAGAAATGCAATAAGTTGAATAGCAATATATTAGAAGTGTGTGTCTTTAAAAAACGTTTACGTCCGAACTGAAACGGATTGGGAATGTCAGATGACTGCTATCTTCCATCTGCATTCCTTTTTTTTTTTTTTTTTTTTTTTTTTTTTTTTTTTTTTTATCCCCGGCTCCCCTTTCCTTTGTAACTGTTTTTTTTTTTTTTTTTTTTTTTTTTTTTTAATAGGATTTCCACAATTTGCTTCAGGCCTTTCTTAAAACTTTGACAATTCATCCTTTAGCAGATGTATTTAATTTTCATCGTTAGTGATTAGAGAAAGTTTTATGGGATGGGAAGCAAAAAATAGGTCACTTTCTGTAGAGTTAAAAATAAGTGACATTTCCAAAAATCCATAGTGCGCATAGTAATGGGTTTAGAAAAAAGTTTTTATCACAAAATTTGTAGATATTTTAATGTTCTTTCTTTATGTAATTAAATATGGTACACAACAAATTTATAATTTTCGAATTATAGTTATACATTCAGTTAAATATCTAATATTAATGTTCTCTACTTAAGCATTAAATACAAAAAAAAGTTATAATGTTTTTAATTTTTTTACAATGTTACCGTTGTAATCAATCATGATTTCTATCATGCAAATACTTGTAATATAAATACATTACATTAAAGAGGATAAAATAATGAAAAATGGTGTCAAATTTTCGTTTTTAAGATTTCCCACAAAGTTAGAAAACAAGAATCATTTTCAAAAAGCGGTAGCGCGCTTAATACTGGCTTTAGAAAAACAATTTGATAATGAAATTTATAGAAAATTTAATGTTTTTTCTTTTTGTAATTGAGTATGGTACACAAAAGTTTTATAGTTTTTGAGTTATAGGCAAAATACATAAAAATGGCCAAAAATTTTGCGGTTTTTTGGCTCCACAAAATTTAGCCTTGAGATATTCTGTCGGAAAACCATTAATTCTTGTTACTAGCATCCCCATAAACAGGTTGAAAACATAAAGTCTTCTAGCAAAATTTTTGCATCTATTTATGACAATTTGACTGGCCTAATTATAAAAAACGGAAAAATTAGTCGATTCGTTTGCAGTTTTTGCTAAAACAAGGGGCTAAATCAGGGTTTTCTTAAAATAAATTTTAAAGATAAATTTTACAAAACGCCGATAGAGGGCGCCTTAGACATCGGAGTACCGTACAACTACTTTTAACCGTTATTTTTAAAAATCTCATTAAATGCTTTCAAATGCTTAGATTTAAATTTTGAGATCAAATTTTGAATCGTTGCGACTGTTTAAGTACCGCAAAAGTGAACTGTGTTCGAGGGGGGGGGGGGGGGGTTAAATTTCAACTCATGAACACACTTCAGTTTGCGCTTCTTAACCTCTCCCAACGATTCAGATTTTGAGTTCAAAATTCAAGTTTAAATCTAAGATTTTGAAAACATTTAATAAGTTTTGAAAAGCATTTAATTAGATACAAAAAATAGCGGTTAAAATTAGTTGTTGGTTACTCTGAAGTTTAAGGCGCCCTCTAATGGAATTTTTTGAAATTTATCTTTAAAATTCATTTTCAAGAAGATACTGACTTAACGAATAGTTTTATTTTAAACCGCAAACGAATCGATCAATTTTTCCGTTTTTTATAATCATTTGAAATTTGAACCCTTTGAACACAGTTCAGTTTGTGCTACTTAACAACTCCCAACTATTCAGATTTTGAGCTCAAAATTTAAGTATAAATCTAAGCTTACGAAACAATTTCATGAGATGCAAAAAATCACGGCAAAAAATAGTTTTTCATTACTTCAAAGTCTAAGGCGCCCTCTCTCGGCATTTTGCGAAATTTATCTTTATAATTTGTTTTCAAGAAAATACCAACATAAAGAATAATTTTAGTGAAAACCGCAAATCAATCGACCAATTTTTCCGTTTTTTTATGTGTATTTGAAATTTTGGACCCCAAACATTAATGGCGGCTATCTCCTTTGGAAATCGTTTGGGACCCTTGGTTTCCTGTTTTCTATTCCTCGTCATGATGTGTTCTATCACCCCTTAGCTTATATACCATGTGTTTAGGGACACCCTGTATATATATCTATATGTATGTGACATTTTAAAGTTAGGGGGGCAGAAACATCATCGCTAGGTTTTCCTTTCTCCGCACAGAAGTCATGGCCAGCGAGACAAAAACAAAATAAATAAATGTAGAAGATACAAATAATCACTGCTTGGCTGCTGCAAGTTCATTTTATTAAACTGTAGCTATAATAGAGGGAAAAGCTCCTTTTGCAGACGATCTTTTACTGAAACTTCCAAAAAAATATTCCATCATTTACTACATCCAACCGTACTCATGGAAGAGAGAACCCAATAATCCTTCTTCTTACCACCTCTCGAGGCTTCCTCTTTTTAAATCTAAAAAGAAAATTCTAAAACATTCTTTATTCTCAAACCACCATTCTTTTATGTAAACATAACTCATACCCAGAGTCGAGATTAATTTTTGACAGATAAGAATTTTATTTAAAAAAAAAAAAATATTATTTAACCAATTTATAATCGACTTTCTTAATAATAAGACTTTCTTAATAATAAGACTTTCTTAAAAAGGGCTGATTAAAACATAGAAGAAATGAGTTTTTTTTTCTTTCTTTCTTTTCTTTTCTTTTCTTTTCTTTTCTTTTTTTTTTTTTTTTAAGAAATAAAGTTTAATTAAGAATATTTTTAATTTAGAGCCATCTTTTAAATTTACGCATACTGGAAATAATGTTTTTTAAGGCGAATTAAGAATTTATATAGTTTCCATAAAGATTAAGACATTAGATCTAGAAACAAGATTTTAATTTAATAAGTTGAAGTAAGTACGGAATATTATTATAAGGAAATTAATATAGTATAAAGGTTAGTTTTGGCGAAAAAAAATTTAAAATTTGTAATATGTATATACACTCTTTTTTTTTTTTTTTTTTTTTTTTTTTTTTTGTGACCACACTAAGTTTTACATCCGTAATTAAAGGGATGAATGCAGATTATAAACATTTTTTTTAATATACTCTCATCACAAATACTTTAGTGTAAAGTTTAAATAAAGTATGTAAACAACATCGCTTCGCATCTTTTGTTCGGACTTGTTTAATAGTTGCAGAGTCGGCTTGCACTAGAATCCGCTGTTTCATAATATGAGTAAAAAATGCCCAATGCACCAGAAGTTTGTGATACAGCAATTCTAGTACCTTTGTTCTCCTATATTTTTTATAGTTCATTCTTACTAATAATGATATAAAAATTTTCAGAAACGCAATGCTAGTATTAAGTAAAAATTATTTCCTTTTCATCATTTATTTTTAACCTATTTGCATTTATGCAAACAACATTTTTACCCGCGGCTCATAATGACTCTCAGAAGTTAAAATATGGGTCTTACAAGTTATAAATCTTACTCTTCAGAATTTTATGGTAAATATTATTTTCTCCCGTGTAATGGTTGTGCTTAGCATATGTTTAATTATGTTTTCCGTACTTTATTACCATGGGCTTCTCTTTTTACTCTTTCTGAAATAAATTTATAACGTATTGTTAATTTCTAGTCTCCAGGGTTACCCTTAGGCATCAGCGCCAACTTTTATAGAATATTGGGCGGGCTCAAAATTTTTTGAGTAAAATGACATGTACAGTACCACTCCTTTTAGTGCGTATGTATGATAAAGAGGCGGGGGTAGAGCAAATGACTAAAGCAGATAATTCGAAGTTAAATTGTTTTTCCAAGTAAAATATAAAATTTGTATAATTTAATTTAATTATATTATTATATCTTCCTAGTAAGCACATTAATATTGGTATAAATAGCATAAAAATTGCTGACTACTGAAAGTGCAGGAAACTAGATTAACCCGTTCGCGAAGGCGCGCGCATTTTGAAGTGCGCATATGAGGACGGAGCGGGGAAATTCGATTTCACCTTCTGGGACGGAGGATTTCGCGGAGTTAACCCTAACGCTTGTCAAAAATTCTTTAAAAATTAATAAAAAAATAACTTTCGCATGAAACTTTTTGAAATTCACATACATGGAATTTGATGTTATTTTACACATTTATTCAAAAATTGATGTATATTGTGTGATATTTTAATTGGAAAAAAAAGTTTAAATGTAAATAATGAATAGTTAATATCCTGTTTTTAGCTTTAAAAAGGATATAACATGACAGAAAATACTTACCAGGCTGTTAAATATCAACCTATGAAACATTTTGCTATAATAGAAAAACAAGCCTAACTATCTTGAACCAAGCCTTGCCTAACCAAGCATGTAATGTTAAACATATTAGATAAATATATAGAATTATAGAAAAAAACTGGTCAGTAACGCTGAAAAATATTCTTAATTTAGCTGCACTGAGAAAGAATGTTATCAGCTTATCAGCTCCCACAATCAGTATGTAACACTTTTCTTTCTTTCTTATTATTTTTTTATTTTTTAACTGCGAAGCACTCCTGAAATAAAATAAAAATATAAAAAAGATAAATCTTTCCTTCTACAAGATAGAAAACACGAAATATTAATGACGTCAGTTTTTGCCACTATTTCTGATCGAGATAAAAGAGCGGGAAAAAAAGCAATGAATCAGATGTTCATGTTTTCATTCGTAATCGTAAATGTGCTTACTAATACGCTTACTTAAGTAAATTATATGCTTTCTTATGATCCATTCTTAAACCGCAAAATTTTCCTTCTGAAGTTCAGTAGCATTATTTCTAATAAAGAAAAATAATTTTTACTAGACGCGTAAAAAGATTTATGAAACACAAAAACGTGATGAAAAAATAATCTTTTTCACATTGTAGTATTTCCATAAAAAATTAAATTCGCGTGAATAAAAAAAAAAAAAAAAAAAAAAAAAAAATGTTTTCATTAGCTTTTCTAGTTTTAGGAGAAGTCCTTAATATACAATCAAATAGAATTAGGATAAATTTTTTATATGCTAAACTGTGAAAAACAAGACGTTCCGTTTGATCGGCATGAATGGTAGTCTCGCGGGATGTGAGTACAAACAGCGCCGGCCTGAATGGTAGTCTCGCGGGATCTGAGTACAATCGGTGCCGGCATATATAATAGTCGCTCATCCCCAAGGGGTTAAAAAAAAAAAAAAAAACAAAAAAAACTAGATTTTAGAGATTTATTGATTAAAACAGATGGCAAGAAATCTGTTTTTGAGAGAAATTTAATTATTCATCTGCTAAAGTAGCTGTCGGTGCTTCTATAAGTTTATTTGGTCTAATTGATGGCCTTACTATTTTTGAAATAAAATTATTTTGAAAACATCGATAAATCCAAATTTTATTCCCGCGACTAAATAAATGGCTAACGAAATAAATCAATTGAAATTAAGGGGGGGGGGGGCGGTGAAATAAGATTATTGGGTGAGCTCTCGCCCCATGGGCCCACTTAATATAATAACCTTATAATATTAACCCGTACAATTTGGCACCACTGCCCTTAGAGTTTTTTTAATGACTGTGTGCTTCCATCTTTTTATTGTTCGATGCTGTCAGTAAGTAGCAAAAAATAATTTAAATTCAACGATACCTTTGAAATCTATTCGAATTTTTAGGAATTTAAACTTTATTAAAGCTCAATGTGAAAACTGTCAAATAAAATGACATAGAATAGAATATTTTAAGGAATTGAGCACAAATGTTGCTTTCAAAAAACCTTTTTTTTTTTTTTTTTTTTTTTTTTTTTTTTTAAATGAAACATCTGAAAAAATATTTACAAAATTTCTTTCGGTAAACATCGATTCTGTTGATACTTATAACATCGATGAAGTAATAGCAACGCTAATGATATTATCCATTTATTTCTAGTAAATAAGATTCGAAGACTATATTTTGTTATTTTTAAACTATTTGAATTCAGAATAAACTATAACCATATTAAACTAATTTCTTTTAAGGGGGCTCCAAGACACGTTTTTAAACTAATTTTTATAAATTGAATTAAAAATTCGATTTTTTTTTGTAATGGTTAATCATATTATTTTTAAGTAAAATCATATGATAAAATTTCTCATTCATAGAAAAAAAAATAATCGTTATAACTTGAAACATTATTTCTAGAATTTATTTTTTTTTCATTGTAAATAAACAGTAATATATATTTTAATTTTGATTTAGTATTTAAAAAAAAAAACATTTATTTAAAGAAGAAACCAAAAAATAAAAATAAAATAAAATAAAATAAAATAGAAATATTTGAAGTTAAAATTAAAAAAAAGGAATTAACTTAAAGAAATTCTATTTTTAAAAGTAAATATTTTTTTTTCAAAATTTGCTGAATCAAAATTAAAGTAAATCAAATGAAAAAGACATGTTCCAAAACTAGCTTTTATCTTCAATAGTTTTTGATTTAAAACCCTTTAATTACGAGAAATGGTGGGAAAAAAAAAACATCATGAAGAAAAACGCATTTGCACTAATTTCGTTAGTACCATAAAAACCAGGATAAAAAAACAGTTTTTTTTAAATTCTCCCCCCCCCCCGTCCCTTCCTCAAAAAAAAAAAAAAAAAAAAAAAATTGTTTATTTGGTTTAAACCAGGTTTTTTTTTTTAAATAGTCTTTTCCTATCACATATGCATGCATATTTATTGATTAAAAAAGAATTGTTGGATATATAAAGAGTATACTTTCATTTGAAAATAATTTAAATTAAATAATTACCATCAATTTATGCAGAAAATGGAAAATAATTCATATTTCAATTAGAACTTCTAGTTACAGTACAATGTTAAAAGAGTAAATTGATTACACAGTGAAACACTGATACCTTGAAAATCTTTATAAACAATGTTTGAAATAAAAATTTTATGAATGTAATATTCCTTATTATAGTTATTCAAAAAAAAAAAAAAAAAAAAAAAAAAAAAAAAAATTCAAATAGTTGTAATGATTTTGTTTTTTGAGTGACAATTCGAAGTCAATACTTTTGTTCATTAGATTCACCAAACATTTGAGGGGGGGGGGAATGGCGTTATTGAAATGCTATAAATAGCACCTAATTTTTTGAATGCCCTGTTATTTGACTTTGTCTTTTAATTCTTATACATAATATCTCCGATATCCAATCAAGAACCTTTTCTTTTACAGGTTTCCCAAAATCTTAAAGATCATTGTATTATGTATTATGTTATTAATCGATTTAAAGTAGCTGCATTTTTAACAATTGAAAATATTTTATGCTAAATATTGAATATTTTTAATACACTTTATCTTTGATAAATTTACATGATTTAAGCTCGCTTTTTAGAGCGTTAGATATGTTTATCAATACATACTAATTTTCATCGTACGCATACAGACATGATCTAGACCAGCTATATTTAATGCTTATTGTTTAAATAAAATGTTAAAAATGGTAGTTATTTATATCCAATAACTTAAACACTTAATTTTTTTTTTTTTTTTTTTTTTTTTTTAAGGGGAGAAAATGTCGTTAGATTCCTTAAAAATAACCAATTGTTTTTTTAAAGGAGAAAAACAGTTTAAACCATGTCAACTCTAATGAAAAGCGGCTGTGGAAATAGAACGTATATAAATGTATATTATGCATTTTTTTTTTTTTTTTTTTTTACATTTTACATTTTACATTTTTAATTTTAATTTTTATGTTTTAAAAAATTTTTTATACTTTTTTTTTACGCAATATATATTTGTATGCACTAAATTTTGTCCGCACGATAAAAGTCGCTATTATGCACGAATCGTCTTCAAAGTCGCCAAAAAACTCAGATTTGGTTTATATCTCTTCGGGAATTGCAAATGGGAAAAATCAGCTTAAGGGTGTATTTCGATCCAAAGTGCCTTTTTTCCGATTTATTTTTAGATTCATTTTTTCTCTCAAATGCACCAAAGTTACAAATTCTCTTATTTAGAAACTACACAAGGTGACGTAATTGTCGATTTTCTGATAAATGTAGAAAATGTTGCAAAAAAGAATGCTGTCAAAAACGGCGTTTTGGACAAAATTTTCCGAAGCGAGAGGTCTGCGAACGAAAAAAAAGGCATCCTGAGAAAAAAAATTGCTTATAAATCAAATTCTAATTAATTCAGCGAAAAATTACTTCACACGGCATCTTCTACATCACTTCAAAATCACTCCAGCAAGTTTCCTGTTTCTACTTTTAAAAATGAGTCTGAAAATGTATCGGTAAGTTTCGAGCTGTTGAAGGTGGAAAATCATTTTTTCGAATACACCCTTAAGGGAGCGAAAGCGGTGAGGGTTCAAAAATTTGAATACCGGCTTAACATGGCTCTGACTAAACCAGCTCTTACAGAAGAATGACAGGAGAAAATAAACATTTTTCGTTACAGCAATTGCCAACAATTAAGATTTTTTTTTTTTTTTTAACCGTTGAAAAATGGTTGTTGTTTACAGTGGAGGATTGACAAAAATGACGTGGTCACTTTTGAATTTAAATTAAATTCTTTACTTTTAGAAGAATTTTTATTTGAATAGGAAATTAAAATGTTTAAAATCATTGTAATAAAGGAGAAAACTAACAAATTAAAAAATGGGTAGACGGAAATTAACAGATATGGAAAAAGCCGAAGCCAAAGAAATGGATGACCGTGAATGTCGCATTCAATGACATTAAACACAATACGCGTACTTAAACAATAATAAAGGGATTTTTATTTCGACTTTTTATTAATGTTTTACTAATTTATTTGTTCTTCTGTTCTTTAAAATAAAAATTAGTCAACATGTATAAGTTGCTTATTAGTTTGGCGATTCGTATCATATGGCGAAACTGGTCGACGGGATAACTAAGTAGTACTGTATTTGGTTTGGTGCAAAAAGTCTTTCAATGCAGAAAACGAGAAAATCAAAAGATTATCCAGCCGCTGAAAACCAATTACGTGTTGAAAGGCGATCACAAAAAAGGAAGCAATTTAATGCCGAACCGATTAATTGTAAAACATCATGTCTCGAGGGCGGCCAATCTACTAGCCATGGCGTTTTACAATCGGTCGGTTCTAACCAGGAAAATTTGAGTACCAATAGTGATTCTAACAAGCCGGAAAATGTTATAGCTATTACTCTTGATTTTCCACCATCTAAAAAGAAAACTAAAAAGCAATCGGCTTGGGAAAAACTGCAAAAAAACTTGTTTGATTCAATGTCTGATGGACCCATTCACAGATGCATGTGCTGTGATCGACTTTGGTTGAAAACCTCAATCACCAAAATTCTGCTCTGTAAAATCAAACAGCATATGCCAAAGTCTTACAAGTATAACAGTATATGCTAGGGCTGGGCGATATCAGAATATTAATATCGTGATATATCGCTGACCAAATATCGATATTTTCGATATATCGATATATTTCAATTCATATGTCACTCCATTATAGGGTCAAGATATATATATACACAAGAATAAATATATATATATATACAAGAAAAAACAAAAATATCAATATCTTAACATATTCCAAGGAACATAAATCTTAATTTTTATGTATTGATTCAAAATATGCAAACCTTTTACCTGCAAATTTGATCTAAAATATGTGTTATTGAAAACTCTTGGAAAGTTAAACATTATAAATCATTAAAATGAAACAAGAAATTGTATATAAGACAACAAAGACATTGGATATATTGAAAGAAAATACTTTAATTACCTAGAAACTTAGAATTTTTTTTATTACAATACAAAAAAAAAAAAAAATTGCATTTCTGCAATTTTGGGTAGTAAGGAACACCTTCTTTTCTTTGTTATAATAAATAATTCTATTATTAGTCAGAATACAAATGAAAACATTAGAACAATCAAATAATTTTAAGAAAACACGAAATTTCTTTAATAGAGTACAAAGTCCCAAATCAAGATGTTTTGCTAACTACCGTTTATTTTATTTTATTATTTTTTTTTTAAATAATGCTGAATTAATCTCTATAATGATCTTTTACTTTTTCGATTTTGTTTACAGATTTTTTTTTCTAGGATGCTTTTTCTTTCGAAACCAGTTTCAAAAATGAAAGTATTCCTGTAAAGAGAAAAAAAACTTGAAAACAAATATTAAAAAACGACTTTTGTTGAAAGAGATCAACCTCAGATGTGCAATGCAAAAACAAAAAATAAATAAATAAATAAACAAAAATATGGAAATGCAAACGAGGTATAAAAAAAAAATAAGATTAACATTGAGCGGATGTTTTTGCATTAGTAAAGGAGCCATGATATTCAAAATCAAAACTATCCTCATTCTTTTATAAGAGATAAACTGTTCGATTTTTTTTATTTATTTATTTATTATTATTTTTTTTAATTTATAAAAAGGGTTTTGAGAAAGTATCAACTAGTTTCAGTTGTTTAAGTGCGCGAAAAACATTCAACGCCAAATACAAACGAAAGGGGGGGGGGGGGGAGAAAAACAAAACCTTTTATTCTTTACCATTAAAAGGGAAAAAATTCATAACTCCTAAGTTAATTTACCGATTTTTTTCAAATTTTTAGCAATTTGCAATAATAGTAAATTAGGCTGTGTGACAAATTTTTATTAAAATATAATAAGTTATTACAAAATTTGAGCGTCTTTTACAAGTGTCCAGTACAGAAGAACCTCAAAGAAAACGTAGGAAACTATCCATCGTTTATTTTTGTTTATCGAACTCTGCGAAATCGAATGTTTTTACAATCATATTGTCATCTGCTGTGGATGGGTAATATGTTTTGCCAAGCAGAAAGACACCATCCATAGAGTTTTAGCGAACTTTCGAAATAAAAAGTATTTTCCTTCCTAATTTAATTTTTTTTTTTTTTTTTTTTTTTTTTAAACCCGTACGCAAAACGGGTAAAAATACTAGTATCCAATAAATTCTAAAATTCTAAACTAAATCCAACAATGTTACATAGTTTGAAATGTTTCTTTCGTCGCCAACTTTTATGCTTGGCGACAATGGAGTGATGTAACTTAAACGAACTGTACCTTCAAATTGCAGCATGTATAAAGTCATTTATAGCAGTGGCACGGATAATACACAATAAAACAACTGGTATTTAGCTTAAGGGAGACCCGAACCCCATTTTCGGCCGAAAATCATCAAAAGTTCAAATTTTTTTTAATCTCAGAAAACGATAAAATACATATTTGCGAATATCCATGCAAAATTTCAGAACTCGGGACGCTTGGAACAGGTAGAAAATGAGCTTTTTTAATTGTACTCACTATAGAGTTTAAAGGACTAGCGGCCATTTAAAACGTGTTTTCCTGAAAATGACTTTTTTCATATTTTGCCTAAGGTTAAAGTACTAAGGCTCAGTGGTAAAATGATTTAGAAACAAAGTGTTTATGTTTTTAGAATTTTAAAAAAATTTGCAACAAAAGTAAGGAGATATATATTTTTTAACTATTTCTGAAAATTTTACATAAATTGGTAAACATGAAAATTATAACGAATTTAAGGAAATTTACCATGCGTATTTTTATTTATTTATATTTTAGCCGATTAAAACAGAAAATTAAAAAATCTGTCCTAAGTTCTTTTCTATATACTATAACACTATTTAAGAAATTTTAGTTATACCAAAGTATTGAAAATTGAATGAGGAGTAGTAATTTTAAAAAGTGTATTTTTCGGCAAAAAAAAAAAAAAAAAAAAAAAAAAAAAATTATAAAAATTCCCATAAAAAATATACTTTTAATAAAAAGTGAAATTTTTTGCTAATTATTCCTTACAAAAAGATTCTTAAGTAGTACACCAAAATTCATTACTTTAAATTCAATAAAATTTTGGGGGTTTTCTTACGGGTCTCCCTCAAAATGATAGATGAATGTTTCGAGTGAAGCATTTTTCAAATAGTTGGTGTAATTTCTTAAATTACAATTTTTTTTTTTTTTTTTTGGGGGGGGGGTGTACAACAATTATTTTACTATTGCAAGATTTGCACGTGAAAAAATGAAAAAAAAAAAAAAAAATTGAGGAATTTTCGGCAGACAAATAACGACGTGAACAGTTCCAACGATGATTCCTAAACGCTGCGCGCTTATTAAAACGAAACAACAACAAAAAAAAAATAAAAAAAAAAACATTGGGCACAAGAAACTGACTGTGCGGCAGGCTCTAAAATGAACGAAACTTGTCAGTGCCGCGGTCACTAACGCTGCACGGCCATTTAAAAAAAAAAAAAAAAAAAAAAAAAAAAAAAAAATCCCTGGATGTACAAAATTTGCTGTGCAGCAATATCTAAAGTGCACGAAACACGTCAATGCCGCGTTTATTGATGTAAGTATGAGCGCTGCGCACCCATTTAAAACCCCCTGACTGCCGAGCAAAAAGGCAAAATTGTAATGTTTTTTTTTCTTCTCAAATTTATTTTAAATGTTAATAAAAGAGGAATTTTCTATCATGGTATAATTTTTTTGTTACGTATATGCTTATAAGCCTTGAAAGTATCAACCATAACTTAATTTCTTAAAACTGGATTATATTTGTAGAATTACATTAATTTAAATAAAGCTTCAACTGCTGTGAAACCTGCAGCCTTGTGAATGGATATATCCGGTCGCGGCAGCTGGAAGGTTAAACAAAACAAACAAACAAACAAACAAAAAACATCATTAGATGTACGAAACTCACTGTGCAGCAATCTCTAAAGTGCACGAAACACGTCAGTGCCGAGGTTATTAATGTAAGTATGAGCGCTGCGTGCCCATTTAAACCAAAAAAATCACTGAATGCATGAAACTCGCTGTGCAGCAGTCTCTAAAGTGCATGAAACTCGTCAGTGCCGTGATGGACGCGCTTATGAGCGCTGCGCGCCCATTTAAACAAAGAAAACAAAACAAAACATAACTGGATGCACGCAAATTGTTGCGCCACAACGAAACTCGTCAAAGCTGCTGCCTCTAACGACACTAAAACCCAAATAGTCCGGGAGCCGACCGTCGATTTACCTATGTATCGAGTAAAAGGACCGGACATACATCAAAATGTAGGTCTCAATGTGCACATTAAGAATATCACTGTCTGCCAGATCCTATCCTGCCGGAACGCAAGGCAGCCACACTTTTATGACGTCAATTTTGAGTGTTTACCTATGTATCGAGTACAAGGACCAGACATACATCAAAATGTAGGTCTCAATGTGCACATTAAGAATATAACTGGCTGCCACATACATCAAAATGTAGGTTTCAATGTGCAAATTAAGAATATCACTCGCTGCCATGTCCTATCCTGCCGGAACCCGGTGGCAGCCGCACTTTTATGACGTCAAGTTTGAGTGTTTACCTATGTATCGAGTAAAAGGACCAGACATACATCAAAATGTAGGTTTCAATGTGCACATTAAGAATATCACTGGCTGCCACAAACATCAAAATGTAGGTTTCAATGTGCACATTAAGAATATCACTGGCTGCCAGGTCCTATCCTGCCGGAACCCGGTGGCAGCCACACTTTTATGACGTCAATTTTGAGTGTCTGCCTATGTATGAGTACAAGGACCCGACATACATCAAAATGTAGGTCTCAATGTGCACATTAAGAATATCACTGGCAGCTAGGTCCTATCTTCCGCGCATTTATGACGTCAACTTTGAGTGTTTGCCTATGTATCGAGTACAAGGACCGGACATACATCAAAATGTAGGTCTCAATGTGCACATTCTGAATATCACTGTCTGCCACGTCCTATCCTGCCGGAACCCGGTGGCAGCCGCATTTTTATGACGTCAATTTTGAGTGTTTGCCTATGTATCGAGTACAAGGACCGGACATACATCAAAATGTAGGTCTCAATGTGCACATTCTGAATATCACTGTCTGCCACGTCCTATCCTGCCGGAACCCGGTGGCAGCCGCATTTTTATGACGTCAATTTTGAGTGTCTGTCTATGTATCGAGTACAAGGACCCGACATACATCAAAATGTAGGTTTCAATGTGCATATTAATAATATCACTGTCTGCCAGGTCCGATACATAGGTAAACACTCAAAATTGAAGAAAAAAAATGAGTCTGCTACCTGGTTCCGGCAGAATTGGACATGGCAGATCATGATATTATTAATGTGCACTTTTAAACCTTGATATTTCTTTATATATGGTCTTTAAATTCGATACATAGGTAGACATTCAAAATTGATGTCATAAAAGTGTTGCTGCCACCTGATTCCGGTAAAATTGGACAAAGTAGACCCTTAAGTTTTTAATATGCATTTTTAAATTTACGTTTTGATGTATGTCCGGTCCTTGAATTCGATACATAGGCAAACACTCAAAGTTGACGTCATAAATGCGCGGCTGCCACCGGGTTCCGGCAGGATAGGACCTGGCAGCGAGTGATATTCTTAATGTGCACATTGAAACCTACATTTTGATGTATGTGGCAGCCAGTTATATTCTTAATGTGCACATTGAGACCTACGTTTTGATGTATGTCTGGTCCTTGTACTCGATACATAGGTAAACACTCAAAATTGACGTCATAAAAGTGCGGCTGCCTTGCGTTCCGGCAGGATAGGACCTGGCAGACAGTGATATTCTTAATGTGCACATTGAGACCTACATTTTGATGTATGTCCGGTCCTTTTACTCGATACATAGGTAAATCGACGGTCGGCTCCCGGACTAAAAGAAACATATCTGGACTAGTGAAAAATGCTCCAAGGAGCAGTGCAAAAGCAGAATATGATTTTAATTGAGCATTAAAAAGTAATGGACAAGTGCTTCTGTTAATTACTGAGCATGAGGAAGGATAAGGGATCCCTTCTTGGCTACAACTCACTTCAATGCCAACTTTGAAAAAATCATATTTGCGCTTTTTCCATATAAAAGAAATTTGCGGTTCTTTAGTAGAATTTTCCACCGTGCTTTAGATGTTAACCAGGGGTGTAGTCATAAAAATAACATAAGATATATGCTCTAAGCAGAGGGATATTCTAGAATGTGTATACTATAAGCTTTCTTGAAAAACAGAGGGTATATGGTGTTCTATTAAAAAGTCCAGAAGGTGTGCGGCGTATAGCCTGTACTACATCTCTGATGTTAACTGCACTGTTCACTCTGCACTATACTACAAATCAATTTTCTGTGCAATTATACACTTAGGGTATGCTTGGTGGCAGTGCATGAATGTGATACCTGCAGGAACTAGGTATCTGGCATTATGTCGCCTTCCTTTACATTTATGTCTAATTAAGCTGCATCTTTAATGGTTACGTCTTTACACTATACATTTTTATAGTAACTGCGACTGATTTGTTTTCACGAAAAAAGCGCAAATATGATTTTTTCAAAGTTGGCATTGAAGTGAGTTGTAGCCAAGAAGGGATCCCTTATCCTTCCTCATGCTCAGTAATTAACAGAAGCACTTGTCCATTACTTTTTAATGCTCAATTAAAATCATATTCTGCTTTTGCACTGCTCCTTGGAGCATTTTTCACTAGTCCTTCTATTTTTCCATATTCCATAGGGATACTGCACAACTTGTTTTGTGTGTTATATATAGAAAACAAAATCTTATTTGTATTGAAATTAAAAAAGGCTACATACTCTAATACTCTGGTGTTACAAATTAAAAAAAATTTTTAAACAGGTTTTTCTATACCAAAATTCTACGGTGGTTTTCAAAAAAAAAAAAAAAAAAAATCAGTTTTTTACTAAAGTGAATAAAATAATAAATTCTTTCAAAGAATAGATTTTCCATTCAAATATCCATTATTTTTGCCAAAAACAGGAACTTTTTTTATGCAAGAGTAAAGTTTGATACAAAAACCATGCTTCTTTGTTTTCTTAATCCGTATTTATTACGGACTTATTAAAAACGTACTCCACCGCTTTTATAGGAAACGATTGCTTTACTGTGTTATGGAGCATTCTCATTGGCCATAAAGAGACATTCTATAAAAGCTGTGGAGTGACTCTGCAACAAATGGGTCAAATTTTTAACAGTGCACTGTTAAAAATCTGCTGCATTTTGCTGCAACGTCCTCCACCACTTGTATATATCTCTATTCCAACCAATGAGAAAGCGCCATTTCACGGCCAAGTAACCGTTTTCTATACAAGCAGGGGAGTGCGTTGCAGCAAAATGCAGCAGATTTTTAACAGTGTGCATATCCTTGGCGCTATAGTTTACAGGAGTGGTACATTGTTCAAAATTTGAAACTTTTGCTGCATCGCCACTCCATCGCTTTGATAGAATAACTCTATTTTGATCGATGAGAATCCTCGATAATGCATTTAAGTAATCGTTTTCTACTTATCTACTATATCGTTTCCGTATATTTATTTTTTCAATCAGCACCAAGGTGCGCACTTTATTAGAAGACGCGCTCTATTAGAGGGCGCATTCTATTAGAATAAATACGGTATATACTTATAGTAAATACACTTTGTTAAAGTACAGGGCCCCAATATTTGACAGGTATGCCAGGCATTTTTGCCATTGATGCCATTGTGCTAAAAACAAAATATAAATAAATGAAAAAAATGGATAAAATATAAATTTGGTATGGTGCAAAAAATTGCCTAATTTAAAATTAAAAATCAAATTTAACAGCCACCAGGGCTAGACACCGTGCATAATTATTCAGTAAATGATTCATTAAAAAATGACAAAAATCAGCATGTCAAAAATTTCAAAAAAATTCATAATTCGTTAAAAAATAAAGAAAAGTTAAAAGTTAAAAATAAAAGAAAAAAAAGCATTCTGTATTTTTTTATGCTTAATCGAATGGTGTAACTGGTTTTTCTCTCCGATGATCACAAGTACCTTAGATTGATGACTGCCATTCTTTTATTTCATCTTGTAAAAAAACTGTTTAACGTAAAGCTATGAATTTTTGCAGGATTAATTAGCATCGCAAAATCTTTAAAATAAACTTTACCGCAACATTCTATCTGCAATAGAACGTTAGATATACCCATTTATGACCAAGTTTGGAAAATACGCAATTTCAGAAAAACCGCCCAGCGAAATAACGTTTTCTCGATGACTACCCCGGGATAAAAAGTTTGTCTTTTGTTTTAAAAAAAAATTAAGTTTTTATCTTTAGTAGTTTTCGAGAAAAGTGCTGTGACACAAAATTTTTGTCCGATTGTTAGAATACTCTACAGTACACCTACAGTATGCCATAAAAAAAAATAATTTTTGTGCTATGTTGTGCTTCTTGGTCAGACGAACATTTAAAAAAAAAATCATCAAAATTGGATAAGTATTTAGTTAGTTATTGCAAAAAGAAAAATTGAAAAATCCGTGTGCACCATCGCTCAATCATATTATTGTAGCGCGCTGCCGCGCGCACAATGATGCACGAAAGTCGCATTGAAGAAATTTCTAAAATGGACAAAACTGGTTAATGCCGCGGTTACTAACGAAGGGATCAAACTATTAAAATCTGTATACGTTTGTTCAAAAATACGCAATAAAATTTTGAAATATTTTTTCTAATATTTATAAGGCATAAGTATTATGCTAATTTTTAAATAAAGAAAAAAGTATTTCTGATATAGGAATGCGCTACCGTATTAACATTTCACATTATAATATTAAAAGTAATAAAATTATGAGGAAAATAAAAAACAAGTTGAATGTAGATTCTGCCATTGCAGAATTCAATTTCGCCTCCAATTAGAAAAAAAAAAAAAAAAAAAAAAAAAAAAAGATCTAGGTTTTTTAGAAGGGCGATCCCATTTAGAATGCAATGAACTAACTTCATTTTTCTTGTGTTTATCAATATAATAGCAAACAGAACGGCGTGAAATACCCAATTGATTAGCAATTTCTCTCTGAGTCATTGGAATTGCGGAATAATAAAGAAATACAATTTGACGTGCTACTTCTTCATTGACTAGATTCATCAAAAACGGATTTTTTCTTTAGTTTAAATGCTTTTTTATACACTCTGAGAAAAAGGAAATATATTTTAACAATAAAACGAGAAGAATCCCGTCGAATTTGACGAATAAAATGTTTAAAAGACCGATCGATTTGGTTTAAAAAAAAAGGCAAAAGTAATTACATTATTGAATCAATATATGATAAATATATTTCCAAACTTAATGTCAAGTTTGCCAGTTATAATTTTGCATGCAAATATTCTCACATCTTCAGTTAAAATTGTAATCTGAGTGCCGACGAAATCCAGAAATTTTATTTTATATGCACTCACAAAAAAATAGTTTTATTAAAAAAAAAAAAAAAAAAAAAAAAAAAAAAAAAAAAAAAATTATTTTTACTATGACATTATTTTCACTAACTGAAGTCATCTGAAAGTAAAATCTCAATCTCAGTGTCCATAATGAAAAGAAACATTGAAATGTAATATCGTTATGAGTAAAAATGCGATGTTTTAAATAGTGACGTCATTTTCTCTTCAAATGTTTTTAAAAAGTTACTGTTATTAGTAATATGAAAAAGGCATCCGTAATAATATTGTAATTCCCATTGATCTGGTTGCTGAATGACATCATTTTCTTCATTTGAAATTTTTCTTATTTTGCTTTAGACATTAGTTTTTATCATAAATTATTTTCTGTTATTTTATTTACATTATTAATATTATTTCTCAGTAAATATATTTATTACCTCAATTAGTGCATAATTATACGCAATCATTTTATTGCGGTTAAATTTTACGAAAACAATTAACTTTTTTCTTTTAAATGCGAGACATGTTCACTGATGAAATAAAGCTTTTGACTGGTGGAAAGTGATAATTGAAAATAAATTTTTATTATCGAGAGAAAAGCTAAACTGAGTTGCCACCATTTTGCAGAAATATCGTAAAAAGCATTTAAAATTAAAAATAAAATATAAAAATCGAAATAAATTAAAAAATAGCTAAAATGGGCACAACTACAAATAAATAGCTTTCATTAAAAAAAAAAAAATTACCAAAATCGGTTGAGTAGAAAATTCAGGGCTGATGACTTAAAAAACAGCCAGGTCTTTTAAATATATAGATTGTATGAATGTCTCGTTTTAACGGATAGATTATGAAAAAGTGGGCCACAATTTTTGACACGACACTTTTTAGCTTGTCTGAAAGAAAGAGCATCGGAGGCTAATAAGTAAAAGTGGGCCACAATTTTTGACACGACTCTTTTTAGCTTGTCGGAAAGAAATAGCATCGGAGACTAAAAAAAAGCTTGACGAATTTAAAGTGTGTGTGTATTTATATGGCCAATTATCTACACAACTACTACTTTAGGACACAGGCCCTATGGGGTGGTATGCCCTCCATGAGGGTCTTTCTAAGGGAACCTAATATTTACGCAAGGTTCGACGAAAACTACGGAAAACTCCGAACGGTTAGGCCGACGGTCGTGATTGGGTTCGAACCCAGCACCTACGTCTACCAGTTTGGAGGTCAGAATCTCGCGGCCACTGGTGAGGCCGGCGAATTAAGATAAAATGAATATTACGTCATTGTTTAGTACTGAGCAATGACGATAGATGGTAGCAGTACCCATT
This sequence comes from Maratus speculifer, assembly GCA_964019185.1. Classification (NCBI taxonomy): domain Eukaryota; kingdom Metazoa; phylum Arthropoda; class Arachnida; order Araneae; family Salticidae; genus Maratus; species Maratus speculifer. Next base: position 184,344,018 of record OZ025298.1, on the reverse strand, counting down.
TGATCCTGATAGCAAGAGACATTATTGCCTTAAGGGTGTATTCGAAAAAACGCTCTTCCACCTTCAGCAGCTCGAAAATTTCCGATACAATTTCAGACACATTTTTAAAAGTAGAATCATGAAACTTGCTGAGGGGATTCTTGAAGGGACGTATGAGGTGCCGTGTAAAGTCTTTTTACGGTCAATTCATTAGAATTTGATTTATAAGCAATTAACTTCTCTGGAAGACCGTTTTTTTCGTTCCCTTATCTCCCATTTCGGAAAAATCGGTTCAAATTGCCGTTTTTGATTGCTTTTTTTGCAATATTTTGTACACTTATCAAAGAATTGACCTTTACGGCACTTTGCGCACTTTCTAAATAAGAGAATCTGCGAGTTTCATGTGTTTGAGAGCAAAAGTTAATTCAAAAATAAATCGGAAAACAAGCAGTTTGAATCGAAATACACCCTTAAAATCCTAATGTGTTTTTCCTATATATTTTGCATTTAATCATCTGTAATTAATCTTTTTTTTAGATATTGTATTCTTTATTCTGCAGCCTGATTGTTTGGCTGCGGGACAGTAATTGGAACAAAATATTATGATTCGAAAGGCGTGCAAAATCTCAAATTCTACGAATGTCATATTAAAATCTCTCAAATCATCTTTATCTTGATTTATTAATCCTATTGAAATGGTAGACAATTAACAAACAAATAATTCTAAAATAATTCTTGAAGAGACATCAACATTTAAATGAACAGAGAGAATTTACCGGAAAAAGTACAGAATAATTATGCAAGTCGTCGAATGAAATAAGAGGAAAATTCTTAAGGTACTTTATATATTTATTCTGATAGTAAAATCTCATCTATTAAATCATTTAAATCTCTACAGTCATAACTTTTCTATAGCAAGATTTCCACATGAAAAAGGAAAATGAAATAAATAGCTGAACGGATTTTATTTTAAAAGCAAATATTGCACCATATGGGAAATATAATGGACGAAAAGCAGATAAATAAATAGCGTTACGTAAATTTGTAAAAACACACTGAAAATGATAAAAACCAAACTATGGAAGTATTGGCATATCTTAAGTCACCAAAAATATAAAATTGGCAGACATGACTCTGAAAGCGATTTTATAAAATTTGTCGAAAAATTTTTTTCCCTATTTTTTGATAAATTGATTACTTATCGAGTTATAATCATTTTTTATCACATGACAAAGCATTTTTTCCCTTCGATGACTGTTTTTTCTGTATTCGTCGGGAAATTCCGTTCAAAACGCCAATTTTGACAATATTTTATTAAAAATATAAATTAATAATAATAATAATAATAAACAGAAAATGTTCGATTACACATTTTCTTAATAACACCATCTACGACTTTTATGAATTTCCGAACAAAAATGAATTAAAACTTATGATAAAAATTTGTCTACCCCTTTATAACACATTGCCCCCTTAATTATAAATTTGCCCCTTTTGCCCCTAAAATATAATCAGTTTAAACTTTAGTTCGGAGTAATACAGAGAAACGCATGTAAAAATCACGAAAAAATGATACATTAGTTATAATCTTCTATATTTATTATAAATTCCTTCAGCTATTATACACAAATAAAATATTTACTACACATTTCCAATCAAACTACAAAAAGAACAAATAATACATTTAAAATAATGCAACTAATTTTTAACATTTTTTTATATTTTGACATAAAATATCTCGAAAATGTTTTAAATGAGTTTTTCTTACCCATTTCGGGGAAATCTTTTAGAAATAACTGACAAAAAATATTATTTTATATGCAGTAAGACATTTTTTTAAAATTGTTATTCAATATAAGAAAATGAAAGTTTTAAATAAAACTCTGTATAGCAACCTTATGCACTTCTCGGCTAAGTCTAGGCCATAATCAGGCTCTTGGAACACAAATTTAAAGCAAATACAGTCAAACCTCCAAATAAGGGACACTCCGAATAAGGAACACCTCTATTTAAAGGACAAAACTTCCGGTCCCGGTCCCTTGGTATAGGACGCGTAATGTATTTACCTCTAAATAAGGGACACTCTATTTAAGGGACAGTTGAAAATGAAATAAAAGTGGCCAGTTTTTGCATTTCAGATAAGGGAAAAATTCGTGATCAAAATAAAAATACAGTGTTTGGGAATTTATGAAATAGTCAAGCAGGCATGTCGATACAGGGGCATATGGCAAAATTGACGAGTATTTATTTACCCACAATTCTGATTTGATATCAGTGTTTTATCTTCATTGAAAGTAATGCTGAAATTTGTGAGGATGATTCTGAAAGTTTGAAAGAAAAGTTTGAAAGAAAGAATTTACAGATGTTTTTACGCTGTTCTCATTTCCGAAAGTGCAATTTTTATGGCATAAGTTTTAAATTATTTTTATTCGAAAATTATGTTTAAAACTAGCAGGCGTTGTTGTTCAGACACTATGCAATCACAATTTTTTGCGCGTGCGCAACTGCAATAGATCTTCTAGAAAATATTGTCAAAATGATTGTTTTGAACCAAATTTCCTTGCGAAAAAAGAATGGCTACTCAGAAAGGGTGAAAATGAATTTGCAAATGTGTCAAAACTTTTCTCACTAGTTGAGCACAGCAGTTGATAGATTCGTTGCCTTAAAATACGCAAAGCAATTGAATATTTTTTTTGTAAATACTGCTGATAAAGAAAAACTAAAATTTATAAGTATAGTAAATGAACACTTGAAAGATTTGTAGTAAAATATTGAAATTTGCAAAGCAATTACTTTTGATTGATTATTTCAAGTAAAAATATTTTAATGTTTTTATACTTTTTGCATGTACAGAATTTGCTTATAAAATAAAAATCAATAATTCTACAAATAATTTTATGATTTAGTAATCAATTAAAAATTTTAATTTATTAATTCTCTATTCCTCTAGTGTCTAATTAACGTAATCTAAACCCTTCGGGTACACTCAAACTTCGCCTTTAATGATTTGTTATTTTTATATACCTCTGAACGATTAATAAAAAATATTAATCAAAACTCTGAATTCGGGACACCTCTATTTAAGGGACGAAAGTTCCGGTCCCATGGCTGTCCCTTATTTGGAGGTTTCACTGTATAAGAAAATCATTATTTAAAATAGAGAAAAACTAATCCAACTCTTAATAGATGGCAGCACTAAACAATTTTTAAAAATCAAATTTTAATCCTGTATCTAATTTCTCATAAGTTTCTTGTCATACTCCACAGTTATCGTTTACATATATATACTGTAAGATAATAAGCAGGGACCGATTTACAAATTTGGAGGGCCCGGGGCACAGATGCTTATAGGGGCCCCCTTGCACCAATACTTATAAGTGATCGAGTGAAAAAAATTGAAAAAAGGTACTTACTGAGATAACAATTATTAAATTTAATAATTTCTTTTAAATATCTATTAAACAATTAAATATGATAATCATTAATTTACTTTTAAATAATTATTTCACAATTTTTAAATTTAAAGAGTAGAAATTTTAAAATAAATTGGGTGTTGTTGATTATCTTTTCCTATGCAAGTCTAAATGTCTGGAATAATCGAATATGCAACAACTAATAATACGTTTTCAACAACACCAATCTCCAATTATTTAAAATATTAGGAAGCACTGCTGCTTTCTAGCTATGCTCACCTAACCCTAAATGATCTGACGAGAAGAGGAACAAGATTAAATAAGAATTAAAAATACATTATATTTTTAAAAATTAGAATTGTTTATATATATTCAAATAACTTTCTTTATAATTTTACAATATATCTTTTACTTAGAATGAAATGTAAAATTTCATTATATATTCAAACTACATCAGATTTTGAACAGTAAATGAAAAACTTTCAGCAGCATTTTGGGGGCCCCTAAAAACCGGGGGCCTTGGGCCTGTGCCCCGAATGCCCTGCCTTAAACCAGGCTATGATAATAAGAGAATGTTTATCAGTGTTGAATTCAGGTTGTGGCCCGGTGGGGGACATTCCCTCCCGGAGCAATAAAATGTCTTCCCCCGGAAAAATTTGAAATATTAGGTTTTCAATGATTTTAGGTTTCAATGGTCAAAATGTGTAATCCCCCCCCCCCCCGGAACAGCGTATGAATTTAATACTGATGTTTATCTTCGGAGTAAATATTTATTGGGGGAGTTGAGGAAACAGAACATGTATGTATAATTTTCATTATTTATATATTTTAAAAATTTTACATATTTATTTAAAGAGAAGGACAAGCTGATTTGATATAGTTTATAGTTAAAAAAAGAGCTTATTTCACCTTTAAACGAAAAGCTATAGGTGTGAAAAATAAATAACTTTAGCAAAATAAAAATCCTATAATAGAGAAATGTCATTAGAAGGCTGAACATCTGAATTAAAACAACATTTTATCTAGCTCTCTGTAGATGGCAGCACTACAAATATTTATTTTATTTCAATAAATGATAGATCACAGATTTGGAGATATAGTTCAGTTTGTTTTGTCAACTGAATAGTGTACGCATACACTTTAGAAGCAAAAAATCGGATCAATTAGCTAATTCATCTGTAATTACAAAGATAGTTTTTTTTGTGTGTGTGAGTGTGTCTGTTGTTTTTTTTTTTGAAGAGACTACTGCTCGCGGAGAAAGGAGAATAATACAGGGGCGTGTGAAGAGAAAATTGCGCCCGGGGCAAAGCTAAAATTTGGTTAAAAAAAAAATGTAATTTAACAAATTACAACGACCATTAGGAAAATGTTTTTTCGAAGACTAAAATATTAGACTTTTTAAAAAATTCTATATTAAAAAAAAAAAAAAAAAAAAAAAAAAAAAAAAAAAAAAATATATATATATATATATATATATATATATATATATATATTGAACATAATTTTTATCATGATCAAAACTTAGCATCCATAATCACAGCGTCTCATATTACATACACCATGGATTTAATATTAATACTCCTGGACCCATCATAACTAAATTTTAAATGAATTTCAGTTTTACAATTTTCGGTACTGCAAATTTTTAAACTTCTAAATATCGCACGTTTTCAATTTTTACGCCGTCGTAAAGAGAAAATATGTATTTTTAAATTCAATTTGTTTGAAAGCTGTATCTCAATTTGTTTCTGAGCTATTAATTTTTTCGTAGTTTTTAATATTCTTCTTTTTATTGTGGCAACAGAAGTATTTAATTTCTGGACATTAAACATGGACCAATCAGAAGTCGAAAAAAATCCGGGGATCACAAATATTCAGGTATGGTTCAGATATCACTAGACCGAAATAAAAAAACATTTTCTAAATAAAAAAAAAAAAAAAAAAAAAAAAAAACACGTTTTTTAAAAATGCATTTAAGATACAAAATACATTTTGGAATTAAAAGAAAATACTTTGCATGGGGATCGGGCTATATCAAAGATGACAAACTTCCCGTGGGCCGGTTGTCACTACTGTTTTGGAAAAGTAGTCTAAATCTTATTTGATCATAAAATTTCTGTTATTAAATAAGATGAAGATTATTAATCGATAATAGTGTAGCAATAGGTTACAATATGTAGTACTATGTACATTATTAAATTAGTATTTGAAATATAAGTATGTAAAGTAACTTAAAATTTAAAGAAATGTCGATTATTAGCTTCAAATATGAGAATTAGTTTTTCAGCTATACTTAAGGCTGTTGAATTGTTCTATTCAACAAGCGCAAAACGTTTTGACACATTTTCAAATTCATTTTTTACCGAAAAGCTATAAAATTGCAAAGCCTGACCATGTAAGCAGTTTTGAATCTAACTGAATTTGCCATTTTTTGATCAATAAATTACCTATTGAGTTATAAGCTTTATTGATCACGTGACAAGGCGTTTTTCTCCATTTCGTTGACTGTTTTTTTTTTTTCTCTCGCTTTGAAAGTCGGTTGAAAATACCCAATTTGACCCAATTATTAAAAATAAATCTATTGTGTTAAAAAAAAAAAAAAAAAAAAAAAAAAAAAAAAAAAAAAAAAAAATTGAAATTGAGTTCGATTTGATTGTTTCTGAACAACAGCACCTGCTAGCTTCATGCTTTTCCGAACAGTGTTGAATTCAGCAACTTTTCTAATGGAGGGATTGTTGTGGCTCCGGGGGTAGGGGGGGTGGATTGTACTTTTTTACCATTGAAAACGCAAAATCTTAAACCTTCCGGGGCGGGGGGGAAAATCACATTGTTCCGAGGAGGAATGTCCCCCTCAGGTCACCCCTGAAATCAATACCCTTTCCGAGCAAAAATAAATTAAAACTCATGTCATAACGTTGCCTCTTTTGATTAGAGAAAAGCCTTAAAAATCTGCCTGAATTGCAGTTTATTTTGCAACTACAGTCGAACCCCGTTATAACGAACTTCAAGGGACCGAAGTTTTTGTTCGCTATATCCGGTGGTTTGCTATATCCGAACCGTTAAAAAATGTTAGAGTTTACCAAATATGTATATAATTATCTGATACCTATATGTTCAGTAATGATGTATTCAGAAAAAAAAAACGTAAATTCTATTAGACATGATCATTAATGAATTAAATTGACTAAAATTGATTACATTAAACTGGCACAATACTAAATAAATTAACTAAAAATGAAGACAAATAGAAATACAGTAAAATGTCGATTATCTAAACATTCGAGACCAACCCTAGTTTGGATAAATGTTAGGATAAATGAGCAAACAATTTAAGGAATGATCCTGAAGATACTAAAATCTTTACACTTCATCCAGGCTTAGGGTGACTAACACTAATTATTGGCGCATTAAAAATCGTTTTATTTTTATTTTGTTTGTTTACTTTTCAATCATTTAAATTTTCCTTTTTTTTTCACCATCTTGTGAACTCCAGAAAGCATAATTTAAGAAAAAAAGATTTTGATTATTGCTTAAGACGTTCTTTTCAATGCTGCCATATATCGAATTATTCTTAAATACATTAGTTAAATAAGTTAGCTTAAATGCGTTACTGAATTGTTATGACAGGAGTAATGGAAAATAACTGACGGGTGGGCGTGATCACACCTGCAGAATGGCTACCATAAAAGAGAAAGAATGCAGGTCTTACTACTCTTTAATAAAAAGAATTATCGTTAATTTGCACCATGTTTTACTAGTCGGCATGCATATACTTATAAAATTAGAGTGGAAAACTTTTTTTCACATCAGCCAGCGGAAAAGTAAAAAGTGAAAAAACATCATGGTTGACTAGAAAAAAGTTCGTTATAACCGATTCTTAAGATTCCGGAGGTTCGCTATAAAAGGATAAAATAGCATTAAATACAATAGGAAAACGGCGGGACCAAAGTTTTTGTTCGTTATATCCGATAGTTCGTTATAAACATGGTTCGCTATAACGGGGTTCGACTGTATTAATAAAATTAAAGGGAAAAATGTATATAATTATTGAAATTAATCCTAAAAGTAATTTAAAATTCGTGTTTTACAAACGATTATTCACCGTGTTTTTACAAAATCGCATTTTCACGGAAAAGTCATACAGTCGGCTTTCGTTAATTCGAAATTGGATAAATTGAGTCTTCGCTTAATTCGAACTAAACATGAAGTCCCGAAATTTTCAATGGCAGAATAATGTTAAACATTTTCATTAATTCGGACTCATTTTCTCTTGACTTTCTTTAAATGGAGCTAACGAGATTCCGATTTTTTCATTTTTCTTTACTTTTTCCTGGACTTCAGATCCTTGAGATAACTTTCTTTCTTTCATTTATGACAGAATTGTTCTGAACAAGTATACATATAGTCCAATGCATTTGATATCCGCTTTCTTAGTGCCCCGTCTGTCCATCAATGACACGTCTACCTCATCTTCGTTTGTGTTTGTTCCCAATCCCTTAATTAGTTTATGTATTCATGACTTTTAATTTAACAAGGTAGAACCCGTCGAATTTCGACGAAAGAAAATATTTAAAAAGAAACTGTTTCATTGATTTATAATAAGCCTACAAAATTAATTATAATAAAAAATGCACCTTCTATTGGTAACTCTAACTCTTAAACAAATGATATTTCACCTAAAGTTAACGAAATACTATTTCCATAAAACTCGGTCTTAAAAATTATTAAAATTAAACTTTAATCGTAATGTAAGCAGTTAAATATAATAAAGATCTTTTATCATGACGAAGTTATCAATTAAGGCTCCTATTGTTTGGTATTCCAAAATGAAAAAGAGCAGAATTTATCCCACTTTGACACAATCATAGAATTTTTCTTTATGAAATTAAAACCCTATACCATTTTTACCGTCGTAAAATTTACATATGCACCTCTCATACCTGTATTCACTTTTTTATGGTACTCTTTGATCATTTTAAAATCCTTTAAATTAAAAACCTGAAGTCTCGATTGCTATTAGCTGGGAACAGATACTAAACTGTTTTTCTTCATTTAAGTGTAAATGAAAATTTTGAATTTTGAAAGTGTGAATGAAAATTAAAATTCACCTGGTTTTACTGCAGACGATATTTTAAAGACAGCAGGTATTTTAATTTCAAAAATTTTCACTTTTTAATCTCTGGCTTTTCCCCCTTACTTTTAATAGAAATGATGTTCTTCTGTTGCCACGTTTATAAAAGTGGTGTTAAAAACTACAAAAAAATTAATGTCTCGAAAACACATTAAGATACAGTTTTTAGACAAATTGCATTTAAAAGAACGTTTTTTTCACTATACGACAGTATAAAAATTGAAAATATGGGATGCTTACATGCTTAAAAATTTGCAATAACGAAAATTTCAAAATGAAAATTGCATGTGAAAATGTTGCCATTCGCAAAATGACGTATGTGTTACGCACAGATACGTTTGGCCTTTATAAAATAGATATTAAGTCATATTCTAATGATATTAGTCGAAATATATTTAAAAAATACTACAGTAGAACCCCGATAATTCGGACCCCGTTAATCCGGATCGGTTTGGTCATTTTTTTTTCAAGTTTGAGAAGAATTGGCTAATTTCCATAACATTAACTTGTTTCACCGTCGTACTCTAAAAAAAAAAAAAAAAAAAAAAAAAAAAAAAAAAAAAAAAAAAAAACTTTTTTTGAAATGTTTTTGGAAGAATAAGTTAAGCTTTCTTATTTAAACTATTATTTAAACTACAAGCAACGAACTACTTATGCTCAAGCGGATGCGTGACCGTACAGCTCGCAAAAGATGTAGAAAAGTGGCACAGCAGAAAATTACGAACTTTTTTATTACAAAATAAACATTTTTACTGTAAATATTCAATAAGTTTAACATAAAGGTGATTTTTTGTAAGTATGTTTTGTTTTATTCCATTTTTTTCTAATTCTCCGGATAATCCGGATTAGGTCTGGTCCCAGTTAATCCGAATTATCGAGGTTTTACTGTATAACATTAATTCCTATGAAAGATTATCCCTTTAAATATGCTTTCCTCTCATACGTTACATTATTCTAACTTTGGATAATTCGAATATTTCTTGTGGTCCCGACGATTTCGAATTAACGAGCGCTGACTGTACGTGAAAGGTAAAAATTAAAGGGTTGATATCAAGATATTTTAATTAGTTCTCTTCATCTTTTTAAGGTATGACAACAAAAACAAGTTGGAAACTGCATGCTAAACGTAGCAAGTGAGGTGCGTATATACTGCAAGAAAGTTAAAAAAATATTCAGATCTGGATGTAATAGTATAGAGTAGATCGGATACAGTATAGTGGCCGAAATCTTTTGTGTGTCCCTGTAAATACTATATGCTTTCTATTATTCAAGAGGTAACTTGTAGTAAACCTCAGCAACGTATATCAATTTCATAAAATATGAAATAGTTTAATAGAATTAAAACGAGCTCCAAGAAATGCTCACCGCTCTACCATTGTGTAACGGAATACTTTTGTGTGGCTCTGTAAATTAATAATAAATATTCTTTGCACCGCAGATTGTGCAGAATGCATTTTTTAGTATATGTTTCATAAATGTATATAAATTAATATATGTTCGAAAGAGTATAATGTCATTGAAATTCACTTGAAACTATTTTTTTTTCCATTGACCGCAAAGAAACGTAATGCTTTTTATAGTTCCTGTAATTAAACTATCGATCCGATTTTCATAAAATTTGAAACGACTCGCCAAAATTATGCAACAAATTTATATTTTAAATTTCAAGTGATTTGGTTGGGTAGTTTTTCCTCTGTTATATGCGGACGGACTGAACGCCGACTATAGGTACTACGTATTTATATAGTTACGAACTCACCTAAAAGCCATTTTCATACAGAGTTTCCACAAAATAATGTCTCAGTTACAATTGCAACAGTTTACTATCTACAACAAATCAAATTGAAGGTAAATTAACTGAGCTTTTCTTACAAATGTTCAATATGTGCACAGTTCCAATTAAAAATATAATTCTTCCCACACTTCGGTGAACATGTTCGCAATAATGGAAACATTAGCCTCTTTTGTTCTGTGTATTTTCCGACACATCATTAAATCACGGCAGAAGGCAGACACGATCTTTGCTTCTATGAAAAGAATTATTAATGATACAGGGTCTGTATCATTAATTCGCCGAAATCTTGCTATAGGAAAGTTATCACATAATATTCAATTTTTTGTAATTCTTCAAAACTATTTACTAAACTTTCATTTTTCACGTGGAAATCTCGCAATAGAAAAATAATTGTCGTGGTAAGAATTTTTGTATTTTTTTATTTTTTGCAATTTCTATAACAAAAAGGGTTTATTTTTTCCTGTCATTTTTCTGTAAGAGCTAGTTTTATCAGAATTATATGAAGGCGGTGTTCAAAATTTTCAATTCTCTCCATTTCCACCGCTTTGGGTCGGTTTTGCCCATTTTCAATCCCCGCCGAAATATTGGACATCTGAATGTTTTTGGCGAGTTTGAAGACGATCCGTGCATAATTGTGACTTTTTTCGCGCGGATAAAGTTTAGTTCACTTACACATATATATACGAGGGTAGTTCAATAATTATTGTCCCTAGTATATATAGAATACTTTTACTGCAACGGTTGATGTGAAATATCGATGCCTTAGATGCTTATATGTTCAATTTCAGAACCCTAGCTGCTTTTATTCAAACAGTTTTGGAGGGAAGGGTGAAAGATTGTTTTGGAGCTCATAGAATTAGATTTGTGACAATTGATGTTCCATGACTATTGTCGCTTGTACTCGGGATCATAGTGATGTATCCACTTCATAAATCTAGCCCCATAAGCTACAAACCAGCCTTTCAATCTCACCCCCCCCCCCCTTAAAACCCCTCCCTCAAAAATAGGTCTTTAAAACTTCATTCCTCCTTGCAAAACTATGTTAACCCTTTTGGGTCTGGTGTGCTATTACTAGTACATGTATTTTAATGGTATGTTATTTTGTTATAAGAAATACATTTTTTACTTTTTACATGTTATAATGTTAGTATATGTCTATGCATTTACTATATGACTTCATTTGTGTTTTGGCTTCTAGTAATAATAATAATTATTATTATTATTTGCTTCATTCTCGTTGCGCTTTTGCGATTCTTTTATTTTAAACATATATTTCACTCTATAAATTTAAAATAAAAGTTACTTTTTTGGAAGAATCTTGTGTAATAAAGTGTAAAAAGTATTAGAAAGTTGCAATATGAGTTAAATTTTATTGTAATACAATATTTTCTAACATCTCCAAAATTTCTTCCTTAGCCTATTGTCATATGAATATTACTTGAGTAGTACACAAAACAATAATATTCGTTACCTTCCAGACAATGAAATATTCATTAAACACTAATTAATCTATTTGGATAGCTAGTGTTAATGTTATTAACGTAAAATTAATTTTTTTCAAAAAACTGAAAAAAAATTCTGACCCATAAGGGTTAGTATAGCAGCTACGGTTCTGAAATTGAGTATAAAAGCATCTAAAACGTTAGACTTCGATAGTCCACACCAACCCATCGCAGTACAAATATTTTGTACACTTGCCACAATCATTATTATACTATCTACATATATGGACATTTTAGTGATTTTGGGTTCCTTGGGTCGTATAGTGAAAAGTTATGAAGTAATTTATTAAAAGTAGCACCATAGTAAAGACTGAAATAGGCAGTATTTCTTACGGAAAAACAACAACAACAACATAAAGCAAACATTGTTATTAATTTTTTCTGCGACGAAAGCCTTGCTTAATTTTTAATATTTTACCACCGGTTTTTAAAACATTAAAAAAAAAAATCTGTAATTGAATTATAAAAGTACTCTGATCAAATAAGGCAAACTTTCCAGTAAAAAACTAGTTGGATGTGCCAATCCCAAAACTTTCTTCTATCTCATACGTACATTTTAATATTTAAAAAAAATAGTTACTCATTTTAATGCTTTACTAATTTTTATTCGATACCATACCAACTTTGATTTTCATCTTAAATTTCTGCTTCAATCAATTAATCGGAGTAAAAACGAATTTCTGTCTCTGCACGAGCCGATGGACAATAGAATGATAGGCAGATTTTTTTTTCAAATTCAGGGAGGACCTACTTGTCTTACCAAAAAATAATCATATACAAAAAATTTAGTTCAGTTCTAGAACTAACTTCATACACTTTTATGCGGTGCAATATTGAAAATAGCATAAAATTCGCTATTGCAGCACCCTCTTCCGGCGGATTTTTTTCAGATTCAAGGCGATCCAACTAGCCATAGCCATACACTTACATAAAAAATTTCGTTCATTCGATGCATAACTTCATGTACTTTCGGTCGGTACAATATTGAATATGGCGCAAAAATCGCGATTGCAGCGCCCCCTTCCGGTAAAATATTTCAAAACTGAAGGAGGGCCAGCTTGCCATAGCCAAAAACATTCACAAAAAATTTGGTTCAATTCTATGCATAACTTCGTACACTTTTTGATGGAGAATAGCGACATAAACACAGACAGACACACAGACATTTTGTAAAACATGTTTTTTGGAATCTCTGACCCCTAAAACGTGTAAATCCGTCGAAAAGCGAAAGTCGAAAAAAATTTCGATTACAATATTTTCTTCTATTGAAGATAGGAGAAAGTAAAAAATAGTTACCAATGTTAATGCTTGAATAATTTTAATTCAATACTATACCAACTTTGATTTTCATCTTAAATTTCTGCTTCAGGCAATTAATCGGAGTAAAAACGAGTTTCTGTCTCTGCACGAGCAGATGAACAATAGAATGATAGGGAGATTTTTTTTTTCAAATTCAGGGTGGACCTACTTGCCATATCCAAAAAAAAAATAATACACAAAAATTTTAGTTCAGGTATACATAACTTCATACACTTTTTTATGGTAAAATAATGAAAATGGCACAGATATCGTGATTATAGTGCCCCCTTCCAGCATATTTTTTTCGAATTCAGAGCGGTCCTACTAGCCCTAACCAAAAAGTTACGCAAATATTTCGTTCAATTCTATGCATAACTTCATACACTTTTAGTTGGTGTAATACTGAAAATGGCGCAAACTTCGCGATTGCAGCGCTCCCTAACGGCGGAATATTTCAAAACTGAAAAAGGATTTGCTTGCCACAGCCAAAAACATTCACAAAAAATTTGGTTCAAATCTATGCATAACTTCATACACTTTTTGATAGTAGAATGGCGACATACGGACACACACACGGACAGACTGACTTTTTGTAAAAACATGTTTTTTGGAATCTCTGACCAATAAAACGTGTAAATCCGTCGAAAACCGGAAGTTGAAAAAAATTTCAATTACAATACTTTCTTCTATTGAAGATAGAAGAAAGTAATAATTGGTGGGAATAACGAAGGATTATGAACACCTTAAGAGCACGCATACCTTTCGCTTGTCCCCAAGGGGTTAGTTGTTTCAGTCATATATGCATTCTTTAAAAACTAAAAATCTTCTTAAGGAAAAAAAAAAGAAATAAACAAAAAGAGATTAAACTAACATAAACCTTTTAAGGAAACGAAATGACTGTCCAAGACATACTTAAAAAAAAAAAAAATCTTTTTACTTTTTTTTTATTAATTTAAGATAACTTTTGCAATAATTCAGCTTCAGATGTGCTTAAAATGTCGGATATATTCCAAACTAATTTCTTTATTTCTAACAACGGGAGCGTTTAATCTGTTATCGGAACCTAATATTTTGTCTAATCTTAACCGAAGGGGGAAAAGAAAAACCTTTCTCGATAAAGATTTTAGTTAGAGTTTATTTTCTTTCTTCTTGAGATAAAAGTTGCTAAAAAGAAATCAGGATGACATTAATGCAGACAATTTTTCCTCTTTCTCTTTTTAAAAATAATAATTTCAAATGTGCTTATTTTTAAAAGTTACAAATTTAAAGGATCTAAAATATTAAAATCTGTTTAAAATAATATTTCTTCTTAGATAGTGTGAAGAAAAATGAGGGATTTTTTTTTAAATGATTAGATATAAATTTTGATATCGAAATAGCTGTCTAAACTTTGTAGAGAATAGACAGAAATAGCTGTCTAAACTTTGTAGAATAGACCGGGACTGGTTGTCACAATAATAAAAAATTTTAACTAAAAACAATTTTGTTAGTCTCTCATTAAAAACTTATTATTCCGGCCAATACTTTTAAATTTAATGCAAAGTTTCAGTTTTATCAATTGCCAAAATTTTTACTAGAAATTTCCTTTTTACGCTTCTTACAATTTTTAAGAATTTTGTGATACTTTGTCTCAGTCATGCATTGGTTGTATTGTCACATTATGTACAGGGCCATACAAAATGTAGAGCTCCAAGTCCAACTAGTCAGATAAGGTAATCCAAAAACTTTCTTCTATTTCATACATGTTTATATTTCCTGAAAAATACAGCACATGATCACCAATGAGATTAGCTGGGTTACACAAAAATCAAAACAGCAATCACTTATGTCAATTCTAACATAATCTGAAGTTTGATGAAAATCCGTGCATTACTTTTTGAGACAATTATTCGAAGGACGAAACATCAATAAAATTGACAAAGGAATTCACCAAGTAAATTTCAGAACATAATTTTATTAATTTTGGTTAACTCCAAATTTTATAGTATAATTTTATACACATCTTAACTTTATATATAAAAATGTTACTACAATTTTTTTCTAAATGTAAAATAACATTACATCTGTTTTTCCCTCGGAAATTGAGTGAAATTCAAATGCAACACAGTAAGTTGACACCGAGCTAGCAGCAACAGCAACAACTAAAAAATTGTAATGTAATGAATTTATTTTAATAACAATCCTGTCAAAGTATAAAACTCTGAATTTTTACCAAATTAATTTTCGTGTAAACAAATTAAAGAAATGTCGTGTTAAATTTTTATTACGGATTTTATAGAAAACATATCAAAATTAATAGCTTGTTCCAGTTTCATTATATTTTGTCGCTTATTGAAAAATTAATCATTTTCCATCTCATAAAGCAACCATAAGCGAAGAAAAAGAGAAAGCTTGTGGGAGGGAGGAGCGGGGAGGATAACAAAAGTGGCCGAAAAATAACAAAAAGTTTCGCCACGAATACCAGTTGGTTTCATGCCAATATTCTGTTATCGATTCCTTTAAGCATTTGCTTTCTAAAGTTCATTCCGGGTAAATGCCTCTTTATTCATTGTTTATTTCCTCGATAATTTGTCATTGGGATATTTGCAAAATGAGATTATATTATGAATAGAGTTTCGCTTTTATAAAAGGTTTGAATAAAATTTCACCACGAATAACCAGAAAGAAAAAATTAAACATGAATCGACTAAAGATTATGCGTTTTTATTCATTAGTAATCGATTTGCCACAAATAAATTTGTCGTAAGTAAAAGGGAAAAAAAAAGAAGTCTTATTGGCGGAATATATTTTTCTATGTGTCATTAAAAAGAAATTTATTTTATTTCTTTATTTTATAGGTAAAAGGACATTTAATCGACATTACTCAGAACAAGCTAGTGCACTATTTTGATGGTTCAATCTGCGGAACTTAATTACTATGGGTAGTTCAAATGGATTATTATTATTTTGTGGGCTTAATAAAAAGTGTATTTATTGAAATATTAAAAACATTAGTAAATGTTTGAAACTATATACGGCGCAAAAAACTGTTTGGAGCCATTTACATTAAGATACATCAATTTCGATGAAAATTAGCATTTTTTAAAATTTGATTTTCTTGTACACTGTAAAAAATAAATGTGTAAATTGGCTAATTTTACACACATATATGTGTAATTTTGTAAAATTACACACTTGTAATAAAAATTACAAATTTTTTTTTCGGAAATTTACCTGTTTTTGTGTGTATTTATCGTCTGAAAGTAAGTGTGTAATTTGTTATCACTTGATAAACTCAGACAAGTGTGTAAATTCCGAAAAATGCCTGATTTTACACGAATTGGAGTGTTATTCTAATTTAAGAATAATAATGTTTACTCAGAGAAGTGTGTAAATTTCTGAAATCACCCACTTGTTTTAAAATTTACACATTTCGTACAAAAAATTGCCTGTTTTTATGTGTATTTTGTTTATTAGAATGAGTACGTAAGTTTTTATCAGTTAACAGACACACAGAAGTGTGTAAATGTTAAAGATTACGTATATTTACTCGAATTGGAGTGTTTTACATAATTATAAATATGTAAATTTTAAAAGACAGTTTCTAAATGTATTAGAAGACTTTCCGACAGAATTGAAAAGTGTTTATGCATTCGTTTTGTCTGTCCATCTGTCCGCGCTCTAACTCTCCTAAATATACTCAAATTTCCATGAAAATTTTAGATATTATCGATGTTCACGTTAGCACAAACCCTACTGAAAATGAAGTTTCTATCATGATTAATTTATTTACAGGGATAGTCAAAATTTACCATTACATTACGGCCTATGGGAAAAAATAGTTTCGAATGAGTTTTAAAGGTGTAACACCCTGCCAAACATATTTAAATTTATATGCATTTGCAAAGTACGTTAAAATATGTATTTAAAAAAACGCAGTATAAATGATAGTTATTATTCATTTACAGGGCTACACGAAAGAATTCCATTATGCAAGAACAAAAGGGCGGGGAATTATTTGCGAGATATTTTAATAATGTTAAACGACTTCGTGTACAATAAAATTGATATGCTGATACGCTGAGTCATAATATGAAGTGCATAGTATTTACAGGGAGATACAAAAGATTTCAAATAGTATATTCTATATGAAGTACTGTGTATTATCGATGATGGTTGATGGATGGATGAAATGCATTTTTAATTATGATATGCGTTTTTAAGTTTCACTAAATATATGCATATAACATAGTGTGTATAAATTCTATAGTTTATATACAAGGTTACACAAAAGAACTCGTAAAGGTTACTGAATACGAGCGTAATTTATTAAAAGGTGGTTTTTAAATAAATTACACATTTTTATGTTGAACCGCTTACTCAGAAATGTTTGTAGAATATAGATAAAATGATATACAGGTCATGTAAAGTACTGGATACGTGGTCACAATTTGATGATAACTTCTGGAAATGTTATTTAAGAAGTTTTAAGAGTGTTTTAGTTTAAAATAGATTTTAGGTAAATATTGGACTGTAATACAGGTACTAGGTAAACTACAGGGCTGATCAAAAGTATTCAAGTACGTTTCTATCCATTAGTATGAATTGCTAATAAATAAATTTAACGAAAGTTTAGCGTTTTCTTGCTTAACTAAATTTTCTTATTATATAGTATATATATCAACAGACAGATTAAATACAGGGCTGTTCAAAAGTATTGAAATACATATTTGGCTATGGACATTAACACGTTATTTTCCTAAATAATGAAGTTTTGTTAAAGATTTCAGGAAGGTTGGAAAGTGTTCGTAATCTATCCTTAACGCATAATTTTTCTTTCTTGTTAATTGAGATATGAGTTTTTAAATTGATTTTTGCATATTGCGTTCTGTGTACAAATGCTGTAGATCATGTACAGGGTAACACAGCAGAAAGTGCACAGATTACAGTACATGAACGGAAGTAGCTTAAAAGGTGGTTTTGAAATAAATTCTACATTTTTACACAGAATTGCATTTAATAAGCTAAGATATATATGGAGAAAAATGATACACAGGACCACCGAAAGAATTTGATACATGTCTGCCTACGTAAGATAACCTCTGGAAATGTAAGTTCACTAGATTTAAACGTGTTTTTGTTTTAATTAAATCATAGCTAAATAGTGGCATAACCTTATGCAAAAATAGTAGACAAAATACAGGGCTGTACAAAAGAATTAAAATTTGCTATCGTCTTTTGGGTATAAAATTCTAAAAGTCAAATTTCAACCTATTAGTCGTTTTAATACTTTACAACATTGTTGAAAATGCTTAAGAATACGGTTTGTTTGTCCGTATTCTAACTTGCGTTAATAGTTGGATTGCTCTGTAATTGATACATGTATTAAGGCAACATTTTAATTCATAACCCAAATTATGACTAATACAATATAATAATCCTTCTGTAGTAAAAAAAAACTAGCCTTAAAAGGAATGACTCCTGGAATGATGCTGATGTGGAAGATTTCCGGAACTAACGAATCCGGGTTGTCCACTCCTTCCATGAGTCGAATAGACCAATCAGGAAAGGGCTCCGTCTATGCATCGCCGCATGGGTTACCATAAAGAGAGGAAAGGTTACCATCGCCAACAATAGCCAAGTTTGTCGCCAACTTGACGATATATCGCCAAATTTGGCGACCAAAATTAGTTGTCAAAAGTGGCGCTAACTTGGCGATAACTGTAATATTTCGCCAAATTTTTAATTTCTTTACAACACCAGTCGTTTGATACATCATTTGAGAGGTTTGCAACTGCTTATTCATATAATGGATGTCTTGTGTGTTATCCCCCATTCTGCTCCCCAGGGGGGACGCATTTTTAATTTCTTTACAACACCAGTCGTGTTACACAAGATTTGAAAGATCTGCAACTGCTTATTCATATTATGCATGTCTTGTGTGTCACCCCCACACTCTGCTCTCCCCAGGGGGGGGGGTCACATTTTTAATTTCTTTACAACACCAGTTGTGTGACACATCATTTGAAAGGTCTGCAACTGCTTATTCATATTATGGATGTGTTGTGTGTCATCCCCCACTCTGCCCCCCGGGGGGCACATTTTTTATTTCTTTACAACACCAATTGTGTGCCTCATCATTTGAGAGGTCTGCAACTACTTATTCATATTATGGATATCTTGAGTGTAATCCCCCCCCCCCCTCTGCCCTCAGAGGAGGTGCATTTTGTAATTTCTTTACAACACCAATTGTGTGACACATCATTTGAAAGGTCTGCAACTGTTTATTCATTTTATGGATGTCTTGTGTGTCACCCCCACTCTGCCCCCCCAAGGGGCACATTTTTAATTTCTTTACAACACCAGTCGTGTGACATATCATTTGAGAGGTCTGCAGCTGCTTATTCATATTATGGATGTCTTTTGTGTCGCCTCCCACACTGCCCCCCAGGGGGGCACATTTTTAATTTCTTTACAACACCAGTCGTGTGACACATCATTTGAAAGGTCTGCAACTGCTTATTCATACCATGGGGTATTGGCGAGCGCAGCAAGCAGGGGTAGCCAATAATTTGGAATCGCGAAGCGATTACGCGGGTGGTTGGCGAGCATAGCGAGCAGGGAGGCGGGGCCCTCCTAGTTTATAAAAAAGAAACTCTACAATTCATTTTAACAGGAAACTTTTTGAAATTGAATAAAAAAAAGTGAAATGCATAAAAAAAAATTAAAACCGAAAATTTTAATTAGAGCCACTTTTATGAAAATAACGTGCGTTTCACTTCCAAATCTAGCATTGTATAAATAAACGGAAAACAACATCTGCGTTTCACATCTGCTTTGCGCGGCAATAAATTCACTTGCAGACGATCAAAACAGTTGGTCTTTGGAATAAAGAACGTTCAGTGCTCGTATATATTGTTCTTTCATAAACGTATATAGTTCGCATGAATTTTAAAACTTTTACGAAAATGTTACAAGAATGCGGCCAAAGGATATTTTACATGACAGTCCGAAAAAGGCACAGTAATGTAGTTAAAAAAGAGCTCATTAATGTCATTGTACTGTATTCGGACATAATTCTACGAAAGAATCTACGTATTTCAATTTGGATTATCCCAATTTAACACAGAGGAAGGTCATAAGAAATAGGTAAGGAAAAAGTATTTTCTCAGCTTTCTCTTTTAGTTAATAGTTTTAGTTTTAGTTAATTTCACATAAACATTTTATAAAAGCAATGACTAACATTCATTTAACTTTTATCAATTCAATAAACTTTACTAAATTTAATTTTTATTTTGTTGAAATAAAAGGCTGCATGCCAAAGATTTATTCATTTAAATAGTATTTAAATCGGATTTTTTTTCCTTTTTAAAACTATGCGATTAAAATTACGTTTCTTTAAATTTTAAAAGTTTTAGGTTTTAAAAGTAATTTAACCAATAGTTAACATAATTACTATACATGTATTATCACATCCCAATAGTTTCTACTTTAAATAGAGATTTAACTCATATATGAATCATATCGCATTATAAAATGTATGAATATGAAAAATATGATATGTACAACATGCATATGAGGTATATATAGGCTAGATGGGAAGGTAATGGACAAGCTTCAATATTTTTGGTTAATAAAAAATACTTATTAACAATTTAATTTATGTATATGTTACAGGCCAAACCCGATTTTAGGCCAAACTAGATTGGCCTAGTCCAAACTAGTCTATCCTAACGCCCATCGGATAAACTGGTTTTTCCTGGGCCAAACTAGTCTATCCGAATGCCCATCGGATAAACTAGTTTTTCCTAGGCCAAACTAGTCTATCCGAATGCCCATCTGATAAACTAGATTTTCCTAGGCCAAACTAGTTTGGCCGAACGGTCATTAGGATGAACTAGTTTAGCCTGTTATTCATTGGTTTGAACTAGTTTATTCTAGGCCGAACTAGATTGTCCTAGGCCAATTCAATTTGGCGTGATATTTTTTAATCTAAAGACCGCCACGGCGCCAACTTTCTAGTTTTGATCTAATTTAGCCTAGGCCAATGCAGTTTGACGCGATTTTAGCTCACAGACTATCAAAGTATGAGAGCTAATGTGCTCGCAGATTCTCTGTGTGTGTATGTAACTATGTACGTATGTATGTACGTATGTACGTACGTATGTACATAATCCGATAAATCCTGATAGAAATATCCAATTTGCTTCAAAATTTGGACATAGTTTTATCCTGATAACGAACT
This sequence comes from Maratus speculifer, assembly GCA_964019185.1. NCBI lineage: Eukaryota > Metazoa > Arthropoda > Arachnida > Araneae > Salticidae > Maratus > Maratus speculifer. The sequence continues at coordinate 184,322,675 of OZ025298.1, read as the reverse complement.
TTCCTGATTAGTTTCAGGGGTTTATTTGATAAGAATAAGGGAAGGGGAACAAAAGGCTAATCTGCGCCCCCCCCCCTCCTTAATTTCGTTAAGTCAGTTTTCCTTTCAAAAGTATCAGATTTTATTAAAATTTTAGGTACAATATCAGTTTGATAAGATACATCCATGATTAGTTGTGGGTGTTCATTGTTTACATATAAAGAAAGGAGGAATCGGGGGGTAACACTCTTAATTTATGTAAATAAGTTTTTCACCGATAATTTACGGATTTGTTTCAAATTTTGGATGTAGGTTTCTTCTGATAAGGCTTAATTTTGGGGGTTCTGAGTTTAAATATAAAGATAGAGCGGATTATTTTTTCAATCGGATAGAAACTTTTTGTTTTATGAAAAGATTTTTAATTCGTAACAGATATTGGTTTTCACACACATCACTTCACGCGAAATTGTTCATATTAAAAAAGTAAATATCCGAATTCTTTTAAAAATAAGAAAAAGCTTAAATAAAACATAAAACTTGAAATTTAGGATACAGGGGGGGGGTAGAGTAAAGGGACGCTAGATTTTTTTAAAAAAAGCTCAGCGGTTTTTTTTTTAAGTTTTAGCTGCTAATTAAATATTACCATTTTTTGAAACATAATATAACATGATGTTAAATATTTAAGAAAAAAGTTGCCGCGTCAAATACCACTATTTTCTATTAGTAATTTTTGTAAAAATGTTAAATTCTTGTTGGAATTGTTGAAATTTTGTGATAGTTTATAACACGTGATAAAAAATTGTATAAAAAGTTCCATTACGAAAGGGAAAGAGGAGGGGGGGGGGGCAAACAAAATCAGGAAATATAACGGAAATTCTAGGTTGATCTATTTGAAACTTTAAGATAGTTTATGACATGTGATATAAATTTATAAAAATATATTTCGCGTTTAATGCTACTATTGAAGAATAATGGTTTTTGCAAAAATCTTAAATTCTTGTTTTAAAGCACCGCGACTCGAGTAACATATTTACTGATAGATTCTTTAACGGAGTTTTCTTAAGATACAGTTTTGTTGGTAATCAGGTGCATTCCCTGGTGATGGAATGTGGAACTAATGCGAGCACCCTGGTGTTGGAATTTGGAACTAATACAACGCGATTTAGGTATTTACGAATGTTGAATCGAAGAGAAAGAAACAGGATGATAAATACTTAAGAAAAAGGATTCCGCATCGAAATACCATTATTTTCTAATAGCAATTTTTGTAAAAATGTTAAATTCTTGCCGGAACTTTTTGAAAAATCCGTAACAACGTCTTTCAAATTCTAATTCAATCTGAAATTTGTTGAAAATCTGTGTATTAGTACTATTTGAGATACTTGAATTATCGCAGAAATCCTAAAAAACTGGATAGAAGCGCTACCTATTGAGCCATTTATTCTAAATATAAAAGAATATTAATTTATATCAGGGACAAACTGAATTTGAAGTTTGATGAAAATCCGTGCGTTTCTTCTTGAAATAGAACTATTGCGATAATCATGAATAATGCCACATAGCAGCGCCACCTGTTGCACGATTTACTCCAAAAACTAAAAAGTGCTTTTGTACTTTTTTATATCAAGGACTAACAGAATCTGGAGTTTTATGAAAATCCATGCATTATATCCGGAGATAGAGCTATTGCAATAATCACGATTAATACCGTATAGCGGCGCTACCTTTCAAGAGATTTACTCCAAATTCTACAGAATGCTAATTTATATCAGGGACTTACTGAATCTAAAGTTTGATGAAAATTCGTGCATTAATTCTTGCAACAAAACTATTTCAGGAATCGGGAAAATTGAGCACAACAGCGCCACCTATTGAGCAATTAACACGAATACGTAAAAAGATTTAGTTCATATCACGGATTTACTGATTCGGAAGTTTGATGAAAATCCGTAAATTAGTTATTGAAATAACGTTAATGCAAATCTGTAAAAACGCACTTTAGAAGTGCCATCTGTTGAACTACTTACATGAAAAAGTAATCAGTATCGATTTATATCAGGGACTATCTGAATATAAATTTTTATTAAATTCCGTCCATTAGTTCTTGAGATACAGCTATTGTGAAAATTGTGAAATAAGCAGCATATCATAGCCATGTTGAGTGATTCACTTCAAAATAGAAACAATACCAACTCATGTCATAGACGAACTGAATCTAAAGTTCGATGGAAATTTGATTGTATTAGCTATTAAGATAAAGCTGATGCGTAAATCGTAAAACATGCAAAACAGTAGCTCCACCTAATGAACGATTTACACCAAAAACTAATCAGCATCAATTTAGATCAGAGACTACCTGAATATAATTTTTTATTAAATTTCGTGCATCAGTTCTTCTGCCGCGTCCCCACAGCCTGCGGCAGCGTATAGCAGGTGTGCTGCACGCGTACTGCCGAATGCCCTCTTCCTTTTCGAATGAACTTCGAAGCGAACAAAAACTAAATCGTAGCAAGCATGCTGAGCACGCACCACCGAATGTAACCCTCCTTTTCGAAAGAACCTCGAAGCGAACGAAATTCGAACCATATCCCCGCTGCCCACGCCAGCCCGATAGCGGGCGAAGCCAGCAAGTTCATATTCTAAGCCACGTTATATTAGCTCCTCATTCCAACACCAGGGAGCGTACTCTATTATTAACAAAACTGTATCTGAATGAAACTCCGTTAAACAACCTATTAGTAGATGTGTTACTTGAGTTCGCGGTGCTTTAAAACATAGAATTTCCGTTATATTTGCTGATTTTGTTCGCAACCACATCCTCTTTCACGCCGAAATGTAACTTTTTAAAAATAAAATGATATCATAAGCGATAGATTATCACAAAGTTTCAAAAAGTTAAACCAAGAATATAACATTTTTACAAAAATGACTATTAGAAAATAGTGGTATTTCGATGCAGAATCCTTTTTCTTAAATATTTATAATCATGTTTTTTTCACTTCGAAGTTCGTTCGCTTCAACATACGTCCGTTTCAAGATTTTATATAAAAAAAGAGGCCCGATAGCGGGCGAAGCCGGCTGGCTTGGACTAAATCGCGTCCAAATTCCAACACCAGAGTGCTCGCGTTATATTTGTTACACATTATTCCGTTATATTAGTCGCGTTATATTAGTCCTATATACGTACGTACATAAGTATGTACATACATACGTACATGGTTACATACACACACACAGAATCTGCGAGCACATTAGGTCTCAGGCTTTGATAGTCTGTGAGCTAAAATCGCGTCGAATTGCATCGGCCTAGGCTAAATTAGATCAAAACTAGAAAGTTGGCGCCGTGGCGGTCTTTAAATTCAATAAAATCGCGCAAAATTGAATTGGCCTCGGACAATCTAGTTCGGCCTAGGATAAACTAGTTCAAACCAATGAATAGCAGGCTAAACTAGTTCATCCTAATGACCGTTCGGCCAAACTAGTTTGGCCTAGGAAAATCTAGTTTATCCGATGGGCGGATAGACTAGTTTGGCCTAGGAAAAACTAGTTTATCCGATGGGCGTTCGGATAGACTAGTTCGGCCTAGGAAAAACTAGTTTATCCGATAGGCGTTAGGATAGACTAGTTTGGCCTAGGAAAAACTAGTTTATCCGATGGGCAATAGGATAGACTAGTTTGGACTATAGTTTGGTCTAAAATCGGGTTTGGCCTGTAACATATATATATATTTCATTAACTCCTCTTTACATGATTTAAAATCTAAATTATTTTTTATGCTCCTAATCAGGACACAGAAAATAATATTTCAAAGTTCCATCGATTTTCAGGAAAATTTGAATGAATTTGCTAAGAGTTGTCTTCATTTAAAAAACTAATACTGCCATTTTTCTTTCCTTGCAAAATTTGCATGTGTTTATGTTTCGTTAGAAAGAAAATTTTGAATTTTATGTACTTATGACTATTTGCAAAATTTCATTTATTTTTAAGAATTTAAGAAGCGTGTGTTACTGAGGGCGGGGGGCGCTCAATTAAATCTAATAATTCCCATTTAAATAAAAACAATTAAGTTACAGAAATTGTTAAAAATCAATTGTATTCTGAAAAATTAACTGCATCTATTGTGCCATATCTGTCGCCGGAGACTGAGTGGTGCTCAACGTGTTAATTGTTAAAAATAGAGGGAAGTAAACGAATTTGTGCTAAAATAACTTTTTTTTTTCATGTTATCTTTTATCCATCTAAACCTTCCAATGTATAAATAATTTGATAACTGTAATTCCCTGACATTTAGAATTTTAAACAATGTATCTAAAATAATTAAAATTTTAATATTGTGATAGTTACAATGATTTATTTAAACAGTGAACAATTCTCAAAATATTTCATTAATTATTGCTATGCTAATTTGTTAAATTTATTTGAAGCAAATATTTTGTTTTATTAGCATGCCTTCATTAAATTCTGGCTCTAATTATTGTTATAAAATCTATTACTTTTGTGAGGTTCCATTACTGGATTCAGATTCCTTATTCTTTTTTTTATTGTGTCTTATAAAAAATAACCTGTATTTTTAATACACTGATAAAAATAATTTTTTCACCCCATTTTATTCTAAAAATTGCATAGCAATAATTCTAATCCCTTGTACTATTTATGATAGTATCAGTGTTATAGTGGCTTTGGCAACAGAATCCAGCCAAAAATTACATTTTTGGGGGAAAAAAAAAAAAACGAGCATAAAAATTTCACATTATAGGCAAAATAGAGTACAGCATTCAGTTGCTGTAAGATATAAACAATTAATGGCCGTTTTTAAAAATCATGTATCTAGAGTTATTATTGATTTAAATGTATTATTTCATAAATAAGAATGTAATATCTACAATATATTATTAAAGTTATTTTTTTAATAATCAAAAAATTGTTTTTAAGTTTTCTTTTACTGCTTGCAAACCCTTATGTAAAATGAATTAATCTTTTCTGTCATCACGTTGTATATATGCAAACAGAAGGAGATAATATATTATAATTTCAAAAAGAAAACAAATTAAGAAAAATAAAGAAAATAGATTATAATAACAGAAAGATAATAGATTACAACTTGAGACGACCCTGCTTCTTGATTGAGCGTAAATAATTCTTGTTTTAAGATTACAAATCTGTTAGAAAGAAACAAGTTGGAAAATGCGCGTTAAACAAAGCAAATAAGGTGCATTTCGTAGTATAAAGAAGTTAAAAAAAATTCAGATCTTGGAGTAATAGTAGACAGTACTTCGGATACTGTTTAAGTATCCGAAATTTTTTCTTTCTCTTTGTAAACACTATATATCTGCTTTTTATTACAAAATAAGTAATCTTTAACGAATCTCAGCAACATAAGCATCAATTTCATAAAATGTGAAATATTTTAATATAATTAAAACGCGTCCCAAACAATGTTTCCTTCTTTATTATAATGTAATGGGATTTTTTAGTATAGCCTTGCAAATTAATAAAAACTATTCTTTGCCCTACAGATTATACAGAATATTTATTGTAGTATGTACTTCCTAGACGCATATCAATTTTATTATGTTCAAAAGTGTGTAACATTATTAAGATGCACTTGAAACTATTTTTCCCATTGGTCATAATGCAAGGGAACACTTTTGACTGTTTCTATAATTGAATTATGCATCTCATTTTCATAAAAATTTAAATGACTCGATAAAATTATGCAACGGTTATGTATTTTAAATTTCAAACGATTCGGTTGTGTAGTTTTTGCGTTCTTGTATGTGAACGGACAGGTAGACAGACGGACAGATTGAATAACAACTATAGGTGCTACCAATGTACATAATTACGAACGTGTACTTAGAAACACGTGAAGCAAATACGAATTTGTTCTTCATGTAATTTTATTTTGCGATTTTGAAAACCTTTTTTCGCAGTAAACACATTACAATTGTGTAAACACATTTTTACACATTAAAGAATAAGCTAAATATCTATGTACACAAAAACCTGTATATTTTAAATATTGCACAAAAATGTGTATTTTCCATTTTACGTAGATATATGTGTAAAAACAGAAAATTACACATAAATCTGTGCATTCCGTATATAACACAAAAACAAGTGTATTTTGTATATTACACAATATTGTGGGTATTTTCCTATTACACAAAAATATATGTAAAAACAGAATTTTACACATAAATATGTGTTAAAATATTGCACAGAAATATGTGTATTTCAGTGCAACTTACACATTAAAGTGTGTATTTCAAGAGTTATCAGATAACTTTTACACATTTGGACTTATCATAAAATCTATACTAATAAAATCCGTGCGCCTCTGTCTGCTTGAAGCCGATTACAGTTCGCAACGTGGGCAAGTTGGAAGTCGCGAGAGGTGTCTTTCGATTGGAAAAATTCCGGGGAAGTCATTTCGGGCATTTTCGAGACCGTGGGACCAAAATTAAAAAAGTTATGAATTAAAAACCCCTTGGGAATCGGAACGAAAAATGTCTCAAATCCCAAACGGCGCTCAAACGGAGCTCTGAGGCAGAACACTGCGCCACCTTGCGGTGAAGAACCTGAACTTTTCCCCTTTGGCTAAAAGAAGAAGCAATCGAAAACCTCTTTTTCTCCCTTTTTTGCGCGTTTTTTCTTAAACCATCATGCAGACAGTTTTTAAAGTAGAAAAAAACTGATTACATATTCAGAATCTGCGTAAAAGTCTGCTTCTGATGAACCAAAAAATACGAGAAAATGTCTTATGGGCGCGCAGAGCCAACCGTACAAAACCAAATATTTTTAATGGGACGATGGCGACCATGGAGCGTAGAGCCCACTGTGCGAAATCACATATTTTTAACGGGATAATGGGCGCATAACAACCATAGCTCTTTAATTTACTTTTTTTGTGCTTGAGGATTCGAACACCAAGACTTGCTTAGTAAATGAATTTTTTTGTTTATTATATATTGCTTAATATCGAGGTTCGTTTGGAAAAACTGGCCCAGCTAGCGGGCGTAGCTCGCTATTTTTTTGTTTATTATATATTGCTTAATATCGAGGTTCTTTTGGAAAAACTGGCCCAGCTAGCGGGCGTAGCTCGCTAGTTACACATTAAAATGTGTATTTTGAAATTTACACATTAAGCGTGTAATTTGGCAATTTACACATCAATTTACACACATAGACATGTCGTTTTTGTATCAGCGATTTACACATTTTTATGTGTAAATTTACACATTTATTTTTTAGAGTGTAGAATGAACATTTCTGTTTCTAAATCTTTATTTTTTTCTGTAAGCTAATTAAAAATGAAATTATAACTCTTTAAAAGCCAAATAACTTGAGGTAATCCACATGATGTATAGAAGGTAGCACTTTCGATATTATTGGGATTTTTTTTTTTTTTTTTTTAAATCGACATTAAAATATATGATTTAAGTTTTCTCATCTTACACTTAAATTAAATATATCATTAATTTTATTTTTCCCTGAAATGATATTTTTATTGGAATTGCTCTATACTAACAATATTAAATTTGGTTGCTCTTAATTTGTAATATAATATTCCGGAAAAGTGAAATAAATGGGTTTGTTACCTAAAAATCAAGATTGAAAATTAAATTTAAATTGATTTATTAATATTACTTTTTTACTTTCAAATTGTTACATATAATATAAACATCACTTTAAAATATCAATTTAATTTGAATGCTTTAAGTGATAAATTAAAATAACATAAAAAGATTATAGCTTGACATGTTTCATTGCTCTTACGGAAACATTTTCAAAAGCAAATAAATGATAAAAAGAAATTTCTCGAAATAAACAGAAAAGCACAAATCACGTGAACATGAGCATATAAAAATAAAACTGGAAATAAAAATGAATAAAAATAATTGTGAGCGTGAAATATAACAAATTATTGTTTTAAAAACCTTTGAAGCATTTCCTTCCATATTTTAGGTAGCTCCATGGAGGCAAATTCATTGCAAACATTGTCTTTATGGAAAATATGATCTAGAAGGGTATATTATACTGCTACTTTTATAATCCATTTTATTTAAAATCTTTTATAAATCTATTTTATTTAAAATCTATTATAAATCTATTTTATTTAAAATCTATTATAAATAGATTTTAAAAGTAGCAGAATAATATATCCTTCTAGATCATATTTTCTATCAATCATAAGAGAATCAATAGAAATCTTCATACGTAAAGACAATGTTTGCAATGAATTTGCCTCCATGGAGCTACCTAAAATATGGAAGGAAATGCTTCAAAGGTTTTTAAGACAATAATTTGTAATATTTCACGCTCACAATTATTTTTATTCATTTTTATTTCCAGTTTTATTTTTATATGCTCATGTTCACGTGATTTGTGCTTTTCTGTTTATTTCGAGAAATTTCTTTTTATCTTTTATTTGTTTTTGAAAATGTTGCCGTAAGAGCAATGAAACATGTCAAGCTATAATCTTTTTATGTTATTTTAATTTATCACTTAAAGCATTTAAATTAAATTGAATTTTCAAATTGCTGTTGAAACACAGTTTTTAAAATAATGATATTTAAAATCTTTTGAATAACTGATAATTAATAATAATAAGTTTAACAATTGTTTCGGATCTGTTGCTTTAAATGAAGTTTTGGAAAAGGGTCAAACGTAAACATTCAACATAAACAGTCACTATAATTGATGAAAATAGAAAAAACGTCATTGAAACAAAGTAAGTATTAAAAACAATAATAAAAGACCATTAATTTATTAGTTTTACATTTCTTCACTATTCTGAAGAAATTTCATAAACTATTATTCATTTTTCATACTCTTGTCTAATAAGATAAAAAAAATATATCTGAAAAAATGTATATAGAGAATGGTTTCCTAAGAAATATATTTAAATAGTCTGCAAACTGTTTCTTTATAGATGTATATACAGTCAACTCTCGTTAATTCGAAATCGGATAATTCGAATCTTCGCTTAATTCGAACTAAACATGAAGTTTCAATGGCAGGATAACGTTAAAAATTTTCGTTAATTCGAACTCATTTTCTCTTGACTTCGCTTAATTCGAACTAACGAGAATTCCGATTTTTCATTTTTCTTTTCTTTTTCACGGATTTCAGATCATTTGAATAACTTTCTTTCTTTTATTTTTGTGAAACTTATTCCGAACGAGTACACATATAATCCAATGAATTTGATATACACTTTTTTAGTACCCCGTCTGTCCATCAGTGACGCTTTAATTTTTTCTTCCATCGTGTTTGTTTCCAATCCTTTTATTAGTTTATGTATTTATCCATTCTAATTTAATATTAAGTCAGATTCTAATGATAATAGACGAAATAAAGTTAAAAAACGCTATAATATTAATTCCTTTGTAATAATACCATATTAAACATGTTTTAATTTCATATTTTCTATAATTTGAACTTCGGATAAATCGAACATTTCTTGTGGTTCCGACGAGTTCGAATTGACGAGAGCCGACTGTATATATATATATAGCAGAATTTAAATGTTTTCATCAAGTTTAACATTATTCTACATTAATTTCTTTTTAACAATAATTCCTACATTATTCCGTCTTATTAAATTAAAACCCTATTTTTAAATTAAAATATTAATCTTTATATGAAAGGTTTAAAATTTTAATCCATCTAAAAATATTTATTTCAATTTGCTTAAATCTAAAAAAATGGCGTTAATTAAATATATTCATTAAATAAAACCTTTTATTAAGGTGGTTTGCACTGATAAAAATTTCACCGTTAGATTACGGGAAAAGATTGGCAGCACAGATTCCAGCATCTTCCTGTAATATTACAGTATGTACCGTTTTCTATTTACACCGCATATGACCGTAAACCACTGTTACTTTCCAGAATGTTTCTGACCATAAGTCGCCGTAATTTTCCAGAATGTATCTAACTGTAAATCACCGTAATTTTCCAGAATGTATATGACCGTAAATCACCGTAATTTTTAATAATGTATCTGACCGTGAATCACCGTAATTTTTAATAATGTATCTGGTTGTGAATCACCGTAATTTTTAATAATGTATCTGACCGTAAATCACTGTAATTTTTAACCGACTTCAAAGAGGAGGTTATGATTTCGACCTGTATGTATTTGTTGTTCACGCATAACTTTTGCAAATATGAACCGATTTTGATAATTCTTTTTTTGTTTGAAAGAGTATGAGGCCCATGTGGTCCCATTCGAATTTCATAAAAATCTGATAATTAGAACTTTTTTAAAAATAAAAACTTTAAATTTAAAATTTATTTTGAAGCAATCGACCAATTAGAAGTGTTCATTTTGCATGCTTTTATGTTACACTCACATAGACACACGATCTTTTCACTGTTAAAAGTTTGAAGTTTTTGCTGCATCGTCACTCCACCGCTTTTATGGAATATCTCTATTTTGACCAATGAGAATTCACCACAATACAATGAAGTAATCATTTTCTATAAAAGCGATGGATTGACGATAAAGTAAAAGTTTCAAATTTTTAACAGCACTGTTAAAAATCTGCTGCATTTTGCTGCAACGCCCTCCACCACTTGTATATAATATCTCTATTCCAACCAATGAGAAAGCGCCATTTCACGGCCAAGTAACCGTTTTTTATACAAGCAGGGGAGTGCGTTGCAGCAAAATGCAGCAGATTTTTAACAGTGAGTGTTCAAAGTGCAAAATCCTAACTGGACGAGGGCCAGGATTCACATAAATTTTGCGCTGTTTACGAAACGAGATTTATTAACAAGAAAATTTATTTAAAACATTGAAAAATTTGCTAAAATTCAGGCTTCTGATTCGTTAATCTGGTTTCGCTAACAGCGCAAAGTCTAAATGGATTCCGAACAAGTTCTCTTATGCAAGAAACCGGAAATATACACTGTTAAAAATCTGCTGCATTTTGCTGCAACGCCCTCCACCACTTGTATATAATATCTCTATTCCAACCAATGAGAAAGCGCCATTTCACGGCCAAGTAACCGTTTTCTATACAAGCAGGGGAGTGCGTTGCAGCAAAATGCAGCAGATTTTTAACAGTGTAGCATCTAGGGGATATAGTGTGGAAATCGGCTATCTCAGGGCATGTTCAGAGCAACTTACAAAAGTAACCAATATTACCGAGCGATTGTAGGGCAGTAAGAAAGCAAATTGTGGCATCAATGAAAACTATTCTGTTGACTTGTAGCTAACGTCACACTTCGCTTTGATTTTCATTTCGTACTTGTCTACAATCGGTAAGTGGTCGGTAAGTAACCGGTAAGTTGTGCTGAACACGCCCTCTGTAACACTTAAAAAAAGCGCTAAAATGTTCTATTCTTTAAATGTGCAACAATGCTAATGAAATTTAAAGATAGAAGCGACATCTGCAGGACATTTTCTAAAAATGCAAGAATTATTGCTAGTCTAGATAATGTAACACGAAAATGCCGCAGATGTCGCTGTGATCGACACTTTGGAATTCAGTAGCATCGTTGCACATTTAAAAGATATAGATTTTTAGCACTGCTTGCATTGTAAAAAATCGAACCCTTTTGCTGCATCGTCACTCCATCGCTTTTATAGGAAACGATTACTTCGCTCTATTATGGAGCATTCTCATTGGTCAAAACAAAGAAATTCTATAAAAGCGATGGAGTAACGATGCAGCAAAAGGGTCAAATTTTTTACGGTGTCGATAGCAGATTTTCACTCCATGTATTCCAGACTCTCTCCTTCGAACAATGAAAAGTTCTCAAAAATGAAGGCTTATGATTGGTCAATCTTGTTTTGCTTAACAGCGAATAATCCTTCTGGATCCTAACCACTGTTGCAGAGATTCTAGTTTTTTTCCGAAGTGCGAAATCTTAGCTGGAACAATTCTCGTATCCACCAAAGTGAAAGATCCACATCGATCCAGACATGATAATTCGATATCGAAAAGCTGAAAATTCATCTCTAAAGAGCCTTACACGTTAAAGCAAGAGTGTCTATTGTATCAGGGTGCTTATTATGCCGGATTCACAAAGTGATTAAAGTACATTACTATGTGCTAGATTTGTAGCCGAGTGGTTAAGACACCACGCTGCTAATCTCTTCAGAGCGTAGGAGATTGTGGGTTCGGATCCCACTGGCTCCGTTGCACACACTCTTTATGTGTAGCTCACGGTTGTACTTTTCTTTTTTCGTAATATTTCCTTGTGCTATCTTGTCCTTATATGTCCACGAATTTGTAAAATAATATGGATTTTGTATTTATGTCTGTGTAGAAATAAAGGATCATTTGGCATACAATCGAATTCTACCAGGAAATCATCATCAAATTTTATAATAGAAAATGCCTAGCATTGCAATACATTGTTAAACATTTAACTTTTGCTGCATCGTCACTCCATCCCTTTAATGGAATATCTCATACATACACTGTAAAAAAATTTACCCTTTTGATGCATCGTCACTCCCCCACTTTTATAAAATATTTGTCTTTTGACCCATGAGAATGCTCCATGATAGGCTGAAATAATCGTTTTACATAAAAGCGGTGGAGTGAATTTCAAATTTTTAACAGTTTAGTTGGGACAAAAGCGTCCTTGAAAAAAGTATTTGGGCATCGAATGCTGCCACTCTCTTATAGATGCAGCCAAGTACAGGTTATGATTTTCGGATTCCTCGTCGAATCATCACCGCTCATTTCCGATGCCTTTACTGCATTTATAGGAATTAGATTGTTGTTGTTTATCTATTGAATCATAGAGCGATTTTTGTTAAAATCTTTCTTTTTGCTTTTTCTGACTGAAGGAGGAGTACTTTTGACTACACTAGAAAAGCATTTTACTATTCATTGATATATGGAGCCATTTTGCTGTTTACTCATATATGGAAGCGCTTTGCCGAGCGCTTATGTATAAGGACACTTTACTTGAGGCATTGTCACCTTTCGATAACCACTTCCGATGTCCGTACGATTAGATGTTGACTTTAAGATTTCATGAATGCGGTAGCTTTCCGTCGTGCCAGATCTGAAGAAGTTACCACATCCAGAAAACCTAAAGATTCACAACAATACTAACCGATATTGTAAGTGTCTTTTGAAAAGTTGACAATCAAACAGTGACAAGTAAAGCGAATACATCAGAACTCAGCAAAGTGCGTTCATTAGTAATGCGTTACAAAGAGCCATCATATGTCAGTACACATAATTATGTATTACGGTATAAATAACTAAAAAGTAGGAAATAAATTTAACTTTTTCAAAAAAATGTATAACCGACTCCAAAAAAGCGCTAAAAAGAATTAAATAATTCCATAACATTCTCTAATGACAAATCGTTATCCAATAACCACACATTGACCATCATGTACCGGTATAAAACGGTTAAATTTTATATATAGAATTTAATATCCATCAAACATAGATTTTCCAGAGAATATTTTTTACAAGAGATTAATTTACATATTTTTGATTTAATTTTTGAATATATACATATAAAAAGTAATGAATTACTTTTTGAAGTTGGTGCCAAACAATCATAATCGATAATGAATTCCCCATTTTATTTATGGTACTAGACATAATATATCCACAATTCTTACTATACTTAAGATAGTTTGGCACCAACTTCAAAAAGTAATTCATTACTTTTTATATGTATATATTCAAAAATTAAATCAAAAATATGTAAATTAATCTCTTGTAAAAAATATTCTCTGGAAAATCTATGTTTGGTGGATATTAAATTCTATATATTAAATTTAACCGTTTTATACCGGTACATGATGGTCAATGTGTGGTTATTGGATAACGATTTGTCATTAGAGAATGTTATGGAATTATTTAATTCTTTTTAGCGCTTTTTTGGAGTCGGTTATACATTTTTTTGAAAAAGTTAAATTTTTAATAATGTATCTGATCGTAAATCACTGTAATTTTTAATAATGTATCTGACCGTAAATCACTGTAATTTTTAATAATGTATCTGACCGTAAATCACTAATTTTTAATCAATACAAAACCCCTTAATGGATTAAACGTTTTGACGCAGCTGTTTATTTTATAGCTCTAAGAATTTTGAATATGAATTTTAAAAATAATGATATCAAATTTTGAGTGACGCCATGCTATTAATTGAAAAATGCATTTTTGTACTATTTCGTTAATCATTTTATTTTTTTTCTATTTATAATAGCATGTGCAAAAGTTATTTTCAACATGAAAATATATATACAACTTTATTCACCTCTGCTTTTCCACACACATCTCCCATAAATTCAAAATATGTGTTTTAAAAGATATGATATAAAATTTAAATGACACCTTTATGTGCCTTTAAAAAGTTTGTTTTAAAATTCAGTTTTTTTTTTCATTTTGATTTGGTAAAATATATTTACACATCTAAAAAACTGTTTTAAATTTATATTTCGTTGTTAAATATGTAATTTTCATTGAATCTATACTACGCATCGGAATGCATTTATCTCAATAAACTGATTATCATTTGTGTCACGTTATTAAAAATTGTAAGCAATATTTATGTAAATGGTTTATTTGTGCTAAATTATCCAAACTAAGTGAAGCGCATGTAAATGGATAATCTCACGCAAAGAAACCATTTACATAAATATTGCTTACAATTTTGATTAACATGACACAAATGATAAATCAGTTTATTGAGATAAATGCATTCCAATGCATAGTATAGATTCAATGAAAATTAGATATTTAACAACGAAATGTAAATTTAAAACAGTTTTTTAGATGTGTAAATATATTTTCCAAATCAAAATGAGTAAAAAAACTGAATTTTAAAACAATCTTTTTAAAGGCACATAAAGGCGTCACTTAAATTTATATCATATCTTTTAAAACACATATTTTGAATTTATGGGAGATGTGTGTGAAAAAGCATAGGTGAATAAAGTTGTATATATCTTTTCATGTTGAAAATAACTTTTGCACATGCTATTATAAATAGAAAAAAAATAAAATGATTATTGAAATAGTATAAAAATGCATTTTTCAATTAATAGCATGGCGTCACTCAAAATTTGATATCATTATTTTTAAAATTCATATTCAAAATTCTTAGAGCCATAAAATAAACAGCTGCGTCAAAACTTTTAACCCATTAAGGGGTTTTGTATTGATACCATTACTTTTTTTAGGTTAACGATCATTGGATTGGTATAATATACATTTATGAGATTTAATGCAGAATTTAAGAAGATAAAATCGGAAAATTAATGTTTTCTTTACATTTTTTGAATAAGAAATATCCTGTATTTATCCGATTTTAATCCCAAAACAGATGTAATTAAAAAGAAAAGAAAAGGATGCTACTCTGAAGCAATTGCAACAAAAATTTTCCTTATTTATTAATCTAAATACAACTTTACTTTTAAGTCTATTTCATATCCTAAGTTACCAACTTTATGACACATTTTTGAATTCATTTTATTCGCAAAAATTATCAAGCATTTAATGCAGAAATTACACAATCGAAAAATTTGTTCTATTATTTGGTAAAAGCTTTTTCAGAAAAAAAGATTTTCCAGAAATGTTCTGAAAGTTAGCGTTTTAAACCATATTTCTAGTCGGCGAATGTAATAATATAATACATTTAATTTTTCTATGTTTCTTATTTTTAAAACTTATCCTTAAAATAAATATGAATTAATCTTTTCTTTTTAAACACACACACACACACACACACACATATATATAAGGTACCCTGGGGTAATAACGCCACGTTAAGGTTCTACCAATTTTCACGGCTTAGTTTTAGATTGTATTTTTCAAACAAATATTGGATCTGATACAGCAACTCATTGACTATCTATATAAAATAAAATAATTTAACAGATATGTATTCATAAAATGTAATGGCGTTTTTTCTTGACCCATGCTATTTGGCGTTATTACCCACCTATATGGGTAATAACGCCATGCAAACAAAACTATGAAATAAGATGGAATAATTGCAAGTAGATAGCCCAATTCTAAAAATACAAACTCTAAAAACTTAGAAATTGACAAATTGCATTCTAAGATATTGAAAATGTTCAATTTTTGTGAAAGTGTAAGAAATATAAAGGTGTGGTGTGGGAGGGGGGGGGGTGAGGCAAATAAATATCAGACAGTGAGTTTCTTTTTGCTTAAAAAGGACCGTCTAAATAGAAATATGAGAAACATTGCACAGTTTTAACTGTGTTTATTTGAATCAGTATTTAGAATGTAGCTCGGCCACTGTAGGCAATCAACCGGGGTATTAATGTCAAGGATTGGCGTTATTACCCCTTTATAGTTATTGCGCAGTACATTTTAAATTACAAATTATCTCGAGAAGATATCCAAAATCTTCAACAACATTTTAAAAGTACATGAAATGCACTACAAATTTATGTAATTAACAAAGTATTTCCGGATAAAAAGATAGTCTTCACATATACAAAACGTATCTCGCAAATTTTAGATCAAGCGTTAATTTTAGTTGTTTGTAAAAACAATAAGACCTAAAAATGAAACAAATTAACTTGAAGCTGTTTTTTGCGATTTATATGACTCAAAACCCTTCTGCGCAGAGCACATGGGTGTCATTTACCCGATTATTTCATAATTATTCAAAATATAAGCACTTGGCGTTATTACCCCGCCTGGCGTTATTACCCCAGGGTACCTTATATGTAAATTAAAGATTAATCATTAAAAAAAATTACATCATATTCTGAAGAGTTACATTGATATGGATGCTGAAAGCAAAATTCGCAGTTTCTGATACATAAATATGAAACGAAAATGTTAACAAAGTAATTTCTTTAAAATTGGAAATTTATTTAAGATCTAAATGCATAAAAATTGATTATTTAGAGCTATAAATATTAGTTTGTTCCAATTTTTATTTTTTTTAAATTATGTATTTTAGTTCATTTTATATTTGCTTTAAAGATACAAAACAAAAAAAAGGCTTTACTTCAGAAAACAAATATAACATTCTTTATATAACATAATTAGAAACATTTGTATCCTAAACATAAAATATAAATATAAAATACCAAAAACTTGTATGTTATTAAGCATAATTATTTTAATAGATATAGCATTTGGCACGGATGGGACATGCTCCATCCCTCCTGAGTCATAGTGTCCAGTCCTTACCTTAGAGCAACATTAAAATAATTAGTTTTTTTCAACAAGCATAGGATTTTTATATTTAACTTAACTGTTTATTTATAAAAGGCATATTGTTGAATTTACAAAATACTAAAAACAATTTAGCAACAAAAATGAGATTGAAAATGTACATTAAACATTCGAGTAATTCTTATTTTTAGGTATTGTAAAATGGCCTTTATAAGTCTCAAACTAATAGTTGCAACTATAAAAAGACTTATAGCAACAAGTATAAAACAATGATTATTCCATGTGGCGGAAAAGTCACAAATTAAAAATAAAACATATTTTAAGAATTATTGCAGATGTCCCATCCCTTAATACTCTTCCCTAGTCACAAATTAGCACTTCATTTCTAGATAGATCCGTATGGAAAGACGAAAAATGAGAAAGTTTAATTTTTTAATTGGGGTGATGTGCAGAAATGGATATATCTTTTTACGGAATTCCTTATTTTTGTATATTATTTTATAAGAACTTACTGAAATATTCTATTAAATTCAATTTTTAATGCCATGTAATAATTGGAATCAAAAGGCTATATTTAAAAAAATAATTTTGTACTTTTCAATTATTTTTTATGTTTTTAAATCACTGCATAATGTTTTTGTATAAATGTTTATACTTGAGTTATTATTATTATTAAAAAATAATTTTGTATCTTTCATTTATATTTTAAATCATTACAAAATATTATTCTAGCATAAATATTGGAACATATATTTCTTTTCTCACACATATATTTCTTTGAACAGAAATTATGCATTAGATTATTTCGTTTGTTAATAGGAATTGATAAAAAAAAATCTTATCATCTGCAACAAAGTTCCTCGCTCATTCAAATCTTCGGGTCATATTGCTAGAAAGTACACAATACTTCTGCACTCAGTTTTCTTTAAATATTTAAAAAAAATAAAATGGCTTTTTTTTAACAGATTTTTTTAAAAAATAAAATCTTCAGGGGCTCTCTCTCTTTTTTTTAAATTTATTTTTTGCAATTTAAAAAAGTGACTTATGGATAATTATTATAATTGTACAATTGTTTTTTTTTTAAATTTTAATCACTAAAATGATTTTTTTAAAACTAAATTAAAATTTAAAAAATACAAACTTTGTATTTATTCATTCAAATTATTCTTTGCAATTGAAAAAAAATGTTTATTCAAATTGTAAATCATGTTTGTTATTATGAATGCTCGACGATTGTAAAAAATACTTTTAAATTACAATGCTTTTTTTATTAAAGGGATTTTTCCAAGTTAATTTTTAAAATTAAAATCTTTGCATTTTTTTATTCAAACATTAGTTTTCTACAATTTAAATGATAATAGAAAAATTAAAATTTGTAACATTTTCAAATCTTCTGCTATTTTGCACTTACAATCTATCGACAACAACGTGCGTACGATGCGTCACAGGGATATTGGCAATAAGATCGAAAAATAAATTTCGCCTAGAAAAAAATTTACGTCAGTTACAGTCATAAATATATATCTTCACTGCTACCAGTTTGTAATTGTTTACCTCACCTTTAAACCTTAATAGAATTTATTACGTTATTCAAGTATGAAAATGGGAGACGACAAAAAAGGTGGAAATTTTTTTCCATCAATACAACAGCTTTAAACTCTTATAATTTAAGTGTCATTTTAACAAAGAATAAATTTAAAGCTAACTCAGGTAAGATTTGTTTTTTTTTATTTAGAAAGTTTTAATAATGTTTAAGAATGAGCCAAATATATCAAATCCACTTATACGAAGTACAGTCATTAATTTTCCCAAAACAAATATTCTGAATAATTCAACTATTAAATCCCCCCTTTTTTTCTTAAATATATATATATATATATATATATATATAGGCTAAATTGATCTTTGCTTCAGAAATAGAACTAAAAAAATTACACAGAAATTACCCTACACTGTTGTATAAATGACATAAAATACTCTATTTCCAAAAAGAAACTTCCTTTCACTTTGAATTTTCAAAATCTAAAAAAGATTTCCATCTTGAAAGACATTCAGAGCAACTTCATTTACAATAGTTTCAGATACGAAGCTCACTTTTCAGTTTATGCCTATATTGTGCAACAATTCACAAACAAACTCCAAGGGTTTGAGTAGGCAAAATGTCCAATTATTAAATGTTTGCCCCCCCCCCCCCCCCAATTATCCTTCCAAAATTTTCTTTGCATTTCTGCACCAAATCAGAGAATGACCAAAATTGCTTTGAAAAAGGTGGAATTCTTTTTTTTAGTAGGAATTACAAGTAATAAAATTTTCCATTAAATTTCAGTGGTGATGTAAATGTATACAAATTGGAAACTTGTGTATCATGATAAATGATAATTATTAGGATAGTAAATGAGCATAGAATAGCGATTTCAGGACCACACGATTTTATGCTTTGGTAACATTACAGTGTCCAAAAAATGTGGCAACATTGTTTATTTTTGTACAAGAATATCTCTGTATAACAGATAGATAACAAATTTGTCGACAGAAAGAGATTTAAGCTGTTTCTTTTTCATTATGCTCTTCAAACAGAATTGCCAAGTCACAAAAATAATCATAGTTGCAGTTATTCGTACTGAAATTGGTTTTAATAAATCTAAAATTCTGATCAAGATCAGAGAATAATGACTACAAATACATTTCAATGTATTGATAATCATAATCGATGCCACATTAAAAAAAGTAATTTTTGGACTTGAGCGACTTCAGGACTTGGAGATATTCAAACCAATCCACATTTTTGCAATTTACATTAAAGATATTCATCCATCTCATATATGTAGAAAAATAAACTATGTTACCATCTTTTTCTGACAGATACTATAATTTAACCCTATGACCATCAAGGAATTTTCTGTATTTTCACAAAACCTATAAATCTAAGAGTATGCATTTTTTTAAATCATGGTTTGATACTATGATTACTTTGATATCTCTTACAATCATTTTAATATGATTTATGAGATCAGAAAAATACATTCTAGTATGTTAAGGGTGTATTCAAATCCAAAATGATTAGTTTCTTTTTTATTCATTTGATTTTTGCTATACACCCAACTGGTATGTTGTGTTATTTAGAAACTTACATAATATGCTGTCTTTGTCAATTTTTTCATAAAAGCACAATTATTTCAAAAAATGTTTTCAAATAAGCATTAACTGAATTTCTCAAAACAAGATAGTTTAAAAAAGTCATACTGAAACAATTGTTTATGAAGCAAAATTTTAATTGTACAAGGGTTAATTTTACATTAGATATTTAAGCTTCAACAAGCCATCTGAAAACTGCAAGCTTTGTAATTAGCTTACACACTTTACTATTTATATTGCAAGGCTTTGGAGTTTTCTTAGCTTTTGATCCTTTCTGCGGATTGATATCCAAAAAGGCTCTGAAAATAAAAACATCAAAATATTAACATTACACTTTTTAAAAAATAACAGTTGTAAATATATGAAGTTATAACACAGTGGTTAACTAATCTTGTAATTTTCAAATTTTATGATAAAAAAAATTTAACTACTTAATAAATGTGCATAAGAATGTCTACAAAATAACATTTACAAGCAAAAACTGTGTCCTTAAAACAAACTTACTTTTCTTATTTCTAAAATCACAAAAAATAGATAATATATGGATCAACATATACAATAGAATTCAAGAGTTCTGTAACACCAATTGGCAAGAAACTCTACTTGAACATATACTTTATGGATGTACAATCTGTAGCCTGCAAATATTGTCAGTTTATATTTGGGAAAAATTAAGTGTTTGTCCAGTTTACAGGAAGTTAATTTTGTCAATGTGTTACAGGAAAATTGTCATAAAAATTACGAATTATGTTATCGGATGGCAAAATGGTGAATTTTGTCAATGAGGCATGGAAAATATTTTTGAGGATTGGGCAAGGGAAAATCAAATTTTGTTTCTGAGGCATTGAATTGCAAATCTTGTCAAATAGACTGAAAATTTTCAATTTTATTGATTGAAAAAAAAAAAAAAAAAAAAAAAAAAAAATGTGAGTCTTGGTAATTAGACTCTGAAAAAAAAAAAATGAAGTTTTGTTAATTGAGCTCTGGAAAAAAAATATATAAATTTTATTGTCCAGGCTCTAAAAAATCTAATTTTTTCGACCAGGTTGTAGAAAACTCAGCTTTCTTGATGTGCAGAAAAATTGCAATTTTCATTGGTTGGCTGCCTAAAAATTTCATCATTTGGGCAGTCTTGAGTTTTGTTGATGCGCTGAAAAATTAAAAATTTTGTTGACTGGATGAAGAACAAAAGTGTAAGTATAAAGTTTATCGCAAGAAAAAAATCATGGATCTTGTTAATTTGCCATTGAAAAATTCCTCTGTCTTCAATTTAATTGATAGGCATGGAAAAAACAAGAATTTTGTTTGAACAGAAAAATCCTGAGTTACATCAACTGGGTTCTGAAAAATCACAAACATTGTTTATTGGACATGGAAATATTATGAAGTTTGGAAATCACAAACAGAACAGCCAATCACAAACAGAACAATCTCAAATGTCTGATTTCCAGCTCAGAGAAATCCATATTTTGTTCATGAGGCACAGGTAAATCCTAAATTTGATCGGCTGCAGAAAAATTACAAATTCTCAACTGCACAGGGCGAAAAATAAAAAAAAAAGATTTTGTTGATCAGATTCAGAAAAATTGCGAATTTTGCAGATCAGGCAAAGAAAAATTTTTAATTTTGTTTATTGGGTGCAGAAAAATCATGAATTTTGGTTATCAGATGCAGAAAAATGTCCAGTTTTGCTTATTAGTTCCACCTCTTTTCTTTGTTTATAAAATTCCCATTTTTTTACTGGCACTAGCTACCTTCAATGCCTATGTTTGCTAGCAGTTTTAATGAAACAAATTGACATTCCCCAATGAAGTCAAAGACTATTATCACATCCTGAAAAATCCTTTCTATATCTATTATAAATATGAAAATAAACACTTTAGATATATCTTTAAAAATTCAAGTGGATATATTTACCGGGTAAGGTTTAACCTAGAGGGATACCCTTCATTTTTGAAACCATATGTTTCATCTGGTAATAATCCACAGACCACTTCCTCCAAATATGCTACAGGCCAAGCAAAAAACTGAACATTCACAACGTGATGGACTTTCGAAAACATTCACTTTTTTTTAGGGGGGGCTACAATTTGACAAAATTTGCGTTTTTCTGCAATTTTTAAACAAAATTAGCATTTTTTCACAACCATTTGACAAAAATTGCAGTTTTTTCAACATTCTTTTCTATGAAACTTGTATTTATTCATGATTGTTTAGCAAAACTCACAGTTTTTCTCACCATTTTCCCAAAAAATTTGTATATTTTCTTTTCCATGTTTTTGTACATATGTTCACCCTCTACGTGATATATTTTGTTCTATTCGGCTTTGACGCTTTTTTGAGATCAGATTGTATCTGCTAACAGCAACAATATCTTGGTAAAGTTCTTTATTGTTTAGCTTCTTTTATAAAATAATAGTATACTTTTGTATTCTATAAGAAAAAATTTGGGATACTGTTCTTTAAAGGAGAAAATGAGTGTGGAAAACCGAAAAAACACAATTTTGACTGCATTTTGTGGCAATATATCAATGTTAAATAACAATGCCCCACGGAAACAAGTAAATTTTAATAATCAGCCAGTTTTACTCTAACAGTTTATTACATAATAATTTCAGATGATTGTTGCTTTCCAGATATATAACGCTGCAAACATACTGACGTTTCACTTTTCATTAAAAATGGCATTCACAATCTTGAGCTTTGATATTTTATTCCTGGAAGGGAAACATTTTTCAGGGCTTCAAAATTGCACTTCATTTACTAAATACCATCTACTTCATAAAAAAATATCAGACTAATTAAAAAATACAACTATCAAAATATCACTCTTTTGTCTGAATTTCAAAATAATGGTTCATAATGAAAACCAAAATTTATTTATTTATTTATTTTTGTAAAAATTTTAATTACACCAATTTTGCTTATATCCCCTTAAAATGTGCTTGCATTGCAGACGAAATTTATATTTATTATCAAATGTCATTAAAATGTAAGGGAGATAGTCGTGTATTTATTACATATACTAATTACATCAAAGCAGATAAAACTTTGATTTTTAGCTAAGCAATTTTTGAATATATTAACTTTGAAAAGTAATCAAAGTTATAACTTAACAATGTGGAAAAATTTCAGTTTTATTAATGCAGTCATAATATCTCATAGCCATTATACCATGAGAATTTTTTTTATATATATATTTATAATAGAAAACAAAATTAAAAAAATTGTGGGTAATTGAAAATTTAATAAAAATTTTAAAATTTAATAAAACTAAATTTAAATCACATCAAAGAAATCATAAAAGTATTCCATTCATTTATATTTGTTGAATGACATTTTAAAATTATATAATGGAAACATTAAAAAAAGATCTCTAATTACACTAATTACCGCAATTTTTATTATTATTTTTTTACTTTAATTTCAAATGGGAAAAAATCATTTATATTGATGCCAATAAATGGCACCAAAACAAAAGTTGAAATCAGCCTACAGAGCATAATTGCCGAAAAAAATGTTTATTTGAGATAATTTTTATTGTTAATGAAAGTGAAATATGCATTAATAATATAATTAAAGGCTACAAATATTTTAAAAGCATGATTGGATATTATAACTACTTTAATGAATCACTCGGTCATTCATTTGTTTCTAAATTTGGAATTTGTTATTTTGAATGGCAATATTGAAACATTTATTTTATTTATAATAGCTAATATTTAAATTAGAACTTAATGTAGTATAATTGTATATAATATGTATGTTTTATACAAAAATATGCTCAAAACACATTTCAGACAAGAATTCATTATAGCTATCATATGTTAACGTAAGTTTTCCATTAAACCTAGCATGGCATTCAGTTGCAATTGATTCGGAAACCAGAATGGTTTGTAATAGACTGGTTATCTACACTTTTTACTACTCAGATTTTATTATAAGTAATTAACTCTGAGCACAAAACTTCTATCAATGCTGTCTCATACCAGTTATTCAATGGACATTTCTGTACAAGGTAAAATATTGAAAAAAAAAGCAGTAAATAGTTAACTGAAGTCATCAACGAAAAAAATGATACGATAAAATACATATAGATGTCTTATAAAATCATTATCCTCACCTTTGAATAAATTCCATAGTTGCTTGTAATGTCTCTGGGTACTTCAGATTGAATACATAAAATGATCCAAACCACATGGCCACCGCAGTAACAAAATTTGTAAAATCTGCAAAGTGGGAATTTCCCCAGCAAAGGATGCATTTTGACTCCGAATCATAAGGATTACCTTTAAAAAATATAGCAGATATTAGAGCACAAGAAATAAAATTTTTCCATACAAACAGTAATAAATAAGGGCAACAAGAAGTCTATTCAAACTAAAACTGAAAACTTTAAAGTAAGGTGGGTCATTCCACGTGAAATCAATCAATTTAAAGAAAACTTGTTGCATCATACAGTCAGATTTTTTTTTTTTAAATTTTTATCATAGACAGACATAGTAGTGAAACCCACAAATCTAAAATTTAAAAGTAATTTTCACAATATTGACTGAGATATAGCCATTTGAAAATTGACCATTTTTACGAAAAGGCAGCCATCTTGGAATCTTATCAGTATCTAAATATGGCCATAACTTGACAACTAATGGCTCAAATTTTATATATCTGGTACCAATTCGAAGCTATTTGTACAAAGAATGCATATTTTACATCAAAATAATAGTAAATTTTCATTTCTTTACTTTTTATTATGTGCAAACTGAAAATATCACCCCCAAAGAAGGGCCGTTGTAATGGCCCATAAAAAAATGAATCATCATGAATTTTTCTAAAACTTGGTAAAAACATTGCTCCATGTGTGTGCTTTAAATAATAAAAAAAATTGGAGAGGTAAAAACCATTGTTTTAAAATAAATGATTTTTTACACTTAAGGTGTCACTAACCAAATAATGCTTATTTTAGAATCTAACTATCCCTTATTTTAGAAATAATGGCTAAAATAAAATTTTCTAGCATTTAAATTAATATATTCTGTGTATATTATGTAATTCACTAAAGAAATATCGTTTTTAAAGCTATTTATACTAAATATTCATATATTAAAATACAAGTAAATTTTCATTTCATTCATTCAAATTAATAAGAATGTATTTTAATAAATACATTCTTATTACTTTTTATTTCATTTAAAATACGAGAATATAATTCTCAAAACATATTCACATAAACATTGAATACTTTACTATAATGGAGTACATTTAAAAAAAAGCCACATAATATTTTCCCTGAAATATTGCAGAAATACTAGCTGTAAATCGCAGTTGAATTCATTCAATTGTGTAATTTAAATAAAAAAATATATATATAAATTACATTTATATAAATTTGGCCACATAAATTTCATTTTTTAACTGGAAAAAATGTCTTAAATAGGTTCTATGTATAGGGGAGAGTGGGGAGAAATGGGACACTTTACAAAAATTAGAAAATCATTTTTGTTTGACACAAAAACAAAAATTTTGATTTTTTGAATATAAAATAAAATACTTTCTAATGTTCTTGAACAATATAGTTTAACAATTTTATAATTCAAGAAATTGTAAATTTAAAAATGTGTCCCATACCACCCCACTAACAGGCAGGAATGAGACAATTTTAAAACAATGTATTATAAGAAACAAATTATTCTTGTGTCGGCTATATTTACAATCTAACAAAGATTATAGGTTAATAATGTCTGTACTACAACATCAAATTCCAGTATCTTCATCGCTGGAAAGATAATTCTGGATTGTTAGAGATGATAAGCACTCGTTCAATTTATTTATATTGTGTTGTAAATGATTATATTTTCAATGCTATAATTAATATACTATCCTTTAAAAGTGTTTGCATGATAGCAATTTATGCTCATCTTATTAAAAAGTAAGAATAAGACTTGTCCCGTCCCCCCCCCCCTTTGCTGGCATGTCCCATTGCTCTCTCTACTTTTTTTTATTATAAACAGAAATGCTGCTTTTAGGCATAGTTTAAATTATGGTTAATATACAGTATAATATTCCATAAATAGAAGAACTATTACATCTATGCATAAACAAATCATTTTTACAGAAAGCATAAAAACTATAAGATGTAAATTTACTTTTGATTCTTGAAATAATCTTTTTCTTTATACAATTGCAAGCTTACGTCAATCAGCTAGTTTTTTTCAATTGAAGATTGAGGTACTATTGCTTCATCTAATGTGTGATTGGTGAAATATTTAGAATGATACATAAAGAGAAAAACCTACTGTCACATTCGTCCCACTGTCCCATTCCACCCCACTCTCCCCTATATGTAACGTAAATCCTCATTTATATGTATTGCATTTACAGGTATTTTATAATTATACATTACATTCCTTAATTATTGTCTTTTATTTTTCAGTGTAAAAGTTTTTCCAATTGTATATTTTTTTGGGGGGGAGGGGGGTTTGGGGATGAATTCCTACAAAATTAATGCCAAAGAAAATTTAAATATACATTTACATTAATATAGAGTTTAGAAAATTTTATTTTAACCATTATTTATTAAATTAGGAATAGTTACAGATTCTAAAATGATCATTATTTGGTTAGTGACACCTTAAGTGTAAAAAATCATTTATTTTAAAACAACAGTTTTTACTTCTCCAATTTTTTTATTATTTAAAGCGCACACGTGGAGCAATGTTTTTACAAAGTTTCAGAATTATATTTTATAAATCATTTTATGCAAAATAAAACTTAAATCATGAAGAGTACTTTTGTGCCTTTCTTCCATTGGAATTTGAAGAGACCGACTTGTATTACCATCCTCATTAGGTATCGATATACGATTTACATCTTCATGCTGATCAGTTTTTATTTGAGAAATATTATGATACCTGGATATGAGAGATGTTAATGATGACATATTTATAAATTTTCTATCGCAAGAACTGATTGGACATTCAACAATTATGCCACATTTTATGTGTTTTTTTAAATGTGAAACAAGTTCTCTTCGAAGGGCAAATTTTTCATCACATGACAATACATTGCACTTAATATTGCAACGTTGCTGAAAATCGTAACATGTTTTTGCTACTTCATGTTTGTGAAACCGTGTAATGTGAGTTTTTAAAGAAAAATACGATTTCCACGATTGGTGACAATTTGAAAAAAACACTTAAATTTTACGTTTGCAACATGTGAATGAATTTGGAGATGAGATAAATATCCTTTAACTGTTTGGAAAATTAAACAGCATATATTTCATTCTGCGGACATATTTGCTTGGCTACTAATGCACAATCAAATTCTATAAATTGGACAACTGATAAACTAAATAGAGAAAGCGAACAGAATAAAATTACTTACCGTATTTGTATTTCCGCTGCGACAACGTGATGTTGATTGTTGTCTTGTGTTGCATGAATGCTGCGCTATTTCATTAACGACTGTGGTTGGCTGTTACGATCGAGTTTGTGGTCGCGAATAACAGTGATCTATTGGAATAGTACGTGATTCGCTGTTAAAGACCGTAAAAGCCTGAATACGATTCGGTCTTGGCTGTAAATGGCTGTTAAATCAAGAATGATACAAAAAATAATCAGTTACGGTCGATAACGGATTGTTATTGGCAAAGACTGATATTTAGCGGGTAAATGCAATATTTACAAAAATGCAGTAATTCACAGTAAAATATGCAGTGAAGTACTGTAAAGCAACAGCTATTTTTATCAGTGTGGGGTAATAACGCCAGGCGGGGTAATAACGCCAAGTGCTAATATTTTGCATAATTATGAAATAATCTGGTAAATGACATCCATGTGCTCTGTGCAGAAGGGTTTTGAGTCATATAAATCGCAAAAAACAGCTTCAAGTTAATTTGTTTCATTTTTAGGTCTTATTGTTTTTACAAGCAACTAAAATTAACGCTTGATCTAAAATTTGCGAGATACGTTTTGTGATGTGAAGACTATTTTTTTTATCCGGAAATACTTTGTTAATTACATAAATTTGTAGTACATTTCATGGACTTTCAAAATGTTGTTGTAGATTTCGGATATCTTCTCGAGATAATTTGTAATTTAAAATGTACAACGCAATAACTATAACGGGGTAATAACGCCAATCCTTGGCATTAATACCCCGATTGATTCCCTACAGTGGACGAGCTACATCCTAAATACTGATTCAAATAAACACAGTTAAAACTGTGCAATGTTTCTAATAATTCTATTTAAGCGGTCCTTTTTAAGCAAAAAGAAGCTCACGGTCTGATATTCTTTTGCCTCATCCTCCCCCCCCCCCACACACACCTTTATTTTTCTTACACTTTCACAAAAAAATTGAACATTTTCAATAGCTTAGAATGCAATTTGTCAATTTCTAAGTTTGTAGAGTTTTTATTTTTAGAATTGGACAATCTACATGCAATTATTCCATCTTATTTCATAGTTTTGTTTGCATGGCGTTATTACCCATATAGGTGGGTAATAACGCCAAATAGCATTGGTCAAGAAATCACGCCATTACATTTTATGAATACATATCTGTTAAATTATTTTTTTTATATAGATAGTGAATGAGTTGCTTTATCAAATCATACATTTGTTTGAAAAATACAAACTAAAACTGAGCCGTGAAAATTGGTAGAACCTTAACGTGGCGTTATTACCCCAGGGTATCTTATTTAATACCCCAGTAAAATTCACTATGATTTTCCGTGTTAATTACATCCTTTTAAAACCCTTTATTTAATTGCAACAAATATTAATTCATAAATTATTCCATCCTAAAAAAACCTATTTGTTTAAAATCATTCTTTTATTTAAATGTCTTGAATAACATTCAATTAAAAAAAATTATACCATATCAATAAATTCATTTTTTCTTTCAATAAAACTATCGTTTGACAAATAAGTTCTAATTTTAGACGCAATCTTGATCCCAGAGATTTTTTTTTATTAATTTACACGTCATGTACATGGTTCGAGAATTTAAAAAATTCTAGATAAAGTTTTCGAGTCACGGAAATTGATGCACGCCAAAATTAATATAGTGAAAATAGTAAAATAGTCCCTTTTACAGAGATGCTGATGCTGATTGGGGAGTTGAAATCAGCTGATTTTAATTGTGATCTTACGCCAGAGAAAGTTAAATACAGACAGTCCGTCAGATTAATATGGGAGACGGGGAACAAAGAAGACAAGACAATAGGTGGAACACAAATGTCCTACAGTGGTATCCAAGAGATGTAAAATGACCATAAGACGATCCCAAGTAAGGAGGAGTGACGAAATCAGAAAAGTGGACGGTGTAATTTGGATGACGAAAGCACTAGACAGGAAACATTGAAAAAATATGGGGGAGATCTACATCCAGCAGTGGATCGAAAACGGTTGATTATGGTGATATATATATATATATATATATATATATATATATATATATATATATATGAGGTCTGACGAATCTACAATGTTCTGCATATTTCGAATATTGCTTTTAATAAATTTTTATGATCTACAGATATATATTGTTTTACAATTAATGGTTTTATATATATACTAAGTTGCTCAGCCCCCTGCAAAGTACGCCCGCCAACTTCCATCCAGATTTCTCAACGCCTAAAAACATTATATAATGCACTGTTTAAAAAATATTATCAGGTTATGGAAGATTGATTGATATCAATATAATAATGGCTATCTTCTATAATCCGGTTGCCCTGCTTTTCTGTTTTAAAGTGGCATTTTCCAGTTTCATTGGCCTCATCCATCGCTGTCTTAACAATTCCCAGCTATTTTCAGGACTAATAAGTAAGATTAATTCAACAATTTAAAATCAGCTTGTATGAAATGGTTTGTTTAAAAATGTCGCTATCTTTTTGCCTTATAAGGACGCTATGGACATTATTCTTCCATTAAGTTTGCTGTTAAAAAAATTGTATCTGTGTGTATTCAGGCGAATAGCTTTCCGAACTACGTTACACTTACACTTTATGCTGTGATCGAGTTTTTATATTTTCAGGAACAGGTATAGCTTAATGACGAATTCTCTTCTCTATTTCAATGCACCATCATGCATATTTTCTAGTTCTTTTTACAATCTATATTTATGAATAAATAATGATACAACGTTAAGGGGCACAAATAATAGATGAAATATAAAAAAATAGATGTTTAAAAGGCATACAGCCGTTTCAGGACTTCTAAAGTCCCATCATCAGTGCTAAAAAATAAGCGACGGTATGCACGTCTTTCTCCACTGTCACGGATTCAGTCCTACAAGCTAAAAATCAGCTTTTTAACCCCCTTTCACCCGTCTCTCAAAACTATGTCAATGTACCAGCTACGGTTCTGAAATTGAGTACATAGACATATAAGACATTAGGCTTCGATATTCCACATCAACCATCGCAGTAAAAATATTTTATATACGCTAAGGACAATAATTGTTGAATCACCCACGTATTTCAAATTTTAGTTGCTTAAAAGGCGCATAGCGAACAGAGTGAAAAAGTATCAAATCCGGGAATTATACTCAAGTCATCAGCATAGCGAGTACACCGAGGACCTGGGTTCAATTCCAAGCCTTGATACTTTTTTTTTAATCTGTTGATTAAGCGCTTTCTAAGTAATTTAAATTTGAAATGCTATAACTTTTTTCTTAATTAATTTGTTGTTGGTCCTCTATTTTCCCCTGTTATCAAACATTTTCTGAAGATATGTGGTCGAATATGTTCTAGATATTCCCGTTGTTTAAGTTCCAAAAGAAATTTTAAAGTACTTATATAAGTATATAACGAAACTTTTAAAATTGAAAGTGTTCAATTTTCTTTTTTTCAACATTGTCAATGCATCTATTTTACATATTGCTTAAAATTGTTGCTGATGTATGATACACTTTCTCAGCATTTGATATACTATTTAATTTTGCTCGAATTTTTAGTCCTAAAATTATTCGAAATTATCTTTCATTTTTAAAAGTTTATGATTAAAAAAATATTAAAATCTTATTGCATTTCTTTATAAATTGAAGATATTTAAGATTTTATAAATTTCTTTAAAAAGGTTTTATTGAATGAGGAAATAACGAAAAATAAAAATTTAAGTGAATATTTTTGACTTTATTTAAAAAATATTACTTTCATTGCGACGTTCTCTGTAGTCTAGAAATATTCCACATAAAATAAAATAAAGAAAAACCTAGTTAAAATCTGAAGATTAAAAAAAAAAAATGCATTTCGTGTATAATTAAAGTGAGTTTTTCCTCTCCTGTTTACAAAGATTAATGTCTCTAAGCAAAAGAGAAATAAAAATAGTTTAAGGAAAGATTGTAAAAATTTTATGTTTTTGACTCATTATTATGTTTTAAGAATTACTCCAGGAAATATTTGTAAAAAAAAAAAAAAATGAATTTTATACTTTTTTAGTTTTTAAGAATTTTAAAGGTAAAATTGTTTGGAAAAGGGATTTCTGTTGCGGTGTATAGTTTAAGCATATTTATTTTCTTCTATATTCTTTATTTTTTTTAACACATAACGTAGAAATTCTCGTGCTATACATAAATTATTCAACAAGTGTTATTATACATAAATGTTTCATCTAAATAAGGAGAAAAACGTTGTAGTTACAAGCTGAGAAAAAATGGATAATGAAAATATTTAATGTTAGCATTATACTCTTTTATCAGATTAAAACTTAAATCACAATGCAAGTGTGTAATTATCGTACTAGAATGTCGTTAAATTAATATGTTCCTGCTTTTATTTATTCAACAAATATCTTTTAATAAGTATTTTTTGTCCATTTAGTTGAAAAATGGCTTATTCAAACGTTGCTTTTTAAATTTCAAATGTATTTGAAATGATTCCCATGGAAATAAATATATTAAATTAAAAAGTTTATTCCCTTGCATGAAACAATAAGAATGAAGAATCATGCTTCTAGCATAAATTATGAAACACATTCCAACACACTGCGAATAATATAACAAAAATTAGCTGTATATTAAGATGTGAGATATCTATATCAACGATTTAGGAAATGCGTAACTTTTAATACATAACCAAATTTCTGTAATTACCGAAAATAATACAAAAATATCCATTTTTTTCAGTCTTGTATACCATCCATAGAATCATATGTATATTATATTGTACACCAAATTTAGTTAAATTAAACGCTTGGTTTACATTGTTAAAAAAAAAGTGGTAACGTTCCAAGTAAATTCCAGGAACGTTTCGCCTTTTTTTAAAGGTTTTCCAAGTAATTTACCTCTTTCCTATAAAATTCTAGTTTTCATACCTCAAATGTTCAAGAAAAAAGTTGGCAACAGCAAAACGCCGCGGAATCCACTTAATTATTCTGTTGTCCGTTGCTCGCTCGCGCGTGTCGAAAATGAATTCCGTATAAGAATGTCAAAAAATTATTGTAGAATACGAATAAATGAATAGAGGTGAGAAACACCCATGTCTCTATTGTCAATGTCAAGACCTTTCAGATGAAAATGCAACACTTTTATGGCATCGCTAAGAGATTATCCCTTGTCAAGTACTTATCTATGGAATGCTTACTACGTATGAAAAAAAAATTGCCTAGTGTTTGGATTTCCATTAACCCTTTATCTACTACATTATGAATTGCTGAAAATTTTACATTCTAAAGCATTTTGCGCAAATTGTTTAAACTAAATTAAAAGATTTACACAATCATCAAAATGGCAAGTTAACGCCCGCTGTTACTCATATCGTACCAAGAAATGCCGAGGCAGACCAGTCATTCCGTAATCTACGCCTAATAATCTTATCTAATTCCGTAATCTACGCCTAATAATCCTACATCATGGTTTCATTTCGTAAGTCGATGACGTAGTCATTGTATTGTATATTATAACGTCACTTTTTTGTTTGTTTGTTTGTTTATTGAACAACATACATCTGACTTGTGTGCTCGACATGAAGCCTGCTTATAAGCCATCGTCAATATACAGGGACGAGATAGCACACAAGAAAATATGACAACACACGAGAAGTACAACCAGGAGCTCCACACAAAGAGTGTGTGCAATGGAGCCAGTGGGATTCGAACCCACAACCTCACGATCAGCGGCGTGGTGTCTTAACCACTCAGCCACGGAGGCCCACTTTTTTGTTATAAATTTCAGTCTGCTGAGGGTTTGTACCAGGATATGTGCAGACAGACCGAAATATTCTTAAAATACTTTATTTTATCTTTAATTTGGCACCAATTTCATCTCGTAACTCGATGACGTGATAGTGACTCCAAAATGGCGAGTTGGCACCCGCTCTTACTCATATCCTACCAAGAAATGCCGAGGAAGACCAGTCATTCCTTAATCTACATCTAATAATCTTGTCAACATCATGATTTCATCCCGTAACTCGATGATATAGTCATTCGTGTCGCCGCCGCCCTGTCTAAGTGATTTGTATTTAACTTTTTGTAAAATGCACCTATTTGCATATCTCTGATGAGAGTACTAAAGTTCCAAATGAAACAAAATTTCGGTAGCGTTTGTAGTTAAACTGTTATAATTAAAAAAGCAACGGTCTGTGAGACTGGTAACATCAGTTGAAAGAGTTAAAAGTATTCTGGGATTTTTAAACTTTTAAACCTTGTAGCTTATATTAAACTTCTTTGTTTAAACCTTGTAGCTTAAAGGTATTCTGGAATTTTTAAACTTATTTTTTTAAAACCTTGTAGTTTAAAGGTATTCTCGGTTTTTAAAACTTATTTTACTTGTTCAAACCTTGTAGCTTAAAGGTATTCTAAATTTTATTAGCTTTTTTTTATTTGTTTAAACCTTATTGGATAAAGGTATTCTGCACTTTTAAAAATTATTTTGTTTGCTTTAACCTTATAGAATAAAGTTATTCTGAATTTTTAAACTGATTTTATTTGTATATTTGTTTATTATTGACAACATTTCAACATAAAATATATAGTGGATCAAGCTTCCCATATATGTGGGGAGTCTTGACCTACTATTTTCTCGAGATTAAAATCGATATTTTTTCAAATTTCTTATAAGTTACATTTATGTCGCAGTTTTATTCTGATAGCACATTGCACAACGAATAAAATAATGCCTATAACTCTGTTTAGGGTTCAATATTTAAAAAGTTAAAAATGATTTAGTAAAAAGTGGGTCAACCATCCCTAGTCTCCCCTAAATGATTCATAAACTGTTTCAACTATTTTCTAAAGTAAAGAAAAATAATCAATATTTTTAAATCTTAAAAATGGATTAATATAATATTTTGGCGTCTAATTTAATGAATGTAAAAAAAGTGCAATACATTAAATGTTCCTGCATTGTAAAAAAGAAATATAGAAATGCTCCTGGGAAATAATGGGCAGCCAATAGGCATGGGTTGTCCACTATTTATACGAAACATTTCTGGAAAATGACAAAAAAATTTTTGAACACTTCTGAAAAATTCCATAGAAAATGAGGTAAGCTTTCTGCGAAATATCAGTAACGTTTTGTCGTCAACAGACATGTTCTTAGCATTTTGCAGGAAGCTTACTGGAATTTCCGTGGAAAGTTTTAAGTTATACAGTAAACTTCCAGTCATTTTCAAGAAATATTTCTTGGAAATAATGGGCAACTCAGCTGCCCATTTTTCCCAGAAACGTTTCTGTTTTTTTTTTTTTTTTTTTTTTTTTTAATAGTGTAATTGAAAATTCCCATTCATTAATTTTTTCCTCAGTAAACGGAAATGCGCTTGAGATATTTTACAAAGTCCTGTATATGATCTTTAGAATTTATACACAACAAATAATAGGGGAAAAAGTTACATTTTAAAACGTGTATTGCAATTAAAAAGTGATTTCTAGCAATTATTTTTCATAGCAAGTACTGTAGTTAAATGCTTTAACATGTCCTTGTAAATCATGGATAAATTATATGCACACAAGGTTCTACAATAAGCGTTTTGTAATAATTCTCAATGATAATCATTTTATTAAGAATAGTTTAATATGTGGAATATCATTAAAATCCAACGATGATATTATGAAATCCTTGCATTATTTCTAGAGATAGAGTTATTACGGTAATCGCAAAAAAGCAGCATAGCAACGCCATCTGTTAAACAAATTATATCAAAAGTTATGTAACGTCAATTCATGTCAAGAACTAACGCATCTGAAATTTTATTAAAATCCGTGCACTAGTTCTCAAGATTGAGCTACTGCGGAAATCGTAAAAAATGTTTCATATCAGCGCCAATTACTGAGCGATTTACACCTAAATATAGAAATTGTCGATTCATGTAGTGGACTAACTGTATCTGAAGTTTCATGAAAATCCGTGCATTAGTTCTTGAGATAGAGCTATTGCGGAAATCGTGATAAATGCTACATAGCAGCTTGAGTGATTAGCAGCAAGAGTGATAGCACCTCTTGAGTGATTTACACCAAAATATAGAAAATGTCAATTCATATCACGGACTAACTGAATTTGAAGTTTGATAAAAATCCGTGCATTAGTTCTTGAGATAGAGCTATTGTGAAAATCAAGAAAAATACTGCATAGCAGCTCAACCAGTAGTGCGATTTTCACCAAAACCTAATTAACATCAATTTATAGCCGGGACTGATTGAGTGCTAATTTTTATCAAATTCCGTGCATTAGATTTTGAGGTTGAGAGCCGACAAAATTTTTGTCCCATAATGACAGTAAGTGAGTCACCGACTCACATACTCATTGAGAGACGTTTTGTAAAAACATGTTTTTTAGCAAACATGTCCCTTAAGCGTGTAAATTCGTCCAAAACCAGAAGTCGAAATTTTTTTCGAATCCAATTCTTTCTGCTTTAAAGATAGAAAAAAGTAAAAATTATTTTTTATATTAACTATTTTTATATAAATGTAGAGCTGGTGTGTTAAGTATGGAGTATAAAGGGGAAAAATAGTTAAAAAGTTAAAAAATATTTTTTTCCATTAACCACTCATTCTTATTTAACAATTTCCGACTATTTTTCCATAAAATTTTGATTTAATATGACCAAGTTTAAACAGGTTTATTACCATAAAAATTATTTGATAAGGGGTCCTGGGGTAATAACACCAGGGTGGGTAATAAAGCCAAGTGTTAATATTACGCGACTAATATTTACTACTGTTTAATTTAGTACTAATATTACGACTAATGTTGCGCGTAGTTATGAGAGAATCCGGAAAAATGGCGCGACGGATTCTGCGCTGAAAGGCACTGAGTCATCTGAGTCACAAACAACCGCAAAATGTTTATTTATTAGATTTGTGGACCTTATCGCTGGAATAAGCATGTATGAGTCAACGCGCGATTTAAAATTTGCTAGGTAGTGCTGTGATGTGAAGACTGTATATTTATTAGGAAATACTTTGTTTATTACTTAAATTGATAGTGCATTTTATGTACTTTCAGAATGTTGTGGAAGATTTCGGAATATGCTAGCGATGTAGGTTGTAGTTTAACATGTACCGCGCAAAATGTACACTGGGATAATAAATCCAGTGTTGTTATTACCCCGGTTGATTATTTTCAGTGGTGGAGCTAAATTAATTAATTAATATTATTATTGTTATGCACAAAAGAGCATTATTGTCATTGTTGGAAACGAGAAAGTTTAAATAGAAATTTGTATGTCCTTGATGTTGCTATTTTTTTCATGTTAGAAAAATAAAATATCAAATGATTTTTACTGTGTCCTGATATCGCAATTAATAACAAGTAAAAGCAATTTGTAAATTTCTAGAGCTGTTGAGCTTGCATTTTTAAAATTGGACAATTTACCTGCAATTATTCCCTCTTATTTTATAGTTTTGTTTGCATGGAGTAACGCCAAATAGCATTGGCCAAGAAATCCTGCCACTTTATTTTCAGAAAACATATTTGCTAAAATATTTTTAATATATACATAGTCAATAGATTGCTTCATGAAATCCTATATTTGCTTAGAAAAAAAAAAAAAAAAAAAAAAATCTAAATCTAATCCGTGAAAATTTGTAGAACTTTAACGTGACGCTAATCCCCACGATACCTTATATCATTATTTATTTAACTTCATGTTTCTAAGTGGAAATTAGCTAATTTTATTTCAAAAAATATATTTTGGATCGAAATGTTTTTAACCTGGAAATTGAAACACATTTTATGGAAAATCTTTAAGTGCTGTGACAGGTAATGTTCATGCATGTAATAAAAATTAACATGACAGTTCTGTTTTATTAATGTTTAACATTTTATCTATGGTTTAATTTTTTATTAATTTGAGTAATGTTTTTTAATAGTTTAAATTAGAAATTATGCAATTCAGCAAAGAATCGACGTAAACTTTATAGGAGTTATCATAAAACTAAACTTACTTAGGAGAAAGTATTTTTTATTAGTCGTTTTATTGAAAACGTTGCTCTATTTGACATGTTCGAAACTTCTTTTTATTAAAGGTATCAATTCCGGAAGTTTCTTTCAATTTCACCAAATAAAATATATCCCAGAGATATCAAAGTCTTTTTCTTATTGGAAACTATATTCTGTAGCTGTCACAGGATTGTGTAAAATGAGAGACATAAAGGGATAAAAACTTTGTCGAGCCAAGTATCCAGAAAGTTGTATAAAATGTATCTTTTTGTTGTCTTTAGTAATGACGTTTTCAGAATTTTATTGCTACATTTCTATTGCCAAAATAAATTTTATAAGATATAAACTTTATAATATCTTAAGTTCTTTATTTTGAACCTGAGTAAAAAGATTGTTTTCGGGATTAAAAAAAGCATGAAAAAAAAAAAAAAGAAATGCTATTCTAAAAAAAATCAATAATTCCCAAGTTCAATGTGATTAATACTGGGGAATGTCAAACTTCATAGATTGCAGAGTTTAGGTGAAATCCACTTTTTCTTTATATTTTTAGCGTTCATAATTATATAAATACATAGCGTCTATAGTTGTTATCTGTTTCGTCCGTCCGTCTGTATGAATATAACAGTGCAAAAATTACCCAGCCGAGTGGTTTGAAATTTGATGTATAACGTTACAGAATTTTATAAATTTTTTTTTAAAATTTTATAAAAGTTGCATGAAAACATCAAAGGATATTAATAAAAGTTTTCTACATTCCATTAAATCCTATCACACGTAATTATATCATTAGCAGTGTTCACGTTGACATTTGACCAACGTTAGTAATGTGGCGAATTAAAAATAAAAAACATTCGCCAAAAGAAAAAAGTATTAGCAAAATAGATTAGCCGTGTAGCAGTAAAAAAAATATCTTTAATCTTTTAATGTAATATGTTCTAAACTAACCTAAGTTTTTATAACTGTGACAACAATCGTTATTAATCTAATTTCAACTATCCGCTACAAATATATTAAATATATATATATATATATATATATATATATATATATATATATATATATATATATATATATGTATATATATGAAAAACGAAAAAGAAAATGTAAAAATTGAGCACTAGCAATTTGGCGAATCTAATCGCTTGTGAATCTACTCGCCAAATGAAGAATTTAGTCGCAATAGCGAGCGACAGCGAGAAACCTGATCATTAATAACAAATAATAGTTCTAAGATGCCACAGAGACTAAGTCCCATTTAAGATGAAGTCATATTATTTTCATAGTACTGATTTTAATATATAGAATCGTAGTAAATTTCGTATTAATGCATTTTTGCATAAGAGTACTACAGTTAATAACCCAAGATCTCACTCTTTATAAAACTAGTATAGTAGGAACCATAGCCGCCCTTAGAGGCGTGCGACAGGTGCGGCCGCACAGGGCCTCACGCCTAGAGATTCCTCGCACATGGACACAAAATATTTTTTTCTTTAATAAAAAGAAAGTGGCGTAATAGAAAATCTTTAATATAAATTTATGATTTTAATTAATAAAAGATAATGGTCTTTACATAAAATATAGCCTATGTTGGAAGAGGGACTTTCACGATCAATTTGAAAATTACTTTTGAAATTGGTTCAGTAGTTCCAGAAATTACCCCTACAAACACACAAACAAATGCTACTCCTTTATGATAGTTAGGGGTTCCCCGGGTCACAATAAGTCGGTGAAAATCATTCTTTTTTATCGGTTGTACAGTAGATAAGATTATGTTAAGAGTCTGAAAGGAAAGGGCCTTCCAAATTCCTTGCACCGGGCTTCGCTTTAAGGAGCTACTTCAGTCGAATGAAAAGACCCATTCACTAATGCTAATCCTACGGAAGAAATTTAAACAGATATCTCGGTTGCATTTCAATATTTTTAAATGATTTTTTGGCTTTGGATATCTGAGATCGATCTGCATGCATGACGAAAGTTACTCTTTTCATTTTGTTTACAGTTATTTTTTACAGGGACGCTTTCATTTTTGGAACCGGTTTGGAAAGCGAAAGCAACCCCATAAAAAATATCTGCAACCAAAATCGAAAAACTAAAAAACGACCTCCATTCAGATCAATCTGAGTTATCCAATGCAAAAAGAATCATCTAAAAATATTGAAATGCAACCGAGATATTTTTATAAATTTCTCCCATAGGATTAGCATTAGCGAACGGGTCTTTTCATTTGAGTGAAGTAGCCTCTTAAACCCTCTTCCATAAGGATGGCTCTGGTAGGAACGCACTGGTCATGCTTGACGTACAGTCGTGGTAGAAAAAAAATCTTTACTAACTCCTCAAGAAACTGTCGTGGAAGAAAGTTTCTGGTACCGAACAATTAGAAATAAAGTTTACTTTTAAATGATGTACATAAAAGTTGTTTAGGAGGCCATCTGCATATTAAAACGAACCCAACCATCATTTTTTTTTCAATGGGAATACCGAAGTTTAACAAGATAATTCAGATTTTCTGTTCAAATTATTCCTAGACATCAAATTTCAAGTCATTTGAATGATAAGTTTTTGAATTATAAATATACAAATTTAGGGATTTTAATGTTAAATTACATTTTCTTATTTTTATTAATATCTCTTGAAATTATTTTTCTATTTCATGTTAATTAAATCATATAGTTACATTTTTCCTTTTCTTCTTTACTTTACTATTGATTGATATTATTTCATTCCTTGAAGTTGTTTTAAATTTAAGATAAAAAATTATTTATGTTATGCCATATAAAATTCATTTCAAGTTAAATACATGCAACCAGTGTTCTCGCTGACATTCGACCAACGTTAGTAATTTGGCTAATTTAAAATAAAAAACATTCGCCAAATGGAAAAAGTATTAGCCAAATAAATTCGCCATGTAGCACAAAAAAATATGTCTTTAATCCTTTAATGTACCCCTTTTTTTCTATATGTTCTAAATAACCTGAGTTTTTATAACTGTGACAGGAATTGTTATTAATCTAATTTCAACTATCCGCTACAAATAAAAAAAATATGCATATATTAAATATATATATATGCATATGTATGAAAAACAAAAAAGAAAAAGCAAAAATTGAGCACTAGCAATTTGGCGAATCTAATCGCTTGTTTACTCGCCAAATGAAGAATTTAGTCGCAATTTGGCGCATTGGCGAGTGACAGCGAGAACACTGCATGCAACATGGTAATAATTTCCTTTGCTAATTGCTACTTGTAAAATCTCACAAAAGAATGAAAAGTGTAAGACATACAAGTATATTAAAAAAATAATTCTGTAAATTTCTTATTTGAAATTTAAATCTATATTATTTAAATACGAAGTATATAAATACGAAGTTTGATGAGAGTTATATTGATAAATGATAATTTTTCATAGTAATTACATTTCTTTATGGTGAATAACACCTATAATTTTTGTGTTTGTTCATTGGCTTCACATATTTTTATTATTCTTTTATATGTTCATGAATGGTGAAAAGAAAAAAAAGACATCAAAAAGCGTATTGGGTTTTTAAAGGGACCCTCTTCCAAAGCAAACAAGTAAGCATAACAAAAGAGAGAGAAAAGTCCTAATGCGTGACATTTGCTATTTATTGCAATCAGATCAAGTTTACATGAAGCAGACGACCAACTGTCATGTATAACTAATTCAAGTAAAGGAAACAATATTGTAAACTGGTTCACCGTAATTTCAGAATCTCCTGGTTTCAGCCAGGCTTCTAACGATAAATTTCGTATGGTGACAATTGTAGAAAAAGACAAATCTTTAGCTAATAAGCTAATCCAGATTTGTTCAATTTGGAGCGGTATGGAATAATTCCTACAAAGCGAAAAAACAGGGAATCCAGAACGCTTCAATTTTTGTCAGAGGTCTGTTAAGAGAGCGAGAAAAAAAGCTTTACAGATAACTTTTTTGCTGTTTCCAGACTAAAAACTAAATTTCGGGGTAGAAGGAGAAATCTGGCATGAAGGAAGAAAAACGGGAATTTCATTGTTGTATTACATAAAAGCTTTTTAAAAGAAATACTGAGTGATAAAATTATCGGATTCTGAGTGATCGAAATGTCGAATTTCATTCTAGGTTGACTAAAAACTGGAAAAAACAAAGGAAAAACTGTTTTTTTCCTTTGTTTTTTTTAGAAATTTAATGTAGAGTTTTGCGCTAGGTCGATCAAAATTTTTTTCAGGTCGGGCTTAAGATCTCTTTGAATTTAGCTATCATTTCTCGCAGACCATTTGTGGTTATTGGACTCCTTTTCATGAATTTTAATGTCCGAAACTTTCTAATAGCTGGTAGGGCGTAGTCATCGTTCTTATAAAAAAGCTTCAAGAGCAGAGCACGATCCTTTATGATCAGAGTCATGATGAATCATTCAAGCAAAGAGCCCGAGCTCTGCATTTTTATGGCAGCCATGTCTGCGGTGTGCACATCACGTATTAATAATTTGCATATCTCAAAACAATGTGAGCTCTGACACATATATATATATATATTTATATGTTCATATAAAATATTTATATATATATATAAATATCAAAACAGATATTCGTACGTATAATTTAATATATACACTATATTGCCATTGATTATTGGACACTTGCGATTTTAGACATTTTACTAAATATCTAGAAAAATACATGAGGAATCATCTCGAAACTCTTAGTGTATAAATATAATAGTATACGTCATACATCTCCGTGAAGATTTTTTACCGAAACTCCATAGGAGACCGTCAACAAATTAAAAAAGAATGAATATCTTTTGAATAACCCTGTCAAAACTAATGTAGCAAAAGCGCTCAAACTCTAGATTATGATTGAATGCCTTATTGTAATACACTGTGTTCATTTTTATGCAAATAGCATGTATACTCGCAGAGTAATTAGGGTTTTTATAAAAATGGCCCCAAATTTTTCTAAGTTTTTTCCTTATAATTTTCAGAGTTCTTAATATAAAATAATATATTTTTCAGAAAATATGACAAACAACATTGCACACAGTACCTTGTAATCAGAATTAAAAAATAATAAAAATTGTATACAAAATGAGTTGGTTTGCTAAATAATTTTTTACTGCGCATGCGTCAACGATATCAAAATTTCATTTGCATATTATGTTAGCTAAATGTATAGAGCAACTTTTGTGAAAGTCACAAAATCATAACTTGAAAATTCTGAAAATAATCGTCAATTGAATAAGTTGAAAATCCGTTATTCTCAAAATGAAGCAAAAACAAGAGGGGTTGTATCCATATATTCATTGGTTAGTGTCAATATAGAATACATAATACGGGATGTTACGACTATTTTTGGATAAAATCCCTCATTTTTTTGCTTCATTTTGGAAACAACGGATTTTGTCCTTTTTCTATAGACGATTACTTTCAGAATTTTCAAGCTATAATTTTGAGATTTTTACAAAAGTTGCTGCATACATTTAGCTAACATAATATGCAAATGAAATTTTGATATATTTGACGCATGCGCAGTAAAAAAGTATTTAGTAAACCTACTCATTTTTCATACAATTTTTATTATTTTTTAATTCTGATTACAGGGTACTGTGTGCAATGTTGTTTGTCATATTTTCTGAAAAAAATATTATTTTATATTAAGAACTCTGAAAATTATAAGGGAAAAACTTAGAAAAATTTGGGGCCATTTTTATAAAAACCTTAATTACTCTGCGAGTATGCATGCTATTTGCATAAAAATGAACACAGTGTATTACAATAAGGCATTCAATCATAATCTAGAGTTTGAACGCTTTTG
Organism: Maratus speculifer; assembly: GCA_964019185.1. Lineage (NCBI taxonomy): Eukaryota > Metazoa > Arthropoda > Arachnida > Araneae > Salticidae > Maratus > Maratus speculifer. The sequence goes on along the minus strand of OZ025298.1, from coordinate 184,279,218 downwards.
CTACATTAGTTTTGACAGGGTTATTCAAAAGATATTCATTCTTTTTTAATTTGTTGACGGTCCCCTATGGAGTTTCGGTAAAAAATCTTCACGGAGATGTATGACGTATACTATTATATTTATACACTAAGAGTTTCGAGATGATTCCTCATGTATTTTTCTAGATATTTAGTAAAATGTCTAAAATCGCAAGTGTCCAATAATCAATGGCAATATAGTGTATATGGGTGATTCTCAAAATAGGAGACAATTTCAAAAGTGAAATCTTAAAAAAAAATTACTGTTAACAAAATTTCTGAAAAAAATAGGTGTTGTTAATATAGTATTAGGTATACTTTACATGTAGTCAGCAGAGCTAAATATTTAAAAATTAACTTAAAAAAATAATTAGTATTTTTTGAGCCATGCTAATGACAAAACAAATTGCATGGAATAAATATATTAAGAAATTTTTATTTTCTTCCTGTTTAAATATTTTCTTCTATATTTATTAGCCTTCCTTTTCAGCAAATGGATTCCATTTTTACATATATAACATATAAGAAGAATAAAAACATTACTAAAGAGCAAACTTTGTTTACATGAGCAACATTCTGACACTAACAGTGTAAGAAGCTGTCTTAGTGATTTTCTGACAGATTTAATGCATATTTTAGGGATAATAAATGTAATACCTAAATTTATATGTAAAATTAAACTTTATAAAAGATACAATATAAGTAATGGTTACATTTATGCACATAGGAGTCTTTAGCATGGACAGAAAAACCATGCTAATGACACTGATATTTGTCCATGCTAATGACAAATTTTAATTTAAATAAGATTATGAGCCATAATATAATCACAATGCAATAGTCCTTTCTGGGGCTTTTTAAAACCTAAAAGTCCTAGGCAAATAAGTAAAATAAAAATTTTAATTATAAAATAAACATGAAAATTATTATCCATTCTAATGACATACAATTGATGTACGCCCCTAATATTCAACTTCTATTTTTAAAATACAATACATGCTTCTATTTTCAGGCTGGGATAAAATGGCTGCTTGTTGCCATGGAGAAACTTTATATTTTCAAACTATTGTCATATGTGAAAATGAAATTTTGATTAATAACCAGCTGTTTTAGTATGACCTTGTTTTGAAAATAGAATATGGAGGACAAACTTTAATTCTTTTTTTATATGGTATAATTTTATTTTTAAAAAGAATTTTATTGTATAAATCCTCTTCTTGATTAATATAAAGAAAGAATAATATTAGTTTTATTTTATAAACATGATATTAACTCTTGAAAAAGCTAGTATATACAAGGCACAGCTGCTGTGGACATCCATGCTAATGACATTTTGAACATTTATTCTGTTATTTTAAGGTGTTTTTAACTAAAAAGTGAGTAATTCTTGAGTGCAAATAATGAGTAATATTAAGACAAACATATCTAAATATAAAAACATGACAGAAAACCTCTTAATTTTTTTTGTATGCCGAAAGACATAAATTGTCCCCTATTTTGAGAATCACCCATATATATATATATACATCTGTGTATATGAGTATAGTTATATAATATTGTCATATTTTTAAACATTTTAGTAAATAGTAAAGAAAGAAGAAATGCGATTGTATATTTATTCTCTCAAAATTACGATATTGGAATACTTTTTCAAAAAAGAACAGGGTGACAAGCATGATATTTCCAAAAGACTTTTTAAAAACTGGAATATGCATTTCTTTGAACCCATCTAATATGATTAATTTTAAGAAATCTTTCAAGTTCCTTCTAACTGTACAAAGAATTTCTGCAAATTTGCTGCATGGAAATTTTAATTCAGTAAACGATGGTGAATAAAACATCCAAAACTGCAATATTATTTTTGTTGAGATTTATTTTTAATGCAAGAATTTATCATTAAATGTATTTTATCTTAAATAATTCAAATTTTAATTCAAAGTTCCATGTCTATTATTAATTTAATTCATTGGAAAAAACTGAAAAATTGAATTTTACTCTTACCAGTTGAATTAAAAATTACCATTTTCAGTGAAAGAAAATGTTTCAGTTTTTATGGCATCTAAATTTCCTGCTTTGAATTTAGAAGAATGGCAAATACAAATTCTTCATAAAAATCACACAAAGATCTTTTACATTTAGAAGCATGAATTTCAGAGTCACGTTTATTGTAAAATTGAAGTCCAAATGCTGAAGTGCTGAATATAAATCTCACTATGCAAGAAATCAAGGGAAAGAAAAATGTTTTATATTAGTTTTCATGTAAATTATGCTTTATTTTTTCAAGAAAAACTTGTTTTTCATTTAGTATCGGGAAAAAAGATATAAGTTGATTTTGTAAAACAGAAGAACAAAAAGCCAAGAAAAAGAGCTGCGACAACAGTATAAATCAACTATCTACCCTGTAAAAATGTCTTAATAATATTTTTTACCATTAATTATTTACAAATTCTTATAATATATAAATTTTCCTTGTCTTTTAATAGTATCCTAGCACCTTTATTATATTTTAATTACATATCTCTAATCAACACTTTATTTGTTTTATTTTATTCTAAAAACCTTAATTTGTTAAAGCAACACTTTCTCTAAAATCCCATTACTTAATTTTACTCTTCATTGTTTCTGATATCTTTTACTTACCTTTTAAAAAATCATTTGATTACCCACAGTTCCTGGTGAAGCGATGATAGATCCGGGTTGCGGCACTTATACTTCCAAGTGTCTGGGAGAATTTTCTTTTTTCACCCTGTTTAAAACTTCATGTTGGGGGTTTCTAGTAAGGTTATTGGCAACACAAAACGTTCTTGTAAAATACTCTATTCGTACGCACTTTGCTATATAACGAGATTTCTTTGATTTGACAAGCAGATTTCTACATTTTTTTTCAACTGTAAAATCCTACCATCTGGTGGATAAAAGTCTTTAGTGGTTGAAGTTCTGTTGTGATAATAACATCTTTCTGTTTTATAATGGCGGAATTTTATATCGATACGAAGTTTAAACTGGAGTATTAGAGGAATTGTTTCTTATGCTGTGAAACACGAATAAATGTGTTAAAAAAAGATTTCGCTTATGTCTGATTTGAGTGATAAATATAACAAGGAATTCATTCTTTGCTTTACCACCGTGTGCCACATGCCTGTTGATACTGTCTGATGCCTCTAACACTGTGTGTCTATGTTTTGTCAAAGGATTTAACTATTCGTGCTACATACGCGCTATTACACTAAAGAGCTCCTGATAGTCCAAGAGTCGACAGCACAAAAACTTAAGTTACCGAGCACAAAAAAAAGTTTATTTTATGGAAGAGTAGAAATAGAGGAATCTAATGATCCATGTCTGCCGGAAATAAAGTGATGCATAAGCCAAAAATTGATACCACTAGTGATTGACTCACAGCTATAACATTGTGTTTGCCGTACAATGAAAGATATGAAATGATTGTACGACAAACATAATGATAAACCACTAGTGGTATTAATTTTTAGCTTATGTACCACTTCACTTTCGGCAAACATGGATCATTAGATTTCCCTATTACTACTCTTCTATAAAATAAAGGTTTTGTTTTTCTTGTGCTTGATACTTTAGGTTTTTGTGCTGCTCGCTCTTGGACTATGAAGCATTAATTCAAAATAATATTTTGACAATACTTCTATTTCAGATTCACATTTTTTTTGTACTATACCGCTTTGTTCAATCGCATTGCGAAATAAGTAAAATAAATTACTCTGGCCTCGTACTTTTCGTATTAAGAGAGAAAAGCTCCAACAGGGAAAATCTCCAGTTTTAGAGCAAATATATTCGAATTTAAAAGAACGAAGTTTGTAGAATTTGTAAAGCAAAAAATTCATTTAATAGATAAATATTTGTTGTTATTTGTTCTTAAATAAACATACATTTACTTACACTGGCCTCCAAAAGTTAAGGTACAACCGGTTTTTTGCATCTAATTTGCATATGAATGAATATAGAAACAACAAATTTGCAGGAGTAGTGCGCTAAACTATTATTTGTTAAACGCGACATAAAAATTTACTTAAGTTAGACGTATAAATGAAATTACAACAAAAAAGCACTCATGGTGGAAAATTCTATTCTTGGAGAAATCAGTACATCGTAGTATTATGCAGTAAAATGTGACAGAAACATTAAAAAACTGGTTTTAATACGAAATATGTCCACCTCGGACATGAATGCATTAGCGGCATCGACTTTCCATTGTCAGACACCGAAACAGGCAGGGCTGATCAGACATGGAGTAAGTCTTGTTTAAGCTCATTTAATGGTCTTGGAGGAGAACTTAAAGCCGCAGTCTGTTATCCAAGATAATCCCAAAGATATTCAATCGAATTCAAGTCTGGAGAATGAGCTGGCCATTCCATTCTCTCCAAATCGTTATCCTCAAGATAATCCTCAACAACCACAGCTCTGTGTGGTTTCGCATTATCACCCATTAAATGAAACCATTTCCAATAGCAGCTGCATATGGGTGCATATATGAATCAAGCATCTCATCCCGATATCTTGCATCAGTCAGAGTTCCTCCATGGAACACATGTAGGTTAGTGTGACATCCGAGTGAGATCATGATTCCACCCTTTCTGTACTTGTGTGTTTCGACAGTGTTTGATTGATGGCATCGAGTGCATTGTTCTCTTCAGGTCAGAAGACGTCCTGAATCACTCTCCAATGTGAATCTGAACTCGTCTGTGAAGAGTACAGAAGCCCACTGCTGTTTGGTCCAGGAAACATGTTCTTTTGCCCAACATAAGCAGGCTGTTGTCTGTTGAGGAGAACGCACACAACTTGTCGACTTGCATAGAGACCTGCATTCGGAAAACGTCTTCGCACCGTAGTAGCTGAGATTCTTCTCCCTGATGCTGCAAAGTGGTTTGCAATGAGTTGCAACACAGCAGTGAATCTTCTCTTTCGGGCCGAAAGAGCCCAAAACCGGTCTTCTGCAGATGTTTTAACATGTTGGTGCCTGGAAATGTCTTCTGGACACAGAATTTTCGGATTCATACTGATCCCAGATACAATTATGAGGAGGTGTATGGCCCTACCGTATGGCTTGGGCTCAACAAGCCCCACCTAACATTTATTTTAAAAAATACAATTGTTTCACAAATGATTACCCAATTTGTTTTGAGCGAACCTAAAGTTATTACAGTATTAAATTATATACATTTTAAAATTTTAAATAGAAGAGTTAATTAAGATTATTAAGAGTTTATGAATGTCTATAAAAATGTTTAGATGCACTTTTTATTAAAAAGATCAACTATCAAAAGTTTAATTGAGTTCATGTTTTTAGAAATATTTAAATAGAGATATGATTTCATAAAACGCTTGCTAATGCGCAAGCTGAAATATATACTGATTCTTTTCAACGAGGGTGATGCAGTCAATTATTTTCTGTAGTAATTTCGGAAATTTCAACACATAGAAAACCATTCATTTAATTTCATATTTGATTGCCTAAGCAGATGAAAGGTTGAAGCTAGTGGACAATTTAAGATGAAATGCAAGGAGGTACTTCTGTTCCCACAAGTACAGAGGTCAGAATCTACTTTGTTAAATTTAATTAGATATGAAGGAAAAGGACCATGATTGGTACTGAATAAACATAGAGTTCGATGAAACAGTAAAAAGTCTTCTGATATTTTTGGTAGAAAGTCGTATGTGTATCTACCGGTATCTTCAGTCGTTGGACTACATTGCGAAACACATTGAGCCGTCTAGTATTATCAACCCGTGATAACCCTATTTTCATCCATCCTGCCGCCCGCCACCTTAATGAATCCGGCAAACGACTTTTTCTAGACATTTCTAAACTCTATTGGTTGTTGTGAACAGAACTGACTACAATAGTTCAAATACAACAAAATTTACACCCGAAATTACGAAAGCTTCGTAATTGCATATTTATCTCTCATTTACAAGTACCTATTCTTTTCTATAAAATAAAAGTGGTAGCTGTAACTTTTACTTGAGTTTTTTTAAAGCTTATAATTGTCATACATATAGACTATGAAGTTTCATCTGACTCTCATTTTTTCCTAGTGAGCTTCGAAAAACATGTTTTACCTTAACTTTTGGAGGCCAGTGTGTCATTTTAATCAAATATGTTATAACACAGGATTGCGTCCTTTCTATTGTCGCTATTAAGGGCGTCCGGGTCATATTTAAAATAATTTTTATTCACTGTGTTAAAATTTTGAAATTTTTTGTGATGGTTAACTATATTATTTGTAAGCAAAATCATAAGAAAAAACTTCTCATATATATTTTTTTAAAATTTAAATTTTAAAATTTATTAAAAAAGTGTTATAAAATCATTATAACTCGAAATATTATTTGTTCAATTTCAGTTTTTTTGCATTTAAATAAAATATAAAGCAATATATAAGTTTTATTTTTTCTCAAGCATTTTTAAAAATATTAATTTAAGTAAAAATTAACAACATTTAAAGTAAACATTAAAAAAAAATGTAACTTAAAAAAAAAATAAAAGTAAATATACTTTTTCGAATTTTTCAAGTCTAAATTAAAGTAAAACAATTGAAAAAGACATCTTTCAAGTTTGAACCATTTGTATTTAATGGTTCTTTATTTATAACAATTTAAATATGAGAAATGATGAAAAAACCCATCGTGCAGAAAAACTTATTTTCAAAAGAAGTTGTTTCCATAACAACCCTCTCATGAAAGCTAGATTTTGAAAACAAACTAAAACATAAAAATATTTCCTGCGTCAATTCAGGCAGAAACACGATTTAAACGTCCTTGTAAGGAGAAACAAACAAAGAAATTTTTAATGCGAAGATTTTTTTATAGAAAATTTGAAGATTTTTGTGTCCCGGATCCCCTTAAACTTGTTTTAGTGAAGTAGAAATGGTAATTGATTACTCAAGAAATTAGGAAAGTTTGACAAACTTTACAAAAACTATTTTTAAATAACACACTTTCACTCTCACTCGTAACTATTGCCTGTTCCATACATTTTATTAGCAAAATTAAAAAAAAATTCTTTAGTTTAAAATTTGATGCATTATGTTATACTAAGATAATTTAATATAGGTTAGCTATAAAATGGAAAAGCTTATTTTCCTTATTTATTTAAAAAAATGAAAAATAAAAAAGACTACGAGAATGCTATATTTTTAATGTCGTAAACAAATAGTTTTATAACAAGTCTTACAGCATATCGAATTTTTTAAGGGGGAAAAATCTATTTTATTGAATTCCTTTACTTTAACTGAATTATTCTTGCGCACAATTTCCTGCATTCAACGTTGTAACTTGCCCCTGCAATATCTGTTTTTCTTTTTTATAAAGTTTCACGGAGAAAGGAAATATAGAAATTTCTTTTCCCCATTTCAAAATATTTGTGACGTAAAGGATGATGTAAGGTGATGTATTAACTATGAACCAGAAACACTGATGTTGAAGATGTTTTAGTTATTCTACTCAATGTTATAAAACAATGATTTGTGATCTGTATCAAATGTAAATCAAGGATTAACCCTTTCGGGTCTTTTAATAGCGTATTATTTTGTTTTAAGAACTTAATTTAAATACTTTTGCTTTATTTAAAAATTGTAATGTTAGTATTTTGCCTATGCATTTACTACATGACTTCATTTATGTTTAAGCATTCAGTAATAATAATAATATTTAATATTTGCTTATTTCTCTTTGCACCATTTTCAATTCTTTTATTTTAAACATATATTTCACACTTTAAATTTAAATTAAATGTTAATTTTCTGAAAGAATCATGTGTAATAGAGCGCAAAAAGTATTAGAAAGTTGTAATGTAAGTTAAATCTTATTGTAATGCAATGTTTTCTAAACATTTCCAAAAATTCTTCCTTAGTCCATTTTCACATGAATATTAATTTAATAGTGCGCAAAACCACAATATTTGTTATCTTTCAGACAGTGAAATACTCGCTAAACACAAATTAATCTGTTTGTATAGCTAGTGTTAATGTTATTAACGTAAAAGTAATTTCTTCTAAAAATTGAAAAATAATTCAGACCTTAAAGGACTAAAGAAAAAAATGCCTCATTGGCAAATTATAGAAATAGATCGGATTGTTTAAAATTTAAAAATCTTAATTTTTAAATTCTTTTCAGAAACTCTCCTAAATACTATCTTTAATTTACTGAAATATTCCTCACGGTAGAGCTACTAGAATATTTCGTTAAGTCCCTTCTTTTTTCTCTGTCACAAAGTACAAAATAGTTACAAATCAAAGAAACTCTTGTCCCTTTTTTCCCGCTGTAGTAAAGGAAATTCCCGTAATTTGAAAAAAGAGTTTCTAAAAATTTAATAGCACTCTGTTTTCTATGTGACTGGCTTTGACGTTAACTTGGGAAAAGCTTGATTTAAATTGCCAACGATCCAACAAGCCAACAATCGCTTGATAATACACCGTGAGGCGGCAGCACAGACAGTCTCTTCATCCAGTTTGTTGTGAATGATTTTTTATGTATCCCTGTCCACAACAGATGGCGCCTGTAGCACGCGCGCATTACGAGCGGCTCATCGCCGGTCAATACGCAGTCTTGAGCTGACCGTCATGTAGCTAGGTTGTGCTTGTATCAATAAATCTTGTTCGTACAATGCCAGATAGTCTCCGGCTCTTTAAACTACCTCTAGTAACATTTAAGTTACTTCACTGGCGACGAGATCGGATTAAAGCATGATTTCAGAAGAGAATTTTTTTTTCTCGGTAGTTTTAAGCGCCGAACGTAGCGCGCCGAGTTAAGCCTATCGCGCGAAGTAGCGAGTCGCTGTCACGCCGTAACTAGGCCTAAGTGCGGATCGAAGGATTACGTGCCATTGCTGTTGAAACGATTATAATTGCCGAAGATGGGTTCGTTCGGACACATGAAAGAGTTTGATGGATCAAACGAGTCTTGGACATTATATACGGAGCGTCTGCAGCATTTCTTCGATGCAAATGGGATTGAAGATCTCAATCGCCGAAGAGCTATTTTCCTGACAGTTGTCGGCCCAGCCACATATGCATTGCTGCGAAATTTGCTGTCACCGGCGGCGCCGACTACGAAAACGCTAGCGGAAATTATAGAGGTGCTCAATACTCATTTTGATCCAGCTCCTTCGATTATCGTGGAAATGTACAAATTCAACAGCAGAGTGCGGAAAGCTGGCGAATCGGTGGCGAATTTCGTTGCCGAACTTCGAAGTCTAGCAAAACACTGCAACTACGGCGCATCTCTCGACGAAATGTTACGAGATCGGATCGTATGCGGCATCCAAGATGAAGCGATCCAACGGAAGTTATTGGCGGAAAATCAGCTAACCCTCGCGCGGGCCACGGAGATCGCCGTCAGCATGGAAACGGCCACAAGAGATGCAAGCAATTTGCGAACGGCAGCTAATTCCGATGTGAACAAAATCCAATTTAAGAAGAATTTCGCGAATACTCCGAAGCGTCCAAATTCTCGCGTTTCTGACCAACATACAGAAAGCTGCAATAGATGCGGCGAAGCTCACAGGTCAAGCGATTGCAGATTTAAGAATGCCACTTGCCGCTACTGCAAGAAAATGGGCCACATCGCGAAAGTGTGTCGATCTAAGAAAAATAATTCAGGTACTAAAGTACACAAATTACAAGTGGATGAATCGGAAATTGAGGCATACACGATGTTTAATATCAGGGGAATTGAAGCTTTACCTCCAGTTAAAGTAGAAGTGCTTATTGAAGGTAAGCCTTTTTCATTTGAAGTGGATTCAGACGCCCCATTTTCTGTAATGCCATGGAAGGTTTTTGGCAAGATGAGAAAATATTTTCCTCCCTTGGAGCCATCTTCCATCAAGCTCAATTCATTTACCGAACATCCAATTGAAGTTATGGGCTCAACCCAAGTAGAAGTGTCCTGGAAGGAAAATTCTTGCTCCTTGCCTTTGATTATTGTCAAGCAAGGCAACGTAAATTTGCCAGGCCTTCATGTCTACTACGCAGTTGATCGTAATGACGTTTACAGGTGCCTGCGGGAGTTGCTATCTCGCACATCACTTTACCTAATGGGCGCAATACACTACCAGCAACCCATGGAGGGCCTCGGCCAAAAGAGCGCACCCACACTGGAGCACCTTGCGTTAGTCTCCTTCTTCCCCGAAATTTGTCTGGCAGGCCGTAATTGGATTTATCCATTACAGTTGTTAACAGTTTTCAAAAGTAGTAATCCCTTGTTATCTGTTAATAATATGCCTAATCCTGAATCATCTGTCCAGGAATTGTTAGATGAATTTAAAGAATTATTTGCATCAAAATTAGGATTAGTAAAAAATGTTAAAGTACATTTATTAAAGAAAGAAGCAGTAACGCCTAAATTCTTCAAAGCACGCCCAATTCCATATGCATTGAGGGAAAAAGTCGACGAAGAAATACTCCGCCTTGTGGAAGAAGGCATTCTGGAGCCTGTAAAAACAGCGGAATCAGCAGCACCCATTGTTCCAGTCCTAAAAAGCAATGGTCGCATTAGAATTTGCGGGGATTTTAAGCTTACCACTAACAAATCTACCGAATTAGAACAATACCCACTGCCTAACATTGATGATCTATTTACCCAGTTGGCAGGTGGATGTGTATTTTCGAAATTAGATCTTCGAGATGCTTATTGCCAATTACAACTTGACGAAGAATCCAGGAATCTGGTAGTCATTAACACACATAAAGGACTCTTTCGTTATACAAGAGTACCATTTGGAGTAGCCTCAGCTCCAGCAGTGTTCCAGCGAGAGATGGATAAGATTCTTCTTGGGCTAAAAGCTGTCTGTTACCTTGATGATGTCCTAGTCTTCGGAAAAGACAAAAATGAACACCTCCAGAATTTAAGTGCTGTACATGCAAGACTTCAGGAAGCAGGCATGAAGCTAAATCGGGACAAATGTGAATTTATGAAGACGTCGGTCGAGTATCTGGGACACCGTATCGATAGTGAAGGTCTCCATCCACTTGAATCCAAGGTTGAAGCTATTGCTAAAGCACCAGAACCGCATAATGTTGATGAGTTACGTTCTTTTTTGGGACTCGTCACCTATTATGCAAAGTTTTTGCCTAATATGGCGACGCTGTTAGCTCCTTTGTATACCCTCTTACAAAACAAGTCAACCTGGAAATGGGGAACGGAGCAGAAGAATAGTTTTGCAAAAGCCAAAGAAGCATTACAAAATTCATCTCTTTTAATGCACTTCGACAATAATAAAGAAGTTGTCTTAGCCTGCGATGCCAGTCCCTATGGACTCGGAGCTGTTCTTTCGCATGAAACTGCGAACGGTGATCGCCCAATTGCTTTTGCGTCAAGATCCTTAACCAAGGCTGAAAAGAACTATAGCCACATCGAAAAAGAAGCGTTAAGTCTGGTATTTGGTGTGACAAAATTTCGCAAGTATCTCTTGGGTTGAACTTTCGTCCTGCTGACGGATCATCGTCCCCTGGTGAATCTTCTTTCTCAAGATAAACCAGTACCTGTTGTGGCTGCTGCACGGATTCAACGATGGGCTCTGACACTTTCTGCATACTCCTATACAATAAAGTATTGTAAAGGTAGTCTACATGCTAATGCAGATGCTTGTAGTCGGCTGCCCCTAAATATCAAAGAAGCTGATCCACCAATTCCCGAAGATGCTGTTTTAATGATTAGAAAGCTTGATGACAGTCCAGTAACCAGACATCAGATTGCTTCAGAAATAAATAAATTACCTGACTTGTGCAAGCTCAAATCTTATATTAGTAAGGGTTTCCCTAAGAAGATGGAAAAAAACCTACAACCTTTTTTCAGATTTAAGGATGAATTGTCGATCGAGGAAGATATAATCTTAAGAGGCACAAGAATCTACATTCCACCATGTTTTCGAAACTATGTGATTAATGAGCTCCATGCTGCTCATCAAGGAATTACCGCCATCAAGTCACATGCTCGTTCTTATGTCTGGTGGCCTGGTATAGATAATGATTTGGAAGCAGCTGTAAAAAGTTGTGTAACTTGCCAACAAAATGCTTCAGCACCTCCAGCCCAGCACATTCCTTGGAATACACCTGACCAGGCATGGGAACGCATTCACATCGACCATGCAGGACCACTGGAAGGTCATATGCTTTTGATAGTTGTTGACGCAAAAACTAAATGGTTAGAAGTCGCACGAGTGAATAGTACATCGTCCAGTGCTACCATAATGGTGTTACGAAGTCTTTTCTCTCGTTTTGGCCTTCCAAAATACCTGGTTAGTGACAATGGGCCTGGATTTAGCAGCGACGAGTTTGCAGAATTCTTGTCGAATAATGGCATCAAACATATCCCGACAGCACCTTATCACCCATGTTCTAACGGATTGGCTGAACGTGCTGTGCGAACAGTCAAATCAGCATTGAAAAAGGTGACTGAAGGAACTTTTGAAGAGAGATTGCAACGTTTCCTTCTCAATTATCGAATTACACCTTCAGCAACAACAGGAATTTCTCCAGCGGTAGCAATGTTTGGTCGTCCTCTCCGGACACGGCTCGACTTGATTCGTGATCCTGCCAGACAAATTTCGGGGAAGAAGGAGACTAACGCATGCAAATTTCCTGAAGGTGCTCCAGTGTGGGTGCGTTCTTTTGGCCGAGGCCCTCCATGGGTTGCTGGTAGTGTATTGCGCCCATTAGGTAAAGTGATGTGCGAGATAGCAACTCCCGCAGGCACCTGTAAACGTCATTACGATCAACTGCGTAGTAGACATGAAGGCCTGGCAAACAAAGTTCCTCCTGCAGTTCCAGTGACAGTCCCATCATCAGATCCAGTGACTCCACTAGCAAAACCAACAGATATGCCTGCTGAAAAGCACTCAGACACCCCAATGCCTCCAGTGCTTTCCCCACAGGTAAGTCCAGTTGAAGGGAACAGTTCGAAGTCAGACCCCCCTGTGCTATCACCACAAGTGGTTAGGCAGGAACCAACAACTCCCTTGGTGAGACGTTCAACACGTCACAGACAAAAGCCAGCACGGTTGCAATTATAAACTGTTTTTATTTGTGAACTGTAGTGCTAAGACTTTAATGGACAGTTCCGTGTTTGAACTATCTAATTATTTTGAACTGTTTCTATTTGAGAACTTTCACATACTGAACTGTTCCTGTATATAATGAATTCTTTTGTGTTTGTATTTTCTTTAAGAAGAAAGGGATTGTTGTGAATGATTTTTTATGTATCCCTGTCCACAACAGATGGCGCCTGTAGCACGCGCGCATTACGAGCGGCTCATCGCCGGTCAATACGCAGTCTTGAGCTGACCGTCATGTAGCTAGGTTGTGCTTGTATCAATAAATCTTGTTCGTACAATGCCAGATAGTCTCCGGCTCTTTAAACTACCTCTAGTAACATTTAAGTTACTTCACAGTTCAAGAGTGAAAATCTAGGATTCGTTGAATCTGGATTCACATATTAAATCGCAATAGGTGTGCCAATTCATAGGTTGGTAGAAAACACCTAAAAAACCGATTTTAGGTGTTGTTCGATTTAAGTTAATTAATCGGCTTACCATTATGTTTTACTGCTCCCAATACTCCATATTTTTCACCAAGATATAGCTTGGCAGACCGGATGCGTTTTAATATGTGAATAGAGATTTAACTAATCCTAGATTTTCCATCCTTGAACTTGATGAGGTGATTGTCTGTGCTGCCGCTTCCCGGTCTTTAAGAGGTTGAGTTTAGATCTGAACAAATGGAGAACCGGGTAAGGCTTGACAAATTTCTAGTTCAGAAACCTCGCAAATTCAAACTTAATTGAGAGTTTAAAAAAGTAAATTGTGCATATTTTAATAAGACATAATTTATGATAAAAAGTTAATTAAATCCAATTGATTTCTTAAATCATCAGATTTTAAAATATTCACCTTTTATATAAACATTTTAATAACAATTTTAATTTTTCTTAAGAAAGGTGTTATAGTAAAAATAAAATACATTGACATGTTTCGGAACCGTCAAATAAGTTCCATAGTCATAATATAAATAAAACAAAATTTCAAAATATTTCTCGGACAATACAAATGACAATGTTGGAATTTCCTTTGATCATGGTCTATTTTTATTTTAATTTTTTACAATAGCGCACGTGTTTTTTCGTGTTTTTATATCTCTTTGTCGCGTGTCATTTGTATTGACCGTGAAATAGTTTGAAATTTTTATTTTTAGTTAAGTTTAGATCATGGTCTATATTTTAATTTAATTATTTTGCAATAGAGCGCGTGTTTTTTGTTATTTATATCTCATTGTCGCGTGTCATTTGTATTGTCCGAGAAATATTTTGAAATTTTGTTTTATTTATATTATGACTATGGAACTTATTTGACGGTTCCGAAACATGTCAATGTATTTTATTTTTACTATAACACCTTTCTTAAGAAAAATTAAAATTGTTATTAAAAGACATAATTTGTTTCTTAGACATAAAATATAATTATTATTTTTTTGAATAAAATTCGAGAAGATAGATTTTTTGAGTAAATTCGATATTTAAAGCTAATCGAACAATTTATATATATTTTAAACGAATTTTTACTTTCTTCTATCTTTACAAGAAGAAAGAATTGGATTCGTAAAAAAATTCCAACTCTGGTTTTCAATGAATTTATAGGTTATAGAAGGTCCTTAACACGATTTGATAGTTTTTAGAAAATGTCCGTCTGTGAGATTGTTTGTTACTCTGTCACTATGAATGTGATAAAAATTTTATGAGCGTTCTATCTCAAGAACCACTGAACGGAATTTCACAAAACATTCGATTCCGTTTTACCTTGATATAAATTGGAGTTGAACAGTTTCTGGTACATATCGCTCAACAGGTAACGCTACTTTGCTATCTCATTCACAATTTCCACAATAGCTCTATCTGAAGAATTAATGCACGGATTTTCATAAAACTTTAGATTCAGATAATCTGTGATATAATTTAGTGTTTACTACTTTTTAGTGCATATGCTTAGCATGTGGCATTGTCATGCTGTACTTCTCATGATTATCGTAACAGCTATATCTCAAGATCTAATGCACGAATTTTCACTAAACTTCAGATTCAATTAGTCTGTGATATAGATTGTATTGTTTAGTTTTTCGTATAAATGCCTCAACAGGCGATGCTTCTATGCTGCATCGTTCACGATTTTGCAACAGCTGTATCTCAAGAACTAGCGCATGAATTTTCATAAAACTTCAGATTCAGTTAGTACTTGATAAAAATTTATACTTGTTTGTTTTTGATAGCATCACCAGGGTTCTCGATGCCGCTCAAAATAGCGCCAAATCGCGACAAAATGCTCCATTTGGCGAGTAAACGAATAATCTGATTTGCCAAAATGCGAGTACTCAGTTTCTGTTTTTTTTTTATGTGTGTGCCAATCCAGATTTCTATCCATTTTACTGAACGATTTATGCTGTTTTGCCTGCTCAGTCGAAGTGTGCCATTTACATGGCACTATCTATAGAGATACAGAGTCAGCACCAATTTAGTTTAGCAACAGTCAAAATCATAGAAAGGATTATACGATAGGTTTTATTGTAGTTTATCACTCTCTATGCGCCGTTGTCGCTCCAGTAAACACGAATAAAATTGCTCACATCAAGTGCCCAATAGAGAAAAGTTTTGCTGGAATGCGGAGTTAATCCCTGTCGGCTTGGCCTATAGGCGGAGGTGGATTTCGAAGAGTGCTCATTTCAACAACAAAAAATAAATTTAATTACAGATAAACCCAGTTTAACAACTTTATTTGTCCTCTTTTGAAAATTTTTTAATTTCATTTTTCTGTAAAGACTAGTTTTATCAGAATCATCTTAAGCTAAATTCGGATCAAATGCCCATTTCGACAGCATATTTTGAAATAATTCCGACTTTATAAAAAAAGAATCGACTAATACGGTACATTATATAGCCCCTAAATAACAAAAGATTGTCAATTGAATGCGTTTGAGAACAAAATTGAATTTAAAAATGAGTTATAAAATAACCAATTTTGAATACAACCTCAATTCTTAATCATGATAGCTTCCGGAAATTTTGCGCGAAGTGCCCACATTGATAGCATTTTTAAAAATATATTCAGCCTTTATCAAAAACCGACCAATACGGGACATTATACAGTTCCTATATAAGAGAACCTGTCAATTGGATGCTTTTGAGAGCAAAACTGAATTTAAAAATGAGTCAGAAAAAACGCAATTTGTTACTTCAATGCTTCCTCAAATTTTCAATCACGATAATTTCTCGAAATTCTGTTCAAAATACCCTTTTTGGCAGCCTTTTTTGAAATATATTCTGTCTTTATAAAAAAATTGACCAATGCGTCACATTATAAAATTCCAAAATAAGAGGACTTGTAAATTGGATGCGCTTGAGAGTAAAAATAGATTTAAAAATGAATCAGAAAAAACGCAATTTGTTATTTGAATACTTCCTCAAATTTCCTATCACGGTCACTTCGGGAAATTCTGTTCAAAATACCCTTTTTGGCAGAATTTTTTGAAATATATTCTGTCTTTATCAAAAAACTGGCCAATGTTTTACATTATATAGTTCCTAAATAAGAGGATCTGCCATTTGAATGCGTTTAAAATAAAAAATAAATAAATAAAAAGAACGATTCAGGCAGTTTGGATTAGAGGTTTTTTTCTCCAACTCCAATTTTTGTTTAAGTTATTTTTGCTATACGAATTGGTCCTGTGAAAAACTTGTCAATATAAAAGTTGTAGATATTATTGAGAAGATGTAAAATAAATTTAATTGGATTTGATAGTTTAATAATTGAAAAAGTTATAGATATTTTTTTTTCCCAAACCCCTTTTTATTTTCGTTTTAATTTTTTTTTTACCGGTAAGAGTTAGTCCTATCAAAAACTTGCAAATACAAAAGTTTTAGATAATTTTGAGAATATTTATAAAAAATTTAGATGGATTTGATATCTGGAGAATTGACAAAGTTATGATTTTTTTTTTCTCCCAAAACCCCTATTTTTTTCGACCCTTGAGCCCATTTTTAACTTTATCAAAAATCTGTCATGCATAAACTTTTGGCCCATTATTTAGAAGTAATATAAACTTTAAACTGATTCGATATCTATTTTCTTTAAGAAGTTATAGGGTTTTTTCTGTTTTCACAAAAAACGCCCCTTATTTCGACCCCCTTGGTCCGATTTTTCCCATTAACGAACTTAGCGGAGATTTTATCCCCTTTGATTTTATGTACGAGTTTGGTGGAGATATTGAAGAATTATAGAAGTTATCGTGTCCATAAAAAAGTGATATATATATACACACACACACATATATATATATATATATATATATATATATATATATATATATATATATATATACATATATATATGTATATATATATATATATATATATATATATATGTATATAAACTGGTGCGATTGCAATAGGTAGTATTTCATATGAAATCTACCTAATAGTCATTTATAATACTATTTATAACAGTATGCTGAATATCTTTGGCCTGGTTAACCTTTTCTATCTGCTATAATTGAAATCTCATAGCAATTTTTAGCATATATTTTCTCAACAGTAAATCAAAGATCGCTGTTTTGAAATTTCATTTAGACTAATAAAAGAATGCCTGAAATATTTACATATTTAAGAGAGTTTTAGAAATTACTTATTTTTAATAGTATCTGTAGTAGATTGTCGAAATTTTGTAAATGATTTTTATAAGCAATTACAAAAAATTAGGTTATTTTAGAATACCGGGTGGCCCAGCGGGTAATGTTTGAAACAAAGTCCAATAGATGGCGCTAAGTGCACGTGAGTGAAGCCAAACTTTGTGCGCATGCTCCGGTGAGTGGGCAATTGTAAATGTGATGTTCCTTCAGTCTTCGGTGCGCTTTAGCAGGTGATTCTCGTTAGTAAACATGAACAAATATTCGACGGATCTTCGCGTCTTTATTGTGCTACAAATGGCCAGATGTGATGAAAATGTGATGGCAGTTCAACGAGCATGGCAGAAGAAGTTCCACAACAAGAATTGGCCAAACAAAAGGACTTCTTCTGCCATGCTCGTTGAAGTTTGGCTTTACTCACGTGCACCTAGCGCCATCTATTGGACCGTTGTTCTCAAAAAGAAACTAAAAGATAAAGAACTATATCAATTGATATATCCATTCATTAGTGTCAATATAGCATTATACAATATTGCACGTACTACTACATTTGTGATATATTTATTACTACTACTACGTTTACTATATGGAGGATAATTTTAAGACTTTTCAAGTTATGATTTTCAGACTTTCACAAAAGTTTCTTTATACATTTAGCTAACACATAATGTTATATTTTGATTTCATTCACGCAAGGGCAGAGAAAAATTATTTAATAAACCTGCTCATTTTTCATACTTTTATTATTATTACAGTGCTCAGCAAAAGTTTAGACACTGGTGTTTCTTAACCTTTAAATATAAAATACGAACACGTGAGTTTTAGAAATGACTATACTTATTTTCAAATATATTTTAAACAATGTACAATAAAAATAATGGTTATAATGTAAGATAACATATAATTTAACTGAAAAAAGTAAAATTTGCATATAGCAAAAGTTTAGACACTTTTTGATTTTTAGCCAACTGTTCATGGATAAATGCAAATTTCCAAGTTATGATCTCACATGTCTGAAGTATTTAATTATACCTCGATATAGCATCAGTTAGTGAAGATGCCGCGAGCTAGAAATGTTTATTTAGATAAGGTAATGGAAGTAGGGAAGCTGAAATGGAAAGGGAAGATAGTTGCAGAAATTTCAGCAGCACTGAATCGTCCAAAGTGGTTTGTCTATGAAGTATAGTCTAAGGATGACTCCTCCAAAAAAAAAAAAAAATCTGAAAGACCTTGTGTGACAAGAAAATGCGATGACAAAAGGATCCAGAAAGTGACATTTACACAAATAATCATTGTTAATCACATTAAAAGTAAGTCAGGAATTTCTGTGTCGACGGACATGATGCGTAGATGATTAAAAAAACAGGTAAATCAATTTACATGACAATAATAAAACAATCAGCTTTAAAATCTCGCTATAAATTGTCCAGAATTCAATTAACTTGCAAACATACGTCATATGGACCCAAATGGTACGCTATGATATTCAGTAACGAAAAAAAGTGGAATTTGAATGGCCCAAACACGTGGGCATACTATTGGAATGACTTAAACAAATATCCTGGGACTTTATTAAGTCGACAAAAAGAAGGTGAATTTTAAATAATTTGATCCTCACTTAGCTTTAATGCTCGTGCATCTGTGGAGTTATTCATTGGTTGCCAAGCAACACAAGACTACATAAATACGTTGGAAATTAATTTTTAGTCATTTGGGGAACTTTTGCTGATCTAAAGTATGGATTTTAGCATCTATTCATGTTACATACAAAAGAAGAACTTCGTCTAAGTCTGAAAATACTATTGATCTGAACTGGCCGGAGTGTAGTTCTGATCCGGACCTAATCGAAAACTTTTGTAACATCATCATATGTCGTAATGTTTATGCAAATTTTTGTTATGGTTTTCTTTTAACGAGTTTCGAGCTGCTGTTGAACATGTTTGGTACGAAACAGACCCCTAAGTGACGCAGCATTTAGTTTTTTCGATGAAAAGTCACATTCTTGCACGAACTGCAAACAATGCGGGTGCAACTCGATTTTAATTTGTAGTTAATTTTTCTGTAAATACACAAATTGTCTATACTTTTGCCACAATGTTAATTTTATTTTTTTGTCATTATATTTTATGTAAAAGGTAAAATTAAAAATTTATTGTGTGTGAATAAAGGATAAGTCACAACTAATATTTGACAGAGGAATTACAAACATTCGGTACATACTTCAGAAAATAGAAGCATAATCGATCATTGTCTAAACTTTTGCTGAGCGGTGTATTTATTTCTGATAACAGGGTATTGTGTATAATAATGTTTGTCATATTTTTAGAAAGGAAATTTTTTATATTAAAATATCTGAAAATTATAAGCAAAAAACTTGTCCAATTTTGGTACTGACTGTGCATGTATACGATTATACATGCTATCCTGATAAAAACGAACACAGTTTATTACAATAATCCACCTAATCATGATCTACTGTTTGGACGCTTTTGTTAGATTAATTTTGACAGGATTACCCAAAAGATATTCGCTCTTTTTCAATTTGTTGATAGCCCTCTATGGGGTGTTGGAGAAAAATTCTCCACGGAAAAGTTTGACCTCTACTATTATGCTTACACAGTTAGATTTTCAGGATAACTCACCATGTATTTTTCTAGATATTTAACGAAACGTGAAAAATCGCAAGTGACCGGTCATTGCTTTGGCCAAATAGTGTACTGCGATTATTTTATGAAAAGTTACATATGTTAGTATGTTATATAAGTTTACTATGATATGTTCGTATTGAAAATGAAGTTTGCAGAACCTATAGTTTGTTTACGGGGACACTGAATATAATTAGATGAATGTAATTACACAAATTTGGATAAAAATCATTTCATGACACATTCCATTCAAATGTGCATTTTAATCATGTTACACTATTTCAAACATCATATATCTAAATATCCACGGATTTTCATCAGGCATTACCATATAGAAAAATGAGTAGCTTGAGCATGTCTCTGACAGTTATATTCTATCATTATAAAAAATCGTATCATAATATTTCAAAAAAGCCTTTAATTCTATCTTTAAAAATTCACACATAAATTATAATAGGATTTTTTACAATGACGGAATATAGCAGATTTTTTTCATCTTGATTATTTTCATCTACTTTGTCACATCGTTTGACTTCATACACTATATTGCCATTGATTATGGGACACTTGCGATTTTAGACATTTTACTAAATATCTAGAAAAATGCATGAGGAATCATCTCGAAACTCTTAGTGTATAAATATAATAGTATAAGTCATACATCTCCGTGAAGATTTTTTACCGAAACGCCATAGGGGACCGTCAACAAATTAAAAAAGAATGAATATCTTTTGAATAACCCTGTCAAAACTAATGTAGCAAAAGCGCTCAAACTCTAGATTATGATTGAATGCCTTATTGTAATACACTGTGTTCATTTTTATGCAAATAGCATGCACACTCGCAGAGTAATTAAGGTTTTTATAAAAATGGTCCCAAATTTTTCCACGTTTTTTTATTATAATTTTCAGAGTTCTTAATATAAAATAATATTTTTTTCAGAAAATATGACAAACAACATTGCACACAGTACCCTGTAATCAGAATTAAAAAATAATAAAAATTGTATGAAAAATGAGTAGGTTTACTATATAATTTTTTAATGCGCATGCGTCAAAGATATCAAAATTTCATTTGCATATTATGTTAGCTAAATGTATAGTGCAACTTTTGTAAAAGTCTCAAAATCATAGCTTGAAAATTCTGAAAGTAATCGTCTATAGAAAAAGGACAAAATCCGTTGTTTCCAAAATGAAGCAAAAAAATGAGGGATTTTATCCAAATGCAGTAGTACATCCCATATTGTGTATTCTATATTGACACTAATCAATGAACATATGGATACAACCCCTCTTGTTTTTGCTTCATTTTGAGAATAACGATTTTCGACTTATTCAATTGACGATTATTGTCAGAATTTTCAAGTTATGATTTTGTGACTTTCACAAAAGTTGCTCTATACATTTAGCTAACATAATATGCAAATGAAATTTTGATATCGTTTGCGCAGTAAAAAATTATTTAGTAAACCAACTCATTTTTTATACAATTTTCATTATTTTTTAATTCTGATTAAAGGGTACTGTGTGCAATGTTGTTTGTCATATTTTCTGAAAAAAATAGTATTTTATATTAAGAACTCTGAAAATTATAAGGAAAAAACTTGGAAAAATTTGGGATAATTTTTATAAAAACCTTAATTACTCTGCGAGTATGCATGCTATTTGCATAAAAATGAACAAGGCTTATTACAATAAGGCATTCAATCATAATCTAGAGTTTGAGCGCTTTTGCTACATTAGTTTTGACAGGGTTATTCAAAAGATATTCTTTCTTTTTTAATTTGTTGACGGTCCCCTTTGGAGTTTCGGGAAAAAATCTTCACGTAGATGTATGACTTATACTATTATATTTATACACTAAGAGTTTCGAGATGATTCCTCATGTATTTTTATAGATATTTAGTAAAATGTCTAAAATCGCAAGTGTCCCTTAATCAATGGCAATATAGTGTATATGTTGTTCTTTATAGGTGATTGCTATCATCCGATTATATTTATAGGTGACTGATATTTTTGTGTATCGAAAGGCTCACTCCCAGGAAACTGTATGTCAACTTACCTGCATTAAAATTTATTTTTGATCTATGGAAAATGTAAAATCATTCACTCTTTGACTACACTTTATGATGTAAAGATAGAATTAGCCTTTTTTCTATCCAAATTGTCACTTCCTGGAACTTGTATGTCATCTCTGGCCTGTATTAAAATATACTTTTTGAACTATGAAAACTATGAAATTATCCATTCTTTGTCTGCACTTCATGATGTAAAGATAAAAATTTTATTTTTTTTTGTTTATATAAAAGGTTACTCTCAGGAATCTATATATCATCTCACTTGCATTAAAATATATTTTTTGATTTATGAAAAATGGGAAAGCCTTCACTCTTCGCCTACATTTCATGATGTAAAGATACAATTTGACTTAACCCTTTGCGAAGCAGGGCAAATTCATTCCTTAAGTATTGAAATTAATGATTGACACCGGAATTTGAAAACAACTTTATTTGTAAATAAGAAAACGCTATACTTCGCTCATTCAATAAACAGTAATTTTCTTTAACAAAATTCCGGTGCGAATGTGGCGTTTGGGAATTAAAATTAAGTGGCATATCTATGAAACCACCGCCCCTCAAGAGGTTAATGTGTATCCAAAGGGTCATTTTCTGGAACCTGTATGTCATCTCTTATCTGCATTAAAATATAATTTTTGAACTATGAAAAATGTGAAATCACCCATTCTTTGCCTGCACTTCATGATGTAAAGATAAAAATTTGATTTTTTTGTTTATATAAAGGGTTACTACCAGGAATTTATATACCATCTCACTTGCATTAAAATATATTTTTTGATTTATGAAAAAATGGGAAATCATTCACTGTTTGTCTACATTTCATGATGTAAAGATACGATTTGACTTTATGTGTATCCAAAGGGCCATTTTCTGGAACCTGTATGTCATCTCTTATCTGCATTAAAATATAATTTTTGAACTATGAAAAATGTGAAATCACCCATTCTTTGCCTGCACTTCATGATGTAAAGATAAAAATTTGATTTTTTTGTTTATATAAAGGGTTACTACCAGGAATTTACATACCATCTCACTTGCATTAAAATATATTTTTTGATTTATGAAAAAATGGGAAATCATTCACTGTTTGTCTACATTTCATGATGTAAAGATACGATTTGACTTTATGTGTATCCAAAGGGTCATTTTCTGGAACCTGTATGTCATCTCTTATCTGCATTAAAATATAATTTTTGAACTATGAAAAATGTGAAATCACCCATTCTTTGCCTGCACTTCATGATGTAAAGATAAAAATTTGATTTTTTTGTTTATATAAAGGGTTACTACCAGGAATTTATATACCATCTCACTTGCATTAAAATATATTTTTTGATTTATGAAAAAATGGGAAATCATTCACTGTTTGTCTACATTTCATGATGTAAAGATACGATTTGACTTTATGTGTATCCAAAGGGCCATTTTCTGGAACCTGTATGTCATCTCTTATCTGCATTAAAATATAATTTTTGAACTATGAAAAATGTGAAATCACCCATTCTTTGCCTGCACTTCATGATGTAAAGATAAAAATTTGATTTTTTTGTTTATATAAAGGGTTACTACCAGGAATTTATATACCATCTCACTTGCATTAAAATATATTTTTTGATTTATGAAAAAATGGGAAATCATTCACTGTTTGTCTACATTTCATGATGTAAAGATACGATTTGACTTTATGTGTATCCAAAGGGCCATTTTCTGGAACCTGTATGTCATCTCTTATCTGCATTAAAATATAATTTTTGAACTATGAAAAATGTGAAATCACCCATTCTTTGCCTGCACTTCATGATGTAAAGATAAAAATTTGATTTTTTTGTTTATATAAAGGGTTACTACCAGGAATTTACATACCATCTCACTTGCATTAAAATATATTTTTTGATTTATGAAAAAATGGGAAATCATTCACTGTTTGTCTACATTTCATGATGTAAAGATACGATTTGACTTTATGTGTATCCAAAGGGTCATTTTCTGGAACCTGTATGTCATCTCTTATCTGCATTAAAATATAATTTTTGAACTATGAAAAATGTGAAATCACCCATTCTTTGCCTGCACTTCATGATGTAAAGATAAAAATTTGATTTTTTTGTTTATATAAAGGGTTACTACCAGGAATTTATATACCATCTCACTTGCATTAAAATATATTTTTTGATTTATGAAAAAATGGGAAATCATTCACTGTTTGTCTACATTTCATGATGTAAAGATACGATTTGACTTTATGTGTATCCAAAGGGCCATTTTCTGGAACCTGTATGTCATCTCTTATCTGCATTAAAATATAATTTTTGAACTATGAAAAATGTGAAATCACACATTCTTTGCCTGCACTTCATGATGTAAAGATAAAAATTTTATTTTTTTTTGTTTATATAAAGGGTTACTCCCAGGAATCTATATACCATCTCACTTGCATTAAAATATATTTTTTGATTTATGAAAAAATGGGAAATCATTCACTGTTTGTCTACATTTCATGATGTAAAGATACAATTTGACTTTATGTGTATCCGAAGGACCATTTTATGGAACCTGTATGTCATCTCTTATCTGCATTAAAATATAATTTTTGAACTATGAAAAATGTGAAATCACCCATTCTTTGCCTGCACTTGATGATGTAAAGATAAAAATTTGATTTTTTTTTGTTTATATAAAGGGTCACTCCCAGGAATCTATATACCATCTCACTTGCATTAAAATATATTTTTTGATTTATGAAAAAATGGGAAATCATTCACTGCTTGTCTACATTTCATGATGTAAAGATACAATTTGACTTTATGTGTATCCAAAGGGCCATTTTCTGGAATTTATATGTCATCTCTTATCTGCATTAAAATATAATTTTTGAACTATGAAAAATGGGAAATCATCCATTCTTTGCCTGCACTTCATGATGTAAAGATAAAAATTTGATTTTTTTTTGTGTATCCAAAGGGTCGCTCCCAGGAAACTGTATATCATCTCTTATCTGCATTAAAATATACTTCTTGAGATATGAAAAATCTGAAATCATTCATTATTTGCCCGCTTTTCTTGATGTAAAGATAAAATTTGACTTTTTTTTTGTTTATCCAAAGGGTCATTCCCAAAATGTGTCATTTTTATTCTTCATTAAAGTCTGCTTTTTGAACTACAAATATGTTGTAATCTTCTTAATCTGTGTTATCGTGCCCGTTTCTGAATCATCACAAAAATATCCAAATTTATTTAAGAATGCATTTTTCATCTCCGTTTTACCCTAAGTCCAAGAAATACATTATTGTAACTATCTTTATCATATACATAGATGATTATTATCTGCATGATTTTTGCATCAATTTCCATCTTTATCTCTAAAAATTTTAGTTCCATAAATATCAATATTAAAATTTGCGTACATATCTTTTACAACTTTTTTAATAATTTTTTCATTTTATGATAAAATTCAGATAATAAAATGTATATATAACCAAGTATATATGTAATAATCTTCAAAAGTTATTTTTTTTTTACATAAAAAACCACCAAAAAACAGAAAAACGAAATGAGATCTGAATTGAAAGCATAAAATTTCACGAGAAAAATATTCGAATTTGTATGAATTCAAACGCACATTAAGTAGTCTAGTTTGTATTTCAAAAGAATATATTTTCGCGAATCTTTCATGTGAAATATTGACCCGCAGGCAATTTAAATTAAAAACTGATGAAAGGAGATCTATTCAACTAAATTTAAAATCTGAAGTAAAAGGGAGTTCTATTTCCATTAACAAAAAAGTTAATTTACGATTTTTTTAAAAATCTTTCTACAAAATAGAGTGAAACGCATAACTGATCCCATACATAAATATAAATATGTATATGGGCGTACGTGTATGATTTCAAGAAGCTTTGATGTGATAAAATATAAAGAAATTTGTTTCAATGTATTTAAAAATCGCTAAGATCCATCCTGAAGCTTTAAGATTTTGAAGATGAAAGTATTCGAGTTTGAATATATTTCCAAATCCGTATTGAGTCCGTATTGATCACAGAAAAACTCTCAATAGAATAAATAATATTAAAAGAGATAAAAGGGACTAGTACAGTACTATTGAATCTGATAAAAGACGATACATAAAACTTGTTATAAAAATAAGATTAAAATGAGTTTTTTAAAACTGGTTTCTTTTTCCTCTATTTTAATGTAACAGGAAGAATTATTTTTCAAAATTTTGAATAATTCCTAATTATTTAAAATGAGCTTATCAGTTATTTAAAAAGGAAAAACAATAAAGAGAATAGATGAAAAAATATTTTAAGTTTAAAAAAGTTTTAAAAGTAAGTTTTAAGCAATTTAAAACCGATATCGCACATGTACGTTTTTATTCTTACATTTCCATTTAGAATAATGAATGTGCGCTTTTAGCATAAAAATATTTTTATATCACGCTAATCTCAGTGTACAAATTCAATGATTATTTGTTGGTTTTCCGAGAAGATTGAAAAGATAAAAAAAAAGCGCTTAGACTAAAATGTATGCATGTTTCTTTCGTTGAAATTGGTCAATAGCTGTAAATATATTTTTATTTCGTTATAAAACATATGTATTGACATTTAGCTCTTTATTGCTTGTACATCTGTTCAGATTGAAGGTGTGTTTGCGAATTTAGATAACATTAGAGTGCCGATTAACCGGATTTTCCAAATAACCGGATCGATCAAGGACCATACTTTTTTCCCGCTTATTATAAAAAATTTTTAGAAGAGTTTCTTTAGATGCAGTTAATCTATACTAATAAAATCCGTGCGGCTCTGTCTGTCTGTCTGCTTGAAGCAGATTACAATTTGCAACGCGGGCGAGTTGGAAGTCGCGAGAGGTGTCTTTCGATTCGAAAAATTCCGGGAAAGTCATTTCGGGCATTTTCGAGACCGTGGGATCAAAATTAAAAAAGTTATGAACTAAAAACTGGTCGGGAATCGGAACGGAAAACGTTTAATTTCCCAAACGGAGCTCAAACGGAGCTCTGAGGCAGAACACTGCGCCACCTTGCGGTGAACGACCTGAACTTTTCTCCTTTGGCTAAAAGAAGAAGCAGCCGAAAACCTCTGTTTTCTCCCGGGAAAACGACTTTTTCTTTCGTTTCGGTTCTTTGAAAAAGAACTAATTGGTAAAAAATGTTAAACACGGTTTATTTTCATACTTTTTCTTTTTGGTAGCATACACGAATATTGTGTAACCTAAGATTTACGCGATTAATACTAATTTTTGTTAGTACAAACGGAAAACGAGCTGCCAAAATTATTTGTTAGTTATGTTGTTTGTGATATTAATGAAATTACTTTTTTTTAATAGCAGTCTTTTGTAGTTTTTAATACCGAAACTTTTTTTGCGCGTTTTTTCTTAAACCATCATACAGACAGTTTTTAAAGTAGATAAAACTGAATACATATTCAGAATCTGCGTAAAAGTCTGCTTCTGATGAACCAAAAAAATACGAGAAAATGTCTTTTGGGCGCGCAGCGCCAACCGGGCAAAACCAAATATTTTTAACGGGACGATGGCGACCATGGCGCGTAGCGCCGGTGGGTGGTAGGCCGGTGGGTGGTAGGCCGGTGGGCCGCCTTTGCACGGTGGGCACGTAGCGCCCACTGTGCGAAATCACATATTTTTAACGGGATAATGGGCGCATAAGCCCATAGCTCTTTAATTTACTTTTTTTGTGCTTGAGGATTCGAACTCCAAGACTTGCTTATTAAATGAATTTTTTTGCTTATTATATAATACTGCTTAATATCGAAGTTCGTTTGGAAAAAGTGGCCCAGCTAGCGGGCGTAGCTCGCTCTGTCTGTCTCTCTGTCTGTCTGTCTGCGCCTCTGTCTGTCTGTCTGCTTGAAGCCGATTACAGTTCGCAACGCGGGCGAGTTGGAAGTCACGAGAGGTGTCTTTCGATTCGAAAAATTCCGGGGAAGTCATTTCGGGCATTTTCGAGACCGTGGGACCAAAATTAAAAAAGTTATGAATTAAAAACCCCTTGGGAATCGGAACGGAAAATATCTCAATTCCCAAACGGAGCTCCGAAGCAGAACACTGCGCCACCTTGCGGTGAAGGACCTGAACTTTTCCCCTTTGGCTAAAAGAAGAGACAGCCGAAAACCGCTTTTTCTACCGGCGCTAATTGCGTTTTTTTCCGTATCAATTTTTTTGACTTGCCGTAGAATATTTACCGTAGTTTTCGCTAAAATATTGAACTTAGAAATAAAACAGGACTATCGAAACTTTTTTTTGCGCGTTTTTTCTTAAACCATCATGCAGACAGTTTTTAAAGTAGGAAAAAACTGATTACATATTCAGAATCTGCGTAAAAATCTGCTTCTGATGAACTAAAAAATGCGAAAAAATGTCTTATGGGCGCGTAGTCCCCACCGTGCAAAACCAAATACTTTTAACGGGACTATGGGCGCGAAGCGACCATAGCTCCGATCCACAATCTTTTTTTTTCAAGTGCATGTGGCCCACAGTGAGAAATCACATATTTTTAACGGGACCATGGCTCTTTAATTTACTTATTTTTGTGCTTGAGGATTCGAACACCAAGACTTGCTTATTAAATGAATTTTTTTGCTTATTATATACTGCTTAATACCGAAGTTCGTTTGGAAAAAGTGGCCCAGCTAGCGGGCGTAGCTCGCTAGTTAAATTTGAATGGCTGTCATAAAAATTAATCGTTTAATAACCATTTCCTAACCCTTAAATAGTATCTCCTCAATTAATCTCAAGCCTGAAAAAAGTCTTAAGGGAAGTTAACTGAAAAAATACTGTCAAAGTGTTTTTTTAATTAAAACTTTCGTTTTTTGCCAAAAGAACCGAACAATGTCTTGAAAGAATCATTTTCCTTCAATTAGTTCTTTATTATTATGCTAAAAATATACCTTAAAATGCTTAAATAATAATTAAAAAAAATTCAAAGGAAATCGAGTTCTATTTTTTTTTGTAACTTGTATGTAATTTAACCGTCTAAACTTTATCTGAAAGTTATACTTTTAGAAATTAGTTAAAAGATATATTTGGGTCACGATTTATAGTTTTCAGTTATTTCATTTGGCTTAATTGAAAGTACTAGATATTTGGTTTCAGGAATTTCATTTCACCACACTGTTAAAAAATAATCTAAAATTCACAGTTATATTTTTTCTAAATTTCTCATAAAAAAGTCTCTTTTCATGGTAAAGGGGCATTTTCCGTAAAAAGTCGGAAATTTTCAGCATATTTACTGGAAATAACGAAACAGAGGAAGATGGAAAGAAACAACGGAGGTACTCGGTTATCTATTGCAAATTTATTTTCAATGTTTACAAAACTGGTATGTTGTTGCACAGAAATGAAAAACTCAATGAAAGAATACTGCCTCTTTTCTAAGATTTGCATCGTACTACTAAATTGCAACTGTACTGATACCAACAATTTTTTGAGTGACAAATTAACCGGACCATATTCTAATACTTTATTGTGCAAGGAAAATTTCTCTAATAAGTTATTTAATCAACCATATTATAATTATTCATTATAATAAGAAAATCATAATAATAAATCA
This sequence comes from Maratus speculifer, assembly GCA_964019185.1. NCBI lineage: Eukaryota > Metazoa > Arthropoda > Arachnida > Araneae > Salticidae > Maratus > Maratus speculifer. The sequence goes on along the minus strand of OZ025298.1, from coordinate 184,249,207 downwards.
GCCTTATTAAATAAAACTTGCAGGAATTACAATAGCATCGAAATCGATAAAATTTCAATCTGCCTTATAAAAAAAAAAAAAAAAAAAAAAAAAAATACAGTAGCATCCACTATATGACTTTAGAATCACGTGAATTCGAAGATCCTATGGCGTGATAGGTAGAGCAACGGACTTCCACATCAAAGGTCATTGGTTCGAATCAAACCGACGGCGTCCCCACCCCCCTTGTTATATAAATACAGGTGCTTCTAAATTGTTTGATAGATGGTACGACCAGCCAATTGTTATACTAACTTTAAAATAGAAAGTTAACGCTTCTTTAAATAGAATTTTTCCTTTTTTTTATTCCCCCAAACGGAAAATCTACTAACGGAGCGGAAAAAATCTGGCAACGTTGCTGCCAGAAGTTTTACTGTGAATCCATGGGTTTATTTTCAACAGTGGTTAGACTCTGTCTTCGACAGAGGTGTGAATTATATTAAAGAAATTTGAAATCTATTATTTGAACTGTTAAGAAAAAGGCAACAATAAATTAAATTTATCTTGTAGTTTGCACCATTAATTTTTTAAAGTAGTTCTACCACTGTCTGACACTACCTGTCAGTTTCTGGTTCTTAAATTCTGCTCTTATTGGACGTATGCATTGGTAATAAGACCGCATTCATTTTAAAATTAGGATAGTGTTTTTTTAAATCTATGTATAATTTAATCATACTAAATTTTATCTTAAGGTTATACATGTAAAAATAAATTAACATATGCTTTCGATACATATGGTCCATGATTTATAGTTTTTAGTTATTTAAGTAAGCTTAGTTGAGGTGTCAGTTATTGTTTCCAGAAATTTCATTTCATAGAGCTCACACAGAGGTGTCTATGCAATTTTATCTCAAACAGAATTTTTAATTCGAAGCTTTGCTGAAAAATAGTCAAAACTTTGGTTAAATCATCGATTATATAATAATATTTATATGTACTTTTAAACGCCTACTGTTTTAACCTTTCTCTATCTAGTAAATAACGTGCCGCACTTGATTCAATATTATCAGCAGTCATTGACTACTTCTTTCTTTCTTTCTAACCGATAACCAGGTCCCTATCTGCCGAGTTTCCCCAGCTAAACGTGTTTGATACCTGGTATCGGGGCGGGTGACCACCTAATTGCCGCATCGCTGCAATTAATCTGGCGGTCTCTTAGATCTTTAACCTAACGGTTTGCCTACTGCTTAGTTGTAAACTCGGTTTATCCGGTTGCTTAACATTTTGCTCTTCTTTTTTGGTACTTGCACTTTTCTATTCGAATTAATCTCGTAATTTAGAACTTTGATAAGGTGATGCGACCTTCACCTGGCAAGGCACCTCCAGAGATATAATTTATAGGTAACTTGAAGGACTTTTGCACCCACAATGGATTTTACACCCACCAGGTGCCATTACTGTACATGCCAGAAATCGGTTGACACCAATCCAATGACCAGAACCCTAGCTGCCTGATTTCTCTAGCTGAATGAATTACTTGTCTGGCATTGGGGTGGTTGTCCGCCTGATTGCCGCATGGCTGCCTATAGACTGCTTTTTACTTTCTGCTTTTACTAACGCTTGGCTAATCGTCGTCTGTTAGTCTTTTTATCTAAATTTGAACCTCTCTTTTTTTCGAATCTCATTCGTTTGCAATACCGATGTCTTAACCAATATCTACCAATATCTACCTCTCATCCAAAACCTCACGAATGAAAAATATGAAATCGTCCACTCTTTGCCTGAACTTCAGGATGTAATGATAAAATTTAATGTTTTAGTGTGCCCCAAGGGTCACAAACCAGGACACCTGTGTGTCATCTCTTGCCTGCATTAAAATATACTTTTTGAGCTATGAAAAATGTGAATTTATTTACTCTTTGCCTGCAATTCATGATGAAAAGTTAAATTTTGATTTTTTTTTGTGTATCCAAAGAATTACACTCAGGAACCTGTATGTCTCTTACCTGCTTTAAAGTAAACTTTTGATTTATAAAAAAAGCGAAATCATTCAATCTTTGACTACATTTTACGTTATAAAGACAAAATTTTCTTTTATTTTTTATGTCCAAAGTTTCATTCCCAGGATATCTGTGTGTCATCTCGTGCCTGCTTTAAAATTTACTTTTTGAACTACAAATATGTTATAGCCTTAAAAAAAAAATGTGTGTGGCACTCGGGGACTGCGGCGGTAAAGCTATTGCATAGCATTTTTTATCAACTTATGCAAAAATACCGCGTCAATGTCTGCCGAAGTCTATCGAAGAATACCGTGCCGAAGTCTGCCGAACTGAAACGTCGCTAGCCGGAATGTTAGGATTTTTTCTCGTTACGGAATACCTAGATTCGGTCGCCGCGCTCAAAGCCTGCGATAAAAGCTATGCAATAGCTTAATAAATTACCAAACAAAATTTGGTCGCGCTACGAAAATTAAATCGCGAGTTATAAGCATTTTAAATTTTTCGACCCTCACCGTGGGGTGTCTCCTGTCACCAAAAATTAACACTGTCTCATAATAAATTACCAAACAAAATTTGGCCGCGCTATGAAAATTAGATCGTGAGTTATAAGAATTTTAATTTTTTCGACCCTCACCGTGGGGGGCTCCTGTCCCCAAAAATTAACAGTCTCATAATAAATTACCAAACAAAATTTGGCCGCACTACGAAAATTAGATCGTGAGTTATAAGCATTTTAAATTTTTCGACTCTCACCGTGAGGGGTCTCCCGTCACCAGAAAGTAACACTGCCTCATTATAAATTACCAAATAAAATTTGGCCGCGCTACGAAAATTAGATCGCGAGTTGTAAGCATTTAAAATTTTTCGACCCTCACTACGGGGGGTCTCCTGTCCCCAAAAATTAACACTGTCTCATAATAAATTACCAAACAAAATCTGGACGCACTACGAAAATTAGATTTCGAGTTATAAACATTTTAAATTTTTCGAACCTCACTACGGGGGGTCTCCTGTCCCCAAAAATTAACACTGTCTCATAATAAATTACCAAACAAAATCTGGACGCACTACGAAAATTAGATCGCGAGTTATAAGCATTTTTTTTCGACCCTCACCGTCAGGGGTCTCCTGTCACCAAAAATTAGCAGTCTCATAATAAATTACCAAACAAAATTTGGCCGCGCTACGAAAATTAGATCGCGAGTTGAAAGCATTTTAAATTTTTTAACCCTCACCTTGGGGTTTCTCCTGTTACCAAAAATTAACACCGTCTCATAATAAATTACCAAACAAAATTTGGCCGTGCTACAAAAATTAGATCGCGAGTTATAAGTATTTTAAATTTTTCGACCCTCACCTTGGAGGGTCTCCTGTCCCCCAAAATTAACAGTGCCTCATAATAAATTACCAAACAAAATTTCGCCGCGCTACAAAAATTAGATCGCGAGTTATAAGCATTTTAATTTTTTGACCCACACCGTGTGGTCTCCCGTCACCAAAAATTAACAATGTCTCATAATAAATTACCAAACAAAATTTGGCCGCGCTACGAAAATTAGATCGCGAGTTATGAGCATTTTAAATTTTTCGATCCTCACCGTGGGGGGTCTCCTTTCATAAAAAATTAACGCTACCTCATAATAAATTACCAAACAAAACTTGGCCAAGCTACGAAAGTTAGATCGCGAGTTAAAAGTATTTTAAATTTTTCGACCCTCACGGTGGGGGGTGTCCAGTCACCAAAAATGAACACTGTCTCATAATAAATTACCAAACAAAATTTGGCTGCGCTATGAAAATTAGATCATAAGAAACATAGGTTTTAGACTTGATATCCTAATATCTGAAAAATACCGCGTCAATGTCGGCCGAAGTTTGCCGAAAGATACCGTGCCGAAGTTTGCCGAACTGAAACGATGCTAGGCGAAGTGTTAGGTTTTTTTCGTTACGGAAGTGTTAGGTTTTCTCGTTACAGAATTTCTAGATTCGGTCGCTTCGCTCAAAGCCCGCGATAAAAGCTATGCAATAGCTTAAAAAAAAAAAAAAAAAAAAAAAAAAAAACATTTTTCATCTCCGTTTTACTTCAAATCCGAGAAAAACATTATTGTAACTATCTTTATCACATGCATAGATGATTATTATCTGTATGACTATTTCATCAATTTCCAACTTTTTCTATTTTAGTTCCATAAATATCAACTTTAAAATATGCACAGATATTTTCCACAAATATCCATTATTTTTACAAATTTTTATTTTGTGACAAAATTCAGATAAATAAAATGTATAGTTAACCAAGTATTTAAGTAATAATCTTTGATGTTATTCAATACCTCAAAAGTTAATGTTTTATTACATAAAAAAACCCCAAAACAAAAAAAGAAATGAGATTCGAATTGAAAGCGTAAAATTTCATGAGAAAAATATTGGAATTTGTACAAATTCAAATGCAAATTAAGTACTCTAGTTTGTTTTTCAATAGAATATATCTTCGCGAACCTTTCATGAGAAATATTGACCCGCAGGCAATTTAAATTAAATTTGATGAAAGGAGTTCAACTAAGTTTAAAAACTGAAATAAAATAGAGTAATGTTTCCATTAAAAAAAAAAATATTTTACGAAAATTCCTTTTTTTCTTTATATTTTAATCTTTCGGTACAATAGAGTGAAACGCATAACTCATCCCATACATAAATATAAATACATATATATATGTGAGCGTATGTGTATGCTTTCAAGCAGCTTTGATCTGGTAAAATATCTCAAACATTAAAGAAATTTGATTCAATGCATTTAAAAATCGTTAAGATCCGACCGAAAGCTTTAAAATTTTGAAGATGAAAGCATTCGAGTTTGAATATATTTCCAAATCCGCATTGAGTCTTTAGTTCACAGAAAAACTTTCAATACAATAATATCAAAAGAGATAAAATGGGCTAGTAAGGTTGAATCTGATAAAAGACGATAGATAAAACTTGTTATAAAAATAAGATTAAAATGAGTTTCTTTAACTGATTTCTATTCTATCTTTTTTAATAAAACAGAAAGAATTTTTTTTTTAAATTTTGAATAAATTTTTATTGTTTAAAATAAACTTATATACTTATAAATAAAGTTAAATTAAACTTATACTATGATAACTTTAATACTTAAAATAAACTTATTTATTGAGGAAAAGCAATAAAGAAAATAGTGAAAAAAAATATGTACGTTTTAAATAATTTACAACCGATATCACACATGTGCGTTCTTATTTTTGCATTTTCATTTAGAATAATGGATATGCCATTTTGGCATAAAAATATTTTTATATCATACCAAACACATTGTACAAATTCAGTGCTTATTGTTGGCTCCGAGAAGACTGAAAAGATAAAGAAAACAATCGAATAACAATGTATGCATGCTTCTTTCGTGGAGACTGGTCCATAGCTATAAACATACATATTTTTTTTCTCTATGAAAAAAATGCATTGACATTTAGCCCTTTATTCCTTGTACGTCCGCTGAGATTAAAAGTGTGTTTGCAAATTTAGATTATATTAAAACGAGGAGAAAAAATTGAGTAAATTATTAAACTGATTTAATGCAGGTGCACCTGGCCTAGTGACAACTTAATTGCAGTTTGATTCTAAGCAATACAATCAGGCAAGTGGTTAAAGAAGATTACATGGACTGTGCCATCAAAGTTGCCATCAAAATGAAATTCTGCATATTCTAATGATGAATTATCAATAGAAATATAAGTTTTATTTTTATTTTTGAAATAATTTTGTACAGTTTTTTTTCCAGTATAAGGTCTGGCGAGATGAAAAAATGAGCTTCGAAAAAAGGAAACATTTAATCATATTTTTAGCAATCTATACATTATAATTTTTTTCAAGATTTATATATATATATATATATATATATAAATAATAACAACATATTTTGAAAATTTTGTTATAAATATTTTAAATAAATCTATTATAAAACAAATTCAAAAGTTAAAAAAAATCGGAAATAGATAATATAAACCAAATGATTAAAGAAATTAATGATATTCACGTTTTTCTTTTTCCAAAAATTCTTTCATAGAAGAAAAAATACTCTTTTTTTACAACCTAATTAAAAAAAGGGCATATGAAAATTTATTTGAATACATCTTTATATTTAAAGCAAAATAAATAATTTTAATGCATTAATTTTTTTTTTATCTTAACTGATTGTTAAAAAGCAATAAATATTTTTCACCCAAAAGTGAAATCTTTCACTTTTTTAATTTTGTGTCTGAATGTAATTATTTCCATTATTTTTCATTTTTTACGAGATCATAAAGTTACACAAGTTAGATTTTTTAATGAAAATGAAAGAAATACCACACTAATTAAAACATAATATTTTTGGATTACAGTTATAGAGTCAAATAATGAAAAGTTATAAAATTTTATGTTAAAAGAAGTAAGTACTCTCATTTATTTGAATTTTAATGATTCTACTTTTAATAATGTTGAAAGTGCTTTCATTTTTTAAAATTAATTTATCAAATGTTGTCTAACATTCAAAATATATGTGTAGGAAGAAAAAAAAATTCTTTTTCATCCAAGCATAACATTTAAACAAGAAAGAAAAAATCATGCGTGAAGCATAGATTACGAAACACTTTTCAACACATTCGGAATAACGTAAGAAAACAGTGTTAAATAAGTTAAAATACAATCGAACCTCTATTTAACGAAGTCGCTAAATCCCAACAAAAAGTTCGTTATATGGAAAATGCGTTAATTAGAAATTCCCCGTTTTAAATACTTTAAATTATATAAAACAAATTTTAAATTAATAAAAACTAAATATTTATTAAAAAAACTATAATTAATCATACTTTTCTATGAACTAAATCTATTTGAATTTTTATTTTAACCACCAAATCTGATAAGAAAGCAAGAATTGAAACTAAACGTCGTCCGAGAATACATTGTAATATTTTCCTTCCTGGATGAAATATCATGAATGATAGCGATTTTACTTGTTTAGGGGATTAAGATGCCTATTAAAAGCAGTTCAAGTCACTGACTATCATAAAATATGTTAAAAGAAAGACTAAGTTTGAGATGTCAGTAGATACTTTAAAAAATGAAAAAAAAATCGTAAAATTTAAAATGCTTTTTGCTATTTAGAGGTTATTTTACGAAGAAATTCTCAAAACACTCGTCGATCCATGAAAAAGTTCGGAAAATAGAGGAATTCGCAAAATAGATGTTCGTTAAATAGAGTTCCGATTGTATTATGTCTAATTTAGCCATAAGGAAACATGTAACATGTTTGAGAATTCAATTTCTGCTGATCCTATTTACAAACGGAAAAATTTTCCGAATTCTTCGAGCAGTCCTATATACGACACAGTAAACATCCTCTAATCCGGCATGCTTGGGACCTGACTCGTGGCAGATTACAGGATGAATGTAGGAAAAAGTGTTTACAAGTTAGAATAATAATAAAAAAAAAATGACAGTAAAGTAAGTTTTTTATTCGTTAAACAGCTTGGCTATAAAAATATTTTCAATAATAAAAAGTACAACAAATGTCGACGTGAGTTTCAAAACTCGCCTTATCCAGGAAATTAAGCTTTGGGAAATCATCAAAAGCCTCTAACTGAGTACCTAGGTTTTCATTGTAAATCAAATTTGACAATGGCAGAAACAGGGGATAAAACTACTTTTGTAATGGGTGTCTACATAATTTTTCATTCTGAAGTTCCATGATATTAATATAGACATCAGGAGTGATTAAAAAAATATTTTTTTCCCGACAATCGTGCCGGATTACCCAGCGAGCCGGACCATACGATACCGGATTAGAGGAAGTTATCTGCATATTGTTTTGTATCTAATAACTGAATGCCTGTGAATATTTAACTCGCTCAAGAATTACATAACTTCAGTTTAAAATTCTCCTCCATAAATTTACGCTAATAAGGAGAATGGTATGAAAACATTTTTGCAGCCCTTTATATAAGGTATATAATTTATATACAATGAATAACATACAAAAAATGAGTTAATTTTAAAAGGACATACCGAATTTAAAGTGCTTTTGCTGTTATTACTCAAAAACAGTACTGCAACCAATGTCCTTTGTATTTGTTTTGTATGTAAATGAATGACAAATGCCACGAATGCCCTGCTCTAATGTAACCGTTGTGACAGCCATTGTTTTAAATCATTCTAAATACATTTGAAGTAGTGCAATCTCAATGAAATACTCTGCAAACAATTTTCCCACATCTACCATAATGCAGAATTTTTTTAAGTATTCTTTTAAATTAACTATTAATCCCACATATTTCATACATGGTCTGTCCATTAAGTTATGAGACTGAATTTTTTATGCCAAGCAGAAGACCGAAGGGACGGAGTTTGCAAGTGATACATGTGATTGGGGTTTGCCAATTACAGATTCTAGCAGAAATTAATTGATTTTGAGCCTTTGCAGTGCATGGATCTCTCATGAAACAGACACGTGGCGTTAATTTTTTCAGAATAAAGCAAACTGTGGAGCAGCGATGCGCCATAAAATTTTGCGTAAACATAAACAATTGGCTACTGAGGGACTTCCCATGTTACAAGAGGCTTACGGGAAGATTTTTTTTGTCTAAGTCTCAAATGTTTAGGTGACACAAAGCGTTCAAAGTAGAAAGAGAGGACATCGATGACAAACAACGCGCTGTACGTCCATCACGTTCTTGAACTTCAGATGTAAAGAATGTAATAGAATGTAGTAGAATGTAAATGCCTTTGGTCTTCGATCGCCAAATGAGTGTTCAAAGGATTGCGAAGGTGTTGGGGCTTAAAAAATCGATTGCGCATCAAATTGTTACGGAAAAATTTCGAAAGCGAAAAATTTAAGAGAAGCTGGTTCTTCAAATTGAATTGTTGTTAACAAAACACAGCATCTCAACGCTTCCAGAACTACCGTATAAACTCAATCTGTAATCGCTTTTTACTATTCGTTTGGTTAAAATCCAGCTTAAAAGGTCGTTGTTTTGGCATGCATGTCAAAGTTTAACTCGCTCAAGAATTACATAACTTCAGATTAAAATTCCCCTCCAGCAATTTACGCTAATAAAGAGAATGTTTCGTGAATATTTCTTTGCAGTCCTGTATATGAGGTATAATTTATGTACAACGAATAACATACAAAAAATGAGTTAATTTTAAAAGACTATATCGAATTTAAAGTACGTTGGCAGTTATTACTCAAAAACATTACTGTAACCAATGTTTTTTGTATGTCTTTTTGTATGTAAACGAATGACAAATGCCATGAATGCCCTGTTCTAATGTAATCGTTGTGACATCCATTGCTTTAAATCGATTTAAATACATTTAAAGTAGTAGTGCAATCTCAATGAAATACTCTGGAAACAATTTTCCCACATCTACCATAATGCAGAATTCTTTTGAGTGCCCTTTTAAATGAACTATTACTCCCACATACTTCACACTTATTGGACAGACCTTGTATGCAATACAAAATGGCCTTGGTGACCCTAAATATCTTTATCAGTTGCATGTATGAATCCAAGTACATTTATGGGAGTGAGACCTGGACAAAGGCACATGCAAACTGAATACGAAAACACTTTTCAATTTTGTTAAGAAGTGTTAAAAACGTTAAAAATACTCAAAGAATAAACTACGTCTTAGTAAGATACAAATTAAAACATGTTACATCCCACGACTTTGTTTAAAAAAAACTTCAAGTTAAACTTTGGTTTTAATTAAAGATGAAATTCATAAAGTTATCATCTTTATATTTGTATAAGAATATATTTAATTATGACATGATGGATTCTGCTTGAATTTTAAGTTGTTTTATTGGAAATTTAAAGATGTATCTTCATTACGTAACTAATTTAAAGTTAAAAAATATGCAAATAAAATCGTTTTATTTGTGTGTTATTGTTTGTCCCCCGCCCCAAACAACGGCTTTTATCACAAATGTACCCAAGAAATTCCCCAAGCTGCCGATAATGGGGTTTAATAGTTTGATATCTGCGTTAATAACCGCAATTTTGATCATTTTAGAAATTTCTTCAGTGCGACTTTTGTGGATCCAGAGATTAATTTTTCGGTTTTAGTATCATCAGTTAACGCGGACTTGGCAAGTTTTGTGCATTTTAGTGATTCCCGCACAGCGAGTTTCGTGAATACAGTGATTTTTTTCGGCTCCTCCATCAAACATTGTCCTTTAAAAATCCCCAAAGGAAAAAGTCCAGCGGAGTTATATAAATACAGGAGGAGAGTGTCGAACATTGATCACCTAAAAGCCAGAATTACGACCGCAATAGCTTCTGTAGATGACGACAAGCTTGCCGCTACCTGGCGTGAAATTGACTTGATATCGACTTGATATTCTCCGTGCGACGAAGGGGGCACACGTGGAAGTTCATTGACAAGGGTCATGAAACTTTTTGAGTCTATCTAACCATTTATGTTATTAATTTTAATCTATCTTTATTATTTAATGAGTTACTAAACATCAAAATGGGTGCGGGACTTTATAAACACCCAGTATATGTTGATTTTTGTACATAAATGATAAAATTAATATAGGAACAATAATTACGATTTTTTAAATTAAATTTTTTTAATTTACGTATTGATTTTCTATTGATTTCGGTTAAAGAAAGCAGTTGATATAAGATGGGTTCCTGGTAGATTGTAAATATAATTAACACGACGAACTCGTTATAATCCCCCCACTCAAGTTTTATAAGGTAGATAATTATAGAGAGTAGCTCAGAAAATAGGAAGATAGGAACAAAAAATATTTTGAAGCTGATTTTTTGTTAAAAATAAAAACTGACTTGTTAAAAAAATTGTTTACATTCCAACATTTTCTTTTTACTTTTACTTTGTTAGAGATAGCTTTCATAAAAAATCGTAGTTTTCCCTTTCGGTGATTATTCTTAAATTCTAAGAACTTTTTTTTCTTTACATTCTTTAAATTTACCGTATCATTTGCAAGATATCTTAAATTCTTTTAACGTTTTTTGAAAAAGTTTTTTTGTCTGTTTCTCAAGGAGAGTATTTTTTATTATTTACTTAAAAAATAGTACAATTATACTTTTAAAATATTTTTTGTCTTTTAGTCAACTTTTATTAAAAAACAAAATAAAAACACTACACAAAAATTAAATGAATATTTTTTATTAATGTAGAAAGTTACATTTGAATCCATTTTAAAAGAAATTTAGTAGATTCTTTTTCTAGATAAGTTTTATTTTTTATGTTATTTAAGATCTGCTTTTAAAATGTAATTAATGTGAAACAAATTTTGGAGTTGTTACTGTCTAATGAAAATAAATGTTTTAACTTCTTTAGGTAACACGAAATATTCCTATAATAATATTTTTTAAATTTAAAGCTAATAACTCAATTACATTTTTTTACAGGTAAAGTTTACAATGTTTATTTTTGAAATTTAATCTTTTAGTATTTAATACAAAATGACGGCATACTTGACATGTGTTAGTAAATAGATGCGATAACTCATTAGGGACACCAGAAAGTAATAGATTTATAGTCAGATTTAAAGCTTAAAAAAGGTTAATACTGGGGTGGGTTTACTCATTTTTATGAAAATATTCTTTGTTTTTACAATATTGATAAGCGAATCGAGTTACATGTGCCACTTTATACGTATTAGAATCAGTTATCAAAATGAAATTTCGATATATGTGTAATGCTTAAGAAACTTGAAGAATTATTGATTTTAATCATGAGAAAATAACAGGTCAAGGATTTCCCTACATGAGAAGTTTGACCCACATTATTTTATATTGGAATATTTGTTAAGGGCAATAACTTCAGTTACAAAAAAGGCTAAATAAGTTTAAATTACGTCATCTAAATTAAAAAAAAGTGTAATCTTAGCTCCTAAGTATAAGTCTCTCTTATTTTTCTGCTATGCTGTATGTTATATATGTTGTTTCTTCCGAAAACTGCAAAAAAATTCCCGTAGAGGAATGTGAGAACACTTACACACATCCTAAATACAGTTTAATAGTCGGGCCTTTATATTTATGTTCAGTTACTGGGTCGAACTATATCCTCCTTCCACAAGACCTTTTACTTAGGCTGTAAATCTAGGCCGTAACAGTCTAACCGTCGTAAATAATCTCATAGAATCCAGAGCGCGAAATGTTTACTCGCCAACTCACTGTTGGCGACCAAATGTTTAAGGTTGATGAGTAAATTTTGTATTTTAAAATGCTGTGATTCAATCTCAGCATGTTTTGAAACTTTGGATAGAACTCCAAAAGAAATAATTCTTGAATTTGTGATGAAATAAAGAAGTTTTTCGTGGTTTTGAAGCCAAGTCTCTTTAATCAAAAAGTGGATATTGTATTAGCAGAATTGGAAGCCTTCAAGATTATGTTCTTTCAATTAAGACTAAAGATATGCTGGAAGAATTTTACAATGAAAAGTGTGATTTTACAGATTCTAACATTTTGTGCTGGTCTACCAGTGAGTACAGCTTTATATGAGGGAGACTACAGATGTCACAACAGACTCAAGACTGTATACAGGAACTTTCTGGTGAGTGAGAAACTGGGTGATTTACGCAGACTTCTATTAAAGGATCTATCTTGAGAGAGTTCGACCTTACAGCTGTGATTGATTACTGCAAAAAAGCAGCGTTACACAAATATGAAGTGCTAAAAATACGAAACTCTTTCCCATGTCTTTTTAGCAGTAGTGACAATTTTTGCAACCATTGAAACCTTATGGTAACTTTATTTTGAATTAATAATAATAATATTAATATTATTACAGTAAATATGTTTCGATTTTTCAATTTTCCACATTCTTTTATGATTTTGGTCAACCGAAAGTTCTTCACACTATATTTGTTAACATTTTAAAAACTGTTCATATTTTTCATGAATGTAAAATATTCTGGATTTAGCAGAAAAACAATGATTAATTAAAATTCAGTTTATCATTTCCTGGGCATGTGTGGCGTCCAACGCTTCTGTCTGAATGAATGTAAAATAGTGATGAGTAAAACTTTTAGTCTGTCTAGTATCTTTTCATCTAAAATTTGATACTCTAGTCTAATCGGTCGTAATCTATGACCCATCTTGTTTTCTGCACTGTTTCCATATAATCAGGCGCTGTGGAAAAATTATGTCTTAATACATTACCGTTCCATGCAAAAAATATGTAAAATATAAAACATTAAAACATAATTATTTGATTAATATAAAATTCTGATATATATATATATTTTCCCAATTCTGCACAACACATTGAAATTTCAAAATTTGATGCAACTCTTTCTCATGTATGCAATATTATTAATCAATGAAAGTCATGCTACGGTGAAAATTGATTCTCGAGGTTAAATGTGGATAGGAAATCTTAACACCATTTTTTCTTCAACAGCTACTTATTACAATAAGTACCCTTTTGAAGAAGTACAGCGCATCTTCCATACTCTTACTTTATATTTCAGGAGTTTTTAATTACTTCTTTAACAACATGAAACATCTAACAATTCATCCAAAAATTCATCCATGAAACATCTAAAAATTCATCGAATGGGAATAAAATAAATGTCAGCGTCTTCTTGAAGTAAACTTAATTATTTTATTAGAAATAATTTTTAAATATTTCAAAATTTTCCTTTCAACATTTTAAATCTTTCGACAAAACTTAAACAAACTTCATATATCATCTTTAGAAATAAAATTTTTCCACTTCAATTCTGGCTATGATTGCTAGAAATAATTTCTTGAAAGAAAATTTAAAATTTCTTTTTACGACAGCATTGTCTAAACGCACGAAATATTTTAAATTCTAGTAAGATTTACTATCAAACTTTTTACCCCGATACGAATAATTCATTTCCCTTGAAAATTTTAAAACGAATAATTCCAATTCTGAGATACTGTTCTCAACTTCGAAGAATATATATTCTAATGCACCTTCATCTTGCAGTACTTAGCTTTACTCCCTTTAAATAAGATTTGAAGACAGATGCAAAATAGAAGAATGGATTTTTCTTTATTCCTGGCACACTACATATATTTTTTTTATTTACGATTTGTTAAAAAAAGGTTATATATTCATTCAAATGAAGATTTTTCTCTTTTCCATTTAAAATCGATTCAGAATATAATCTATAGATAAGGAGCATTAAAATAGTTTTTGAAGGGATAAAGTTGAATTATGGAACGGGTATCTACTTATAGGAAAATACCTATGTGCAGAATAAAAGAATGACAGAAGCGCAGTCTTGTGACAAAATTGTAAAATTATTGATCCTATCTTGAAAACTATAAAAAATGCTGACAAAAGTCAATATAAGTTGTGTTGCGGATAGTAAACACATCAAAAATGCTTAACTTTGTTTTCTATTAAAATAAATTATTTCCTGGCATAGATGTTTTAGTTTTATGGAAATAAGTACACCATTTTTACAATCAATTATTACATATTAAGCCAAAATATGCATAGGAGTTTATGCATAAGAGATTGAATATAGATAAGAGATTAGAGTAAAAATATTACAAACTTAGTTTTTATAATGTGAATTCAGTACAGCAACATTTCTTAACCGAAAAAAAGGAAAAAATGGAAGAGGCACAATTACACCCATGATAGCTCCGAAGTCAATTTTATAAAATAAAAGCACGTGTCATATAAGACTTGAAGATTTGAGCCTTTTGTGATGTAACAAAAAGTAAATTAAGGTAGGAGTAATACATGTCTAGTAATTTTGCATGATTCTACTAGCAAGTATTAATTTTAACAAAATGAGTATAAAGTTGTGGATATAATGTGATCTATAATATTTAAATTTTAATATAAAAGTATACATTATTAAAGAGTCTTTCTGGTTTAACTAATAATTTATCATTATCATTATCATTAGGAAATAACTTTTGTTCTCGGCAATTCATTATGTCGTACTAATGTATCACCAAAAGAGTGGTTTTTCGTTTATACATCTACATGAGCATTATCTTCAGCATTAAATTTTTTTTAGCATGATCTTATGAAAAACTTCGTTGTTAGTATGTAGAAAATATAATGCAGAATTTGCAATAGTTGCTTATATAAAAATTATTTTAATGTATCAGGCAAATCGTCACCTGAGAATAATAAGGCTCTAGCTGCCATTAAAAAAATTGCCTTTTTGGCATAGGAATGTTCTATTTGTACCAATGAATGCATCTCTGCTTTAAAACTTCGTTATATATAATTTAATTCCGTTTGCGATAGAGATTAATAAGATTAATATAGTTTTATCAAAAATTATCGAAAGCAGTCATAATAACACAGTTTTATGTGCAAAGAAATTGCAGACAGTACATCATATAATATGTTATTATTTTATTTTATTTTATTTTATTTTATTTTATAATATGTTATGAAAATCTGCGATATTTTATTCCTTGTGTGAAAGAATAAATTATTATGGTAAATAAATCTTCTTTCGACAAAATATCAAAGAAATTTTTATTAGTCAAAATCCTTTAAAATATGTTTTTTAGTACTTCGATAAACAAAATGAAACGTGTTTAATTTTATTTGATTAATGGACGGGATCCCTGCATGGAAGTACTACTAATAATTGATTCATATTTACAAAATGTTGTGGGGAGAAATGATGACAGTTTAGATAAAATACCAGCTTTAGATTTTTTTTTGTACTAAATCAGTTTAAAAGGGACTGATAAAAAATTCTTACAAATCAAATTGATCGGAAAATCTATGAGTTTTTCGTAAGTTAAAAGTTCGTAGTTAAGTACTTCCTCCGGCCAATACCTCGACCCGAGCTCCAAAGAAAATCGAAAGAGTGTGAAAGTAATGCCAAAAGAAAGGTTGTTGCGCCCATGCATATATAAACATTGAAAAATTGCTTAGGTCCTTGCAAATTTAACTGCTCAAAATACACGTTGGAAGAACACAGACAACATTTATTCAAATAATATTATAAGCTTTAGTAAAAGGGGAAATATTACTTAATTGGAGAAACGGTTGATTGCCACGGGTTGATTGCAAAAAAGATTAAACACCAACACAAATTTCCATGAAGAGAACTACTTTTATTATGATTTGTTTATAGGGAGTGAGAAGGTTAGAGTGTACAAAAAACTCTACTTGTCAAAATTGTCCATAACTCAGAAAACATTCTATA
This sequence comes from Maratus speculifer, assembly GCA_964019185.1. Taxonomy (NCBI): domain Eukaryota; kingdom Metazoa; phylum Arthropoda; class Arachnida; order Araneae; family Salticidae; genus Maratus; species Maratus speculifer. Next base: position 184,233,034 of record OZ025298.1, on the reverse strand, counting down.
CAATGCTTAAAAATAAGGATATTTAATCGGATACTTCAACTAATAATAAGCTGTGCAAAACTTCAAGTTAAGCAATCCCACATCATATCAAGGATAAAATGAAATATGATACTGAAAGTTTTCCAAAGATCGAGTCTTATTACAACAGAGCAAACACTAAAAAAACATACTTAGAATCAGGGTTTAACCTACAAATAATGCATGATTTCTACATTCGGAAATGCTGAGAAAACAACGGAGAGCCAATGAAAAACTTCATTTAATTTCAATATAACTAACTTTTTGCCTTAACACGTTCGCTGCCGATAACTCCGCCTTCTGTGTTAAATGATTGAGAATTTCACGCGCTAGCGCATGACCTGCAGCGAATGTGTTAATATTCGTAATCCTCTTTTATTTACCTCTTCCTGTCCTGTTGAAATAGCACAATAAAAAGGGAAGGCTTTCATATTTAACATAATTAAATATTTAAGACAGTTTGTGTTTAATTAAATACTATATTTAACTTGTATAAATTCATTACTAGGGGCGATCAAATGAAAAGGTACGAAACTCTCTAACTACCAAACCGATTGAAATCTGAATATGCTACTTTTGAATATAGTAGTAAGACATCGAGAGATGCTATTGGAGTATCCTGTGTAGTTGTGAGCATGCGTGGTTACCCGTGCATGAAGGGGGAGTAAAGCAGACAACAAGTGAGTTCCGTCAAACTGATGCAGCAGTACCTGTGAAGACACCATGACTTTCCCATCGCAAAATCCGATGATTAAAAAGCAGCAAGATGTCTGATCAAAGTCTGATGCAGTGAGAAATCTAATAGCATCTTGCTGCTCTTTAATCATCGGATTTTGCAATGGAAAAGTCATGGTGTTTTCACAGGCACTGCCGCGTCAGTTGGACGGAACTCACTTGTCTGTTTTACTCCCCCTTCATGCACGGGTAACCACGCATGCTCACAACTACACCGGATATTCCAATCACATCTCTCGATGCCTTACTACTTTATACCAAAGGGGCATATTCAGATTTCAATCGGTTTGGTAGTTAGGGAATTTTGTACCTTTTCATTTGATCGCCCCTAGTAATTTTGTGAACATGTTATTAATTAGTCTGAATAAATGGAAGCAGCAATTTGCTGTTATTGTATTGAAATATGTTATTATATTGAATTGCCAGATATTTGATGAGGTTCTATTGGATTATATCTGGTTTATATCTGGCATATATGAAATACCATTCACAAAACAAGATGGAAAAAAACAATATTACATTGGTGAAACAAGTAGAAAACTCAAAACTAGAATTAAAGAACATATAGCAGACATCAAATACAATAGGAAAACTACAGCTCTCTCAAGATTATATAGCAAAGAACCATTACAAATAGATTTTAAAAATAGCAGAATAATATACCCTTCTAGATCATATTTTCCGTCAATCATAAGAGAATCAATAAAAATCTTCATACGTAAAGACAATATTTGCAATGAATTTGCCTCCATGGAACTACCTAAAATATGGAAAGAAATGCTTCAAAGGTTTTTAAGACAATAATTTGTAATATGTCACGCTCACAATTATTTTTATTCATTTTTATTTCCAGTTCATTTTTATATGCTCATGTTCACGTGATTTGGGTTTTTTTTCTGTTTATTTCGGGAAATTCCTTTTTTATCATTTTATTTGCTTTTGAAAATGTTGCCGTAGGAACAATGAAACATGTCAAGCTATAATCTTTTTATGTTATTTTAATTTATCACTTAAAGCATTTAAATTAAATTGATATTTTGAAGTGATGTTTATATTATATGTATTAGTGATTTTTAAATTTTTTAAATTTAAGGGCAATTTTTTTTACAATACAGTATATAAGTCTATAAACTTATATACAAACATTAAAAGACAGCAATTACTCTGGAAAATTAATTATTAAATCATTTAATTAGTCAATCTACACGTGAAAGTTGAGCGTGCTTCTAAGTAAAACTACATTATTACAGGTGCTAAATACGCTTTATTTACACAAAATGCATAATTATTTATGATAAAACAATATAATAAATATCTTATTATATGTTTCAAGACATCAGATCATCTCTAAAAGTAAATTTACGGGGAAGAAATCGGCGTTTAGATCGTTACGCAATTTCGACATTCCAATTTCTTATTTAAGAAATGTGCATTTATTGTAAACAAATGTTACGGAAATACATATAGATACTTTCAAATTAAACAAAAATGAATTTAAAGATAGATAAAAGAAATTAAAGTATTTACTTAACGTGTTTTACGGGTAAATAACAGCTTTGTTTCGATCGTTATTTTTGGACATAAGAAAATGCAGAAAAATATCTTTCTAAAAAAGTCCTTATAACTTCAAAAAGCAATAAATCGGTAGTGCCATTTGTTAACTAAATTATAAAACAATCATCTATTTCCTTTATGCATTTGCTGTTTATCATCAGAATCTGATGGAAACAAGTTAAAACTTTTTTTTTCTTGGTACATTAGAACAATTAACGTTATGAATGTCCGAAATTAGCCACTTTAGATAAAAAAAATTTAAATTTTAAGATATTTACGCAAAATTTTTACAATAAATTATATCAATTTTTGTCTCTAAACAGAATTAAGAATTCAGCGAAAATAAAATTAAAGTCAATGATGAATAAATTTATTTATTCAAAAGCTTAAAACTATGATGTGTGTACAATGCCCACCTTTTGAGAACGTCACTTAGGCAGACATTAAAATCTTTCATTTACTTAAGGTATTTTTTTCACCCTCTTTCTTTTAAAATTGGAAATAGCCAAAATTAATAGGGAGTATTTATAGAACGCTTTAGATGAATTGAAAAGAAAAATGTGCAATGACGAAGCATTTCGTTGTATCATTGGACAAGAAGACAAAAGGACAGAGTGCAGATAGTTGTGTAGCTAAATTGACAAATCTTTTTTTTTCTTTAGCCGTTATTTTTATTTTTTGCCTTTTTTTGTTATTTCCATTATCATCAGATACAGGTAAGGATAATTTTGAGAATTTTGTTTTACAAAGTAAACGCAAACATTATTTTAAATTAAATTTTTTTATTGGTGTTTTAATTGCTTTCTTGATTAAAACTTTCCTCAAAAAATATGAGATCAGACATGTTCTTTACATTAATAAAATTCCAGATGAATTATCAAATATTTCTTTAGATCAATATTAACATGAAAATAAAAATAAAAAACTACTAAATGGCATATGAAACCAATAAATGGAGATAGCTAAAATTAAGTAGGAAAGTTTATAAAGCGTTTTATTTAAATTGAAAAGAATTATGTCCAACGATTAACCATTTTGTCATAACATTGGACAAGAAGACAAAAAGACAGAGAGTACAGATAGTTGTGTAGCTAAATCGGCAAATCTTTATTTAGCCGTTACTTTCATAATTTGCCATTTTTTCTATTTCCATTATCATCAGATACACCTAAATATAATTTTGAGAATTTTGTTTTTACAAAGTAAACGCAAACATTATTTGTAATTCAATTTTTTGTTGGTGTTATAATTGCTTTCTTGATTAAAACTTCGCTCAAAAATATGAAGTCAGACATGTTATTTAAGTTAATGAAATTCCAGATGAATTTGTTAAATATTTCTTTAAATCAATATTAACATGAAAAAAAAATTGCTAAATGGCTTATAAAACCAATAAATGAAAGCAGCCAAAATTAAGTGGGAGAGTTTATAAAGCGTTTTATATAAATTGTAAAGAAATATGTCCAATAACGAACCATTTCGTCGTAAAATTGGACTAGAAGACAAAAAGACAGAGAGTGCAGATAGTTGTATAGCTAAATCGACAAATCTTCTTTTAGCCGTTACTTTCATATTTTGCCATTTTTGCTATTTTTATTATCATTAGATACAGCTGACTATAATTTTGAGAATTTTGTTTTAACAAAGTAAATGCAAACATTATTTGTAATTCAATTTTTTTATTGGTGTTTTATTTGCTTTCTTGACTAAAACTTCGCTGAAAAATATGAGGTTAGACATGTTATTTAAATTAATGAAATTCCAGATGAATTCGTAAAATATTTTTTTAGATCAATATTAACATGAAAATAAAAATAAAAAAATTTAGTAAATGGCATATACCAATTGTTGTAGAGTCAAAAACTAAACAAACATTAAAATAAAATTATGACATTTGACGTTTTGGTCATCATCTATGATTATCTTCAGGAAAGAGTTGTTACATTACTTTTTTGCAATTTAACAACTTTTCCTGAAGATGGTTATAGATTATGACTGAAACGATAATTAATTAAATTTTGTTTTAATGTTTGTTTAGTTTTTGACATTACAACATTTTGTACACACCATACAGTAAATTTGTGATTTTTGTTTCCATGTTAATATTTATCGTTTCATGGTGTAAATGTTCAACTTTTTTATTATTTCTCCAAATATTCGTTATATAAGGTTGTAATGAAAGTTTCCCGCCACAGCTAATACCATCTGCGCAAACAGTTTGCGTTGATATGATTGCTTATCTTTTGTCAAACAATTTTTGGCATTTGAAAGTAAGAGTCTCGCTTTGTAACACTGTGTTGTGAAATTAAAAAGAAATATATCGCTTTTATTAAGTACAAGGTGTCTGAAATGAATATCACGCTATCAGATTACAATCACTATTCACTTTCAGTTCGGTTGTAAAAAGTCAGCTGCAGAATGTCTCCGAACTATGTGTACAGCTTTAGGTACTACTGTTTCATATGGCACTGTGAAGTTTTAGTATCGAAAATAAAAAAGAAAAGAATTATGACACTCAAGAAGCAGAACTCCGTGGTTTGTCTACTGATGGTAATGAACTTTTTTTTGGCGGAAAATTTACGTTAGAACTTAATATACAACGTCAAAAATTGAAAGTGCCCGAATATTTATAATGAGACAAACCTTTTGTGTAATATTATTAGATTCAGAGAACAATTATTTATTACGAAGAAAAAAATGAGATAAAATAACATTTAATGACCGTAATGTAATATGAAGGGCAGAAAAGTCATTTCTGTAGAACATTGTTCTGTAGACTATTTCAAAGAAACAGTCTTTTCAGCTGTATCTTTAGACAAATATCAACATCACTTCTCCATAAGCTAGCCGTATCTCTGTGTTCCTTGTACAAATCATCCTATTTACTTTAAAGTGAATACGAACTTAATAAATACGATCAACAAAATTACTTTCATCGAAATTTCTTCTATAACTATCTTTTCCAAATACATAAGTTGATTTATAAACCAGTTATTTGAAAATAAGCTGTCATTAAAAAAAAATACTAAAAATACCATTATAGTACTCAAAAATACCATTAAATTATTTTTATTATAGTTACTTTTATGTTAGACTTTCTGTTTCTATAGGCCTATTTTGAACAAAATAATAATTTATCGTGGCATTTAAGCATTTATTTTGAAATATTGCATAGTGTCATCTACACTGATACAAAATAAAGTAATCCGTTACTAAGAATCACATTAAAAAAAAAGATCGATTATATAATGATTTTATTGCATTCAATTATCTAATTATGTGATAGTAAAAAGATAGTAGTTTAGGTTAAAAAGATTAGAGAAGCAATATAATTGTACGCCTGACAAATATTTATGGAAATGACAGAATAATGGAATAGCGTCCACAGTATTTCGACAGAAATATAACTGAAAATAACGACGGATACGGTCCTATTAGATATTTTGTTCTCATAAGGGTGAGTAAATGTTATAACCGAGAGTTCTTAAAGCAATTATTTTAGGACAAAATAAAGTCAGATGTCGTGTTGTACAAGATGCCGTGTCACGTGGTTTTCACATAAGCAGACGTTGTTGAGAAACGGCGATAAGTTGTAAGGAAAAGTTCTTTACTGATACTTTAATTACACATTGCGTTCTTTTTTTTTAAAAGCCTTTTTATGTGGTACTTTTTCATTGTTATTTCATCTTAATACTTCTGGTAAGTGTGCAAAATCTTTTATGTGACATTTTTATTTGCCTATATAAGCCATTCTTTAAATATCAGAGAAATAGATCTGGTGTTTTTAGAGACAGGCCTTTCTGTAAAGCATAAACGGCTGCCGCTTCCCACTTCTACACGTCAGCGGGAGTACTGGCGTCTTAACCATTACTTTTGGCTTAAATTGTCAGAAGTTTTTGGGGCAAATTGACGAAAAATTTTAGGGGTAAGATGCCGGTTATTTATCGTAGTAATCGAATGCCAGCTTTTTCTTCATTGCTTTAAATTACTCTTGGGTATTAACTAAAATGTCGATAATTTCCATCCGCAATTTAAATCAGCGATTAAATCGGAATTTTAATCACCCGATTAAGAAAAATAGGAAATGAGGATTTTATTGAAGTGAATGAGAATGAGTCTTCAGAGTTTCTAGAGGGGACAATGAATCTCCGAAAGTAAATGGTTGGATCAAGTGCATTCAGTGAAACTATTGGCTATTTGAAAGTTTCCAGACAAATGTGCAGTTCGTGGCAGATCAGAAATATATCTGAAAAGTACAAAAAGAACATGAAAAACAGCAGTGGCTGTATCAAACTTGTTATAATGCTTTAGAAAAAGCATATTAAGAGTCCTAATTCTTTTAATTGTTAAACATAATGTAAGAAAATGTCATTTAAAGTAAAAAAAAGCAAACATAACGGATTTTAATAACTTTTCGAATCTACGTGTTATCTAGCATTCAGTTTAGAAATCTTCATCGTGTTAATCTCTCTATCATTCTAGCATACGGTACTATTAAAAGAATGGCGATGTAATATGTATATATATATATATATTGTTGTGTCTACTTTAGTGGGTGAGGAGAAGAGATGGGAGGAGAAAACACTTTTTATTTGCTTCTACCCACAATTAGGCCAAAGTGATCGTGAAAGTGACAGCACATCGCGGAGAATGAAGGCCGGCAAACGACCCAAAAGTGACCATCCCTACTTCACTTAAAATAATAAAAATATTCTTTTAACCTTGAAGATGATAAACTAAATACAAAATTATAAAATATAAATTTGAAGAAAAAGGTAAAGTTACCTGTGAAGTCCTTGGCAGATGATGAGTAGTAAATTCCAGACACATGCACAGGAATTAATACACAAATTGGTTGAAGATTAATATTTATTTATTTATGAAATACTTGTATTTCTTTCATGAAAATCGAATATTTTTCTTTATAGAAACATTTCTTGTTTCTCATAAAAATTAAACTTTTGCTTTATAGTAAAAACTTTACAAATGAAGATATATTTTTTTTTAAATTGATATATTCCAAACAAAACCAACATTCTTCATCATAACACATTTTTTTTATATATTCTTGACAGTATGAACAAGAAAATTTCTCATGACACACAGAAGGAAGATAATATTATTTTCTTCAAAAAAAACATCACTTAAATATATGTATCTTTTAAATATATATATATTATATCAGACAAGAACTTTGCATAGATATATACCAATATTTTCCTTGGAACGCCCCGTGAATATTCAAAAATTATATATATATTATTGGGCCAAATAACAAATTCAATTGACGAAAGAATTATAAAATAATTACGTTGTGTAAAATGAATCATCACTTCTTGAAAGAACATTCTTCACCTCTGCTTACTTCTCAGAGGACGGAGAACTCATAAAAATTATTGTTTGAAGGGGTTTTGCTTCTCGCCGCGTTAAAAAATCAACATCATTTTCTGAATGCCTTTGAGAGCAGCTCTGCTTCTCGCCGCTTTAAGAAATCAACATCGATGAAACCCTGGCGTGGACATATAAGCATGAAATGGTGTCCGTATGCAACGGTCTCGAGGGGCGCACACATGCCCCGGAAATTCCACCAAAAACTTCGAATCAACCAGCCACATCCATTACGGCAGGAGTCTAACAGCGCAACTGACGCAGGTGGCCGAGAGCCCAGGGGAAAAAGAGAAAAGGTTACAGGAATCCCAAAATACGCCAATTTGGCAGCGAGCGAAAGAAGGGGGGGTGACAAAATAAGCCAAGTTACGATGCAAAGTATGGAGAAATATGAATTTAATAAAAACAGAATTGATAAACACGTAAAGAAGGGAGGCCAAAGCAGGTGGCCATGCACTCAATGGCTTAAAATACGTCACCTGCGGAAACTAATTTGATAGGCTAAGGGGAGTGTCCGAATAAATGGAAGTTCCACCCATAGAACAAGCCAGAATGTTCTCGAAGGATCTCCAAACCGGAAGGAATGACTTCGAACAGGATTTTACCGGCTTGGAACATTCGAAAGCTAAGTAAGAAAGAAAACATTACAGGCGACGAAATGAAAAGAAACGAAATCGAAATAAAAATTAAATTGAGAACATTAATAAAAAGGAGGTAATAAGAAATAAAATGGCTAATAAAAATGAAATAAACTAAACATATGGGGGGGTTATCGAGTAACCACCACATATTACCCAGGGTCCCCCAAAAGAAAATATTGGTGAGATGACAAAAAAAATGAACAATTTTTCATCGAGACAATATTTTCTGACATATGTACAAATATACCAAATAATTACACAAAATAAATGTATCAGAAATAGTTATAGGAATATAAATAACTGTTTTACATGCTGTTCAAATAATAGAAAAAAATACTTATTGTTATAATAGTAATCCTTATATGTTAACATGGAAGGTATACAAAATTTTCTTCCAGAAGTATCTATCATATATATAAAAAAAATTTAAAGTCTATGTCTATGTGCAAAACAACAGTCCTTAAGTTTGACGAGTCTCTTGTTAGGCTGTGCAAAATGCACTTATAATAGTAGAATGCTTTAGCATATGTCAAAATATTGGATTATACAATAATATGTATATTTATATTCTTAGTTGTCAACAAAATGAAACATACTGTAACTGTATATGAATCATACAATAACTATATATAAAATATATGGTTTCAAATAACACATGATAAATTGAATGAATTTGTAAGTTGACAATTGAACAAAAAAAAAAAATATATATAAATGGTGCAGAGAGATTAGTTAGGCTCTCATAAAAAAATTTACTTATATCACCACATAGCCTTTTAAACTTTCAATAAATCTTAAATGAATAACCTTAGCATTATTCAATAACACATTTTTACAGAAAATAAAATAATAAGTTGCAAAAAGAATGGCATATGTTAAATTGGTAGCAAAAGTATAATGTTATATTTCAATAAAAAAATCTTCAAAATGAATATAACAATTTTCAAAGAGAGAATCTTTACACTCTCATAAAGGAATATTCTTGAACACTTTCAATATAGATTGACAATAATTGCATAAATACTTTTAATACTATACTTCATTCAAAATAAACATAAAACATAAGATGTTTAATATTCTGAAAAAGAAAGGAACTTATATGAATATGAGAATCTTGTATATGACTTGATAATGTCAATTTTCAAACAAAAGAACAATCAATTATGTCAAAAATTTTATATCTAGAAGATATCTTGAACATATTTACTTGTAATTTTCAAACATTTTTTTTTTTAAACTTAAGTAAGTGATCACTTTTGCATTTGTCATATATCAAGTATTTGCTTTTTATAAATATATATAATGACTCATTCAACATCTTTGGATCCAAAGTATAAACACTCAAAAGTATACAAAAAAAATATTATATACTACTTATGGTGAGTCATTCACTTTCTATATTTCACCAAGAAGAGAAGAAATATTAGTATATATAAGTTTATCATGCACTTTCTTTTCTTTTTTTTTTATCAAAAGAGGTTAAATGTTAAAGCATGCATGCATTGTAAAGAAAAGTCACAATAGGGAAAATAATTTGAGGAGTACTCCAATTTATGTTTACCCTATATTAATTACAATTTCACCTTTCATATTAGAATACACATTTGTCAAAAATAACTTTAAATAATGACATAATATTATAACAAGAATATAAAAAAGACAAATTCTTTCTCAATTTCAGCACCAACTATTGTAATTAAAGACTTTATAAGATTTAAAAGTATGGCATACATGAGATTATATATCTATTGTAATAATTATGAGTTAGAGATAAATGCATTAAATAATAAAACTATTGAAAACCATACATACATCAAGAGGATGACTGTTGAATTGTATCAGGGAGAAGAAGACTTAAATAATGAAGAAAAAAAATAATAACAGCTGCCTGCAGCTTGGAGAAAAGAAAAAAAAATACATAGTGATTCTTCTTACTGAAATATCAGTCTGGCTAGCATCGACTAATTATACTACAAAGCAATAGTCATCCTGAAAAAGGAAAAAGAAGGTTAGTTTATTTCTTATACAGTTTATGATTGCGAGGGCGAAGATCATAATTTTTATATTGAGTGGACTTGTTTTTAACACCAGTATGAGTGCTATCAGGAGGAGCTTGTGACAGTACTGATTTACTTGAACAAGAAGATGTTTGTTGACACTTAGAAGAAGAAAGAATTGGAGGAGATGTGTTACAAGCAACATCATGATTTGAAACTTGGGTAGGAGAGTGTTGTCTCACAGGAGTGGAAGATGCATTATCAACAGCTGATTGATCATGTGATGCATTTTTAGAAGAAACTGAAGGATGTTGCAATGCTTCATTTCTCTTTTGAAGCTTCAAGATTCGATTAGTGTGAATCAACATAGGGGAAGCATGACTATTATTGGAATCTTGAATTTGAATGCGCACAGGAGAAATTATTTTCTTCACCACATATGGGCCTTGTATTTTTTTGTTAAACACATTGGGAAATTTTACGTAAACAATCTCATTAACATTGATGTTGGAAAACTTTAATTTTTCTCTGGATTTTTGGTACACCTTTTGTCTAGATGATTCGTTATTCTTGTAAGCTTGATAGTATACTTTTTCAATAACATCCATCAATTTATGAATTTCATATGCAGTATTGAGAATTTTCCATGAAACTTGAGTTTTATAATTGGAATAAATGTCGTTTATTTCTCTTCCAAAATGAAGAAGATTTGGAGTGAATTTTGTGGCTGGATGAGGTGTAGCATTATATATGGATTGGTGAATTTTTAGAGCAGTTGGTATATCACATCCTTGTGAAGCCATTGTATTTACAGACGATTTTATTTGAGAATTGACTCGTTCACTTAATCCGTTGGCCTGGGGATGGGCTACAGAACCGTGTTCTAATTTAATGCCAAGCTTTTTATTAAAGAAAGAAAACATGTCACTAGTAAATTGAGAGCCATGATCAGTGAGCGTTAATTCAGGTTTTCCATGAGTGGAAATGTAATGTAATAAAGCTTTTGTAACAGACTCAGCGCTGATATTATTCAAGGCATATAATTCTAAATGACGAGAAAAATGGTCTATCATGGTCAACACATATTGACGATTTCTCAATGGACCGAGTAAATCCATAGAGACTTTTTGATTGGGAGCTGTTGGGAGTGGTGCAGGTAAGTATGGAGCAGTGTTTTTTTTATGATTCTTATTTACTAAACAAATTTCACAAGAGTTGACATAATTAATGGTATCTGAAACAAGGGTTTTCCAGGTAAATCTTTTCTTTAAATTAACAATGGTTTTATGAATTCCAGTATGAGTAATATGAGCAATTCTTAAGGCTTTTGCTCTAAGTGACACAGGTAAAACAGCTTTGTGTAGCTCGATATCTTCTGAAGAGAAATGACCATTATAGCAAAGTAACTCATTACTTGGATTAATATAGTAGCCATTTAAACTTTTAGATTTCTTATTATTTTTAAGATCTTCATAAATTTGTTTGATTTTTGTGTCCTTTTGTTGTTCAGAGAAGATGGTGTGATCAAGAATTTCTAATAATGGATCTTGGTTATTATCATTATTAGGAGGTGAAGAATCATTCTGAAGATGACATGTGTGGTGTATTTTGTCAACTAAACCACATGGAAAGTGAGGAATGTCATTATGTAAATCATTTTGATTATCAACAATAGGTAAAGGTTCTTGTGAAGAAATAAGATCTGGATTATTATTGAGATCTTCAGTAGGAATGTGAGGAGTTCTACTCAGAAAATCTGCTAAGACATTTTCTTTGCCTGGAACATGTTGGAATGTGTACGAGTATTCTGACAGTTCTAACATCCAACGAGTAGTAATATCAGCAGGTGATGTAGCTTTTTTTATAATTATTAAGTGGCTTTGCATCAGACAATAGAATAAAGGGTCGACCAAAAATATAGTATTTAAAAGCAGTTATGCCTTTGTAAATGGCATAAAGTTCCAGTTTGATGGCAGGGTAGTGTCTTTCTGATTGAGATAGAGTTTTGGAATAATAGGAGATAGGTTTTAGTTCACCATCAAATTTTTGCATAAGAACAGCTGAAATTGCTGTCTTTGATGCATCTGTATTAACATAGAACGTTTCATTCCAGTTTGGGAGATTGAGCATAGGTTTATGGAAAAATATGTTTTGTAATTTTTTAAATGCATTTTCCTGCTCATTTTTCCAAGAAAACTTATTTTTAGGTTTGGTGACTTCAATGAGAGGAGTAATCGATTTAGCAAAATTTGGAATAATTGACCTATAAAATGAACACAAACCTATAAAACTCTTTGTTTGCCTCTTGGTTTTAGGCGTTGGAAAAGAAGTGATTTTTAAAATGTTACTCGTAATAGGAAGAATTTTATGATCTGTGAGTTGGAAACCCAAAAAGTTAATACTTGTTTGCATAAATGCACATTTTTCAGGAGACAGAGTAATGTTATTAGCAATGAGAGTGTCTAATAGCTTTGTGAGCTTCATGGACATTTCTTCAAATGAATTAGCACCCACTACAATATCGTCTTGATATGCATAACAGGAATCAATTTGAGATAATTGAATAACAGAGTCGATTAATTGTTGGAAAGTGCTGGCGGCCGTCTTCAGGCCAAATACTAAACGTAAATAGGTAAAAATTCCCCATGGAGTAGTAAAACTAAGTTTATCTTGCATATCTTTAGGTACAGCAATCTGCCAGTATGCAGAGGGCAAGTCAAGAGTAGTATAATACTTAAATTTTGATAACTGCACCAATAGATTTTGAATTCGAGGAAGAGGATATGAAGATGGAATTATTATGGAGTTTAACAATCTTAAATCCAGAGCCAAACGATACTTTTGAGGCTTAGACATATCAGTTCTCTTCTTTTTAACAAGAAGCATGGGACACGCCCAAGATGAATTTGACCTCTCAATAATGCCAGCGTTTAACATTTGATTAATTTGGTCAAGAGCTTCTTGCTCAAGTGCCTGTGGCACGGGAAAAGGTAAGGTTTTTACTGGATGAGAATTTAGCATTGTAAATTGAGGATTGACCAGGTCCGTATGACCTAAAGTGTCCAGAGATTTTGAAAAAGCTAAAGCTTTACTACATAATAATTTGGTCAAAGAGTCCCTTTCATGAGGAGGTAAATGTTTTAAATCAAAGTCATTTGGAGAAAGTTCTTGAATTCGTTTTCTTTTAATCTCTTCAGATGGTAAAATTAAATTACAATAATCGTTCTCAAAATCCAAATCAAAAGAGTATTCCTCAATATCTTTCTCATCTACATTGATACATTCGCCAATAATTGAATTTTTATTTAAATGAATATCTAGCTTTGATATATTCTGACATACAACCAAAAATAAATCATTTTGAATTGAAGATTTTGCGTGCAATGATTGATGTAACACAAGAGCTTTATTTTTCAAATTGGGTTTGAAAACAAAATATTCAGATGGAGGATTGAGATACTTAACATGTAAATAAACAAACGAATCAGGAGGTATTAATTCTCTATTAAGTAATTGTACCATGTTGGAATTCACCAAGACTTTATTACCATAATTTAAATGAGTTTGCTTTTCACCAACATAGCTATCATCATTAGTATTCAGAGATGAGAAATTCTTGCCAGGAATATTATTATCATTAGATACATAGTTTACCACATTACCATAATCAGTTGGAAAATAATAAGTAAAATTACCATCAATATAAGGATTATGAAAATTCATAGCAGAATGAGCCATATTATTTGTAAACAAACCATTATTTTGAACATTATAATTATAAGGATAGGTTGTATAATTGTTGACTAATTGTAAATTTGTGTCATCATAATTTGCACATATATTATCAGAATAAATACCATTACTTAGATTATTTGACATAGAATCTTCATAACAAGGCATCTTGTGTACATCTAAAGAATATGGTACACTTGAATTAACATACTTATATTCAGAATTCATAAAATAGCAAATAGGAGATTCGTTATAACTTTGAAAAGGAATGTGTTTATCTTTATTTAAAATAGACTTAAAGCTGGGTGATATGGTAATAGAATGTTTGTTGATAAACTCAAATCCAAGTATGGCTTGAAAATGAACATTTTGTATCTTTGTAAGGTAAAAAACATGATAAAAAAAATTTATCAATTTTAAATGCTATTTCTATGCATCCCTTGAAGAAAACCTTAGAATTTATGGTAGACACCGATACATTCCTGGATAAAAATTTGTAATGAAGCCTGGATTTAATGCTATTAAAGCATTCTTCATCCAATAGAGACAAACTTGATCCCGTATCAATTAACGTTGAAATTTCATTATGTTGAATGTTTATGAGTATGCATGGAAGAACATATGAATTATTAAATGAGCTGCAGATGACATGTCTTTCTTGTACATCATCATCAATTTCAAAGTTTTGTTTAGATGTCAAAGAATTATGTGAACAGGAAGATTTGTTAAATTTAGATGTCATAGGAGAAGTTTGGACAGCTGTGGATGACACTAAAGTAATTGAAGAGCGTTTGTCAAATTGTTGATGTTTGTTGTTGTTGTCAAAGTGTACTGACCCTGAATGAGAATTACGGGAGAGAAGGCGGTCAGTAGAACCAGTCTCCCTTATCTGTTTAAATGATAAACATTGTTGTTATTTTCAGAAGAAGAGGTGTGGCTTTTCCTTCTGTGAGGGTGAGACGAAATTTGAGTTGAAGAGTTTTGGTTAGAATTACTAATAATATTTTTAAATTTGTAGCATGAGTCCATACGATGATTAAATTTCCCACAGAACGCACACTGCACAACATCTCGTCTGTGATAAAAGAATGTAGAACTTTTTTTGTGAGAATATTTGTCAAAGGTGGATTGATAAGGACGTTTCCGGTAAAAATTACGTTGATGAAAATTATTGTTTCATTTATTTGTAGCCTCTTGTCTCGGTGGAGAAGGCGAAAATGTTCTAGTTTTTCTTTGAAAATTACGAGAAGCATGAGATTTGTCCTTTTGAGTTTGTAAAGGAGAGTAGTTGGTTTGAGAATTGTGATAAACCTTATCCTTCGTATGCTTCATAGGGGTTTTATGAAGCACATTATTAGAAGCAATAGAATTATCCTGGACTTTTTCAGTATCCAAACAATAGGCCTGATTAAAATTTTCATAAGATTTTTTAGGGGGAGAGTCATAAATGTCTTGAAGGAAATTTGCTCGTTCAAGAGCTAACTCGAAAGATGTAATATTTTCTTCTAAAATTTTGCGTTTGATTTGTTTAGGCAAAGCCTCAAGAAAATGAGTGAACTTTAATGAATTGAGAGCAGAAAGATCCAATTTTGGGTAAGCAAGTCGAAGTTGTTTATCCAACCGAAAAGCAAAATTTTTAACCGATTCATTTGAATCTAAACTTAAGTTCTGTAAGGATTTGAGAGAAACAGACTTTTTTGTGGGTAAGAAATAGTCTATAAATGCTTTTCGAATTTCATTAAAGTTAGAGTTCTTGAACTGAGACTGAGTTTCAAGAAAGAAGAGTAAGGCAGTGCCTTCAAGTTTTGATTTAAAGAGAACAAAAAGTTCCTTGTCTGTAAAGTTATTTAGTTCTTGTATGTCAGATAATTGATCGAAGAAGAATTCTACAGTCTGAGGGTTACCGTCGAAGGGTTGGATTGCAATATTTAATTTTGCCTTGGGTGGCATGATGAAGAGAGAAACAAAAATTAATCTAAGAGCTCAATATATGACATGATAAATTTGGTTATTGGCTGGTCTTGTGATGAATAATATTATATAAATTGACCCGTTATTTAAAATATTGATGACTTTCATATACGTCATAAACCATTTTTATATGTTAAAAAAAAAAAGGAAGAAAACGTATACTAACATATTAGTATCATATGAAGAATATAAGACCCAAATATTTTATGTAAAAATATATATATAATATGGCTCAAAACATATATTATTAGATGTATGACAAGAAAAATAATTTATCTTAGCATGAACAATAATTTTTACTAGCACCTCCGTTAAATAATGTATATATATTAGTTGCACATTATACCAAGGCAAGAAAAATATATGGATAAATTATGTTATATATATGATGCACTGCTCCAGAAAACAAAAATATTATTTCAGTATAGAATCAATATATATTACAATTAATTACTGCACCACTCTCAATAACATATAATTATAAAATATTAATCATTGCATGAAGAAATAATTTTAATATTGAAGATATAACTGAAGATAATGACGACAATATATATATATATATATAAGGAAAATACGATGGTAGCAAAGGAAAAAAAACGGATGGTCATGGAATGTTGGACACGCTTTGGTCAGTGCACCAAAGAAAATAAGAAACTGTTGTGTCTACTTTAGTGGGTGAGGAGAAGAGATGGGAGGAGAAAACACTTTTTATTTGCTTCTACCCACAATTAGGCCAAAGTGATCGTGAAAGTGACAGCACATCGCGGAGAATGAAGGCCGGCAAACGACCCAAAAGTGACCATCCCTACTTCACTTAAAATAATAAAAATATTCTTTTAACCTTGAAGATGATAAACTAAATACAAAATTATAAAATATAAATTTGAAGAAAAAGGTAAAGTTACCTGTGAAGTCCTTGGCAGATGATGAGTAGTAAATTCCAGACACATGCACAGGAATTAATACACAAATTGGTTGAAGATTAATATTTATTTATTTATGAAATACTTGTATTTCTTTCATGAAAATCGAATGTTTTTCTTTATAGAAACATTTCTTGTTTCTCATAAAAATTAAACTTTTGCTTTATAGTAAAAACTTTACAAATGAAGATTTTTTTTTTAAATTGATATATTCCAAACAAAACCAACATTCTTCATCATAACACATTTTTTTTTATATATTCTTGACAGTATGAACAAGAAAATTTCTCATGACACACAGAAGGAAGATAATATTATTTTCTTCAAAAAAAACATCACTTAAATATATGTATCTTTTAAATATATATATATTATATCAGACAAGAACTTTGCATAGATATATACCAATATTTTCCTTGGAACGCCCCGTGAATATTCAAAAATTATATATATATTATTGGGCCAAATAACAAATTCAATTGACGAAAGAATTATAAAATAATTACGTTGTGTAAAATGAATCATCACTTCTTGAAAGAACATTCTTCACCTCTGCTTACTTCTCAGAGGACGGAGAACTCATAAAAATTATTGTTTGAAGGGGTTTTGCTTCTCGCCGCGTTAAAAAATCAACATCATTTTCTGAATGCCTTTGAGGGCAGCTCTGCTTCTCGCCGCTTTAAGAAATCAACATCGATGAAACCCTGGCGTGGACATATAAGCATGAAATGGTGTCCGTATGCAACGGTCTCGAGGGGCGCACACATGCCCCGGAAATTCCACCAAAAACTTCGAATCAACCAGCCACATCCATTACGGCAGGAGTCTAACAGCGCAACTGACGCAGGTGGCCGAGAGCCCAGGGGAAAAAGAGAAAAGGTTACAGGAATCCCAAAATACGCCAATTTGGCAGCGAGCGAAAGAAGGGGGGGTGACAAAATAAGCCAAGTTACGATGCAAAGTATGGAGAAATATGAATTTAATAAAAACAGAATTGATAAACACGTAAAGAAGGGAGGCCAAAGCAGGTGGCCATGCACTCAATGGCTTAAAATACGTCACCTGCGGAAACTAATTTGATAGGCTAAGGGGAGTGTCCGAATAAACGGAAGTTCCACCCATAGAACAAGCCAGAATGTTCTCGAAGGATCTCCAAACCGGAAGGAATGACTTCGAACAGGATTTTACCGGCTTGGAACATTCGAAAGCTAAGTAAGAAAGAAAACATTACAGGCGACGAAATGAAAAGAAACGAAATCGAAATAAAAATTAAATTGAGAACATTAATAAAAAGGAGGTAATAAGAAATAAAATGGCTAATAAAAATGAAATAAACTAAACATATGGGGGGGTTATCGAGTAACCACCACATATTTATATATATATATATATATATATATATATATAATTGTTGCCTAATTTGATTTGTCAGATTAAATAAGGCAAAATGTTCAGTAAAATTTTACTGATGAGAATTATCAAGGATTCTGAGCAGAATGCGGCACATACACCGCTCGCTCGTCCACAAGGAGTTAAGCCTTGCACAGAAATCCAAACAATACCTTTGTCAGGAAATCTATAAAACTATTCATTTGTCATCGTGCATTTTTTTATGCATATCATGCAATCATGTACTGCTTGTATGCAGCTCATGCTATCACTTTATTATAAGTTATTAAGTTCGTACAAATATGGCTTCTGAGCCTTAATCATTCGCATATAAATGAAGCTTGTATTAAAATGTTTTATATTCCCCTCCCTCACCTCACCAAAATGTTAAAATTATACAGAGTGTCCTAGAAATATTGGGACAAACTTTAAGTGAGGTAGGGGACATCACAAGGATTCAGATTTGTATAGAAAACTATGGTGGGAAAACGCTTTCCTGGCACGGTGGTGACGACAAAAAGCACAAGAATGACAAGACACGAATACGAAGATAAAACACCTTTATTATTTTTAGTACAGCAGACAACTAAGAAAAAAGAACATTAAAGAGACAATGATCGTCATCAAAGTAGGTTTCAAAATTACGATTCTGGGCCGTGATGCATGGAGGCGCATCTCCGTTGCATGGAAGATCTAATGTAAAATACTGCGAATGTCTCGAACTTCCCTAGCAGCTGTCACGATGCGTGTAACAAGTTCTTCAGCACTTTTCAATGTTGCTCCGGCATTTTTGCTGCACTAAGAATAATAAATGTGTTTTCTCTCCCTGTTTGTGTTATTTCTTTCTTGTGTTTTGTGTCGTCACAACCTTACCAGGAAAGCATTTCCGAGCATGTGTTGCTTTGCAGTTCTGAATCTTTGTGATGTCCTCTATCTCCCCTTAAAGTTTGTACCAATGTTTCTGGGATACCCTGTATAATAAAAAATGTATTAAAATATTACAAAAATTAATAACTCATTTGTTTGTTTTAGAACCATTGTTCGCAAACAACAGTTACAAGAAAGAATGACTATGAATCTTTGCTCTTTTTGCTCAAAGTTTGCCGATGATTGGATTATTTATAACTTTTGTGCAGTTTTCTTTGCAGTTTTTTGACTTTAACCGTTTGAAAACTAAATTATGATTTTTTTTTAATAAGAAAATTTAACTTACGAACTTCATTTTTGTATTTTACGCTTCTATTTAGCAAGATCTGAAGATAATGCTTTTCCCAGTTTGAATTATCTCCGTCGATATTTACATTAAAAATGATTGCATACCGTAGTGGCTATTATAAAAAACAGCAATGGACACAGAAAAAAATTAAATTAAAAGAGGAAACAATATGTTACTGACATGCAATGTGTTAAAATAGACAAGATCTTTTAAACTTATAGATGGGCTGTTATTTCAAATGCTATACAGATAGCTATACTATTTATTTTCATTTTACCTTTTTATATTATATTCTAAAGGAAAATTATTATATACGCATAAAAACTGAATTTCATTTCAAATAAAAAAATATCAATATAAATATTGATATATTCATTATACATTCATACAATATAATATACATTCATCCAATCAAAGATCTCACACTTTATAAAATTATAAAAAAATACCGAATTCAATTGCTTTTAAGAATATGCCTAAATTTGAACATAGCTAAAGCTTCATTTAACTCACAAATATGTTTTAAAAAGACATACCTACACTCTAAATTTTTTTTTTAACTTCCCGAAATTCTCCTGGCAGCACAGCTGCCATGATTTCTCTGTTAATGGCGTATATCCGTTTATTTTTTATTTATATTACAGGAGATAAAATGTATCTGAATTGTAAAAAGTAGGAAAAAAAAAGTTGCTGATCTTGAATCGAACCATCTGTCGTATGTCCAGCATATACGTTTGCTTTATGGGTATGGCTTTATTATTTTTTTGCTAAAAAGTTCTTAATTTTTAATTAATTTAGGGAAGATTTCATCTTTAATGAGATTGTGTCTGGAGTTTTAATACTTTAGTATCCGCATAGGATAAAATATAATTTTAAATATTTTTAAACGGATTGTTAGATGTTACATACGAATATTATATTTTTTATTCGATGAGAATGTTTGTTTTTGTTATCGATTTTTTTTATTTAATCTTAAATATGTTCATTTAAAATGTAAAATATATTTTAAATGTGAATATTTTTTATAAACAAGTTTATACACTCAACTTTATTTAACTTTACTCAACATATTCAACTTTAATGAATACTTTTGAATGAATGAGAAAAATAATTTCTATTAATTTTTAAATTCAAAAGCTTTTCCCTTTTTAATTAAATTAGAAATCTTAATGCATAGCTTTTTTGTTTTTTATTTTTAAAATAAATTCAAATCTTAGTATTAATAGAGGGCATTCGTGTTAGGAATGAAAGAGATTTCTTGTTCTTTAACGACTTTTGGGAATAACTCACAGATAAAATATCTTTGCTAGGATTACGCAAAATAACTGTTAAAAAATGAGGAATAATTTATTACAAATTGAACGAGTTTTCTGACAGGGTATGCTTTTTCTTTACGTTAAGAATACAGCATGGAGATAAATAAAACTTCTGATCAACAAATTTTAAAATTTTTCTTACCTTAATGGTCAAATTTATAAATGTCCTTTATGAAATGTTTTATTATGCAACTTTTTCATTGATGCTTTACATTTTTTTATTGTTTCAGGTTAAGAACCAAAAATAAATATGAGCCAGAAAAAATATTTTAAAAAGATATTTTTGTCGGAAGAAATGTTTGTCACTCTTACTGGAATCTCAACTGACAGGTGGGTGGATGAATGCCTGTGACTGTTTCCCTTTGTTTTTTACAATCGTTTTTTACAATCTGAATCGACGTTTTTTACAATCTGAATTTAATGTATTTAAAAGAATAAATAAATTTTTAGGTAAAGATAATTGAACAAATGAAAGAAAAGAACATTTTGAAAAAAAAAAATGCATAATTTATTCATAAAACAATACATCAAAATATTGGCATTAAATTGTAACATTCCAAATGCGCACCCATAAATTAAATTGGTTCTAAATTATTCAATCAAATGGTATTTATCTAAAACATACGCTGTCACTACCATACTAAGTGAATTTTTTATTATAGGAGGTTTTTCTTTGTTAATATTAAGGAAAACTACAGTATACAAAATTAAGAAAATAGGTAGTATTATAAAAAAGTTTGATAAACATTCTATGTAAACAGTTTTTAAATCGAATAATTATTTTAAGAGCTATTTAAAGTTAAACTTGGTCAAAATCGTTCCATTAAAAAAGTTTTATATAATATATTTAAAAAGTGGAGTAAATCTACACATCGGAATTTAATAATTTTTCCGAACGATGTTTATTACAATCTTGCTGTGTGTATATATTTTTTAAATCTGACTAATTTTTTAAATTATTTTTCCATTTTTATTCAGATTTTCAGCATTTTAAAAGATTATTTTTTTTTTATAATTTAGAACAGGCTAGGATACAGATGCCGCAGTTTTATCGTTCTTCTTATAAAATGTACAACTGATCAGGAAACAACAAACTAAATACCTGGAAACATTAATTAAATTTTTTAGAATCTAATTTCTATGTTAAATAAGTTAAAATCCTTTTAATAAAGTAGGAATAATTATTTTTCAAACGTCATTTTTTTAACATCATTTTTTATGTGCAGGGTCTGATGCCATTAGGAATTTGGGATAGATGCCTCATGGAGAAAATAGCTAAGCAGTTTATTTTTTTCAAGGAAATCACAGTTTTATTTTCCTAAGATATTTAAAATGAAAATAAAAAAACAGTAAACTTACAAAAATTATGTATATTAGTAAATTGTAAAAAAATTAACACAAATTAAATGTAGATTCTGCCATTGAAGAATTCAGTTTCGCCTCCGATTAGGAAAAAAAAAAATAAATAAAAAATCGATAGAGGCCTTTTAGAAGGGCTACCCCGTTTAGAATGCAATGACCTAACTTCATTTTACTTGTGTTTATCAATATAATAGCAAACAGAACGGCGTGAAATACCCAATTGATTAGCAATTTCTCTCTGAGACATTGGAATTGCGGAATAATAAAGAGATACAATTTGACATGCTACTTCTTCATTGACTAGATTCATCAAAAACGGATTTTTTCTTTAGTTTAAACGCTTTTTTATAGATTCTGGGAAAAAGGAAATGCATTTTAACAATAAAACGAGTGAAATCCCGTCGAATTCGACGAATGAAATGTTTAAAAGACCCGATCGATTTGGTTTAAAAAAGGCAAAAGTAATTACATTATTGAATCAATATATAATAAATATGTTTCCAAACTTAATGTCAAGTTTGCCAGTTACAATTTTGCACACAAATATTCGCACATCTTTTGTTAAAATCTGAGTGCCGGCGAAATCCAGAAATTTTATTTTATATGCACTCACAGAAAAATAGTTTTATATATATATATATAAAAGCTAATTTCATTTTTACTATGACATTATTTTCGCTAACTGAAGTCATCTGAAAGTAAAATCTCAATCTCAGTGTCCATAATGAAAAGAAATATTGAAATGTAATATCGTTATGAGTAAAAATGCGATGTTTTAAATAATGACGTCATTTTCTCTTTAAATGTTTTTTAAAAGTTACTGTTATTAGTAATATGAAATAGGCATCCGTAATAATATTGTAATTTCCATTTATCTGGTTGCTGAATGACATCATTTTCCTCATTTGAAATTTTTCTTATTTCGTTTTAACATTAATTTTTATCATAAATTATTTTCTGTTATTTTATTTACATTATTAATATTATTTCTCAGTAAATATATATATATATATATATATTACCTCAATTAGTGCATAATTATACGCAATCATTTATTTTTGTGGTTAAATTTTACAAAAACAATTAATTTTTTTTTAAATGCAAGGAGCTGTTCACTTATGAAATAAAGCTTCTGACTAATGAAAAGTGATAATGGAAAATAAATTTTTATTATCGAGAGAAAAGCTAAACTGAGTTGCCTCCATTTTGAAGAAATATAGTAAAAAGCATTTAAAATTAAAAATAAAATAGAAAAATGGAAATAAATTAAAAAATAGCTAAAATGGGCACAACTACAAATAAATAGCTCTCATTTAAAAAAATAATTATCAAAATTGGTTGAGTAGAAAATTCAAGGCTGATGACAAAAAAAAAAAAAAAAAAAAAAAAAAAAAAACCCAGCCAGGTCTTTTAAATATATAGATTGTATGAAAGTCTCGTTTTAACGGCCAGATTATGAAAAAGTGGGCCACAATTTTTGACATGACACTTTTAGCTTGTCTGAAAAAATAGCATCAGAGGCTAAAAAAATGCAAACAAGTAAACTGTAAAAATGAAACTTTAAAAAAATTGAATTCATATTAATGAATAGCATAATTACTGGAAACAGTAGACATCATATTCACAAAAATATATAATTCACTGGTTTACTTCCAGAAGAACATTGCAATTTGTTCTTAATATGTAAGATGAAGTTCTATTCTACATAGGCCTTGGTATTTTTATTTTTGTCCTTTCTTCTGATTCTTTGATTTTGTATTTGTATTTGTCCACAATCACACCACACTTTCTGTTTCAATAGCAAAGTGAGCATTTTCTTGCAACTACTGATTGCATTTGATGATCTGAATCCATTTCGCATTATACTTTATTTCTTGATAAGACTCCAGACATTCAGCACATTCAGGGCAATGAAATTCCCAATCCAATGCATCCATCAAAATCCATAAATGGAACACTTTCGTCACTGAACGGAAGATGACACATATTTAAGTTTCTTCTAGATATGAAGTATTTTTAAGCTGATCTTTCCCTTCCTTTTTTTACACATTTTATTTCCGCGAGCCCCACTTTCTTCTACGCTTTGTAATTTATTTTGCTTTTTATTTCCTTTCCTTTTTTTCCCTGTTTATAAACCCTGTGCTTGTAATGTTTGCATTCATTTGCTTTCTCTTACCTGGCTGTTTAGGCCTTTTGACCACTGGAATAGGAGATATTTTATTCGACAATTTAGATGATGATAAAGGCAAAAGGCCTACCTTTTCTTTATTCACACATAGTGAACCAACATTGTTCCTCAGACTATTTTGATAAGTAACAGAATGCGCTAAATTTACATTCATTTACATGGCAGTTCAGTTACAAGGAATTTAATCGCTTTTTCTGAAGATATACATCAGAAGTTCCCAGCGTGCAGACAGAACTTTATTTTTTTAATTTCATAAAATTTTTGAGGAATTTTTTCCATTTTAAATTCAAATTTTTAGCATTTTGAGAGATATGTTTTACATTACGTATAAAAAGCAGGAAAAGATTGACGATCTCGGCATAAAAAGTATATTTACACGTGAATTTTAAAAGAGAACAAAGGCTCTGTTGACTTAGTTCATTTTATATTAGCTAATTTTGAAATGTTTAAGCAATCTAACTTAATCAAACGCGAAAATAGCCATTTACAGTAGCTGATTCGACCTGAAACCCTCTCCGTAAAAGAGAAATAAATGAAAATCTTTATAAATTGCAATCACTAATGTTTGTTTTTAGGTGCGTTCATAATTATATAAATCTGTAGTCGTCGTCACACCCATCCACCTGTCTGCCCATTCTCATATAACAGCGAAAAACTACTTAACCAAATCGTTTGAAAATTAAAATATATAATTTTTGCATAAATTTGTCGAGTCATTTCAAATTTTAGGGAATTCGGATGTATAGTTCCCTTACAAGGACAGTCAAAAGTGTTCCATTCATTATGGCCAAAGAGAGAAAAAAAGTTATTTATAATAAACGCGAAAATATATATTCTGCACAATATGCGGAGCAAAGAATATTTGTTATTTATCTGAAAGGCCACACAAAACATTTCTGTTACCTGATGGTATAGTTGAAACATTGTTTGAGACGTATTTCAATCATGTTAAAATATTTCAGATATTTTGAATTTGATATACGTTGCTAAGGTTTGCTACAAGTTACTTCCTGTGTAAAATGTGCTCCTAATAGAAAGTGCATCGTATTTACAGGGAAACACGAAAGATTTCGGATATTATACTGTATTTGAAGTATTGCATATTAGCGATGATTGTTGGAAGAGCATTTTTATTTGTCATATGAATTTTTAAGTTTAATTAAAACATAACGTTATGTGTTTAAATACTGTAGAGCACAAACAGATTACACACACACACACACAAAAAAAATTGTAAGGGCTACTGAGTATGAACGAAAATAGATTAAAGATGATCTTTAAATGAGTTATGGATTTTTATACTGAACTATATTTAGATATCTTTGTATAACATACAAAAGATATACTGGGCCACGCAAATAATTGGTTTCATGGCAGTTTATTGATGATAATCTCCTGAAATGTGATTTTAGTAGTTTTTAGCATGCTTTAGTCTTAATTAGTTGGTTGCGGCGAAGGTCAAATTTGGTATCACTGAGTAGCTTATTTAAAAATATTTAACATGTATATTTTCGTTTTTCGATCTCATGTGTATTTCTCTAGTTATTCCACCGTTTCCAGACTTTTCGGACACACTGTATATTAAATTTGGTTGAATTATGAGCTTAAAAGCATACACTTTTTGATGATACAAAGAGAGCACACACACGGATGTACGGATAGACATTCTACATAAACATATTTTTTGGGATATCTGACAACTAAATTGTGTAAATCCATCGAAAATTGTAAGAAAAAAAGATGTCGATTACATGATGATGTTGCAAGGATATACTCTAAGATCAAATTTTACTTTTTGTAAAATTTTATACAGTAAGTCATGCTGGAAATGGCAAAGACCTGAGTCAAAATAACACTTAACTTGACATTCCAAAAGCTCGAATGTATATGGCAACACTTTATGGTGTCACTATTTATTTTCTGTATGTGAAATTATTTTTTTCTTATAAAACAAATTTATTTTGTTGAAAACTTTGATAAAATATTTTTATTATTATTATTGTTATGAACGATAATCTAGGTTAAAAACAAAGTGAAATACTATATAATTTTAATAAAAATGTTTGTGATACTCGTTTCCGATGAAAAATTTCTTTCGTTTAATGTGTGTTATCGCTTTTCAAATTTACAGTTATCTTTCCTGTGTACTGCAAATGTCATAAATTTATTTATACTATATTTTGTATCGAAATAGCTTTTATAAAAGTAAATTATAATGCCAGAAAGTGGAAAATTATTTGAAATTTTACCTTTAAGTCTTTTTAGATAAATCGACTTCATAAACAGTAATGGTTTTTACAAAACATAACAGTTATAGAGTCAATCAATTCAATCAATTCCGACATAACAACACTTTTAGTAGAAACAATTTTTTTTTGTAAATTTAGTGGAAAATGAAAAAACATATCTGAATTTCTTACACAAACAAGAACTGTTTGGTACATTTTTTTAATTATAAAAAACGATAATTTTAAGTTTTATATTATAACCCCATTTTAAGATAATTTTAACTTCAGTTTAAATAATTTGTTAATCACTACATTGTATGTTAAAGGGCCCCATATCTTAAATATATATATATATATATATATGCTCTGCCTTTTATCTGTAACGGATTCTGAAAAGTTATAAACCACTGCATGATAAAATTAGCAATCAAATTAATTTTTGAATTCGTTTTAGAGAAAATCCAGATAGCTAAAATTTTGATCTTCAATAACTGCCTTACTTAAAAATAATTTTAACTTCAATTAAATAATTTGTTCATCACTACATTGTATTTGAGGATCCTATAACATTTTTAATTTGAAACTAAATCGTAAAAATATTATAGATTATTGACTTTCATCAGTAATAAATTCTGGACAGATTTAAAACATTGCATGATAAAATTCGAAAGAAGCATATAAAAAATAAATTTTAAATTCTTTTGAGAGAAAAGCAAAACAGTTGAAATTTTACGCTTTGTTTCCTGCCCTATTTAAGGATAATTTTAACTTCAATTTAAATAATTTGTTAAACATTACATTGTATCTTAACGGATTTTATATCTTTTTAAAATTGAAACGACACCGAAAGAAATATGTGGATTATTAACTTTTATCTGTAACAGAATCTTAAAAGATTGAAAGAATTCCATAGTAAAATTCGCAATCAAAATACTATTTGAATTTTTTTGAGAGAAAACTCAGACAATTAAAACTTTACACTTCATTTACTGCCTTATTTTAAGATAATTTTAACTTCGATTTAAATACTACTTTGTTAAATATTTCATTGTATGTTAAGGGATCTTGTATCTTTTTAAAACTGAAACTAAATAATACAAAAAATATATGTAGATTATGGATTTTTATCTGTAAAGGATTCACAACAGATTTTAAATATTGCGTGATAAAATTCGCAATAGATATATTCAAAATAATATTTGAATTTTTTTTGGTGAAAAATCAGACAGTTAAAACTTTACGCTTTATTTACTACCTCATTTGAAGACAATTTTAACTTCAATTTAAATAAATTGTTAATCATTACCATGTCAAATCTGTTGTTAGTTTTCGTCAAAAACTAAAACAAATTCACATCACCTTTTCATTTACTAAGTTGAATGGTTACAAAAAGGATAAAATTAATAAACTGGTTAAAAATTATAGGGGTAAAAAATAATTCTCAGATTAATCGTAATTTGGTTGATAATGCGTGTGAGAGGGGGGAGGTTATTGGAGTTAAAAGGCTATCGTTTCCATATATAAAGGGTATTTTTGAGAGACTTAAAGCGAAATTAAAGAAGTTTAAGGTAGAATTAGTTGCTAAACCACCTTCTAAATTGAAACATCTTTTATACAGAGCTTTTGATCCGATTGCAGAGGATGATCTCGCGAGGGTGTATGAAATTAAATATGAGAATGAAGGGGGGGGGGGTATTAATTATTATATCGGTATGACAGGTAGGAAGTTTGGGATTAGGAGGAAAGAGCATGAATTTGACATTAAATTTGATCGGGATAAGACTGCGTTATCAAGGTTGTTTTTAACGAGGGGGGGGGGGGGTTAAGATTTGTTTCAAAGATAGTAGATTAGTGTTCATTTCAAGTTTATACCGGAAGTCAATCATCCGTGAATCTATTGAGATATATTCTAGGAGGGATAGGGTGTGTAATGATTCTTTTTCTTATGATATTCCGATTTTATGGTTAGAATTACTTAAGAAATATTTAAAGGATGAGTCTTATAGGAAAAGCCGCGGTAACGTAGGCTAATTGCGATCATAAGAAGCGCAGTGTTTGTGTTTTAGGTTTTTAAATTATATTTGTATCCAGTGCCATTTGGTTTCTACTGATTTTATGTGTTATGAATACGGTTCTTATTATTGAACCGAAACATGTCAACATTTGTAATTTTTATTTGTGGCACCTGTTTTAAGTAAATAAATGTAAAATGTTTTTATACGTTAATCATTAAATTTTATGTTACGGGATCTTATATCGTTTAAAAAATGAAACTAAATCGAAAAATTGTGTTGGATATTGACATTTATCGTTAACAGATTCTGAACACATTTAAAACATTGCATGTTAAAATTAGCAATAAATGTATTCAAAATAATATTTGAATTCTCTTGAGAGAAAAACAAGACAGTTAACAAGAACAAGAAACTAAGTCGAAAAAATTGTGTAGAATATTGACATTTATCTTTAACAGATTCTCAGCTCATTTAAAACATTGCATGATAAGATTCGCAATAAATGTATTCAAAATAATATTCGAATTCTCTTGACAGAAAAACAAGACAGTTAATACTTTCACTTCGTTTACGGAAAAAGATAAATTTATCAAAGTCCAAGAGCCGACTGCACAAAACCCCAAGTCATCGAACACAAGAAAAATTTCTTTATTTTATAGAAGAGATTAGAACTCTTAACACTAGAACCGCGGGAAATTTTACTCGAGTTTTATAAAAATAATGCACATCAAAATTTTTATAAATTTTTTTAAAACTTATTTATTTAAGTAACTTTTGGGGAGCTTATATGTAACTTATTTTGAGAAGACTTATCTGGGGCGAATCGGTATCTTTTCACGGAGCCCGGGTCAAAATGACCCGTCTCCGCGGTTCTAGTGTTAAAATGTCAGCCAAAAAATAACTCAAGTTGAGCAGAAATTCGCTCATCTTACGTTTTGAAAGGCAGCTTCTTAAAAAGAGTTGAAACAACTCGAGTAGCGAGTTATTTGTAAGCAATTTAAATTAAGATGAGTGGTTTAAAAAAGCAATTTAAATCAAGAAGAATGAAACGTTTTGAAAACAACTCATTCACGATCCCATAAATTACAGCTCTTTCTTGAGAAGCCAAATCCTCTCTTTCCTTTTAAGAGTGTAGTCATAGGGGAATCTAATGATGCATGTCTGCCGGAAGCGAAGTGCATAAGCCAAAAATGAATATCACTAGTGGTTGACTCGTAGGATTAGCATTGTGTTTTTCTGCATCCGATTTTCCCTTGTTTTCATACTTTTGATTGTACGGCAAACACAATGTTAAACGTACGAGTCAACCACTAGTGGAATCAATTTTCGGCTTATGCACCACTTCGCTTCCGGAAGACATGCATCATTAGATTCCCCTATGTCTACTCTTCCATAAAACAAAGGAATTTTTCTCGTGCTCATGACTTAGGGTTTTGTGCGGTCGGCTCTTGGACTACCAAGATCTGTTTATTTAAAAATATGTATTCAATGAATAAGATCCTAAAAATAGGAATGAGATTTCCGCGTTTTTGCACACCAGTATTTTATTAGAGAAATTGTTGTTATGTTAAACCGCAAAAATGTTCCGATTAAATGAAAAAATATTTTCTGTAACAAAATGCTGGTGTGCAAAAAAGTGGAAATTTCATTTCTTTAAAAAATTCCTGTATTTCACTGTATTATCTGTAAAATAAATTAATATCAATGCATTAAATAAATAATTTTAACGATTAATTAATTATAACTTTTTTCTTTTTCAAATTCGATTCAGTTTTTAAAATGCTTCTAAGATTTTTTAGATTGTTTGTTATTTATTTTATAGATAACAATTCTGATATCATTAAAATATATACATATGTTAAAATTTATATTCACAATTAAGTTGGAATAAAAACACATGATAAAACATTTAACCTTTTAAGGAGCAAGTAATTGTGTTTCCATAATGTTGAATTCACATCAGAATCTTCATAAAATTTTATTGCAAAATAAGAAAAAAGACTCCCCCCCCCCTCAATCAAAGTTTGAAAAGTAAACCTTAGTATATTTTTTCTGGTGTATATCTTCATTATTCTTAGCTGGGATATAATATACCCCACAGCCCTTAAGAGTTTAAAACTTTTTTTTTCAAATCTTTTACATTAAATAAACGTGATATTTTTTATTTTAATCTGAAAAGGTGCTTTTTTATAATTATCTATTAATTGTGGATTTTAAATATTTTATAAATTTTAATGTAACTTAAATGAGCATCTAAAAACCTATGATCATTTGAAACAGATATCTTTTTTAAATGTATGATGAATACCTAAATGGTATGAGACCAGTCTCTCCCTTCCATCCCTTCCTCAATCAAACTAGAAACATGATAACAAATAATCGGATGTAAAAAAGAAAAAAAAAATGTAATTTAACAAACTATAACGACTATTTGAAAAACCATATTTCCAAAAACTAAAATTTTAAAGGCTTATAAATAATTTCTAAATTTAAATTAATAATAATAATAAACATCATTTTTAGGATGATCTTAACGAGTCATATACTACATACGCTATGCATTAAGCATTAATATTCCTAGACAAATGATAAAAAAACAGTTGTTTATATGTATACAACTTTAACTGTTTAAAAAGTGCATTTTTATTTGACGGAGTCAATCAGACTGACTTCTGAATGCATCATATTGCTTACGACATGGATAAAATAAGAATATTCCTGCGCCCATATTTTAACATGAACACTTTTTAAATAAAATTTCAGTTTTAAAATTTTCGGAACTGAAAAATTTTAAACTTCTAAACATCGCACATTTTTAATTTTTACGCCGTTGTATAGAGAAAAAAATGCGCTTTTAAATGAAATTTGTTTGAAATTCGAAATAATCGTAATTATCTCTGTTTTTTCATGGCAACTAAAATAGACTGGGAGGGGTCAGTACAGACAATCATCTCGTCTAGTTCACGGATGAAAATCTAGAATTAGTTAAATCTCTATTTCCATACTAAAGCACATTCACGCTGCCATGTCATATCTTGGTGGAAAACATCTGAAAACCCGATTTTAGCGGTTACTCATAGATTTACTGTTGTGTTTTCATGTTCCCAGTTCTGCATCTTTTCATACCTTTCGGTGCAGGAAACACAATAGTAAACTACGAGTCAACCGCTAAAATCGGGTTTTCAAATGTTTTCCACGAAGATATGACTTAGCAAACTAACTGCATTTTAATATGCGAATCGTGATTTAACTGATTCTGCGATTTCATCCATGAACTCGATGAGGTTATTATCCGTGCTGCCGCCTCTTTGGTCTATATCTGTCACGTTATACAAAATTTCTGAATTCATTAACATTGGTGGTAAACATAAAGAGAAACATGTTCTTAGAAGCAGTCACACAAACTGCAGTAAATAAAAATAAAAAGAAAATACTGCACTGTTGGTTAACATATTTAAAACATCATTTATTACTATAGTTAGCACGCCGAATGAAATTTTTAATTAATTACTATTATGAATATAAAAAAATAAAAAAATGAGGTCTTTTTATAGGTAAAGAGTAGTTTATTGATCCATGTGGTGCATTATACACTAATTTAGTTATCATGTTTTTATATGTAAATGTGAATTACTTTGAAACTTATTCATCTTTTTTGAATGAAGTTTATTTGATATGTTTTATTTATTTCATTTCATGTTTGACATTATTTTTTTTTCACGCTTGCATTTTCAAAAGGCAAATTCAGTATCCGGCTAACTCAGAAATTCTTTTACAAGTAAATAAATTTTCTTTTGCCATTTTACTTTTTTCAGACATTCATCCGATTTCATATTTTTAAATAATTAAGGTAACTTGTTTTCATTTTCAGATTGATCCTACAGTTTCGTAAGTATATTTTTATGATATTCATTTTGTGTGAATTTGAAAGACATAGTTTAAACAGATGTGTATCTTTTTTTCTGGCAATTTTGAATTCCTTAATATAATTTTTAATAAAAAATTATGATTGCCACTTTGAAATTTTTTAATATTTAGTTCTAGGCTTTTATAGTTACATTTTAGATTAGCTTAAAAATGTAAAAAATTCACAGACATTGTCACCACTATTAGATTGCATGGTTTCCTAGATTATTGACTGTAATTACAGTGCTTTCGTGCATTTAAAATGTGTATCATAAAGTAATTTTGTGTTTACCAACATATTTCACCAATGTTGAAAAGTGTTTATGTTTTCATTTGTCTGTACGTGTCTATCCGTTGATCAGCTGTCTAACTCCCGTAAATATACTCGGATTGCCCTGAATTTTTTGGACATTATGGACGTTTACCCTAGCATGAAAACTATTCTATATGAAGTTTCTACCATGATTAGTTTATTTCCAGGAAGAGTCAAAAGTTTACCATTAAATTAAAGTCTAAGGGAAAAAATCGTTTAAAATTAGTTTTAAAGATGTTACACCCTGTCAGATATATTTCAAATTATGTGCATTTATGAAGTGCACTCAGATATGCATTCTGTAAACAATGCGGAGAAATAAATAGCATCATTTACAGGGCCATACAAAAGAATTCCATTACATAATGGTAAAATGAAAAATTGTGTGCGACATATTTTAATTATATAAAACTATTTCATACATAATAAAATTTACATATGATGATGAGTTATACGTTATAGTCAGGCATAATATGAAGTGCATAGCATTAACAGGGACACACAAAAGATTTCAAATCGTATCTTCTCTCCGAAGTATTCTTTACGTAACCGATGATGGCTGATGGCTGGATGAAATGCATTTTAATTATGATACGTGCTTTTAAATTTAAGTACATCTGTATATATTATATGGTGTGTATCAATGCTATAGTTTCTACAGTGGGCTTTACAAAAGGGCTCGCAAACGTTACTGAATACGAGCGTAAATTAGTTAAAAGTAGTTTTTTGGATAAGTTATGCATATTTACGTTGAACTGCATTCAGTTTACTAAGAAATGTTTCTAGACTATACATAAAATTATATATAGGGCCACTTATATAGGGCCACTCGAAGAATTGGATATATAAACGGTGTATAAATGATAATTTCTGAGATTGTGATTTTAGTAGTTTTAAGAGGGTTTTCTTTTAAAATAAATTTTAGCTAAATACAGGCTTGTAATAAAGATACTAGGTGAATTACAGGGCTGAACAAAATAATTCAAATATGTTTTCATATATTGGCATAAATTGTTGAAAGAGAAATGTTTATCTGCTATGCATTTTCTTGCTAAACTAAATTTCATTATATAGTACATATATCAACCGATAAATCAAAAACAAGGGTGTTCAAAAGTATTGGAGTACATATTTGGCTATAGACAGTACCATTATTTCCCTAAAAAACGAAGTTTTGTAAAAGATTTCAGGAAGTATTGGAAGGTGTTTCATAATCTATGCTTAACGCGTGATTTTTCTTACTTGCTTTTTACAAGGGGAAAAAGTTGTCGGTATTTTCCTCACTGTAAACCTTTTTATCAAATAAAAAACTAAAGTACAAAACAATAACAACATTAAAACAATGAAATTTATAAGTTAAGATTAAAAGTTATAAATTTTAAGAGTTAGGAAGTTTATATAAGTTACAAATATTTCTGATTCTATATAACAGTATCGACTCAGTATCTTTCGATATGTAATGCAATAGAATGTATAGGTTTACAACACTTCGAACGAATGTCTATATTTAGAACTACCAAGTTTGGCAATTATATAGCATTAAATTCGAATCCGTGTACTTAGAATATCTTTTGGTACTTTTCGGTATACCAGCGTTATGTATAGATATATATATATTACATTATTAACTTTTCTTTTGCGATATTTCCTTTTATCTCTTTTTTATTATGCTAAGTTAGTGGATATTCTCTAATTTTCTATTCTTTAAGAACTATCATTAATTCAATTAAATTCTAATTAAATTAACCATTATCTTACTAAATTTAATTAAATGTAAAACTTTTAGTTTATTCCTAAATTGTATTATCTTTTTTGACCAATTTTTATTATTCAATGCGAATTCGAATGTTTTAAAAAGCGCCATTCTCTTTTTTTTTTACTAATTTTATTCCGAGATCTTTCTCGCCCTGGGATATTTTTTACTCCTAATATTTTCAATTCCTTACATATTTTTGACAGAACATTTTCCAGAATTATTCCTCTTGAACCTTCATGCGTGACGTTATTATTTCTCATTGGTCAGACGAGCGCGATGTTATAATTTGTATTACTGCAAGGTTGATCAAAACAGAAAAGCATTCGACGGAAACACAGAATTTGTTCCATTTTCCATTTGCTAACATCTTACGCTGTTTGGTATATCAATGTATGTAGGTATATGAATGTTGGTAGTTCTTGTAATGGCAATATCTTTCTTTGTTCTAATTTCTTCTAATATTCACACTGATTTGCAACATCGAGACCTGATCTTTAGAATTAAGGTGTGAACTGTTTTAGATGATGTGTTGCTAATGAAGTATAAAAGCTAAGAATACGTCTCGTTTTTTCATGGAGAAACTCCCAGTTGAATTATTTGACTTCCTATGTGATCACTTTACGATCTGCATTAACGTCGGAAAAGTGACGTGTTCAACGAAATTGAGTTCACGTATAACTGGGCGGAATTACAATACATTCTACTGAATGTTTACGCGTCCTATGTGCCACAACAGAACATATACTATGTCTATATGCATGCATACATACATATGCATACATATACATATAAGTCGGCAAATATGCATATTTGAGTATATATATATAACACTGGCGCCAGGGATTTTTAGTGTCTGTCGGGTTGCCGTTTTCGATGAAGCGAGCTAACAAGGTGTGTGCCAACTTTGATAATCACAGATATTGATTATTACTTTCTTCTATCTTCAAAAGAAGAAAGTATTGTAATCGAAATTTTTTTCGACTTCCGGTTTCCGACGTATTTACACGTTTTAGGGGTCAGAGATTCCAAAAAACATGTTTTTACAAAATGTCTGTCTGTCCGTGTGTCTGTGTGTCTGTCTGTATGTCGTCATTCTACCATCAAAAAATGTATGAAGTTATGCATAGAATTGAACCAAATTTTTTTGTGAATGTTTTTGGTTGTGGCAAGCAGGTCCTCCTTCAGTTTTGAAATATTCCGCCGGAAGGGGGCGCTGCAATCGCGATTTTTGTGCCGTTTTCAATATTGTACCGACCAAAAGTATACGAAATTATGCATCGAATTTAACCAAATTTTTTGTGTAAGTGTATGACTATGGCTAATTGGTCCCCCCTGAATTTGAAAATAATCGGCCGGAAGGGGGCGCTGCAATCGCGATTTTTGTGCCATTTTCAATATTGTACCGACCGAAAGTATATGAAGTTATGCATCAAATTGAACCAAATTTTTTGTGTATGTGTATGACTATGGCTAGTTGGTCCTCCCTGAATTTGAAAACAATCCGCCGGAAGGGGGCGCTGCAATCGCGATTTTTGTGCCATTTTCAATATTGTACTGACCAAAAGTATATGAAGTTATGCATCGAATTGAACGAAATTTTTCGTGTAAGTGTATGGCTATGGCTAGTTAGATCGCCCTGAATCTGAAAAAAATTCGCCGGAAGGGGGCGCTGCAATAGCGAATTTTATGCCATTTTCAATATTGCACCGCATAAAAGTGTATGAAGTTAGTTATAGAACTGAACTAAATTTTTTGTATATGATTATTTTTTGGTAAGGCAAGTAGGTCCTCCCTGAATTTGAAAAAAAAATCTGCCTATCATTCTATTGTCCATCGGCTCGTGCAGAGACGGAAATTCGTTTTTACTCCGATTAAATGATTGAAGCAGAAATTTAAGATGAAAATCAAAGTTGGTATGGTATTGAATTAAAATTATTAAAGTATTAAAATGAGTAACTATTTTTTTGAAATATTAAAATGTACGTATGAGATAGAAGAAAGTTTTGGGATTGGCACATCCAACTAGTTTTAGTATGTGTTGTAGGGAAGAGACCCCATAGCCTCAGGTTCAATGGATTTTATATAACAC